>CANSGD010000193.1:13976515-15302020 GCA_947645195.1 Patellifolia procumbens
CTATCAAATATCCATCAACAATCAAAGTGCAGTAAATTTGCCCCCGATAGGGTCAGGTCGTTTCATAATGATGACCGTTTGGTCTTGTTAGCTCGACTAAGAAGTCAGCTAGGATTGGCCTTTTATGGCTCTCCTTAGATCAAAAGTAATTTCGAACATTTTTAGCTCGTCCATAAGCGTCTAATTTTTGAAGCACTTGCTTCAAAGGTTGATCTGTGTAAACGACGATGGAATGAGCGATGAAACAAGGTCGAAATTTTCGGCTCGTCATTACTAATGCCAAACCAAACTTTTCTTTAGAAGGATAACGGAGTTCGGCATCCCTTAGGACGTGACTCGTAAAGTAGACATGTACTCGCGTGTTTTCTGTCTCGGCTAGTGAGGCAGCACTGACGGCATGAGGGAAAACACCTAAATTCACCAACCACTTTTTTCCCTCAACCGAATTTATAAGTGAGGCAACTAGGAGAGATGATCCTTCACTTGACAGAGGGCCTCCTTATCTTCAGTAGTCCATTCAAAGCGAGATTTTTTACTTATTGTGGTAAGGAAATGATGGCACTGATCCCCTAACTTGGATAAGAATCTGGCCAATGCCGCCAGGTACCTAGTCGGATGCTGAACTTGTCTAACTTTACATGGAGTCAAAATATCTAGCACTGCTCGGATTTTTTCAAGATTAATTAGCCTCAATCCCTCCCTAGTTGACCATAAATCCTAAAAAATTGCCAGCGGTCAATTCTCTCGCAAGTCAATTATATGGTCATGCTCTCGTCTACTTTGACTATCATATCCTTGTATACTTCCATACTTGTCCCTAGTTGTTTTTGGAATACAACTTTGACCAGCCGTTGAAAGGTGGTCGGGGCATTTCTCAAACCAAAAGGCATCTTAAGCCAGCCATATAACCCTTTTTCGATAACAAAGGATGTTTTGTCCTGATCCTCTTCATGCATGGGAATATGATGGAATCCTCAATAGGTATCCATAAATCTCAACAAGGCATGTACAACCGTGGAATCCACTAATATGTTTAGTAAAGGAAAACTCTCCTTTGGACATGCCTTGTTGATCAGTATAATCTACGAACATTCTCTACGTCCCATTGGGCCTTTGCACCATGACGACGTTTGCCACCCATTCAGGATAGTAAGTTTCTCTTATAAACTTGGCATCTAATAGTTTTTTTACTTCCTCATCCACCATCTTGATACGAGCTTGAAGCAAGTGCCTTTTCTGCCGAATGGACTTACACTTAGGATCTACGTTCAACTTATGGCGACTATTGTAGGGTCTGTACCTAGCATTTCTTCCACTTTGAAAGGGAACACATCTTGGTATTCTCTCAGGAAATGCGTAAGACGTTCATTTAATTCTTCGCCAATAGACGATCCTACCTAAACCAGACATTCTAGGCGAGCTTCGTCAAGCTTTACCTTGTCTAGAACCTCAGCTCATTTCGGACATTATATACATGAGCCCATGATGTCCATAACTTCTTTGGACGAGCCTAAGACCAGTTCTTCCTTAATATCCATTATCTTCCTTTTCTAGTCATTTAGTACTGTCAAGTAGAATTTACTAGCAGTTTCCCAATCAACATATAGGCAGCCAACACTTCCATCATCATCTTCAAACTTCATAACCATAAGGTGAGTCACTACAACAACTTTTACAAGATTGAGAGTTGGATAACCAAGGATTATATCATAAGTCGTCAAGTCCGTAATAACTAGGAACTTGATAAAAATTGTCATTGATCTCTCTTTCTCTCTAATCTAGACGGGCAGAGTCACTGTATCCATAGGGTGAATAACTCCTCCACTAAATACAATGATGGGATGTTGATTTCCGACGGGATAAGCAATCAACTGAGATGATATCAGTTGAGCATCCCGTATCAATCATAATTCGTCGGACACTTAACTTAGCCACATTCATTTCCTCCACCAATGAGTCATCACGAGGAGTTCTCATTCCTCTATCTTCTTCACTGGTGAGCACTTTGGGAAATGGCTCTGGCTTGGTCTTGTCTACCGTCAAGACTTGGATGAGTTCCCTCACATAGTTCTTATACCCCCTATTTGTGGGTCCTCCGGCTGGGAAGCCACCGGATATGACATCACCACGTCATCATCTATCCTATTTTCATCGTTCTTCTTAGGTAGTTTTCCTTGTTTCTTGTGAAACTTTTTTCCAACATGAGGCAAGTATAAGAAATTATTTTCCCCTAGCAATCTAGATCCTCAACAACCCATTTTAGGTGCTTGCGCTCATTTGTTTGATTCCAGACAATCCTTAAGGAAGTGGCAATACTTGCTCATGTCCCTATTTTTGCAGGAAGTCTTCGTCTCAACCGAGGCATTGAGTTCGTGGTGATCTTCGATCTCCTTTAGGATAGATTAAGGGTCTTTGTTGGATTCTATAGGATCCCTGGGCTCTTCCCTTCCTCTTATATTGTCCTTGGACAAGGCCTTTTGCCAAAGCTATTGTCCTGGTTTCTGATTTCTTCTGATCTCTTTTCTTTGGCTGGAATATGTCTTCAGCTTTCTTCTAGTCTGGCTTCTTTGCTTCAGCACATGTTTCAGTTGCATGTATTAAGGCTTCTTCTTCTTTCCATGCCTCGACTAATGTAGTTATTTTCTTCTTGACAAGGTCAAACTTAAGACTTTCTGGCCGCAAGCCTATGATTAAGGGGTCAAAAAGCTACTCCGACATTTAGATCTTCGACCTGAAGTGCCTCAAGGTTCAATCTCTTCACAAAGCTTCTTAGAGATTTGATAGGATTTAGTCGTATCATCTATTCAAAAATAAACCTACAGTCCTCTAACTAAGGTAGTCAATGGAAGCAGGGTCGAATCCGCAGGGAGACAGAGTTTCTATATTAATATTCAATTAACTAACTACTTCAGATGAAATCAGGGAGAATTAACTGAACTAATAACTAAGCTAAGGAATATGAATTAAACCGAGGATTTAACTATGGAATAAAAGCCTAGGGTATTAGGTCGGTCCACCATGCTTATACCAATCAAACAAGGTCAACTACTATCAAAACCTAAGTCAAGAGTCGAGGGATTAGAGCATGTGTTGAGCTATGGTTAAGACTCAATGCTCATAGTTCAACATACGCCGCATGTTCACTAACGTAATCAGAACTACTGATGTGTCCTAGGCCTCTAGTCGTAAGACGGATCTGTGCAAACAACGATTAACCACAAGCAATCAATGAAATTGGCCACTAACATTAATCACTAATTAAGAACAAACCACACCACAATCACTCTAATCAAGCCCTAGGAATCAATAGGAGTCTAAATAACAATCATGCTATAAACATGGCTTCCCTATCTAACACCCTAGAAAGGGAACTACTCAGACATGATCAAATTGACAATAACAAAACTAATTGGAAACCCTAAGAATTGCATCATGAACTAATCTAATATTAAATAATTTAAACTAAAGCAATTGAGAGATAAGAATAAAGCAATAAGAAAGATGATTACCGAATTGACGGAAAGCAGGAACTTTAATTGAATTGAAATAGTATTCGAATCTCTTCTACAGTGGAAAACTATGAAGAACTAGACTAAAAGATCTCTAAATGTTCAATATAATAAAAGATACAAATAAAAACAACCTAAAAAGTATTTATAGTTTCTAAGAAACCAATAAGATAGAGTGGGGAAAAAACGAAAAAATCGCATCCCCGTGTCGTCCGCCCGATCGGGGCCGCAACCCCAGCACCCGATCGGGCAGGACCACCCGATGCCATCGGGTGGTTGTCTTCTTCAGCTCCCAGAAAAACAGCAGAATTTGGCCAAGTGTAAGTCCGCCCGACGAGATCGAGCAAGTCCGCCCGATCGGGCGGAGAATCTGAAGTTTTGGCCTGAAATACTCTTACCCGATCGGGCGGTGGTTGCCCGACCCGATCGGGCGAAGCTTCTTTCTTTCTAGCTTCTGGCTTGGCTTCAGACACCAAGTCCTTGACAATTCTTCTTCACAACGGGGGTCCGAATACCATCTCGAGACCGCCAATATGCCTCATAACCTTCCGCTATAATGTGGTGATCAAAACATCAAGTAAATAGGGAGTTTTTCCCTAGAAACCTGCAAAACGATATGGAACACACAAACCACAACTATATCGAAATAGTTAGCATAAATAGCTCCTAAGAGCGTCAATATCGCACAATTTAGCTTGTAAAGAAAGGGAAAAACTCTATAAGAAATCAATATATCAAATTCCCCCAAGCTAAACTTTTGCTTGTCCTCAAGCAAATAGAACATGATCATGGAATAGATTAACTCACCCCGTAGATAAAACAATCCAAGCTCAAAAATATTTTCAAGACTAAGAATCTTTCAAGCAGGCATAATTCAAGTTCGGCAAATCAAATCCATCCAACCACCAATCATCCAAGCAATTCATCAAGTTCAAGTGACTACTAGGCATACAAATCCTGAAAAGGTGCTCACAAAGGGTGTCACTCCTCTCAATGTGGCAGGCAAAGAATATGCCCGAACACTCACCGACCCGACCATAAATGTCCCTTCCCACTCACACTCTCATGTGTTTAAGAAGGTAAAATGTCGCTCATCCTAATAAAGTCGACTCAGCTAGCAGACATACTCTTTAACTTTGACAAACTGACTCAAAATCAATCCAATAGACATTGTAGGCACAAGCTCAAGAGGGCTTTTCCGGGTTGTAATGGGGCTTAGGTAAGGGTAGGGAAATATTCTAGGAAATGTGGTGGAAAACCGAGCATGAGGGAGCATAAGTAATTCATATCAAGGTCGAAGATAGCCGAAACAACTCCCAACAATATCAAGTAACCACAAGATGAATCCCAACTCTCATACAATGATGAAAACTCACAACAACCCAATCTTCAAGCAACGAGGCATAAATATTTTTTTTCTTTGTAGACAAAGTAAATGAGGGGTTTTTATTGTCTTTGAAGCTTTGATTCTTCATATTTTTTTTCTTTCTTTCTTTCTTTTCTTTTCGAATCAACATCCACGTTCCTCAAAACTCGAATTTTCTTTCATTTTTCACACACTCGAAGCCATAAATAATACACTCTTATTCCTCAAGCAACGCAAACCATATAACAAATTTCAAACCAAACCCACACAAATGCTCCCCCAAGCTAGGCTTGGGAATAATAAATATATGAAGGCCATGGGCATGTAATAAGGGTCAGTAGCACGAAACAAGTCATTAGGCTCAGCGGGGCTAAGGAGGATAAAAATATAATGAAATTACACTCTAGGGCTCGAGAATAAGTCAAAAGAATGCCTCTATCATAGCAAATGTAACAAGTCACCAAACATCAGATGAGTACGAAGTCAAAGTCAAGATCAATCCGCTAGAGAGGAACTAACACACCAAAAATATAGATTGGATAATAATATGAATCCAATAGGCTAGAAAAGGCCTCACAGTCTAACCAAATCAGGTATGCAGCACAAAGTAATATAGTATAGTCAGAAATCGCTCGAAATCAAAGTAGTCGGACATCAAATCAAAGCCTCAGAATTACAAATGCCCAGCTATCCTGAAAACAAAGTCAAATCATTCTCAATAAAAGCACAACGAGGGGCACAGGGAGGCAATCAAACCAGTCATGATCAATCATATTTTTTTTTATTTTTTCAATTTTTTTTCAAAGCTGTAAACTTTTCTATCAAAGCTTTAAACTACACTAGAAAGGAGTAAACTATACTAGAAAGCAGTAAAGAGAGTACTCACAGTGAGAGATTCTCCCCCAAGCTGAACGAGGCAATGTCCTCATTGCAACGAGGGAGAGGAGAGAACAAGGGCATCAACCGCCCATATCATCATCCGTGGGGGCACCAAAACGACCACCACTAGAAGTACCACCACCATCTGTGTAACCACCACCTGAAGGATCACCTGAAAAACCACTCATCCCTCCACCAAAGCCGCTAGTACCTGCATCAAAACCACCGCCAAAACCACTAGGCCCAAGACCAAAGTCTCCTAAAGAGACGGACTGTCTAGCAGGCTCCTCCTCCTCATCCTCTGCCATGTCATCACTCAGACCGGCAGGCTGGCCATAACTCAAGTTCCAATGGTACCACGAGGGGTGTTGAGCTGTCTGCTCAACAATGCCGCGCCTACAATAGTCATCATAGAGAGGATAAAGGGCGAAGTGCTGGTCGTTGGCCAAGGTATCTATCTGTCCCCCCATCTCATCAACACGGGTGTAGAGCTGATCAATGCGAGTGCCATATCCCGCTAGGGTGGCGGTGTTCGCGTTGATCTTTTCTTCCATCTGTCCCATCCCCGTCTCCATGCGACCTAGGGTCGATATCATAGAAGTGAAATCAAATGTGTGCGGGGTAGGGGGAGGAGGGGGAGGAGCAGAAGTGGAGGCGCCCTCATCTAAGACCGGCGTATGTCGCCTATGGTAGGAACGACGAGGGGGCTCGGGGTCAGGGACAATGAGGTCAACTCCCTCTATAGAGAGTAGGTAATTCTCCTGACGAGGCCGCAAGAGGGCTCTAGGGTTGGGTAGGATGATGAATTTTTTTGATTTAATCACCCACTAAAATCTCTGGTCAGGCAAGCGGTTTAGGACTTTGAGGTTGTTGAGGTATGTGAGGTCGATGAGGGTAGGGCCGAGGACGGGGGTACGCTGGGTCTCGTCAAAGCCGGCAATTTGCCTGGCAAACAAAGTGATCAACCCCCCATTGACTAGCCTCCTAGAGGTCCAAGTACCGTCTTCCCTACGCTTAGGGAGCGAGTTCGAGATACGCTCGAACTGGATAGCTACGTGGTGTGCCAAATTGTATTGAAATGATTCCCTGGAGCCTTTGGCAATGTAGCTAGCTATGGCAACTAACTCGGCCCCCCGGACCAAGTGACCCTCATAACGCCCTAGAAGTGTCTGGGCCATGAATCTCAGCTAGATGCTAATGATTGGATGATGGAAATTCGCCCAATTACAATGCTGGATGTCAAAAGGCGTAGTGTCCCCTGTCAGCATGAAATAAGTATGGGCCATTTTGAAGTGGTCCGGTGGGTAATAGTCACCCCGTACCTGTAACCGAAGAACCCCGCAAAGTCCCTAAGGGTAAGTGAGTGGTCTTGGTTTAGTAGTCTGAAATGGACGTGGGTAACTGGACCAGCCCGAGGCTTAGTCAGACTAAAGCTGCTGAAAAATTCATAAACTAATGGAGGATATGTATTCACATGCACATTATATAACAACTCCATGCCCAAAATTTTCATAAAGTCCTTAAAATCCTCAGTTAATCCCAATTTAGACAAAAGTTCAAGATCGAGAAAACGAGTAGGGAGTACCTCAAGTTTTTTAAATCGAAGGAACTTTTCGCAATGCTCATAATCCCGGAAAATTACTTCCGGGTACTGGGGATCTCGTGGAACTTGTGGTGGTCGTGGTGGTGGTGGTGGTGTTGCTTCCCGCCTAGATCGCGAGCCTTCACCTCTAATGAGCCTTCTAAACTTGCTTGCCATGGTGAATTTGAACCTTGTAACCCTTTTCTAACACAATAGATGGAGTTTTGGGTGAGTGGTGAAGAGAAAGGAGAGGGGAGGATGATTTTTGTGAATGGAAATTTGTGGGATGGAGGATGAAAAGAGAAAAGGAAGAGATTTTATGGAGTTTGGAGGAGAAAGGATGAAGATTTGAGGTAGAAAAATGGAGTTTTAATGGAGGTTGGGGTTTGGAGGTTGAAGATGAGTGAAGAGAGCGAGAGAGTTGAGTGGAAAAATAGATAAGGAATGAATGGTGAGAAGAGGAAAAGAAAACCGTGGGTTTTGAACGGTCAAATGTGCGCAGGCCCGATCGGGCACTGGGCCGCCCGATCGGGTGGAAATTCGAATTTTCAGGTTGAGGTTTATTCGTTCCACCCGATCATCCGCCCGATCGGGCAAGTTATTTTTGATCTGGTACTCAGGTCGCGGGCCCGATCGGGCGAGGCTTGCCCTATGCGATCGGGTGGAACGTCCTTTTGGCAGATTTGACTTTTGACTTTTTGCTCGTTCACCCGATCTTGCACCCGATCGGGTAAGGTATTTTTGATCGGGTGCCAGGGTTGCGCACTCGATAGGGCACACCTTGCCCGATTCGATCGGGTGCTCTTTTTTTCTTTTCCCAGCATAAATTTACGCCCGCCCGATCGGGTAGGGTTTGCCCGATCTCATCGGGCGAGCTACTGTTCAGTAAGTAGCTTGCCTTTTTGCAAGTATGGGGCAGGCATGGCTCAATTTTTCTCCTCAAATAGCATATCTGCACATCAAAACACACAAGATCTAGGAACACATTAGTACCCTCACGCTCTCTCACAAGCTACAAACTACGAAATAAAGGAAAAGAAAAACTAACTATGGGATACGGGTTGCCTCCCGCCAAGCGCTGGTTTATAAAGGTCCCGCACGACCATATTACCTCTCTAGACAGATGAATCAAGTGGGGAGGAATCAAATCGGATTTCCTCCACACAACCAACAAAGGCACCCTCATGGTACAACTTCAGACGCTGTCCATTTGCCTTAAACTTTTCTCCTTTTTGGTTGACAACCTCGATGGCACCATGTGCCTTTACTTCTGTCACCTCGAATGATCCAGACCACCGAGATTTGAGCTTTCCTGGAAACAGTCTCAACCTGGAATGGAACAATAAGACCTTGTCGCCAACCTTGAACTCTCTTTTTCCTATCATCTTATCATGCAGCTTCTTAGTTTGCTCTTTATAGAGCCTGTGATTCTCATAAACATCCAAACGGAGCTCATCCAACTCATTGAGTTGAAGAAGTCGTGCTTCACCTGCAGCTGTCAAATCAAGGTTAATCTCTTTGACCGCCCACGCAGAAAGATACTCCATCTCAACTGGTAGATGGCAAGCTTTGCCATAAACTAGTCGGTAGGGTGTGGTACCCAAGGGAGTCTTAAAAGAAGTGCGGAGCGCCCAAAGAGTATCATCAAGTTTCAAAGACCAATCTTTTTCGATATTTAGTGACAACTTTCTCAAGGATCCTCTTAATTTGCATATTAGACACTTCTACTTGGCCACTAGTCTGAGGGTGATAGGCAAGGCCGACTTTGTGAGTGACTCCATGTTTTTTCAATAGGGCCTTGAAGGTGCTCTTATGAAAGTGAGAGCCTCCATCACTAATTACAACACGGGGGACACCAAAATGGGGAAAGATTATTTTCTTAAACATCTTCATCACAACCTTAGAATCATTGGTTGGTGATGCTATAGCTTCTACCCATTTAGTCACATAGTCAACGGCCACTAAAATATACCTATTCCCACAAGAGGTAGGAAAGGGTCCCATAAAATCAATCCCCCACACATCAAAAGGTTCGACCTCTAAAATCCCACTCTGTGGCATCTCTTGCCTTTTTGAAATATTACCCGTCCTCTGACAAGCATCACAAGACAAACAGAAGGCATGGGCATCTTTAAAAATCGAAGGCCAATAGAAACCACTATGTAAGACTCTAAAACCAGTCGCTTGGGAACCTAGATGACCACTAGAGGGCATACTATGACAGTGGAGCAAAACACCTTCTATTTCCCAATCAGGAATGCAGCGACGAAACATCCCGTCGGAGCACTTCTTATATAGGAAAGGATCCTCCCAAAAATACATTCTAGCCTCATGATAAAACTTTTTGCGCTGCTGATATGTAAGATTGGGAGGATGTGAACTACTAACACAATAGTTAGCAAAATCAGCATACCAAGGAGATTTAGAGGACACAAAACAAATGATCATCAGGAAAAGAGTCATCTATAGGAGGGTCAGAAGGTGATCCAAACCTCAACCTAGAAAGGTGGTCAGCGACCACATTCTCAGCACCCTTCTTATCTTTAATTTCCAAGTCGAACTCTTGTATCAAAAGAATCCATCTGATGAGTCTAGGTTTGGCCTCCTTCTTGGCCATCAAGTACTTCAAAGCAGCATGATCAGTGTGTACTATAACTTTCGAACCTATCAGATAGGTTCGAAATTTGTCCAATGCATAAACTATGGCTAGCAACTCCTTCTTTGTCGTAGCATAATTAACCTGGGCTGGATCCAAGGTTTTGCTAGCATAGTGAATAACATGGAGTATCTTATCCTTCCGTTGACCAAGTACTGCCCCTATTGCATAATCACTAGCATCACACATGATCTCGAAAGGGGGATTCCAATCTGGAGGTTGTATAATAGGGGCAGTGATCAAAGCTGTCTTTATCCTGTCGAAAGACTCCAAACAATCATTAGTAAAATCGTACGTGGCACCCTTTAGCAACAATTGAGTGAGGGGTTTCGTAATTTTGGAAAAATCTGCGATAAATCTGCGATAAAACCCCGCATGACCAAGGAAACTCCTCACTCCTTTGACATTCATTGGAGGGGGAAGTTTCTCGATCACCTCAATCTTTGCTCTATCCACTTGGATGCCACGCTCAGAAATCAAGTGACCTAAAACGACACCTTCATTCACCATGAAGTGACATTTTTCCCAATTAATCACGAGGTTTGCCTCAACACATCTTTTAAGCACTCTGGACAAATTATGCAAGCAAACATCAAAATCAGAACCATAAACACTAAAATCATCCATAAACACTTCCATGATATTTTCAATAAAATAAGAGAATATGGCCATCATGCAGCGTTAGGAAGTAGCGGAAGCGTTACACAATCCAAATGGCATCCTACGATATGCGAAGGTGCCATAAGGACATGTAAACGTAGTCTTTTCCTGATCATCTGGATGGATGGGAATTTGGAAAAAACCAGAATATCCATCCAGATAACAGAAATAGCTATGTTTGGCTAGCCTTTCCAACATCTGATCAATAAAGGGGAGGGGAAAATGGTCTTTCAGAGTGGCATTATTAAGTCTACGATAATCAATGCACATACGCCACCCTGAGACAGCCCTAGTGGGAATCAAATCACCTTTTTCATTTTCAACAACAGTGGTCCCCCCTTCTTGGGAACCACTTGCACAAGACTGACCCACTTCGAGTCAGCAATGGGATAAATGATCCATGCATCTAACAGTTTCATAATTTCTTTCTTCACCACCTCTTGCATATTAGGATTCAAACGTCTCTGAGGTTGAATGCAAGGGCGGTAATCCTCTTCCAGATTAATATGATGCATACAAAAATCAGGACTAATGCCCTTAAGATCATCAATACTATACCCAATAGCCTTCTTGTGTATACGAAGCACAGTAAGCAAGCTTTTCAATTGGCTATCTGTGAGTTTAGTACTGACAATCACAGGACACTCATCCTTATCATCTAAAAGTGCATACTTCAAATGAGAGGGTAGTGGTTTGAGTTCCACCTTAGTTACCTGAGGAGTAGAACTGGAGCATACACTTTCAAGTACCACTGTTTCCTGTTTCTGTTCAGCTCCATAACCCTCTAAGTCAGCAAGACAGGCATCGACATCAGTATCGATGCCTAAGGAGTCAGTCTCAGTCAATGCTACCTCCAATGGGTCAGCATCACGTATCTGCTGAAATGCAGACATCACAGTTTTGTCTACCACATCTATCCTGCAACAAGATTCTTCAAGCATAGGAGACTTCATAGCATTGGTTAGTTTAAAAGTGACAGTATCATCACCAACACTCAAAGTCAAAGACCCTGACTTGACATCAATAACAGCAGCTGCAGTGCACAAAAATGGTATGCCCAAAATAATAGGAATTTGGGCATCCTCCTCCATATCCAATACAACAAAATCCACAGGAATGTAAAACTTTCCCACCCTAACAGGGACGTCTTCTAAAACACCTAGAGGGTATTTTATAGAACGGTCAACCATCTGCAAAGTAATTTGAGTGCACTTAAGTGCCCCTATATTCAGTTTATTACAGACAGACAATGACATGACAAACACAGATGCACCTAAATCACATAAAGCTTTATCAATAAAAAGTGCACCTACATGACAAGGGATGGAAAAGCTACTAGGATCTTTCAATTTAGGTGGAGATTTATTTTGCAATACGACACTACACTCTTCAGTGAGCGCGACTCTATCTACCCCACCAAAATCTCTCTTTTTAGTGATCATCTCCTTCAAAAACTTAGCAGAGACAGGAACTTGAGAAATAAGTTCATTGAAAGGAACCGTTACCTCAAGGTTCTTGACCATGGCCAAGAACTTACCAAGTTGTTGATCCACCTTGGACTTTTGCATTCGATGAGGAAAAGCAACCTTGGTGTAAAAGGTGTATCAGAAACCTTCTCCTTCTCCTTCTTCTTTTCTGCCTGTTCAGCTGTTTAAGATAGTTCGACATCAGACGTCGAATTCTTCTCCAATTCCTTCTCTACTACCTCCTTCTCCTTGCTAGGAACAGTATCATCATCAATGGCCATAGGAGGAGCAACATAAGCAGTGCCACTACGAAGAGTAACGGCATTTGCTTGCTCCCTATGTGTAGGTTGCCCTGGCAATTGTCCCTGCTGCCTCTGTGCATTAGTTTCTGCAAATTGAGCAATCTGGGTCTCAAGAAGTTTTATGTGCTTCTCTTGAGCCCTTTGTGCATCCTCATTGGCTTTCTGCATAGCCAACAACTGTCTCTCTTGAGTTTTCTGTGCCTCCTCATTTGTCTTTTGCATAGACAATACTAGTTTCATCAGTTGAGAAGTGCTAGGCTCTTGTGAGGTTGCATTTTGTGGTACTGGCTGATAATTTTGATGGGCTGGTCTTTGGAAACCAGGGGGATTGTGAGAATTCCCTTGGTTTTGGTAGTAGTTGGGTTTTGGGTTGTTGTGTGGAGGTTGATAGGAATTTTGTGGGGGATGGTAGGAATTTTGTGGCTGTGGGTTCTGAACGTTGTTACTTCTATAGGAAAGAAGTGGGTTGTCTTTACAACCAGGATTGAATGTGTTGGAGTAGGGGTTATTTGGTTGTCTTTGCTGAAAAGCATTAGCCTGCTCCATCTGATTCTGACTGAACTGACAATCATGGCCAAAGTGACCCTGAATACCACACACCTCGCAGTAAGATGAGGTGATGGGTGCAACTGCCGACATGACATTGATGCTCATAGGTGGAGGTGCTGAACTAGAGGACTTCATTGTTTGTAGATGCTGAGTTAGTTGCGCCATCTGAGATGTAAGCAATGAAATAGCGTCAACTTCAAGTACCTTCTTAGTCAAACTCCTAGATGATGAGTGGTCATTGGCTGCGAGATTTGTTAGGAAGTCATAACCCTCATCAACTGCCTTGTCTAAAAAGACTCCTCCTGCAGACGAATCAACAATACTCTTCGTCTGAGGCTGCAGACTATTATAAAAAGTCTGCGTCAGAAACCACTTGTCCATATTATGATGTGGACATTCCCTCTGTAGGTCTCTGAATCTAGTCCACACTTCCCTCAATGTCTCATCTGGCTCTTGGGAAAACGTGGCCAACTTGAATATGATTTCTGCTGTTTTTGTGGGAGGGTAATACTCATGAAGAAATGCAGCAGAAATTGCTGGCCATTCTGTCTCAGTGATATCGCTGAACCACCTCTGAGCCTTGTCTCTGAGTGAGAACTCGAATAACATAACTTTCAGGTGCTCAGGTGTGACTCCTTGATGTTTAACAGTCCTGCAGAGTTGTTGGAATCTCTGCAGATGGTTGGCCGGATCTTCAGAAGGATGCCCACTAAACTGATTCTGCTGCACCATATTGATTAGTGCAGGTTCGATTTCAAAATTGTTCGCAGCAATAGTGGGCATCTGTGGACCTGTGGGTATGCCTTCAGGATTAGGCACCCCACAAGATTTTAGTGACTTCGCCATTGGTAATGTAGAAATCTCTGAATCTGGCTTGTCTTGATCAAATTCTGCTCTAAGATCCCGAAGTATTGCTTCTGTGTCAGGATCTCCAGGAATAATATGAGTTTTCTTTTGCTACCTGGACATATAAGAGAAAACGACAAGATAACCGTAAGAACGACCTCAATTGGAACGGGAGGTTCCAATGAGGCAAAAAAGAAGTACGCTAATTAATCGAATAAAAACTAGAAAACTAGCCGTCTCCCCGGCAACAACGCCAAAATTTGATAGGATTTAGTCGTATCACCTATTCAAAAATAAACCTATAGTCCTCTAACTAAGGTAGTCAATGGAAGCAGGGTCGAATCCGCAGGGCGACAGAGTTTCTATATTAATATTCAATTAACTAACTACTTCAGATGAAATCAGGGAGAATTAACTAAACTAATAACTAAGCTAAGGAATATGAATTAAACCGAGGATTTAACTATGGAATAAAAGCCTAGGGTATTAGGTCGGTCCACCATGCTTATACCAATCAAACAAGGTCAACTACTATCAAAACCTAAGTTAAGAGTCGAGGGATTAGAGCATGAGTTGAGCTATGGTTAAGACTCAACGCTCATAGTTCAACATACGCCGCATGTTCACTAACTTAATCAGAACTACTGATGTGTCCTAGGCCTCTAGTCGTAAGACGGTTCTGTGCAAACAACTATTAACCACAAGCAATCAATGAAATTGGCCATTAACATTAATCACTAATTAAGAACAAACCACACCACAATCACTCTAATCAAGCCCTAGGAATCAATAGGAGTCTAAATAACAATCATGGTATAAACATGGCTTCCCTATCTAACACCCTATAAAGGGAACTACTCAGACATGATCAAATTGACAATAACAAAACTAATTGGAAACCCTAAGAATTGCATCATGAAATAATAGAATAATAAACAATTTAAACTAAAGCAATTGAGAGATAAGAATAAAGCAATAATAAATATGATTACCGAATTGACAGAAAGTGGGAACTTTAATTGAATTGAAATAGTATTCGAATCTCTTCTACAATGGAAAACTATGAAGAACTAGACTAAAAGCTCTCTAAATGTTCAATATAATAAAAGATACAAATAAAAACAACCTAAAAAGTATTTATAGTTTCTAAGAAAACAATAAGATAGAGTGGGGAAAAGACGAAAAAATCGCATCCCCGTGTCGTCCGCCCGATCGGGTCTGGGAACCTTCTTTCAGCACCAAGGAAAATGTACGCAGCCGATGAGATCGGGCAACTCTCACCCGATCGGAGCCGCAACCCCAGCACCCGATCGGGCAGGACCGCCCGATGCCATCGGGTGGTTGTCTTCTTCAGCTCCCAGAAAAACAGCAGAATTTGGCCAAGTGTAAGTACGCCCGACGGGATCGGGCAAGTCTGCCCGATCAGGCGGAGAATTTGAAGTTTTGGCCTGAAATACTCGTACCCGATCGGGCGAAGCTTCTTTCTTTCTAGCTTCTGGCTTGGCTTCAGACGCCAAGTCCTTGACAATTCTTCTTCACAACGGGGGTCCGAATACCATCTTGAGACCGCCAATATGCCTCATAACCTTTCGCTATAATGTGGTGATCAAAACATCAAGTAAATAGGGAGTTTTTCCCTAGAAACCTGCAAAACGATATGGAACACACAAACCACAACTATATCGAAATAGTTAGCATAAATAGCTCCTAAGAGTGTCAATATCGCACAATTTAGCTTGTAAAGAAAGGGAAAAACTCTATAAGAAATCAATATATCAAGATTCCTTGGGTGTCTAGATGATTTTTCTAAAGTAGATGCTTGTTTTCTACTCTTAACGATTTGCCACAAAGTGATGGGTAAACAACTAGATGAGTCCCCATAAATTGTTGAAGTCCTTTGTCTCTCTTTGGGAATAAGAGGTTAAAGGGGGTCCCTTAGATAGCTAGTTAGACAAGTATCTTATTTTTGTTGTGCTGCAACTTTCTTAGCCTCCAAGTATTAACAAGCATCAATCCTTAAGGTCCCCATCTAGAGAGAAGCCCCTTGCCTTCTAGGAGCCTAAACTATTACATTCCAGTTCAACCTTCTTGGATGTTCACTCCTAGCTTGTCGCTTTATTTTTGAAATCCTCTGATAGTTATTCAGATGATTTTGTCGGCTAGTACCAATATTAGTTATGGCCCTTGTGGGTGAACGTCCTTAGGGAGGGGGGCCTTGGACATTCCCTTTGTTTGTTGCCCTCCTAGATTAAACAAGAGCATGTTATTCTTGATCGGTTCATGGACGACTCCAACCATCCTTTTTTGGTAGTTATTGAAAAGTGTCTCCAGGTGAGCTATAGTCACTGGATGATCACGATTTTCCTCTAAAAATCGTTTGCTACAGATGGTGGCAAATGGCCACCAGACGATCTTTTGCTGTCATCTCAGAGGCTCGATGATCACCTCCTGGGGCTGGACGTTCATCTCCGTCCTATCATATCTTCTACCACTACTTGCATAATTTGAGTTCGTGCAATGTTGGATGATCAGAAATCAATCATTATTCCATGTCTAGCCACAGACGACGTCAAATGTTGTTGAGTGCTTCATGTTCGTTAAGGGTAAAAGGGTAATTTTCAGAGACTTATGTAGGTAATGATCTGATCTGTGCTCCAAAATCGCACGAATGAAACCATCCCGAGAGGATTTAGGTTGATTCCTCGTCCATTGCTTAAGTTAGTAATTTAGAGAGATAAATTCTAGAGGGAGATGCTCTGATATGACGATAACAATTTATGGGAAAGTGTGAACCTTTTCTGGTATGACACAAGGGTATTTCTACTAGTCTAGCGACCTAATGCTGCTAAAATAGGGTGTTTTGATTGACTGCCCTCTAAATATTTGACACGTGCCATAGCTGATTTGATGTTCTTAGTTGGGCTTGCATCACTCAAGGCCCTTAGTAATCCTTGGCTAGGAAAACTTGTCCTCTCCAAAGAGGGACACGTGTGATTCTCAAATGTGGACATCGTGTGTCATCCATCATAGGGTGACAAATGTTAGCCAATTAGTGGACCACGTGTCCTTAGGAAGAAGGCTGGTTTCTTACCTACAACAATAAGTACGGGAATTTCCCAAACTTAATACCTAAAGCCTTAAGGCATTTATGTTGGTTATTAGACATTTTACAACTTTAAAGGGATGCTATAACATTCAGCTATCTATATTTATTATTAAGAATATTCATTAAAGGTGAATTTGGTCAGTTGTAATTTGGTCAGTTGTAGAAAAGATAACTAATCTAATAATTTGATCTACATTCAGACAATGACCAGATCTTTGAACCAAAATCTTATAGATGATTTCTGTAAAAACACATCCCATAAACACTTCCCTACTTTGAGCTCCTCCTACACTATTTAGCAGCTTGAATCACTTAATCTTCCAAGCTTGGAATGTTTTTGTTGATTTTCAATATAGAAAAGACTTGTGTCCACATAGTAGTAAAGTCTACACTCAGAAACAAATGATAGCTGGTTTCATCGACCTTGATACATGGAACAAAACTTTTATCTAGTTGAATCCTCACTGAGTCAGCCTATCTTTAGTTGCACAACCATCTAAGTGATGAACAAGCTCATATATCTAGCTTGATTAGAGCATATGACCCTTTTCCAAGGGACTAAAGGAGAAGCCTCTTTCAATATCATATACAAAGTGAATAGAAAAATTCCATGTAGCAGTTAATTGAGTATTGCTCGTATTGCAGATAAGACTTCTCCTACTAAAAATCTATTATACACTAGCAGGAATTTGAAAATGCCAAATATTTCTCCTCCTAACGTATTAGGCATGCACCCACATGATCCACAAAATGAGAAGCTTCCAAGAAGTTATTCACAACAACTTTATTCTAAAAATTTAGATCCTTGATGTTCCAACCACCACGCGTTTCAGTTTGGGTGAATTGGTCTTGAGCAATAGGAGTCTTTTGAGTACCATCAACACTACATGTCTAAAGGAAGTTTTTGCAGATGCTTTGCACAAATTTCATAATCGTTTAAGGCAAAGTGAAGATTTCACACCAGTCTAAGTGAAGTACATGAAGGGGAATGTTGATAAGCTGAAGTCTTCATACAGAGGTAAGTTTTCAAGAAGCCCATGATCTCAATTTCATAAGAGTTTTATCAATAAGAGGCTTACACTCATTAATAGAAAGTTTCATAAGAGATTAAGGCACCTTTAAATATTCACAAGAGACTGAGCCTAAAAGAGAAGCCAAGAGAATGGAAAATAACGTTTTTTTTTATATCGTTAATAAGGATGCCTACCATATATTGCTTTTAACTAGATATACTTCCAACACTGAGACAATAAGAAACCCTTGAAAGTAGTAAGAAACATTTGAACACATATCATCTTAGCTCTTGAATAAGGTTAAATCTTTCACATTTTGGGTGATAATTAAATTTAGGGTGATTTTTGAGGGAATTTATCCTTCTAGAAATCTACTCCATTCCAAGAGCAAATAAGAAGGGAGACATGGGATCTCCTTGTATACGACCTTTCTTATAAAAAAATAGGAACATTTATAATACCATTAAGCAAAATGGAATAAGAAACCGATGAAATACAATTCATAACCCATTGAAAAAAGACACCCTAAAACTAAGCTCCAACATTACAGTTTTGAGGGAGGGCCATGAAATTGAGTGGTAAGCCTTCTTTATGTCCAATATTAGCATGCACCTAAGCGAGAATTGTTTACAATTATAACACTTAATATGCTCAGAGGCTAGAATGACGTTACCAACAATACATCTTTTAGGAATAAAACTAGGTTGAGCAAATCCGATCCCTCACTAATCACCCAATGTGCCTTTGAGTAATAATCTTGGAAATAATTTTGTAGATGACAATGCAACAAGCAATAGGCCTAAAATTTTTAGCATATGACGATAATGAATTTTAGGAACCAAAATAAGAAGAGTACAATTGACCCGAGGCAATGTATTACTAGTGACAAAGAAGTCTTGCACAACCTTGCATACGTCTGAAATAATATGCCAACTTCTATTAAATAAAAGGTTATCAAGGCCATCAATACCAGGGACTTTACAATCAAAATCTGAGTGTGAAACAGGGAGAAGAAGTGTTGTTGCAACCTCTTTCGAAAGTTAATTCTTATTTCTCATAACATCAATATCCTCAGGCTATAAGGTGGAAGAATAAGAGACAAGCAATTGAGTATAAATCTCCTTATTTCAGATTTTATATCATGATTCCTACTCACAGTAGTATTAGGATGATTAAGAAGAATTTTGATGGTATTCCTCAGATATTTCTCTTTCTTAGCTTTGGAAATATAAAAGAGAATTATAGTCACCAAGATTCAACCACTAAACTCTAGATTTCTACATATAAGCACACTCAATAACTTTCATAAATTTTCTTAGTTGATCAATGTTATGTCCTAAAAATTTATTTAGCTACATATGTAGGTTAAATGATTATTGCAGCTAGGATTCTCCAGCTTAGCTCTCTAGCTAAGGAAGTCCAGTTTAGGTTCACCAGCTATGAAGAGCCAGCTTAGAACTCTCAGTTAAGGAGTCTCAGCTTCAATGACACGTCATGAAGTGGTTATGGCCAAAGCCTAAGATCACGCAAGACCAAATCCAATTGCGGCAAAGATAAAACGGATGAAGACTCAATCAAAGCCATTAACTACGGATATGGGCGAGAATCTAGGAGCAGTTACAAGCCATTGTGACAGCTGATTCAAATGGATACTTATCTTAGTATATATATAGCACAGTGATTATGTAATTGGAACACAAGCTCTATGCATTCAGTACTTACATTCTAAGAGTAAAACATTGTTCTTAGCATACGAATTACATTGGTATGTAAAACACTAGGGCTGTAACTGTGTTTATAGTGGATTGATGGACTCAAGGCCACCGGCGGTTTTTCCCTTATTCCACGGGTTTCCGCGTCACCATCCGTGGTGTCCTTCTCTCTCTCTTTTCTTGCTTTCTTTGTTCATCTTAGCTATACTCATTTGTGCCCAGCTACTGTGCCACCTTCTAGCTGTAGTTCCCAGCTTAGTTTTGTCCTGCGCGGAATTTAGCATAAACAGTTTGGCGCCCACCGTGGGGCCTACAATTAGATATCATATCTAAATTTCAGTCATCCATTTCCTTTCCAAACACTTAATTCAAATGGCTGAATTCACCCCTGAACAAATGAAAGCCGCTTTCGAATCTCTCCAAGAGGCTCAATCTGAATACAATAGAGTCATCGAAAGCCTGAAAAAGGAGCTAGAATCCGTTAAGAGTAACACTAAAAAGTCCTCACGACAACGCCGCAACATGTCTCCTCGTATATTGCAGCTGACTGACTCCGAGGCCAGTGGCGACGAGGAAGCTGAGGAAGCACCACATAACCTCGACCTTGAAGAAACAGATCCCACAACTAAAAATCTAGCTCTCCTTGAAACCCAGAACAGGAAGATGATGCGGATGCTAGCTAAGATGCCAGGAGCGCTTAGACCTATAGCTGAGGAGACCCTTGATGGCTACACCAAGTCTCCATTTGTCGAAGAGATAGCTAGGGCCATGATTCCAAAGAAGCTGCACCTGGCCCCATTTGGCAAGCTGTATGATGGAACCACAGATCCTTATAACCACGTGAACTAGTACAAGCAGAAGATGTGGACCCTACCTATCCCAGAGGATCTCCTTAAAGCTACAATGTGCAAATCCTTTGGGGCTACCGTAGGAGGCCCTGCCTTGCAATGGCTCATCACCCTCAGGGCTAGTACTATCCCTAATTTCTCTATTCTCATTAACAAATTTTATCAGATGTTTGCTAGCAGCAGGGTGCTGGAAAAACATACTGGCGACATGTATCGCATTATCCAAAAGTCAGGTGAAGCTGTGCGCCAATACCCGGATAGATTCAACAGGGAAATGATTTCTGTTAAGAACCTGGATACCCCAACTGCCATCGAGGCATTCCGAAGAGGTTTGACACCTAAATCCCGCTTATATTATGAACTAACTAGGTATCCGTGCAGCACCTTTGAAGAGGTTAGGGGTAGAGCTATGGCTGAAATTCGTGTCGAAGAAGATAACGCATCCAGGTATGGAGGAGAACCTAGCTATGATAGGAAAGTTGCAAACAACAACAATAACAACAATAGGAAAAATGACTGGCGCCACCAGCCATACCAAAAACGCGATCAAGCTAGCAGCGTAGCTAGAGAAGCTCCTCGCATGTCCAATAATATAGATTTTCCTCCTTTATCCTCCTATTGCTTTAACGTTGATGCAGGAGGTGTAGTGAACGCCTTGGAAAAGCTAGGCTCAGCCGTTAGGTGGCCCAAGAAGACTGACAAACCTGATGGCCAGAAAGATACCACCCAATGGTGTAGCTACTATGGTGACCATGGTCATCGAACTGAAGATTGCAAGGCCCTTAGGAAGGAAGTTGTCTGGCTACTGAAGAAGGGCTACCTAGAGCATCTCATGGGAAAGAAGGGACAGAAAGAAGAGCCCAGCAAGGACAATAGCAGCAAGCCAGCTGGGCCCCCACCTGATCCAACCCATAACAAGGTAGTCAATGTCATCTCTGGAGGTTTAGAAATTTGTGGACTAACCTATCTGCAACTAAGAGATTTGCTAGAGAAGGCTCTAAAGAAGCACCTATACAGCACAGAAGCAAGGAGGAACGAGAGCTACGAAGCATGACCATCAACTTCGAAGAAACTGAAGAAGCTGAGGAGGCTGATCACCATGATGGGCTAGTCATATCCCTCACCATCAGCAACTGCTTGATCAAGAGAGTGTTGGTGGACAACGGCAGCTTGCGTGACGAAGATATCATCAAAAGTCAACAGTCTTATACGGATTCAGTGGGGAGGCTGCCCTGACCATTGGCGAGATCACCCTGGCCACCTATGGTAAATGAGTCAACTTACAAACTAGGTTTAGTGTTGTAGATTGTCCTTCAGCTTACAATGTTATTATGGGTACGCCTTCGATTCACAGGATGAAAGCTGCGCCCTCTACCTATCACCAAACTATAAAGTTCCCCACCAAATGGGGAGTTCAAGAGATCAAGGGAGACCGGAAGATAGCTAGGGAATGTTACATGATATCCCTCAAACCCAAGAAGGAGGAGATCTAGCAATTACAACAACATACAACACTTAATAACCTGGACGAACAAGATATTGAAGAAGTGGTGCTGGATCCTGCCAAGCTAGAGCAGACAGTGCAGATTGGTGCATTAATACCACAAGAAGAAAAAGCCAGGATCATTGAATTTCTCAAGAACAACATCACCTGCTTTGCATGGACACATGAAGACATGATTGGGATTGATCCTGAAATTTTCACTCACAAGCTGAATGTAGATCCAAAATCCAAACCCATCAAGCAAAAGAGAAGGATGTTTGCACCTGAACGCAACCTAATCATAAACGAGGAAGTAGAGAAGCTGCTACAAGCAGGTAAGATTAGAGAAGTCAAATATCCTAACTGGCTAGCTAACGTGGTTGTGGTAGGAAAGAAGAACGGCAAATGGCGAGTCTGCATAGATTTCACAGATCTGAACAAGGCTTGCCCCAAGGATCCATTCCCACTACCTCACATAGACGCCTTGGTAGATGCTACAGCAGGACATGAGAGACTCACATTCCTAGATGCTTATTCCGGCTACAACCATATTCTAATGGATCCAGAAGACCAAGAAAAGACAGCTTTCATGACTGAAAGAGGTATTAATTGCTATAAGGTTATCCCCTTTGGTCTAAAAAATGCAGGTGCCACCTACCAGCGCCTAGTCAACAAGATGTTTGAAAAGCAGCTAGGGGACACGATGGAGGTCTACATCGATGATATGCTGGTTGACACGGTCGTTGCACGTGCCAAATTATAAACCTAACTTAGCCTAGTTTAGGGCAAGAAAGGGTCGATTCCACGAGGAAGCAAAGATTAGCAAGGTTTGAAAGTAATTAAGCGAGCTAAGTCTATTTTTAGTGGTTTTTGAAATTAATTGATCAACTAAGAAAACAAGAACTAATTAGCTAACAATTATACTAAATGATTTGGTTTTAACAATAATAAGAAGACACTCGGGATAGGGGAATCACTAGTTAACCAATTGCTAACCTATTCGCCAAGCCAAGGGAATTAATTAGGATCAACCAAGGGACTAAGTCGCTCATATGTTTCCTAATTACTCTCTCGAGCTAATTAGGAGGACTTAATCAACCAATTTTACCTATTCTCAAGGAAGCCTAACACCTATTCTCATGGTGAAGTCAACCTATTGACTAACCCTAGGTCCATCAAAAGCTTCATCTCTCAATCCTTCACTTTTGATCCCCTAATCTAGTTCAATTGATGATCATGCAATTAAACAAGCAATTAAATAGGTTAGTCAACCCAATTTCTCCTAAAATCTACCCCCTAGCTTGACTTTTGTGGTCAACTCATGATCTACCTAGTTCATCCCCTTCCCCTAGCCTAGAAACTACTCTAAAGCCATTAAAGAAGCAAAATGAAAAGATTGAGGTATTAAATGAAGATTAACAATGGTAGAAATCAACATAAAGAGCTAAACATCAACGAACCAACACTAATCAAAGGCTAAAACAAGTTAAGCAAGTAATAAGGCAAAATAAAGCAAGAGATAGAACAAATAATCTAAATAGATCAACAATAAATGGAAAACTCCATAGAAATACCTTCAAAAGCTTCAAAAATGGTTTCAAGATCTACTTTATCTCTCTAAAATTACTTCTCTCTCTAATTAAGCTAATAATGATTCTGGAATTAAAAGATAGTTTAAGATTATTACAGAACTAGATTTATACCCCATAGAAATAAGGGCAAAATCGTAAACACGAAATAAAACTACGGAGCCTGGGCCAATGGAGCGCCCGCTCCTCATAACATGGAGTGCCCGCTCCCCAAACGCTCCTGGGTCGCTCCAGTTCAATGATCCTCTGTCTTCATTTCTTGACCCTTGGAGCGCCCGCTCCCCTGTTATAAGCCTCTTTTTTGCTTTATAACCTTCAAAATTCTCAAGGCAAATGTTAGATGTGAGGGGGGTATGCACATGCATATGCAATAACCTATATATACATCCTCACTATATGCAAATGAGCTAATCTAGATGTTAAACACAAGATAATAAGAAATGATGAAAAAGGGAAGGAAAAGGAAGTTAAATGACCTAAAATGCATCTAAATGCCCTAAAACTACATGCAAATAAGTGAACCTAAAGTCCACTTATCAAATTCCCCCAAGCTTGCCCATTGCTTGTCCTCAAGCAATTAACAATCTCAAGGAAACCTATGCAATAAAAACTAAGAAAGGCATCACGAAATCAAGGTCCTCGTCCTAATAGAGGTGTCAAGGCAATGGGAGAACTCGACCAACTTTCAAAGCTCATAGCCGTCTTTCCTTATCCACAAGTTAGGGGTCAAAGGAGTGGTCTAAGCTAGTGCGCAAAGAAAATGATCGTCCTAGAGGTCCCTCAACTATCACACAAGCCCTCATTGATCCTAAGTGAAACCTTTCCCTACAAAATGGAAAAACTCGCTCAACCTAGTACCAATCATGCCCCACAAGCTCACAAGATCCCCCAAGCTAGCATATTTATGCACTAGTTAACTTCTTTTTTTGATTGCAAGGGCCATATACTACCTCCTCACGCGGTCTACCTCTCACTCGATAGTCATGTTTCTGAGGCACGGTACCGAGCACTCGGTATGAGACGCGATAAGAGGGTGATATCACGTACTTATATAGTCTTTTCTCCCTTATTTACAAGCTAATTTGTGCGTCATTGGAGCTCTTGGGAGCTATTTTGTGCTAACTATCGTATATAGTTGTGGTTTTGTGTTTTAGTGTTGAATTGCAGGTTTTAGGGAGTTTTCTCCTTATTCCCGAGCCATTTGGAAGCAACCACGGCTTTACGAGATGTTACTGGGCACGTAGGATGGCTCACGAGCTTTATGGATAGTTTAGGAGCTCCCAAGACCCCTAAACATGAAGATTATAGAGCCAAAGAGTCAAAAAGGAGGTTTCCGTGCACTGATCGGGCAGAAATGGCCCGATCGGGCGAAGAAATATTGATCGGGTATAGATGTTACGTACCCGATCGACAAGGCATTCCCGATCCGATCGGGCGAGCACGCATGTGCCCAGACCCGATCGGGCATCCACCGCCCGACCCGATCGGGTCGAATGCTGCTACGTCTCCTTTTGCTCCTGCTTTCGAGGGGAACACGTTGGCCCAAGTTGCCTCCAGGCCCGATCGGGTACTGTGCTCGGGCCCGATCGGGTGGGCCGCACTCCTCACCTCCTCACTGCTGGGCTGGCCACAAGATCCAGAAGGGCGAGTTTTGTATTTGGCCCGATCGGGTATTGTGCTCGGGCCCGATCGGGTCTGGTGCTTTAATCGCGCTTTTTCACTTTTTGTTTCCGTTTTTAGTTAACTTGAGGGGGTATTATAAATACCTTTTCCTAATTATTTAGAGACATCTTTTTATTCATCTTTTATTCATCTCTTTACTGCTTTAGACTCTAGTTTTATTCCTCATTGTTCTTAGCTTAGTTTAAACACTTAGATTAGATTAAAGGTGATTGAACCTATTCAATTTCAATAAAAGTTCTTGCTTTCCGTCAATTGGTATTCTTCTCTACTCTAATCTCTTTTATTATACCTAATTGCTTAGCTTAATTATTTATTCATTCATGATGCAATTATTAGGGTTTCATCTTAGATTGTTTATTGTTGACTCAATTATGAGTGAGTAGTTCAATTTCTAGGGTGTTAGAGAGGGAAACCATGTTTATACCATGATTATTTGAATTACTATTAGTTTCTAGGGTTTGATGAGATAGGTTATGGTGTGATTTGTTCTTAGTGAGTAATTAACGTTATTGCGCAGTTTCTTTGATTACTTGAGGTTAATAATCGTTTGCACAGATCCGTCTTACTTTTAGAGGCCTAGTACACACCAGTAATTCTGATTATGTTTGTGAACATGCTGCATATGTTGAATTATGGACGTTGAGACTTAACCATAGCTTGACACGTGTTCTAATCTATCGATTCTCGACCTAGGTACTGATAGTTGTTTGATCCTTTGATTGGTATAAGCATGGTAGACCGAAATAATTCCCTAGACCTTTAATTCATAGTTAAATTCCGATCTTTATATTGCTTTCTAGTAGTTAATTATTAATTCAGCTGAATTCTATCTGATTTTTGTCTGAAGTAGCTTTTTAGCTGAATATTAACTTAGAACTCCGTCTCTCTGTGGATTCGAACCTACTTCCCTTGACTACCATTGTTAGAGGACTTAGGTTTATCTTTGATTAGGTGATACGACTAAACCCTATCAAATTTTGGCGCCGTTGCCGGGGAGACGGCTAGTTTTCTAAGTTTTTATTTGATTATTTGGTCTACTTCTCTGTGCGTCGTTGGAACTTCATTGTTCCAATTGAGGTACGTTTTACTGCTTCTTTTTGTTTCTTTTGTATGCCCAGGTCTCAAAGAAACGGTTCCCCCCATTCCAGCGGATCCCGATCTTACTAGGACAATCAGGCGGATCCGTAAGAAAGGCAGCCTGTTCAGCTGAACACCTCTGGAACAGACACCTTGAGTTCAGTCATGTCAAAGTCACTGAAGTCATATGGGGTGCCCAACCCAGATGGTCTCTCCACTAGACCTACTATGCCCACCATTGCCGCGGCAAATTTTAAGATTAAGCCTGGACTCATCAGCATGGTCCAGCAAAATCAGTTTGGTGGGCATCATACTGAAGATCCGGCAAATCATCTGCAACGGTTTCAACAACTTTGTCGAACCGTCAAACATGCCGGGGTCACTCTAGATCAGCTAAAGTCATGTTGTTTGAGTTTTCGTTGAGAGATAGAGCCCAGAAATGGTTGAACGACGTGAAAGAAACAGAATGGAGTGAGATTTCTGCTACGTTTCTGAGAGAGTATTATCCACCTACTAAAACAGCAGAAATCAGAAACAAACTAGCCACGTTTTCCCAAGAGCCTGATGAAACATTACGGGAAGCGTGGGCTAGGTTTAGGGATTTACAGAGAGAGTGTCCACACCACAACATGGACAAATGGTTCTTGACGCAGACATTTTACAATGGTCTGCAGCCTCAGACGAAGAGTATTGTTGATTCGTCTGCAAGAGGAGTTTTTCTGGATAAGGAAGTGGATGTAGGATACGAGTTTCTATCAAACCTCGCAGCCAATGATCATTCCACTTCCCGAAGCCTCACGAGGAAGGTACTGGAGGTAGATGCCATTGCATTATTGACTTCGCAGATGGCGAAGCTGAGTCAACAGATTAACACTTTCAACTCCTCTTCCTCAGCAGCACCCCCTTTGATAATCAATGCTATGTTTGTAGTAGCACCCATTACCTCATCTTACTGCGAGGTATGTGGTGTTTAGGGTCACTTTGGGCATGACTGTCAGTTCATTCAACTTCAGATGGAGCAGGCAAACGCCTTTCAACAAAGGCCACAAACCTTTCCCCCTCCACATAACTACCAAAACCCACAAAACTATCAACCCGCACCTCCACAAAACTATCCTAAACCCTCATACCATCAAACCCCACAAAATTTCCAAAGACCACCACCACAAAACTTCCATCACCACAATAATTTCCAAACCTCACAAAATTTTCCCACCCCACCTCCATAAAACAATAACCCATAAGAGCCTAGCAATTCTGAACTGATGAAACTGATATTGTATATGCAAAAGGCAAATGAGGAAGCACGGAGGAACCAAGAGAAGCATATCAAACTTCTTGAGGCTCAAGTTGCTCAGTTGGCAGAAACTAATGCACAGAGGCAGTAGGGACAATTGCCAGGGCAACCCGTTCAGAGAGAACATGTGAATGCCATCACTCTTCGTAGTGGCATTGCATATGATGCCCCTCCAGTGCCCATTGATGAGGTTACCTCTACTGCAGGGAAGAAGAGGGTGGTAGAGGAAGGACAAAGGAAGATTTCGACGTCTGAAGTCGACCTGTCTGCAGAAGCTGAACAGACAAGGAAGAAAAAAGAGAAGGTTTCTGAAATCCCTTTTACACCAAGGCTACCTTTTCCCCACAGGATGCAACAATCAAAGGTCGATCATCAGTTTGGTAAGTTCTTGGCTATGGTCAAGAACCTTGAGGTAACGATTCCTTTCACAGATTTAATTACCCAAGTGCCTGTTTAAGCCAAATTTCTGAAAGACATGATCACCAAGAAAAGAGACTTTGGTGGGGTAGAACGTGTCGCTCTTACTGAAGAGTGTAGTGCTTTTATCCAAAATAAAGCCCCACCAAAGTTAAAAGATCCTGGTAGTTTTTCTATACCTTGCCATCTTGGACCTATTTTTATTGATAAGGCTTTGTGTGATTTAGGTGCTTCTGTTTTTGTTATGCCATTATCTGTTTTTGAGAAACTGAACATGGGAGCACTTAAATGCACACAAATCACTTTACAGATGGTGGATCGTTCTATAAAATACCCTCTAGGTGTTTTAGAGGACGTTCCTGTTAGGGTTGGGAAATTCTATATCCCTGTTGATTTTGTGGTGTTAAATATGGATGAGGATGCCCAGATTCCTATTATCTTGGGTAGGCCATTTTTGTGTACTGCTGGGGCTGTAATTGATGTCAAGTCTGGGTCTTTAACTCTGAGTGTTGGTGATGATAAAGTGATTTTTAAACTAACCAATGTTGTTAAGGCACCTATGCTTGAACAATCTTGTTGCAGGGATGAGGTTTTGGATGAAGTAGGTGTGGAGAAGCTTCTAATTCCACCTTAGGTTGCCTCACCGTCTAGAGGCATTGTCAAAAACATTTGGAGAAGGAAGATATTTGATGAGGGTGGCACTCATTGCCAAGCCCCTCCTATTTGAGAGGTGGAGGATTATGGTCGTGCGGGACCTTTATAAACCAGAGCTATGCGAGAGGCCACTCGTATTTTTCTTTCCCTTTTTCCTTTTCTTTTTATTTTTCTTCTTTTTGTGAGCGAGAGTGAGGGTACTAACAATGTTTTTCCTCTTAGCATAGTCCTTATCACCTTTTGGCATTGAGGACACTGCCAAGTTCAGCTTGGGGGAGGAGTTCTAATTGTATTCTCTATCTCTTTTACTGCTTTCTACGATAGATTTACTACTTTCGAAAAATTCTGAAAAAATCAAAAAAATGTGGTTCCCATGACTGGTTGAGTTGCCTCCCTGTGCCCCTTGTTGTGCTCTATTTGAAAATGATTTGACTTTATTTTCTGGATAGCTGGGCATCTGTGATCTTGAGGCTATGATTTGATGTTTGATTGCTATGATTTCGACCAATTTGATTATATTACACCACTTTGTGCTTCATAACTGAATTGGTTAGACTGTGAGGCCTCTTTGTAGCCTATTGGATTCATATTTTTATCTAGTCTCTTCTTGTGTGTTAGTTCCTCTTTAGTGGATTGATCTTGACTTTGACTTCGTACTTGTCTGATTTTCGATGACTTGTAGCATTTGCTGTGATAGAGGCGTTCTTTTGTCTTATTCTTGAGCTTCAGAGTGAATTTTTGATATATTTGTATCCTACTTAGCCCCGTTGAGCCTAATGACTTGTTTCATGTTACTTAAACCCCTATTATGAGCCCAAGGCCTTCTCTTGATATTATTCCAAGCCTAGCTTGGGGGAGCTTTTGTATGGGTTGAGTTTGAGATTAGTTTCTTGGTTTGGTTTGGTTGTTGAGGAATTAAAAGTGTATTTGTTGTGGTTTGAGAGTGAGATAAAGAAAAGAAAAAGCAATTTTGGAGGTGCGTGAATGAAGTTCTTAAAAATGAAAGAAAAATGAAATAAAAGTTCAAAAGAATTCGAAGTTCTTTCATTCACGTACATTCTTAAAGAAATATTCGCTTCATTGCTTGAAAATTGGGTTTGTTATGAGTTCTTCATTGATTTATGAGAGTTGGGTTACTTTACATGGTTTTATGGTGTTGCTGGGAGTTGTGTAGGCCATCTTAGGCCTTCTTTGAATGATTCATGCTCCCCCTTTCTTGGTTTTTCCACCACATTACCCAAAAGTATCCCCTACCTCTTACCTAAGCCCTATTACAACCCTCTAAAGTCCTCTTGAGCTCGTGTCTGCAGTGTTCATTTGATTGATTTCAAGTCAGTTTGTCAAAGTTAAAGAGTATTTCTGCTAATTGAGTCCACTTGACTAGGATGAGCGTCATTGAACCTTCTTAAACACATGAGAGTGTGAGTGGGAAGGGTATTTATGGTCGGATTGGTGAGTATTCGGGCATATTCTTTGCCTGCCACAAGATAGAGAGGAGTGGCACCCTTGTGAGAGCCTTTTCAGGACTTGTATGCTCTGTGGATGCTTGAAGTTGATAAATTGCTTGGATGATTGGTGGTTGGATGGATTTGATTAGCCAAACTTGAATTTTGTCTGATTGAACGATTCTTAGTCTTGAAAAAGTTTTGAGCTTTGATTGATTTTTATCTATGGGGTGAGGCAATCTATTCCATGTTCATGTTCTGTTTGCTTGAGGACAAGCAAAGGTTTAGCTTGGGGGAGTTTGATATCACGTACTTATATAGTCTTTTCTCCCTTATTTACAAGCTAATTTGTGCGTCATTGGAGCTCTTGGGAGCTATTTTGTGCTAACTATCGTATATAGTTGTGGTTTTGTGTTTTAGTGTTGAATTGCAGGTTTTAGGGAGTTTTCTCCGTATTCCCGAGCCATTTGGAAGCAAACACGGCTTTACGAGATGTAACGGGGCACGTAGGATGGTTCACGAGCTTTATGGATAGTTTAGGAGGTCCCAAGACCCCTAAACATGAAGATCATAGAGCCAAAGAGTCAAGAAGGAGGTTTCCGTGCACTGATCGGGCAAAAATGGCCCGATCGGGCGAAGAAATATTGATCGGGTATAGATGTTGCGGACCCGATCGGGCAAGCACACATGTGCCCAGACCCGATCGGGCATCCACCGCCCGACCCGATCAGGTCGAATGCTGCTACGTCTCCTTTTGCTGCTGCTTTCGAGGGGAACACGCTAGCCCAAGTTGCCTCCAGGCCCGATCGGGTACTGTGCTCGGGCCCTATCGGGTGGGCCGCACTCCTCACCTCCTCACTGCTGGGCTGGCCACAAGATCAAGAAGGGCGAGTTTTGTATTTGGCCCGATCGGGTCTGGTGCTTTAATCGCGCTTTTTCACTTTTTGTTTCCGTTTTTAGTTAACTTGAGGGGGTATTATAAATACCTTTTCCTCATTATTTAGAGACATGTTTTTATTCATCTTTTATTCATCTCTTTACTGCTTTAGACTCTAGTTCTATTCCTCATTGTTCTTAGCTTAGTTTAAACACTTAGATTAGATTAAAGGTGATTGAACCTATTCAATTTCAATAAAAGTTCTTGCTTTCCGTCAATTGGTATTCTTCTCTACTCTAATCTCTTTTATTATTCCTAATTGCTTAGCTTAATTATTTATTCATTCATGATGCAATTATTAGGGTTTCATATTAGATTGTTTATTGTTGACTCAATTATGAGTGAGTAGTTCAATTTCTAGGGTGTTAGAGAGAGAAACCATGTTTATACCATGATTATTTGAATTACTATTAGTTTCTAGGGTTTGATGAGATAGGTTATGGTGTGATTTGTTCTTATTGAGTAATTAACGTTATTGCGCAGTTTCTTTGATTACTTGAGGTTAATAATCGTTTGCACAGATCCGTCTTACTTTTAGAGGCCTAGTACACACCAGTAATTCTGATTATGTTTGTGAACATGCTGCATATGTTGAATTATGGACGTTGAGACTTAACCATAGCTTGACACGTGTTCCGATCTATCGATTCTCGACCTAGGTTCTGATAGTTGTTTGATCCTTTGATTGGTATAAGCATGGTGAACCGAACTAATTCCCTAGACCTTTAATTCATAGTTAAATTCCGATCTTTATATTGCTTTCTAGTAGTTAATTATTAGTTCAGCTGAATTCTATCTGATTTTTGTCTGAAGTAGCTTTTTAGCTGAATATTAACTTAGAACTCCGTCTCTCTGTGGATTCGACCCTACTTCCCTTGACTACCTTTGTTAGAGGACTTAGGTTTATCTTTGATTAGGTGATACGACTAAACCCTATCAGAGGGTAAGGTAGCTCATACCTAAGGCATTGGAGCATCTGTAGGGGCCAAAGCATAAATTTTTATAACTATAGGCTACTAGCCTTGTGGGCTATTATGCACCACTTATTTGATCCAATAGGCCAAAAGGGCTCTTTATTTTTCTTTTCATTTATTTCAATTTTTATGTGTTTTTGTATTTGTTTCCTCTTTTTTTTTTATAAAGGCTACTAGCCTTGCATTTTATTGAGCTAGAATGGTTCTCAAGGTCGCTAAAGGGCCTATCCAAGGTCAAAGGAGAGAGTAAAGACTTTTTATAGGGAAATAGAGACACTAATTCACGCTAAAGGCGAGTCTCGGACAATCGAGGGGTCTATTCGTACCAAGACCTAGGCATACAAGCTTAAAGCACCCCTAATACTCCTAACGAACACATAAGACACTCAAGCTAATTCACCCCTACTCGAAAGTCAAGTTCCCAACCTCTAACCTCTAAAGTCGAAACATAGAGTCATTCCTTAATTAGGTGATGCAAAAAACTTACATGCAAACTACCAAAGACAAGTCCTATATGCAATTCATAAGCTACATGCAAAACTAACATGATATGCAACTATACTACATGCAAGTCTAAGACCTAAAGGAGAAAAGAAGCAAATAAAAAGAAAAGCAAAGCAAAAAGATATATACAAGGAAAAAAAAAAGGATAGAAAATGGAGAAAGTCATATACAAGTCATATACAAGTAAAAATGTTCAACCATGGTTCTTTTCATTTGAATCCTCAAGGCAATGATCAATAAAGCACACTCTCCTATCATGCCCCGTAAACCCGACCTACCAATGCGTCCACTCTAACACGCGTACCCAAAAAGACACCCCAAACCCTCAAAATGAGCCACAACCCGCTAGCATAAGCAAATAAAAACACCCCTAAACAATCAAGGCACCGTCCTCAGTGTAATCATGCAAAACAAGTAAAGGGGGAGAGGGATAAGAGGATCTAGTCCTCGTCGATGCGAGATGATGGACCTTCTCCCGAAGGGGGAGGTGGTGGGATGTCTCCATAAGGGGGAGGGACATGAGGCTCCCAACCGCCCGTATAGCCCGGTGGCCAAGCGCCGTAGGGGTGGGGATAGGCGAGATCACCCATGGGGTTAGAACCCCCGGGTGCCCGACAATCATAGGGTGGGTCACGGTGGGGCCAATAGGGGTACGTGGGTTGGCGTTCATTCCATCCCGGTACCGGCCCATGTTGAGGAGGCCAATTTGGAAAGTTGACATAGGGGTCAACGTTCCCACTCTCCACGTGGTGATGATACATTGCATTAGTTTGTATCATCATACCACTCAAGTCCTCTCTCAAGCTTTGGATCGTATTCATCATACGATCTTGGTTGAGAGCAAGACTGTAGTAGGCCCCCTCATAGTCAAAGGAGCAGGACGACACTGAGGCACGTCGGCCGGAACTCGGCTCCTCGCGATGGAGAGGAGGAGCTAAGTTTCCGCGTGCGGCCTGGGCTTCCGCGACAGGGGGCTCATAAGGGATGAGAAACATCTCGATATCCTCCCCGTCGCGGTCAAATGTGGTCACCTCTGGGTGGGAGAGGTAACAAAGATGACGTCCCCTTACTTTTCAAACGAACCGCGCGGGATCAGGGGTAAAATCAATCCACCCGGCGGCTCTTATATAGTTCAAATCGAGGTAGGGGTTATCATCAACTGGAGTCAACAAATTAAGTTGCCCCCCAAACCCTAGAGCGGAAGCAATGATAGTAATCATCCCCCCACAGTGAATATCAGATTTAAATAGTTCTCCATGGCTTATGGCAATACACCGTTGGAGAAATAGAAATCCGATATTCAACATTCCTCCTACGTCCCTTGGATGATGAGAGGCAATGTAGAGCGCACTCACCTCCTCCGAGGCTACCTTACTTGGTTCTTTCTTTGAAAATATGGCGGTAACCAAGAGGCGGTGAATGTAGCGGAGGATGGGGGAATGCATATGAGAGGAATATCCCGTTTTGGGATCAAAGGGGGCGTATCCGGCAATATCATGCCAAAATGCGTCCCTTTGATAGTGGACGGGGTATTGCCAAGTCTCATGATTACGGATGGCATTAGAGGAATCACATTGGAAGATCTCATTGAGCCTCCCCAAAGAGATACATTGGGGTTGATTGAAAAATTGGAAGGAGATTTCATACTCCCCCTCTTGTCCATCAACCTTGTTTCTCTCAAGAGAGGCTAAGAATTCCAATGTGAGCTGCTTGTATGTCAAAGGGCTAAAGGTGTAAAAGCGTTCTAAGCCTAAAACATATAAACAACGCCTTACATCTAGCACTATCCCGAGACTATTTAGAGTTTCACCATGGAAGAACTTAGAGGCCTTGATCTTCCGGTGCTTAAGTTCGTCATACCGACGTTTATTGTCGGGGTTGACGAACTTAAGGGCCGGAAGGGTGCCCTTTGGGTTCTTTTGGGAGGAAGAACCTTGGTCTTTTTTACTTCTTTTTCGTTTACCAAACATACTTGGAGTTTGAAGAGAATAACTTAACCATGATGATTATAAGAAATTTAAAAGACCACGGTCTCAACCCAACAACTAAGCACGTAAATAAGAACACCAACCAAGGCAAAAATTCAGAGAAAAAATGAAGGAAAACAAAAAGAAATAATGAAAAGAAGCTAGAAAAATTAAAAATAAAAGAAACTAGGAAAAATTAGGCTAAAAGAGTAAGTGTCTAGAAAGAAAAAATGAAAGAAAGCACACAAAAAATCAAGAAAATCAATTAAAAATCAAAATCTATCAAAATCTAGCAGCTAAGTCCACAAACAACACCATAATCATCATATTATAAATAATCTAGTACAAATCTAGAAGAAAAAGGAAAGTTAGGGTTAGGTTTACCTCCCTCTTTAAGAGGGTGAAGAAAATCCATAATTGCAAACAATTTAGGTGCCTTCAAGCTTCAACCGTGTTCCTTAACCTTCTTCTTCAAGAGATCTCCCCCAAACTTCAAATTTGAAGTGATGATGAATTTTTGATTTTGGGGCTTTTTGACAAAAATGGGTTCTTTGTGTAGAGGAGGAGAAAAGATGAAGGTTTTGTGAAGGAAGGCAGTGAAAATGTTGAGAAATGGAGGTTTGAAGTTGGAGGTTTAATGGAGTTTAGAGAGAGAAAGGGAGTTTGAAAGGGAAGAATGAGTGAATGAGAGTGAAAGAGTGAGGGTGATGTGAGGATGAGTGATGGGGAAAGGGACGGATTTGGGAGTGTTTGGTTAATAGTGGCACGTGAGGATTTAAAACAAAAACAAAGAGATGGGCTGGCGAGCTGGAGCGCCCGCTCCAGCTGAAAGGGAGCGCCCGCTCCAGGCCTGGAGCGGGGCGCTCCATGCGCGCTCCCAGAACGCTCCAAGTTCCTGCCAAGCCCCCCAGTTTTTTGCAAGAGCGGAGCGCCCGCTCCACTTTCAAAGTAGTGCCCGCTCTGTTGGGTGGGCGCCCCACCTTGCCTTTTTTTAGGCTCGCTCCTCCTTCATTCTTCTATACTTAGCCATTTTTTTTATCTTTTCTTCCATCTTCTTCATATTTCACTCATCTAAAACCTCTTATTTACTCTTTTTTTTTTTAAATATATTTTTTTGTATTTTTCTCATGACTCTTTTTTTTCATATTTTTCTTTTTTCGTTCTTTTTCTCATATATTTTTTTTACACTTTCTTTTTCTAAAAGCTAAGAATCCGGGTTGCCTCCCGTAAGCGCTTCTTTAAAGTCACTAGCTTGACTTCCCTACGATGAAAATCCTCATAGGGGAAGGGGGTAGTCATCCAAAGCAATGTGACAAATGTGCTCAATTTGGGTTCCATCGTGGTATACCTTGAGTCTTTGCCCATTTACTTTGAACGTCCCTTTTTCTTCACTCCACACTTCCACCGCTCCATGCGGGAACATTGTTTTTACTTCAAACGGCCCACTCCACTTAGACTTAAGTTTCCCCGGAAAGAGTCTTAGCCTAGAGTTGAAGAGAAGGACCTTGTCTCCTACCTTGAACGCTCTCTTCATTATCCTTAGATCATGCCATGCCTTTGTTCTCTCCTTGTAAATCTTAGCATTTTCACAGGCATCTCGCCTAAGCTCTTCGAGCTCATGCACATCCAAAAGTCTTCGCTCCCCAGGTGACTTGAGATCAAAATTCAAAACCTTGATGGCCCAATATGCTTTGTGCTCTAACTAAACCGGTAAGTGACATGATTTTCCATACACAAGCTTGTAGGGGGTTGTGCCAATTGGTGTCTTAAAAGCCGTCCTATAAGCCCATAAAGCATCAATAAGCTTTAATGACCAATCCTTGCGAGATCGGTTCACGGTTTTCTCCAAGATGAGCTTCACCTCCCTATTTGACACTTCCGTTTGGCCACTACATTGTGGATGATAGGAGAGCCCCATTTTATGATGCACCCCATATTTGGAGAGGAGTGCTTGGAAACTCTTTTTGACGAAATGGGATCCCCTATCACTAATCACGGCTCTTCGAACCCCAAACCTCGAAAATATCACGGACTTGAAGAGCTTGGTAACTACCTTAGCATCATTTGTAGGAGAGGCGATTGCTTCCACCCATTTGGAGACATAGTCAACCGCCACTAAAATGTAGGAGTTACCAAACGAAGAAGGGAAGGGTCCCATGAAGTCTACCCCCCAAACATCGAAGACTTCCCATTCTAAAATGTTTGTGAGGGGTAATTCATGCCTCTTGGAGATGTTGCCCACCCTTTGACACCTATCACAAGCTTTCACAAAGCCCCACACGTCCTTGAACATAGAGGGCCACCACAACCCACAAGATAAGATCTTGACAACGGTCTTGTCGGCACCCATATGTCCTCCAACGGGGGATGAATGACATTTCTCAATCACACCTGCAATCTCATCATCGGGAAGACATCTCCGATACAAACCATCCTTCCCCCCGCTTGAACAAAAGTGGGTCCTCCCACGCATAAAACTTAGAATCATAGAGGAACCGCCTTCGTTGTTGATATGTAAACTCAAAAGGAATGATCCCACAAGCCAAGTAGTTCGCCATGTCGGCAAACCATGGGGTATCAAGGGCTTTGATGGAGTATAGGAGATCATCCTTTAAGCTATCATCAATGGGCATATCATGAGAGGGGGAGTCTTCATCCAAAGGCAACTGGGAAAGGTGGTCGGCCACCAAGTTTTCCGTTCCCTTCTTGTCTCTAATCTCAATGTCAAATTCTTGAAGGAGCAAGACCCAACGAATCAACCGCGGCTTCGCATCTTTCTTGGACATGAGATACTTGATTGCCAATTGATCCGTGTACACTACCACTTTGGAGCACACAAGATAAGGCCAGAACTTATCAAAGGCAAACACAACCGCCAACAACTCTTTCTCCGATGTGGCGTAGTTCTTTTGAGCCGAATCAAGTGTCTTGCTCGCATAGTGAACAACATGTAGCTTTCCCTCTTTTCTTTGCCCTAAAACGGCTCCCACTGCATAATCACTAGCATCACACATTAGTTCAAAAGGCAAGCTCCAATCCGGAGCTTGCACAATGGGGGCGGAAATAAGGGCATGCTTTAAAGTCTCAAAAGCATTCATGCAATCACTATCAAAAACAAACTCATTATCTTTTTGCAAGAGGCTAGATAGAGGCCTAGCAATCTTAGAGAAGTCCCTTCACCGTAGTAGGTGGGGGCAACTTCTCTATGACCTCAATCTTGGCCCTATCTACCTCAATTCCCTTTTGGGAAATCTTGTGTCCCAACACAATGCCATCCTCAACCATGAAATGACACTTCTCCCAATTAAGCACTAGATTCATCTTTTGACATCTTTGAAGCACATTTTTCAAGTTCTTGAGACAATCATCAAAAGATGAACCTACTACGGAGAAGTCATCCATGAATACCTTAATGGTATCTTCCAACATGTCCGAAAAGATGGCGGCCATACACCTTTTAAATGTAGAGGGCGCATTGCACAAACCAAATGGCATCCTTCGATAAGCAAAGGTACCAAATGGACAAGTGAATGTAGTCCTTTCTTGGTCATCGGGGTGGATTGGAATTTTAAAGAACCCCGAATAACCATCAAGGAAACAATAATGGGAATGGCCCGCCAATCTTTCCAACATTTGATCAATAAAAGGGATGGGAAAATGATCTTTCCGGGTGGCTTTATTCAATCTCCGGTAATCTATGCACATACGCCACCCGGTCACCGATCTAGTGGAGATTTGTTCTCCCTTTTCATTTGTGATAATGGTCATGCCTCCCTTTTTAGGGACCACATGGACGGTACTAACCCACCGACTATCGGAGATAGGGTAGATTATCCCCGCCTCAAGGAGTTTCAAGACCTCCTTTTTGACCACTTCCTTCATATTGGGATTCAACCTCCTTTGAGGCTCAATAGAAGAAGCATGATCGTCATCAAGATGAATTCTATGCATGCATAGAGTAGGACTTAGCCTTTTGATATCTTCAACGCTATACCCAATGGCACTTCTATGTTCCCGAAGGACATCAAGAAGTTGAGTAAGTTGAGTGCCTTCAAGTGTAGCATTGACGATCACCGGGTAAGTCTCACCCTCACCAAGAAAAGCATATTTTAAAGAAGGGGGAAGGGGTTTCAACTCTACCTTGGGAGGAGGCTTAGAACTCTCCTCCTTAGGTGAAGGCACCTCAAGAGCCTCAATCTTCTCCTCCTTAGAACAATAAGTTGGAGAGGCATCCATGGCAATCTTGAAGTTTTTCCCTTCCTCATTATCTTCCAAATCTTCTCCCAAAAGTACATCTTCCAAGGGATCTTTCTTACCCCTCAAACTCTTGAAAGCAAATTCCATGCTCTCATCTCCTACCCTCAAAGTAAGCACATCTCGCTTCATATCAACAAGAACTCCGGCCGTTTTAAGGGAAGGCCTCCCAAGTAGAAGAGGGACTTGAGAGTCTTCCTCCATCTCCATAACCACAAAGTCACAAGGGATGAAAACCCTTCCAACTTGGACCGGTACATCCTCCAACTCTCCAACTCTCCAACCGGAACTTTCACCGATCTATCGTCGAGTTGAATGACCCTCCTAGTAGGCTTGAGTTCAAAATTAATTTGCTTAGCGATGGACAAGGGCATCAAACTCACACTTTCCTCCAAATCCGCCAAGGCCCTCTTGGGCTCCAAGTCCCCAATCTTCAATGGAATAGAAAATGACCCCGGATCTTCAAGCTTCTTGGGTAGCTTGTTTTGAAGTACGGCACTAACCTCGGAGGTCAAAGCAATGGTGGCACTTTCCTTGAGCTTGGTCTTGTTGGAGAGGAGCTCCTTAAGAAACTTGGCATAAGTTGGCATTTGAGACATGGCTTGGAGAAAAGGGATGTGCACTTGAAGCCCTTTCATGACTTCCAAGAATTTCATGAATTTATCATTAAGTTGTTTCTTAGCTAGCCTTTGAGAAAAAGGAACCGGAGGCACATAAGCCTTGGGTGCCGCTTGACTAGCCTCTTTACGTTGCTCATGAACCTGTTTCTCTTGGCTTGGCTCAACATCACCGTCATCCTCCACAATTACCTCCTCAAGAAGCTTCTCAACCTCCCCTTCACTTCCCCTTTTCTCAACTTCCGGGCTTTCATTCACCTCACTAGGCATCTTAGGCCTCTCATAGTTTGCTCCGGATCTCAAAGTAATGGCCTTAGCATGCTCGTGAATCACGGGTTGGCTTGGGAATTGAGTAGAAGAAGAAGAAGAATTGCTTACTTGTTGGGCAATTTGGGCAAGTTGGGTTTCAATCATTTTGTTGTGAGCTTGCATTTGTTGTAAGGAAGAGTGAATATCCCCAAACTTCTTATCATTATCGGCATTGGTCTTGGTTTGTTGGGCTAGGAAAATTTGAAGTGTAGATTGAAGTGATGAAGGCTTGGGTGGGTTAGGCTCAAAGGGTGGTCTTGGTTGTGGTTGGTTGAAACCGGGTGGTCGAAAGTTGGAGGAGTAGTTGTTGTGATTTTATGGTGGGGGATTTTTCCATGTTCCTTGAGAAGGGTTGTTCCACCCCCCTTGGTTGTTGAAGTTAAAAGGCCCCTCTTGTCTTGCACCAACCCATGCTACATTATCCGTAATAAGAGCTTGCATGATCGGTGCCTCCACAAATTTCACAAGAGAAAGCTTGGGAAGGTGGTTGGCTTGGGGATGCCAACTTCACTTTCTCCAGTTTCTTAGCTAGAGTGTCTAGCTTAGCATGGATATGATCCATGGCCTCCACATCATACTTCCCTTTACCACTAACCTTCTTGCTTGTAGACCTTGTGTTCCCCCAAGAGTAGTGCCTCACAACCTCTTCTATGGTGGGCTCAATATCTTCAACTCGTAGCTTGGTGAGTTGACCCCCCGCTCCGGAATCAAGACTAGCTCTAGTCATATGAAGCAACCCATCGTAGAAACTTTGCATCAACATCCATTGACTATACCCATGGTGCGGACACGACCTTCGGAGGTCTTTGAACCTCCCATGCCTCATTCAAACTCTCATCTTCATCTTGTATGAAATTAGAGATCTTCCTTCTAGCCTCGGAAGTCTTCTCTTGGGAGTAGAACTCATCAACAAAAGCTGCCGTTACTTGTGCCCAAGTAGTCAAGGAATCGGGAGGTAGAGATTGAAGCCACTTCTTGGCTTTCCCCATGAGAGAGAAATGAAAAAGATTAAGCCTCACGAACTCTTGAGTAACATTATTTTTGACCGTGGCACAAAGCTCAAGAAAGTTTGCCAAATGGTCAAGTGGACACTCATGAGCACATCCTCCATAAGGCTCTTGCTTGATCATTCTAATCAAGTGTGGAGAGAACTCAAAGTTTGCGGTTGTTGTCGGCCTCCGAATCCCACTTTTGAGCTCAAATGCTTCGGGGTGACCATAGTCCCTCAAAGCTCTTGGAACGGGTGGATCCTACGCCATAATACTAGAAGTTGAAGAACGAGATTGATCTTCCTCAAACACCTCCCCCGGTTGCTCCTCACTAGTAGATAGTACCCTTGGTTCCCAAAAAATCCTCCTCAACTCCCGTAAAGTGCCCTCAAGATTGTGGTCAATTGGAAGCAATGGATCTCCTCGTAACCTTCTTGACATGCAAATACAAAAGCTCAAGGTAGAGATTAGTAACACAAGGGCTTACCACCAAGTAGTAAGCAACCTATTGGTAACCAAAAGAAAACAAAAAATTTGAAAAAGGGAGGAGGAATAGACTTGACTTAGACTCGAAAATCACAATTCAAAGCAATGTAATCCGTTGCTTCCCCGGCAACGGCGCCAAAATTTGACACGGTCGTTGCACGTGCCAAATTATAAACCTAACTTAGCCTAGTTTAGGGCAAGAAAGGGTCGATTCCACGAGGAAGCAAAGATTAGCAAGTTTTGAAAGTAATTAAGCGAGCTAAGTCTATTTTTAGTGGTTTTTGAAATTAATTGATCAACTAAGAAAACAAGAACTAATTAGCTAACAATTATACTAAATGATTTGGTTTTAACAATAATAAGAAGACACTCGGGATAGGGGAATCACTAGTTAACCAATTGCTAACCTATTCGCCAAGCCAAGGGAATTAATTAGGATCAACCAAGGGACTAAGTCGCTCATATGTTTCCTAATTACTCTCTCGAGCTAATTAGGAGGACTTAATCAACCAATTTTACCTATTCTCATGGTAAAATCAATTGATCAAGTATTTCCACAACTCGTAGGATTCGATTAAGGTCCTAGGAAGCCTAACACCTATTCTCATGGTGAAGTCAACCTATTGACTAACCCTAGGTCCATCGAAGAAACTGAAGAAGCTGAGGAGGCTGATCACCATGATGGGCTAGTCATATCCCTCACCATCAGCAACTGCTTGATTAAGAGAGTGTTGGTGGACAACGGCAGCTTGCGTGACGAAGATATCATCAAAAGTCAACAGTCTTATACGGATTCAGTGGGGAGCCTGCCCTGACTATTGGCGAGATCACCCTGCCCACCTATGGTAAATGAGTCAACTTACAAACTAGGTTTAGTGTTGTAGATTGTCCTTCAGCTTACAATGTTATTATGGGTACGCCTTCGATTCACAGGATGAAAGCTGCGCCCTCTACCTATCACCAAACTATCAAGTTCCCCACCAAATGGGGAGTTCAAGAGATCAAGGGAGACCGGAAGATAGCTAGGGAATGTTACATGATATCCCTCAAACCCAAGGAGGGGATCTAGCAATTACAACAACATACAACACTTAATAACCTGGGCGAACAAGATATTGAAGAAGTGGTGTTGGATCCTGCCAAGCTAGAGCAGACAGTGCAGATTGGTGCATTAATACCACAAGAAGAAAAAGCCAGGATCATTGAATTTCTCAAGAACAACATCACCTGCTTTGCATGGACACATGAAGACATGATTGGGATTGATCCTGAAATTTTCACTCACAAGCTGAATGTAGATCCAAAATCCAAACCCATCAAGCAAAAGAGAAGGATGTTTGCACCTGAACGCAACCTAATCATAAACGAGGAAGTAGAGAAGCTGCTACAAGCAGGTAAGATTAGAGAAGTCAAATATCCTAACTGGCTAGCTAACGTGGTTGTGGTAGGAAAGAAGAACGACAAATGGCGAGTCTGCATAGATTTCACAGATCTGAACAAGGCTTGCCCCAAGGATCCATTCCCACTTCCTCACATAGACGCCTTGGTAGATGCTACAGCAGGACATGAGAGACTCACATTCCTAGATGCTTATTACGGCTACAACCATATTCTAATGGATCTAGAAGACCAAGAAAAGACAGCTTTCATGACTGAAAAAGGTATTAATTGCTATAAGGTTATCCCCTTTGGTCTAAAAAATGCAGGTGCCACCTACCAGCGCGTAGTCAACAAGATGTTTGAAAAGCAGCTAGGGGACACGATGGAGGTCTACATCGATGATATGCTGGTTGACACGGTCGTTGAACGTGCCAAATTATAAACCTAACTTAGCCTAGTTTAGGGCAAGAAAGGGTCGATTCCACGAGGAAGCAAAGATTAGCTAGGTTTGAAAGTAATTAAGCGAGCTAAGTCTATTTTTAGTGGTTTTTGAAATTAATTGATCAACTAAGAAAACAAGAACTAATTAGCTAACAATTATACTAAATGATTTGGTTTTAACAATATTAAGAAGACACTCGGGATAGGGGAATCACTAGTTAACCAATTGCTAACCTATTCGCCAAGCCAAGGGAATTAATTAGGATCAACCAAGGGACTAAGTCGCTCATATGTTTCCTAATTACTCTCTCGAACTAATTAGGAGGACTTAATCAACCAATTTTACCTATTCTCATGATAAAATCAATTGATCAAGTATTTCCACAACTCGTAGGATTCGATTAAGGTCCTAGGAAGCCTAACACCTATTCTCATGGTGAAGTCAACCTATTGACTAACCCTAGGTCCATCGAAGAAACTGAAGAAGCTGAGGAGGCTGATCACCATGATGGGCTAGTCATATCCCTCACCATCAGCAACTGCTTGATTAAGAGAGTGTTGGTGGACAACGGCAGCTTGCGTGACGAAGATATCATCAAAAGTCAACAGTCTTATACGGATTCAGTGGGGAGCCTGCCCTGACCATTGGCGAGATCACCCTGCCCACCTATGGTAAATGAGTCAACTTACAAACTAGGTTTAGTGTTGTAGATTGTCCTTCAGCTTACAATGTTATTATGGGTACGCCTTCGATTCACAGGATGAAAGTTGCGCCCTCTACCTATCACCAAAATATCAAGTTCCCCACCAAATGGGGAGTTCAAGAGATCAAGGGAGACCGGAAGATAGCTAGGGAATGTTACATGATATCCCTCAAACCCAAGAAGGAGGAGATCTAGCAATTACAACAACATACAACACTTAATAACCTGGACGAACAAGATATTGAAGAAGTGGTGCTAGATCCTGCCAAGCTAGAGCAGACAGTGCAGATTGGTGCATTAATACCACAAGAAGAAAAAGCCAGGATCATTGAATTTCTCAAGAACAACATCACCTGCTTTGCATGGACACATGAAGACATGATTGGGATTGATCCTGAAATTTTCACTCACAAGCTGAATGTAGATCCAAAATCCAAACCCATCAAGCAAAAGAGAAGGATGTTTGCACCTGAACGCAACCTAATCATAAACGAGGAAGTAGAGAATTTGCTACAAGCAGGTAAGATTAGAGAAGTCAAATATCCTAAATGGCTAGCTAACGTGGTTGTGGTAGGAAAGAAGAACGGCAAATGGCGAGTCTGCATAGATTTCACAGATCTGAACAAGGCTTGCCCCAAGGATCCATTCCCACTACCTCACATAGACGCCTTGGTAGATGCTACAGCAGGACATGAGAGACTCACATTCCTAGATGCTTATTCCGGCTACAACCATATTCTAATGGATCCAGAAGACCAAGAAAAGACAGCTTTCATGACTGAAAGAGGTATTAATTGCTATAAGGTTATCCCCTTTGGTCTAAAAAATGCAGGTGCCACCTACCAGCGCCTAGTCAACAAGATGTTTGAAAAGCAGCTAGGGGACACGATGGAGGTCTACATCGATGATATGCTGGTTGACACGGTCGTTGCACGTGCCAAATTATAAACCTAACTTAGCCTAGTTTAGGGCAAGAAAGGGTCGATTCCACGAGGAAGCAAAGATTAGCAAGGTATGAAAGTAATTAAGCGAGCTAAGTCTATTTTTAGTGGTTTTTGAAATTAATTGATCAACTAAGAAAACAAGAACTAATTAGCTAAAAATTATACTAAATGATTTGGTTTTAACAATAATAAGAAGACACTCGGGATAGGGGAATCACTAGTTAACCAATTGCTAACCTATTCGCCAAGCCAAGGGAATTAATTAGGATCAACCAAGGGACTAAGTCGCTCATATGTTTCCTAATTACTCTCTCGAGCTAATTAGGAGGACTTAATCAACCAATTTTACCTATTCTCATGGTAAAATCAATTGATCAAGTATATCCACAACTCGTAGGATTCGATTAAGGTCCTAGGAAGCCTAACACCTATTCTAATGGTGAAGTCAACCTATTGACTAATTCTAGGTCCATCAAAAGCTTCATCTCTCAATCCTGCACTTTTGATCCCCTAATCTAGTTCAATTGATGATCATGCAATTAAACAAGCAATTAAATAGGTTAGTCAACCCAATTTCTCCTAAAATCTACCCCCTACCTTGACTTTTGAGGTCAACTCATGATCTACCTAGTTCATCCCCTTCCCCTAGCCTAGAAACTACTCTAAAGCCATTAAAGAAGCAAAATGAAAAGCTTGAGGTATTAAATAAAGATCAACAATGGTAGAAATCAACATAAAGAGCTAAACATCAACTAACCAACACTAATCAAAGGCTAAAACAAGTTAAGCAAGTAATAAGGCAAAATAAAGCAAGAGATAGAACAAATAATCTAAATAGATCAACAATAAATGGAAAACTACATAGAAATACCTTCAAAAGCTTCAAAAATGGTTTCAAGATCTACTTTATCTCTCTAAAATTACTTCTCTCTCTAAAGTTTCTCTCTCTAATTAAGCTAATAATGATTCTGGAATTAAAAGATAGTTTAAGATTATTACAAAACTAGATTTATACCCCGTAGAAATAAGGGCAAAATCGTAAACACGAAATAAAACTACGGAGCCTGGGACAATGGAGCGCCCGCTCCTCACAACATGGAGCGCCAGCTCCCCAAACGCTCCTGGGTCGCTCCAGCTCACTGATCCTCTGTCTTCATTTCTTGACCCCTGGAGCGCCCGCTCCCTATCCTTAGGAGCCCCCGCTCCCCTGTTATTAGCCTCTTTTTTGCTTTATAACCTTTAAAATTCTCAAGGCAAATGTTAGATGGGGAGGGGGGTATGCACATGCATATGCAACAACCTATATATACATCCTAACTATATGCAAATGAGCTAATCTAGATGTTAGACACAAGATAATAAGAAATGATGAAAAAGGGAAGGAAAAGGAAGTTAAATGACCTAAAATGCATCTAAATGCCCTAAAACTACATGCAAATAAGTGAACGTAAAGTCCACTTATCACTGGTAAAGTCCAAGCAAGCTGGAGATCATGTGTCACACCTACAGGACACCTTTGATTTATTGAAAAAATATAACATGAAGCTCAACCCAACAAAATGCTCATTTGGGGTCCCAGCTGGTACGTTCCTAGGCTACATAGTCACGTAGAGAGGAATTGAAGCTAGCCCAGATCAGATCAGAGCACTCCTCAACATCCAGATCATCAGATAAGTGCCACCTTTTCTATCATGTACTTAAGAAGAATAAAGGTTTTGATTGGACTGCAGAGCATGAAGCTGCCTTACAGCAGCTGAAGGCCTACCTAGCTACTCCACCCATACTCTCCAAACCCAAGCAAGGAGAAACCTTGCAGCTTTACCTACCTGTGAGCAACATGGCTGTTAGTGCATACTAGCTAAGGAAGCTGACAGCCAACAGCTGCCAATATACTACATCAGTAAGTCCTTGCTTGATGCAGAAACCAGGTACACATCTTTAGAGAAACTGGTACTAGCTTTATATACAGCTTCCAAGAAGCTTAGACATTATTTCGAAGCTTACCCCGTATGTGTTATGACTAACTATCCCATAAAACTGTGCTACGTAAACCAAAATATACTGGCAGGATGAGCAAATGGGTTGTGTCCCTAAGTGCTTATGACATCAGGTACCAACCCCGGACAGCTATAAAATCACAAGCCCTAGCTGATTTTGTGGCTGACTTCAGTCCTAACCTAGTTGCTGCAGCAGACGAAGAGGCAAGGCACATCAACCAGGTGACACCTACAGGTAGCTGGAAGTTATTTGTAGATGGATCCTCCAATTTTATAGGAGCTAGTCTAGGTATAGTCCTAAAGTTGCCACAAGGGGACATGATAGTACGTTCCATTTGCTGTGATTTTAAAGCCACTAACAATGAAGCCGAGTATGAGGCCTTAATTGCAAAATGACTGTGTCCCATGAACTAGGGGCAGCCAAGTTACAGGTATACAGTGACTCCTAGCTGATTGTAAGCCAAGTGAAAGGCGAGTACGCAGCTAAAGACTCGAAGATGTCCCTCTACCTGGAGCTGGCCAAAACCAAGACGTTGCTATTTCAAGAATTCACCATACAGCAGATACCAAGAGATTAGAACACCAAAGCCGATGCACTAGCTAACCTAGGATCAGCATTAAGAAAGTGCAACTTCAGTAACATCCCCATTGCTCACCTAACTGAGCCAGCTATCAGCAAAGAGGTTAAAACTATACTTAATATCGATAACGTTGCAGGTACCGATAGCTGGACGAAACCACTGCTAGATTACTTGGAAAGAGACATATTACCAAACGATAAACTGGAAGCTAGGAAGCTGCATATGAAAGCCAACAGGTACCAGGTAATATCTAGGGTCTTATTAAAGCATGCAGCTAAGCAAGACATGCTGCAGAGGTGCCTAGAGAAGGAGCAATGGGAAACTACCCTCAAGGAGTTCCACGAAGGGGAATGCGGCTCACACGCAGCAGGAAGGAGCTTGTCTAATAAAATCCTATCCTATGGATACTATTGGCCAACATTGCGTAAGGATGCCAAAAGGTATGTAGCTACATGTGATAGCTGCCAAAAGCATGCAGGTACGGTACATAAGCCTTCTGAGCCATTACACTCCACCTTGACCCCCTGGCCATTCATGAGGTGGGGCATGGACATAGTAGGGAACCTACCAGTTGCACCAGGCCAAAAAATGTTCATGTTAGCCTTAACTGACTACTTTTCCAAATGGATTGAAGCACGCGCATTCCAACAGGTAAGAGATAAGGAGGTGATTACTTTTGTACATACTAACATTATTTGCAGGTTTGGGGTACCTAGCGAAATTGTGTGTGACAATGGATCACAATTCATAAGTGATAAAACGCGACAGTTTTGTCATGAATGGAACATCAACCTGGTTACCTCAACACCAAGGTATCTACAAGCTAACGAACAAGCTGGGTCCAGTAATAAGGTAATCATTAATGGCATCAAAAGGAGGTTGAAGGCTAAAAGAGGTAAATGGGCAGAAGAGCTACCTAGAGTCCTTTGGGCCAACAGGACAACACCTAGGGGGACAACAGGACAAACCCCCTTCTCGCTAGTCTATGGCTGCGAAGCTGTGCTACCAGCTGAGGTAGCTGTACCAACCACCAGGTATGGGCTCTTAACCCCTGAATTCAATGATTCTGAGTTATCTTACGATTTAGATACCATCGAAGAACTACGAGACAATGCGCTAGTTAGAATTGCCGCCCAGCAATAGATTGTAGCCCACAGCTTCAACAAAAACGTGAAAGCCAAGGTATTTAAAAAAGGAGACTGGGTGCTAAGGAAGGTCTTCCAGAACACCCAGGAGCTAAATGCAGGCAAGCTGGGAGTTAGTTGGGAAGGGCCCTACCTGATTGAGCAGGTAGTAGATAAAGGGGCATATCGTCTAGCTACAGCATAAGGGAAACCTCTTCCCAGAAGCTGGAATGCATCACATCTAAAACTCTATCATTTCTAGGAAACCAGATACATGCTGAAAATAAATTTCTCAGCTACGACAGCTCAAACGTTACCTGATCTCTAAATCCAAAGCAATTACACCAGGTAGGAAAAATTGCTAAGCAAGTAAAAAATGTCAGGTTAGGCTCTCTCCTACCTTGCCTTGTCTATCTCTAAGGTTTTCTCAGAACCCTTACTGACTTAGGCATCGGAGAGCTGTTGGCTATGTCTTGGCATAGTTAACATATGTAGGTAGCGCAAGAGTAGCTACAGATTGGAGCACCTCCTAGCCCTCTAGAGCTATCCAAAGACGCAAGCACACCTAAACGCCTTGAAGTGTAGTTATCAGCAATACTTGATAGCTAGACTACCAATGTTGCACCAGCTAAGGGTTATACACTAAGGTAACCGGACCCACAACACAAGACATTGGCTTCAAAAACGCCAGGTAAACACACAAAGCAGCTAGCTCATTCCACTAAAGTTCTAAACACACATGCATATGTGTGCCAAAAGTTAACATGTTCTAGACATCCAAATGACACACCAACCCCTTGACTGGTGGTAAATAGCATTTCTAAAAAATTAAAATTGTTTGACGATAACAGAGAACTAAAACGTTCAAAGAGTTAGCTAGCTACATTCCTAGCTAGCAACCTGATCAGCTGTTGGCATTTGTTCTGGTACCTCAGATACTGGAAGGACTGGGACGGAACCACTGGATGGCTCAGCTGTGGCAGGGGCATTGGTCTGGACCTTAGCAGAAGAATCAGCTGTAGAAGCCTCATGTCTAGGAGGGTTGAGGTCCAAAGCCAAAGCCCTGAGATCTGCAATGCTCCTCGTGGTAGCTAGGAAGGCATCAGTATACTTATGCAGATCTTTCTTCTCCACAGTTCCAAACAGCATCAAGTAGGCCAGCTTGGCTGGCTCAACAATTTGAACTTCCTCCATCTTGTCCAAATGAAGCTCCTTTTAATACGCCAGCTGAGCACTTAGAACGTCCTTCTGCTCAATCACTTCCGCCAGCTTCATGGCAGCTACCCTAGCCTCTTCCTTGGCAGCAGCTATCTCAGCTTCTGCTGAAGCTGCGAAAAGCTTCTTCGCCTCTCTCTCCTTCTCTAAAAGCAGGGACTCAGCTTTCCGCTGCTCCTCAGCATGGACTTTCTCCTTCTTCGCCCTATTCAGCTCTTCCTTCAAGCTAGCAACTTCAGCTTTAGAAACTTTGAGCTGGGCAGAAACTGAGGCAGCTGCTCTCAAGCTGGAACGTACCGCTAGGAAGTTTTGTAAGACATGGCACAGGATACTAAGATATAAAGAAAATAAACAAAACAACTGAAAGGTACTTAGAGTTCGAACACAATAAAAGTTTACCTGGAGAGAATGCTGGACTGCATGGTTAACCGTCACTTCAGGGTCCTTCAACCTTAGGCGCTTGGCTGCAGCAGGAAAGAACAACCTATCTGCATGCGGCCAAATGCCATTATTCACCCCATCTTCAAACAGAAAGTCTGCGGGCATAGTCAAGTTTATCATTAACGAACTAAGAGCAGGTGGGTCTGATTCTAGCTTAATTAGAGGAGGGGGCATGCAAGAAACTGTAGTTGCAGTCTTGACAGGCGTAGCAGACTTAGATTGTGTAGAAGTAGTAGGTGCCTCCATCTTCTTTATCTTAAGCCGAGCCGTAGCTTCAGCTTGGGACAGGGTACTACCTTTGGCTATACAAATGGCAGAGTATAAGAACTTGTACACTTTTCCTAGGAATTGGTTGACAACTAGCAAGAGGGATACTTTACCTGAAGACATAGAATTGTTTCCTGAAGTAGCAGGAGTTAGGGAGTTGACAGGAATGGCCCTAAAAGGGGGAGCATAGGACCTCTTGGTTAGAGAGATGCTAAGAATAACCTTCACCCTCTCGTCCATATCTTCGAGACTTTCGACGGTCTCAGCAGCACCTATAAAAAGACAAGGGTAAGAGATTATAGTTAATAAAATGTTCAAGAAAATAGGAAGAATATAGCAAAACTACCACCAGCAGGCCAGCCAGAGGGAAGGTAGGCCCCAGCTTCGCCAAGGGAATCCTTGGCGACAAAGAAAAAGCGAGTCTTCCAATAAGACTCAGAAGCACCAGCCCCTTCTACAGGACTTGGGTACTTAGGCTTTTGCTTCAGGTCACCTTCTTAGGGTTAATGATTTGAAGGCTATAAGTGGTTAGAAGGTCTTCTAGGGCAAAAGAAGGGCTCAAATCCCCAGTGGCTGACTCTATAGTGTAACAAATCTTCCAGAATCCTGGCATAAGCTGGCCAGGGAAAAGTTCAGAACCTCTATAAACGAACGGATTAGGGGTGTAAACTCAACAGTGTAGCCTAACAAGAAGGGGTATTCGTAGAAGTAGATATGATTATCCGATGTTCTCTCTAGTCTGTCTAGTTTGTCTGGTACTATAAACTCAGTGCTCTCATGGAACCCTCCTCTGATTCTGATGTTTTCAATATCCTACCATGCAATACTGGACGCAACATCGTCTTTTGCTTTTCCCATAGGTATGGCTTTTGGCGAAAACACTTTTTTCCTAGCTGACTGCTTGATTGGCATACAGAGGAGTGAAGGGAAGAAGAGGGAGAGCAAACTTACCAAAGAAGAAAGGAGAGTAAATAGAAAGGGTCTTTCAAAAATATTTTTGATTTAAAGCCGTTCTGACAGAAACGGCTGGGTATTTATTACCTCGCTTAAATATGCCAAAGTAATGATTAAACTCAATCTTTAAAGATAAGCATACTTCATTTATATCTTTTAAAGTGATTTATCCTTTGAGTTTCTATCTTTTATGCTAGACGTTATACTTAAATTATATCCTTAAATTGTGAAAATCTCATTATGATAATGTGCATCTTTACTACGCAAGACAAGGAGTGCAAGGTACAAGTTAGGGGCAATTATTATGTCCTAAAAATTTACTTAGCTACATATGCAGGTTAAATGATTATTGCAGCTAGGATTCTCCAGCTTAGGCTCTCCAGCTAAGGAAGTCCAGTTTAGGTTCACCAGCTTGAAGAGCCAGCTTAGACCTCTCAGTTAAGGAGTTTCAGCTTCAATGACACGTCGTGGAGTGGTTATGGCTAAAGCCTAAGATCACGCAAGACCAAAAAAGCCATTAACTATGGATATGGGTGAGAATCTAGGAGCAGTTACAAGCCGTTGTGAGAGATGATTCAAACGGATACTTACCTTAGTATATATATAGCACAGTGATTATGTAATTGGAACACAAGCTCTACGCATTCAGTACTTACATTCTAAAAGTAAAACATTGTTCTGAGCATACGAATTACATTGGTATGTAAAACACTAGGGCTGTAACTGTGTTTATAGTGGATTGGTGGACTCAAGGCCACCCGCAGTTTTTCCCTTATTCCACGGGTTTTCGCGTCACCATCCCTGGTGTCCTTCTCTTTCTTTTTTCTTGCTTTCTTTGTTCATCTTATCTATACTCATTTATGCCCAACTACTTTGCCACCTTTTAGCCGTAGTTTGCAGCTTAGTTTTGTCCTGTGCAGAATTTAGCATAAACATAACCTCTAGGTTTTGAAGGTGAAGATCATCTCTCTTATAAACTAAGAGAGACTGAACTAGATCCAATTAATGGAAGTAAATTCCTTCTCTAAGTTATTAAAATCTTGATTCAAATTGTGATATCTGACAATTTTAAGCTTCAAACATTGCCATGTGATTGATTCACAATCTGACCCAGGTCTATGTATTTTGGTGTACTAGCGAAAAAATATCATGCATCTAAATAAAATTTAATCAAGATGCCAAAGCTATTAATATACATATATCATTAATATCGCCTATTCAATGCCTAAACAACTAAAATACTATTATTTATTTTAAACTTATTATATAAGAGACATCTAGATCATACATGATCGAAAGTTCATACGGTTCTACGATTCTATTTTACATTCCGATTCTAAGACGACTTTAAAATTCAAAGTAGAATCAAAATTTTAACAATCTTAGGTACTTTTGATGGAGGGTTTTCTAGCCTTGCTAATCAACTTCAACTTGTGCCAATACTGCTCCATTGCATTACTTGTAACAACAACACTCTAATATTCCTTAACAATTTCCTCAAACTTCCCATCATAACCAAGTTTCTATGTTTGTACAATTAAAATTTATCATGTTTTTATAAGAAGCAAAATGCTAGGGGTACTAAACCGTAGGTCAGAGGAGCTTCTACTCTTCCCTGACCCTTCAGCTTATTTGAAGATGATTTCCCCCTCCTTTCGTGAGCTAAGTCATGCCTAATTGGAGCTCTTTGGAGCTATTTTATACTAATTATCCTCTATAGTCGTGGTTTTTTATTTTCATGTTGAATTGCAGGTTTTAGGGAGTTTTCTCCCTATTCCGAGCCATTTCAAAGTCAGCACGACTTTTAGAGTTGATTAAGAGGCACGTAGAATGGTTACGAGGCATATTTGGTGCTTTGCGAGATTCTCGAGGCCGCTACGGAGCGAAGAAATGAGTTCGAAAGGTTGAAGCATAAAAATGAGTTGAAGAGCACTCGACCCGATCAGGGTGAACGGTCCGAACACATCGGGCCTAGATTACGTACTCTTTTATGGCCAATGTTGAAATTTAAGCTCTGGAGTTTTGTTTCGCGCCCGATCGGGCTATTTGTTCTATTACCATCGGGTGCTAGCACATATGTTGCAAGCTGATGCTGGGCGTTGCCAAGAGACCAAGCTGGGCCTGACTCGTCATTTCGCCCGATTGGGCATAAGGGCCCATAGCTATCGGACGCCTATGCAGCTGCTACTTTGTTGCATAGCGTACAAGGAGAGAACATTGGGCCTGCACGCGTATGTGGGTCGATCAGGGCGAAAGAGCCCGAAGTCATGGGACGGATGGCTGTTTGTCCATGTGCAAGGGAAAGAAGTTGGGCTTGATTTGCGAAAGCCCATTACTCCATGTTGTGCGTCATTTGTGAAGAGGAGCTGGGCTGTGTTGGCCTGCTCTTTCTTTTCTTTTTCATTTCTTTTAATTCTCTCTTTTATTTTATTCTTTTATCTTGGGTATAAATAGCTTCGTTTTATTTGTTTTTAGGGACATCTTTTATTTTAGTTTCATTAGTTTAGTTTTTAGAACCTCTCTTAATTAAACACTTTAGAGTAGATTCAAAGGTGATTGAACCTTAGATTATATCAATAAAAGTTACTGCTTTCCGTCAATTGGTATTATTCTTCACTCTTATTTCCTCTCTTCAATTCTTCTTTGCTTAGTTTTAATTGTTTAATTAATTCATGAAGATTAGGGTTTTATATTAGTTTTGTTATTGTTGATTCAATCATGTCTGAGTAGTCATATTTCTAGGGTTTTAGGAGGAAAACCATGTTTATACCATGATCTATATTTGAATTGATATTAGTTCTAGGTTTTGATTAGTTTAATTGTAGTGTGATTCGTTCTTTAATTATAGTTTATGTCACTGTACAATTTCATGAACTATGTTTGGCAACTTGAGTATGACTCGATCGTAAGCTTACTTTTAGAGGCTTAGAACACACTATTGATTTTGATTATGTGAGCGATCGTACTACATATGTTTAATTGAGAACGTTATGATCCGATCGTATGCTTAACATTGGCTCGGATGTTCGACCCTTGACCTAGATTTTATTGGTTATTCGACCCTTTTAATTGGTAGAAGCATGGTGGACCGAACTAAAGCCCTATACCTTTCATCCATAGTTTAATCTCATTATTTATATTGCTTTCTTTAGTTTAATTAGTAGTTCAGCTGATTCTTCCCTGATCTTGTCTAAAGTAGCTATTTGGCTGAATATTAACTTAGAAACTCTGTGTCCTTGTGGATTCGACCCTACTTCCCCGACAATTGTTGTTAGAGGACTTTAGGATTTACTTTTTATCAGGTGATATGACTTTAGCCTATCAAAATTTGGCGCCGTTAACAAGGAGACGACTAGCTTTCTATTTTTTACTTGGTTATTTGGTCTACTTCTCTCTGCCTCATTAGAACTTCATCATTCCAATTGAGGTGTATTTTACTGCTTCTTTTTGTTTCTTTTGTATGCCCAGGTATCAAATAAATGACACCCCCATCCCAGAGGATCCTAATCCTACAAAGACTCTCAGGCAACTTCGAAAGAAAATTCAGAAAGAAAAGAAGTATGTTCAGCTGAACACCTCTTAAGCAGAGACTTCGAGTTCTGCTATGGCCAACGTTTAATTCATATGGGGTGCCTAATATTGACGGCATTCCCACTGGCCCACGAATGGCCACCATCGCCGCTAAAAATTTCGAGATTAAGCCTGGACTCATCAACATGGTTCAGTAAAATCAGTTTGGTGAGCATCCTACTAAAGACCCGACAAATCATCTACAGCGTTTTCAACAGCTTTGTCGAACCGTCAAACATGTTGTAGTCACTCCAGACCAATTTAAAGTCATGTTGTCCGAGTTTTCATTGAGAGATAAAGTACAGAAGTGGCTGAACGACGTGAAAGAAAATGAATGAAGTGGCATTTCTGCTGCGATTCTCAGAGACTATTATCCACCTACAAAAACAGCAAAAATTAGAAAGAAACTAGCCACGTTTTCCCAAGAGCTTGATGAAACACCTCCGAAAGCGTGGGCTAGGTTCAGAGATTTGCAGAGAGTGTGTCCACATCACAACATGGACAAATAGTTCTTGACGCAGACATTCTACAATGGTGTGCAACCTCAGAAGAAGACTATTGTTGACTCGTCTGCGGGGGGGAGTCTTTCTAGATAAGGAAGTGGATGTAGCCTATGATTTCTTGTCAAACCTTGCAGCCAATGATCATTCCACTCTCGAAGCCTCACAAGGAAGGTATTGGACGTAGACGCCCTTGCATTGCTGACTTTGCAAGTGGAAAAACTGAATATGAAGCTTGACACCTTGAAATCCCTACCTCGACACCCCCTCCTTTGACCATTAATGCTATGTATGCGGTTGCACCCATTACCTCATCTTTCTGCGAGGTTTCTGGTGTTCAGGGTCATTTTGGGCATGATTGTCAGTTCGGTTAAAATTAGATGGAGCAGGCGAATGCCTTCCAACAGAGACCACAAAATTTTTCCCCTCCACATAACTATCAAAACTTCCAACCACCACAACAAAATCACTCTAAACCATCATTCTATCAAAAACCCCCTGGTTTTCAGTGACCACCACCACAAAATTTTCCTCATCCTAATAACTTCTAAACCCCACAAAATTTTCAAGCCCCACCTCCAGTAATATCCATCCAAGAGCCTACTACATCTGACTTGATGAAAAATTGATGCTCACCATGCAAAAGAATCACGAGGAGTCGACTAGAAACATGAACAACCACATTAAAGTCCTCGAGGCACAATTGGCTCAAATTGCAGAGAGCAAGGCTCAGAGACATCAGGGACAATTGCCTTGGAAACCCATTTAGAGGGAGCAAGCGAATGTCATTACTCTTCGAAGTGGAATTTCAACACTCCTCCATTGCCCATTGATGATGCTGCCTCGACTAAGAGGAAAGAGGTAGCAGAGGAAGGAGAAGAGAAGCGTTCGACGTCTGAGGTCGAATTATTTGAGGAAGCTGAACAAACAGGGAAGAAAAAGGAAAAGGTATCTGAAATGCCTTATACACCAAGGCTACCTTTTCCTCACAGGATACATAAATCAAAGGTCGAACATCAGCTTGGTAAGTTCTTGGCTATGGTCAAGAACCTTAAGGTAACGATTCCTTTCACTGAATCAATTACCCAAGTCCCTGTTTATGCCAAATTTCTGAAAGATATGATAACTAAGAAGAGAGACTTTGGTGGGGAAGAATGTGTCGCTCTTACTGCAGAGTGCAGTGCTTTTAAACAGAATAAAACCCCACCTAAGATGAAAGATCGTGGTAGTTTTTCTATTCCCTGCCATCTTAGACCTATTTTTATTGATAAGGCTTTGTGTGATTTAGGTGCTTTTGTTTTTGTTATGCCTTTATCTGTTTATAAGAAACTAAATATGGTAGCACTTAATTGCACACAAACTTTACAGATGGCTGATTGTTCTATAAAATAACCAATGGTGTGTTTCAAAGACGTTCCTGTTAGGGTCGGGAAATTCTACATTCCTATTGATTTTGTAGTGCCTTATATGAAGGAGGATGCCCAGATTTCCATTATTCTGGGTAGACCGTTTTTGTGTATTGCATTTGTATTATTGATGTTAAGTCTAGGTCTTTAACTCTGAGTGTTGGTGATGATAAAGTCTCTTTTAAACTAACCAATGCTGTTAAGGCACCTATGATTGAACAATCTTGTTGCAGGATTGATATTGTGGATGAGATGGTTTCGTCTGCACTCCCACAGATGCTCTGTTCTAACCCTCTAGAGGTCGAGCTGACTCCGGATACTTCCCCAGGCATCGGTGTTAAGGTCGATGCCTGCATGGTTGATTTAGGGACATTTACTGATGAGAAGTGCAAAGCTAAGGTGGTTGAAGAGAAGGTGCAATATCATAATGCACCTAAGATTGCATCACATTTTGGAGGTAAGAACATCTGGAGAAGGTAAGAACACCTAAGATTGCACTCACAGCCAAGCCCGCCCGATTTGAGATATGGAGGTAATATGGTCGTGCAGGTGCTTTATAAATCAGCGTTGTGCGGGAGGCAACCCGTAAATTCCTCTTATTTGTTTCTTTATTTTTCTTTTTATTTTCTTTTTTCTAGAGTGAGAGAGAGTGAGGGAGTACTAACATTTGTTTTTCCTCTAAGCATCGTCCTATCGTGCATCTTTTGGCATTAAGGACACTGCCAAGTTTAGCTTGGGGGAGCATTTCTGTTTGTATTCTCTATCTTCTTTACTACTTTTTAGGTAGATTTATTGCTTTCAAAAAATGCTGAAAATTAATCAAAAAAAATGATTCATATGACTGGTTTAGTTGCCTCCCTGTGCCCCTTGTTGTGTTCTGATTGAAAATGATTTGACTTTGTTTTCTGGATATTTGGGCATTTGTGATTTTGAGGCTATGATTTGAAGTTTGATTGCCATGATTTCGAGTGAATTTTGATTATTATACACTACATTGTGTTGGATGCCTGAATTGGTTAGACTATGAGGCCTTTTTGTAGCCTATTAGATTCATATTATTATCATGTCTAGTTTTGTGTGTTAGTTCCTCTTTAGTTGATTGATCTTGATTTTGACTTCGTACTTGTCTGATATTCTATGACTTGTAGCATTTGATGTGATAGAGGCGTTCTTTTTTCTGATTCTTGAGCCTCATAGTGAAGTTTTGATACACTTTTATCCTCATTAGCCCCGCTGAGCCTAATGATCCGTTTCATGTGACAAAACCATTATTACGAGCCCATGGCCTTTCTTTCGATACTATTCATACGTAGCTTGAGGGAGCGTTTGTTGGGTTGAGTTATGAGATCAATTTTATGGTTTGTTTGGTTTTGGGAATGATTATGCATTTTTTGTGGTTTCAAGTGTGAGAAAAAGAAAAAGAAAAGCAAAGTATGAAAAGTATGAGTTTGAAAAGAGTTCACAGTTCCTTCATTCACGTTGTTTATAAAGAAAAATGTGCTACATGGCTTGAAAAGTGGTTTTGTTGGTTGTTTTATCGACTCAAAAGAGTTAGGTTGTGTTTTATGCTTATATGGTGTTGTTAGGAGTTGTTTCGGCCATCCTCGGCCTTTTTTGAGTGTCTTTTGCTCCGTTATTCTCGATTTTTCCACCACATTTCCTTAAAATATATCCTACCCCTTACCTTATCCTCATTACAACCCTGTAAAGTCCTCTTGAGCTCGTGTTTACATTGTTTATTGGATTAATTTTGAGTTAGTTTGTCAAAGTTAAAGAGTATGTCTTCTAATTGAGTCGACTTGATTAGGATGATCATCATTTAACCTTCTTAAACTCATGAGAGTGTGAGTGGGAAGCGCATTTATGGTCGTGTTGGTGAGTGTTTAGGCATATGCTCTGCTCGCCACAAAATTGAGAGGAGTGACACCTTTGTGAGTACCTTTTTCAGGATTTGTATGGCTTGTGGATTGTTGCATTGATGGTTTGCTTGGATGATTGGTAGTTGGATGGATTTGAATAGCTGAATTTGAAAATTTTGCCTGCTTGAACGATTCTTAGTCTTGAAAATGTTTCTGAGCTTTGAATGTTTTATCTATGGGGTGAGGCAATTTTATTCCACGTTCATGTTTTATTTGCTTCAGGACAAGCAAAGGTTTAGCTTGGGGGAGTTTGATATCATGATTATTTACATAGTCCTCCCCCTCTTTTCGTGAGCTAAGTCGTGCCTAATTGGATCTCTTGGGAGCTATATTATACTAATTATCCACTATAGTCGTGATTTTGTGTTTTCATGTTGAATTGCATGTTTTAGGGAGTTTTCTCCCTATTCCGAGCCATTTCGAAGTTAGGACGGCTTTTGAAGTTGATTACAAGGCACGTAGAATGGTTACGAGGCATGTTTGGTTATTTAGAAGATTCCTGAGGCCGCTAGGGAGCGAAGAATTGAGTTCGGAAGGTCGAAGAGCATAAAAATGAGTTGAAGAGCACTCGGCCCAATCGGGCTGAACGGTCGAACCCATCGGGCCGAGATTACGTCCTTTTTGATGGCCAATGTTGAAATTGAAGCTATGGAGTTTTGTTTCACTCCTGATCGGACTATTTGGCCTGTTGCCATCGAGCGCCAACAAATATGTTGCAAGCTTATGCTGGGCGTTGCCAAGAGAACAAGCTGGGGCTTCCTCGTCATTTCGCCCGATTGGGCATAAGGGCCCGTAGCCATCAGGTGCCTATGCAGCTGCTGCTTTGCTGCTCAGCGTACAAGGAGGGAACATTCGGCCTACACGCGCATGTGGCCCGATCCGGGCGAAAGAGCCCGAAGCCATCTGGAGGATGATTGTTTGTCCGCTTGAAAGGGAAAGAAGCTGGGCCCTGATTTGTGAAAGCCCATTACTCCATGTTGTGCGTCATTTGTGAAGAGCAGCTGGGTTAGTTAGTTAAAACGCGTTTAAAGCGCGTTTAAAACTCTGTCTCCGTCTTTTTGAAAGAAAAAAAAAAAAACGTTTTTTTGAGCCCCCGCCGTTTTAAACACAAAAAAACTCCACCTCCCGTATTAAACGCGTTTAAAACGCGCCGAATGCGTTTTTTTGAAAAAAACTCCTGTAAAGAAAAAAAGAAACCACGTGTCTCAAATTCTTATGTTTCTGCGACTATACATGACCTTCTAGAGTTTTAGCGTAATTATTGTTTTGAGTCTTTTATAGCATATGTTCTTCGAAAATATTGATACCTACTTATGATGAATAGGTATATAAGCTGATATCTTTTAAATTAGAGCATAACATGAGTAAAACGCAAGAAAATAGTGTCCGGATTTTTAGCCGAACTTTTAAGGTGGAGTCGTTTTAAACGCGTATACATCCGTATTCCGCATTATAAAAAGTCAACGTTTTTTTTGTCGAATATTTGACCGTATTTTTTAAATTTTTGCCGTTTTAAACTCGGCGAATTGAACTCCGTTTAATTCCCGTCCCGTTTTTAGCCTCCTCTTTCTTTTCTTTTTTATTTCTTTTAATTCTCTCTTTTATTTTATTCTTTTAGCTTGAGTATAAATAGCTGAGTTTTATTTGTTTTTAGGGACAACTTTTATTTTAGTTTCATTAGTTTAGTTTTAGAACCTGATAAGAGGTTTTTAGTGTGTCGTTAAGGCACTAAGAACTTCTTAACAAACAATGTTTATAATCCTAACGAGCAACTACTATAAACATATCAATAGCAAGTCAAGGGTCGAACCACAAGGAATCAGGGATCGATTAAGGTCTATTAAGTCTAAAACTACCTAAGTGAGGGTATTTAGGGGGTGTGAAGGACTGACTAACTAACGACTAACAACTAGCTAAAGAGTACCAACTAATAATCAAGTAAGAGATGTAAATATAATAAGAAAAATACTAGAGTTCGGGCTACTCGTATGAACTCGGGCTGGACAATGATAATCAACACAATAACGATTCAAGAACATGAATAAACAGGGTTAAGTGTCCCTCTAAATTACTTGAGTCCTCTCTCGAATGGTCCTAAGAGTAATCGATTAATCAATCAACCAAATCCTTTCTCGAATGGTCTTTGGTCAATTGATTAAAAGATTCAATGAAATTGGAAAACCCCTAATTAAAAGGATCCCCTTAATTCCTACCCAATCTCTTGGCCTAATAACTAAGTCGAAATATGGGAATGACAAAAGGGATCAAAATTCAATGAAGAACAATAGAAACCCTAAGTGCCCTAGCATAAATGTGATCAAGATCTATCCTAGGGTGTTAAAATAGCAAGTTCAATGCATAAACAACAAATTGAATCATAATTACATTAACAATCTACTTTAAGCTCTTAATTTATACTTTCGCCCAAACCCTAGATAATGAACTACTCACTATTCATGGATTCAAAGCAAAAGAGGTTATTAAAATTAATCATTATTAACAAGAAAAGAAAATAGAAAAAAGAGATTGAAAGAAAATTACTTGGATTGAATCAACAATTGAATCTTCGATGAATGTAGCAATATGAGAAACTAAGAGTGTTTAGAGAGAAATAAAACTAAGTATTAGAGTCTAAGTGTAGAGTTAATCCAAAGCAAAAACGCAAAAACCTATTTATAATATCACATAAATGAAGACAAAAAATCGGGAAAAAACCCGAATACAGGTCGGCATGGGCGTGTCCAAAACTACACAACCGTGTAGACCTGCTCTTCAGAATTCTCAAGTTTTCACAAAAGTTACTGCCTCCGTAGAAATTAGCCAACACGGGCGTGTCAAAATGGACACGGGCGTGTTGACCTGAACTTCTCAAATTAGTGGGCAAGCAGAACAGGACAGTCTTCGTGGAAAAAGACCAACACAAGCGTATTCAAATCAACACGGTCGTCCTGCTGGTCAAAGGACAGCTCAACTTCAAACGATCATATCTCTCCCGTCTCTTATCAAAATTGGGCTTATGACCAATCGTTGGAAAGCTTCGAAACGAGCTAACACCTCCTATTGAAATTACCTTAATCCCAGTTATGGATCAAACGTTATGTCCATTTGAAGTTCAAAAGTCCACAAATACTCTTGTAATGATCAAATGACTTCAAAAACCTGCTAGTTAGCCTCGAAATCATCCAAAAACAACTGCTCTCCGTCAATAAAAGTTACTGCTCTCCTTCAATTGGTATTATTATTCACTTTATTTTCTCTCTTTAATTCTTGTTTGCTTAATTTTGATTATATTGGGAAAAATTGACTGGAATAATCCAAACTATGACCGTTCCGCCAATAATAATCCCAACTATGAGTTATTCCGGTATAACCCCAACTATTAGGAAGGTCCGCCACAAACACACCGTAATGACTTATAACCTGCTAGCAAGGTAATTTTTTTATTTCCCTTTTATTTTTATTTTTAATTTATACTCCCACCACCACTTCAGCCACCATCTCCCCTTCCTCTTCCTTCCCGTTACTACAACCCCTTCTCACCACTTCAGCCACCCCTTTGACCACCTATTTTAACCCCACCCTCCCTTAAGCCAACCCTAGTGACCACAATGACCACACCAGAAGCAAAAACTCCCTAAACACCAGCCTCCCACTCACTCACAACCCAAACTAGTCCCTAGAAACAGCCTAGAACCCTCCGAAAGATAACCCTCAGTCCCCCACCCATTGTACAATCTATCACGGTTGAAACCATCTACCCCTTTGGATATCCCACCCTGATACCCTAAACCACCCCCATCCTCACCTAAATCCTACCTACACCTGAAACCGTCCCACCCATACACCCTAAATCGCACCCACAATCAGTAAATGCACAAAAGCGGAGTTCAGGGATTCAATTCATAAACTTTTCCAAGATAAAAATGAGTTCAGCAAAAAGCAGAGCTTGGATAGTAATGGCAGCAGTTGAAGGAATGAAAGATCAAAGATATGCAAGATGGAATTGTACAATAGGATCTCTTCAAAACAATGCCAAAAATAATGCTAGATCTTATTCCCAAGCTAAAAATCTTTCTGGGTCTTCTTCCTCTGTCATTTCCCAATATTTTAGGGATGAGAAATTGAAAGAATATGAAGCGTCTCTTAGTTTAGTTATGTACTTGAGTTGTTGGGGTCTTAATTAATTCTAGTTCTGGACTCTTCTAGCTCCAATTTTTAGATGTACTGTATGATACTAGGATTAACTGTATATATTTGTTATATAAAATCGTCTTTTATCAAGTTTTCGGGTCTGTTGTCAAAAAAAGGTCTTGGATTAGTTCAATTTTTTACCTCTTTAAATTGTTGTTGCGCTTCAGTCTTTTTGCATTTTGTAATTTGACGAATGTAGTAGTTGAGGGTGCTTTGGTGGCGAGGGGAGGCGTCTGGCTACGGATAAAATCAGATGGGAAGGAAGGGGTGAAAGGGTGGGAATTTTTTTAAATAAAATAAAGCTGTTAGTACACAACCAATTAAAACATGACACATGTCATGTTTACCTGTTAAACAGGTTCCCTTCAGGTTACGGTGTGTTTGTGGTCGACCTCTCTAATAGTTGGGTTTACACAGGAATAACTCATAGTTGGGATTATTCTTGGCGGAACGACCATAGTTTGGATTATTCTAGTCAATTTTTCCTTTAATTAATTCATGATGCAAAGATTAGAGTTTTATATTATTTTTGTTATTGTTGATTCAATCATGTCTGAGTGGTCGTATTTATAGGGTTTTAGGGAGGAAAACCATGTTTATACCATGATCTATATTTGAATTGCTATTAGTTCTAGGTTTTGATTAGTTCAATTGTAGTGTGATTCATTCTTTATTTCATAGTTTATGTCAGTGTACAATTTCATGAACTAAGTTTGGCAACTTGAGTATGACTCGATCGTAGGCTTACTTTTAGAGGCTTAGAACATACTATTGATTCTGATTATGTGAGCGATCGTACTTCATATGTTGCATTGAGAGCATTATGAACCGATCGTAGGCTTAAAATTGGCTCCGGTTGTTCGAATGTAGACCTAGATCTTTTTAGTTATTCGACCCTTTTGATTGGTATAAGCATGGTGGACCGAACTAATGCACTAGACCTTTAATCTATAGTTTAATCTCATTATTTATATTGCTTTCTTTAGTTTAATTAGTAGTTCAACTGATTCTTCCCTGATCTTGGATGAAGTAGCTGTTTGGCTGAATATTAACTTAGAAACTCTGTCTCCGTGTGGATTCGACCCTACTTTCCTAACTATTGTTATTAGAGTACTTTAGGATTTACTTTTGATTAGGGGATAAGACTTTAGTCTATCACTCGTAGCCTGATCTTAACTAGTAGTTAATCTAGGAACCCCTATTTCTTCTTGGAATGTGCCTCACAGGGTTCTCTAACTTGTCTTTGAAACTTATGTTGTTGCATAAAGGGATCTTATATTGTCATCTGCCAAGTATTACGTTGGGAGCTTCCCTTTCAAACTTATTATCTTTGTTCACTTTTCCACAAAAAGAGGTTGCATAATAAATATTAAATAATAACTCAGTCATGTTTGATATGTGTGTATATACCTTGACTATTTTTCCTTAAAGCTGCTTAATTAAGACAATCTGGTGATTTAGTTAAACATTGGCTGGACAACTATTTAAATACTCCCTCCGTCCCAAAAAAACTGCTACATTTTGACCAAAAAGTATTTACCGGTTAGAACAATAAAAGTACAATTAACAAGTGAGAACAATGTTCAACTAAGTTTTTCTTATTAATGTAAATACATGGGTTAAAACAATATAGAGAAATACATTAATGAGCTTGAAAATTCATGAGTTATTAAAATATTAAAATGTTACGGTATTGATATAATATATATTAATCACATATATAAGCTCTATGCTAATGAAGCTGGTACATCGTGGATATTGATCTTGACTAAATGAACCTGCAAATTACAATTTTTTTACTCTTGATTAAGTACAATTGGAAATTTGAATAATTACAATTTTGAAATATTTTTAAACATTTTGTAATTTATGCACTTTGCAGGAGTATCAAACGTTAATTTATCGCGCATTTTGTATGGGTCCAAAAGTTACTATCCATATAAATTAAGAGAAAATACGTGTGTCAAGCTCTAGTGACACGTGTCAGATATTGAATAGTTTTTCTATGTGTCAATCTCACACGTCATAGGTAAATTATGGAAGGCAAAAAAAATTACTAACTCAGGTAAGAATATATATTAGGATTACAAGGATATTTACAAAGTCAGGCAAGAATATTATAAAGAGATTACACATATATTTACAAAGTTAAACAAGACTAATAAATAGATATTGGATCTTTTTACAAAATTGGGAATGAATAATAATGAGTAAACAGATTTCAAGAGCGATAATAATAAATTAAACATATATACTTTATTACATAACTTAACAGCAACTTACTATGAGTTGCATTACCAACATTAGATAATCACAAAAAATTGAAATATTCACTCTATGTTTTAAACAAATCGCTTATTTATGATTAAAAGGTCATAAATGTGAATCATGTATATATTGTTTGTTGATTCTACAAAATAATCATCTTTATGTAATTAAAACAATAAGATTTCATATAAGAAAAACAAAAATTAAGTTTAAATTGTCAGGAATAAGTCAATCTTTGCGTTGACCGGTTCTAACAAGTCAAACTTAATTTATTCCAATAACAAGTAGGCCTTCTACATACTTTTGCTTTTAACAAGTTTTTACCTCTTAGCAACCTATTTAACAGGTTAAAGTGACACATGTCACTCTTTTATTGAACATTTAAATTTAAAATTTATAATGAAAAAAAAAACAAAAAAACAAACAAAAACCGTCTCTCCCTCCCCCCACCCCAAGATCAGAACATTACTCCACCCCCACCCCACCCCACGCACACACCCTCACTCACACCACCACCCTCACTGCCACCCAAAGACCACCACCCTCACTGAAATTAATCCACTAAAAAGAGGAGAAAGTAGGGAGGCGGTGGTTTTCGGGGTCGTTGGTCATTTGCATGTGATCCCCAGATGCTTAAACCTCTGCCATGGGAAGAGAACTGAAATGTCACTCATATGCTCACGAGGCTTTTCATTTCCACCATGATCGTCCAAGCCAAGCTCAACCACCATGGTCAATCGCTGAAAGTATTTAAATCTTAGGGAGGATGTGTGCTCTTAGGAGATCCAAGCTTCCCCATCAAACTAACAATCTCTCCCTTAAACTCAACCTCCTAAAAATTTTTTCCCGTCCTCGAGAAATTCCAATTATAATTCTAAAGTATAATCAAACTCCAAAAAATTCCTCCATAAGACATCTAAGTTGATAACATCCTTATACCAATTCAATGAAAGATTAATAATAATATTTTATTACTTTTCAATTGGAAAAATACAAGAAAGAGTTAAATTAGCTTAAACAGGAACATCAACTAACTCAAGCCAGACAACAATCTGTGAGTAATAGGCAAGCAATATTTCGTGTGAAAAAAAATGAAACTTGAATTGAAACATTGTAATAAACATGACTTGATAAAATAAATAGAACTATGTTTAAAAATCCCATCAGATAAAGAGTTGCACTTCTTCCAACTCCTTGATTAAGAGTTTCGGAAATTCCGGTATGGTTGAGGAATTGTTGTGAGTTTGGCTGGGTTTGGACAACAGGGAGGTGGTGGTTTAGACACAGAAAAGCAAGGAGGTGGTCGTTTATGGGGGACGGAGAAAGCAGGGAGGTGGTGTTGTGGTGGTTGTGGCAAGAAAAGAGGAGAGAGAAAAAGAGGAGATGGTGCAGTGGTGGTCAGGGAAGGAGGAGAAAACAATAAAAGAAGAAAAAAAGGAGTAAGAAAAAATTAAAAATAATTATTTAATTGCAACTAATTGGAAAAATACATGTGGACAAGTCACCTAAGCTAACAAGTTAATACTAAGTCACCGGTAAAAAAAACTTGCGAAAAGAAAAAATATGTACAAGGTCTACTTGTTATTAAAATAAATTAAGGTTGACTTATTAGAAGCGACCAACGCAAAAGTTGACTTATTCCTGACAATTTTTCCTAAATCTTAAAATTTCAGGAGAAAACAAATGATATGATTTTCAATAAAAAATACTGTGAACATCGGATTACTCAAAATCTCCATGATTGAGATGAAAATCATGATCATCAATCCATTTGTGTCAATACTTTTTCTTCAAATTTTAATTTTTATTTCAAATCAGAATAATATAACAAATAGTAAATATGACATTTTCGAACATATGTTATGTTTTTGGGCTCAATTTTGATACATCATACATTAATGATATATAAATGTAAATAAGGATGATCTCGAGTGAAACAAAATCGCTTATATATATAGAGAGAGTCCGGTTCCGTTAAAAACCTATCTAACTGAAAACTATCAGTCATGGCTTGAAAAAAGGGGTACATGTAAGATTATTAAGGGTACATATTACAATTAAAGGGTACGCGTGCTTCTAACATACAGGCTATGCGGCTAACATTAAAGATGCCAATATTTACAATAATGTCATTAATGAATGCACGCGTACCCCTTTATACTTCTATGTACCCCTTTACTTGGTTTTCACGTGAAAACAATTTTCACCTGATCCTATTTCTATATATACACATTTTATATAACATAGACAATGTAATTTTTTCATATGAGGGTTTGCGACTTTTGAGCTTGAAATGCTAAATGAATATTTGCTAAAAATAAAATGAAAATAGAGGGAGTACTTTCCCGTATTATGTTTTTTGAAACTTTGCATGACCTTTTGATTTTGTTATAATATATTGTATAATTTTTTTAAGAAAATTGATTTTCATATAATATACTCCTTTTGTGTTATAAACATGAGATGTAAATAATTTTTTCCCCATGTTTCTTTCATACCTTTTTCATACAATATACTATTTTGTAAATCTATTCCCAATATTCAATTTTTCAAAATTATCGCTTAAACCTTAAAAACTAATCTTCCGAAAATAGTATTTACCATCTTCTAATATTTTTTCCCAATTCCTTTCACAAATAACATTTTCTTAACATTCTCTTAACGAAAATTTGTTTCTCATATTATACTCTCTCTTTATTATTTTAAACACGAACAGTTTGCCTGTTAGGGGTGGTTTTTTTAATGGGCATACTTCTTTTATTTTTCTTATATGATAGGTTGATGCACCTTATTGTACAAGCATAGACAAAGCAAAAATGTTACATTGCAAAAGAATCAAGAACACTTCTTAGCAAGAAAAACAAAGCAATTGATTTCCTAGTAAGCAAAACCGAGCAATCAAATTACTTATCAAGCTAAAGTATTAAATCAAACACAAAAATAAAATTGAATTTGGTGGATCTTCGACACTCATGATTTTGGTGGAAGCTAACGAAAAGAATTTATTAATGTTGGATCAATATGAATCTTCAATACCAGTAGAAGTAATAGTTATGGTTGAAAAATCCTTACTGTTAGAAACAGACAATTACAATGGCGGAAGAACAAATGATTTCAAGGCTGTATCGCGGTAGAATACCACTGACTTGAAAGCAATTACGGCCCGACTATGGTGGTAATCGCAACTGGCCGGAAAGCTCCCGAAGGTTAACACAACAACCTCTCTAAGTCACTACTAACAGAGAAAGGCTTTGGAGACAAAGCACATACCCGGAATTTTGAGAAGAGAAGAAGAAGAGAAGAGAAGAGAAGAGTATTTTCGGATCAAAAAATACAACAAAAGAAGTCTGATTTTATACCAAAACAATTAGACCCAAAAAGGAATGTAATCAATAGCAATTAGGACTGTAACGTCAAAAACGTTTCAGTGCATTAAGTTACCGTTACACACACTTGGGCCCGGGTCCAAAAAGATAAGCTCCAGCTCATCTCTTCCCAGAACCCAAGCCAATCCCGCGCTCGGCCCGGTCCGAGCGGGCGGCGAGCGCGCGTGTGTGTGTGTGGTAGTAAGCCTAAGACCAAGCTTGACCTCCAACCATAAAAGCCAACCATGTAACCAACTCAATAGACAAGTAGATGAAGGGATTTAATAAACAAAGGAAAACTCCCTTGCATAGGCGATATGGAATCTTTGGTAAAAACCCAAAGAGGCTTTACAAGCCTTAACAGTGAGATGAGATAACAACTTACTTTCTAGTAAGTGAATTTGTCTTGAACTCGCCAGAGTTCCGTTGAGACCCCCACAACACATACTTACCTTAAGAAAGTGCAGTCCCCGCGATACAACACAAATGCTTTATAGCCATGCGCACACCTTGGGTCTCATAAGTGCTCTAGAAAGACAGTCCGGTCTTTCATAAAAGGCGGCTTAACCTCCACACTTACGTAGGTAGTCCATCAAGTGTTCCTCAATAACACCACCCCGAAGGGATATGGAACTATTAAGAGAAAAAGCTTAACCCCACCGTATAAATCCATCAAGTGCGTCTTAATAGCACCACCAAATAGGTTATGGATTTAGAAAGCACTACCAACACGCCATAGGGATGAGAATTGTAGTGCAAGTTAAGATTATATATCTTCGTTTGACCAACAAACAGGTATCCACCATAAACTCTCAACTAATGGAAATTGTAGCCCAATCCCCCTCGACGACTCTAGGACAACTCTCCTAGATAATCCCTTAGTAAAGGGATCAGCAAAATTTCTTTCGGACCTCACATAGTCCAAAGAAATCACCCCATTTTCCATGAGTTGTTTCACAACTCCATGTCTGATCCGTATGTGTGTCTTTTCTTACCATTGTAGACACTGTTCTTAGCAACACCAATGGCTGCTTGAGAATCGTAACGAAGAGAAACAGAAGCCCCCTGTCCTCCCCATAACGGAACATCAGACAACAAGTTTCTCAACCACTCGACTTCTTGCCCTGCCATCTCGAGGGCAATGAATTCAGACTCCATGGTGGATCGTGCTATACAAGTCTGTTTCGAAACTTCCACGATATAGCACCACCGCCAAGGGTACACACGTAACCACTAGTTGAACTAATCTCATCCTTACCTGAAACCCAGTTTACATCACAAAATCCTTCAAGAACAGAAGGAAACTTAGAATAATGCAAACATAGATAAACAATTCCTTTCAGGTATCTAATAAGATGATCAAGAGCATTCCAATGTTTATTAATAGGGTTGTGAGTATATTGACTCAGTCTACTCCCTACATAAGATATGGTCCAGTACTGTAACACCCCTAAAATTCAGCTACTTTAAAACACCAAAGCCCCTAGTATGCATACCCCTAACTTCATAACGAACCAAGAAAGAAAACAAATGGCAAGTGTATTGATCAACATACACCCAACTACTAAATAATGATTGAGACAAAACTCAAACCTACTTCTGAACCCGAGGAATACCGCTTACCGGCAACCCCACAAAAACAGTTTTATAAACATCATAAATCATAATTAAGTAAACATAGATTCATTCTAGTTTACTCAAAACCGGTAGTAATGAGGAACATCCTCCTTTCAAATCTCAACTTGGCATATGAGGAACTTCCTCCCTTTTGAATCTCATAAATAATCTCATAATTTTCTTTAACAATAAATATCGTCAAAACGATTTAAATCTCATTATATAAACAATGTAACACCTTTTAAACCTCAATATATAAATAACGTAAAACTCTTTTTAAATCTCCATATGTAAACCACATAAAACCTTTTAAATATCAATATCACTTTCAAACCAATATAAATCATTTTCTAAAATTATCTGAACAAGTCTTAGTAAGAAATCTTACCTGTTCAGCAACCACAATCAACCAAACGCAATCTCAAGTCAATAAGGTTCTTTTATGAACCCACAATCTACAATATAATAAAGTATACTATAAGTCACTTGACTATACTTCACATAATTCACATATAAGTCACTTAACCTAGTTAATGAGCTTGACTAATTTTGAACACGACTCAACGTCAAGAGAATACAAAAGTCAACAAAAGTCAAATTGGTCAACAAAAGTGAAACTAATCAAGTTTGGTCAACAAAATTCAAACTGATTTTGACTCTAATATACACATTATCTTCCCACCAACTAATTCCTTCTCCTTAACCCTATACCAACAACAATGCCATACAATAAGCTCATCAAATATACAATTATTTGACTATAATTCAACTTAGGATTTAAAACTAACAACTAATCCAATATACTCAAGAATTTCAAAATAAAATTTAAACTCGTAATAACTATAATAATCTAAATTGAAATTCAACTAATGACTTAAAATAAGAAACTAATCATCAATCTAATATAACAAGAATTCATATTAATTTCAAAAATATTAATTTTTGCAAACTAAACTCATAGATATGCTAATTAATCCGAATTACACATAAAACATAAGCCAATTAAACAAATAGAGCATAGTATGAATTTCTCCTAAATCAAATTTCTCAAGAACCCTAATTCAACAAAAACCCCAATTCGAAAATAAACACATAAACTGAAATTAAAACATGGGTATGAACCTTACTTGGTTAATAAATTAATTGGAATATTAAAGACTGTAAAAAGACTCGAATTTCGCCTCCTTTAACCCGAAATTCGGCCCGGGAAACGTAAACCCCAAAACCCTTTTTTTCTTCTTTTGAAAGTCGTACAAAACAAGATGGGGATGATGATGATGGATGCAATTTATTGATGTAGGGTGATGGCTAAGCAAAACTTATGGGTTTTGATGGTGCTTAACATTAATGTGATGGAAAAGGTGGAGGGAGAAGAAGATCAGATAGTGGAGAAGTGAGCAAACGCAACGTCTGAGGTAAGTTTGGGTTTTTAATGTTTTGTTTTGTTTCACTTTTCCTCCTCCTTTATTTATAGTTTAGTTTAACTAAACTTAATAGGTTATGGTTATTTAACCTAATCAATCTAGAAATAGGTTTTTGACTATTTCTAAGATAAAGTGAAAGTAGGAAAGAAAAATAATTTCATAAAAGACTAATTTAAAAATAATTATTAACAATATATAAAATACGGGGTGTTACAATCTACCCCCCTTAAAATAAGTTCCGTCCCGAAACTTCAAGTATGAATCACACAATTAAACATTCAAACTTAGACTCTTAATTTTCAAAATAGCTCATTAACTCTATAGGTTACGCAACTACTAAACACTTGAAATATAAACATTCAACTTGCATCTTACCATCCTAATATAAAAAGTAGAGAATTAAACACATAACAAAATTAACAACTAAACTTGTATTATAATAACTTTCGACACTAAAAGCGCGAAATAGGTACGCATTCTTCCCCCCTTAAAAAGGGAGTTACGTCCTCGTAACTAAAGTTTACCTCGCTGAAGATGGAGGTATTTAAGACGCATGGCATCCTCGGCTTCCCAAGTATACTCCTCCGAGTTGTGATTTGACCATAACACCTTTACGATCTTTGCCTCGCCTTTGCGAGTTTTACGAACCTTTTGATCTAGAATCTGAATTGGAAACTCCTCATAAGTCATGTTATCATCTAATTGTATAGATTCGAGTTGTAGCACATGTGAAGGGTCACTAATGTATCGACGTAACTGTGAGACATGGAATACATTATGCGCATGATCAACGCGTGGTGGCAACGCCAATCTATAAGCAACCTCTCTTATCCTCTCCAATATCTCATAAGGGCCAATGAACTTAGGGATTAACTTGCCCTTCTTACCAAATCGCGTCACAACTCTCATAGGAGAAAATCTAAGCAATACCTTTTCTCCTACCTCAAACTCCCCATGACGACGATTCTTATCGCCGTAGCTCTTCTGTTTATCTTGTGCCTCCTTCATTTTCTGTTGGAAGAGATTTACTTGCTCAATAGCCTCCTGAATCATCTCTAGTCCAATCACAACAGTCTCACCAATATCACTCCAACACAAAGGAGTACGACATCGACGACCATACAAAGCTTCATATGGAGCCATTTGAATGGTAGAATGGTAACTATTATTATACGAAAACTCTATCAAATCAAGCTTATCCTCCCAAGAACCCTGAAACTCTAAGGCAAAAGCTCTCAACATATCCTCCAATGTTTGAATAGTGCGCTCTGTCTGACCATCTGTAGCAGGGTGACAAGTTGTACTGATCATTTTCAACTTAGTCCCTAGAGCTTCCTGAAGCTTCTGCTAAAAGTTAGACAAAAATCTACGATCCCTATTTGAAACAATATCGCTAGGAACACCATGAAGTCTGATCACATGCTCTCTATAAGCAGCAGCCAATCGTTCATACTTCCAAGTATCCTTCATGGGAAAAAAATGAGCAGACTTGGTAAGATGATCCACAATCACCCAAATCATATTATTCCCCTTCTCAGAAGTTCACAAACGAAATCCATAGTGATCGAATCCCATTTTCACTGTGGAACCTCTAATGGCTGATTCATCCCCTGAGGGCTTAGGCTCACTCTTGACCTTCTGACAAGTCAGGCATCTCGAGACGTACTTAGCGGCATCTGTCTTCAAATGAGGCCACCAAAAAGTTCGCTTGAGATCCTTGTACATCTTATCCCCTCCAAGGTGTACAAAATGCTTTGTTGTATGAGCTTCCTCCAAAATCTTCTCCTTCAACTCAAGAACATTAGGAATACACCATCTCCCTTTGAATCTCATACTATCATCCTCGGCCAGTGTGAAATTGACAGGCTCATTAGCTTGCTTGTCCTTAAAAACTTATCATTTACTTGTGCTTCCTTGATCTCGTCAAACAAAGTCGACTGAATAGTTAGAGCATTAAGCTGAGATCCTATTTGCACTATCTCCACATCGAGACTCTGAAACTCCTCTCTAAGACGATTTCTAGAACGCAAGGTTTGCAAATAATGAGAAGCTTTCCTACTAAGTGCATCTGCAACAACATTTGCCTTACCATCATGGTACTGAATCCCCATATCATAATCTTTGATCAGTTCCAACCACCTCCTCTGCCTCATGTTCAACTCTGGCTGAGTGAAGATGTATTTCAGACTCTTATGGTCCGAAAATATCTTAAATGATGTGCCAAGCAGATAATGACGCTAAATCTTAAGTGCAAAAACAACAACTGTCAACTCTAGAGCATGCGTCGGATAATTCATCTCATGGTTCTTCAACTGCCTAGAAGCGTAGGAACCAACCTTTTTGTTCTGCATAAGCACACAACCAAGACCATTCTTCAAAGCATGCGTAAACACTTCGTACTCTAGATTTTCATCAAGCAGTGTCAACACAGGAGCTGTAGTGAGACGCTCCTTCAGAATATGGAATGCCTTCGCACAATCATCATCCCAATGATACTTAGTATCCTTCCTCATCAATGCAGTCAAAGGCCGAGCTATCTTTGAGAAGTCTTTCACGAACCTCCTATAATAACCAGCCAAACCAAGATTCTGCGAATCTCGGTCACACTCTTTTCGGTAGGCCACTCCGAAATAACTTGAATTTTTGAAGGATCAACTGAAACACCTTCTTTAGAAATAATATGGCCAAGAAATGTAACTTTCTCCAACCAGAATTCTCACTTGGAGAACTTAACATACAACTTATTCTCCCTTAGAACTTGTAAAATAGTGTGAAGATGCTCTTCATGCTCACTAGCATCCTTAGAATATATAAGAATATCATCAATGAACACAACTACGAACTTATCAAAATACGGCCTGAAAATCCGATTCATCAAGTCCATGAACACCGCTGGAGCATTAGTCGACCCAAAGGGTATAACAGTAAACTCATAGTGCCCATAGCGAGTTCGGAAAGCCGTTTTAGGTATATCATTCTCTGCAATGCGAATCTGATGGTAGCCAGATCACAAATCAATCTTAGAGAAAACTCCAGCTCCCGTCAACTGATCGAACAAGTCATCTATCCTCGGTAAAGGGTACTTATTCTTCACTATGACACTGTTGAGCTCCCTATAATCTATACACAGTCAAAGACTCCCATCCTTCTTCTTGACAAACAGAACAGGAGCACCCCGTGGAGACACACTAGGACGAATATAGCCCTCATCAAGTAACTCCTCTAACTGAGCCTTAAGCTCTTTCATCTCAGCAGGAGCCATTCTATAAGGAGGTTTAGAAATAGGTCCAGTTCCGGGCTGCAAGTCAACGCTGAACTCAACATCACGCCTAGGAGGCATGCCAGGAGTATCATCAGGAAAGACATCCAAGAACTCATTGGTAATTCGAACATCCTCAAGTCGTGGCTCCTCTTTGCTAGAATCATGAACATGGCACAGGTATATAGGACATCCCTTCCTCATGTAGGATTTCAAAGTCAAGGCATAAATAATTTTCAAAGAAGATCCTCTACAAAACTCATGGACTCCACTAGGACCAACTATAGACACTTTTTGTTTCTCACAATCTATCTTGGCTTTATGCTTACTAAGCCAATCCATCCCTAGAATTACATCAAAATCATGTAAAGGAAAACCTATCAAATCAGCTACTAAGGTGGTACTACCACACATGATAGGGACTTCTACATACAAACTATTATAAGGTATAACCACACCAGAAGGCGTAGAGATGTCTGCCTCACAAGCTTTAGAGTTCTCTAGGCCTAACGTTTTCACAAGAGACTCATATATGAAAGAATGAGAAGCACCTGAATCAAATAGCACATAAGTAGACATCGAATGGATAGAAAAAGTACCAGTCACTATGTTGCCCTTAGTGTTTGCCTCAATCTGGTTCATCACATGAACATGGCCAGTGTTTCTCCTTGCATCGCCTTTGTGTGCCTGAGCAGCATTAGAAGTACCTCCATTACGATTAGGTGGCACACTCCCTGAATTAGAATGTGTAGGACGGGCATTGTTTGCATTCTGAGGTCTCCTATCTAGTTGTAGCCCATTTCTCGAACTCATCTCAGTCCTGAAGTTCCTAGACTTTAGGTTTATGAAGCATTCATAATCACGATGCCCCTTCTTCCCACAATGGTTACACTCCACCAAGTTACCATCACAATATTTGCCAGGGTGGTTTGCACTATAACGTTTGCAATAGTAAACCCGATCAGTCCTATGGTTCTGTCCTAAGAGCTGACTACGACTATGAGTGGCACTCTGATTTTCCTTAGAATATTGCTGACTAGAATCACGATTCCCAAAGTTCTTTTTTCTATTAAAAACCCCTCTACCCTTGTTGTCACTCTCATATGTCACTTGAGTCGATCCAAATGAGGTGGCTTTCAACTTCTTTGCTGCCTGTTTCTTCTCCTGAATCCTCTCAGTATTACAAGCACAAGAATACACCTCCTTCATTATAGCGTAATTTCCAGCTCCCATCTTAGAATAAAGTTTAGGATTCAATTTTTCTTCAAATTTCTCTGCCCTCCCCTGCTCATCAGGAACTAACCCCTTAGCAAAACGAGCCAACTCCTGAAACTTCACATAAACCTCATGGACACTCATATCTCCCTGATGGAGATCATTGAACTCTTCCCTCTTTCTCTTCCTCATATGGGCTGGGAAAAACTCCTCACGAATCGCCTTTTTGAACTCAGTCCAGCCAAACTCTCTCTCCTCCATAAACTCTTCTCCCTCCTCATCTACAATCACCTTAGTAGTCAGATCAAAATTATTATGGGTCCACCAAATATCAGTATCCTCAACCAGGTAGTATGCAGCAGAATCAACTCTCATCTAGTCAGGGACTTGGAGCGTAGTAAAGATCTTGTCAACCTCTCGAATCCAGTTCTCCATCTTGGTGGGATCACCCTTACCATCAAACGTAGACGGTTTCTTCTGATCAATCCCTTTCGAAATTACAGCATGAGAACTAGCATTACTAGAAATAGGAGCAACGGTAGTAGCAAGAGCAGCAGCCTGGGCCGCAGCAAGCTTCTCCATAGCTTCAGTTAAGGCTCGATTGGATTGATCCACCTCGTGTATCATACGACTAAAACCTGAGCTTCTACTACGTACACGTCGATTCATCGTTCTAGCATCGGAATATAAACAAAGATAAACCAATTTTGTTTCACCCTTACCAATCAATAATTATCAATTAACAAAAAAAAAACTCAAATAATTCACATTTAATATGTTTAAAACTCCATCAAATCAAACAATTGAATGAAAAGAGAAGCATAAACATTAACAAATACAAAAAATAAAAAAAATTCCTTGCCTTCCAAAAATCTCATCCTCGCAGCGGCTTTTCAGATTTTAACAACTATCCAATGTGCATTAAAACATAGTATAATAAATAATTTAAGGTCATTTTAGGAGTCTTAATAACCTGGCTCTGATACCAACTGTAACACCCCTGAAATTCAGCTACTTTAAAATATAGTATAATAAATAATTTAAGGAAATTCTAAAGGTGCTAGCCGCGATAAGTAATAATAATCGCCGCAAGGCTAACGGTTCTTACTGAAATAAATAGTCAATAATTTTTATAAAAAAATTTAACTAACTAGAGTCTAAATAATTATTACAGACTGAAATAACATTCTAAAGTCAAATAGGTAACATTGGAAGTCTTATTAAACATACTAAAGCATAACTAACTCCATCACACTCTTTAACCCAACCTTGAGTTAACCACCTTCAAGTCCCTGCACATTGAACACTATAGTATCAGCCAAAAGGCTGAGCAAGATTTCATACTGTATTAGAACAAAACTATCCAATCTGCAGGTAAGATATATAGGAATATCTTACAAATTCATTTCAAACCTGTACAAATCAAATATATAAGATAAAATAACTTTCCGATAATCTCAACTTTCAAACTTTCTCTTTCTGAAACAATTCTGTAAATACATTTAAAATGTAACTGTTTAGAAACCTGTGAGTAGGAAGTATTAAAGTCCAATGAGCTAGCTAGGCTCACGAGACGGGTAAAGACCAAAGCCCCTAGTATGCATACCCCTAACTTGATAATGAACCAAGAAGGAAAACAAATGGCAAGTGTATTGATCAACATACACCCAACTACCAAATAATCGTTGAGACAAAACTCAAACCTACTTCCAAACCCGAGGAATATCGCTTACCGGCAACCCCACAAAAACATTCTTATAAAACATCATAAATAATAATTAAGTAAACATAGAAACATTCTACTTTACTCAATAACTTGTAGTAATGAGGAACATCCTCCTTTTAAATCTCAACTTGGCATATAAGGAACTTCCTCCCTTTTGAATCTCATAAATAATCTCATAATTTTCTTTCACAATAAATATCGTCAAAACAATTTGAATCTCATTATATAAACAATGTAAAACCTTTTAAATCTCAATATATAAATAACGTAAAACTCATTTTAAATCTCCATATGTAAACCACATAAAACCTTTTAAATATCAATATCACTTTCAAACCAATATAAATCATTTTCTAAAATTATCTGTACAAGTCTTAGTAAGAAATCTTACCTGTTAAGCAACCACAATAAACCAAACGCAACCTCAAGTCAATAAGTTTCTTCTACGAACCCACAATCTACAATATAATAAAGTATAGTATAAGTCACTTGACTATACTTCACATAATTCACATATAAGTCACTTAACCTAGTTAATGAGCTTGACTAATCTTGAACACGACTCAACGTCAAGACAATACAAAAGTCAACAAAAGTCAAACTGGTCAAGTTTGGTCAACAAAAGTCAAACCAATTTTGATTCCAATATTATCCACATTATCTTCCCACCAACTAACTCCTTCTCCTTAACCCTATACTAACAACAATGCCATACAATAAGCTCATCAAATATACAATCATTCGACTATAATTCAATTTAGGATTTAAAACTAACAACTAATCCAATATACTCAAGAATTTCAAAAAATTATTGAAACTCATAATAACTATAATAATCTAAACTGAAATTCAACTAATAACATAAAATAAGAAACTAATCATCAATCTAATATAACAAGAATTCATATTAATTTCAAAAAATATTAACTTTTGCAAACTAAACTCATAGATATGCTAATTAATCCGAATTACACATAAAACATAAGTCAATTAAACAAATTGAGCATAGTATAAATTTCCCCCAAATCAAATTTCTCATGAACCCTAATTCAAAAAAAAACCCAATTCGAAAATCAACACACTGAAATTAAAACATGGGTAAGAACCTTACTTGGTTAATAAAGTAATTGTAATATTAAAGAGTGTAAAAAGACTCGAATTTCGCCTCCTTTAACCCGAAATTCGACCCGGAAAACGTAAACCCCAAAACCCCTTTTTATTCTTCTGAAAGTCGTACAAAACAAGATGGGGATGATGATGGTGGATGCAATTTATTGTTGTAGGGTGATGGCTAAGCAAAACTTATGGGTTTTGATGGTGCTTATCATTATTGTGATGGAAAAAGGTGGAGGGAGCAAACAGAAGGTCACATAGTGGAGAAGTGAGCAAGCGCAGCGAGGTAAATTTGGGTTTTTAATTTTTTTTTTGTTTTTCTTTTTCTTTTCCTCCTCCTTTATTTATAGTTTAGTTTAACTAAACTTAATGGGTTATGGGTATTTAACCTAATCAATCTAGGAATAGGTTTTTGATTATTTCTAAGATAAAGTCAAAGTACTGAAGAAAAATAATTTAATAAAAGACTAATTTAAATTATTTTTATAAAATAATTAACTATAAATATTTATTAACAATATATAAAATACGGGGTGTTACAAGTACATTTCATGAGGTACATCAAACTACCTATGACTTTCGCATATTCACCTTGAGAAACATTTTCTTCTAAGTTCTTAGTCAGATGAATACTAGGGTCATAAGGAGTACTCATTGGAACAACATCAAAGGAATTAAACTTTTTAAGCACCTTTTCCACATAATGAGACTTACTTAGGGAAATCCGACCAGAGGTTTTCTTAAGTCTTACTCCTAAAAGCACATCAGTTTCTCCCAAATCCTTCATCTCAAATTTCAATGCCAAGAAAATTTTAGTATCATTAACAACCTTTAAATTGTTACCAAAAATCAACATGTCATCCACATAAAGATATATGATTACACAATCTGATCCTATCAGTTTTGAATAAACGCAAGAGTTAGAGTTGTTGACAATGAAGACATTTGACGCAACAGTAGTGTCAAATGTTTCTTACCACTGTTTTGGTGCTTGTTTGAGACCATATAAGGACTTCCTCAACTTACGCACTTTATGTTCTTGACCTTGCACCACGAAACCCTCAGGTTGAGACATGTAAATCTCCTCCTCTAAGTCATCATTCAGGAAAGAAGTCTTAACATCCATCTGATGTATAACTAAGTCATGAATAGCAGCAAGAGCTAACAGGGTCCTAATGGTGGCTATCTTAGTCACAGGAGAGTAAGTGTCAAAGTGATCTCGTCCTTTCCTTTGAGTAAAGCCCCTAATGACAAGTCTGGCTTTAAACCTCTCAGTAGTTCCATCAGGTCTCAACTACTTCTTAAAGATCCATTTTCTATCTATGGCCTTTGATCCCTTAGGTAAGTCAGTTAACTCCCAAGTGGAGTTAGACACTATGGAATCTAACTCACTCTTAATGGCCTCTTTCCAAAAACTAGCATCCACAGACCTCATTGCCTCTTCAAAAGTCTTTGGGTCCTCTTCTATCATGAAAGCATAGACTAGTTCATCACTCAACATGTCAATACAAGAACTCTTAGACATAAAAGAGGTGATAAAGTTAGAACCAAAGTCTTTTGCTACTCTAGGTCTTTTAATTCTCCTAGGTTCATCTACAACACAAGAGCTACTAGTATGCAGATCAACTGAAATACTAAGTAAAGTTAAATCACCAGGAGTAACACTGGCAGGTAAATCAACATCATGCGTAGAAGATGTAGGTAAACCAATACCAAGAGAAGAACAAGAAGGCATAGAAGCAACATCATCCTTTTTCAAGGGAAAAACATGTTCAAAGAACTCAGCGTCTATGTACTCACAAATAGACCTATCACTCAAAGTCATGAACCTATAGGCAGCATAAGCATAACCAATAAATACTGCATCAAAGGTCTTGGGTCCAATGTTTGATCTTTTATAGTCAGGTAGCCCAACTTTAGCTAGACACCCCCACACTCTCAAGAAGCTCAAGTTTGGAGGGAACCCCTTCCACAATTCATAAGGAGTCTTATCTAACCTTTTGTGAGGTACTCGATTCAGAACATGACAGGCTGAAAGGACTGCTTCCCCCACATTTCATCAGGCAACCCTGAACTTACAAGCATAGCATTCATTATATTTTTCAAAGACCTATTTTTCCGCTCAGCTATATAATTCTGTTAAGGTACATAAGGTGCACTAAGTTCATGAATGATACCCAATTTCTCACAATGGTCATTCAAAGAAACGTTCTCATACTCTCTACCTCTGTCAGATCTAACCCTCATGATTTTCCTATGAAGTTGGTTTTTGACTTCAGCCTTATATTTAATGAAAGCTTCCCCTACCTCACTTAGAGAACTCAGTAGTCGACAGATTAGGAATTAAAGTTAAGGTCCTTAGTCTCTTCATGGAAGCAACATTCACATGCCCTAGTCTATGATAAGAAGTTTTTAGTGTGTCGTTAAGGCACTAAGAACCGCTTAGCAAACAATACTTATAATCCTAATGAGCAACTACTATGAATGTAGTAATGGCAAGTCAAAGGTCGAACCACAAGGAAATAGGGATTGACTAAGGTCTATTAAGTCCAAAATTACCTAAGTGATGGGTATTTGGGGGTGTAAGGATTGAATTTATCAACTAACAACTAACTAAGAATAAAAACTAGTAATCAAGTAGATATGTAAATATAATAGAGAAAACACTAGAGCTTGAGTTACTCGCATGAACTCAGGCAAGACACGACACTAATGCAACTACGAAACTATAGAGAATAACATGCAAGGTTAAGTTTTCCTCTAAAGTACTTGAGTCCTCTCTCGAATGGTCCTCAAGAGTAATCAATCAACTAAATCTTCTCTCGAATGGTCTTTAGCCAATTAATTAATAGAATCCATTTGCTTGGAAAACCCATAAATAGGATCCTCTTAATTTCTACCCAATCTCTTGGTCTATAAATTAAGTTGATTCATGGGAATGATAAGACAACAACAATCAATTAAGAGTAATTGAAATCTAAGCCCTAGCATAAACTTGATTAAGGTCTACCCTAAGGTGTCAAAAAACCAAGATCAATGCATAGTAGACATGAATAAAGTAATTACAAGAACATCTTAATTAGCCCTAATTCATGCTTTCACCCAAACTCTAGATAAGGAACTACTCACTAATCATGAATTCAAAACAAAAGAGATTAAACAAATTAAACATGATTAATAAAGCAAAGAAAATAAAGAAGAGAGATTCAAAGAAAATTACTTGGATTGAAATCACAATTGAATCCTCAAGGTTGCAATATGACAAGAACTAAGAGTTTGAGAGAGTTTAGAGAATTAAACTATGTAATTAGAGTCTAAGTAATGAGATAATCCTCAAATAAAACGCTCAAAACTATTTATATGGTCCAATAAATGAAGACAGAAAAACAGGCAAAAGCCCGAAATCAGGTCGACACGGTTGTGTCCAAAACAACACGGTCGTGTAAACCTGTTCTTCAGATTTCTTCAGCATCCCAAAAGTTCCTGCTTCCGTGGAAATAGATCGACACGGCCAAATTTCAGCAGATTACAGTTTAGAAACTGTTCGTGGGAAAAATAAACGACATGGCCGTGTCAAAATCTACACGGCTGCGTTGAACTGCTGGTCAGCGGACAGCTCAACTTCAAACGATCATATCTCTCTCGTCTCTTATCAGAATTGGGCTTATTACCTGTCGTTGGAAAGCTATCGAAACGAGCTAACACCTCCCACTAGAATCACCTTAATCAGATTTATGGATCAAACATTATGTCCATTTAAATTTCAACAGTCTACAACTAGTTTTCCAATGATCATATGACTCCAAAAACCTGCTAGTTAGCCTGGAAATCATCCAAAAACAACTAAATAGATAATGAAGCAACAATATAACTCTAAAGTGACAAAAACCATCCAATGCTAGGCTTAAATTCTCTAAACTACATGCAAGGACACTAAAAATGACCTACAAGTAAGCACAATAAAGTTCTTATCAAACTCCCCCAAGCTAGTCCAATTGCTTGTCCTCAAGCAATGCCAATCAAATACAAGGGCAAGAGTTCAATGACTCCTCACAATAATAGGTATGCCAAGATAGAGAATAAAGACCTTTCAAACCTTTTCATCAATAAATACAAAACACTATCAAGTCTCAAAGTTTATAGCACAAGGAAAAGCAACCAATCTTACCACAAGTTCTCCCCCAAGCTTGGCTTAGTCATATGGACGGTAACACTCCCTTTAGTCGTGCTCAAAGTTCCTCGTGTGTTTATATGGTTACAATGATCGCTGAAGGATCAATTCTGTTGACTATATCCTACCATAGGCTTGCATATCTTCGCACTCTCCATCGCGTGAGACATAGGTTCTTTTCAAGAATCATGAGGACTTATCGAGGTTGTAATGAAGCTTCCTAAATCAACACCAACTTCACAAACGCTAACCCGAAGCCAACCAATAGTACCCCCTCCAATAGCATCTCCTAATCTCTCTTTATTAAGCACTAAGAACAAAACGACAATTTTTTTGTTGGGATGTTTGATGTTCCTAATTTTTTTCTTTTCTTTCTTTTTCTTTTTTTTCTCTTTTTTTTATAACTGATAAGGGAGAGAGATAAGAGATCAACAAGAAGTAGGGAGGAGGTGAACTCAACACAGAACGTGAATTTAACCAAAACACACATCATATAACCAATTCAAATCACTATCAGAGCACTGAATCACAAGATATACCACTCACCAATCTAGCTTCACAATCCCCTAGGTTAGAAAATCGGTAATAGGCTAAAGATGCGATTAAACAAGAAAATAGGCTCAGACTCATGAGGGTGACAAAGGAGATAAGATAATGTGGGTGGCATTTGGCAATGTAGTTCATATATATAAAGAACGCCTCAATTATATTCACGAATCAAACCAGTCAATGCAATTTCAAGGAGAATCAATGCAAGTTCTAGAGAACATTCGTTAAGGAAGAGCATCACACAACAAGCAGATAAGACTGAAAAGATGTCAGTCTATATGGCTATAAAGACATGCTCTCACAAAAGGTATAGCTACAACCATCGGTCGAGCCGCACAAGTGGGAGACCAATCGTACCACAATCCAACAATTCCTTGGCCTACTAGAGATTATCAAAGCATTTCCTTTTTTAGTTTTCAGGTCATCAAGAAAAACACATGCGTACCAAGGGTGGAGTTCAGACCTAAATGCAATCTATATTCATGCATGTATAAAGGATTCTACATGCACCCTAAACATGATACTAAATGCTAATATGCAATCTAAACATGACACTAATACGCAACTAATGCAAATTATATGCATCTAATGCAAACTATATGCAACTAATGCAAACTATATGCAACTAATTTATATATCCTCCCCCAAGTCAAACCACACAGTGTCCTCACTGTGAAAAGTCAAATGATAACAATAGCAAGGGAGGGGAAAAATCCCGACTTACGGGTCGGGAGGGGGGTCGGGAACCATGTGAGTCGAGCTTATCCCCTTAAGGTCATCAATCGAGTTCCCAATGACATCTTTATATTTTTGCAATATCTTAATCAATTTTGGTATAGAGATATCATCAAGAGCCGAGTTAACAATAATAGGATAAGTACATGCATCATCAAGGAAAACATACTTAAGAGAGGGGGGAAGGGGTTTTAACTCCACCTTAGGAGGAGGTTTAGAACTCTCCTCTTTATCAATGGAAGCGGCAAGGACCTTCAACTCCGCCTCATGTGTCTCCTCGACGATAGTTTTATCGACAAGCATAGAGATTTACTTCACCTCATCAATGTTTAAACTTAGTGCTTCAGTGATAGAAGCATATGGCTCATCATCAGTGTGAACTTCCCTCTCAAAACCTTCCATTTCACTCTCCACATGACCAACCCGAAAAACTCCCTCTATCATGGGTCTCTTCAATCTTTTAGAGAACTCAAACACAACCTTCTCATTGGCTACCTCAACTGTGATTGAATTATTTCTGCAATTTATTGCAGCGCCCAATGTCTTAAGAGCCTCTCTTCCAAGAATGAGAGGAGTCTCCGGATCTTCCTCCATATCCATCACCACAAAATCACACGGCACCAAGACATGCCCGACTTGTATCGGAACATCCTCCAACTCACCATGCGGTGCTCTCAAAGAATGATCCGCCAATTGAATAGTCTTCCTTGTAGGAAGAAGAGGGAAGTTTAGGCGTTTAGCTATCGATAGAGGCATCAAACTCACACTCGCGCCCAATTCGGCCAATGAACCCTTAGGGTCGAGGTCACCTATCTTCACCGGTAAAGTGAAGCTTTCGGGGTCTCTTTGCTTCTTAGTCATATCTCGTTGCACTAGAGCACTTACTTCGTATGTCAATTTGATAACCTCGTCTTCAACCTTCCGTTTGTTGGAGAGGATCTCCTTCAAGAACTTAGCATAGGCCGGCATTTGAGACATGGCCTCAAGGAATGGAATGTTTATTTGAAGGCCTTCATAACTTGGAGGAACTTAATGAATTTGTCGCTCAACTTCCTCTCTACCAACCTTTGAAATAATGGGACCGGTGGCACATAGGTCTTAGGTGGAGGAGGTCTAAACAATGGAGCTTTGTCACCAACTTGCTCATGAGTTTTCTTATCTTCTCTTTCTTTCCCAACATCAACCTCCCTCTCATATTCCTCAACTTGAGTGTCCTTCTCAACCACCTCAACTTCACTTTATTCACACTCATTAGGCATCTTGGGGCCTTCATAGTTCGTTCCCGACCTCAAATGGATAGATTTGACTTGATGTAGGTTGGGGTTAGGAATGGGTTGGCAATGAAGTTGATTTTTGGGGGTTAGAGGGGATTTCTCGGCCACTTGAGCCAATTGGGTTTCAAGCATTTTGGTGTGAGCTTGTAACTCTTGGAACCTTTGGTCATGACAAGGGTTTGGGTGATGGTTTGGAGTTGTAGGAGAATTTTGGAGGTAGGGTCGAAGGATGGAGTAGGTTCGGGATTCGGTTTAGGAAATGGTGGGTTTAGAGGGGTTTTTTGAAAGTTGGATCTTTTATGAGGGGCTCGGTAAGCATTAGAACCTTAAGAGGAGGATCCACCTTGCTTGTAGCTTTGGTGAACCCTTGTTGAGGTTGATTAAAGCCTTGTTGAGGTGGATTCCAACCTTGTTGAGGTTGGTTGAAGCCTTGATTGTACCCTTGTTGAGGTTGTCTCCAACCTCCTTGTTGATTGCTTCTATACCCTTGGTTACCTTGATAACCTTCTCCTCTAGAATTCATGGCCGCCACATGCTCTGATTGAGATCCTCCACTATAAGAGGTATCATGGTTTGTACCACCACATATATCACAAGAGAAAGCATTCACTTTTGAGGGACTCGATGATGCAAGGGTGATCTTAGAGAGCTTCTTGTCAAGTTGATCCATCTTTGCTTGAATTTGATCCATTGGGTCCAACTCAAACTTGCCACCCTTCTTAAGTTGAGAACCTCTCCTTCTTCCACCCCATGAGTAGTTCTTGATCACTTCTTCTATGGTGGACTCTAATTGGTCTTGCGGGATCATAGAAAGTTGACCTCCCGCTCCAACATCAAGGTTAGCACGTGACATGGGGTCAAGACCATCATATTAGAACCTCATGAGTATATTTTAATTGAACTAATGGTGAGGGCACGAACGAATCAATTCCCTAAACCGTTCCCAAGCCTCCGCAAGCGTCTCATCACATTCTTGCTCAAATGAGGAGATCTTCTTCCTAATATCAGCGGTCTTCTACTCTGGGAAATACTTCTTCAGAAAGGCCAATGTAACTTGCTCCCAAGTAGTGAGAAAGTTAGCAGGCACGCTCTTGAGCCATGACTTCGCCTTTCCGGAAAGAGAAGACCGGAAGAGATGCATCTTGATAAAGTCTGGAGATACATCATTTGTTGTTATCATAGCACAAATCTTCGAAAAAACCGATCAAGATGATCAAGTGGATCCTCATCCGACCCTCTACAAAATTGCTCTGCTTTCACCATCCGTGTAAACTGAGGGTGAATGCTGAAATTTGAAGCAGTTGTGGGGAGTCGAATTCCACCCTGTAAAACATAGGACCCCGGATTTCCGAAATCCCTGAAAAGCTGTGCAGTATCGTCACCCATGTGTGATTCACTTTCACTTGTTGAACTTGAGATTGGTGAAGCTGGTGCAGAACCCAAGGTCAACCGTTCAAAACCTCCCCGAAGCTTTCGCAAAGTGCGGTTGATTTCCAGATCTAAAGGTAAGATGGGTGATTCGTGAACTCTCCTTCTCTTGTAACACAACAAAGCTAAGCAGAGGGTTAGCGAATAACAACACAATCAAAAACAAAAGAAAAATCACTTAAGCAATACTAAACTCAAGTAAACTTCAATCAATAGCACAATTTCCCCGGCAACGGCGCCATTTTGATAAGAGGTTTTTAGTGTGTCGTTAAGGCACTAAGAAGTAAAGAACCGCTTAGCAAACAATACTTATAATCGTAACGAGCAACTACTATGAGCGTAGTAATGGCAAGTCAAGGGTCGAACCACAAGGAAATAAGGATTGACTAACGTCTATTAAGTCCAAAATTACCTAAGTGAAAGGTATTTGGGGGTGTAAGGATTGAGTAAATATCAACTAACAACTAACTAAGAATAACAATTAGTAATCAATTAGAGATGTAAATATAATAGGGAAAACACTAGAGCTTGGGTTACTCGCATGAACTCAAGCAAGACACGACACTAATGCAACTACGAAACTATACAAAATAACATGCAAGGTTAAGTTTTCCTCTAAAGGACTTGAGTCCTCTCTCGAATGGTCCTCAAGAGTAATCGATCAACTAAATCCTCTCTCGAATGGTCTTTAGCCAATTGATTAATAGAATCGATTTGCTTGGAAAACCCATAAATAGGATCCTCTTAATTTCTACCCAATCTCTTGGTCTATAAATTAAGTTGATTCATGGGAATGATAAGACAACAACAATCAATTAAGAGTAATTGAAATCTAAGCCCTAGCATAAACTTGATCAAGGTCTACCCTAAGGTGTCAAAACACCAAGATCAATGCATAGTAGACATGAATAAAGTAATTACAAGAACATCTTAATTAGCCCTAATTCATGCTTTCACCCAAACCTAGATAAGGAACTACTCACTAATCATGCATTCAAAACAAAAGAGATTAAACAAATTAAACATGATTAATAAAGCAAAGAAAATAAAGAAGAGAGATTGAAAGAAAATTACTTGGATTGAAATCACAATTGAATCCTCAAGGTTGCAATATGACAAAAACTAAGAGTTTGAGAGAGTTTAGAGAATTAAACTATGTAATTATAGTCTAAGTAATGAGATAATCCTCAAACAAAACGCTAAAAACTATTTATATGGTACAATAAATGAAGAAAGAAAAACGGGGCAAAAGCCCGAAATCAGGTCGACACGATTGTGTGCAAAACAACACGGCCGTGTAGACTTTTTCTTCAGATTTCTTCAGCATCCCAAAAGTTACTGCTTCCGGGGAAATAGATCGACACGGCCGTGTCAATATCTACACGGCCGTGTAGACCTGGTCTTCAAATTTCAGCAGATTACAGTTAGAAACTGCTCGTGGGAAAAATAAACGACACGGCCGTGTCAAAATCTACACGGCTGTGTTGACCTGCTGGTCAGCGGATAGCTCAACTTCAAACGATCATATCTCTCTCGTATCTTATTGGAATTGGGCTTATGACTTGTTGTTGGAAAGCTATCGAAACGAGCTAACACCTCCCACTAGAATCACCTTAATCAAATTTATGGATCAAAAGTTATGTTCATTTGAAGTTCAACATTCCGCAACTAGTCTTTCAATATCATATGACTTCAAAAACCTACTAGTTAGCCTGGAAATCATCCAAAAAACAACTAAAAAGATAATGAAGCGACAATATAACTCAAAGGTGACAAAAACCATCCAATGCTATGCTTAAATGCTCTAAACTACATGCAAGGACACTAAAAATGACCTACAATTAAGCACAATAAAGTGCTTATCAGTCTACCACGCCACCAATTTAAAGACTCAACAATATAAGCAGAACTAGAAACAATTTTATCAAGATCGGCAGTATTAGAAGAAGCAACATTAAGAATAAACCCCCACTTAAATACCCCTTCCCAACAAATTCCCCACCACGAGTCATTACAACTTTGTCAGCCTCAAAAACAATTTTCAAACCAGCTTTTTTTAACAAGGCACCAGACACTAAGTTGCGACACATAGTAGGAACATACAATATATTTGAAAGGGGGAGGATTTTTCCAGAGGTAAGTTTTAGAGTGATCTTTCCTCGCCCAAGCACTCCATCAGTTGCAGCATTGCCCATGTAGACATATTCGCCCACAATAGCATCCTGGAAGTCATTGAGCAGTTCCTTGTTTGCACAAAAATGGCTTGAAGCCCCAGTGTCCAGAATTCAGTCAGTACTGTTCTCGATCAGATTTGCTTCAACAACCACATCAACAACAATATCACTAGATTCAGCAAGGTTAGCCTCGGGTCCTTGTTTTGGGACAAAACCTTGGCGTTGAGGGCACTGGTAAGCCTTATGATCAGGCTTGCCACAAACATAACAAATAACAAACCTCTTTTGAATTTTTCCATCAGGTTTGTTGAATTTTCCTTGCTTTTTTCCCTTATTGTTACCCTTTTCCCTTTACCCTTAAACTTATCAGAGCCTGATGGAGTAGTAAATTCCACCAGATTAGTTTTAAAATTAATACTAACTGAATCCTGATTGTCCTTAAGGAGATTTTATTCTTTAATTCTCATGTGACTAATAAGTTCCTGAAGGGACAGAAACTCTTTCCTATGTTTCAGGTTATTTCTGAAACCTCTCCAAGAAGGAGGAAATTTTTCCAGCAACATATTTGCTTGAAAAACTTCACAGATTTTCATATCCTCATTTAAAACATCAGCACATAAATTTTCGAAGACATGAACTTCGTCCATGACTGGCTTGTCATCAATCATATGGAAGGCCAGCCACTTTCCAACCACATACTTCTGTTTTCCAGCATCATCAGCCCCATATTTTTTCTCAAGGGCCTCCCAAATCAGTTTTGAACTCTTATGAACCATGAATAAATCATATAGATTATTTGTATCAGTTTAAGGAGGTGGTAACGGACAGTTTTCTTATCTTTCACATATTTTGCAATTTCATCCTCATTCTTCTTGATATTAGTAGCAGAAGGAGAAGAAGATGAATCACCTGTAGCAGTAATCGCAGTAGCACAGTCCTTGAAGAGGACGTAGTCAATGTCCAATTGTTCAAAAAAAACATCAGCAGTTTGGAAGACCAACGTTTGTAGTTGTTTCCGTCAAGAGATTCAAGTTTGGACAGATGCGTCTTGGTTTGCTTGAAATGTCAGCCATTGTAAATAACTAATTGCTTTCAAATTGTTAAAAACAGACAATTACAATGGCGGAAGAACAAATGATTTCAAGGCTGTAATGCGGTAGAAGACCACTGACTTGAAAGCAATTATGACTCGACTCTGGTGGTAATCGCAACTGGCCGGAAAGCTCCCCAAGGTTAACACAGCAACCTCTCTAAGTCACCACTAACAGAGAAAGGCTTTGGAGACAAAGCACGTACACAGAATTTTGAGAAGAGAAGAAGAAGAGAAGAGAAGAGTATTTTCGGATGAAGAAATACAACAGAAGAAGTCTGTTTTTATAGCAAAACAATCAGACCCAAAACGGAATGTAATCAATTGTCAGAGAGAATCAAGGGCCCCATAAATAGCAATTAGGACTATAACGTCAAAAACGTTTCAGTCCATTAAGTTACCGTTACACACACTTGGGCCCGGGTCCAAAAAGATAAGCTCCAGTTCAGCTCTTCCCAGAACCCAAAACCAAGCCCAGCCCGAGCCCGGCCTGGTCCGAGCGGGCGGCGCGCACACGCGTGTGTGTGCTAGCAAGCCCAAGCCCACTCTTGACCGCCAACCATAAAAGCCGACCATTTAACCAACTCAATAGACAAGTAGAGGAAGGGAGTTAATAAACAAAGGAAAACTCCCTTCCATAAGCGATATGGGATCTTTGGTAAAAACCCAAAGAGGCTTTACAAGCCGTACCTCGAACAGTTACGACATCAAAGTAAGGCCTGAATTAGCAAAAGAGTTGACCTTCCATATGTTAAGGCCCTACGTAGAGGGTGTGAATGTAATATGTTATTAGCCAACATTAGATTTTAATCCATCTATAAGACTATTGCCGTAAGAACATATGACCTTAAGATAAGATCATTTCTCTTTCCAAATATAGATAAGGTATTCCACAATTTTTTCCTAAAATTTCTCGTAACAATGATCTACTTCGATGAAAAGGTTTTCCCAAAATTCTATTAAAAAAATAATGTAAAAATATAGTAAAATAGGTCTCCCTTTTTTTTCTTAGAGATTGGAAAAATAGACTCGTTGGTTATTATTTTGTTATTGTTTTCTTTGTATATACCTTTCAAAATATAGTAGTTTTAAATATAGTATTTTTCTTTTTTTATTAGAAAGTATATTATCTTGTAATTTTTTTTCTAATTTTTTGAATGCATATAAGCATGACACGTGATATTGTTGCTCAAAATTAAACAATGGGCCCAATTTTTGAGCAATAAATAACAAGTCACTCTTGGATTTTGTTTTATTAATAAATACTAGTTTTATGCACGTGCAAAAATGCATGGGTTATCAAAGTATCCAAAGAAAAGATTTAATATAAAGTCGTTGGATTTTTTTATTAATAATTTAACCTAATCAACTAATTAAGGCTAAAAATAAATCATTATCATTTAACAAATTTTAGTCCTAAATCAAAGAAGTGGTAACATAAGGGTTTCATTATATTAGTATCCATTATTTGTTATTAACCCGTGAATTTTAAACTCATTGTTTTATCATATCAATTCTTGTTTTAGCCAATGTAGTTACATAAAAGTTTTAAAATTTTGGCTCAAAATAGCTCCCTCTATTTATTTAATTTTGTTTCTATTTATAAGTAGAGGGAATAGCAAGGCAAATTGGAGAGGACAAATTTATATATACTGTAATATTTCTAATGAACCTTTTTCGAAATATAAGTGAGTTCCGTGATAAATTGGGTGGTTTTGAAAGTAAAAGATTATATTGTGGGCCCATGTAAAAGAAAATTGTGTAGTAAATAGGTGGTTCTTGTAGATTGACAAGTAAATAAAAAGTGTTCGATATGGAAAATATTCAAAGTAGGAATTACTTTTAGAAATGGACCAAAAAGGAAACATGAAGAACAATAGGAAATAGAGCAAGTATATATATATAAAAAATTCTCACTTTGGAGATAGTCATAAGATTAATTCTCATATTTATGATTAAAAAGTATCAAAATGACACCCCTAATATGTCGTTCTAACCCGTGAATTTTTCAACATGTCAAGTTTTACATACTCTCAATACATCATTCAATAGTCTAATATATTTGAGTATCGAATTTTTGTAAGCTAAATTTCGGAAAACATAATATAGAAAAGGATGTAAGAAAATACTAATAAATTAATATTAATTATGAAAATTATTTTATAAAAAAATTTAAAAGGGAACATGAAAAAGATGATGTGAAAAAATATGGTAAGATAATAATAAAACATGTTATGTGAAAATTAATTTTCTTTTAACTACCACCTGAAAAATATATCAGGATAAAAAAAATTTAAATTTCATATAATATACTCCCTCTATCCCACAATAAAATATGAAAATATATTAATAAAATGTGTTATATACAAAAAAAAACTCAAATTTTAAAAATAAATTAGTATGATAAAGAGTATGAGAAAATACTTACAAAATAAACTATACTTCCTCCTTGACAGAAAAAACCACAGCATATGATGAATATTTTATACCTCATAAATAACACAAAATTGTTGCTTTTTGACAGAGAGGAAGTATAAAATATGATTTTTAAGTAAATTTTAGAAAAAAATGAAATATGAGAGGATATTATTAAAATACAATAAACGGAAAACAAATTTATTATTTAAGCCAAAATTCTAAAAAGACAAATTCTAAAAAGAATATGATACATGAAAATGTGAATTTTGGTAAGCTTAAATTTCGAAAGATTTAGAAAACCAATTTACTTGTTTTACAAAATTTAAAATATTTAGAATATGGGGAAGAATGCAGGAAGATACTAGTAAAATACTACCTTCAGTTTTTTTATAGGGACATTTGCTTTCACGTGAATCAAGAAAGAGTGAAAAATAATGAAAGAGATAGTACAAGCAAGAAAAATGTTAAAAATGTAAAGAGAAAGCAACCAAATTTAGAGAGATGGACGATAATTTTGTGGGTCAATCTAACATAAGGAAAAAGAAAAAGTGTCTATCATAAATTAACAAAACAGAGGGAGCATAATATATATGCTATATATAGAAAAACCAAATGTGGCATATAGTTTGTGAGGATGCTATTAAAATATACTATTATATGAAAAATCATATCCCTTTTAAAAAATATTTATATGCTCTTTTATTACTACTATATCTAAACAGACAATATATATGCTATTTTATTATATTAAATTGCATTATTGAATTACTAATTATTTGATAACAACCTATACATAGATTATATTTCCTTAACTATTTTCATCTATTGGTACACCATAATAATTACAGGAAAAAAGTGAAATGTACTTATTATATTAAACTTTTTTACTTCTAATGCCACCATTATCCATTATAATATACCTATACTAAATATACAAAAACTTCACATGCATACGGTCAAAAAACAAGTTATTTTATAGACTGATTTGGTTAATTCTCAAATTGATAGTTTATGTTTATAAACTGATAACTGATACTTAAAAACTGGCAATTGTATTTTAAAAACTAATAAAATAAGTTTTAAAACCGTGAATTTGTTAATATAAGTCAGCAAGTAACAGTATACAAAATGAGAACAATCATCTCAATCTATAGACGATATGGAATAAACATGGATTGATATCAAGGAAGGGTTTAACCGTTTTAATTATTGTGAAAGCTGAAATGGAGTTACAATAAATTTGCTTATCCCTTTATGTGAGATATTGACTTAGACACTCCAAAATATATTATTTAGTGACTTTATTTTTGTGAGATTATAATTTTATTTGTCTTACTTACAAATAGGAGCGCTTAAATGAATTTTTAGAGTTGCTAAATCACCTCGCCTTTCTAATTGGATAACTTTGATGAAACAAATATTTTAAACGTGTTGTTGATATCAGCTATAGTTAAAATTTAATGATAGTGAACTTTTGACTATACTTAATGCTCTTGATAATTGTCCCACTAGTGAGTAATCAGTAATGACAAAGTAGTGAACAAATCAGCAACAGGACTAAAGAATAAAGATGCATGATCTGTTGATCTATCCCTAATATTTTTGAGCCGTCGTATTATTTTGTATAGCACAAAAATAGGCAATTAAAAATGAAGTAATGATCAAACTGTCCCATTAGGAGCCGACGTCCTCGAGCATCGATCCCCATTAAGGAATTAATCATCATAAGACGACGTCACTTGTTGCATTACTTCAATAATTAAACTTTATGATTATCTTTATATGCCTTGAGAGGAAGAGTAAGTTTTGGATAAATGGTCTATGATACATTTACAAATAGACTAAGGGGGCGTTTGGTTAGCGGTTACAGGAAAGGGAAAGGGAATTATCTGATTCCATTCCCTTAAAACTTGTTTGTTTTGGGGTTTTGTGATTCCCTTTCTTTCCTCCATTACCCCAAATCCCTTTACTTTGATTCCCCATTACCCCTTCCACTTTCAAATGAGGGAATGGAAAGCCCTTGACCATCACCTTTGACCACCCAACCAACTTATAAACAACCACCTCCACCACCACGACAGCAACCGCAACTACCAAACCACCACCACGACAGCAACCGGCCGCCACACCACCACCACGACATCAATCACAACCACCATACCACCACCACGACAGCAACCGCAATTACCACACCAGTACACCACCACCTAACCATGACAACAACTACCACCTAACCACAACAACACCACGCAAACACGACAGCAACTACCACCTAAGCACAACAATTGCAACCACACCACCACCACCTAACCACGACAGAAACTGCAACCACTAGACCTAACCCCAACAACTAACCACGGAAGCAACCGCAACCACCACCTGACCCCACACATTAACCATGGCAGCAAGTGCAACCAGATCTGAGGAGAGGGAAGAGAACCCAGCCATGACAACCACCGCCAAATTAACAAGATCAACCCCGAAAACCACCCAACTCTGCTACGAAAACCACCCATGAACAGCCTACGCACGCCACCACGAGGAAGGAGAGAGAAAGTGAGAGGCAGAGTTGTTGTGAGAACACCGGTGAGGATAGATGGTGGTAGGTGGGTTGTTTGCCAGTGTTGGTTTTGTTAATGACTGAAAGAGATAATGGGGAAAAAAACAAGCCAAACAACTCTTTTCATCAAAGGGTTTTAAACTCCTTTCCCCCTCTAACCCTTTCTTAATTTCATTCCCTTTCCCCTATACCAACTAAACGCCCCCTAAGTATATTAACTTTTAAAAAAATTAAAAATAAGGTTTTAATTTAAAATCCTAAGGAAAAATTGGCATGAATAATCCCAACTATTATTGTTCCGCTCAAAATAATCTCAACTATAAGTTATTCTAGAATAACCCAAACTATTAAGGATACCTTCCCAAAATAATCCAAACTTATTTCTCTTGCCTTCAATGATCATTTTGGGACTACTATTGCATAGTAGAACTAAGAGTTTGGATTATTTTAATAAGGTTTTCACAATAGTAGAATCTTAATATGAAGGGTTTTACCTCATAAGTATAATGTTTAAAATTTTATGATTTAAATAAAAGTTTCATACGATTTATCTATATGTTCATCAATACACCGTCTAATAAAATGTTTAATGAGTCGGAGTAAAACAAATCACTTGCTTTCGACACTCAACCAAATAAGTTAACAAAAGTTATTAAAAGAAGCGGTTTTAATTCTATATTAAAATTAGACTAACTTAACCCCATCAATTTATTTAAAAAGTACATCGCTTTATTCAAAAGTGTTTCATTCTTTTCTTTTATTTGGTTTGAGGTGTTGCCTAATTTTAAATTAAAGAGACCAACTCATAAGTTAGAAAGGAAAAGGAAAACATTAAGGGCATGTTCTCTTCGGCTAATTCTAGCTGAACTGAACTGAACTGAACTTATTGGAGCTGAACTGAACTGAACTGAACTGAACTTATTGGAGCTGAACTGAACTGAACTGAACTGAACTGAACTTATTGGAGCTGAACTGAACTGAACTGAACTTATTAGAGCTGAACTTAACTGAACTGAACTTATTGGAGCTGAAATGAACTGAATTGAATTAAATTAAATTATAATAAGTATATGAATAATAAGTAAATAATAATAATTATGAATATTAAATAATAAGTAATAATAATTCTAGGTAATAATAATTAAATTAATATTTTAGAATAATATCAAATGAATAATGATAATATTACATTGATTTTAATATGATAGTTATAAATAAATAAATAATAATAATAAATTAATTTTGAAAATAATAATTACTGATAATAACAATAATTAATAATGTATAATAATTATTATTAGTATTAATATATTAATACTTGATGATGATGATATAATATAATGTCTAATAAGTAAATTAATAGTATTACCATTATAATAATAATTATCTTAAAACATGGGTTGATGTGTGCTTCTAACCAAACCACGATTTGTGGTGGGTTGGTCTATGATAGAAATACACCAAACCGCCAAAGTATATTTGATATACAACGTGACGACAATGTTGTATTTTAAATAGTACTGCAGTATTATTAGCAACTTTGTAATTTTTTCATATCTTCTAGATTTTTGTAGCTTATTTGTATGATGTAATAGTGAATTTTATTCAGTAAAATAAAGCAACAATTGCAAATTAGAATACTCGTATTGACATGAAATTTGGTTAAACCGTGCACCAACCCAAACTTTGCTCAGCCATAATAATAATAATAGTAATAATAATGAGTAAAGATATAATAAAAAATAATATATATAAATAATAATAATTATTATTATATAATAACAATAATAATAAGTAAAATAAATTAGACCAACAATAATAATATTAAACAAAATGGTTAAATAATACATGGAGCTGAACTGAACTGAACTGAATTTATTGGAGCTGAACTGAACTGAACTTATTAGAGCTGAACTGAACTGAACTGAACTGAACTGAACTTATTGGAGCTGAACTGAACTGAACTGAACTTATTAGAGCTGAACTGAACTGAACTGAACTGAACTGAAAATAAGCTGAACAGAACAGGCCCTAAGTTTGTAAGAGAATTATGAACCACTTGTTAAATACAAAATAAATAAGCCATCCTTTCATTCATTGAGGAAGTAGAAGTTTATATAAAGTTCAAATTCATGAGAATTACATTCTATAATAAATATGTGGAAATTTCCGAAAGTTATTTAGATAGTAATAGGGACAGTATCTTCTAGTAGACACTTCTACAGTCCTACTTACTTCTAAAGGGTTACAGTCTTACAGAAGTAGTTTTCAAAATTTATGAGAAGTAGAAATTATTGGAAAGTTTCATTTAATTTCCGTTTATCTTATCATTTTTTTGTGAACCCATTAACTTACCTAATATACACTTCTAGAAAATCTATGGTGTCTTGTTATTCAATAAAACAACCGCTTGATTCTATCAGATGGTTAACGGTTCCTTGTTGGTTGATGGCTTTTTATATTAATTGGTTCGACCTCCTGTTTTCATTGGTTGTTCGTGTTTTTGTTTGGAAAATAGGTAAATATATAGCATAAGGGGAATTAAATACCCCACACCACAAATACAAAGGATAGACTAGGAAGCCTCCCACCTACTAGGAAGGGTTTGGGACCTCAGAAAGCCTATGCAATCACATCAATAATGTTCTCATGTTAGGAGTACTCCTAACAACAATTTGAAAGATAATATCCCTATACAACTGATTGTTAGATTTCGTAGAGCTATTAAACATTTTATCATTTCTATACAACCAGATGTTATAAACAGTTTCAACAAAAGTCACAGAATACAACTTAGCTTTGACATTTTTTCTTTTGATCAACTTCACTGCCTACTCCAATTCCTCAGCAAAAGGCATAATGGGTTTGTTTACACCCAGCAGCAGCACCCTACTCCATATATCTTCAGATACAACACAAATGAAGAAAAGATGGGATGAGACTCATCACAACCGCCACACAGTTTGCACACAGGATCACAAGAGACATTCCACTTGATAAGTCTATCAGTGGTTGCTAATCTGTCATAGATAGCCAACCATACAATAAACACACTTCTTGGAGCATCCATAGTATTGCATATTAGTTTTCTCCAAGGTACCTTCAGTTGATCACCAATAAGGAGTTTGTACATTTTGCTTATACTGAATCCCTTAGGTGTTTGTAGCCTATTCCAACCACCAAAACTCAGCACCATCTCTCTACATTTGTAGAACATTTTTGAAGTTCCAAGAGCAAGCAAGAGGGATGGGCATAGTACCAAAACACCCTCTCTTCACATAATAACTATCAACCCACCTAACCCAAAGCTTGTCTTTTTTAAAAGAGAGAGCCCATAAGAGTTTATTGATAGCAGTCTTATTCCAAGCACATGTATCCCTAAGATTCAAACCACCAGAGGCCTTAGGAAGACAGAGAGTTTCCTAAGAAACAGGAGATTTAGAAGATTTCTGAGCATAACCTGTTCATAGAAAAGTTATACAACAAGCATGAATCTCTTTCATGATTTTCTTTGGCAAGACAAAGATATGACACCAATAAGTCTGCAACCGAGAAAGAACATACTTCACCAACTGAAGCCTCCCAGCATGACTCATAAATTTAGAGTTCCAAGTTTTCACCCTAGCTAGCATATGCTCAATGAGAGGTCTACATTGAGCGTAGTTAAGCTTCTTAGTAGACAAAGGAACCTTAAGATATCTTAAGGGAAAGATCCTTGTGGAACCCCAATCAAACCACTCAAAAAGCTTTTCACTTCCTCCCTAACACCCCCTAATTATATGTTGCTCTTTTCCATATTAGCTTCTAAACCAGAAGATTTAGAGGATTTCTTAAAAGCTTGAAAACAAAACCTAATAGAAGTTTCATCCGCTCTAGTAAACATCAATAAATCATCTACAAACATAAGGTGTGTAATCCTAACTCTTTTACATTTGGGGTGAAAATGAAAAGAAGGGTTAGCAACCATAGCTTTCATACATCTAGTGAGATATTCCATACCAATGGCAAACAAGAAAGGTGATAAAAAAACACCTTGCCTAAGACCTTTTCTACCTTGGAAAGGACTACAAGGCTTACCATTTATAAGAATAGAGTAAGAAACATAAGTGACACAAGCCATAATCCAGGCAATAAATTTACTAGGGAACCCTAGCTCGATCAACAAGAATAGTATGCAGGAAAAAACTATATATATGGGTATTACTAAACATATCCCGTATTTACCACCTCACAGCCAGTGGCGGACCCAGGAATTTGACGTTGGGGGGACAATTTAGATAATTTAACACAAACTTATTTAGTAATAAAGAATCAGGTACATAATTAGAAAAAGTCGAAATTCACAAAGTAATTCACCCTAACAACTCAATTCACAAACTAATTCACCCTAACAAACCAATTCATAACCCAACTCAATTCACAAACTATTAATCAAATCACACTCTAATTCACAAACATTAAACATTAACAATTAATAAATTCACAAACATTAAAAATAAATGATAAATTTATAAATTAATCACTCAAATTTTGTAAACTAGAGTTTTAAAAATATGAAAAACATATATTAAAAAAAACTTACATGACCTCTTCGCCCGCCGCCGTCAGACGGAAGATCGCCATAGTAAAGTTTGTGATTTACCTCTCACCCTTTCTTTTCTCTTTTTGGATTTTATAGTCGTTTCTCTTTCTTTTTAACTTCCTTTTCCCTTTTTTTTCTTTTTTTATGCGGGCCCCACAACCCCACTAACTTCCTGCTCTAACCTTCTCTTCCACGCGGTCTAACCTTTTAATGCTTTATGCATGGACCGCACTTGTAATCTTTTCTTTCCCTTAAACTCTTTTTTTCACTGGTTTTTTTTTTGGAAAGTGGGGGGGACAGTGGTCCCCCCCTTGTTCCATTGTGGGTCCGCCCTTGCTCACAGCCCGTATTTTATAGTAAATTGTCCAAAATACCCTTATCAAACATAACTTTTGTCCGGTTTAAAAAAAATTCAAATTTTTCAAAAAAAAAAATTGAATTTTGATGGAACCTGATGGAGTTTCCGGTACCGTGTATCGAAAATTCCATCCGGATCCGTGAAATTATCAGTTTTCACGGAACCGGATGGACTTTCCGGTATCGTGTACCGGAAATTCCATCCGGTTCCGTAAAAAACTATTTTTTAAAAAAATTCAAAATAAATGTTTTTTTTTAATTTTGAATTTTCACGGAACCGGATTGATTTTCCAGTACCGTGTACCGGAAATTCCAACCGGTTCCGTAAAAATCTATTTTTTAAAAAAAAATTCAAAGTACATGTTTTTTTAAAAAATTGAATTTTCACGGAACTGGATTGTGTTTCCAGTACCCTGTACCGGAAATTCCATCCGGTTCCGTGAAAACTGATAATTTCACAGAACAGGATGGAATTTCCGGTACACGGTACCGAAAACTCCATCCGGTTCCGTCAAAATTCAATTTTAAAACAAATTGTTTTTTTTTTTTTTTTTTTAAAAGGAAGTGAGTAAAGGAAGAGGGGGTATATAGACTTTTCTACCACGTATTTATTCGTATACGGGCTGTGAGCTAGTAAATACGGGTTGTTTTTAACCGCATACTATATATTTTATATATGACATGGTAATTGGAAAAATTTTGAGACAAAATTTAATCCATTTCTATTACTAAAGACGACGTTTTTTCGAAAAACAAACATTGTCGTACGCCTTTTATGGCACGAATTTCGGGAATCCCTACGAACCAGTACTTACAAGCCGGCTTTTCGGGCACTGGTTGTTCGTGTTGATTGATTCAATTATGCCTTTTTATTTTAAAGTGTCTGGTAAGTGAGTAGTTGGTGTTGGATTTTTAGTGCATAATATAAGTAAAAGCCTAAAGCTGGCGTCAACATTCGTAAATGTAAGTTCAATTTTAGCTGAAAAGTTAGCTTTGAAGGTGTTAGGAAAAATCCTTGTACCAAAAGTTTTTTGTACTATTTTACCACATCCAAATATAAAAGCCAAAATCCAAAAATGAATAAAAAATGTTATTTGTAAAAACTGTTTGTTAAACACCCTTATTACTATCAACCGCCTCCAGTGTTCACTAGCTACCTTCATCACAATGTTATTACTTCCTCTCTTAATCTTTTATTTGAGAGTGTTCGTGATTACTTAATTTGGCTCATTTCATGTACAAATTATTATGGTTTCTCTAGTAATTATACTTGGATCTCAATATTATTTACCATTTATATTAATAACTTTATGATCGACATGAAAAATTAGTAACAGATGTAATATGTTTATGCTAAAATTCATCACCCAAGTGACATTTTGCGATTGCAATGTCGATGACCATCGTTGATTAGTTTCGTTTGATGCGATACGAAAAACCCCTAAATAGGGTAATAAATAGTAAGGTGTCTTTAAGTATGCATGGTAGTTCAGATGTTAAAATGCAATTGGCCGATTGTTGACAGGGAGCCACAATAAGTGTCTGAGCACAATCCCTATCCTTTCCTCTAAGTCGTCATTTCATGACAAAATCCCAAAATAAACCTTCATTTTATGTTTCCGAAAAAACATTCATTTTCTACCACATTATACTCTCTTTTCTCCACCGTTTTTAGTTAGAAACCATCAAAATTACTTCTTTTACATTCCTCGGTCCTAACTCTTAAGTTATTGATAGGATTTAGTCGTATCACCTAATCAAAGATAAACCTACAGTCCTCTAACTATGGTAGTCAATGGAAGCAGGTTCGAATCCACAGGGAGACAGAGTTTCTAAATTAATATTCAATCAACTAGCTACTTCAGATGAAATCAGGGAAGATTAACTAAACTAATGATTAAGCTAAGGAAGACGAATTAAACCGAGGATTTAACTATGGACTAGAAACCTAGGGTATTAGGTCGGTCCACCATGCTTATACCAATCAAACAAGGTCAACTACTATCAAAACCTAAGTCATGAGTCAAGTGATTAGAGCATGTGTTGAGCTATGGTTAAGACTCAACGCTCATAGTTCAACATTCACTAACGTAATCAGAACTACTGACGTGTCCTAGGCCTCTAGTCGTAAGACGGATCTGTAAAAACAACTATTAACCACAAGCAATCAATGAAATTGGCCACTGACATTAATTACTCAATAAGAACAAGCCACACCACAATCACTCTAATCAAGCCCTAGAAATCGATAGGAATCTAAATAACAATCATGGTATAAACATGGCTTCCCTATCTAACACCCTAGAAAGTGAACTACTCAGACATACTTGAATTGACAATAACAAAACTAATTTGAAACCCTAATAATTGCATCATGAATGATTTAATAATTAAACTAAGCAATCAAAGTAATTAAAGAAACAAAGAGTAGAGAAGAATATCAATTGACGGAAAGCAAGAACTTTTATTGAAATCAAATCCGAGGTTCAATCACCTTTAATCTAATCTAATCTAAAGTGTTTAAACTAAAATAAGGCTAAACTAAGAAATATGGAAAAACTGAATAAAAAGATGTCTCTAAAAATAATGAAGGATAGCTATTTATAATAGTCCAAAGTCTAATTAAAAAAAAATAGAATTTCTCCGATCAGGTCAATTCCGCCCGATCGGGTGGGTAAACTGCAATTCTGCATCAACTTGCGAAGACAGTATCTCTCAAACCAGAAGTCCGATTGGGGCGTGTGACCTATCATTGGAAAGCTCTTGAAGTCTACAATCCAACCCAATTGGAATTTTTCGATTATCAATTTTCTATCAAAAGTTATAATAAAAATAGTAAAGGTATGTCAGTTTTGGCACTTTTTTCACTAACTCTTTGCTTCATTCCAACTCAAAATTGTCCCAAACGGATGTATTGTGATCCTTCTGCAAGCTACGTTCATCTGCAATTATTAATAGGCTACATCCTTGGTACTCATGATCACTTTGTATCAAAATAACCTGAAAATCATCGAAACACACAAACGGGGAGTAGTAGAGCACAACTTGTGTAATTCATGTCATTATTCACCTAAATGCTCAAAAAGGAGTTCTAAATGCAATCTAAATGCATCTATAAACTATATATAAATGTGATACTGTAATGCCCCGACGTCTAATTACCTGATTAAGGTACTAATAGCAGCGGAGAATCCTATTAGGTCGAGGCATTACTGCCGTATTCTCCGTTAGGAAAATACAAGGCAACATTCATATATTAAACTTTAACGTTAACTTGATTAAGTGATAAACAAAGTAACTTAAGAACCTTATTACATTAAGTAACAGTAACCTAATACTCTAGTAATTCTTATAGTTCACCAAAAAGAAACACAAGTGGTAATAACTACTAAAACTTATAAGAGTGAATCCTCGCCACTACTCGTTAACGTCTTCCCCAGCTGTACCTAAAACATAAATACAAAACGGATGAGTCGAGAGACTCAGTAACAGACTACTCTAGCAACGTAAATTCATTTCAATTCATTTTATTTATAAAACAGGGGAGAGAGAGAATAATTAAAACGTTCATGATTACAGTATAACCCATTCATTCATCATTCCCTTTTAGCAAATTCATTCTGGTTGTTGGGCAGTATTTCAGGGGTGGGACGTCTCCCACAATGGGCCAGTGCCCCAGGAAAAGAGCCAGTGCTCATCAGGAATAACATTAGCGGGCCAGTGCCCCAGGAAAGAGTCAGTGCTCATCAGGAAACAGGATACAGCTCGGTACGTGCACGACCATCAGTCAGGATATATACAGCCAACAAACCAGTTCTTTCACTTGAATTTATCATGTTTCACCTCTTTTAATTTATACAGACAGTATACAGTATCCTTAGTCATTCAGTCATTCAGTTATACCTCATTAGGTATAGAATCCATACTTTATTCATTTAACAATATTTCATAGGAATCTCGTGTAAGATAAACCATGCTTTAATAATCCCGCAATTCAAGATAAAACATAAATCATTTATTACGTCATTATAACCCATTTCTTATATTTTCAAGGGAATTGCGGGTACTAGCAGTAGTTGTTACCTCAACTTGCAGAATAATGGCCTTCTCCCTTAATCGTTGATATCCGTTCTTCCTGAGCTCCAAGGACGGTTTTCTCTTTAATAATAAGAAATTGTCTAATTAAGTTTGAGACCTTTGAATATTTAAAGTTCTTATAATAAGATGCTTAAATCCTATAATAATTAACTTATAGTAAAAATAATTTTTCGTTCATAAGATTCATATTAAATTACCAAAATACTTTTAAGAAATACTAATGTAAATAATATTAAGATCAACAATATTGATAATAATAGCTTAAAACATAATATCCTAAGGTGAGTAAATTAAATGAAAATGTTTACTTAATTAAGAGAAATGAAAGTCAAGGAAATGAAATTGACTTTTCAATTAACTTAAGAAGTAGGAATGAAGTAAGAACTGACCCAGGCAATATGCTACCACGCACGAAGAGAAAACAGAGCAAGGTTGTGCGGCGGTGGTCAGGTGGCTGCAATGACGGAGGAGAGATGGTGGCTAAAAGAGGCGGTGCTCTGGCGTGGTCGGTGGTCTGCGAAGCATCACAGCAGCAGGGCGGCAGATGGCGAACGAGAAGGAGAAAGAAGAGGGGAAGGCTGCGGGGTTGCGTAGCAGTAGCGGGTGGTGGCTGAAGGTGGTCGTGGTTGTTCCGGGCGGTTCAGTGGTGGTGTACACAGCTAGTAGGCGGTGGGACTGGTGGTTGTTGAAGGTTTGTTTTCCTCTTTAATGGTGAAAATTGAAAATAAGGAAATTTAGAGAAGAAGACACATTTAAGGCATTAGAAGCTTAATTTTTCAGAGAATTTGATTGTAAATTGCTTCTATTTATAGTAGAATCAGTAGGAGGTATTCAATTTGATGTTTGATTGCTCCTAAGATAAGTATGAATGAAGAGATGATGATGAGAAATGATGTAAATGTTGTTCTGATTTTGTCATTCTTATCTACAATTTTGTGCAGAATTTCATTAAGCTTATCAAATGCAGCTTTACAATTCATCCTTTTGCAACCAATTTGCTCCAATGGTGTGGTGGGGAAGAAGGGGAAGTAGGAGGTGGAAGAAGGAGAAAGAAACTGATTTGTTTTTCTTCCTTTTCTTTTTCCTTTTTCTTTTTCTTTGATTTTCTTTTGGGTTGGGCTTTGGATTTAATACTTGGATATGGATTTGAGGATGGATAATGAGTAATGGGTAATGATCCATAAGTTTACAAAGTTAAATTTCATTTCCTTAAATAGTGATAATAATGAATAATTAAAATCATTTAAAAATCTAATAAATATATATATTTTAATTAGGAACCTTAATATTCATAAAATAAATAAGGTCATATTTAAGTTAATAATCTTAATTATTTAATAATAAAATAAGGTTAAAAATCGGGTTATTACATCCTTACCCTCTTAGAAAAAGTTTCGTCCTCGAAACTGGAGCTCAGTTGAACCTCAATCATCCATGACTAATAAGAACATATTTCAAATATTCACATATAAATTATGTGCAATGCATACATATAAGTAACAACAGTACAATCACAAGACGTACATTTATAAACATCAAAACGTCCTAGGGAAAAAGGTAGGGGTATTTCGCTCTCATTTGATCTTCTACTTCCCAGGTAGCCTCAGACGTCGAGTGGTTAGCCCATAACACTTTCACCATTCGAATCACTTTACTTCTCAGTTGTTTCTCTCTGCGATCGAGGACTTCGATCGGTTTTTCTTTATAAGTCAGGTCATTTCGTAGCTGTAAGGGTTCATGATTAATCACATGACTCGGGTCTGGAACATATTTCCGTAACATTGATACGTGAAATACATTGTGTACTTTGTCTAAGTCAGTGGGTAGTGCAAGTCGATACGCCACTTCATTAACTCTATCTAAGACTTCATATGGCCCGATATATCTTGGACTTAGCTTCCCTGATTGGCCAAACCTCATGATCCCTTTTGTCGGTGAGATTTTCAAAAATACGTGATCTCCAACCATAAATTCCAATGGCCTTCTTCGTTGATCCGCGTAACACTTTTGCCTACTCTGAGCTGTCTTCATTCGCGACTGGATCAATCGAATCTTGTCAGTTGTTTCTTGAATTAACTCTGGTCCAATAATACGTGTCTCGTCAATATCATTCCAACACAAAGGTGTTCGACATTTCCGACCATACAATGCTTCATATGGAGCCATTCCAATGGTAGCCTGATAACTATTATTATACGAAAATTCTACCATTGGCAGAAATTTCCCCCAAGTGCCTTGAAAATCCAAAACACACGCTCTGAGCATGTCCTCGACAATCTGGTTGGTGCGTTCTGTTTGTCCATCAGTGGCTGGATGAAAAGCTGTACTGAAATTAAGTTTCGTTCCAAGAGCTTTCTGTAATTCTTTCCAAAATCTTGCTTGGAATCTTGAATCACGATCTGAAACAATCGAGCTTGGTACTCCGTGCAATCGAACTATGGTATTCATATATAACTCTGCCAACCGATCTAAGCTCCAATTATGCTTAATTGCTAAGAAATGTGCTGACTTGGTCAATCGATCTACAATGACCCATATGGCATTCATTCCCTTGTTTGACGAGGGCAATCCCATGATAAAATCCATGGATATTGAATCCCATTTCCATTCTGGCACATCCAAGGGTCGCAATAAACCAGCTGGTCTTTGATGCTCTATTTTAATCCTTTGGCAAGTCAGACACTTAGCCACAAATTCTGCCACTTCTTGTTTCATGTTACTCCACCAGAATACTTCTCTCAAATCTTTATACAACTTATTTCCTCCTGGGTGAATCGAATATGGTGCATTATGAGATTCCTTCAAGATTCGATTCTTTATTTCTTCATTGTTTGGTACGCACAATCTCCCTTGAAACCTCAACGTTCCGTCTTCTTGGATTACAAATCCAGGTGACTTTCCGTTTCTTACGTCACTTCTTATGCGTTCCAACTGTAAGTCTTTTCCCTGGGCCTCCTTGATCTCGTCGATTAAGTCGGATTTCACCTCCAGTGTATTCAAGCGAGCACTCTCCGTTCTTTGAATGAATTCAACTTCTATCCTTTGCAAATCCATATGAATGGCTCGAGGAATAGATAAGAGTGAGTTCACATGAGCTTTACGACTCAAGGCATCGGCAACTACGTTAGCTTTGCCGGGATGGTATTGGATGTCAAGATCGTAGTCTTTTAAAAGTTCTAACCACCTACGTTGTCTCATGTTGAGTTCTTTTTGGGTGAAAATATATTTCAGACTTTTGTGATCAGTAAAGATCTGACACGAGGCACCGTACAGATAGTGTCTCCAGATCTTAAGGGCAAAGACAACTGCGGCAAGTTCAAGGTCATGGGTGGGGTAATTTTGTTCATGTATTTTGAGTTGACGGGAGGCATAGGCTATGACTTTTCCATTTTGCATCAAAACACAACCGAGCCCGTTCTTAGAGGCATCACTATAAATAACAAATCCCTCGGTTCCAGAAGGAAGGGTTAGAATAGGAGCAGTGGTGAGGCGTCTTTTTAATTCTTGAAATGCAAATTCACATTCATCGGTCCACTCATACTTGGCGTTCTTTCTTACCAATCGGGTTATGGGTGAGGCAATTTTAGAGAAATCTTGCACAAATCTTCGATAATAACCAGCTAATCCCATAAAGCTTCGTACCTCGGGAACGTTGGTTGGTCTAGGCCACTCTATTATTGCTTTTATTTTCTGTGGATCTACAGAAACACCTTTGTTAGAGATGATATGGCCCAAAAATGATACTTCCTTAAGCCAAAACTCACACTTTGACAATTTGGCATATAACTGGTTTTCAGTTAACACATCCATCACCTTCTTTAAATGTTCTTTATGCTCTTCTTCGTTTTTAGAGTACACCAGAATGTCATCGATGAAAACTACCACAAATTTATCCAAGTATGGCTTAAAAATACGGTTCATTAGGTCCATAAACACAGCTGGTGCATTAGTTAATCCAAAAGCCATTACTAGGAATTCATAGTGACCATATCGGGTTCTAAATGCAGTTTTAGAAATATCTTCTGGTTTAATTCGAAGCTGGTGGTATCCGGACCTCAAATCTATTTTTGAAAAGACTTTCGCCCCTCGAAGTTGGTCAAACAAGTCATCTATACGGGGTAATGGATACTTGTTCTTAATCGTAATTTTGTTCAATTCTCGATAATCTATACAAAGTCTCAAACTTCCATCTTTTTTCTTTACGAACAAGACAGGGGCTCCCCAGGGTGATACACTCGGTCTTATATAACCTTTTTCAAGTAACTCGTCTAATTGTTTCTTCAGTTCTTGCAACTCGGTGGGGGCCATTCTATAAGGGGCTTTAGAGATAGGGGCCGATCCAGGTATCAATTCGATACTAAAGTCTAGTTCCCTCTGTGGAGGCATACCAGGTATCTCATTTGGAAACACATGAGGGTATTCACAAACTACAGGAATGTCGGTTATGGAAGGTTGAGAAGCATTTACATCCACGATACTGCAAAGGTATCCAAAACAATCGTACTCAGGCATTTTGTGAGCTCTTAAGCCAGCAACAATTTGTCTTTCTGGTTTGGGTGTCACCCTATGGTATGATATTCTACTCTCATTAGGTGTTTTTAGAGTCACGCTCTGCTTAACACAATTGATATCGGCTTCATACTTGGTTAACCAATTCATTCCTAAAATCACGTCGAATTCCGATAACTCAAATTCTATTAAGTCAGCTAAGAATTCAGTGTTTTCTATGATAATAGGACAATCTCTATACATGATCGCACATTTAATAGTTTCCCCAGTAGGGAGAGCAACGTTCATAGAAGAAAAGTCATGTAAAGGTTTCAAATTCAAGCTTTTGGCAAATTGCGGGGAAATAAAGGAATGTGAGGCTCCAGAATCAAAAAGTACATGGGCAGGTAGAGAGTGGACAGAGAAAATACCAGTAATAACAGTGTCATTGTTATCAGCTTCATCCTGTCTCATAACATAAACTCTTCCAGTAGGGGCTGGACGCGGTGGATTGCGATTTGTGCTTGTATTATTGTTGTTGTTTCTTCCTCGATTAACACCAGCAGAAGATGTTCCTTCCACAACTCTATTAGCTCCAGGTAGCTTCGGGCAATCTCGAATATAATGATCATGACTTCCACATCGGTAGCAAGTGTTCGTGCCCATACGACATTCACTTTCTACATGATTTCTTTTACCACACTTGGCACATACTAGAGCTTTGTTCATAGGCGTTCCATAGTTATTCTGGTTTCGGTTTCCGCCTTGATTCTTATTACCATTGTTATTCCTTCAGTAATTATGTCCTTGATTCACCCTTTTTCCTTCCCCATAGTTGTCATTCCGTCCATCATTCCTCCTTTTGAACCTCGTATTCTCTGACTCTCGAAGCAACACAACTCGTTCTACGTTAACAGCAACGTCCACCATATCCTGGTATGACGTAAACTTCTGAGATGCCAACCTATCCTGGTATTTAAGGCTCAGACCTCGCTCAAAACGATTCATTCTTGACTGCTCCGTGGTTACCAGTTCTGGTGCAAACCTTGACAGCTCCATAAACTTATTAGCGTACTCCAAAATGCTCATAGTACCTTGCTGTAGGTGGAGAAATTCATCTAACTTTTTGCTTCCTCAGAGATGGTGGGTAAAACTTATCTCGCATCAACTCCTGGAGTTTGCTCCATCCAAATCCAGGCTCCTTCTTCTTTTCCTTGTTCACCTTCCACCATAAGACTGCTTGTCCCGTGAGATAAAATACAGCAAAATCGACTTTCCATTTATCATGGCATTGCAAGGTTTCGAATAACTGCTCCATACGGTTGATCCAATCTTCAAACTCGACTGGATCAGGTTTACCATCATAGGATGGTGGGTTCAAAGACGAGAACTTCTTAAACATTATCGAACTCTCATTTTCATTCACATTTTTCTTTTTCCAGGCATCTTGAACTAACTCAGCCAGCATAGTATTCATCTTCTCCAACCTCTCTATTCGTTCCTCGGTTCCTTCCAAACGTTGATTAGGTCCCTTGTTCCCATTATTCTGGATATCCTCTACGTATACTTCTTCTACGTGTATGTTTTCACTTTCGTGACTACCGTTGTCATTGGCGTTAGTGGTCGACATTCTGCATAATAATTACAATTAAGATAAAAGAAACTTTGTAAAATAATCCCTTATCCCGTATCCTACGCTCACACTCGTAGATTCCATTTTTAATTAACTACTATTTCATTTATAACTCGTTAAATTTATTTCATATTTACATTAATTATTAATCCTTTTACTAAGAATTCTTTTACCCTTATTTTAAAAACTCAATTATTCCTATTTAATATAAAACCTCGAGGGTTTTATTATAGGCTTCAGAACCGTTGCTCTGATACCATTCTGTAATGCCCCGACGTCTAATTACCTGATTAAGGTACTAATAGCAGCGGAGAATCCTATTAGGTCGAGGCATTACTGCCGTATTCTCCGTTAGGAAAATACAAGGCAACATTCATATATTAAACTTTAACGTTAACTTGATTAAGTGATAAACAAAGTAACTTAAGAACCTTATTACATTAAGTAACAGTAACCTAATACTCTAGTAATTCTTATAGTTCACCAAAAAGAAACACAAGTGGTAATAACTACTAAAACTTATAAGAGTGAATCCTCGCCACTACTCGTTAACGTCTTCCCCAGCTGTACCTAAAACATAAATACAAAACGGATGAGTCGAGAGACTCAGTAACAGACTACTCTAGCAACGTAAATTCATTTCAATTCATTTTATTTATAAAACAGGGGAGAGAGAGAATAATTAAAACGTTCATGATTACAGTATAACCCATTCATTCATCATTCCCTTTTAGCAAATTCATTCTGGTTGTTGGGCAGTATTTCAGGGGTGGGACGTCTCCCACAATGGGCCAGTGCCCCAGGAAAAGAGCCAGTGCTCATCAGGAATAACATTAGCGGGCCAGTGCCCCAGGAAAGAGCCAGTGCTCATCAGGAAACAGGATACAGCTCGGTACGTGCACGACCATCAGTCAGGATATATACAGCCAACAAACCAGTTCTTTCACTTGAATTTATCATGTTTCACCTCTTTTAATTTATACAGACAGTATACAGTATCCTTAGTCATTCAGTCATTCAGTTATACCTCATTAGGTATAGAATCCATACTTTATTCATTTAACAATATTTCATAGGAATCTCGTGTAAGATAAATCATGCTTTAATAATCCCGCAATTCAAGATAAAACATAAATCATTTATTACGTCATTATAACCCATTTCTTATATTTTCAAGGGAATTGCGGGTACTAGCAGTAGTTGTTACCTCAACTTGCAGAATAATGGCCTTCTCCCTTAATCGTTGATATCCGTTCTTCCTGAGCTCCAAGGACGGTTTTCTCTTTAATAATAAGAAATTGTCTAATTAAGTTTGAGACCGTTGAATATTTAAAGTTCTTATAATAAGATGCTTAAATCCTATAATAATTAACTTATAGTAAAAATAATTTTTCGTTCATAAGATTCATATTAAATTACCAAAATACTTTTAAGAAATACTAATGTAAATAATATTAAGATCAACAATATTGATAATAATAGCTTAAAACATAATATCCTAAGGTGAGTAAATTAAATGAAAATGTTTACTTAATTAAGAGAAATGAAAGTCAAGGAAATGAAATTGACTTTTCAATTAACTTAAGAAGTAGGAATGAAGTAAGAACTGACCCAGGCAATATGCTACCACGCACGAAGAGAAAACAGAGCAAGGTTGTGCGGCGGTGGTCAGGTGGCTGCAATCAGGTGGCTGCAATGACGGAGGAGAGATGGTGGCTAAAAGAGGCGGTGCTCTGGCGTGGTCGGTGGTCTGCGAAGCATCACAGCAGCAGGGCGGCAGATGGCGAACGAGAAGGAGAAAGAAGAGGGGAAGGCTGCGGGGTTGCGTAGCAGTAGCGGGTGGTGGCTGAAGGTGGTCGTGGTTGTTCCGGGCGGTTCAGTGGTGGTGTACACAGCTAGTAGGCGGTGGGACTGGTGGTTGTTGAAGGTTTGTTTTCCTCTTTAATGGTGAAAATTGAAAATAAGGAAATTTAGAGAAGAAGACACATTTAAGGCATTAGAAGCTTAATTTTTCAGAGAATTTGATTGTAAATTGCTTCTATTTATAGTAGAATCAGTAGGAGGTATTCAATTTGATGTTTGATTGCTCCTAAGATAAGTATGAATGAAGAGATGATGATGAGAAATGATGTAAATGTTGTTCTGATTTTGTCATTCTTATCTACAATTTTGTGCAGAATTTCATTAAGCTTATCAAATGCAGCTTTACAATTCATCCTTTTGCAACCAATTTGCTCCAATGGTGTGGTGGGGAAGAAGGGGAAGTAGGAGGTGGAAGAAGGAGAAAGAAACTGATTTGTTTTTCTTCCTTTTCTTTTTCCTTTTTCTTTTTCTTTGATTTTCTTTTGGGTTGGGCTTTGGATTTAATACTTGGATATGGATTTGAGGATGGATAATGAGTAATGGGTAATGATCCATAAGTTTACAAAGTTAAATTTCATTTCCTTAAATAGTGATAATAATGAATAATTAAAATCATTTAAAAATCTAATAAATATATATATTTTAATTAGGAACCTTAATATTCATAAAATAAATAAGGTCATATTTAAGTTAATAATCTTAATTATTTAATAATAAAATAAGGTTAAAAATCGGGTTATTACAGATACATCAGTTATGTTTTATGTAATTTGACTCTTGCCTTTTCGTACTTTCATAATTCTATATAAATACATACCACTGACTTTAAGATATTCCTTTTAGAACAACTAGCTTGTCCTCCTTTTTTACTATAATATACACATTTTTTTCCCACGTAAATTTCTCATTTGACAATTCTAGATTTCAACATTACACATTTTGATTAACAAAATAATTATGAAACTAAAATGCTGATATATTTCTTTTATTAAAAAGTTTGATATATAACGGAAAAAGTAATGGTTATTTATCTTGAACAATGCCAGAAATTGCGAAATAAAATCCATGTTGTGATAGATATATCTAGTTACAAAGGGCCCACCGTTTTAATTTTGCACATGGCCAACAAAATGTATGAGACGGCCTTGCAATTAAACAAAATCATTCTTTTTCCACTTTTTATTATTGTATCTTAATTCATAAAACTTAAAGCCTCGTATTCCGAAAGATCCCCACATCATAAACTTGAATATAAACATAAGCATACTTGTAAACTCACATAATCAGGACTCATGATTTACATTTTTATCATTCCTTACATAATTCCGTGAAATAAAGCATAATCATATACAATTAACATAAAAACCGTACTTCTTGTATGTTTAAACTTATAACAAAACCTTAATCATAGTCATATCAACAAGCGTTATCATAATTTATAATATATCTAAACTCAGTATAAACATGAAACATATAGACCATACTAGCATTAATATTCATATAACATCATACATCACATTAATAACATGGGTAATTCTTGAAGCACAAAAATGAGTCATAAATAGAATTATAAGCATGAATGAACATTTATGGATTCACACTAATAATAGACGCAAATATATCAACTCCAAACATCACATGTTTTCATCTTTGTCATTCTTAATAGCTTGAAACAACATAGGTTTTCCTCATCATTCTTAAACACTTGAAACATCACACGATTCTATCTTTATTATTCTTTTAACTTGTAAATGGTGAGTATTAACTTGTAGGATGTCTCCCACATTGTGATAGTACTTAAAGAGCACTTTTCCTTGTTGGACATAACACTCGCACCAAAATCAGTAACTCTTAAACTTGTGGTACCCCTTAAAAAGAACTCTTTTTTGTTAGGTGAAGGACGGGTGAGAAAGGTATGTGCACGACCATATATCATAATTTCCATTTCTTATTCTTGTGCTCAGCATCCATCATAAACCATAACTCATAAATCAACTCAGCTTCATAATCATCCACTTAATTAATCATGAAATGTGTATTTAAGTTTATGATTTACATTAACAAACTTAGTTTTCCATAAACTATATCCTTACACGATGCCTCCCGCCTCGCGATACCTCTTCCGAGCGTACAAATCATACATAATTCAGTATACCTCATGGGGGTACGGCTATAAACTTGTGTTTTTATCACTATACTTGCTATAATCTCTTCAAAGTTCATCAATCATGTTTCATATCTTTTATTCATGTGTTCTCATTGCATATTTTACTCTATAGAAACATATACGAAATATGATGATGAATTGTGTAAGTATGATAACGATATAATAGATTAACCATGAGAGACACCATACAGTACATTTAAAATCTCCACAATGTCCAATTTGTACCCATAAAAATTCATGCCAAAATTCCTCCTCAACGCCCACACACTCCGTTAAAAGATGATCTTGCTCTAATGTGATTGTCAAGCTGATATAAGCCAAAAATTCAGAAAATTTGCAAAAGAACCTAGTTAATAATACTTAATCCGAAATAACTGGTAACCAAGATATTTTAATTTTGTATGTACACTCCTAAACTCACAAAATAAAATCTAAACACACCTAAACCGCTCCTGGAACTAAGTTATTTTACTTGAATTAATTAATCCTGAAAGAATAATTAATGGTTGTATTTTTAAACTCACATGAATTTAAAACACTAAATCATACATTGAAATTCTCTATATAAACTTATTGATCATATGGCCGATATATATAGTGTTCATAAAGTATAAAATAGATAAGATAAGTACTAACTTATTCTAAAAAGCATAGAAAATATATGCCGAAAATACTTAAGAAAAAATCAACAATTCTGTCTAAAATGTTGGCAAGTTTGTTAGATAAACATAGATCTAATAAACTTTCCTTAATCTTCAGTCCTTGTAGATAAGCACCAATTCTGTCTAACAAACTTAACTTACTCTACAAGTATCTTCCTTAGTCCACATTACATGCACGCCGACAATCAGCTTATTTGTACGTCAAGTTGGTGAGTTTCCACAGCTTCCTAGGACTTTGACTTGTTAACTTTATTTACGGCTCTTTATTTAACTATTTTGACTCACTCAATACATTGACTCACTCAATACATTTACTAATTACACACACCTAATGACTCAACATTAATTAAATGACATAATTAAGCCCAAAACAAGAAAAAACGTTTTTCAAGTGAAAAAGTAACTATAGGCAAAATGACTCACTACTACTTTTTTTGGTGAAATGTAAGCTTAATATATATCGCATAGAGAAAGCCAAACAATTTCAACAACTGATACAGATTACAGCCAAAGCAACAGCATCAGCACTACAAGATGAACTAATACAAAAAGAAAAAGACCAGACAAGACAAAGTGCAAAAAAATAGAACCAGAACTGGCAAAGATTAGAGAAGAGCAGAAAGCTTGGAAAGCCAATCTTTGTCACAACTAGACCACAAGTGAGGACTAGAACTAGCACGAATTCTACTGTAAACATCATCTTGAATCTGCTCAAAAACAACAACAGGCCTTAGCAGTTAGCACCTTAGAATGCCAAAGAGCATTATTTCTTATCTCTAAATATAGTAAACCTGAGCAGAAAAAGCAAGCAAACAGAGCTGAGCTTTTCTTTTACTCTTGTATCTTCTCATCCACTTCTTCCATGCACAATGAAGAGTTTCATTAGGTTGCCATTTTATCTGCAACCACAACATCAGTTTAGAGGAACAAGCTGAGCTGAAAGTGCAGCTGAAAAGCAGATGAGAGGAGGTTTCTTTCTCATAGCCACAGAGGAGGCAGAGATCACCAGCACAAACACCAAAAGTGAATAACTTGTCTCTAGTTTTCAGCTTGTCAAGAGGAACATCCAAGCAATAAAAGCATGCTTAGGAATGTTCAATTTGTTCCAAACCCAAAATCTCTATGAAACTCTATCAGAAAGATTACAAAGAATCTTATAAACTGATTTGATGGAGTAGTGACCTTGCCACCAGTTTGACGTATTGAAACCAAAAGCCAGTTTGTCTTTAACCATGCAAAATTTTTTCCAACCCCAATACTTCTTAGGTTGATAATCACTCCAAGGCTGCTCTAAAATGTAAATAGAATGCACCCATTTCACCCATAAAATATCAGCTTTTTGAGCAATGTGCCATAAACACTTTCCAACAGCAGAAATATTCCAAAGGTCAATGTTCATAATCCCCAAACCACCATAGGATTTAGGTCTACAAATCCAGTCCCAAGAAACAGGAGGGTTTTTATTTAAGATGACAGATTCAAACCAAAGAAAGGCTCTACAAATCGGAGTGATTCTCAAAACAATTTTCCTTGGAAGAATGAAAATTTGTGACCAGTAAACATGAAGACTCAGAAGCACAGAGTTGATCACAACAACTCTCCTAGCATATGACAAATTCTTAGAAGACCAGGTCATGATTTTGTTCAAAAGCTTATTATCACACAAACTATCACAATCAGCATAGGAGATTTTCCTAGAAGTAGTAGGAACCCCAAGATACTTAAAAGGTAAAGTACCTTTTTGAAAAAGAGAAAGGTCAAGGATATTTGGTGGTACTCCAGGCAAACATTCCCAAAGTAAATAGCAGACTTTCTATTATTAGAATATAGGCCATAAGTCATCTCAAAAGTTTTTAGAACTCTAAGAAGAAGAGAAATAGAAGAAACATCTCCTCTAGCAAAGAGCATAAGATCATCAGCAAAAACAACACGAGACAACGAATGCTTTTACATCTATGATGAAATTTGAAAGGAAGATTACTAGTAGCCCAAGCAAGAGACCTAGAGAGATATTCCATAGCAATCACAAACAAAGGGGGAAATGCGATCACCTTGCCTAATACCTTGTAGACCTTTAAAGAACCCAAAAAGGCCACCACCAATATAGAGAGAGTAAGAGGGAGTAGAAATACATTTCATAGTCCAATTAGTGAATTAAGGAGGAAAATTGAGCTTAATGAGCATAGATTCAATGAATGACCAATTTAAAGAGTCATAATCTTTCCTCATTTCAACTTTTATAGTGCTCCTAGGAGGGAGAGATTTGGCATTATATTGCTTCATAAGATCTTGGACAAGAAAGATGTTATGAATGATGGCTCTATTAGAAATGAAAGCACCTTGACAAGGGCTGATAATATAAGAAAGGGCAGAAGAGAGTCTTGAACACAAACAATAGGTCTAATAGAAGGATGTTATACCTTTCTTATCAATTTTTCCTTTTTGAGATGATTTTGTAGAGAACATTGCAACAAGCAATAGGTCTAAATTGAGTAACATCCTGAGGCACATTGATCTTAGGGATCAAGGTCAAAGTGGGATTGTTTAACTGTTTCACCAATTTCCCAGAAGAAAAGAAATTCAAAATAGCAGAGGTTACCTCATCACCAATAATGTGCCAAGTTTGTTTAAAAAACAAACTAGTATATCCATCAGGACCAGGAGCAATATTATCATCAATACCATCCAAAGCAACTTTAACATCATGAGCAGAAAAAGGAGAACAAAGAAAGGTTTGTTGTTCAGAGCTAATCACCTGACCCATAGCAATGATCTTTGATCTAGCCTTCAAAGAAGGGGTTTGAGCAGTAGTACCAAGCAGCCTCTCATATATAGTAACTAACAAAAGCCCCATTCTTTTATCCAATTACCATCAACATTGTTAATGCTTTCAATAAAGTTTTGTCTTCTTTTATTTTTCAGACAAGCATGAAAAAATGCAGAGTTATCATCCCCTTCTTTATCCAAGAAGCTTTGGATTTCTGTCTAAGAAAGTTAATCATAGCATTATGAGTTTCCAAAGCAACACCTCTAGCAGCTTCCTCATCAAGAAGCAATTGGGAATCACAAGGGTTATTGTACAAAGTTTTGAGATTTTTCAGCTTCTTCACCACTCTAAACATGAGAGCTCCAGCAATTACAGAATTGCAACCCAATCTAACCCTCTCGTCAAAAATAATGAGCAAGGGTCCACATATTAAAAAATATGAAAGGTTTAGGCTGAGGCACATTGTGCACATCAACACCAATAACACAAGGGCAATGGTCAAAATAGCCCTTTGGCAAAAAATGAGCTTCAGGAAAAAGAATAATTCCATATATCATTACAAACACCCTGTTAATCCTAGAGAAAACTCTAGAGTCACCTTCTTGTTTGTGGTTCCAAGTGAAAAAGGACCCAGTAGTATGCAGATGATCAAGATTACAAGAATTGAGACAATTCCTAAAAGGCGTAATTTCTACAAGAGTAACAGGAGAGCTTCTCTCATTAAGATTAAGAATATTGTTAAAATCACCCAATACAATCCAATCTTGAATCAATAGTTAACTAATTCTGCTAAGATTACTCCAAAGATCTTCTCTCACAGCAGCATCATTATGAGCATATATATAAGTAACAAAGAAAGATTTACCAAAATGCTTTTGAGTCACTCTAGCATGAATGTGTTGATCACTACAAACAATAATGTCAATAACAAACCAAGCAGAAACCCAAATGAGCTAAATTCTCCCTCCTTTGTGATAGGAATACTTAGCACACAGACACCAATCCTTACACACTCTAGAAAACACTTTATTAACACTGGCAAACTTTCACTCTAGTTTCTAAGACACCAAAAGACCAAACTTATGATTAGTTAAAAAATATTTAACCTCAGCATGTTTAACTAGGCTAATTAGGCCTCTAACATTCCAGAATCCAATACTAGTAATTTGGATCAACCACACGAGACTCCCGCACACCAACAAGCACATCAAATTTATTATTTGATAATTCACCAAAAGCACTTTGATGTTTTCCCAATTGAGCACCAGAAACTCTCTCCAACTGAACACCAGAAGCAGGGACAGAAATCATGTTGTTCTGCTTTTTTTTACAGCTATAGAGCTACTCACCTCTGCAAGAGTATGTATGTTAGAGTTAGGCTTAGCTATATTATTCTACTTAGCCATAGGAAACCACATCTTCTTAACAGTTGGGATTTGTTTACTTTAATTTTGAGCTCAAGATTTTTCCTCTTACAATCAGAATCAGTATGACCAAAACCTCCACAATCTGTAACACAATTGGTTTCCATTCATAGATTACCTCTTGTCTCATAGTTGTGCCCTTTTCATTATTGAATTCAACAAACTCAGGAAATTGTTGACCAATTTTAACCTCAATCAAGACTCTAGCATAGGCAATCATATCTTTCTGAGCAATAGCTCTCTATCAGAATGCAAGGGATTACCCATACAACCAGCAATTTTTCTAAGAGAATTTATTCCTCTCAAGTTCAAACCAGGAAATCTGATCCAAATAGGCAAAATCTTAACATCTTCCTTCTTAGATCCGTATCAAGATGCTAAGCTTTTATAATGATAGGTTTGTTGTCAATTAACAAAGTACCAGAATCAAGCGCCTTATTCTTACCTTCCACAGTTCGAAAACGTACCAAAAAAGTACCATTAGGCATAGCAACCACTTTATCAACACCAAATCTTCCCCAAATACGACGAAAATACCCATTTATAGTTCTAAATGAAGGTTTAGCACTAAACGCATAAGCAACAATCCGCATTTTCCCAAAATCCAATCTCATGCAGAACATCTTCCATAGATATTTTGGGGAGATTCAAATTAATTGCTAAAAAATCAGACTGGGCACATGATTTGACACAACAGGGGGATTAAGGTTTAAAACCTCTTGGCTAACAGAATCAAAACATTGTTTGCTCCAAGAAGGCTTACCTGATGCGTGAATGCGTTGCTCCATTGAGTGAAGTTGAAATTTCTGAACTTGAGCAATCCAACTAGCTGCTAAATCATTTGTAGCTTGATGATTATCAATAGCTTGCTTACTAATACGCTCGCTGATAGAGCCACAAGTCGAAGATTTAGACTCCATATCCATCAAAGAATCTGACCATTTCAATGGTGGAATACTATGAATGTCTTAAGAGCTTTAGGTTTACTACTATCCTCAGAGGGCTGCTGATTATTTACCAGAAAAGAAGAAGAAAGATTAGAGTTCTTCTTTGATTTCTCCTTCCTTGCCATAGCTCAACAAGATGCTGGGAAAGGGAAATATCACGAAGAAAAGGAAGAGCATGGAGAGAGCATTTTCCCTCTCTAAAACTTCTCTCTCTATCCTCCTTTTCGACTCACTACAACTTTATGAAAGAATTAATGCATGAATAAATCAACATCAAGTAGCTATGGAATCTACATTGGTTTTTCCTTAGTTTTAATGAGGTAACTGATAGTCTTGAAACCTTATAAATATGGACATTCAAAGGGGAGTATCAAGAGTGATTCAAGTTTTTTGCTTGCACACAATTGATGCTTATTGACTATTTATGCGGAATATTATTACTGTTAGTATTTTTACATCTAAAAATACTGATATATGAGATGGTATTCAGGGTTATCAGAAGTGAATAATAATTATTCTACTAATATTTCCTTTATCTAAATTCTCCCTCAGTTATAACAGTTGTACCTTTGTCCAATTTGCGATGAATAAAAAACAGTAACGTTGAGCAAGCCAGATGAACTCAAAGTAAAGAGAAATTTACAAAACTATATTAACACACATGAACAATTACACAGGCCACCTGAGTATGAACATGATGATTACTAACTGTAACTTACCTAACTTGCCACTAATTTTAACTAACTAACATCTTCGTATACCTTCCCACCAAATTACACTACTCAAACCATACAAAATTTAAGAACCAAATAAAAAAAACCCGGAAAATTATGAGAGTTTCAGCTATGGCAGCTCTGTCAACCAACTTTTCTACAACACTTGAATTTTGAAAAACACTTGCTTATCCACTGACTCCAGAATCCTAAAATCCCCTACTGACTGTTCACTTCCATTAACATCATCAAATGCAACATTCAAATCAAGTGGTAAAGATGATGTCGCTTCTTCTACACCCTCCTGATCAAAACTTTCTAACTTATCTGTTAATTCTTGCTCATGGTTCTCGTCCAACTTTTGCTTAACACTAGGCGAACATGCTCTTGATGCTGAGCTAAAACTATCACAGCTAAAAATGACAATGGCATCATCAAGAGGGACTATTTCTCCATTAGAAAGCTTAATTTTTCCCGTTCCAATAGCTTGTTTAATACCCTCTTGTGCTCGATGATCAAGCTGTTCGACATCTTCAACAAAGAAAACACGGTGTGGATTTTCTCTAACTGCTTCTGCAAACCTCTCTAAGTAGCCGCCACCGGATTCATCTCTCACTCTTTTACTCCTTAAATCATCACTTGAATCTGCTCTTGTCGATGTAAAACTTCTCGAACCTATGGCTTTGAAGGTGCTGTAAGACCCAAATATAAGCTTGGCTAACTCCCTTGCAATTCCTAGTTTACCTTCTTCATCAACCCCTAAGAAGAACAACCAGGTCTCCTTCTTTTTCTGCTCTTCTTTGCTTAGGGACTTACTCTTCTTCCTGCTCATCATCCCTGATCTGATTCTTAAGATTGTTGTTGCGATTTCAGGGATAATATCTTTCTGCCATGGGACTTTTTTCTCCAAGGAAGAACACAGAGCATCCAGATTCTCAGGGTTGTTTTCTTTAAAACTTGATACTGACAATGAAAATGGTCTTTCCATTATTGCATCTGTTGCTTCACTTGAGGATGCTGAATTAGGTGTGGAGTTTGGATTTGATAGAAGTTCCGGCTTTCGCTCAAAGTTGGAGATTAAAAACTGGTGCTCTTTTGTTTCCCATTTAGTCTCAAACAAAATAGGCCAAGTGGAGATTGGCTTTGGTTCATATAACTGAGGTTTGTTATGATCATAGGAAGATATAGAAGTGGAAGAAGAAGGAGAGCATGATGAAAAGTTTATGGTTTTCTCGTCGAGGTTGGAAGTTTTGTGAGCTGTAGTGCATATTAAGTTCCATTTCTTGCAAAGCTCTTTGATTTGCACTGTTTCCTGCTGCAATGACAACACCTGAAGAATGTCAGTTATTTTGTTTCTTTTGATGAAATAGAGAGCACTCATAAAACTATTTGAGCAGGTGGGAACAAACCTGATTATCTGTAAAGCTTTCTTCTTTGCACTTTTGTAGCCATGACGGTAGGCTTGAGCTTGTCGAGGTGGTGGTGGTTGTGGTGGTAGTGGTGGTGGTCGACTGGTTATTTCGATAGAGTCCAGCTAAGCTTCTCGCTTCTCGATGACAGTTGGTGGAACAATCTAAACAGCAAGTGAGTTGCATATCAATTTTATTTTCAAGAAGTGGCCAGATGATACCCTCTCCTGATACATCACTTTTATCTTGTCCCTGCATAGAACTGAAAACAAGTAGAAAAAAACAGCAGGATTAGCACTAACTAACAGAATATCTCCACTAACAAGTTTGATTAGTGCATTAATTAAAATTTTAGTGCTTAAGTCATAAGTTTGAAATTTTACCTGTCAAGATTGAGACTAAGGTCCAAACTTTCAGCAGGAACAGTAAGAGGATGAAGATCCAAAAGGGTCTCCAAAGAAGGCATGCCTGATTTACATTTCATGTAAGAGTTGAAAGTTGCAATACCCATGAGCCATAATCTTCCACTAATTTCAAAATTACCAAAAACTAATCTCCTTAATCCCATAATCAAGTGCTCAACAGGACAATAATAATGTCTTCTTTGTTCACCATAGTAAGCCCAATACTCAGCAACCCATTTAAGATCACCAAGGTACAAAACTACCCCTCTTCCTACACAACCCTTTAATAGACACCTAATCTCTCCAAGCTTCATATCTATCTCTTCCCTTGAAAGATTCTTCAAAGAAGACAATGGGCAATTTAGGAATTGCACATATCTTAACTCGAAGGGAACTTGATCACCTCTCTCAACCCTCTCCTTAACCCCTCTTATCACACTTTCACAACTACCCAAACACTCCCCTACAAGAACAACACTACTCTTTTCTCTCCTTTTCGCCCACGAATCAATCACACTCGAAACGTCCTCACTTCTAGCTTGGCTAAACGGCTTTGAAAATCCGAGCTCAAACTGGTTTAAAGAGGGCAATGAAAATGCTTGATGATTGGTGCTAGAACGAAAAACCATAGGGCTCACAATCTCAGTCTTAATGTTAGTATTAGTAGTACTAGTAATAGTATTATTATTATTATGATTATGATTACTAGTAACAGTAGTAGTTTGAGAGCAAGCCTCTATTTGTTCAACATTAGACTTAACATGAGGGCTAGAAAAGCCAGCTTCTCTCATAACCCTACTAACACTAGGGTCATCAAGGATAGATATAACAAGCTGCTCGGTCTCAATCTTAAGGGCTAAAATGGGCTGTTGTTGGGTCTCAATAGAACCTCGACGTTGGTGGGCTTGGGCTCGCTTGAAGGCGGCCATGAGGGCATTAGCAAGGGCAGGATAATGAGAATGTGGGCCGAGTAATGGTGTAGGAGTGGTGGTGGGAAGGCGGTTTAAGGCGACGTTGAAGCAAAGCTCCAAAGCCTTGCATTGAAGTGGATGAGAATGAGATTTAAGACAAGCAACTCTTAAAAGACCAGCAGGTGAAGCTAACATAACACTGGCTATATGAATGGGTGTAACTTGTGCATGCCCTCTTCTTCTAGCAAGGTTTATTGCTTGCTTTACTACAGTTGCAGCTTCTGGTGTTAGAGATTGTTGAATACTACAACCTCCACTCCTCATTTTCTTTTTCTTTAGTTTTTTACTAAGTGTATGTATGTAGAAGAAGAATATAGATGAAGAGAGTTTAGAAGAAGTTTGTCATATTTTTTTGGAATGTTTTGAGTAGGAAAGAGGGGGAGTGATGATATATAAGTGTATATTAGGTGTGTTTGTGCCTTACTTGTGGAAGGAGGAAAAATGTATAGATTTTGTGTCTGTTGGGAAAGTGGAATGCATGTGAAGCAAAGTTAAGCTGCTATTACTGGATCTCTTTTGTTTTTGATTTTGTAAATATTCAGTCTTATATTAGATAAAAGTTGGATGGGGGATGATTGGGAAGGTGGTGGCTTTTAACTTTATAACTTTGGTATAAAATATGTTTGATTAAGGCACTAACATTATAAATCCAACATTTGGCCTACTCTACTTTTCATATTGCATTCAAAGATCAGAAAATTTGAACCTTGGTCCATCTAAATCGAAGAATAACTTTATGTTGTATGTGGGGTTTTACATTTTTTTTCTTTTCTTTTTCCTTTTCTCTTTTGAATCAAAAGAGGACAATACAACTAGTACGTTAAATCAAAAGCATTCGTTCTGTCCCAATTTAATTGCAACTCTCTCATACACATAATTTTAGAAAGTTAATAAAGTGCGACATGGAATGGTTATACTTCCTCTGTTCTATTCATTTTCCATGTTTGAAATCTTGGCATTATTGAAAAGTAAACATTTTCGAACTTATTTTCAATAAAAAGGAAAAAACGTAGTCTACAGTCTTTTTTAACACGTCACTATGAAAACATTAAAAATATCAACATTTATACATTTTCTAACTAATATGTAATATAGAATATGTTTGATTTAAATGTGTATTCGTACACATGCAAAAAGCAGAAAAAATAGCGTTTAGGAAATGAAGAAGCATTATTTATTATAAAAGTTGTTTCATAGCGGATACCGCCGATTAGGGTAAATGTTTTACATTGCGGATAAGTTATGAAAGTCCTTTGGTTGGGTGTTAGGTGGGGCTGGGGGCTATTAGTTTATTGTTATTTCATCCTTTATATACGATAAAGATGTGGGGATATGATTGTAGAGAGACATTTTTAAATAAAAAAAAAGTAGTAAGTATATATCTTAAATTAAAGTGTTGTACTTAAATTAACGACATAGCTGAATTTGGAGAGAGGGAGATATACTTTCTATATCAAATATTATTAAATTGTATTTGAAGTGTATTATACTACCTCCGTTCATTTTTGTTGATTACACTAAGAATCTTAAACCTGCCGCTTGAAGGCCTTTTCTGGGGTATGCAGCTTACGGACTAACTATAATTTTACGGGTGAATGTAAAGCAAGCGCTATACTATTAGGACAGTAAAAATTTCTCAATGTGTAAGATTAGCATAGTGATGATGGGTCTTGTTTGACATGTCATAATGTGTAGATAACGATATTAGCTTATGATATTTTTGCACACATGCAATATTGAAGACAAAAAAAAGCAATATAAAGAGAGATTTTAAACTATGGAATAAAGGTCTAAGGAATTAGTTCGATCCACCATACTTATACCAATCAAGGGATCAAAAACCTATCAGAACCTAGGTCAAGAATCAATAGATTAGATCATGTGTCAAGCTATGGTTAAGTCTCAACGCCCATAATTCAACATATGCAGCATGTTCACAAACATAATCAGAATTATTGATGTGTACTAGGGCCTTTAAATGTAACATGGATCTGTGCAGACAATTATTAACCACAAGCAATCAATGAAACTGCACAATAACATCAATCGCTCATCAAGAACAAATCACACTATAATCTGTTATGCCAAATTTTACACAAGTAAAATCTAGATAGAGACCTACAACTAGCTAATGAAGATGGATGGCTAATCAAGATGAACAAAGCAAAGAAGAACGAAAGAAAGCAAAAAAGAGAAAGGAACACCAGAGATGGTGACGCGGAAACCCGTGGAATAAGGGAAAAACCGCGAGTGGCTTTGAGTCCACCAATCCACTATACTCTTGATTACAGCCCTAGTGTTTTTGTACTAAAGTAATTCGTAAGCTTAAGAGCAATGTTTCATTCTTAGAATGTAAGTGCTGAATGCGTAAAAGGGGTCCTTAATTTACATTATCATTGTCCTATTTATACTGAGATGAGTATCCGTTTTAATCAGCCTTCGCAACGGCTTGTAACTGCCCCTTGATTCTCGCCCACGTACGTATTTAATGGCTTTGAATGAGTCTTCATCCGTTTTGCCTTGCTGCACTTATTCTTGCGTGATTTTAGGCTTTGGCCATAACTAATCCGTGACGTGTCAGTGAAGCTGGCCTTCCACAGCTGGAGAGCTCTAGCTGCAACAATCATTTAACCTATATCTTAGGCTATTGTTGAGTCATATGTTGACCTGTTCCAAGCTGGTGACCGATACCTGGAACCTGGTAGCTGCAAGCTGCAAGCTGGAACCTGATAGCTGCAAGCTGCAAGCTGGAACCTGGAAGCTAGTAGCTGCAAGCTGCAAGCTGGAACCTTACATCCAGTAGCTAGTAGTAGCTAGCTGGAGGCTAATGCTCGAAAGCTATAGCTGGAACCTATGATCGTGGAACCTGCTAACCTGCAAAACTAGCTTAGGAAAATCTGGACATAACATAATCAATCTAATCAAAACCTAGAAACTAATAGCAATTCAAAAATGAATCATGGTATAAACATGGTTTTCCTCCCTAAAACCCTAGAAATATGACTACTCAAACATAAATGAATCAACAATAACAAAACTAATATAAAAACCTAAACTTTGCATCATGAACTATTAAATAATCAAACTAAGCAATCAAAGATTTAAATAAAGAAATTAAGAGAGAAGAACGATACCAAAAGACGGAAAGTAATAACTTTAATTGAAATAAATCCGAGGTTTCTCCTTCAAAACTAATCTAAAAGTGTTTACTCTAAAAAGCTCTAAAAACTAATACTAAGAACAATGGAATAAAAAAAAGTGTCTGACAAATAATAAAGCTTAGCTATTTATAATGAATCCAAAAACTAATTAGAAAACAAAATTAAAAGATAGAAATTGGGTCGTAAAGCCTCCTGCCCTATCGGGCGTCAATGCCCGCTGCCATCGAGCCCAAGAACAAATGGCCAGCTTCAACTCCCTTCGCAAAACAAGCAGCAGCCAAAATATGGGGTTGCCCGATGGCCTAGCAGGCTGCCGCCCGTTGCTAACGGGGTGAGCCAAACATGGCCCAGACTCTTCCCTTCTTCGCCCAAATAACAGCAGTAGCAGCGTGAGATTTTTGGGCCACCCCGATCGGGTCATGCTACCCGGGTCCATCGGGCTGAGCCAACTTTGGGCTTTGCTTGATTTTTCCACAAAACAGCCACGCAACAATAATATGGGCCTCGCCCGATCGGGCCTGAGACATTGTCGCCCTACGCATTAACTTCTGCCCGATCGAGACACGTAGACCGCCTAAGCGCGTCTTTCCTTGTCTTTCAAAGCCTCAGGATCTCCTGACTCATCCACTAGAGCATCGTAACCAACTCCTAAAGGCGTAGTTGCTTCGAAATAGCTCGGAATAGGGAGAAAACTCTCTAAAACCTGCAATTCAACATAAACAACAAAACAACAACTATATAGAGTAATTAGCACAAAAAAGTTCCGAAGATCTCCATTAACGCACGATTTAGATCATAAATAAGCGGGGAAACTCTATAAATAATCATGTTATCAAGTATAGGTCTCAAAGAGCATGGATCGAGTCTAGGTCTGGATCTGGGTCAGGGTCCGCACACAGACCCATTTAAACTTTTGTTAGGGTCTATTCTCTTCAGCTTATTTTGAGTTCAGTTCAGTTCAATTCAGTTCAACTCCAATAAGTTCAGTTCAGCTCCAATAAGTTTAGTTCAGTTCAGTTCAATTCTGATAAGTTCAGTTCAGTTTAGTTCGGCTCCAATAAATTCAATTCAGTATAGTTTGGTTCAGCTCCATTCATTATTTAACCATTTTGTTTAATATTGTTATTATTGGTCTAATTTATTTTACTTATTAATGTTGTTGTTATTATTATTATTGTGATAATTATTATTTTTTATTTTTATATATTTTTTGTTATCATATCTTTACTCATTATTATTACTATTATATTATGGCTAAGCATGGTTTGGATTGGTGCGCGGTTTAACCAAATTTCATGTCAATACGAGTATTCGAATTTGCAATTGTTGTTTTATTTTGCCGACTAGATATTCACTATTACATCATACAAATTGGCTTACAAAATTGCTAATAATACTAGAGTACTATTTAAGGTACAACATCGCCATTACGTTGAATATTAATCATACTTTGCCGGTTTGTGGTTGGGTTTTTGTTTATAAATATTATAGACCAACCCACCACAAATCGTGGTTTGATTAGAAATACACACCAACCCATGTTTTAAGCTAATTATTATTATAATTGATAGTTATTATTATAATGGTAATATTAATTTACTTCTTAGACATTATTGTTATTATACCATCATCATCAAATATTCATATATTAATACTAATAATAGTAATTTATCATTATTATTATTACTATTTATAACTATCATTTAATAACATCAAAAATAATATTATCATTATTCATTTAATATTATGCTACAGTTCAGCTCAGCTCAGCTCTAATAAGTTTTCAGTTCAGTTCAACTCCAATAAATTCAGTTCAGTTCAGATCCAATAAGTTTAGTTTAGTTCACTTCAAATAGAATTAGACGAAGAAAACAGGCCCTTAGTTATTTTAAATTTTGTTAAGATAATACTTTTATTTATAATGATGTAAGTTGTAATATTTTAAGTTTTATAACTTATTTTTTATATGACAATGTTAACGTATGGTCGCATGAACCTATAACATAGGACGAAATAATTTTTTAGATTAAAAAACGCGATGATAAATTAAAATTGAGAAGGACCCATTATTAATGATGTAAGGACCAGTGGACCCTCTAGACCCGACGGATCTAGGTCTCGGTCAGAATCTAAAAATGCTACACCCAAAAAGTCTACACAACCTATAACGTAGGTCTGAGAAACGAGTATGGGTGGACCCGATCATTGTCATCACTACATTGAATGAATGATTGAACTAATAAATTTTATATGAGGATTTTATCTTTTAATATCATCACGAAACTACATTGCATATAGTAATTTATATGTGCAGAATATTTAATCAAAAATAGAAAAAGAGAAGACTTGTTTTCCACTAAACAAAAGAAATCCCATTGTTTTCTCCCAAAAACTTATGTGTGTGCTTTTTATTATGCTGTTCAAAGTTCAATCTCTTGTGTATTTGTGCTACGCCCAATTCTGGATTTCTCTCGATTACCATAAAAGTGAACGCTCATTGTTGGTGTTTTTTGTATGGGCTTATCAGAGAAGTATTATAAATTGATTTTGGCAATAGCAGCCCGTCTTGTGACGTTTGCGTACAGTACCAAAATCAATTTTAAGAAGGCAATATTAATTATGGAATAAAAAGGAAAATATAACAAATTAATATTGTTGTTTCAAAGTAAAACAAATTATTGTTTTTTTGTTGTTGTGTGAGATCAAGGAATCCATTCTTGATAATAATAGTAGTAATTATTTCCTTTGCAATGTATTAAAAGACAAAGTTAGCGATAATACACTATGGGGTACAACTTATTTTTTGTTCAATTCAGTTCAGTAAACTACTTTAACTCTCATATTTCATTAGTCCATTCAATTCAGTTCAGTGTAATTCAGTTTACTTGTTTTCACAAAGAGTATGCATCATACACCCGATTGTACCATGAGTATGGTACACTCAAGTCTATTTGAGCAAAAAATAGTAATTGGTGATATGAGTGTACCATGCTTATTGTACATTCAAATCTATTAGAGCAAAAAAATACTCCCTCTATTTCTTTTTGTTTGTCCTACTTTCCGTTTTTGTCCGTTTCTTTTTGTTTGTCCTACTTTTTTATCTTTCCTTATATGTAAAAATTAGATTATCCATTTACCCCATACTTTATTATTATTTGGTCCCACATATACCTTATAATCTTCTCTCACCTACTTTAATCACCAATTTATTATAAAATAAGGGAACTTTTTAATTGTTGCAATCACCCACATGCCTATGACATCACTCTCCTTGGCATTTGGAGGTACAGTAAATGGGAAAAACAAAAAGAAACGGAGGGAGTAGTCTTGGATGTGTCATACTCATCGTACACTCAAATCTATTTACACAAAAAATAGCCTTAGATGTGTCATGCTCATTGTACACCCAAATCTATTTAAATAAAAAAATAGTATTAGGTGTACCATGAGGCATGAGCATACACGCGAGTGTATAGTAAAAAAGTATTTTTCATCCGAACGAGACATTTCCTATGAAGTCCAAGTTGATTAAAAGTAACAAACAAATTTTATTGTGCAAGAGAGATACAGAAACAAGATGAAAAAATAGATTTCAGAACTTATTGAAATCAGAAATAGATTTTTAACCAATCAAGGTATCCCTCACTCTCACCAAATAAATCGTTGTTTAGTTACGTGATTAATGTTATAAAAAAAACAAAGTAGCAAAAATGCAAAAACAAAATATGAAAAAGAAAGAAAAGGAAAAAAAAAAGGGAGCAGCATTATTGAAGAGGGACAGAATAAAAAAAGGAAGGGAAGTGATATGATAATGATGAGAGTGATCAAAACTGAGATAAGAAAAGTGAAAGGAGAAAAGCAAACAGAAAAAAAGAAAGAGAAAGAAGAAAGAGAAGGAAAGTGGGGGAGAAGGTCCGCCAATTACGAGGTCCTGTAAAGGATGTTTGGACTGTCTGTCTGTTTGAAGGGGGAATTGGGAACTGCGTCTCCTTTCTTTTTTTAATTGTATTGGGCCTTCCTTCATCAACCCTTATTATTATGGATGGATGGATGTTATGTTCTTTCTTCATTCTCTCTTAAAATACCAGATCCAAGGAATAAAGTCATCAGTTTCCATTTTTATGGATCCATCATTTTTTCATTTTTCTAATCCACTTTTGTACTCCTTCAGGAAACATTCTTCTTTTTTTTTATGTTTTTATTTCCTCCCTTCCTCGATTGCGTCAGCAGACAACTCATACACAAGTTTTTTGTATTATGTGGACTCCCAAATTGTGGCAGAAGCCCAGCAGATTGTTTGGGCCCAACCTGTGAGTTTGTTATTGTCCCGTACCTTGATGGCCTTTCGATCATATGGGCATTTCAAAAAAAAATCCTTATATTAGTGATTTATTAAGGCTATTTTTATTTATATGAGCTTATCCTAATTTCTCTGAAATATTAAATTTTTTGATTTATCTGAACTTATTAGAATATTTTCAAACCTTTTGACACAAAATCGCTAAGGCAGGCTGTCCGTCATAAGTAGTTTGCCTGATCCGAAAGGGCGGATTTCACCTGAATCGGGCACGACTTTCAAAAGCCTTTTTTACACACCTTTTTTGGTCAAATTTAGTCCATCTTGTATCCTAGTTAGACTTTAGTATAAATAGGTTACTTAGTTTATTTCTCATGGATTTTTCGTTCATTATTATTTCCCTTAGTCCTAGCTCTTAGTTTTTATTGTTTTCTCTCATGTGATCGAAGATTTGGATTCTCTACTGCTTTCAATAAAGTTCTTTTATTCCAGACTCAATTGTGTTAATTCTTTCGTCTTTTTTCTTTCTTGTTCTTGCTTAAGATTGATTACAATTGTGTATTTTTATTACTCTCAAGCATGTATTTTTACATAGAAATTGTTGTTTTCTTCGTAGTCATGAGTGAGAAGATCTTATTCTAGGGTTAAAGTCATGATATACCATGATTATTCTTTGAGTTTCTATTTGATGCTTAGGTTGTGATTCGAGAGATTATAGTATGACTTGTTCTTGAATCCGTAGTTTATGTTAGTGGCCAAATTCATGAACTGCGTCAAGCTAATAATTATTTGTACAGATCAATCTTACTTTTAGAGGCCTATAGCGACACACTAACCATCCTAATTATGTTTGTAAGTGTACTGCATATGTTGAATTATGAGCGTTAAGACCCGACCATATGACTAACACTTGCTCTAATTGCTCTACTCTAAACCTAGGTATTATTAGTTATTTGAACTCTTTTGATTGTTATAAGTATGGTGGATCGAACTAATTTCTCCAGACCTTTTTATTATTTTATTAATCCCTATTTTACTCTGCCTTCAATAGTGTTAGTTTGTAGTTCAGTCAACTCTCCCTAATTTTGTTTGAAGTAGTTGTTTAGTTGAACATTAACTGTGAAATCTATCTCCCTGTGGATTCGACTCGTACTTGCAAAGTCTCTGCTAACAACAGAGCTCATATACTTGCGGTGTATATTTTAAAACACATAAAATTTTTGGTGACGTTGTCGGGGAAACACTAAATTGTTAGAGTGGAGAGTTAAATATTAAAATATACTTCTCCCGTCTCATATCTATTACAACCTTTCACTTTTTACACTATTTATGCACTCCCCTTTGAGCTTCTTTTGTGATTTATACATAAGGATAAATATACTCATTTGGGATCTTGTTAGATTTGTCTTGATATATGTTGAATTAATACAAACATTTTATGATTTTTACTTAAATAAAATTAGAGATATTAACATTTGAAGTATTGCATTGGGAGGCGTAAAACTCCCAAGGTTGCAATAGATATGGGACAGAGGAAGTATAACATTTCCAAAAGTCAAGTATAAAACCTGGCATGTAAATATGTAACAAAAGTATGTAAACTCTTATATAATAGAGAGAGTATATGTGCATGTTTTTTTTGTAAAAGTACAATTGATAGCATAATATTAATAATAATAAAAAATCTATTTATTTGCCTTTTATATTTACGGGATCTATGTTAATATTTAACTTTTTAAATATTTTATTCTCTAGTTTGTAATTGCAAGAATGATTAGATGGGATTTTTAAATTATCGATTTTTATGAATACATATATATTATCTCTTCCCTCGATTTTTATGGGAACCCTTTTCTCAAGGACAAACCCTAAGTTGATTATCCTACTTGTTATTTCTAAGATTACTCAATTTATAAATATATAAGTTCAATTCAGTTTAACTCAATCCAGTTTAGTCCACCTCCATTAATTTAGTCGAATTCAGTCAGCTCCTTTTAGTCCAAAAGATCATAGCCTTAGTAAACTAACATCATCATTATCAAGCTCAAGAATTTGCCTAAAAAAAATTCAAAGGTAAAATCCTTGGAAAAATATGCAAACAAAATCATTGTATCTCTTTATGATAGTTTTGAAAGTCAAATAAATAGATTTTTATTATAAATCATTGTATCTCTTTATGATAGTAAAATCCTTGGATCATATGATTAAAAAAAAATCATTGCATGTAGTAATTTATTAATACCCTATTAGGTTTTATAACCAAGGTCAATAAATAAGATATTAGTTTATTTTAGATTGCGATTTATAAGGTAGTCCTGTGCTGTGAGTAAATAAAGTTATATATCCTAACACATATACAATTTCTCTGTCAAAAGATACAATGATTAATTGGTTGCTCTAGGGTTGGAAAAGTCTTTGTAACAACTTTTTCCTTTTCCTTTAACTTAAATCTTTCCCTTTGCCCCCTTCTTCAACTTTCCTTTCCCGTGTGAACCATCAGAACTTCCTTCTTTTCTTCACTCTTAAAAGTAGTTTCAACAGTCTTAAGCGTTTCATGAAGGTTGTACCAAATGATATACATATTATTCATACGATTTTTTAGAATGAACTAATTGTACCCTATGTGAAGAGACGCATAGTGTCAACTATCATCTCATTAGGAGGAACACCAAGTCCCTACAAATTTCAATAAGAGTCATCATTCTGAGAACAAGAGGACCAATGGATTTGCCTTCCTCAATTTTGGAGTCCAATAGTGCCTTAGAGGTCTCCTACCCTTCTGTTAAAACTTGAGCTTGAAATAAAGAGTTCATCTAAATAATGTTGTAAGTATTTATCATCTCAAATTGCTTCCGTAGGCTAGGAGACATGATGGTTAACATAAGACAAGTGATCTTCTTAGCATGGTTGTATTGCACCAAGTGAGCATTTCTTTCCTCTTAGGTCGACTTTTAACTCGCGGTGGGGATGGGTTGGTCAAGGACGTAATCCCTATCTTCGACCCTGAGAGAAATCCTCATGGCCTTATTCCAGTCTTGAAAGTTAGTTCCATTTAGTTTTTCACTCTCAAGGACATATTGCAGAATATTCGAGTTACTAGCCGTATCTACAAATATAATAGTCGCAAAACTTAGTTTTTATTAAATCTCATTAGGCTTTAGTAATTCCAAGATCTTACTTCAATTAATCCTAAGAAAAATTTGGCTTGACACATTAAATGATTTATGTATATAACTATCACTAATCATTCTTAATAATTCTTGAATCTGCAAGTAATAATTCATATCTACTCTTATCTCTATGCGTCAAAGTACTATCTTTGTTATAGCCTTCCATGTTGAGTCAAACCATTATTGCATCCTTCTTATCCCAATATAGTTATTGACACTTACTTTACCAAAACCTATCAATTAAAGATCTAAGGCTTCATAATTCTAATAATAAGGAAAAAACATAGCCTTTACTCCTAATGATCTAATCTTCAGGGCTCCATATCTTAAAACACCTAAATGTTCATTTTTCTTTTGCTCTTCGCTACTCCATGGACTTTTAAGATTGTTACAATTTACACTTTATTGAATCTAATAACATAACTTCAATATTGTATCTAATATTTCAAGATATGTAGATCGTATTTAAATTATAAAAATACATAATGACATATAAATCATGTTTTCTATCCTAATTTTTGTCTCATTAGTCAACAACATTTAATCATTCAAGTGATAATAATAAAATCAAATATTGTTCATATATTTAACTTCTATTGAAAATAACACATGCATGATAAAATAATATTCATAAGTATAATCAACAACGAGTTGGTTTACTATAACACGGTCTTAGGTTAAGCCTTAATGTCAGACCAATCCAATAAGCCAATCAGAAGCCCCATTACACGCGCCACACGCTAAACAACCCAGACAAATCGAACTTTCAACTTTTCGACCTAAAACCTTAACTTTTACGTTATTTAACTTTTCAACCTAAAACCTTAACTTTTTATAAAAATTCATAACTAATACCACATAGGTGGAATCGATATTATCAAATAGGCTAAAAATGTTAACTTTTAAACTTAAAAACTTAACTTTTGAACCTAAAACCTTTAACTTTTGAATATTAACATGATTTATTTTATTTAACAAATAGACTTAAAAATCAATTTTCAAACCTTGAAAGTTAACTTGTAAATCCAAACATCAACGTTGGAATATACTCCCTCTCTTTTTTTGTCCCTTTACTGTAGCTCAAATGCCAAACAAGATAATGTCATAGACATGTGGGCGGGGACAACGATTAAATAGTCCACTTATTTTTATTGTAAATGTGATGATTAAATTAGGTGAGAGAAAATTGAAAGTTACATATGAGACCAAAAAGTGATATAAGTAGAGGTAGATGGGTAATATAATCTTTCCATATAGGGCAAGATGTAAAAGTAGGACAAACAAAAAGAAACGGACCAAAAGGAAACTAGGACAAACAAAAAGACACAGAGGGAGTACATATATTATTAGGGATGTCAGTGGGGCGGGTTTTGTGGAGACCTGCCCCGCACCCGCCCCAGTTAGGTGGGGATGGGGGAAGGTTTCGAGAGGGATGGGGATGAAAACCATCCCCCCATGGGTAATGGGGCGGGGGTGGATGTTAGTCCATACCCGCCCCATCCCCGCCTGCCCCGCCCCATCCCCACCCGCCCCGCCCCATCCCCGCCCGCCGCGTCTGAGCCCCGCCATTGGTATTCTCCAAAAGTCTAAAATCATAAATGTTATTATTAGCTGTTTACTGCTTTCATTTGATACTTTTATTTTCCAAAGGCATAAAGGATAAAATACAAAATTACTTTTAAACTTTTATTTTCCCTCTCCCTTAACCCTAAAAGATTGGGGCGGGGATGGGGCGGGTACAGGGATTCGCGCGGGGATGGGTCGGGTGCGAGGATGGGGCGGAGATGGGGACAAAATTTCCCCCCGCCATGGGTGATGGGGCGGGGATGGGGATGAGTTTTTTAGGCGGGGATGGGGATAGGAATGCCAACATCCGCCCCGCCCAGCCCCATTGACATCCCTATATATTATACTATAATAAATCATAACTATTCGACAAAACCCTTAACTTATAAGCAAATTTTTTTGAGTTTTCACCCTAAAACATTAACTTTAATTAAAAATTGATGGGTTATGATATTAACAAATGAGTTAAAAACCTTAACTTTTGAACCTAAAACGTCAACTTTTGAAACTGCAAAATGCACGTGTAATGGAGGAGAGAAGACACGCATTCGTGGATCCGTGCTAAATGGGCCTATTCGGCTGGTCTTACATCACGCTTAATGTAAGACCGTCTTTATAAGACTTTGCATCAACAACATGGAGTAAAATATAATTATCCAGTTGAATAAAATATATAATGTGATAGATATTCAACCATAATGCACGTCAATATTTATTTAACATTAATAAAATATATTTTACACTTTAATTTGGAAAATAATACTCCGACTTAAAATTTTATCTATACTAAACTTAAATAAATAAATTGTTGAACTGGCCTAGCTTAAAAGGAGCTGAAACTAGCCAAACGTGACTGCACCGGCGTAGTGAAGACCGAAGGGAGATGCGCCCAATGCAGAAGGCCCACTGATATAATCAGCTATGAGCTATCACGGGCTTCATCTCAGGCCCAATAGGGCTTTCCTGCACGTCAACTTGGCCTTATATCCATCTCATGGATCCAGCCAGCAGTTCAGCTTCATTTCTGAAGCCCATGCTGCTCGTGATAGTGCCCAATCCGGCATTTGTTGTCCTGATCCATGTAAGGATAGGCCTGTACTTCATTCCCCCCCATTCGCTCATGCGATCCAGTGCCAGCCTGCCAGGTAGAGAGTAGTGTTGACAGTTCTGAAGCCCATGCTGCTCATAATAGTGCCCAATCCTGCATCCGCCCCTGCCTATCAGATCGAAAAAATAGATTAGCTCCAAAAACTTCCAACTTGGACATACTTCTATGCTTTAATCGAATAGTTTTTTGTTTGGAGAGTATGCATTATACACCCGGATGTATCATAAACATGGTACACCCAAGTCTATTTGAGCAATAAAATAGTCTTGGGTGTACCATGCTCATAGTACATCCCAAGACTATTTGAGCAATAAAATAGCCTTGGTTGTTCCATCTCTTGGTACACTCGGGTGTATAATAAATATTGTATTGTATTTGTGCTTCAAGTTTGTGGCAATTTTTCATTCAATTGTTTTTGTATGTCAAGTGTGTGTATGTTATTCTTAATGTTTAAATTATATTGTAGAATGCGAGCAAAAAACACCATAGTGAATCCTAAAATTGGGATTAAAACCAATGTCACAATGAATATATGGTATGGTAGGAAGTTTGTAATTGAAAGGGTGTATCTCAATTGTGTTACTTTGGTATAACTCAAATGCTCAAAGTAGTTTGGCGATAGGCAAGGAGTTACATTACGGTACATGTAAAAATGTTCATATTTAAGTACTCGCTTAATAGAATTCATGGTTTGTTTCAAACCCATGTGAAGTTTTTGAAACTAAGGAACAACATTGGTTCATAACTATATTTGTGGAATATGAAGACGAAAATGAGAAAGAGAATGTATTTTATGATGGAAGGTCTGATCACGATCATGAGGAAGTGTCTAATGAAGGTGGGTTTTTTGGTGAGTCTTATTTAGATGATTGTGATAAATTGGTGATTGGTGATGCAATTGGGTAGTCCTATTACTGAACTCAAAACCCTCATCCTCCCATTTCCAAGCTCTACAGAACTTGTTCATAAGTCCGTGTCTTTATTACAAGCTTTCATTCTCGTTTCTAGAAGGGCCACAACTACAACTTTATTTCTACTCAAAAACTATTTTACCTCCCTTATCTTGGAGGGATCATTAATCCCTCTCACATTCCAAGTAGTTACTATCATTTAAGTGCAGAGAGTTGAAAAACACTTCCTCCTCCTCATCTACAAAATGAGTAGTCACCCCTCTGTTCTCTATCATAGCTTGGATGAGGTTTTTGTTAGTTCTAGCTTGAACTACAATCCGTTTCCCATTGTATAAGCTTTGATATTGATGTGGTAGATCCACTAGTGGCTGAGCAGGTGGAGTAGGAGACACTCCTTCCTTAACTTCAATATTAGGCTCTAACTGGACCTCTTTACTTTGCCCAGCCTTAGGAATCCATTTTTGAATTGTCTTGGGCCTACCTTCTTGTACAAATGGCCTATTTCTAAGCCTGTGTAGGAGTCTTACCAAAATCATGTGCAATCTTGTCCCATTTTTCACAAAAATCAAGCTTCCATTAAAACAACTTTCTGCTACATCAATGGACCATCAATATCGGTAATGCATACCATATCAAGAAGGGGTTGAGTAACAAGAAGTTCAATTAGAACCTTGGTATAAGAAATTCTTGCTTGCTCACCAAACTAGCTCTTTACTTAATTCTTCAGTCTCTCAATAATTAAGTGGTAAATTAGGGAATTTAACCCACAATAGAGCAACACTAAGCACTTCCTCATGAAAGTTGAAAGAGGGAGACCAAGCTTTAGAAATCATTGGTCTTTTATTCAATAAATGTGGTCCTGAAAAAAGCACTTCATTCTTATTATCACTTAAAGAAAATCTGATAACAAAGTATTCTCCTCATGAAGAAACACATTAGGCTGAGCAACTTGGTTCCATTCACTTGCAATGAATATAATAACAACACCAATTGAAGGATTATAGCCTAGCACATACATAACAACATTATTTTTCCATAGTGTAGTCATTTCTCATTTAGTTCTAATTGAGCCATACTCACACCATTTCTAATGGTTGGGGAGTATATTTCAGAGAGACTCCTTTAGAGGTCAGTTTCTTTTCAACAGTTTTATCAGCCCATGTATGTTTTGTTATAGTATTATCCATATCAAGTTTCCTTATAACAGAAGACATACTCATTTCAGGGGGGTTTCAAGTAAGAATCTGATTTGAGCATAATCAACTACTCCCTCCGTCCCTCAAAGGACTTTCCATTTCTTTTGGGCACAAAGTTTAAGGAGTGATGTTGATGTGGGGCCTAGTTTTCATTTTAAAATGGAAAAGTAATGTAGTGGGTATTTTTTAGAATTGTTTATTAAGAGAGAGAGTATGGGGTCAAATACTTTTTGTAAGGAAAATAATATTATAGTAGGTGGGCCATATCCAAATAAGGAAATGGGAAATGTAATTGGGACAAACATAAATGGAAAAATGGGAAACCCTTTGGGGGACGGAGGGAGTATAATTTTACCATTTTCACATATTTTGAAGCTATCTTAGAAGTTTTAGGATCTAAACAAACCTGAGAAGGTATTTATTTAGCATCACGGTTAATGTTCCATTGAATATATCTCTCCACCACTAACTTCGGGGCTCCAACAGTTTTGAGTAGCTTCACATTACTATTGTTCGAGCAACCATATCCATCTGAAGAAAGACTAGCACTCTTTGTTTTCTTCCCCATGTTTCCGTGAAATCGAGTGAGCCAACTCGCCCTTCGAATCACCATTAGAGGAACATCCATATATGCATATTTAAGTAAATGTATATGTATATTCAAATAAAATAATAGACTTAAGTTGTGAGTAACCTTACTGAAAAGAGTTGAGTGTATAAGTGCCATTATGCGGTTACGCCCTTTATTAGCCAACGAACCATTTGACAGTTAGATTTTTTCATTTGCTTATTTTTTTTGGTAAGAAGTTTCCTAAACTCCGATCGGGTTCTATTGTGCCAGACACTTGAGAGTAAAGAAAGGGGAAGGAGTCCTGTACCCTCAAAGTGCTAATTGAACCCCCAACCTTGAGGTGGAAAGAGTGCTCTCCTTACCACTACTCAACTAGGCTAAGGCTCCGTTTGTTTTGGTCGAACCTCCTTCTTTCATTTTCCTTTGTTTGTTTTGGTAAGGGGTGGAAAACAATTTTCCTAAAGGTGGAAAGTGTTCTAAGAAGAGGAAAACCAATTTTCTTTTGTAAATAAGGTATGCCACATTTTCCTCTCCAATCCTTACTCCTCTTGATTTTCTCCTTCCCATTTTTCCTTCTCTTTTGCTTCATTTTACCTTTTCTCCCTAAGTTTTCCTCCACTCAAACAAACAAAGGAAAACTCTTTTTAAAATCATATTTTCTACTAAATATTGTTTTCCTTGAAAAGTGATTTTCCATAAAAATTGTTGTACGTTAAAACAAAAGGAGCCTAAGTACTACTTGATTGTTTTCTCATATAGTTATATGCAATTGTTGTATCAATAATGTCACGGTAACGAGATTGGATTCACAATCACATTCGTTGATTCGAACTAGTTATGATGTATTTGGATCGGAATTAACTAGAAATTCGTCAACTGTTCAAACTAATTACAGAACAGATGGGAATTGCGTCAGATACAACTGAAATCCGAACTTACCCAGCAGTAAAATCTAACTCTATAGTCAAAATAGTAATACAACTTGCAGTAAGATTACGTACAACATAAAAAAATTAACATCCATAATTTATATGCACCAAAAAAACTAAAAACATTCACGAGATTTATGCGCTGTAGAACTAAAATACAGACACAAAATAGGCTCTCTATTGATTTAACTCTTCAATAATGTACTATATTAGTATTTACAATTTATAATTAGCCGGATCATACAATCAAAGGGCAAAAAAAGTCACCCACAACCAGCCAAAACAAAACAAAAAAATATGAAAATATCAACAAATCATCAAACTACTACGATCTAAGCTACAAGTTGAGGAAGAGAGGGAGGAAGCAGCAGATGAGAAAGAAGTAGTTGACTTAGAGATATCAAGATCAAAATCATGAGAAGAAATACTAGAATTATGTTTACTAATAACACCACTAATTAAATCAACAAAAGCATTAATAATATAACCATGAGTTTCCCTTCCATTCACCTTCAAATACCAACGAAGCAGCTCTTCTAAACCTTCCCAATCATCTCTCACACCAAGACTCTCCACCATTTCTTCCATGGATCTCTTGAAATCCTCATAAGGGTCATCGCTCTCCAGGGACATCGCCACAGATTTTTTAAACGGCCTTTTCTTCTTGTTCGTGCTCTCATATTGCTTTCTTTTTCCTACATCATTATGTAACTTAGGCGAGTCGGACTCGCCAGGGTCGAAGAAGAGGCGATGGTCCGCGGATGACGACTGTTGTGCACCGCGGACTATCGCCTCGAGATGGGATTCACCCGTAATAGAAATCGACGAGTCGTCGTGCTCGGTAGTGGACAAACTGCCGGCCTCTGATGAGTTAGTGAACCATGAGTCTGGAGTCTCGACGGGGTCAGGCTCTGGGTCGAAGTACATGGAGTTGATGGTCTTGTAGATGTCGTGCTCTTTCATTGTCATTATTCTGAAAGATGAAGTTTTAGGTTGTTGGGTACATAATGGCCAGTCTTTTGGTTTGAAGAGAGATGGGAGTGGGAGAAGCTTCATGTTTGTTTTGGACAATGTATGTATGTATGGTTTTGTTGGGTGATGCAAGAGAGAGGAGCGAGTTGTTATAAGGAGTGGCAAATAGAGAAGAGAAGGTGGTGAGGAAATGGAAAATTAGGGGTGAAGTCGTGATTGGTGAAGGGACCACAAAACAGAGGTGACTGAATTTAATATGGCAAAGTAAATGCTTCTTTGCTTGTTTGCACCAACTGAAATGTATCAGTACACTTCACATGTTTATTTAATTAGGGATAGTGTAAATTATCTTACCATGCAATAAGAGAATAGACGTCAAACTATCTTATTAAACAGTATATTGTAATACAATAGGCATCTCTCAATAATTACGTTCAGTGATATCTTTGTATGATATTCTTAGCTGCAGTTGATGTATGCACAACCGCAGAACATGCATCGTAGATGAGGATAAACTATAATTTTAATCATGATTAGGGGCGTTTCATTACATGCATGGTTTTGATGAGTTTTGACCTCTGCGTTTATTAGTTGAGTTTTGTTTTATTTTGATAAGATGGAAAAGGAAAATGATATAGGATAATCATCAATAATGATAAAATAAATGAAACAATAGTTTATTCCATAGTCTTCTCGTGATAATAGAGTTTGAAAGTATAGAATATAATAGAGTGACAATGTTATTGGTTACATATTCTTATTTAAGAGTGTAGTATGTGTTTTGTAATGCCGTTTGATAACAGGCTGGTTACATGCACAATTATGCCACAAGGATGTACCCTTTTAGCTCACTTAAAAGATAACACACATCATTGCACATGTTTGAAATGATAGTAGATAAAATATGCCACATCAATTTTAGCTACTCCCTAATGCTTGGAGGTGCAAAGAATTAACCATACTTGTTAAAAGTTTATAGTGTAATTTTATTATATCTCATTCATAAAAAATGATAAATTGTATACTTAGATAAGAAATTGAAATACTTGGATGATGTTTTAAAAATTGATCAATTTGATAACTTTTATTACCGTCATATTTGAGCAATCACGTGTAACACTTTTAGAACGCAAATTCCATCTTGGACGCGTACCTACAGAGAGGTAGGTGCGCCCAAGTAAAACGCAGCAATAACAGAACAAAACGCAGTAAGAAAAAACAGCCCAGTTTGTGTCTGACACGGAATGAACATTAGGCCTGAATAAATGAACATTAAAGAAGAAAAAAAACGAAACAAACCACAAATCAGCATTCTCCTTATGTTTGACACGGGATGAACACCTGTTGAAAATAAATAAACGTTGGAAAAAGACAAACAACATGTAGTATTGCTAGAAAAGTGTTTTGCCCATGCCTAATGTACATGAATGAGAAACAAATGAAATTTCGTCTTGCCCAGTTATACAATAACTAATGAACATCAATTATTATAAGATGAACCCATGGATATATTAAACGAACAGGCTACTATTTTTATATAATTTTATTTATAATTGAGGAATAGAGTTCCACATGGAAAATTTACACCATTTTGTAATAATTAAAAAAGAAGATGGACAATATTTGGAAACAAACGAAAAATGAACATTTGTTGGGATATAAAGAACAATTGGACAAACATAAAGAACATGGTAAATTTCATGGCTTGAAATTATGTAGTACAGACTTCTAATTTAAAGAAATAAATTACGAATAATAGATATAATTTAATGTACATGTTGAGCATCAAGATACACTACAAAATGTAAACGGCTTATGGTCAAATCTTTTGAATGTGGTTTATTCACAATTGAACAAAACGTACATTGTAGCTATTGAGATGAACAAATGAACCATTTGAAATAACTGTAATCATTGATAAGTAAATAGCAGACATTCTTTGTAAAATTTTGGGCGGGAGTTTTTCAATATCAATTATTTAGCTTCTATACATATATTGAAAACTATTCTCTCTCCTTTTAATTTATAAACAATGCATATCTGATGATGTACATGGAAAACATCCAGATAAAGTTCGATCATAGGTACGCAAATGACCATACATCCTCCCAATGAACATAGTTGAACAACAGATAATGTTTAAGTACTTATTATCAATGTTTATTATGTTTGTTCAAAAGTTCATCTACTTGGTACAAAAGCTCATTTTGTTTGATATGGATTGTTATCAATGAAACTTTATATTGTTAATGTTCAAGTACTTATTATCAAAGTTCATTATATATGATGCATTGTTCATCTTATCAGTACATACTTTCATTGTGGTTGCTCTATAATGTTCATGAATTGTTATAAATTAATTTTGGTATTGATAACTTTCATAGTACTTCTTGTTAATGTTCACTATGTTTGCTTAATGATTCATCTACTTGGTAGACAAGTTCATTGTGTTTAATCTAATGTTCATGTATTGGAACCATTTGTTATGTATTGTCAACTACTATCTAATGAACATCTTATTAGTACACATGTTCATTGTATATGCTCTAATGTTCATGTAGTGTTATCAATTAACTTTGGTATCGATAATGTTTAACTACTTATTATCAAAGTTCATGACGATTGCTCAATTGTACATATAGCCGGTACAAAAGTTCATTGTGTGTTGCTTAAATGTTCACTAGATGAATATAGGTATTCATAATTCCCGATTTGATGTTCATTCATCTATAAGTATACATCTAGATTAACATTCATTGATTTGAAATGTAATAATTATTTTTCCATTTATTTATAGTTGTTATTTCTTTTTGACCCGATGATTCAATAACGTCAATTAGGATGAACTAAATAAAGAACGGTGAGAAATGATTTAAGAACAATACGAAAATAAATAGAAGCAAATATTCTTATTGATTCCGAAGAGTGAGTACAATGCTTAGCATAAAATATTGTAAAATATACAAATGACGTCTTTACAATATTTATACTATCTAACTAAATAAAGAAACAGACGCCAATAAGCCCTAACGTCTCCCCATTATTACGGGATTTGCGTTGATCACCTAGCTCCTATCCTCAAACTAGACCGCGCTTCCTCCATCTTCACATCCAACTATACGTGAATTCGCAACAAGGGTTTTGGCCTTTTGAGTCAGGGGTTTGCTCTTGACAACATTTTTTATGGTTTTGATCTCTGTGGCCGAGACTTTTCCCTCAGTAGCGGCCTTGGTTGGTGGGTAGAGTTCGGTAGTAGCAAGTGGTACATTTGGTTTATCACTTCTACACATTCATGAAGTGAACAATGAACTTTAGATGACAAAGAATGTATATTAGATCAAAATTAATGTACAATTGAATAAAATGAATGAACAATAAAAATGAACTAATGAACAATGTACAACTAGAAAACAATAATGAACAACAATAAAAAACTAGTAAAATATTAAATAAATGAATGAACAATTGAACAAAATGAATGAACAATATATAGGTAGATGAACAATAGAGTAAACAATTGAACAAATAAAAAAATATTGAACAATTTCAAAGAACTAATTAACAATGAATAACAGGTAAGAACTAGTGAACAACTGAAAAGTCATTATGAACAATAGGAATGAACAATTGAATTAAATGAAATAATGAAATAAACAATTGAGTGAATTTAATGAACAATTGAATAATATAATATGATTAAATAACATGAGTGTACAATTAAATAAAAAATGAAAAATTGAACAAATGATGAATTGAATAGTAGAAAAGAATTAATTAACAATGAATAACAGGTTAAAACTAATCAACAATGAACGACAGAAAAGTCTTAGTGAATAATAGGAATGAACAATTGAATTAAATTAATGAACAATTAAATTAAATAAAATGATCAAATCAACAATTGAGTGAATTCAATGAACACTTTAATAATATGATATGATTAAATGAACAATTGTTTAATATGATATGATTAAATGGACAATTAAATAACATGAATGTACAAGTAAATAAAAAGAATGAACAATTATTAAATCAAATGAATAATAGGAAGGAATTACTGAATAATGAACATAACTAGTGAACAATATGGAAAAACTATTAAACAATGGAAAAATGAACAAATAAATAATTGAAATAAATATGTTATCTTGGTTGCAGCAGGATTTTTTGTAATTGGGTGTTGGAGTTGTGGTGGTGCCTCTGGGTTTTTCACTTCTGCATAGTCGATAGATAAAGATCAGGAAATGGACAATTGAATTAAATGAATGAACAATTGACTAAAATAAAATGATCAAATGAACAATTGACTAAAATTAACTGATCAAATGCACAATTGACTAAAATAAAATGATCAAATGCACAATTGACTAAAATAAAATGATCAAATGTACAATTGACTAAAATAAAATGATCAAATGAACAATGGAGCAAACTTGATGAGCAAGTAAGTTAGAACAATGATTGAATTGAATGAATAAAATGAAATGGTGAAATGAAAATAATCAAATAAATGAACAATCAAATAAACGGAATGAACAATAAAATGAAACAAATGAACATTTGAATGGAATAAATGTAACTAAATAAAGTAAACAAGTGTATAAAATGACATCATGTATACGTTAATGAACAAATAAATGACATCAATGAATAATTTAAAACATGAATGAACCATTTAATGACATGAATGAGTAAACAAATTAATAACATGAATGAACATATTAGTTGAACATTAGAACATTTTAGATGAACCAAAGATCTCAATTTTCAAATGAAATTCATTTCAAAATATACCTTTTCAAGATTAATATTTGAACATAACAAACCCTATGTTAAAAGAGCATTAGAACACTCCAGATGAACATTGTCATTTCAGATGAACATAAGCATATATAGCAGTGAACAATTGCCTATAATTATAAGGACTAACATTCTTTAGGGTTGGATCTTCTGTGCTGAAATGAAATGAACAATGGAGCGAATGAAATGAATATATAAGTTATAAGATAGGAACAAAACAAATATTTGATGAACATTAGAGCATTTCAGATGAACCAGTAGCCCCATTTCAAAATAGCGTCATTTTCAGATGAACATACAAACATTCAAGATGAACAAGAATACCTCATTTCAAATGCAACCATATTTTAAATGAACATTTCAACATACTAAAAGAACTCTTTTCAAATTAACGTTAAAACATAATGGATGAACCCCCCCTTCAAATGAAATCCATTTTAAATTAACATTATACTATTCCACGAAGAATAATAGAACATACCAAATGTACCCCATGTTAGAAGACCAATTTTAGTTGGACATATTAACATATATAAAAAACGCATTTCAGGTAAACAATAGAACATCACAGATGAACCTTATTTCAAAATAGCATTTTAATCTACATAAGAACACTAATCCATTTAAGATTGAACATAAGCATATATCCAATGAATATCAGCCCAACATAAGTGAACATACGTAGTCATTTAGGAATCGACAAAATAGGAATAAGCAATAACTGAAATATGTGGGGAAGAACAAAAAAAATGACCTTTAGAGAAATATTTTAAATCTGTGGAAAAAAAACGAGTGCATGAACTCAAAATACCCATATGAAGATGAGGATTAGAGAGTAAAAAACAAGTAAGGAAGAACCCTAAAAATGAGTACAAAAGCCCAAAAAACTCAGAAAAAACGAGTAAAAAAAACTCACCTTTGGGATGAACAACAAAAAAATGACCATTAGATAGAGAATGGAAGATCAAGGATTGAGAGAGAGTACAAAAACTGACCTTTGGAATGAACAACAATGGTGGATTGAGAGAAGAATTGAGAGATAATGCATAAGAAAACTTTGATAGAGAGAGTAAATGGTTTAGAGAGAGAAAGTGTTTTGTGTTTTGTGTGGGAAAGTGAGAGAGCGAAAGTTTTTTTTTTGAAATTAAAAGCTGTCAGAGGAGAGATAAAAGGGGGAAAAATTCTGGAATTTGAATTCATTTACAATGAACCATTGTTCATTACTAATGAACCAATGTTCATTCCGTCTCCCAGAACAGCATAGAGGCCGCGTTTTGTTTTTTAAAAGTTGCGTTTCACCTGGGCGCACCTACCTCTACGTAGGTGCGTGTGCACGGTGGACTTATTGCTTTTAGAACACGAAAACAACTAACAAACTTGAAACTATGCCAAAGTTGGACCATCAATTGTAGCGGCTCCGTATACAAAAAATTGTCCCTTTTTTATTACATGAAATTTGAAGTTTTTAAACTTTATTGTAAGATTTTATCATCTTCAATTCAGTTCCAATTAATTCAAACACTTTCTCATCAATACTTATGTTCCTTTTCTAAAAATTCAGTTAAAATTCATTTGAAGATTCATTCAATTAAAATATTAAAGTGGGTAGGTAAAATCTTAAAAGGCCCTAAATCTAGCAACTAGTTCGTTGATTATGTTGCCTTCTTGTTAGGACCTCACAGTTTTCATGATGTAGATGGTTAATCATTTTATGGTTGTATAATGAAGTCCGTAATTGTTATTATTATTGATTTGTCATTTCATTCTTTTATTGTTAGTCACGTCATTATCATATTATTCCCTTGAGTTATGCTCTATGGACTTTAACCATCATATCTTTTCTTAATGTTTTTCTTATCAAATACCTAATAAAATATTGCGACAAGAAACTAAATAATGTAGACAACTTGTTTGAAAAGTACAAAGACCTTGTAAAATGACTATTTAATATGTCACTTTCACTTAGTCGTTTGTGAGTCAATAATTTAACTTCTAGACCAATAATATTGTGAATACCAAACAAGTTTACTTGGAAAATTTATTTTTATAAGTTGTATGTGAATTATTATTTAGTACAGCCCATTGATGGACAAATCTAAGCTTCAAACTTGATTTATACTTGATAAGCACTTTATTGTGCTTATATGTAGAGCATATTTAGTGGCATTGCACGTAGTTTAAAATATTTAGATCTAAAATTGCATGCTTTTTGTAACCCTTGAGCTACATTGTCGTTTCACTATTTGTATAGTTGTTTTTGGATGAAGTCCATGCTAACTAACATGTTTTTTAAGCCATATGATCATTGGAGGATTGGTTGTAAGTTTTTGGATTGAATGGAATAGTTGGCAAAGGAAGCAATGAAGATAAAGTACACAATGAGAAATAGTGCGCTTGCACATGCCCCATGTCCGTTCGCACAAAGGAGAACATTTGCAAAGAAATCTTGTATGGGGAGCTTCAAATGGACATAAATTTTGATCCATAAATTGGATGAAGGTAATTCCACTTGGAGGTGTTAGCTCATTTTGATAGCTTTCCAACGATATATTACATGTATCAAACAAAGCACCGGATCAAGAGTTATGAATGTTTGAAGTTGAGTTGTACGCTGTCTACAGGGCATACGCCCGTGTTGGTCTTTTTCCGTGAAGGTAGTTGCTTTCTGCCTCATTGTTACTTTCCTACTGATTTGAGAGAACCAAGCCCACACGTCCATGTTCATTTTGACACGCCCGTGTTGCCTAAATTTTATGGAAACAATGGCTGCTGTTGGAAAACAATCACAATGTGTCATCACGGAACAAGGAGAAGAAAACAAGGAAGAAGAAAGAAACGTGAAAGATAGAGCACGACTCGCGAAGCAGAGAGCAACTCGCGGAATTATGCTGCAGGCTCTCCGCGAGTAGCGGCCCCCACCACTGGTCGCGGTGTGCGTCGCGGGGTGCAACGTGGCTTCGGTTCCCGAGCTCCTGCTGCGTGCACGCGAAGGCGATTTCAGCGTTTATTTCTTATTTATCTTGTTGCTTTCTTTTTGTTATTTTATTTGTTATATTTTTTATATCTTTTTCCTATTTACTAGAGGTTGATGTATTTAGGAAATAATATAGATTTTGGTAGGTAAACTTTTGGGGATTAGATTGGAGAGCAAGTATTTTTCCAAAAAGGTTTAGGGTTGTGTTTAGCTATAAATAGGGGGTCTTTTAGGCTAAACATTGACACAAAATTGAGGGATTGTATTATTGTTGTGAGGTTGAATATAATAAAATAATATTATTTTGAGGGGAGGAAATTCAAATTTCCTCATTAAACACTTGTTCATATTCTCCTTAATTCTTGTCATACTTTGCATTACAATTCTATTTTCTGAGGGAGAGTCTTATTCTTTTGTGTGCAATGATTCAAGTGACCTTACGCCCACGTTTTCGTTACAACAATTGGCATCAAGAGCTTTGGTTAGTTTCGTGCAGCGGAAGATTTAAAGACTAAATACAAAGTAGATTTATTTAATGGGAAAACTAATTATTCATTGTGGCAAAGTACGATCAAGGATGTTCTTATTCATCAAAGTCTTCATAAAACCTTGTTGGACAAGAAATCGGACGAGGTGGATAAAAACAAGTGGGAGGATATGCAACTTCGAGCTACTAGCACTATTCAATTATCTCTTGCGCCGGAAATCAAGTACAACGTGTAGGATGAAACGAATCCAAAAGATTTGTGGGACAAATTGACGAAGATGTATGAGTCAAATTCTTTGGCCAACAGGTTGCTCTTGAAGAAAGATATTTACGCTCTCGAGATGGAGGATGGGACACCGCTACAGGATCATCTATATAAGTTCAATGGCTTGATTCACCCAATTGGCGAGTTTGGATGTAAAAATTGAGGAGGAGGACAAGGCAATACTTTTGTTGGCGTCTCTTCTTAAGAAGTATAACTCTGTTATTACAAGTTTGCTTGTTGGAAGACTACTATTGCTTTGGACGACACCATGGTGGCCCTAATCGAGGCGGAGAGGTTCATGAGGCAATGGGCATCGTCAAGCTATGAAGGAGAGGTGTTAGTAGCCGAAGGAAGCAAGAGGAAGGGCAAGAAGAAGGCACACAACACCAACACCAAGTGCTGGTACTGTGAGGAGGATGGACACATTCATACGAAGTGTTCTAAGTACAAAGAGGACTTGAGAGCATTGAAAAATGTGAGGGGTGGTGTTGCTTATATTGTTGTTAATGAAGCGGATATGTGTCTTATAGTGGAAGAATCAAAAGGTCATGAGTAGGAATGGATCTCAGATTCGGGATGTTCTCAAGAAGGAGTGGTTTAGTTCTGATGAGCATGTTGAGGGGTTACATGTCTCTTTGCCTAGTGGAGAGGAGGTGAAGATTGAGGGGGTCGGTGTTGTGGAGATCAAGCTCTAAAACGGCTATGTTGCAACTTTAGCCGAGGTTAGACATGTCCCAAGGCTGCGGAGGAATCTAATTTCTTTAGGGAGGTTGGATAAGTTGGGTTATGAGGTTCATATGCGCAATGGACTTCTAATGGTTACCAATGAGGAGGTGGTGATCATGCATGGAAAGAGGAACGAACAAAATCTTTTTGTGATGAAGCATGGAGGGATTTTAGCTTAAGAGGAGAAGTGTAACACATTGAGCTTGAGGGGAGAATTGTTGGAAAACAATCACAATGTGTCAACACGGAACAAGGAGAAGAGAACAAGGAAGAAGAAAGAAACGTGAAAGATAGAGCACGACTCGCGGAATTTTGCCGCAGGCTCTCCGCGAGTCGTAGCCCCCACCACAAGTCGTGGTGCGCGTCGCGGGGCGTGACGTGGCTCGCGGTCCGCGAGCTCCTGCTTCGTGTACGCGAAGGCGATTTCAGCGTTTATTTCTTATTTATCATGTTGCTTTATTTTTGTTATTTTATTTGTTATCTTTTTTCTATCTTTTTCTTATTTACTAGAGGTTGATGTATTTAGGAACTAAGATAGATTTTGGTAGGTAATCCTTTGGGAATTAGAACTGGAGAGCAAGTACTTTTCCTAAAAGGTTTAGGGTTTTGTTTAGCTATAATTAGGGGAGTATTTTAGGCTAAACATTGACACAAAATTGAGGGATTGTATTATTGTTGTGAGGTTGAATACAATAATATAATATTATTTTGAGGGGAGAAAATTCAAATTTCCTCATTAAACACTTGTTCATATTCTCCTTAATTCTTGTCATACTTTGCATTACAATTCTATAATCTGAGGGAGAGTCTTATTCTTTTGTGCACAACGATTCTGGTGACCTTACGCCCACACTTCCGTTATAACAGTTGTTGTGAAGGCTTAACTGAAGACACTGATTTCAGAGAATCAGGACTACACGCTCGTGTCGTTTTGGACACGCCCGTGTAGACCTGTAATTCGGGTTTTTTCCCGATTTTCCATCTTTATTTTTGGAACTAATATAAATAGGTTTAGTTAATTGTTTTGGAGGAGTCGACATTTTAGAACTCTAATCTCTTAGTTATTCTATCTAAACTCTCTCAAACTCTTATTCTCTTACATTAGTACTCTCATTGAAGATTCAATTGGTCAATTAATCCAAGTATTGTTCTCTTAATCTCTTCTCTATTTTTATTAGTTTTATTAATCTGTTTGATTTTGTTAATCTCAATTGCTTAGAGTCCATGATTAGTGAGTAGTTCATTATCTAGGGTTTGGACGAAACTATGAATTAAGGGTTTAATTATGATGTTCATGTAATTATTTTTTCTATTGATTATTATGCATTGATCTTGGTGGTTTGACACCCTAGGGTAGATCTTGTTCACGTTTATTTTAGAGCTTTTAGATTTCAATTCCTCTTAATTGAATATTTATTTTTTTATCATCCCCTTGAATCAACTTGATTTCTAGACGAACGAATTGGGTAGAAATTAAGAGGATCCTTGCATTAGGGGTTTTCCATGTTTATTGAATCCATTAATCAATTGACTAGAGACGTTTCGAGAGAATCTAGTTGATTAATTAATTATTTACTATTGAGGTCCATTCGAAAGAGGACTCAAGTAATTTAGAGGAGAACTTAACTTTGCATGATATTCGCCATTGAACTGTAATTGCATTGGTTGTTGCTGCCTAGCTCGAATTCATACTAGTAGCCCGAACTCTAGTATTTTACCTTATTATATTTACATCTCGTATTTGATTGTATTATTCCTTAGCTAGTTATTAGTTGATAGTTGATAGTTGAATCAATCTGTCACTCTCCCATAAACCCTTCAGTTAGGTAGTTTTCGACTTAATAGACCTTAGTCAATCCCTTTTTCTCTGTGGTCCAACCCTTGACTTGTCGTTACTAGTTTTATAGTAGTTTCTTGTTAGGCTTATAAATATTATTTGGAAAGCGGCTCTTAGTGCCTTAACGACTCACTAAAAACCTCTTATCAAAATGGCGCCGTTGTCGGGGAAATTGTGCTATATATTGAAGTTTACTTGAGTTTAGTATTGCTTAAGTGCTTTTTTTTTTATTTTTGATTGTGTTGTTATTCGTTAATCTTCTGCTTAGCTTTATTGTGTTACATAAGAAGGAGAGCTCACAGTTCACCCATCTTACCTCTAGATCCGGAAATCAATCGCACCTTGCGAAAGCTTCGAGGAGGTTTGGAACGGTTGAACTTGGGTTCTGAACCAGCTTCACCTCTCAGTATAACTAGTGAAAGTGAATCAGACATGGATGACGATAATGCACAGCTGTTCAGGGATTTCGGGAATCCGGGGTCCCATTATTTTACAATGTGGCATTCGACTCCCTACAACCACTATAAATTTTAGCATTCACCCTTAGTTCACACGGAATGGTGAAAGCAGAGAAATTTTGTTGAGGGTCTGATGAAGATCCACTTCATCATCTTGCTAGGTTATTAAAGATTTGTGTTATGATAACGACGAATGATATCTCTCCGGAATATATCAGGATGCATCTCTTCCGGTTTTCTCTTTCCAGAAAGCCAAAGTCTTGGCTCAAGAGCTTTCTTGCTAACTCCCTCACTACCTGGGAGCAAGTCACATTGGCTTTTCGGAAGAAGTATTTCCCAGAGTCGAAAACCACAAATATTAGGAGGAAGATCTCCTCTTTTGAGCAAGAATGTGATAAGACCCTTGCGTAGGCTTGGGAACGGTTTAGGGAGTTGATTTGTTCGTGCCATCACCCTGAGTTCATTCAAAATCTACTCATGCGGTTCTACTATGATGGTCATGACCTTATGTCACGTGCAAACCTTGATGTTGGAGCGGGAGGTCAACATTCTAAGATCCCGCAAGACCAACTTGAGTCCACCATAGAAGAAGTGATAAAGAATTACTCATGGGGTGGAAGAAGGAGAGGTGCTCAACCTAAGAAGGGTGGCAAGTTTGAGTTGGACCCTTTGGATCAAATTCAAGCAAAAATGGATAAACTTGACAAGAAATTCTCTAAGATCACCCTTACATCATCAAGTCTCCTACAAGTGAGTGCTTTCTCTTGTGACATATGTGGTGGTACAAACCACGATACCTCTTATTTTGGAGGATCTCAGTCGGAGCCTGTTGCAGCAATGAATTCTAGAGGATAGGGTTTTCAAGGTAACCAAGGGTATCGAAGCAATCAACAAGGAGGTTGGAAACAACCTCAAAAAAGTTACAATCAAGGCTTCAACCAACCTCAATAAGGTTGGAATCCACCTCAACAAGGTTATAATCAACCTCACCAAGTATACAATCAAAGCTACAATCAAGAAGAGCCCTCCTCTCGAAGTTCCAATGTCTATAGAGCTCCTCACCAACGATCCAACTTTCAAAAAACCCCTCTAAGTCCCCCAAACCCCGAACCTATTCCATCCCCCGATCCTATCTCCCAAATTCTCCAACAACTCCAAATCATCACCCAAACCTTGCTCTTCAAAGTCAAGCTCTTCAAAGCCACGAGAAAAGGTTCTAAGAGATCCAATCTCACACTAAAATGCTTGAAACCCAATTAGCTCAAGTTGCCGAGGAAAACCCCTCTAACCCCACAAATAAACTTCAAAGCCAACCCATTCCTAACCCAGCCTAAATCAATTCAAAGCTATCTATTTAAGGTCAGGAACGAACTATGAGGGCCCCAAGATGCCCAATGAGAGTGGAGGAAGTGATATTGAGGTGGTTGAGAATGACACTCAAGATGAGGAAGTTGAGAGAGACGTTAATGTTGAAAGAGAAGGAGAGGATACGGAGACGAAGAAGACTCATGAGCAAGTTGGTTACAAAGCTCCATTGCCAACACCTCCTCAAGCTAAGACCTATGTGCCGCCGGTTTCATACCCTCATAGGTTGGTGGAGAGAAAATTGAGCGACAAATTCATATAGTTCCTCCAAGTTATGAAAGACCTTCAAGTCAACATTCCCTTCCTCGAGACTATGTACCAAATGTCGGCCTATGCTAAGTTTTTAAAGTAGAACCTGTACAATAAATGGAAGGTTGAAGATGAGGTTATCAAATTGCCATACCAAATAAGTGCTCTAGTGCAACAAGATATGCCCAAGAAGCAAAAAGACCCTTAAAGCTTCACTTTTCCGGTGAAGATAGGGGACCTCGAGCCTAATGGTGCATTGGCTGATTTAGGTGCAAGTGTGAGTTTGATGCCTCTATCCATAGCTAAGAGCCTTAACTTCCCTCTTCTTCCTTCGAGGAAGACTATTCATTTGGCGGATCGATCTTTGAGAGCGCCAAATGGTGAGTTGGAGGATGTTCCAATACAAGTTGGGTATGTCTTGATGCCGTGTGATTTTGTGGTGATGGATATGGAGGAAGATCCGGAGACTCCTCTTATTTTGGGAAGAGAAACTCTTAAGACATTGGGTGCCTTAATAAATTGCAGAAATGATACAATCACGGTTGAGTAGCCAATGAGAAGGTTGTGTTTGAGTTCTCTAAAACATTGAAGAGACCCATGATAGAGAGAGTTTGTCGGGTTATTCACGTGGAGAGTGAGATGGAAGGTTTTGAGAGAGAAGTGAATACTGATGATGAGCCCTATGCTTCTATCACTGGAACACCGAGTTTAGACATGGATGAAGTGGGAGAGTTCTCTATACTTATCGATAATGCTATCGTGGAGGAGACACATGAGGCAAAGTTTGAGGTCCTTGACACTTTCATTGATAAAGAGGAGAGTTCTAAGCCTCCTCCTAAGGTAGAGTTAAAACCCCTTCCCTCATCTCTTAAGTATGTTTTCGTTGATAATGCATGTACTTATCCTATTATTGTCAACTCGGCTTTTGATGACATCTCTATACTAGAATTGATTGAGATATTGAAAAAATATAAAGATGTCATTTGGGAACTCGATTGATGACCTTAAGGGAATAATCCCGATTCACAAGGTTCCCGACCCCTCTCCCGACCAGTGAGTCGGGATTTTTTCCCTCCCTTGATATTGTTATGATTAGACTTTTGATAGGTTTTAGTCGTGTCACCTAATCAAAAATAAACCTACGGACCTCTAACTAGGTAGTCAGTGGAAGCAGGGTCGAATCCACAGGGAGACAGAGTTTCTAAATCAATATTCAACCAATTCAGCTACTCCAGATGAAATCAGGAAGGAATTAATTAAACTAAAGAATAGACTACAGAAGACGGAATAAATTGAGGATTAAACTATGGAATAAAAACCTAGGGTATTAGGTCGGTCCACCATGCTTATACCAATCAAACAAGGTCAACAACTATCAAAACCTAACTCAAAAGTCGGGGGATTAGAGCCTATGTTGAGCTATGGTTAAGACTCAACGCTCATAGTTCAACATACGCCGCATGTTCACTAACGTAATCAGAACTACTGACGTGTCCCAGGCCTCTAGTCGTAAGACGGATCTGTGCAAACAACTATTAACCACAAGCAACCAACGAAACTGCGCAATAACGTTAATTACTCAATAAAGAACAAATCACATCACAATCACCCTAATCAAAACCCTAGAAATCGATAAGAGTCTAAATCACAATCCTGGTATAAACATGGCTTTCCTATCTAACACCCTAGAAAGAGACTACTCAGACATGATCGAATTGGCAACAACAAAACTAATTGGAAACCCTAAGAATTGCATCATGAACAATTAAATAAATAAACTAAGCAGTCAAAGTAATTAAAGAGATAAAGAGTAAGGAAGAGTACCAATTGACGGAAAGCAGGAACTTTTATTGAAATCGAAATAGGTTTGATCACCTCTAAATTAATCTAAAGTGTTTGAATTGAACTAAGAACAATGAAGAATAAAACTAGTCTAAAGCTAATGAAAGATGAATAAAAGAGATGTAAAAGAGAGATCTCTCTAAATAATGAGGAAAACGGTATTTATAATACCCCTCAAGTCTAAATAAAATTCGGAAACGAAGGTCGAAATTCGCGAGTAAGTGCGCCAGACCCGATCGGGCCCGAGCACAGTACCCGATCGGGTCGACGTACAAAGTCTTCAATCTGCGCTCCTGGGCCTTCGTATAGTAGCAGCGAAGCAGCAATCCAAGTTTTACGGCCCACCCGATCGGGCCGTGGGCAGACACCTGATCGGGCCAGGCGACAAACGAGCCTAGCATGTTCACCTCACAAGCAGCGTCACAACAAGAGCTATGAGCATCCCACCCGATCGGGTCGGGCGGTGAACACCCGATCGGGCCTGGGTACATGAAATTCGCCCGATCCGATCGGGCAATGCTTGCCCGATCGGGTCCGCAACTTTCATACCCGATCATAAATACTTCGCCCGATCGGGCCATTTCTGCCCGATTAAAGCACGGAAACCTCCTTTTTGACTCTTTGGCTCTCTATTCTTCACGTTTAGAGGTCTTGGGGCCTCCTAAACTATCCATAAAGCTCGTGAGCCATCCTACGTGCCTCGTAACATCTCGTAAAGCCGTGGTTGCTTCCAAAAGGCTCGGGAATAAGGAGAAAACTCCATAAAACCTGCAATTCAATACTAAAACACGAAACCACAACTACATACGATAGTTAGCACAAAATAGCTCCCAAGAGCTCCAATGACGCACAAATTAGCTTGTAAATAAGGGAGAAAACTCTATACAAATACGTGATATCAAACTCCCCTAAGCTAAACCTTTGCTTGTCCTCAAGCAAACAGCACATGAACATGGAATAGATTACCTCACCCCAAAGATAAAAACAAATCAAAGCTCAAAACATTTTCAAGACTAAGAATCGTTCAAGCAGGCATAATTCAAGTTTGGCTCATCAAATCCATCCAACCACCAATCATTCAAGCAATTTATCAAACTCAAGCATCCACAAAGCATACAAGTCCTGAAAAGGCACTCACAAGGGTGTCACTGCTCTCAATTTTGTGGCAGGCAAAGAATGTGCCCGAACACTCACCAACCCGACCATAAGTACCCTTCCCACTCACACTCTCATGTGTTTAAGAAGGTTCAATGACGCTCATCCTAGTCAAGTCGACTCAATTAGCAGAAATACTCTTTAACTTTGACAAACTAACTCGAAATCAATCAAATGAACATTGCAGACACGAGCTCAAGAGGACTTCATAGGGTTGTAATGGGGCTTAGGTGAGAGGTAGGGGATACTTTTGGGTAATGTGGTGGAAAAACCAAGAAAGGGGGAGCATAAACCATTCAAACAAGGCCTAAGATGGCCTTCACAACTCCCAACAATCACCATAAAACCATGTAAAATAACCCAACTCTCATAAATCAATGAAAAGTGCATAACAAACCCAATTTTCTAGCAATGGAGCGAATATTCTTTTATGAACGTACGTGAATGAAAGAACTAGAATTCTTTTGAATTTTCATTTCATTTTTCTTTCATTTTTCTGAACTTCATTCACGCAACTCTAAACTTGCTTTTCCTTTTCTCTTTCTCACTCTCAAACCACAGCAAATACACTTTTAGATTCCTCAAAAACCAAACTAAACCAACAAACCAATCTCAAACTCACCCATACAAAAGCTCCCCCAAGCTAGGCTTGGGATAATACCAAGTGAAGGCTTTGGGCTCATAATAGGGGTTTAAGTAACACGAAACAAGTCATTAGGCTCAGCGGGGCTAAGGAGGATAAAAGTATATCAAAAATTCACTCTGAAGCTCAAGAATAAGACAAAAGAAAGCCTCTATCACAGCACATGCTACAAGTCATCTAAAATCAGACAAGTACGAAGTCAAAGTCAAGATCCACTAAAGAGGAACTAACACACAAGAATAGACTGGATAATAATATGAACCCAATAGGCTACAAAGAGGCCTCACAGTCTAACCAATTCAGGTATGCAGCACAAAGTGGTCTAATATAATCCAGAAATGCTCGAAATCATAGAAATCAAACATTAAATCATAGCCTCAAGATCACAAATGCCCAGCTATCCAGAAAACAAAGTCAAATCAATTTCAAATAGAGCACAACAAGGGGCACAGGGAGGCAACTAAACCAGTCATGGGAACCATATTTTTTTGATTTTTTTCAGTATTTTTGAAAGCAGTAAATCTATCCTAGAAAGCAGTATAAGAGATAGGGAATACAATCCCCCAAGCTGAACTTGGCAGTGTCCTCAATGCCAAAAGGTGATAAGGACTATGCTAAGAGGAAAAACAATGTTAGTACCCTCACTATCGCTCACAAAAGGAAGAAAAATAAAAAGAAAAGGAAAAGGGAAAGAAAAGAAATACGAGTTGCCTCTCGCACAGCGCTGGTTTATAAAGGTCCCGCACGACCATAATCCTCCCTCTCTCAAATAGAAGGGGCTTGGCAATGAGTGCCACCCTCATCAAACATCTTTCTCCTCCAAATGTTCTTGACAATGCCTCCAGACGGTGAGGCAACCTTAGGTGGAATTGGAACCTTCTCCACACCTATTTCATCCAGAACCTCAACCCTGCAACAAGATTGTTCAAGCATAGGTGCCTTAACAGCATTGGTTAGTTTAAAAATCACTTTATCATCACCAACACTCAGAGTTAAAGACCCAGACTTGACATCAATAACAGCACCAGCAGTACACAAAAATGGCCTACCCAAGATAATAGGAATCTGGGCATCCTCATCCATATCTAGCACCACAAAATCAACAGGAATATAGAATTTCCCTACCCTAACAGGAACGTCCTCTAAAACACCTAGAGGGTATTTTATAGAACGATCCGCCATCTGTAAAGTGATTTGTGTGCATTTAAGGGCGCCCATGTTCAGTTTCTTATAAACAGACAATGGCATAACAGAAACAGAAGCACCTAAATCACACAAAGCCTTATCAATAAAAATAGGTCCAAGATGGCAGGGTATAGAAAAACTACCAGGATCTTTTAACTTTGGTGGGGTTTTATTTTGAATAAAAGCACTACACTCTTCAGTAAGAGCGACACGTTCTACCCCACCAAAGTCTCTTTTCTTAGTAATCATGTCTTTCAGAAATTTGGCATAAACAGGCACTTGGGTAATTAAGTCTGTGAATGGAATTGTTACCTCAAGGTTCTTGACCATAGACAAGAACTTACCAAACTGCTGATCGACCTTGGACTGTTGCATCCTGTGAGGAAAAGGTAGCCTTGGTGTAAAAGGCGTTTCAGAAACCTTCTCCTTTTTCTTCCCTGTCTGTTCAGCTTCTGCAGACAAATCGACTTCAGACGTCGAATTCTTTCTTTTTCCTTCCTCTACCACCCTCTTCTTCCCTGCAGTCGGGGTAACCTCATCAATGGGCACTGGAGGGGCATCATATGCAATGCCACTACGAAGAGTGATGGCATTCACATGTTCTCTCTGAACTGGTTGCCCTGGCAATTGTCCCTGCTGCCTCTGTGCATTAGATTCTGCCAACTGAGCAACTTGAGCCTCGAGAAGTTGGATGTGCTTCTCTTGGGCCCTCCTTGTTTCCTCATTTTCCTTTTGCATGGACAATATCAGTTTCATCAGTTCAGAATTTTTAGGCTCTTGTGGGTTGTTTTGTGGACCTGGGGTGTGGAAATTTTGTGGAGTTTGGAAGTTATTGGGATGATGGAAGTTTTGTGGTGGTGGTCTTTGGAAATTTTGTGGGGTTTGATGGTATGAAGGTTTAGGGTAGTTTTTTGGAGGTGGAGGTTGATGGTTTTGTGGGTTTTGGTAGTTATGTGAAGGGGGGAAGGTTTGTGGTCTTTGTTGGAAGGCATTGGCCTGCTCCATCTGAAATTGACTGAACTGACAGTCATGCCCAAAGTGACCCTGAACACCACATACCTCGCAGTAAGATGAGGTAATGGGTGCTACTGCAGACATAGCATTGATACTCATGGGTGGAGGTGTCGGACTAGAAGACTTCATTAGCTGCTGAGTTAGTTGCGCCATCTGAGATGTAAGCAATGAAATAGCGTCAACTTCAAGTACCTTCTTAGTCAAACTCCTAGATGATGAATGGTCATTGGCTGCAAGATTTGATATGAATTCATAACCCTCATCAACTGCCTTGTCTAAAAACACTCCTCCTGTAGACGAATCAACAATACACTTCGTCTGAGGCTGCAGACCATTGTAGAATGTCTGCGTCAAGAACCATTTGTCCATATTATAGTGTGGAAACTCTCTCTGTAGATATCTAAACCTAGCCCACGCTTCCCTTAATGTTTCATAGGGATTTTGGGAAAACGTGGCTAGTTTATTTCTGATTTCTGCTGTTTTAGTAGGTGGGTAATACTCTCTCAGAAACGCAGCAGAAATCTCACTCCATTCAGTTTCCTGCACATCGTTCAACCACTTCTGGGCTCTATCTCTCAGTGAAAACTCAAACAACATGACTTTGAGTTGATCTGGAGTGACGCCGGCATGTTTAACGGTTCGACAAAGTTGTTGAAACCGTTGCAGATGATTTGCCGGATCTTCATTAGGATGCCCACCAAACTGATTTTGCTGGACCATGCTGATGAGTCCAGGCTTAATCTCAAAATTTGTTGCGGCAATGGTGGGCATAGTAGGTCCAGTGGAGAGACCATCTGGGTTGGGCACCCCGTATGACTTCAGTGACTTTGACATGACTGAACTCAAGGTGTCTGTTCCAGAGGTGTTCAGCTGAACAGACTGCTTTTCTTTCTACTTTATCTTTCGGATCCGCCTGATTGTCCTATCAAGATCGGGGTCCGCTGGAATGGGGGAACCGTTTCTTTGGGACCTGGGCATACAAAAGAAACAAAAAGCAGCAGTAAAGGGTACCTCGATTGAAACAATGAAGTTCCAATGAGGTACAGAGAAGTAGACCAAATAATTAAATAAAAACTTAGAGAACTAGCCGTCTCCCCGGCAACGGCGCCAAAATTTGATAGGTTTTAGTCGTGTCACCTAATCAAAAATAAACCTACGGACCTCTAACTAGGTAGTCAGTGGAAGCAGGGTCGAATCCACAGGGAGACAGAGTTTCTAAATCAATATTCAACCAATTCAGCTACTCCAGATGAAATCAGGAAGGAATTAATTAAACTAAAGAATAGACTACAGAAGACGGAATAAATTGAGGATTAAACTATGGAATAAAAACCTAGGGTATTAGGTCGGTCCACCATGCTTATACCAATCAAACAAGGTCAACAACTATCAAAACCTAACTCAAAAGTCGGGGGATTAGAGCCTATGTTGAGCTATGGTTAAGACTCAACGCTCATAGTTCAACATACGCCGCATGTTCACTAACGTAATCAGAACTACTGACGTGTCCCAGGCCTCTAGTCGTAAGACGGATCTGTGCAAACAACTATTAACCACAAGCAACCAACGAAACTGCGCAATAACGTTAATTACTCAATAAAGAACAAATCACATCACAATCACCCTAATCAAAACCCTAGAAATCGATAAGAGTCTAAATCACAATCCTGGTATAAACATGGCTTTCCTATCTAACACCCTAGAAAGAGACTACTCAGACATGATCGAATTGGCAACAACAAAACTAATTGGAAACCCTAAGAATTGCATCATGAACAATTAAATAAATAAACTAAGCAGTCAAAGTAATTAAAGAGATAAAGAGTAAGGAAGAGTACCAATTGACGGAAAGCAGGAACTTTTATTGAAATCGAAATAGGTTTGATCACCTCTAAATTAATCTAAAGTGTTTGAATTGAACTAAGAACAATGAAGAATAAAACTAGTCTAAAGCTAATGAAAGATGAATAAAAGAGATGTAAAAGAGAGATCTCTCTAAATAATGAGGAAAACGGTATTTATAATACCCCTCAAGTCTAAATAAAATTCGGAAACGAAGGTCGAAATTCGCGAGTAAGTGCGCCAGACCCGATCGGGCCCGAGCACAGTACCCGATCGGGTCGACGTACAAAGTCTTCAATCTGCGCTCCTGGGCCTTCGTATAGTAGTAGCGAAGCAGCAATCCAAGTTTTACGGCCCACCCGATCGGGCCGTGGGCAGACACCTGATCGGGCCAGGCGACAAACGAGCCTAGCATGTTCACCTCACAAGCAGCGTCACAACAAGAGCTATGAGCATCCCACCCGATCGGGTCGGGCGGTGAACACCCGATCGGGCCTGGGTACATGAAATTCGCCCGATCCGATCGGGCAATGCTTGCCCGATCGGGTCCGCAACTTTCATACCCGATCATAAATACTTCGCCCGATCGGGCCATTTCTGCCCGATTAAAGCACGGAAACCTCCTTTTTGACTCTTTGGCTCTCTATTCTTCACGTTTAGAGGTCTTGGGGCCTCCTAAACTATCCATAAAGCTCGTGAGCCATCCTACGTGCCTCGTAACATCTCGTAAAGCCGTGGTTGCTTCCAAAAGGCTCGGGAATAAGGAGAAAACTCCATAAAACCTGCAATTCAATACTAAAACACGAAACCACAACTACATACGATAGTTAGCACAAAATAGCTCCCAAGAGCTCCAATGACGCACAAATTAGCTTGTAAATAAGGGAGAAAACTCTATATAAATACGTGATATCAACTTTTCACAGTGAGGACACTCTGTGGTTTAACTTAGGGGAGGATGTATATAGTTTTGTATATAGTTTGCATTAGTTGCATATAATTTGCATTCGTCGCATATAGTTTGCATATTAGCATTTAGTGTCATGTTTAGGGTGTATGTAGGATTCTTTTGTCTTGCATTAAACATATTCATGCATGCATATAGATTGCATTTAGGATAGATTTCCGCCTTTGGTACGCATGTGCTATTCTTGATGACCTGAAAAATGAAAAAGGAAGGCTTTGATAGTCTCTAGTAGGCCAAGGAATCGATAGGTCATAGTATGATTGGTCTCCCTCTTGTGAGACTCGATCGATGTTGGTAGCTATACCCCATGTGAGAGATTTTTATTATTAACCTTATAGACTGACATCTTTTTAGTCTTATCTGCTTGGTGTGTGATGCTCTTCCTTGACGAATGTTCTCTTCTCCTTGAAATTGCATTGACTGGTTCGATTCTTGAATATGATTGAGACGCCCTATGTCTATTTGAACTACATTGCCAAATGCCACCCACATTATCTTATATCCTTTGTCACCGTCGTGAGCCTGAGCCTGTTTTCTTGTTTAACCGCATCTTTAGCCTATTAACGATTTCCCAACCTAGGGGATTGTGAAGCTAGATTGATGAGAGGTATGTCTTATGATTCAGTGCTCTAATAGTGATTTGGGTTAGTTGTATGATATGTGTTTTGGTTAGAACTCACGTTCTGTTGAGTTCACCTCCTCCGCGCTTCTTGTTGATCTCCCATCTCTCTTCCTTATTAGTTATAAAAAAAGGAAAAAAGAAAAACAAAGAAAAAATAGAAAAGAGAAAAATGGGAACATCAATCATCCCATCAAAAAAATTGTGGTTTTGTTTTTAGTACTTCATAAAGAGAGATTAGAAGATGCTATTTAGGAGGAGGTAATATTGGTTAGTTGAGTGGTTGTAACAAAGTTAGATAGTTTTGGGTTAGCGTTTGTTTAGATGGTGTTGAATTAGGAAGCTTCACTTTCTCCTATTAGCACCAAATTCTCAAATGTCTCCACACCCTTACCTTGAGCCTTCATTACAACCTTGATAAAGTCTTCATGATTCTTGAAAAGAACTAATGTCTCACGCGTTGGAGGGTGAGATGATATGCCAGCCTATGGTAGGATTTAGTCAACGGAATTAAGCTTTGACGTTCATTGTAACCATATAAACACACGAGAGACCTTGAGCATGACCAAAGTGACAACTACCATCCATATAACTGAGTCAAGCTTGGGGGAGAACTTGTGTTAAGATTGGTTGTTTTTCCTTGTGTTATAAACTTTGAGACTTTAAAGTCATTGAACTCTTGCCCTTGTATTTGGTTTGCATTCCTTGAGGACAAGCAATTGGACTAACTGGGGGGATTTGATAAGCACTTTATTATCCTTATTTGTAGACCATATTTATTGTCATTGCACGTAGTTTAGAGCATTTAGATCTAAAATTGCATGGTCTTTGTAACCCCTTGAGCTACATTGTCGTTTCACTATCAGTTTAGTTGTTTTTGGATGAATTCCATGCTAACTAACATGTTTTTGAAGCCATATGATAATTGGAGGATGGTTATGAATTTTTGGACTATGAGTGGAATAGTTTGCTAAGGAAGCAATGAAGTTATAGCACACAATGAGAAATAGTGCGCTTGCACATGCCCTATGTCTGCTCGCACAAAGGAGCACGTAGCGCAATGAAGTCTTGTATGGGGAACTTCAAATGGACATAACTTTTGATCCATAAATTGTATGAAGGTAATTCTAGTTGGAGGTGGTAGCTCTTTTCGATAGCTTTCCAACGATATATTACATGTCTCAAAAAGCACTGGAGCAGGAGTTATGACCTTTTGAAGTTTAGATGTCCGATGTCTACATGGCACACGCTCGTGTTGAAATGGACACGCCCTTGTTGGGCTTTTTCCACAAGGGCAGTTCCTTTCTGCCTCATTGCTGCTTGCCTACTGATTTCTGAGAACCAGGACAACACGCCCGTGTTCATTTCGACACGCCCGTGTTGCCTAAATCTTATGGAAACAATTGCTGTTGTGAAGACTTAGCTGAAGACGTTGATTTCAGAGAATCAGGTCTACATGCCTGTGTCGTTTTGGACACGCCCGTGTAGACATGTAGTTCGGGTTTTTTTTATCCAATTTTCCGTCTTTATTTTGGAACTAATATAAATAGGTTTAGTTAATTGTTTTAGAGGAGTCGACATTTTAGAATTCTAAACTCTTAGTTATTCTCTCTAAACTCTCTCAAACTCTTATTCTCTTACATTCGTACTCTCATTGAAGATTCAATTGCTCAATTAATCCACGTAATATTCTCTTAATCTCTTCTTTATTTTCATTGCTTTTGTTAATCATGTTTACTTTTGTTAATCTCAATTGCTTAGAATCCATGATTAGTGTGTAGTTCATTATCTAGGGTTTGGGCGAAAGTATGAATTAAGGGCTTAATTATGATGTTCATGTAATTGTATTTTCTATTGATTATTATGTATTGATCTTGGTGTTTTGACACCCTAGGGTAGATCAAAATCATGTTTATGTTAGAGCTTTTAGATTCCAATTCCTCTTAATCGAATATTTATTTCTTAGTCACCCCCTTGAATCAACTTGATATGTAGACCAAGGGATTGGGTAGAAATTAAGAGGATCCTTGTATTAGGGGTTTTTAATGCTTATTGGTTCCATTAATCAATTGACTAGAGACCATTCGAGAGAGGATCTAGTTGACTGATTAGTTGATTACTCTTGAGGGCCATTCGAGAGAGGACTCAAGTAATTTAGAGGAGAACTTAACTTTGCATGATATTCGCCTTTAAACTGTAATTGCATTGGTTGTTGTTGCCTAGCCCGGATTCATACTAGTAGCCCGAAATCTAATGTTTGCCTTATTATATTTGCATCTCGTATTTGATTGTTAGTTGTTATTCCTTAGCTAGTTGTTAATTGATAGTTGAATCAATCCTTCACACCCCCAAAATACCCTTCACTTAGGTAGTCTAGACTTAATAGACCTTAGTCAATCCCTTTTTCCCTGTGGTTCGACGCTTGACTTGTCGTTATTACGTTCATAGTAGTTGCTCGTTAGGTTTATAAATATTGTTTGGAAAGAGGTTCTTAGTGCCTTAACGACACACTAAAAACCTCTTATCAATACTCTCATTCTTAAACTCATTCATGCTTAAATCGATCATTAGTTGACAGTTTGCTTTTGACAATTGAACACACAAAATTGGAACATATATATTTAATGAAGCATAAGGATGACAAGTTATGTTAGCTTATGATCAAATGAGACATCAAGATATAAAATAGTCATATTGAATTGTTGCTCCTAAGGACAAGTGAGAGATTGAAAGAGATATCCTTTGATCAAGTTTACAATTAATTAAATCGATGTTTTGTAATTAGTTGGAAAAATTGACTGGAATAATCCAAACTATGGCCCTTCTACCATGAATAATCCCAATTATGAGTTAATCCTGTATATTATCAACTATCAAGTAGGTCTGACATAATGCACTCGGGTGACTGGAAACCGATTAATCCGGTAAAATTAGACATTTTCATTAAAAAAACATTTAATTTCCCTTTTCTTTCTCTGATTTCCACCCTTATCCAACAACCACCACCACCACTCCACCATCACGTGAACCATGAGCCACCACCACCACTTTCACCTTTACCCAACCACCACCACCACCACCACCACCACCACCCCTCTCTCCTTCCAGTTTTCACCATCAGGCCACCCCACATCCACCCCACCAAGCCACCATTTCTCACTACCCTCTTTCTCCCCCGATCCTAAACACCTAGGCCCTTAACAAGAGTAACACCATCAGAAAAAGCGAATAACACAGCATATTGATATCACGTATTTATATAGAGTTTTCTCCCTTATTTACAAGCTAATTTGTGCGTCATTGGAGCTCTTGGGAGCTATTTTGTGCTAACTATCGTATGTAGTTGTGGTTTCGTGTTTTAGTATTGAATTGCAGGTTTTATGGAGTTTTCTCCTTATTCCCGAGCCTTTTGGAAGCAACCACGGCTTTACGAGATGTTACGAGGCACGTAGGATGGCTCACGAGCTTTATGGATAGTTTAGGAGGTCCCAAGACCCCTAAACGTGAAGATTAGAGAGCCAAAGAGTCAAATGAGGTTTCCGTGCACTGATCGGGCAGAAATGGCCCGATCGGGCGAAATATTATGATCGGGTACGAAAGTTGCGGACCCAATCGGGCAAGGCGTGCCCGATCAGATCGGGCGAGAACACATGTGCCCAGACCCGATCGGGCATCTACCGCCCGATCCCATCGGGTCTAGTGCTGCTAGGTCTTATTGGGACGCTGCGGAGGAGGCTAGCTTGCTGGCACTTTTTGTCGCCAGACCCGATCGGGTGACTACCGCCCGACCCGATCGGGTGGGCCGCTTTTCTCGCCTTATTGCTGCACTGCTGCTGCCAGAGCCCAGAAGTGAAGTTGCGGGAATTTGTATGTGGACCCGATCGGGTACTGTGCTCGGGCCCGATCGGGTCTGGCGCTCTTTATCGCGCTTTTTCACTTTTTGTTCCCATTTTTAGTGAACTTGAGGGGTATTATAAATACCTTTTCCTGATTATCTTTCACTCATCTTTTATTCATCTTTCATTAGCTTTAGACTAGTTTTATTCTTCATTGTTCTTAGTTCAATTCAAACACTTTAGATTAATTTAGAGGTGATCAAACCTATTTCGATTTCAATAAAAGTTCCTGCTTTCCGTCAATTGGTACTCTTCTCTACTCTCTATCTCTTTAATTACTTTGATTGCTTAGTTTATTTATTTAATCGTTCATGATGCAATTGTTAGGGTTTCATATTAGTTTTGTTGTTGTTAATTCGATTATGAGTGAGTAGTCTCTTTCTAGGGTGTTAGATAGGAAAGCCATGTTTATACCATGATTGTGATTTAGACTCTTATTGATTTCTAGGGCTTGATTAGGGTGATTGTGATGTGGTTTGTTCTTTATTGAGTAATTAACGTTATTGCGCGGTTTCGTTGGTTGCTTGTGGTTAATAGTTGTTTGCACAGATCCGTCTTACGACTAGAGGCCTAGGACACGTCAGTAGTTCTGATTACGTTAGTGAACATGCGGCGTATGTTGAACTATGAGCGTTGAGTCTTAACCATAGCTCAACATAGGCTCTAATCCCCCGACTCTTGACTTAGGTTTTGATAGTTGTTGACCTTGTTTGATTGGTATAAGCATGGTGGACCGACCTAATACCCTAGGTTTTTATTTCATAGTTTAATCCTTTGTTTAATTCGTCTTTCTCAGCTTAATCATTAGTTTAATTAATTCCTTCCTGATTTCATCTGGAGTAGCTGAATTGGTTGAATATTGATTTAGAAACTCTGTCTCCCTGTGGATTCGACCCTGCTTCCACTGACTACCTTAGTTAGAGGACCGTAGGTTTATTTTTTATTAGGTGATACGACTAAAACCTATCAAATTTTGGCGCCGTTGCCGGGGAGACGGCTAGTTCTCTAAGTTTTTATTTAATTATTTGGTCTACTTCTCTGTACCTCATTGGAACTTCATTGTTTCAATCGAGGTACCCTTTACTGCTGCTTTTTGTTTCTTTTGTATGCCCAGGTCCCAAAGAAACGGTTCCCCCATTCCAGCGGACCCTGATCTTGATAGGACAATTAGGCGGATCCGAAAGATAAAGCAGAAAGACAAGCAGTCTGTTCAGCTGAACACCTTTGGAACAGACACCTTGAATTCAGTTATGTCAAAATCACTGAAGTCATATGGGGTGCCCAACCCGGATGGTCTTTCTACTGGACCACCAATGCCCACCATCGCCGCTAACAACTTTGAGATTAAGCCTGGACTCATCAGCATGGTCCAGCAAAATCAGTTTGGTGGGCATCCTATTGAAGATCCAGCAAATCATCTGCAACGGTTTCAACAACTCTGTCGAACCGTTAAACATGCCGGCGTCACTCCAGATCAACTCAAAGTCATGTTGTTCGAGTTTTCACGGAGAGATAGAGCCCAAAAATGGTTGAACGATGTGAAAGAAATCGAGTGGAGTGAGATTTATGCTGCATTTCTGAGAGAGTATTACCCACCCACTAAAACAGCAGAAATCAGAAATAAACTGGCCACATTTTCCCAAGAGCCTGATGAAACATTAAGGGAAGCGTGGGCTAGGTTTAGAGATTTACAGAGAGAGTGTCCACACCACAACATGGACAAATGGTTCTTGACGCAGACATTTTACAATGGTCTGCAGCCTCAGACGAAGAGTATTGTTGATTCGTCTGCAGGAGGAGTTTTTCTGGATAAGGAAGTGGATGTAGGCTACGAGTTTCTATCAAACCTCGCAGCCAATGATCATTCCACTTCCCGAAGCATTACGAGGAAGGTACTGGAGGTAGATGCCATTGCATTATTGACTTCGCAGATGGCGAAGCTGAGTCAGCAGATTAACACCTTCAGTTCCTCTTCCTCAGCAGCACCCCCTTTGAGTATCAATGCTATGTCTGCAGTAGCACCCATTACCTCATCTTACTGCGAGGTATGTGGTGTTCAGGGTCACTTTGGGCATGACTGTCAGTTCAGTCAATTTCAGATGGAGCAGGCCAATGCCTTCCAACAAAGACCACAAACCTTTCCCCCTTCACATAACTACCAAAACCCACAAAACCATCAACCTCCACCTCCACAAAACTACCCTAAACCTTCATACCATCAACCCCCACAAAATTTCCAAAGACCACCACCACAAAACTTCCATCATCCCAATAACTTCCAAACTCCACAAAATTTCCACACCCCACCTCCACAAAACAACCCACAAGAGCCTAGCAATTCTGAACTGATGAAACTGATATTGTCTATGCAAAAGGCAAATGAGGAAACAAGGAGGGCTCAAGAGAAGCACATCCAACTTCTCGAGGCTCAAGTTGCTCAGTTGGCAGAATCTAATGCACAGAGGCAGCAGGGACAATTGCCAGGGCAACCAGTTCAGAGAGAACATGTGAATGCCATCACTCTTCGTAGTGGCATTGCATATGATGCCCCTACAGTGCCCATTGATGAGGTTACCCCGACTGCAGGGAAGAAGAGGGTGGTAGAGGAAGGAAAAAGAAAGAATTCGACGTCTGAAGTCGATTTGTCTGCAGAAGCTGAACAGACAGGGAAGAAAAAAGAGAAGGTTTCTGAAACGCCTTTTACACCAAGGCTACCTTTTCCTCACAGGATGCAACAGTCCAAGGTCGATCAGCAGTTTGGTAAGTTCTTGTCTATGGTCAAGAACCTTGAGGTAACGATTCCATTCACAGACTTAATTACCCAAGTGCATGTTTATGCCAAATTTCTGAAAGACATGATTACTAAGAAAAGAGACTTTGGTGGGGTAGAACGTGTCGCTCTTACTGAAGACTGTAGTGCTTTTATTCAAAATAAAACCCCACCAAAGTTAAAAGATCCTGGTAGTTTTTCTATACCCTGCCATCTTGGACCTATTTTTATTGATAAGGCTTTGTGTGATTTAGGTGCTTCTGTTTCTGTTATTCCATTGTCTGTTTATAAGAAACCGAACATGGGAGCCCTTAAATGCACACAAATCACTTTACAGATGGCGGATCGTTCTATAAAATACCCTCTAGGTGTTTTAGAGGATGTTCCTGTTAGGGTAGGGAAATTCTATATTCCTGTTGATTTTGTGGTGTTAGATATGGATGAGGATGCCCAGATTCCTATTATCTTGGGTAGGCCGTTTTTGTGTACTGCTGGTGCTGTCATTGATGTCAAGTCTGGGTCTTTAACTCTTAGTGTTGGTGATGACAAAGTGATTTTTAAACTGACCAATGCTGTTAAGGCTCCTATGCTTGAACAATCTTTTTGCAGGGATAAGGTTTTAGATGAAGTAGGGGTGGAGAAGGTTCCAATTCCACCTAAGGTTGCCTCACCGTCCGGAGGCATTGTCAAGAACATTTGGAGGAGAAAGATGTTTGATGAGGGTGGCACTCATTGCCAAGCCCCTCCTATTTGAGAGAGGGAGGATCATGGTCGTGCGGGACCTTTATAAACCAGCGCTGTGCGAGAGGCAACTCGTATTTCTTTTCTTTCCCTTTTTCTTTTCTTTTTATTTTCCTTCTTTTTGTGAGCGAGAGTGAGGGTACTAACATTGTTTTTCCTCTTAGCATAGTCCTTATCACCTTTTGGCATTGAGGACACCGCCAAGTTCAGCTTGGGGGAGGAGTTCTGTTTGTATTCCTATTCCCTATCTCTTTTACTGCTTTCTAGGATAGATTTACTGCTTTCAAAAATACTGAAAAAAATCAAAAAAAAAAAATGGTTCCCATGACTGGTTTAGTTGCCTCCCTGTGCCCCTTTTTGTGCTCTATTTGAAATTGATTTGACTTCGTTTTCTGGATAGCTGGGCATTTGTGATCTTGAGGCTTTGATTTGATGTTTGATTGCTATGATTTCGAGCATTTTTGGATTATATTAGACCACTTTGTGCTGCATACCTGAATTGGTTAGACTGTGAGGCCTCTTTGTAGCCTATTGGATTCATATTATTATCCAGTCTATTCTTGTGTGTTAGTTCCTCTTTAGTGGATTGATCTTGACTTTGACTTCGTACTCGTCTGATTTTAGATGACTTGTAGCATGTGCTGTGATAGAGGCGTTCTTTTGTCTTATTCTTGAGCTTCAGAGTGAGTTTTTGATATACTTTTATCCTCCTTAGCCCCGCTGAGCCTAATGACTTGTTTCGTTTTACTTAAACCCCTATTACGAGCCAAAAGCCTTCACTTGATATTATTCCAAGCCTAGCTTGGGGGAGCTTTTGTATGGGTTGAGTTTGAGATTGGTTTGTTGGTTTAGTTTGGTTTTTGAGGAGTTTAAAAATGTATTTGCTGTGGTTTGAGAGTGAGAAAGAGAAAAGAAAAAGCAAGTTTAGAGTTGCGTGAATGAAGTTCAGAAAAATGAAAGAAAAATGAAATGAAAATTCAAAAGAATTCTAGTTCTTTCATTCACGTACGTTCATAAAAGAATATTCGCTCCATTGCTAGAAAATTGGGTTTATTATGAGCTTTTCATTGATTTATGAGAGTTGGGTTACTTTATATGGTTTTATGGTGATTGTTGGGAGTTGTGTAGGCCATCCTAGGCCTTGTTTGAATGATTTATGCTCCCCCTTTCTTGGTTTTTCCACCACATTACCCAAAAGTATCCCCTACCTCTCGCCTAAGCCCCATTACAACCCTATAAAGTCCTCTTGAGCTTATGTCTGCATTGTTCATTTGATTGGTTTCGAGTTAGTTTGTCAAAGTTAAAGAGTATTTCTGCTAATTGAGTCGACTTGACTAGGATGAGCGTCATTGAACCTTCTTAAACACATGAGAGTGTGAGTGGGAAGGGTACTTATGGTCGGGTTGGTGAGTGTTCGGGTACATTCTTTGCCTGCCACAAAATTGAGAGGAGTGACACCCTTGTGAGTGCCTTTTCAGGACTTGTATGCTTTGTGGATGCTTGAGTTTGATAAATTGCTTGAATGATTGGTGGTTGGATGGATTTGATGAGCCAAACTTGAATTATGCCTGCTTGAACGATTCTTAGTCTTGAAAATGTTTTGAGCTTTGATTTGTTTTTATCTTTGGGGTGAGGTAATCTATTCCATGTTCATGTGCTGTTTGCTTGAGGACAAGCAAAGGATTAGCTTGGGGGAGTTTGATATCACGTATTTATATAGAGTTTTCTCCCTTATTTACAAGCTAATTTGTGCGTCATTGGAGCTCTTGGGAGCTATTTTGTGCTAACTATCGTATGTAGTTGTGGTTTCGTGTTTTAGTATTGAATTGCAGGTTTTATGGAGTTTTCTCCTTATTCCCGAGCCTTTTGGAAGCAACCACGGCTTTACGAGATGTTACGAGGCACGTAGGATGGCTCACGAGCTTTATGGATAGTTTAGGAGGTCCCAAGACCCCTAAACGTGAAGATTAGAGAGCCAAAGAGTCAAATGAGGTTTCCGTGCACTGATCGGGCAGAAATGGCCTGATCGGGCGAAATATTATGATCAGGTACGAAAGTTGCGGACCCGATCGGGCAAGGCGTGCCCGATCAGATCGGGCGAGAACACATGTGCCCAGACCCGATCGGGCATCTACCGCCCGATCCCATCGGGTCTAGTGCTGCTAGGTCTTATTGGGACGCTGCGGAGGAGGCTAGCTTGCTGGCACTTTTTGTCGCCAGACCCGATCGGGTGACTACCGCCCGACCCGATCGGGTGGGCCGCTTTTCTCGCCTTATTGCTGCACTGCTGCTGCCAGAGCCCAGAAGTGAAGTTGCGGGAATTTGTATGTGGACCCGATCGGGTACTGTGCTCGGGCCCGATCGGGTCTGGCGCTCTTTATCGCGCTTTTTCACTTTTTGTTCCCATTTTTAGTGAACTTGAGGGGTATTATAAATACCTTTTCCTGATTATCTTTCACTCATCTTTTATTCATCTTTCATTAGCTTTAGACTAGTTTTATTCTTCATTGTTCTTAGTTCAATTCAAACACTTTAGATTAATTTAGAGGTGATCAAACCTATTTCGATTTCAATAAAAGTTCCTGCTTTCCGTCAATTGGTACTCTTCTCTACTCTCTATCTCTTTAATTACTTTGATTGCTTAGTTTATTTATTTAATCGTTCATGATGCAATTGTTAGGGTTTCATATTAGTTTTGTTGTTGTTAATTCGATTATGAGTGAGTAGTCTCTTTCTAGGGTGTTAGATAGGAAAGCCATGTTTATACCATGATTGTGATTTAGACTCTTATTGATTTCTAGGGCTTGATTAGGGTGATTGTGATGTGGTTTGTTCTTTATTGAGTAATTAACGTTATTGCGCGGTTTCGTTGGTTGCTTGTGGTTAATAGTTGTTTGCACAGATCCGTCTTACGACTAGAGGCCTAGGACACGTCAGTAGTTCTGATTACGTTAGTGAACATGCGGCGTATGTTGAACTATGAGCGTTGAGTCTTAACCATAGCTCAACATAGGCTCTAATCCCCCGACTCTTGACTTAGGTTTTGATAGTTGTTGACCTTGTTTGATTGGTATAAGCATGGTGGACCGACCTAATACCCTAGGTTTTTATTTCATAGTTTAATCCTTTGTTTAATTCGTCTTTCTCAGCTTAATCATTAGTTTAATTAATTCCTTCCTGATTTCATCTGGAGTAGCTGAATTGGTTGAATATTGATTTAGAAACTCTGTCTCCCTGTGGATTCGACCCTGCTTCCACTGACTACCTTAGTTAGAGGACCGTAGGTTTATTTTTTATTAGGTGATACGACTAAAACCTATCACATATCTATATCTTAATATTAACACAACATAATAACATAAGAATCTGATAATTTCACTCAACAAAATCAGCAAATAAAACTATAAAAATCATCCAAAAAAACTAATCTGATAATTTTATTCAACAAAATCACAATGAAAACAACAAAGTCAGCAATTAAAACTATAAAAATCATCCAAAAACAACTTTTACAATAAGAATTTCACTCCCTCACCCTCACCTTCATCATTATCATCGACTAAACAAGTAGAATAGAAACTGAACATGTGTTCAAACTTAAAACGCTGTTGATGATATAGAGAGTGTGTATAATGGAGTTGAGAGCAGTGACACAATCACCCAATCTCAAAGCTTGATTTCAATGGGTATGAAACGAGTTCTTAGAATTTGAGGAAGATTCGAATATCCGATGTGGTTTAAAAAAGTTTTAATTTTTCGCAGATCGGTGTATGTCTGATATTTTTACAATGAATTTGTTCCTTGAATAGGTTGAGTTAACTTGATGATGGGAAGATGAAAATGAGGTGTTGATAATTATGGAAAAGGGAGATGGATGAATCTAGGGGGAAGAAAGAGAGAGTTCACTCTCGATCACAAAATGAGAGAGAGTTCAAACTTGGAAGCCTAATTGAGGGTGGTTTTTGGTTTTTTTTTTTCAGTCGTTAGGGGTGGTGGATGAGGCTGGGGTGGTGGGTTTCAGTTGTAGGGTGGGGAATAAGGAAGAGGGGTAAGGGTGGAAAATATAAAAGAAAAAAAGAAAAAATTAATTGTAAATAACCAATTAAATCGTGATATGTGGCATGTTTACCTGTTAAACAGAATCTTCAGGTCACGGTATGTTTGTGGCGGACCTCCCCAATAGTTGGAATTATACAGGATTAACTCATAGTTGGGATTATTGTTGGCGGATCGACCATAATTTGGATTATTCTAGTCAATTTTTCCTAACTAATAATATTAGTTAAACTATAACTTTAATAATTTTAGGTAGTCAAGTGTCTTGCCAGAACCTACTTATGATTTGTATGACGACAAGATGTTATGCCCTTCATTATAAAGTATTAATAACGATAAAATTATTCAATTGTCGATATTCTATTATTGTCGTTTCGGGTGACTAGAAACACAATGAATTTGTATGTTCAGGGGAGTCAAAATCCAGCTCAAGGTAGGCAAAGTGACGATTCGAGGTTCTTCGATCGAGGTCCTACAAAACTAATGACGGTGAGCTAACCCGGGGTTGTACCCGGGATCATCCTTCCGATGCCTAAGTCAGACCGGAGCTTAGTAATTGTCAAAGAACAATACTTGCTCTTATATTGAAATGCGTGTAAAAACGTACCTGACTGACCAGGTCAATTACTATTTATAGACAGTACTTGGATGATGTCTCCTGGTGAGGGTGATGATGTCATGAAGGTTGTCTATAAGTGGGCTTCACTGATGGCGTGTACTTTTCGGCCTGAGGGAGCCCTAGGGTCAAAAATAGTAATTTCGTATATCAAGGGTATTTTTTGGAACTTTCCTTAATGAGGTGGGCCAGGACTGGACTAGGCCCAAACAGTTGTAAAAGGTGTTAATTCTAGTAGTGGTTCTTTGAGCACTTGAGAGAATTCAACATGTGCCTTGATACAAAATAATGAGCTGGTAACATCGGAAAAGTTACCCGTATATGTACGTAGTAAGTACTTGAGGCATCGAAATTGATCTATCTAAGATGAATGTTATCCTTACGATGCCACCTCCTCAAAGTGTAAAAAAAATCCAAGAATTCCTAGCTAGATTACAACATATCAATCGGTTCATCACAAAACTCATAAATTTGAGAGTGGATATTTACAAAGCTAAGGAAAGGTACGACTGTGAGTACGATTATTGCCAGGAGGCCATCGATCGATAAGATAAATGAAAATCTCTCTCGTTCCCCCCTCACCCAGGAATACTTTTCGATTCTGTTTAACATTGACTTATACCGCCATGGGAGGCATGTTAGCCCAATAGGTTGATTCATTAAAGACTGCTACATTAACATTGACTAATGCTCATGTTGGAAGAATCCCGCAAAGCACAACAACTCGGTTCTTCCTTCTAATGTGCTGCTTGCATCATCAGACTCCCTCATAACGATTCCGCCGATGACGTTGCCGAGGCTACGACACCATTTTAGCCGCGGCATCACCAAGCATTCTCCTCACACAGCCGTGGGCGCGGTGGCCGAGGCGGTAGAAACAATGGTGGCTACCAATATCCTAAGCATTATGTGTATCGTTCTCCCTCACATTGGGCTCCCTCTCCTGGGCCATGCCCGTAACCCACTGCCTAGCAGCGCCCACCTCATTGGCTGCCCATTCACCTGGCATCCTTGGGCCGCGACCAGTTCATGCCTATACAGCCACGTCCGAGTGCACATACGACACAAACATCGACTCAGTCATGCATACAATAATTCTCAATCCCCCCGATGAAAATTGTACATGGACACCGACGCATCATCCCATCTGACGGGTGATTCAGGTACTTTCTCATCTTATTCTCATTCTAGCATTACTAAAAATATTCTTGTTGGTAATGGCAATACTATTCCTGTTTCTGGTCATGGTAACACTATTATTCCTTGTCCGTCTCATTCTCGTTCCCTCCTCAATCTTAAACACGTCCTTCATGCTCCTCAAATCATTAAAAGCCTTATCTTTGTGCAAAAATTCACTACTGACAATCATGTTTCTGTGGAATTTGATCCCTTTGGTTTACATGTGATGGACCTTCAGACGGGGACTATTATTATGAGATGTGATAGCAAAGGAGATCTATATCATGTTTCTTCCATCACTCCTCCTTCTGCTCAAGTTTTTGTTGTTCTCTCCACCACCACTTAGTACAATCGCTTAGGACATCTTGGTGCTCCTGCATTTAATTCTCTTAAGTTTAGAAACTTCATTTCATATAATTCAAGTGGTGTTTGTTTTTGCATAGTTGTCAACTTGGAAAACATATTAAATTACCTTTTTATTCCTCTAATAATACTATTGTTGCGCCTTTCGTTATTGTGCATAATGATCTTTGGATCTCTCTCACTTTGAGTTCCTCTGGTCATCGTCATTATATCTTGTTTTTGGGTGATTAAACTAATTTCCTTTAGACCTTCCCTCTCACAAAAAAAAACCTCAAGTCTTATCTACCTTCATATATTTCCGTGAATATATTCATACCCAATTTGAATGTAAAATACAAAGTTTCCAATGTGATAATGGTCGAAATTTGATAATACTCCATTCTAAAAACAATATGTGCAATATGGCATGTACTTCCGCTTCTCTTGCCTCTACACTTCTTCTAAAAATGGTTAAGCGGAACGTAAGATTTGCTCTATCAAATAACACACGTCCGCACCCTTTTTCTCCATGCCTCTATTCCCTCTTCTTTTTGGCCTCATGCCTTCCAAATGGCCACCTACCCTCACAATATTATCCCTAGCAATAGGGATGTCAATGGGGCGGGGCGGGGCGGATGTTGGCATTCCTATCCCCATCCCCGACCCATCACCCATGGCGGGGGAAAATCTTGTCCCATCCCCGCCCCAACGGGGACAAGATAAAATCTATCCTCGCCAAATCCCCGCGCGAATCCCTGCACCGCCCCATCCCCACCCATCCCCGCGCGAATCCCCGCACCCTCCCCAATCTATTAGGGTTAAGGGAGAGGGAAAACAAAAGTTTAAAAGTAATTTGGATTTTCGTCTTTGGGCCTTTGGAAAATAAAAGTATCAAATGAAAGCAATAAACAGCTAATAACATTTAGTATTTCAGCCCTTTGTAGAATACCTATGGCGGGGCTCAGACGGGGCGGGCGGGGATGGGGCAGGGTGGGTGGGGATGGGGCGGGTATGACTAACATCCACCCCCGCCCCATTACCCATGGCAGGGATGGTTTTCATCCCCATCCCCCGCTAAACCTTCCCCCATCCCCACCTAACTGGGGTGGGTGCGGCGCAGGTCTCCACAAAACCCGCCCCACTAACATCCCTACCTAGCAAGGTTCTTTCTTTCTCATCTCCTACATAAATACTCTATCACCGAAAACCTTCGTATTCCCATCTTCGCACCTTTGGGTGTTTATGCTACCCTCATCTCCCCTCATCTTGCATTAACAAAATCCAAGCTCACACCACTCCTTGTGTGTTTCTTGGATTTTCTTCCACTCATCGTGGGTATAAATGTTATGACCTTAGCTCTAACAAGTTATACATATCACAACACATCACGTTCAACGAAAATATATTCCCCTTTGTCGCGATCCACTCCCCCCAAATCCAACTCCTACTCCTTCTTGGACTCTCCCTCTTCGGTCCCTTTTCATCTTCCGCTCACCATTCCTCCGATTAGGCCCAACCAAATCCTTCCAGATGCCCTACCCTCTCCTCAACACATCCACACCTCTCCACATATACCTCCTGATCCAATAACACAACAACCTCTACATATCAATTCATCTCCATCTTTAATTAGCCCAAACTCCACAAGACCAGTCCCTTATTCCATATATCTCTCAAGACCAAACTCCCACGCTCACTACTCATGCCCCCCCTCCAACAGCCCATCCCACACCACCCTCACCCATCCCGTCCCCATCCGTGTCCCAACTCCCACTCATCCATTCCCTTATATACCCCAACCCACTCAACTCCCTCTACGCACTCCTCGCCTCCCGCCTGACAGGCCAATTCACCAACTGCCCACTCCGCTTGTCCTCCTCCCCCTCCCCCATCAAAACCCACATCTCACATTCGCACATAGGCCAATAATGGGAATTTTAAACCCAAAAAGCACGTGAACCTCTCGACCACCACTACTTCTCCCTCTCCCATTCCCACCTCCCCTTTAGTTGTTATTCATGATCCGAACTGAAAAGTGGCCATAACTTATAAATATAATGATTTAATTAAAAAAAAGACTTGGGAGCTTGTTCCTCGTCCCTCTGATGTGCATATTGTCCGTTGTATATGGCTCTTTAAGCATAAATTTTGATTCGACGGTTCTCTTGAGCGGCAAGCTCGTCTTATTGCTAATGGCAGGTCGGCATTGATTGTTAGGAAACGTTTAGTCCTGTGGTCAAAACAATCCGAACCATTCTCTTTCTTGCTCTCAGTAAGTCTTGGTGTATCCATCAGCTTGATGTTAAAAATGCCTCTCTCCATGGTCCTCTACAGGAAACAGTCTGTATGCATCAGCCACCTGACTTTTAGGATCGCATTCACCCTGATTATGTGTGTGCCGTCTCCGTAAGCCTCTCTATGGGCTCAAACAAGCCCCTCGTGCTTAATACCAACTGTTTGCCAATTATCTCTCTTCCTTTGGGTTTCATCATAGTCAGTCTGATCACTAATTCTTTATTAATCATCATGGCTCTGATGTTGCTTATTTACTAATATACGTGGATAATATTATCTTGACTGCCTCGTCGGACACCCTACATACCACTATTATGTCTCATCTTAGCGCTGAGTTCACTATGACTGATTTGGGTCCTTTGAGTTATTTTCTTGGTATTGCAGTCCACTATTATTTTCTTGGTATTTCTTGTTTCTCACTCAAAAAAGATAGTTTGTGGGATAGATGGATTGACACATACTATGTAAAATATATTGGAAATAATATTTCCTTTAATCATAATGATTATACAAAAGTCTATTTATACAAAGTACAAAAGAATCCTAGAAAATAGTTAACAAACTATCTATGAGATATACATAGATACATAAAAGATATGTACAACTAACAAGAATATTTTCATATTCTATCACACCTCCATAGTTGAAGTGAGATTAGGAAGGACACTGAAACTAGATCTAAATTCCTCAAAAAGAGGTTAAATACGTAGAGCAATTAAGATTTTTTTTATTTATTTACTTATTTTTTTAAAATTTTTGGTCTCCACTCCTTCTTCCCTTATATAATAAAAATTACTGAAAAAATAATTGATGTACTTAGTTATCCTTAGAAGATTATGTAGATTACAATTCTCTCTCTACGAAAATTACTTGGGTATAATGTCCAACCCCGCTACTTTTTTTATTTTGTTCAAAACTACGCCAATTATATGACTTTTTTTCTTCACCTTTTATACATTTATACTTACACCAAACAAAATAAGCAAGAGTTCTCAAAGTTGCAACAATTACTTGTTTCTCCAGTATAGTTAGTTCTGAAACTTCTGTTGACCTTGGGCCGGCCTTATCCCATGGCTAGGTGAAAGATCGTTCGAAGTCCTAAAGAAAAGTGATAAACTTCATTAGGTTTGTACACTTAGCCGTGCATCAGAGGAGAATCCGACCATATATAAGCCCAGTCCTAAAACCAATTAGTGATAGGTAAAGTAGCCTATTGGACTTGTGTCGTTGTGTGTATCATTCTCCTTCATCGACGTGGGATCACAAGTGGGTATTTCTCTTTAACACTCCCTCTCAATTGTGAGCTCATTTTCAACTTGCAATCTAGATTAGTCACAAACATCCTCGTTGTTTCTTCAATCTAGACTTCCAACATGAGGCCAAATAAATCCTACTTAGGGAAATCATAATATTATTGGGCTACTTGCTCCAAACAGTTTTTCAAACTCTCGCCATAAACCTCATTGGACTTGTACACCTAGGCGTGCACCGGATGAGAGTTGACCACATATAAGCCTAGATGGGATTCCAGCTTAAAACCAATTGGTGATAGTTGAAATAGTCCATTAGACTTAATTTATGTCACTTTCGTTCTCCTTAATCAATGTTGGATCACAAGTGAGTATTTCTCATTAGCATATAGTGAGATGTATAAACTATTAAAACATGAAATGATATTTGCTCTATGCTAATAACACTATTATAAGATCATGATGAAAAGATACAAGGTAAGTTTTTGTCTCTTAAACATGAAACGCTATTTGGTCTAAGCGGTAGTGTATTCACTATTATAAGATCATGTTGAAAAGATAAAAGGTATGTTTTTGTTTCTTTTAAAAAAAAATAGGAGTTGTATGTTGCTTTAAAACTACAGCAACTCAGCACATCCTACTCCATTCCCCAATAAATGAAAGAAAAACCTATAATCATTCTGATTCAATAATTCTCTCCCTAACAGTTTGATTACTCAACCATACTTAATGGCAATTTCTCACTCTCACCTATTTAAACTCTATCTTTTGAGATAGTTTAGGGCTTTAGGTTCACCCTTCAACTGATTGAAAAAGTCCAGGATATTTTCATACTGACAAGTCCCAAACGGTCACGACAATAGTGATGCCACGAGCAAGAAGATGAGACCAGAGAAAATGTCAGTAGAGTAATTCCAGCAATGGGAACTAGAGTTCTAGCCATGATAAACCCATTGTTGGTGAGATGTCAAAAGAATCTAATGTAAAAAAAAAAAAGACAAAAACAAAAACAAAAGAAAAAAGGAAACGAGGAGGTTGAGGAGACTTATCGAGTATCGTACCCAAGGATTACACACACTACACGAGCGCCAAAAGGAACTACCAACAATAATGTGATAAGTTTAATATAGCTTTGTTTAAGATATTGGGACAATCATCTTGGATGACAAGGTTACATTGATTGACATCTTTAGACTAATCTCTAGGCTGCGGCTATTCATAAAGGCACATTATTAAAGAGGCCAACTAATAAACAGACAATATCACTGCTATCACTGCTATGCTTAGGTACCCATAAGCGTCAAAAGTACTTCCTAAGTTCCTATGTTCTTTTTGATCAACCTTTAAGATCAACGGTGAAGTTCTTCAACTAATTCTCTATCATGAGAATTACATGTTCATACGAGGAATTATGGGCGTCTATTTGGTGGAGTCCCAAAAGACTCCACCACATGGTAAAAAAGACATTTTATGTCAAAATTAAAAAAGCTAGGTGAACGGACTATGTAGACAGACGCGCGTGTTTCTCTTCTTCAGTCCATCTCCAATCTCTCTCTTGCTCTGCTATATCTTGCTGAAAATACCCCTAAAAATAGATTTTTTTGGGCAAATTGCGGTTGAAGGAATCACGATTAAAGTATCAAATCTTGCTGTAAATTGTTTGAAACCTCGATTGTCATCTAAAGGTATAATTTTTCATCTTTTTTATTTATTTATCGCCTATTTTTCGTTCACCTCCCAACCCTAATTCTAATGATAAAACTTTCGAAATTTCTATATTTGTGTAGAGATAGTAATTCAATTTGGTGATATTGTGAATGAGTAGGAAATTGATTATATTGAGAACCCTAAATTGTTGATTTTAGTTAACTAATTAATTGTTTGGGCTTTAGACAAGGTAAAGAGTTGCGTGATTTTAGTGTTGTAGCGTTGGTTTTGAGCTTAGTTTTTCCATTTATTTAACTAGTCGAAGAATGAGATCAAAATCCTTCAATTTTTTTAAGTGGTTGATGAGTATTGAACAAGAAGTGTTAGAAGATGGGAGAAAGGTCTTGTATGCCATATTGGAATGAGGTTGGTAATTTGGGAATTGATTAAGGCACAGATGAGTGGAGAACTGAAGCTGCAACCCCTTCTACACTTGCTTAAAGTTGTTGCTTGATCCGCTCTTCACTTGAGCCTTCGATCAAGCTAAAGGGTCAGTAACTATAGAATAGATACAAAACAGGGAGCCGCCTAGGCTAAGTTTCTTACCTTTGCTAGATTGAACTTGTTCTGTTGTCGGCACGACATAAATAAAATTTGCATCTACATTCAAATCTCCATTTTGACGATTGTCAGCAACAAATGCTTCTCTTTTTTGTAGGAGTTTTACTAGGTTTAGGAGGAGGGAAATGAGTCTCATGCCGCACATTCCAAGGGTCTTGGTTACTAAATAATGAGTTCGCATAATCATTCCCAATTGCACCCCATGGCCGGGGAACGACCGTTGCGGGATCGAAACGCTGTTTTGCAATGTCGTAACCGTGAATTCTATGGAATTTATGTTGGGGAGTTGAGGAGGGAGCAGAAGAAGCCTCAACAAATGAAGGATGTGAGTATGGGAGGTGGTAACAAAGGGTGTCCTTTAGGTGGTGGGGAGAAAGATGAAGGGTTTCTTTCGGTTCCGAAAGCGAAGAATGCTTAAAGGTTGGAGTAAGATTGGTGAAGGGCTTCTTATTGTATTGGTTACTAGTGCTTTTAATACTTTCATTACTATTTATAATGTTAAAGAATTTTTGAAAGATGGGGTTTTTATACTCACTGATGTTGTTAAGCAGATGAAAGGGCCTCACTTTTGCTTTGGTTTATTGATGATTGCATTGTTTGCTGAAGTATTGTGGACCTCTATTGACTTTTTTAGATGTTGTAGATTGTTTTGCATTGTTCTTGATGAGGCCATCTGTGTCATTTGTCGAAATGGTAGAAGTGAAAATAAGTCCAGAGTAGATCACAAGTTAAAATAAGTGCTTATTATGAATGAATTTGATATAATGCTCTCAAAGTTTACTATGTAACTGATAGTATATAATTAGCAACTAAGTGTTAATTTTTAGTTGGATCATGCTACGGATTTTAGAAGCTTTTAGAACAAATGTTACTCTGAAAGTTCCTTTTAGGGTCCAGAGGGATTAATTTACCTAGATATTGAGGGCTGTCTTGAAGTCTCTAATTCATTAAGTACACACAAGTCACATTTTTGTGTTGAAAGGCTTAAAACATAGAAATTATATTGAGTCCAAGCGAAGGACAGCAAAGCTTACAACTGAATAAAACATAGAAAGGTCAAAACAGAAAAAAAAAAAACATAGAAAGGTCTTGTATGCCATATTTTGAGCAAGTTGCTTATTGTGTATGGTAAGGATGATGTTGTAATTGATTATGTAACTATTGATGATGTACACCTATATCAAATCACTAGTTCAATATATTCAAATGCATTGTAGTTGATATTCGCTTTGCTCGCCTTTATCTTGCACTTTCATTGAGTAATGTTACCCATAGCTTGTGTTGCTTTTTGTCATTGCAAAAACATGATGTTGATGTAAGGCTCTACTACATACGCCATATATTAGCTCATCCAATTCGACTTTGTCCATTATTCTGACCTCTAAGAAAATTTGCACTAGGTGACCACGACCATTTTTCTGAGGTTTCCTTTCCTTATTAATCTGAAATGGTGAGACAAATAAAGGGAAGAATGTACAAGTTGGAGATGGTGGGAAGAAGAGGAAGATTGTCCAAGGGAAATTTTCTAAGGATCGTGAGAAACAAAAGGAGAGTAGTTCAGAGGAGTCTGAATATCTACCATCTCATTCCGATAGTGAAGGTGCTGGGGATCAGCAGGGCAGTATGTATCGGGAGCCGCAGCCAGCGGGGCGACCTCAGGAGCAGCAGCCTCGGTAGGAGCTGGTGAAGAAGACGTACAAAAAGAAGGTAAAGTGTGTGGTTTCATTATTACACCCAGTTGATATATACATATGTGTATACATTTTCAATACGCAAGATAAATGTTTGATATATGGAGAATTAAGTACTTGTTCTGTATATAATGTTTGCAGGCAAACATGATTGGGGAAGAAATCAAGAAGAAGAATGTTGTAGTTGAAACAATTTTGATGAAGCAAAAAAAAGGTAATATGATGAACAGAACTTTTTTGACGTGGTTAATGGTTGAAAATGAATTTATTACTAATGGTGTATTGTAATAATGTGCAGGAACCGAATGTCATTTGCAGGCTGGAGGCATTCGGTAAGGTTGTAGCGGCTATGTCCTACCATGGAAAAAAAATTGTCCGCGACATGGGCTTTGGCGGACTCCTAGAGTTAGGTAAGATAAGATTGTTGTTCCACTTTGCTTGTTTAGATAATTATAATGATCATATAAGGACTATAATTTTGCTCCTTTAGATTTTGGTTTTAGACCATCTTTATTTTGCTCCTTCAACTCAGGTTTACAACATTATGCAAAAAGGAGAAAACCTTCTACAACCAATTAGATATACAAAATAGAATAGAACAAATAAGTTAAGTGTTGAACTACTATTTATTATATGATGTGTTTGTTTGGAAAAAAATGATCAACAAGAGGTCAGAACTAAGGTCATAGAATTGTACATGTCATTCTAGCGGGCCACCTGTACAATGTGGAACTAGGCTAATTTCATTTCCTAATTTAAAAATAGCTCTTTTTTTTGTCAAAACTGTGTAATATTAGATACTTCTATCAACGGAGAAGTTTATAAAATAGGATGTAGATTAATTGTTGCGCATATGTTCATACTATTAGTTAGCCTTTTATGACTAAATTTATTGTTGCAAGTATTATGATGAACTGGTGTGCGGAGAAGTTTAACTTTTTGTTTAACCATAATTTATTTCACAACACTTAGGTTGATTTATATTTAATATTTCTATTATTTCATGGTTTTAGACAACAACATTACGCAGATGCCTCGACGTTTTTCCTACTGGTTGATGACAAGGTTTGATGCGGTGACGATAACCATCAGATTTGGAGATGGGAGGGATGTTGCGGTGACGAAAAAGGACTTGGAGTACGTGTTGGGCATCCCACTTGGTGAAGAAAGTGTACCACGAGGGATGTACAACTTAGATGCTGACATGGTTTCGGAGTATGGCCTCATTACATCCATGTACAGCGCTGTTGGTTCTGATATTCAGGTGCAGAGGGCTTTGGACATTGTAGCCGCCCTTGAAGCTGGTTGTACAGAGGAGGAGGAGAAGTAGTTTAGGATTAGTTTTTTTATTGTAGCATTAGGGCAGGTTCTTTGCCCCAACACTAGTGGCAATACCATTGATAATTTTTTGGTTGCATCTTTGACGGTCGCCCAACGAGCATTGGAGTTTGATTGGTGCTCGTTTGTACTTGAGTATTTAAAGTTGAAAGCGATTGTGTTCGCTCACAAGTTTAGGGAGAAAGGTTATGTAGCCGGTTGTTCCGCATGCCTTATTTTTTTGGTGGTGAGTGTCCAATTTTGAAAATTTTACATTTTTCTTAGAGTTCCAAGTTTGATTGGTGCTCGTTTTCTTAGAGTTTAGGGAGAAAGATTTTTTACCTTGATCGACTCAACAGGCCCCCTATACAATGGGGTCGTTTTCTTAGAGTTGCGGTATGGACGAATGACTTGGTGAAGTCAGTGATATCCCATGGCATGAGAAGTACTCTTGATTACGGAAAACATTCTGTAAGTTATATTTTGCTTGTTATATATGTTTAACAAATATGTAATATTTGTTAATTGATAAGTTCTATTTGTTGTAGTCCCTGTCTGTCAATTATGGTTGTGATCATGAGCGTGATGACGCTCAAGTTATTCCTCGTGTACATAGAGAAGGAGGGGTCGTTCTAGACGCTTACAAATTATCCAAATTGCGACTGAGGTGATTATTTGTCTCAAAGTAGTTTTGGCTTACATTGGTACTGAAATAGGTTGTTTTTGGTAGTATAGGTAAATTGTTTATATATGTTTCTTGTTCTTTGTTGTTGCAGGTGGCTCGCATTCTTAGGACTCAGATCAAGATATTTGTTGATAATGTTGTGGAATCGGCGATTTTAGGTTTGGTCAATGTGGCGGACATTTCGCGGCCAAAAGTGTCTTCTAAAATTGAACATACAGTTCGGGCCACATGATGAGGAAAGGACCCACGATGATGTGGTCTTCAGAGACGATGTGAGTAAGGTTGTTTTGGGTCTCGCCCAAGAGTACTTGATTGTACATGATGAGGAGGATGTGGAAGGTCAATTTGATCGGACCATAGGTGACCCTGGCAAGGAAGGGGACGTGACACATGTAGAACCCGGGTCACACGAAGAGGTTGCCGCTTCAAAAGTCAGGGTCTTAAGGGTTCCATATGAAAGACCAAAGAAGGGGTCAAGACCTTCACTCTCCTCCACCACCTCATTGCCTATATCCAGAACATCTGATGGCGACCCTTCTGCTGCCGCTACCACCAAAACGCTACTCGACTGTTCTGCCGCCCTTGAAGATGCCCCACCTTGCCCCCAAGACCCACCTTCCATCAGCACAACCACATATGCCCCTTCAAACACTATCGTACAACCATCTCCTAGTTCCGCAGACCCACCTTCCACCACTACAACAGAACCTCCTACTACTACCCAAGACAACCCACTTTCCACCACAGACCAACAACCAACCACAGAAAACCTAACTCCCAACACAAAACCACCTTCCCCATTTATTCCCGACGATCAGTTTGCCAAAATGACAGTGGCGTTTGATGCATGCGAGCTTGTCATGGATAGTTATGAGGGCGACGGAGACACTATCGATGGGGATGGTTTGCAGAGGAGCAGACCCTGAAGGCACCTTGTCCCTTCTTCCATCATATGTTCTGAAGATTTTTCAGCCGCCACCACTTCATCGCGGTTGTCAATGGCGGAGAAGGATCTTCTAGAGTTCTTTAGGAGAGGAAAAGACTACAATGCGTAAGTAATATTTACTTTAACTGCTTGATGTTTTTAATTGTTAAGCTTAGTGCCAAACACAATTCAAAATCCCTAACATACGCCTCATGTCAGTGCAATCGTCGTTGCTCCACTATAATATCACTCATACACTGTATACACATGATCCATGCATAAATTCACACTGCCACACCAAATCTAAGAATACACTAATGCTCTCAACTTTATTTCTAGGTTTGATGTTTGGTTGAAATGAGTGTAAAAAAGAGGAAATTTCATGTATTGTATAAGGTTTATGATGATAATGTTGATGAAGGAGATAAAGTTTATAGGTTTCAAGTTTTTACTTCCAAATGGGTGTGTTCTTGTGATTAAAGACAACCCAAAAGATAAAAGTATTCATTTGGATGTTTTTAATTGTTATTTTCGTTTTTGTTTTAATAATGGACCGTTGGTACATGATTGGATGGTATGTACGCGACGCAATCCGATTGCTATGGGGTTGCATCAACGATGAGTCGTGTCAGCAATTAGTACGTAGTTACGGCTGCGAGGTTGTACAACAAAAGGTGGGAGGTGGCCTTTGAGGGAAAGAGAAAGCGTGTAACACCCCGTAATTTCACTAGAAATTTCGCGTGTTAAATTATATGGTTTACATTGTTATTTATAAACCTAAATATAATTTGTTTATAAAAACTATGTTCTATTAAATAAATGGTTATATTTGAAGCCGGAAAATATTTCGGTGGATAATGTATTATGAGTATTAATTTTATAATGTAGTTAGTTATAAATTTAAGTGTTGTGTGATTTAATTTTGAGCGTTAAATTATATATATATATATATTCGACGCTAAATTATATTTACAATTATATTTCCATAAAGCTTATATTTACTCCTACATTTTTATCTTTGGAATATTTATATATATATTTATGTCGTATAATAGAATGTAGTATTGTTTGGCATATTTTCAATACTCATGCTCGTGTCGGTTGTTTGAAAGGGGAATGTAGTGCTCGTGTATGCGTAGTATAAAAAGTGTGTAAGTTTTAGTAGGTGTATTTTTATACTACGTTAATATTAATAATTTTTATTTATAAAAGTTTTAGCGCATATTTTTATTATGAGCGTTTATGTAAATAATCGTGGATCTTGTTTACGCTACACCATACCTAGTATTATGGAGGTCCAAATTTTAGTCTTTGCATTAAGGGGATTTAAAACTCTTGGGTAGCTTACTCACCTTTGTAACGTTTATGATAATCAAAAGTCATACCCCTTCATTCACCCTCATAAACCACCCTCATCATGGCCATTATGTGCTCAATTAATTCACCCTTTTAATTACCCTTATGCTGAGTTAGAAACTCAGAAAAATCAACCCCTCCCCTTCCCATTCACACGCCATTCACCAAGCAAAAAGGAAAGGGAAAGAAAGAGAGAAAGTCTCCCCGTTTTTCCCCTGCACACCCTCACGAAAATAAAGATCGCCGGAGATCTAACCGTTGGATCGTCTTCAAATTTGGACAGCATGTTCTTAACATCCAAACCTTCACTTTTACCGGAGGAATGTTTAATCTGAGCTTTAGATCACCGGAAATCAGGGTCAGAACGCCACTGACTGTTTTAGAGTATCCTAAAGTTGTTTAAGATGGAAATACTTTGCTCAATGGTGGAAAAGTCTTCAAGGGGAAGAAGGTTTTGACGATCTGCACGTTTTCTAGGCTTTTATATTATGTTTTGCAGCACCCCTCTCGAAGATCGAGGTAACTAGCGTTTTTCTAGTTCGATAGGGAATATATTTTGAACTTAGGTTGTTAGAATCGCGTTAGATAACTTAGATTCATGTTAGGTGGAGCTTAGGTGATTGTATGATTATGGTTTAGTGTAGTATCATGATTAGGAAGGTTGTGTTGTAGTATTTTCATGTGTGAACGTGTGGTTATGTTCATGTTGTTAGTTCTTGTTAGTTGGTTGCTGTTAAGTTTGATGTTGGTTTTGTTATAGTATGATTTTGTGATTTGTAAGGAATTGAGGAATTGTTGGATATGATGTTTAGTATCATGCAAGGGTGTTTGTTTTCGTTGAGTTGGATGTGATTTGGTGTTGGTTTGGGTCCTTGAGACTTGATGTATGTTTGATGGACGAAGCGAGTGCGTACGAGCACCGCCCGCAAGCCACGAGCAGTGGCAGCTCGCGACCCGCGACCTCTGTCGCACCTCGCGACCAAGGCCTGCCCTCTTGGTTGCGTTTTGTCGTTGAATTTTTCCTTTGACCTCACACCATGTTTATTTGTTTAGTGTTGGGCTTAGGCATGTATGTTAAGCATGTTAGAGTACGTTTGAGTTGGTTTGAGTTGTTTCATTAAGGGAATGTACCCTAGTTTGTTGGGTAGTTTTGGTTGTTGCTCGTTTTGTTGAGTGTTGTGGGCCTATACTTTGAGTTGTCGACGTCGAAATGCTTGGGGGAGGATAATACTGTCCTTAGCATCTCTTCGCCAAGAGTTATGTACGGGGAATATTGTGACTTAGTCATAATTGACTTCGTACCCAAACTCAGATAACGTTTTTGTGTTATACGCCTCAACATGTTAGACTTGTTGTCTTATGGAATTGATTTGCATGGATACCTTGCCGTGCATACCTTGAATGTTGCTTTGTCTGCCTCGTATACCTTGACGCGTATACTCATGATTTGGTTTGATGGATTTGGTGTATACCTTGTCGTGTATACCCATGTTAGTTGTTGTTCGGATTCCTATGTATACCTCGGCGTGTATACGTATGTTGGTTGTTTGAGTTGCTTTGTATACCTTGTCGTGTATACTCATGTATGGACGTTGATTGGATTCCTTTGTATGCTTGTCGTGCATACTGTAATATCCGAGAAATTAATCGTTCTTAATTAAGCAAAAATCGTAATTAATTAAAATTTTCTTATATATATAGGATTATTTATAATGCGACTTATTAAATTAATTAACGTTAAATAAGCTCAAGTTATTAAAATCGATTTCATAATTTCTAAAATTAAGTTGTTTAGCTAAGTAGGTAAATTCATGCTACCAAGTTGCCCAACCAACTACCTGAAGCCCAATCTTATACCCAAAACCCAAAAACCCAAAACCCATCTATATTAAAATGCCCAATTTAGAAATCCACCTTCCCTCCATATTTCTTTTACTGATTTTCTTTTCCTTGTTCACCAAGGCCATTGAAGCTTCTCCTCCAAGCTCACTTGCTCCCCAAGTATACTTGCTCCCCAAGGACTTCATTTACCAATCTACATTAATCTGATTTCCACCCTAAAGTTTTCTATAAATAGATGTACAAACTTGGCCAAAACTCCACTTTTCTACTCACCTTCCTCCTTCTCTACTTCCTCCATTAACACCACCACCAACCACCAGCACCTGAACCACCACAACACACTCTGCCACCGTCGACCACCCACCACACGCCACCAGAAACCGCCGGCGATCCCACGTCGCCACCAGCAGCGCCCCTCGCTGCTTCTCTTCCTCTCGTAGCCCCTGTTCCCCCCTCCCCTTCCGTTTTGCTGTTGCCTAACGCAGCACCACCAGACGCCGTCTGCCGCCGCCTCTCCCTGACTGCCGCCGCCGGAACGCAGCTCGTCCTGCCGGAGATCGGAGCCCAGCTCCCCCTTTGCTTCTTCGCTGCTCTGTTGAGCAGAGGTAACTCTTGTTACCTCCTAATTTATATTAACCTTGTTTATTTTAAATTAGTTTATTAGTTAAATATCTTATGATAATATTAGTTAATTAATTAGCCTAAATCTGAATCTTATTTAAGTAAAACCACCTTGTTTAATTTACATTTATATGTACTAAATTATGAACTTTAATTAAACTAATCTAAACTTTATGAACAAATTATCTTATTTTGTTTATATTAAGCTATTTTAGACCCCTTTATTAGTTAAATACCTTATGTTAATTAGTCTAAATATGTTTTTAGCTTAACTAAAGCTACTTTAACTTATGTCTATATATATGTATGCTAGATAGTAAACTTTAATCAAAATTAGCTAAACCTTATGGATTAATTATCTTAGTTGTTTATTTTAAATTAATTAGTTTATTTTAAATCCATTATTAATTACATATACTATATTAGTATTGGACTTAAATTTGATTTTTAATTTAAGTATAACTACTTTGTTAAAATTATGTATATATGTACTATATTATTATTAACCTTAGTTAATCTAGCTAAAGTTAATGGATTAATTATTGGGAATTGTTCGTTATTCTCTTAAAACAATTATTTAGTTTTGGTTATAATATTCAGTTAAAGTTTTTCAATAATAGTTATTTAAAGAGTTTTAAATCAAAAGAAGCATATATGTATATTTATATAGTTTATGCCTTCAAGTCATTAAACATGAATTCTATATGAATTATAAAGTAGTAATGGTTTACTTAAATATAGCTTACTTATGCCGTATTTATAACCAAGTTATAAAGCCCCTAAATCCTACTTTATAATATTAAGTTATAAACGTGTAACTATTATGTTACTATTTATTAAACGAGCCTTAATATAAAACCTCTTTGGAACTTAATAAGTTTAAATAAAGTATATAGTTAAAAGGATTCACATGAAGGAAATGGTTCGTAAAATTTAGAATAAAATATTAACGATTACTTATTAATTCATGAATAGATTAGAAAGGAAAAGGATATTACAAGCCTCCCCCGGCTAACAAGGTTTACTAAGCAGGACTTGAGGTAACGTCTACTGCTAACACCCGCAATCCCCTTCCAACTATGTTTTATGATAATGTTTTGTTTTTAATGATGTTGATTATGGATTGCGGGATATAAAATGTTATTATGCAAATGAAGTTATAAATGCTTTCTGTAAATGGTTTGATGAAATTTGATTATAATAAGACATGAAACATGATAAAGAAAAGTGAAAGATGGTTCTTGGCAGTATTATGTTATGTTGGTCGTGCACGTTCCATTATGGCGGCTCTGTCACCTTCTGTTGGGGGATAATAATCTCCTGTGACATCCGTATTATGTTATTATATATATGCCACCTTCTGTTGGGGGAAAATAATCTCCTGTGGCACGCCACCTATGTGGAGGACTTCTGTTCTCTGTGGCTATGTTATGTTGTACTTGCCAAGTTACCAATATGAGCGCCATTTTAACTCTGTTAATGAAGATGATACGAAATGATATTTCTGGATGAACTATTTCTGTATATGTTATCTGATTTCAAATGGGTTTACGCCATTTCTCTTCCCTCTGTTTTACAAATAAAATGAATTGAAATGAATTTACGATGTTAGGGTAGTATGTTACTGAGCCTCGGCTCATGACGTTTTGTTTTCCTGTTTTAGGTACTGATGGGGATGACGGCATGAAGTAGAAGTGAGGATTAACGTAGTACTAAGTTTTGGAAGTCTCACAGTTTTTATTATTATAATTTACCTTTTTGTAAGACTAAGACTCGTTAGCTAATTAAAACTCCTTTTAATATATTATTGTTGCCCATCACTTAACTTGTTAATCTATTAGTAATGCTATGTTTTATGTCGCCTTGTATTTTCCTAACGGTAAGTACGGCGGTAACGCACCGACTACCTAGGTCTTCCGCTGCTAATGCCAGGTTAATTAACCTAATAATAATGATTAGAAGTCGGGGCGTTACAGAGTGGTATCAGAGCCTCGGTTCTGAAACCGTAAGTAAAACCTTAAAGGTTTTACGTTAAATATGAAAAATATGTTAAAAGTAAAATTAAAGTCAAATAAGATAAATTAAATTGGTAATAATGACAAAATGAGCTAAAATGGTTTAATTAAGGAAAAAGAAATGAATGAGTGTGAGTGTTAGGATCGGGGATGGGAAAAATCTTTATTTTGAAGTTATTACTACGTTATTTACTTGTATTGATTACGGAATATTTAACGTGCAAGAAGATGGCTTCAAACCAAAACGAGCCTACCAATGGAGGAAACGGAAACCCACAATCTGAAGTTTCCCTCGAAGAAATGAGAGCGAGACTGGACGCGTTACAAAATGACCCCGTCTTCGAAGATGCTACTCCCGTCGGAAACGGAAATGGAAATGGGAACGGAAACGGTATTCAGACGGATTTCATGAAGCTTATGGTGGAACTACTGCAAGGGAACCGCCCTAAGCCGAAGACTGACCAAGAAGAGTGTTCGGACATGTTTAAACGTTTCTCTGCACATCATCCTCCTACATATGATGGGAAGCCGGACCCCACTGAGTTCGAAGAATGGCTAAGTAGCATGGAGAAGTTGTTCGACGCCATTCAGTGCCCCGATAAGTGGAAGGTTAACTTTGCTGTCTTTTACTTAAAAGGGAAAGCCAACTTATGGTGGAAGACGGCGAAGGATATGCAAAAGGAACCTGGTTTCGGGTGGAAAATTTTGAAGGAGGCTATGAAAAATCAGTTCTACCCCCAGTCCTTGCAGCTTCAGATGGAATCTGAGTTTATCCATCTGAGACAGAGGAACATGATGGTACTAGAGTATGCTGTTAAGTTCAATGAACTTGCCCGTTTTGCCCCTGACTTGGTGACGACTGATCGGCAGAGAATGAACCGCTTTGAAGGGGGACTAAACCTCGAAATCCAAGAGAGGCTTTCAGCAACCATGAGTGGAACATACCAAGAGGTATATGATCGGGCTATAAATGTGGAGAGAAAAATGAAGCTACGAAAGGAAATTGAGAACGGGAAAAGAAAACCTCAAGGAGGCCAATCAAGCAATAACTTCAACAAAAAACAGAATACTGGTTACACGGGGGAAAACCATAGTCAGAGATCAATTCCTCGCTGCAGCAAGTGCTATAAACTTGGTCACTGGGACAGAGAGTGCAGGAGAGGAACTAACCAATGCTACCGGTGCGGAAAGGGTGGTCACTTGGTACGAGACTGCCCCGTGCCCATACCAGAGAAGCGAATACAAACCTACAACAACTATCCCCCTACAAAGGATCATAGAAGTGGTTCGAACTCCGGCTACAAGGGGAATACCACCAACACCCAGAGAAACCCTCCACGAGGACCACCACAAGCTGGAAGGGTATTTATGATGCAAAGAGAAGAAGCCGATGCTGACGACACTGTTATTACCGGTACTTTCCCTGTCAACTCTATGCCTGCTTATGTTCTTTTCGATTCTGGAGCTTCTCATTCATTTGTTTCTGCATCGTTTGCTGCAAATTTGAAATTGAAACCATGTTCTGAATTCCCCACTATGTGTGTTACTATCCCAAACGGTGAATCCATTGCATGTCGTGACCTATATAGAGATTGCCCGATTAAAATAGGAGGTTGTGAGTTTCATGTGGACTTAGTTCGTTTTGAATTAACGGACTTCGATGTTATTTTGGGTATGGATTGGCTATCTAAGTATAAAGCCGACATCAACTGCCTTACCCATGAGATAACTCTTAGAAGTTCAGACGGGTGTAAGGTTTCTTATCGGAAGAAGAAAGTCAAGTCGAAGACCATCTCGACCTTGAAAGCGTTCAAGCTACTTGCTAAGGGATGTCATGGCTACCTATGCAACGTAGTTGACTTAACCACCCCTGAACCATCCCTCTCTGACATTCATATAGTCCGTGAGTATCCCGATGTGTTTCCGGAAGATGTTCCCGGTATGCCCCCACAAAGGGAAATCGACTTCAGCATTGATCTTGTTCCGGCATCTGCTCCTGTCTCGAAGGCTCCTTACAGAATGGCGCCAGCTGAACTACAAGAGTTGAAGAAGCAATTAGATGAGTTACTCGAGAAAGGGTATATTCGACCAAGTGTCTCACCTTGGGGTGCACCAGTCCTATTTGTGAAGAAGAAAGACGGAAGTCTAAGGCTATGCATTGATTATCGAGAACTGAACAAGATCACTGTCAAAAATAAGTATCCGTTGCCTCGGATCGATGACTTATTTGACCAACTACGAGGTGCAACCACCTTTTCGAAGATAGACTTGAGATCTGGATACCACCAACTTCGCATCAAACCGGAAGACATCTCAAAAACCGCCTTCAGGACCCGGTATGGTCACTTTGAGTTTACGGTAGTGCCCTTTGGCTTAACCAATGCCCCCGCGGTTTTCATGGACTTGATGAACCGAGTCTTTAAACCGTTTCTTGACAAGTTTGTGGTTGTATTCATAGATGATATCTTGGTGTTCTCAAGGAGCCCGAGTGAACACGAAGAACATTTGAGAACGGTGCTCGAAGTACTAAGAGAGAATCAGTTGTACGCGAAGTTGAAGAAATGCGAGTTTTGGTTGAAAGAAGTTGCCTTTTTAGGGCATATCATCTCGGAGGATGGAGTCTCGGTTGACCCTTAAAAGATAAAAGCCGTTATGGAGTGGCCTAGACCCACCAACGTTACTGAAGTTCGGAGTTTCATGGGCTTAGCTGGCTACTATCGAAGGTTCGTCCAAGACTTCTCCAGAATAGCTTTGCCGATAACACGACTGGTGAAGAAGTCGGTCAAGTTTGAATGGAGTGAAAAATGTGAAGCAGCCTTTCAAGAGTTGAAGAAACGCCTCACCACCGCCCCTGTACTCACTCTACCTTCCGAGAATGAAGCTTTCGTTGTCTACAGTGATGCGTCTAAACACGGCTTTGGATGTGTGTTGATGCAAAATGAGAAAGTGGTAGCCTATGCCTCTCGTCAACTTAAACCGCATGAGCAAAACTACCCAACTCATGACCTTGAGCTAGCAGCCGTTGTTTTTGCTCTCAAAATCTGGCGACACTATCTTTATGGTGTTCCGTGCAAGATTTTCACCGATCATAAGAGTCTCAAATACATTTTTACACAGAAAGAGTTGAACTTGAGACAACGTAGGTGGCTAGAACTACTGAAGGATTATGATCTTGATATCCAATATCACCCCGGGAAGGCAAATATCGTGGCCGATGCCTTAAGTCGAAAAGCTTACTTGAATACAACTCTAGCTCTACCAAAGGCCATTAGTGACGACCTAAGGAGGATGGAAGTAGAGGTCATCAAAAGAAAAGGGGATGCTTATTTGAATGCGCTAGAGTTAAAGCCGACGCTGCTGGAAGAAATAAAGGAGGCGCAAATCGGAGATCCAGAACTAGAGAAGATAAAACACGATGTGAAGAAAGGAAAGTCACCAGGGTTTGTAATCCAAGATGATGGCACTTTGAGATTCCAAGGTAGAATATGTGTTCCGAATAATGAAGTTTTAAAGAGGAAGACTCTCGAAGAAGCTCACAACAGTCCTCTCTCTGTACACCCTGGAGGAAACAAGTTGTACAAAGATTTGATACAGACATTTTGGTGGAGCAATATGAAGCAAGAAGTCGCCGAATTCGTAGCTAGGTGTTTGACTTGTCAGAAGATCAAGATTGAACACCAGAGGCCTGCAGGATTTCTACAACCTCTCGATGTCCCGACATAGAAGTGGGACTCGATCTCGATGGATTTCATTATGGGATTACCTCCATCTACTCGAGGTATGAACTCCATATGGGTGATAGTTGATAGACTGACAAAATCAGCACACTTCTTGCCTATTAGGAATAATTGGAGTTTGGATAAGCTAGCCGAGCTATACGTAAGTACGATTGTCAGGCTACATGGAGTACCAAGCTCAATTGTATCTGATCGAGATTCAAGATTCCAAGCAAAGTTCTGGAAGGAGTTACAGAAAGCTCTTGGCACGAGACTCGGTTTTAGCACTGCCTTTCACCCAGCCACAGATGGACAGACAGAGCGAACTATTCAGACTCTCGAGGATATGCTAAGGGCATGTGTATTAGACTTTCATGGAAGTTGGGAGAAATACTTACCATTAGTGGAATTCTCATACAACAACAGTTACCAGGCAAGTATTAAGATGGCCCCATATGAAGCACACTATGGAAGAAGATGTAGAACCCCGCTTTGTTGGAGCGACATAGACGAAGCTAGAATAATTGGACCTGACCTGATACAAGAGACGACTGAAAAAGTGCGATTGATCCAAGAAAGAATCAAAACGGCGCAGAATAGACAGAAGAGCTATGCAGATCATCGAAGAAGGCCCCTAGAGTTTATGGTGGGCGATCACGTATTTCTAAAGGTTTCGCCTACAAAAGGAGTCATGAGATTTGGTCAATCTGGAAAGTTAAGTCCAAGGTATATTGGCCCATATGAGATCCTTGAACGAGTAAATGAAGTTGCTTATCGATTGGCACTACCGACTGACATAGATAAGGTGCATAACGTTTTCCACGTATCCATGTTGCGAAAGTACATACCTGACCCGAGTCATGTTATTCAACACGAGCCCTTGCAGCTTCGTAACGATCTGACATATGAAGAAAAACCAATCGAGATCCTCGATCGTAGGGAAAAGCAACTCCGAAGCAAAACAATTCCCATGGTGAAGATTTTATGGGCAAATCACACCTCGTCCGAAGCAACTTGGGAAGTTGAAGATCAGATAAAAGCAAAATACCCCTTTTTGTTTACTTAGACGATTTTGTCGTGACTTTTTGTAACGGTGTATGAACGAAGATATGTGTGATGTGCATGTATGTGTGTTATTGTTTAAGTTTATAAATACATTATGTTTTTCTCTAATCTTGTTTGCCAAGTTTCGAGGACGAAACTTTTTCTAAGGGGGTGAGGATTTAATATCCGAGAAATTAATCGTTCTTAATTAAGCAAAAATCGTAATTAATTAAAATTTTCTTATATATATAGGATTATTTATAATGCGACTTATTAAATTAATTAACGTTAAATAAGCTCAAGTTATTAAAATCGATTTCATAATTTCTAAAATTAAGTTGTTTAGCTAAGTAGGTAAATTCATGCTACCAAGTTGCCCAACCAACTACCTGAAGCCCAATCTTATACCCAAAACCCAAAAACCCAAAACCCATCTATATTAAAATGCCCAATTTAGAAACCCACCTTCCCTCCATCTTTCTTTTACTGATTTTCTTTTCCTTGTTCACCAAGGCCATTGAAGCTTCTCCTCCAAGCTCACTTGCTCCCCAAGTATACTTGCTCCCCAAGGACTTCATTTACCAATCTACATTAATCTGATTTCCACCCTAAAGTTTTCTATAAATAGATGTACAAACTTGGCCAAAACTCCACTTTTCTACTCACCTTCCTCCTTCTCTACTTCCTCCATTAACACCACCACCAACCACCAGCACCTGAACCACCACAACACACTCTGCCACCATCGACCACCCACCACACGCCACCAGAAACCGCCGGCGATCCCACGTCGCCAACAGCAGCGCCCCTCGCTGCTTCTCTTCCTCTCGTAGCCCCTGTTCCCCCCTCCCCTTCCGTTTTGCTGTTGCCCAACGCAGCACCACCAGACGCCGTCTGCCGCCGCCTCTCCCTAACTGCCGCCGCCGGAACGCAGCTCGTCCTGCCGGAGACCGGAGCCCAGCTCCCCCTTTGCTTCTTCGCTGCTCTGTTGAGCAGAGGTAACTCTTGTTACCTCCTACTTTATATTAACCTTGTTTATTTTAAATTAGTTTATTAGTTAAATATCTTATGATAATATTAGTTAATTAATTAGCCTAAATCTGAATCTTATTTAAGTAAAACCACCTTGTTTAATTTACATTTATATGTACTAAATTATGAACTTTAATTAAACTAATCTAAACTTTATGAACAAATTATCTTATTTTGTTTATATTAAGCTATTTTAGACCCCTTTATTAGTTAAATACCTTATGTTAATTAGTCTAAATATGTTTTTAGCTTAACTAAAGCTACTTTAACTTATGTCTATATATATGTATGCTAGATAGTAAACTTTAATCAAAATTAGCTAAACCTTATGGATTAATTATCTTAGTTGTTTATTTTAAATTAATTAGTTTATTTTAAATCCATTATTAATTACATATACTATATTAGTATTGGACTTAAATTTGATTTTTAATTTAAGTATAACTACTTTGTTAAAATTATGTATATATGTACTATATTATTATTAACCTTAGTTAATCTAGCTAAAGTTAATGGATTAATTATTGGGAATTGTTCGTTATTCTCTTAAAACAATTATTTAGTTTTGGTTATAATATTAAGTTAAAGTTTTTCAATAATAGTTATTTAAAGAGTTTTAAATCAAAAGAAGCATATATGTATATTTATATAGTTTATGCCTTCAAGTCATTAAACATGAATTCTATATGAATTATAAAGTAGTAATGGTTTACTTAAATATAGCTTACTTATGTCGTATTTATAACCAAGTTATAAAGCCCCTAAATCCTACTTTATAATATTAAGTTATAAACGTGTAACTATTATGTTACTATTTATTAAACGAGCCTTAATGTAAAACCTCTTTGGAACTTAATAAGTTTAAATAAAGTATATAGTTAAAAGGATTCACATGAAGGAAATGGTTCGTAAAATTTAGAATAAAATATTAATGATTACTTATTAATTCATGAATAGATTAGAAAGGAAAAGGATATTACAAGCCTCCCCCGGCTAACAAGGTTTACTAAGCAGGACTTGAGGTAACGTCTACTGCTAACACCCGCAATCCCCTTCCAACTATGTTTTATGATAATGTTTTGTTTTTAATGATGTTGATTATGGATTGCGGGATATAAAATGTTATTATGCAAATGAAGTTATAAATGCTTTCTGTAAATGGTTTGATGAAATTTGATTATAATAAGACATGAAACATGATAAAGAAAAGTGAAAGATGGTTCTTGGCAGTATTATGTTATGTTGGTCGTGCACGTTCCATTATGGCGGCTCTGTCACCTTCTGTTGGGGGATAATAATCTCCTGTGACATCCGTATTATGTTATTATATATATGCCACCTTCTGTTGGGGGAAAATAATCTCCTGTGGCACGCCACCTATGTGGAGGACTTCTGTTCTCTGTGGCTATGTTATGTTGTACTTGCCAAGTTACCAATATGAGCGCCATTTTAACTCTGTTAATGAAGATGATACGAAATGATATTTCTGGATGAACTATTTCTGTATATGTTATCTGTTTTCAAATGGGTTTACGCCATTTCTCTTCCCTCTGTTTTACAAATAAAATGAATTGAAATGAATTTACGATGTTAGGGTAGTATGTTACTGAGCCTCGGCTCATGACGTTTTGTTTTCCTGTTTTAGGTACTGATGGGGATGACGGCATGAAGTAGAAGTGAGGATTAACGTAGTACTAAGTTTTGGAAGTCTCACAGTTTTTATTATTATAATTTACCTTTTTGTAAGACTAAGACTCGTTAGCTAATTAAAACTCCTTTTAATATATTATTGTTGCCCATCACTTAACTTGTTAATCTATTAGTAATGCTATGTTTTATGTCGCCTTGTATTTTCCTAACGGTAAGTACGGCGGTAACGCACCGACTACCTAGGTCTTCCGCTGCTAATGCCAGGTTAATTAACCTAATAATAATGATTAGAAGTCGGGGCGTTACACATACATTGCTCTTTGTGTTTGATTGATCATAAGGGCGGCATGGTCCTTGGAATTTGTGTTTGATTGATCCTAAGGGCGGCATGGTCTTAGGAATTTGTGTTTGATTGATCATAAGGGCGACATGGTCCTAGGAATTTGTGTTTTTCCTGAGGGCGGTATGGTCCTAGGAATTTGTTTGTATCCTGAGGGCGGTATGTTCCTAGGATTTGGTTACTTAACCATGGGCGGTATGGTCCATTGGTCCACTCACGAGTGGTATGGTTCGTTGAGTATGCCATTCGGCAGGGCGGTATGGTCCTCGAATGTGCATTGCTATTCGGCAGGGCGATATGGTCCTCTAATATGCATAGTAAGCCTTGGGCGGTATGGTCCAATGAGTCTACTCACAGGAGGTATGGTCTGTTTTCTTTGAATTGATGTGTGCTTGGTTGTGTGTGTTGATTTGATCATTGGTAATTAGTTTTCTCTCTATGCGTGTTTGATGATTATGACTCGTAGTTACATGTATTTCATGTTATGATTATGTTTCATTGTGATGTATGTCTTTGACGTGCTTCTAATTTCTTTAAGTTTATTATTTGTTCCTGTTTGTGCTGGGAGAACTGCTAGTTACTCCCCACTGATTGTGGAAGTTCTTGATTTATTATGCAGATGACGATGCTGTTTAGGATTGTTACGGTTTGGACCGGTAAAGTGCGTTTGGGCCTTGTGAGCAAGAAGGTGGTGCTTGTCATAATAGATGAGCATTTTGAGTCAGGGATTAGGACCATACCGCCCTCAGGATACAAACAAATTCCTAGGACCATACCGCCCTGCCGAATAGCGTTTGGTCCTAGGAATTTGTGTTTTTCCTGAGGGAGGTATGGTCCTAGGAATTTGTTTGTATCGTGAGGGCGGTATGGTCCTAGGATTTGGTTACTTAACCATGGGCGGTATGGTTCATTGGTCCACTCACGAGCGGTATGGTTCGTTGAGTATGCCATTCGGCAGGGCGGTATGGTCCTCGAATGTGCATTGCTATTCGGCAGGGCGGTATGGTCCTCGAATATGCATAGTAGGCCTTGGGCGGTATGGTCCAATGAGTCTACTCACAGGTGGTATGGTCTGTTGTCTTTGAATTGATGTGTGCTTGGTTGTGTGTGTTGATTTGATCATTGGTATTTAGTTTTCTCTTTATGCGTGTTTGATGATTATGACTCGTAGTTACATGTATTTCATGTTGTGATTATGTTTCTTTGTGATGTATGTCTTTGGCGTGCTTCTAATTTCTTTAAGTTTATTATTTGTTCCTGTTTGTGCTGGGAGAACTGCTAGTTACTCCCCACTGATTGTGGAAGTTGTTGATTTATTATGCAGATGACGATGCTGTTTAGGATTGTTACGTTTTGGACCGGGAAAGTGCGTTTGGGCCTTGTGAGCAAGAAGGTGGTGCTTGTCATAATAGATGAGCATTTTGAGTCAGGGATTAGGACCATACCGCCCTCAGGATATAAACAAATTCCTAGGACCATACCGCCCTGCCGAATAGCGTTTAGTCCTAGGAATTTGTGTTTTTCCTAAGGGCGGTATGGTCCTAGGAATTTGTTTGTATCCTGAGGGCGGTATGGTCCTAGGATTTGGTTACTTAACCATGGGCGGTATGGTTCATTGGTCCACTCACGAGCGGTATGGTTCGTTGAGTATGCCATTCGGCAGGGCGGTATGGTCCTCGAATGTGCATTGTTATTCGGCAGGGCGGTATGGTCCTCGAATATGCATAGTAGGCCTTGGGCGGTATGGTCCAATGAGTCTACTCACAGGCGGTATGGTCTGTTGTCTTTGAATTGATGTGTGCTTGGTTGTGTGTGTTGATTTGATCATTGGTATTTAGTTTTCTCTTTATGAGTGTTTGATGATTATCGTTTGAGGCTGCAGACCATTATAAAAAGTCTGCGTCAGAAACCACTTGTCCATATTATGATGTGGACATTCCCTCTGTAGGTCTCTGAATCTAGTCCATGCTTCCCTCAATGTCTCATCTGGCTCTTGGGAAAACGTAGCCAACTTGTTCCTGATTTCTGCTGTTTTTGTGGGAGGGTAATACTCATGTAGAAATGCAGCAGAAATCGCCGGCCATTCTGTCTCAGTGATATCGCTGAACCACCTCTGAGCCTTGTCTCTGAGTGAGAACTCAAATAACATAACCTTCAGCTGCTCAGGTGTGACTCCTTGATGTTTAACAGTCCTGCAGAGTTGTTGGAATCTCTGCAGATGGTTGGCCGGATCTTCAGAAGGATGCCCACTAAACTGATTCTGCTGCACCATATTAATTAGTGCAGGTTTGATTTCAAAATTGTTCGCAGCAATAGTGGGCATCGGTGGACCTGTGGGTATGCCTTCAGGATTAGGCACCCCATAAGATTTCAGTGACTTCGCCATTGGTAATGTAGAAATCTCTGAAACTGGCTTCTCTTGGTCAAATTCTGCTCTAAGATCCCGAAGTATTGCTTCTGTTTCAGGATCTCCAGGAATAATGTGAGTTTTCTTTTGATACCTGGACATATAAGAGAAAACGACAAGATAACCGTAAGAACGGCCTCGATTGGAACGGGAGGTTCCAATGAGGCAAAGAGAAGTACGCTAATTAATCGAATAAAAATTAGAAAACTAGCCGTCTCCCCGGCAACAGCGCCAAAATTTGATATGTTTTAGTCGTGACAGCTAATCAAAAATAAACCTACGGTCCTCTAACTAAGGTAGTCAGTGGTAGCAGGGTCGAATCCGCAGGGAGACAGAGTTTCTATATTAATATTCAATTAACTAACTACTTCAGATGAAAATATGGAGAATTAACTGAACTAATGAGTAAGCTAAATAATACGAATTAAGTCGAGGATTTAACTATGGAATAAAAGCCTAGGGTATTAGGTCGGTCCACCATGCTTATACCAATCAAACAAGGTCAACAACTATCGAAACCTAGGTCAAGAGTCGAGGGATTAGAGCATGTGTTGAGCTATGGTTAAGACTCAACGCTCATAGTTCAACATACGCCGCATGTTCACTAACGTAATCAGAACTACTGATGTGTCCTAGGCCTCTAGTCGTAAGACGAATCTGTGCAAACAACTATTAACCACAAGCAATCAATGAAATTGGCCACTAACATTAATCACTAATTAAGAACAAACCACACCACAATCACTCTAATCAAGCCCTAGAAATCAATGGGAGTCTAAGTAACAATCATGGTATAAACATGGCTTCCCTATCTAACACCCTAGAAAGAGAACTACTCAGACATGATTAAATCGACAACAACAAATCTAATTGAAAACCCTAAGAATTGCATCATGAACTAATTGAGAAATAAGCAATTGAACTAAAGTAATTGAGAGAAAGGAATAAAGCAATAAGCAAGACGATTACCAAATTGACGGAAAGCGGAAACTTTAATTGAATTGAAGTTGTACTTGAATCTCTTCTACAATCGAAAGCAATGATAAACTAGGCTAAGAGCTCTCTAAATGTTTAATGATATGAAAGATACAAATAAAAACAACCTAAAAAGTATTTATAGGTCCTAAGAAAACAATAAGATAGAGTGGGGAAAATAACGAAAATCGCATCCCCGTGTCGTTCACCTGATCGGGCAAAAGGGCCGCCCGATCGGGTCTGGGAACAGGCTCCCAACAGCAGCAAAATAGGCTTCACCCGATGGGATCGGGCAGCTACCACCCGATCGGGGCCGCAACCCCAGCACCCGATCGGGCAAGTCCACCCGGTGGCATCGGGTGGATGTCTTCTTCAACTCTCAAAAAAACAGCAAGAATTGGCTAAGTATTGCTCCGCCCGATTCGATCGGACAAGGCCGCCCGATCGGGCGGAAAACCTGAACTTCAGCTTCTTTACTCGTACCCGATCGGGCAGTGGTTGCCCGACCCGATCGGGCTAGTCTTCTTTCTTCCTTGCTTCTGCTTGGCTTCAAACGCCAAGTCTTTGCGCACTTACTTCTTCATAATGGGGTCCAAATACCATCTTGAGACCTCCAAGATGCCTCATAACTTCCCGCTATAGCGTGGTGCTCAAAACATCAAGTAAATAGGGAGTTTTTTCCCTAAAACCTGCAAAATGATATAGAACACACAAACCACAACTATATCGAAATAGTTAGCATAAATAGCTCCTAAGAGCATCAATATCGCACAATTTAGCTTGTAAAGAAAGGGAAAAACTCTATAAGAAATCAATATATCAAATTCCCCCAAGCTAAACCTTTGCTTGTCCTCAAGCAAATAGAACATGATCGTGGAATAGATTGCCGCACCCCACAGATAAAACAATTCAAGCTCAAAAAACATTTTCAAGACTAAGAATCGTTCAAGCAGACATAATTCAAATTCGGCAAATCAAATCCTTCCAACCACCAATCATCCAAGCAATTCATCAAGTTCAAGTGACTACTAGGCATACAAATCCTGAAAAGGTGCTCACAAAGGGGTGTCACTCCTCTCAATTTTGTGGCAGGCAAAGAATGTGCCCGAACACTCACCGACCCGACCATAAATGTCCCTTCCCACTCACACTCTCATGTGTTTAAGAAGGTAAAATGTCGCTCATCCTAATCAAGTCGACTCAACTAGCAGACGTACTCTTTAACTTTGACAAACTGACCAAAATCAATCTAGTAGACATTGTAGGCACAAGCTCAAGAGGACTTTTCCGGGTTGTAATGGGGCTTAGGTAAGAGGTGGGATACTTTTGGGTAATGTGGTGGAAAAACCAAGAAAGGGGGAGCATGAACACTCAAACAAGGCCTTAGATGGCCTAAGCAACTCCCAATCAACACCATATAACCATGAAAAATAAACCAACTCTCCAAATTCAATGAATACGCACAACAAACCCAAATTTTAGGCAATGAAATGAAACTTTATTTATAACGTGCGTGGATGAAAGAACTTTGAATTCTTTTGAACTTTTATTTCATTTTTTTCTGAACTTCATTCACGCAACTCTAAATTTGCCTTTTCTTTTCTTTTTCTCATAATCAAGCCACAAGAAATATACTTTTGATTCCTCATCAACCAAACCAAACCATGAAACCAACTTCACCCTCAACCCATACAAAAAGCTCCCCCAAGCTAGTCTTGGGAATAATATCGAAACAAAGGCCATGGGCTTATAATAAGGGTTTGAGTAACATGAAACAAGGTCATTAGGCTCAGCGGGGCTAAGGAGGATAAAAATGTATCAAAAACTAACTCTGAAGCTCAAGAATAAGTCAAAAGAACGCCTCTATCATAGCAAATGTAACAAGTCACCAAACATCAAATGAGTACGAAGTCAAGGTCAAGATCAATCCGCTAGAGAGGAACTAACACACCAAAAATATAGACTGGATAAAAATATGAATCCAATAGGCTAGAAAAAAGGCCTCACAGTCTAACCAAATCAGGCATGCAGCACAAAGTAGTATATTATAGTCAGAAATTGCTCGAAATCAAAGTAGTCGAACATCAAATCAAAGCCTCAGAATCACAAATGCCCAGCTATCCAGAAAACAAAGTCAAATCATTCTCAATAAAGCACAACAAGGGGCACAGGGAGGCAATCAAACCACTCATGATCAAACATATTTTTTTTTTCAAATTTTTTTCAATTTTTCTTAAAGCTGTAAACTAAACTATCAAAGCTTTAAACTACACTAAAAAGCAATAAACTATACTAGAAAGCAATAAACTATACTCACAGTGAGAGATTCTCCCCCAAACTGAACGAGGCAATGTCCTCATTGCAACGACGGAGAGGAGAGAACAAGGGCCTCAGCCGCCCATATCATCATTAGTGGGGTCACTGAAGAAACCACCACTAGAAGTACCACCACCATCGGTATAACCACCACCTGAGGGACCACCTGAAAAACCACTCATCCCACCACCAAAGCCACTAGGACCTGCATCAAAACCACTGCCAATACCACTAGGCCCAAGACCAAAATCTCCTAAAGAGACGGACTGACGAGCAGGCTCCTCCTCCTCATCCTCTGCCATGTCATCACTCTGACCGGTAGGCGGGCCATAACTCGGGTTCCAATGGTACCACGAGGGGTGCTGAGCAGTCTGCTCAATAATGCCACGCCTACAATAGTCGTCATAGAGAGGATAAAGGGCGTAGTGCCGGTCGTTAGCCAAGGTATCCATCCGCCCCCCATCTGGTCTATACGGGTGGAGAGCTGATCGATGCGAGTGCCATATCCCGTGAGGGTGGCGGTTTTCGCGTTGATCAGCCCTTCCATCCTTCCCATCCCCGTCTCCATGTGACCTAGGGTCAACATCATAGAGGTAAAGTCAAATGTGTCTGTGTGAGGGGGAGGAGGGGGGGAGCAGAAGTGGAGGCGCCCTCGTCTAAAATCGGCGTATGCCACCTATGGTAAGAATGGCGAGGGGGCTCTGGGTTAGGGACAACTAGGTCGACTCCCTCTATAAGGAGTAGGTAGTTTGCCTGACGAGGCCGTAGTCGGGCCCTAGAGTCGGGCAGAATGAGGGATTTTTTGGACTTAATCACCCACTGAAATATATGGTCAGGTAGGCGGTTCAGGACTTTGAGGGTGTTGAGATAGGTGAGGTCAATGAGGGTAGGGCCTAGGATGGGGGTACGCTGAGTCTCGTCAAAGCCGGCAATTTACCGGGCAAACAATGTGATCAACCCCCCGTTAACTAACCTCCTAGAGGTCCAACACCGTCTTCCCTTGGCTTAGGGAGCGAGTTCAAGATACGCTCGAACTGAATAGCGATATGGTGAGCCAAGTTGTACTGAAATTGCTCCCTAGAGCCTTTAGCAATATAGCTAACTATAGCAACTAGCTCGGCCCCCCGGACCAAGTGACCCTCAAACCGTCCCAATAGAGTCTGGGCCATGAACCGTATCCAAATGCTAAAAATACGGTGATGGAAGTTCGCCCAATGACAGTGCTGGATGTCAAAGGGCGTAGGGTCCCATGTCATCATAACATAAGTGTCGGCCATTCTAAAGTGGTCGGGTGGGTAGTAGTCACCCCGTACTTGTAACCTAAGAACCCCCGCAAATTCCCTAAGGCTAAGGGAGTGTTCTTGGTTTAGAAGTCTAAAGTGGACATGGGTGACCGGACCGGCCCGGGGCTTTGTCAGACTAAAACTACTAAAAAATCCATAGACTAGAGGAGGATAAGTGTTAACATGTACATTGTAAAGTGCCTCCATGCCTAGAACTTTCATGAATTCCTTAAAATCAGCAGATAAACCAAGTTTAGACAAAAGCTCAACATCTAGAAATCGGGTAGGAAGTACCTCACGCTTTTTAAATCGCAAGAATTTCTCGCGATGTTCATCATCCCGGAAAATGATTTCCGGGTATTAAGGATCCCGTGGAACTTGTGGTGGTGGTGGTGGTTGTGGTGTTGCCTCTCGCCTAGATCTCGAGCCTTCACCTCTAATAATCCTTCGGAATTTGCTTGCCATGGTAGAAAATGAAACTTGCAACCTCTTTTAACACAAGGAATGGGGTTTAAGATGAGTGTGGGAGGAGAAAGGAAAGGAAATATGATTTTTGTGAATGATGTTTTGTGAGATGGAGGGTGAAAGGATGAAAGGAATGGATTTTATGAAGTTTGGTTGAGAAAGGATGGAGATTTGAGGTAGAAGAATGGGGTTTTAATGGAGGCTTGGGGTTTGGAGGTTGAGGATCAGTGGAGAGAGAGAGAGAATTGATTGAAAAGATGATGAATGAATGGTGAGAAAAGGGGAGAAATCCGTGTAAAAGGGGTTATGAGGTCGCAGGCCCGATCGGGTAAAATTCGGCCCGATCGGGTGAAACTCAATTCTGTGGTTGGGAAAAAAAGAACCTTCGCCCGATCAACCGCCCGATCGGGTGCTTTATTTATCATCGGGTGCTCAAGTCTCGTGCCCGATCAGGCGACGGTTGCCCGATGACGTCGGGCGGAATACCTTTTTCCCAGATTTTTTCTTTGAACTTTGTGCATCCACTCGACCTGCCACCCGATCGGGCAAGGTATTTTTGATCGGGTGCTAGGGTTGCGCGCCCGATCGGGCACACCTTGCCCGATGACATCGGGTGCAATTTCTTGTCTTACTCTGTGAAACTTCTCGCCCACCCGATCGGGCATCAGCCACCCGATCTGATCGGGCGAGCTACTGTTCAGTAAGTAGCTCGCCTTTTCGCAAATTTGGGGCAAGTATGGCTCAAGTTTCTCTTCAAACAGCATATCTGCACATCAAAGCACACAAGATCTAGGAACACATTAGTACCCTCACGCTCTCTCACATGCTACAAACTACGAAACAAAAGAAAAGAAGATCTAACTAAGAGATACGGGTTGCCTCCCGCAAAGCGCTGGTTTATGAAGGTCCCGCACGACCATATTACCTCTCTAGGTAGATGAATCAAGTGGGGAGGAATCAAAGCGGATTTCCTCCACACAACCAACAAAGGCACCTTCATGGTACAGCTTCAGACGCTGTCCATTTGCTTTAAACTTCTCTCCTTTGTGGTTGGAAACCTCGATGGCACCATGTGCCTTCACTTCTGTCACCTCGAATGGTCCAGACCATCGAGATTTGAGCTTTCCAGGAAACAGTCTCAACCTGGAATTGAACAATAGGACCTTGTCGCCAACCTTGAATTCTCTTTTTCCTATCATCTTATCATGCAACTTCTTCGTTTGCTCTTTATAGAGCGTGTGATTTTCATAAGCATCCAAACGGAGCTCATCCAACTCATTGAGTTGAAGAAGTCGTGCTTCACCTGCAGCTGTCAAATCAAGGTTAATCTCTTTGACCGCCCACGCAGAAAGATACTCCATCTCAACTGGTAGATGACAAGCTTTGCCATAAACCAGTCGATAGGGTGTGGTACCCAAAGGAGTCTTAAAAGCAGTGCGGAGCGCCCAAAGAGTATCATCAAGTTTCAATGACCAATCCTTTCTAGCTTTAGTGACCACTTTTTCAAGGATCCTCTTAATTTGCCTATTAGACAGATCTACTTGGCCACTAGTTTGAGGGTGATAGGCAAGTCCGACTTTGTGGGTGACTCCATGTTTTGTCAATAGGGTCTTGAAGGTGCTCTTATGAAAGTGAGAGCCACCATCACTAATTACAACACGGGGGACACCAAAACGGGGAAAGATTATTTTTTTAAACATCTTCACCACAACCTTAGAATCATTGGTTGGTGATGCTATAGCTTCTACCCATTTAGTCACATAGTCGACGGCCACTAGAATATACCTATTCCCACAAGAAGTAGGAAAGGGTCCCATAAAATCAATCCCCCATACATCAAAAGGTTCGACCTCTAAAATCCCACTCTGTGGCATCTCTTGCCTTTTTGAAATATTGCCCGTCCTTTGACAAGCATCACAAGACAAACAAAAGGCACGGGCATCTTTAAAAATCGAAGGCCAATAGAAACCACTATATAGGACTCTAAAACCAGTCGCTTGGGAACCTAGATGACCACTAGAAGGCATACTATGACAATGTAGCAAAACACCCTCTATTTCCCAATCCGGAATGCAACGACGAAACATCCCGTCGGAGCACTTCTTATATAGGAAAGGATCCTCCCAAAAATACATTCTAGCATCATGATAAAACTTTTTGCGCTGCTGATATGTAAGATTGGGAGGATGAGAACCACTAACACAGAAGTTAGCAAAATCAGCATACCAAGGAGTTTTAGAGGACACAGAAAACAAATGATCATCAGGAAAAGAGTCATCTATAGGAGGGTCAGAAGGGGATCCAAACCTCAACCTAGAAAGGTGGTCGGCGACCACATTCTCAGTACCCTTCTTATCTTTGATTTCCAAGTCGAATTCTTGCAGCAAGAGAATCCATCTAATGAGTCTAGGTTTGGCCTCCTTCTTGGCCATCAAGTACTTCAAAGCAGCATGATCAGTGTGTACTATAACTTTCGAACCTATCAGATAGGTTCGAAATTTATCCAATGCATAGACTATGGCTAGCAACTCCTTCTCTGTCGTAGCATAATTAACCTGGGCTGGATCCAAGGTTTTGCTAGCATAGTGAATCACATGGAGTAGCTTATCCTTCCGCTGACCAAGTACTGCCCCTATCGCATAATCACTAGCATCACACATGATCTCGAAAGGGAGATCCCAATCTGGAGGTTGTATAATAGGGGCAGTGATCAAAGCTGTCTTTATACTGTCAAAAGACTCCAAACACTCATCAGTAAAATCGAACGTGGCACCCTTTAGCAACAATTGAGTGAGGGGTTTCGCAAATTTTTGAAAAGTCTTTGATAAATCTGTGATAAAACCCCGCATGACCGAGAAAACTCCTCACTCCTTTGACATTCATTGGAGGGGGAAGTTTCTCAATCACCTCAATCTTTTCTCTATCCACTTGGATGCCACGCTCAGAAATCAAGTGACCTAAAATGACACCTTCATTCACCATGAAGTGACATTTTTCCCAATTAAGCACGAGGTTTGCCTCAACACATCTTTTAAGCACTTTGGACAAATTATGCAGGCAAACATCAAAATCAGAACCATAAACACTGGAATCATCCATAAACACTTCCATGATATTTTCAATAAAATCAGAGAATATGGCCATCATGCAGCGTTGGAAAGTAGCGGGAGCGTTACACAATCCAAATGGCATCCTACGATATGCGAAGGTGCCATAAGGACATGTAAACGTAGTCTTTTCCTGATCATCTGGATGGATGGGAATTTGGAAGAAACCAGAATATCCATCCAGATAACAGAAATAGCTATGTTTGGCTAGCCTTTCCAACATCTGATCAATAAAAGGGAGGGGGAAGTGGTCCTTCAGGGTGGCATTATTAAGCCTATGATAATCAATGCACATACGCCACCCTGTCACAGTCCTAGTGGGAATTAAATCACCTTTTTCATTTTCAACAACAGTGGTCCCCCCCTTCTTGGGAACCACTTGCACAGGACTGACCCACTTCGAATCAGCAATGGGATAAATGATCCCTGCATCTAACAGTTTCATGATCTCTTTCTTCACCACCTCTTGCATGTTAGGATTCAAACGTCTCTGAGGTTGAATGCAAGGGCGGTGATCCTCTTCAAGATTAATACGATGCATACAAAAATCAGGACTAATGCCCTTTAGATCATCAATACTATACCCAATAGCCTTCTTATGGATACGAAGCACAGCAAGCAAGCTTTTCAATTGGCTATCAGTGAGTTTAGTACTAACAATCACGGGACATTCTTCCTTATCATCTAAAAATGCATACTTCAAATGAGAGGGAAGTGGTTTGAGTTCTACCTTAGTTACCTGAGGAGTAGAACTGGAGCATACACTTTCAAGTATCACAGTTTCCTGTTTCCGTTTAGCTCCATGACCCTCCAAATCAGCAAGACAGGCATCAACATTAGTATCAATGCCTAAGGAGTCACTCTCAGTCAATGCTACCTCCAATGGGTCAGCATCACGTATCTGCTGAAATGCAGACATCACAGCTTTGTCTACCACATCTATCCTGCAACAAGATTCTTCAAGCATAGGAGACTTCATAGCAGTGGTTAGTTTAAAAGTGACAGTATCATCACCAACACTTAAAGCCAAAGATCCTGACTTGACATCAATAACAGCACCTGCAATACACAAAAATGGTCTGCCCAAAATAATAGGAATTTGGGCATCCTCCTCCATATCCAAAACAACAAAATCCACAGGAATGTAAAACTTCCCCATCCTAACAGGGACGTCTTCTAAAACACCTAGAGGGTATTTTATAGAACGGTCAGCCATCTGCAAAGTAATTTGAGTGCACTTAAGTGCTCCCATATTCAGTTTATTACAGACAGACAAAGGCATGACAGACACAGATGCACCCATATCACATAAAGCTTTATCAATAAAAAGTGCACCTACATGACAAGGGATGGAAAAGCTACCCGGATCTTTCAATTTAGGTGGAGATTTATTTTGCAAAATGGCACTACACTCTTCAGTGAGTGCGACTCTATCTACCCCACCAAAATCTCTCTTTTTTGTGATCATCTCCTTCAAAAACATAGCATAGACAGGCACTTGAGAAATAAGTTCAGTGAAAGGAATTGTTACCTCAAGGTTCTTGACCATAGCCAAGAACTTACCAAGTTGTTGATCCACCTTGGACTTTTGCATTCGATGAGGAAAAGGCAACCTTGGTGTAAAAGGTGTATCAGCAACCTTCTCCTTCTCCTTCTTCTTTTCTGCCTGTTCAGCTGTTTCAGACACTTCGACATCAGACGTCGAATTATTCTCCAATTCCTTCTCTACTACCTCCTTCTTCTTGCTAGGGACAGTATCATCATCAACGGGCATAGGAGGAGCAGCATAAGCAGTGCCACTACGAAGAGTAACGGCATTTGCTTGCTCCCTATGTATAGGTTGCCCCGGCAACTGTCCGTGCTGCCTCTGAGCAATAGTTTCTGCCAACTGAGCAATCTGAGTCTCGAGAAGTTTGATGTGCTTCTCCTGCGCCTTTTGTGTTTCCTCATGGGCCCTTTTTGCTTCCTTATTTGTCTTTTGCATAGACAATATGAGTTTCATCAGTTCAGAATTGCTAGGCTCTTGTGAGGGCGCATTTTGTGATGCTGGCTGATAGTTCTGATGAGTAGGTCTTTGGAAACCAGGGGGATTATGAGAATTTCCTTGGTTTTGGTAGTAGTTGGGTTTTGGGTTGTGATGTGGAGGTTGATAGGAATTTTGTGGGGGGTGATAGGAATTTTGTGGCTGTGGGTTTTGAACATTGTTGCTTCTGTAGGAAAGAAGTGGGTTGTCTTTCCAACCAGGATTATATGTGTTGGAGTAGGGGTTATTGGGTTGTCTTTGCTGAAAAGCATTAGCCTGCTCCATCTGATTCTGACTGAACTGACAATCATGGCTAAAATGACCCTGAATACCACACACCTCGCAGTAAGATGAGGTGATGGGTGCAACTGCTGACATAGCGTTGATGCTCATAGGCGGAGGTGTTGAACTAGAGGACTTCATTAGCTGCTGAGTGAGTTGCGCCATCAGAGAAGTAAGCATTGAAATAGCATTAACTTCAAGTACCTTCTTAGTCACACTCCTAGATGATGAATGGTCATTGGATGCAAGATTTGCTAGGAAGTCATAACCCTCATCAACTGCCTTGTCTAAAAAGACTCCTCCTGCAGACGAATCAACATTACTCTTCGTCTGAGGCTGCAGACCATTATAAAAAGTCTGCGTCAGAAACCACTTGTCCATATTATGATGTGGACATTCCCTCTGTAGGTCTCTGAATCTAGTCCACGCTTCCCTCAATGTCTCATCTGGCTCTTGGGAAAACGTAGCCAACTTGTTCCTGATTTCTGCTGTTTTTGTGGGAGGGTAATACTCATGTAGAAATGCAGCAGAAATCGCCGGCCATTCTGTCTCAGTGATATCGCTGAACCACCTCTGAGCCTTGTCTCTGAGTGAGAACTCAAATAACATAACCTTCAGCTGCTCAGGTGTGACTCCTTGATGTTTAACAGTCCTGCAGAGTTGTTGGAATCTCTGCAGATGGTTGGCCGGATCTTCAGAAGGATGCCCACTAAACTGATTCTGCTGCACCATATTAATTAGTGCAGGTTTGATTTCAAAATTGTTCGCAGCAATAGTGGGCATCGGTGGACCTGTGGGTATGCCTTCAGGATTAGGCACCCCATAAGATTTCAGTGACTTCGCCATTGGTAATGTAGAAATCTCTGAAACTGGCTTCTCATGGTCAAATTCTGCTCTAAGATCCCGAAGTATTGCTTCTGTTTCAGGATCTCCAGGAATAATGTGAGTTTTCTTTTGATACCTGGACATATAAGAGAAAACGACAAGATAACCGTAAGAACGGCCTCGATTGGAACGGGAGGTTCCAATGAGGCAAAGAGAAGTACGCTAATTAATCGAATAAAAATTAGAAAACTAGCCGTCTCCCCGGCAACAGCGCCAAAATTTGATATGTTTTAGTCGTGACAGCTAATCAAAAATAAACCTACGGTCCTCTAACTAAGGTAGTCAGTGGTAGCAGGGTCGAATCCGCAGGGAGACAGAGTTTCTATATTAATATTCAATTAACTAACTACTTCAGATGAAAATATGGAGAATTAACTGAACTAATGAGTAAGCTAAATAATACGAATTAAGTCGAGGATTTAACTATGGAATAAAAGCCTAGGGTATTAGGTCGGTCCACCATGCTTATACCAATCAAACAAGGTCAACAACTATCGAAACCTAGGTCAAGAGTCGAGGGATTAGAGCATGTGTTGAGCTATGGTTAAGACTCAACGCTCATAGTTCAACATACGCCGCATGTTCACTAACGTAATCAGAACTACTGATGTGTCCTAGGCCTCTAGTCGTAAGACGAATCTGTGCAAACAACTATTAACCACAAGCAATCAATGAAATTGGCCACTAACATTAATCACTAATTAAGAACAAACCACACCACAATCACTCTAATCAAGCCCTAGAAATCAATGGGAGTCTAAGTAACAATCATGGTATAAACATGGCTTCCCTATCTAACACCCTAGAAAGAGAACTACTCAGACATGATTAAATCGACAACAACAAATCTAATTGAAAACCCTAAGAATTGCATCATGAACTAATTGAGAAATAAGCAATTGAACTAAAGTAATTGAGAGAAAGGAATAAAGCAATAAGCAAGACGATTACCAAATTGACGGAAAGCGGAAACTTTAATTGAATTGAAGTTGTACTTGAATCTCTTCTACAATCGAAAGCAATGATAAACTAGGCTAAGAGCTCTCTAAATGTTTAATGATATGAAAGATACAAATAAAAACAACCTAAAAAGTATTTATAGGTCCTAAGAAAACAATAAGATAGAGTGGGGAAAATAACGAAAATCGCATCCCCGTGTCGTTCACCTGATCGGGCAAAAGGGCCGCCCGATCGGGTCTGGGAACAGGCTCCCAACAGCAGCAAAATAGGCTTCACCCGATGGGATCGGGCAGCTACCACCCGATTGGGGCCGCAACCCCAGCACCCGATCGGGCAAGTCCACCCGATGGCATCGGGTGGATGTCTTCTTCAACTCTCAGAAAAACAGCAAGAATTGGCTAAGTATTGCTCCGCCCGATTCGATCGGGCAAGGCCGCCCGATCGGGCGGAAAACCTGAACTTCAGCTTCTTTACTCGCACCCGATCGGGCAGTGGTTGCCCGACCCGATCGGGCTAGTCTTCTTTCTTCCTTGCTTCTGCTTGGCTTCAGACGCCAAGTCTTTCCGCACTTACTTCTTCATAATGGGGTCCAAATACCATCTTGAGACCTCCAAGATGCCTCATAACTTCCCTCTATAGCGTGGTGCTCAAAACATCAAGTAAATAGGGAGTTTTTTCCCTAAAACCTGCAAAATGATATAGAACACACAAACCACAACTATATCGAAATAGTTAGCATAAATAGCTCCTAAGAGCATCAATATCGCACAATTTAGCTTGTAAAGAAAGGGAAAAACTCTATAAGAAATCGATATATCACGTATGTTTTTAACCATGGATTATTAGTATTGTCTTTTGGGTTTGGATCACTTAATCTTGAGGTTTCTTTTGGAGTTTCGTTAATGTTTGGAACTTTGGTTGGAATGAGGGTATGGGACCTCATTTCCCTTTATATATGAATATCGGAAGTTAATTATTATATTTGAAGGATTTATGTTTATTTATAGTTTAAATTCTACTCCTTAGAGTAGCATCTCCGTCTTAGTGGTATTTCCGCTACCACTAGTTGCTTTATTTCATTTATTATTGTCTCTTTTCCTCTTCGTTTCGGACGGGATGTTACAGTTTGTATCAGAGCCAAACGTTCCAAAAACTCTCATTGAGTTGCTACATATTCCACGAGAAATGTGTAGTCTTGTAAATAGGATTACTAGTGTCTTAGGCTTCAAGTAAATTGCTTAGTGAGAGTTACTTGGGTAGGAAGAAAGCCATGGGAATCATGTTGTTGTATGATCTCATGCTTATGAAGCATATTATATGTGTTACGTGTATTATTGGTGGAAACTAGTCTACCAAGATTTTTTTTAATCTTATTTGCAGGGTTTCGTACACGAAGTTATCAGAGTGCGCAGCGAAAGAGAGGTGATTTAGAGCCTCTAATACCAGGGCGTATTACACGCTTAATTTGTTTCGTATTTTATAAATTTAAAAATAAATTTATATTTTATTTTAATATAGTCGAGTGTGTTGCATTGTGTTTATTTTATTTGTTTGTTGCTTGTTAGTATATATTATTGTGTATATATAATTTCATTTATTTTCCATTTAAGCATTATTTTTATATGAGTACTACTTATTTATCTGTTATTCACAAAACTTTATGGTTTGAGTTTTTATTCAAAGTTTTATATTTTAGACCTCTAATTTTAATAAATTTCATACTTATATTAGAGTTAATTTCTGACTTTCAAATTTTGCTATTGTTGATATTTTGAAACACTCTTTTGAAAAAAAAATATTTAATCCAATTGTTTTACTATGGTTAGGGAAAAGGAAAAGGTTGTGGATTGTCTTTCAAGAGATTCTACAAACTATTTCTACCACTTTGACCATCTATGTTTAAATATATATTTATCTCTTTAATATCTTATTTTCATGTTACTCCTATTTTAGCCTTTAATTAAGGTAAAATGGTTTCATAGTTTTCGAAAATAAAAGCACCTTAATGAGTTGTTTTGATGTTATAGATTGAAGTGTAAATTTACAAACTATTTTGTTACACGGTAGTTCATTCAACCACTTTTTATTTTCCAACTCATTGTGTAAAAGGATTTCAATTACATTTTGTTGTTTCTTGTCTAAACCTTAAATGCTTTCTGATTTTACATTAAGGTTTGGTTGTATTTTCGTTACTCCTTATTTAATAATCTACTTTTCACCATTTGGTTTATTTTCGTTAAAAAGGAAATTTGTATACTCAACTCAAATCTTAAACCTGTTTAGGTTGATATTAAGTTGTAATGGGTGGTTCCATTCAGATTTGTGTCGACTATAAAAACGAATTGTTATATTTGTGTTTACAAATTATTATTTTATCGCCTACTTTTGCTAGTAGAGTTTTGTAGTGAAATTCATTTTTACCTTGTCCATTCTTTTTCTTGTGAACTTTAAATTGCATATATGTTTAGGAGGACGCTCTTATATCATATATCGATAGTGGAGTTTGTAAGTGATATTTCTATAAAACCGTCAACTACTTCTCACTAAAGTATTCTTATCTCTTTAAGTGGAGTATATGCCTGGGTGGTTATCTCTATTTGAATTGATTAGGTTGTCGGATTTCGAATGATGGTTTCTCCATTTTCCTATTACTAAAAAAGTATTTATGGTGGATTGTTGCTTCAATTCTCTTATAATTTTATTAATCGTTGTGTTTCAACTTTAATTTCAAATTATCTATATTTGTTGTATTCTTGTTTTTACCTCTAATATTTTGCAATTAGTGTCTTTCATCTTTCGCACTTTACAAATGTTGTTGGGTACTATATTACTTTATTTTCTAATTCTTTGGTCTTTCAAAATAAAATTTATATTCATTGGGTTATCAAACTCATTTCGCGGAGTTGCTTAACCTTTAACTACAATCTATTTGATTTATGTTTTCTTAATGTTCTTTATCAAGAGTATTTTCTTTTGTTTTACTACTTCTTTTTAAGTTTCGAGGACGAAACTCTTTTAAGGGGGAGTGATTGTAACACCCCGTAATTTCATTAGAAATTTAGCGTGTTAAATTATATGGTTTACATTGTTATTTATAAACCTAAATATAATTTGTTTATAAAAACTATGTTCTATTAAAAAAATGGTTATATTTGAAGCCGGGAAATATTTCGGTGGATAATGTATTATGAGTATTAATTTTATAATGTAGTTAGTTATAAATTTAAGTGTTGTGTGATTTAATTTTGAGCGTTAAATTATATATATATATATATTCGACGCTAAATTATATTTACTATTATATTTCCATAAATCTTATGTTTGCTCCTACATTTTTATCTTTGGAATATTTATATATATATTTATGTCGTATAATAGAATGTAGTATTGTTTGGCATATTTTCAATATTCATGCTCGTGTCGGTTGTTTGAAAGGGGAATGTAGTGCTCGTGTATGCGTAGTATAAAAAGTGTGTAAGTTTTAGTAGGTGTATATTTATACTACGTTAATATTAATAATTTTTATTTATAAAAGTTTTAGCGCATATTTTTATTATGAGCGTTTATGTAAATAATCGTGGATCTTGTTTACGCTACACCATACCTAGTATTATGGGGGTCCAAATTTTAGTCTTTGCATTAAAGGGATTTAAAACTCTTGGGTAGCTTACTCACCTTTGTAACGTTTATGATATTCAAAAGTCATACCCCTTCATTCACCCTCATAAACCACCCTCATCATGGCCATTATGTGCTCAATTAATTCACCCTTTTAATTACCCTTATGCTGAGTTAGAAACTCAGAAAAATCAACCCGTCCCCATCCCATTCACACGCCATTCACCAAGCAAAAAGGAAAGGGAAAGAAAGAGAGAAAGTCTCCCCGTTTTTCCCCTGCACACCCTAACGAAAATGAAGATCGTCGGAGATCTAACCGTTGGATCGTCTTCAAATTTGGACAGCATGTTCTTAACATCCAGACCTTCACTTTTACCGGAGGAATGTTTAATCCAAGCTTTAGATCACCGGAAATCAGGGTCAGAACGCCACTGACTGTTTTAGAGTATCCTAAAGTTGTTTAAGATGGAAATACTTTGCTCAATGGTGGAAAAGTCTTCAAGGGGAAGAAGGTTTTGACGATCCGCACGTTTTCTAGGCTTTTATATTATGTTTTGCAGCACCCCTCTCGAAGATCGAGGTAACTAGCGTTTTTCTAGTTCGATAGGGAATATATTTTGAACTTAGGTTGTTAGAATCGCGTTAGATAACTTAGATTCATGTTAGGTGGAGCTTAGGTGATTGTATGATTATGGTTTAGTGTAGTATCATGATTAGGAAGGTTGTGTTGTGGTATTTTCATGTGTGAACGTGTGGTTATGTTCATGTTGTTAGTTCTTGTTAGTTGGTTGTTGTTAAGTTTGATGTTGGTTTTGTTATAGTATGATTTTGTGATTTGTAAGGAATTGAGGAATTGTTGGATATGATGTTTAGTATCATGCAAGGGTGTTTATTTTGGTTGAGTTGGATGTGATTTGGTGTTGGTTTGGGTGCTTGAGACTTGATGTATGTTTGATGGACGAAGCGAGTGCGTACGAGCACAGCCCGCAACCCACGAGCAGTGGCAGCTCGCGACCCGCGACCTCTGTCGTACCTCGCGACCAAGGCCTGCCCTCTTGGTTGCGTTTTGTTGTTGAATTTTTCCTTTGACCTCACACCATGTTTATTTGTTTAGTGTTGGGCTTAGGCATGTATGTTAAGCATGTTAGAGTACGTTTGAGTTGGTTTGAGTTGTTTCATTAAGGGAATGTACCCTAGTTTGTTGGGTAGTTTTGGTTGTTGCTCGTTTTGTTGAGTGTTGTGGGCCTATACTTTGAGTTGTCGACGTCGAAATGCTTGGGGGAGGATAATACTGTCCTTAGCATCTCTTCGCCAAGAGATATGTACGGGGAATATTGTGACTTAGTCATAATTGACTTCGTACCCAAACTCAGATAACGTTTTTGTGTTATACGCCTCAACATGTTAGACTTGTTGTCTTATGGAATTGATTTTCATGGATACCTTGCCGTGTATACCTTGAATGTTGCTTTGTCTGCCTCGTATACCTTGACGCGTATACTCATGTTTTGGTTTGATGGATTTGGTGTATAGCTTGTCGTGTATACCCATGTTAGTTGTTGTTTGGATTCCTATGTATACCTCAGCGTGTATACGTATGTTGGTTGTTTGAGTTGCTTTGTATACCTTGTCGTGTATACTTATGTATGGACGTTGATTGGATTCCTTTGTATGCTTGTCGTGCATACATTGCTCTTTGTGTTTGATTGATCCTAAGGGCGGCATGGTCCTAGTAATTTGTGCTTGATTGATCCTAAGGGCGGCATGGTCTTAGGAATTTGTGTTTGATTGATCATAAGGGCGGCATGGTCCTAGGAATTTGTGTTTTTCCTGAGGGCGGTATGGTCCTAGGAATTTGTTTGTATCCTGAGGGCGGTATGGTCCTAGGATTTGGTTACTTAACCATGGGCGGCATGGTCCATTGGTCCACTCACGAGCGGTATGGTTCGTTGAGTATGCCATTCGGCAGGGCGGTATGGTCCTCGAATGTGCATTGCTATTCGGCAGGGCGGTATGGTCCTCGAATAGCGTTAGAGAACTTAGATTCATGTTAGGTGGAGCTTAGGTGATTGTATGATTATGGTTTAGTGTAGTATCATGATTAGGAAGGTTGTGTTGTGGTATTTTCATGTGTGAACGTGTGGTTATGTTCATGTTGTTAGTTCTTTGTGTGCTTGCACCATACCCATATACTCTCCTCCAAAATATGCTCCACGATATTTCCTGAATACGCCTTTCTCGAAACCCCGTTCACGTAAAGACATTTGTGCACTCCTTTTGCACTTCCCTAAATTTCGCATCTGTATATAGTTTCTGAAAAACCCTCTCTGCAGGGAATCCTGTGGCCAGGTGCCGCAAATAACGAGTACAATTCGCATCGCTATTTTCTCGTCATTCGTCCGGAACTTCATTGCCCTCATATATGCAGGGCCAAACTCATACAGTCGGGTGTGCTTATTTAAATATCCATCAAAAAACTATTAATACTTTCAACCCGTTGCGTGGTCTTCATGCCGGCCCAAAAAAAATCTTTCAAGTATGCGGGCACCCACATCTCTTTCTCTGCATACATATCTGTTATACACATAATTATTTTCATAACATTTCATAACAAATATAATGTTTGCATAAAAATCAAAACAGGGTCATATTGGGATCAAGATAATCTTATTTTGGTACAAAACTAACTAAAATTGGTACAATCATTTTAGTGGCAGAATAACCAGATTATTAGTTTCCAGGAAGTAGCGAAACAGGGCCATTTTGATATCATTGTAAACTTATTTTGGTACCTAACTGTACTGATAATGGTACCTATACATTAGTGGCAGAATGCAGGCAGATAGTTTACATTAGATGCATTTTGGTGGGTAATCTTTACCTGACAGCCATTTGTCCTCCTCTGCTCCAAACTCTCGAATTGCTGATAGCCAATTCTCCTCAAACTCCTCTTCTGTCAAACTATCGTAAATGGCATGATTCAATGCATCCTTCATATCGTCATAGTTCTCCTCATAACCCTTTAGTTTTACTGGAAATTTATTTACAATATGCCACAAGCACCACCTATGACGTGCCTCAGGCATTTCAATTGACAAAGCTTTACGCATTGCGGCTGCTTGATCAGTTAGTATAGCGTTCGAAGGCTTTCCTATGCATGCTATCCATGTACAGAACAACCATTGATAGGTCTCTGTATCTTCATGGGACAATACCGCACACCCGAGGAGGATGCTTTGCCCATGGTGGTTTACCCCAACAAAATTGGCAAACAGTAACTCGTACTCATTTGTGAGATATGCCGCATCAAAACAAACCACATCCCCAAATTCTTCCCACGCAACCCGACTCCTCGCATCAACCGACATCACATCTTTTAAAACACCTGTGTAATCTAGCCTATGAATGTGGAAGAAGTTTTGGTTGTCCGCATTCATTTTCTTAAAGTACTCCAACATTGCTTTCGCATCCCCGTACTTCAAAATCAACCTCTTCTTAAGACTGATAGGGTTTTAGTCGTTTCACCTAATCAAAGATAAACCTACAGTCCTCTAACTAAGGTAGTCAATGGAAGCAGGGTCGAATCCACAGGGAGATAGAGTTTCTAAATTAATATTCAATCAAATCAGCTACTTCAGATGAAATCAGATAAGAATTAACTGAACTAATCATTAAACTACAGAAGACGGAATAAATCGAGGAATTAACTATGGACTAAAAACCTAGGGTATTAGGTCGGTCCACCATGCTTATACCAATCAAATAGGGTCAACTACTATCAAAACCTAAGTCAAGAGTCGGGAAATTAGAGCACGTGTTGAGCTATGGTTAAGACTCAACGCTTATAGTTCAACATACGCCGCATGTTCACTAACGTAATCAGAACTACTGACGTGTCCTAGGCCTCTAGTCGTAAGACGGATCTGTGCAAACAACTATTAACCACAAGCAATCAATAAAATTGTACACTGACATTAATTACTCAATAAGAACAAACCACATCACAATCACCCTAATCAAGCCCTAGAAATTGATAGAAATCTAAATCACAATCATGGTATAAACATGGCTTTCCTATCTAACACCCTAGAAAGAGGACTACTCACTCATAATTGAATTGACAACAATAAAACTAATATAAAACCCTAACAATTGCATCATGAATAATTAAATAATTAGGCTAAGAAATCAAGAATAATAAAAGAGATTAGGGCAAAGAAGAATACCAATTGACATAAAGCAGGAACTTTTATTGAAATCGAATAGGTTTGATCACCTTTAATCTAATCTAAAGTGTTTAAACTAAACTAAGAACAAGAGAAATAAACTAGAGTAATAGCTAATGAAATGATAATAAAAGATGTCTCTAAATAATGAGGGAAAAGGTATTTATAATACCCCCTCGAGTTAACTAAAAACGGAAATAAAAAGTGAAAAAGCGCGATTAAAGTACCAGACCCGATCGGGCCCGAGCACAGTACCCGATCGGGCCAAATACCAACTCGCCCCTTCTTGATCTTGTGGCCAACGCAACAGCCCAGCAGTGAGAAAGTGAGGATTGCGGCCCACCCGATCGGGCCCGAGCACAGTACCCGATCGGGCCTGGAGACAAATGGGTCCAGCGCACACTCCAAATCCGCAACAACAAAACAGGATGTAGCAGCACCCAACCCGATCGGGTCGGGCAGCGGGTGCCCGATCGGGTCTGGGGACTTGACTCCTCGCCCGATCGGGTCAGGAAACGTTCGCCCGATCGGGTCCGCAACTTCTATACCCCATCATAATTCCTTCGCCCGATCGGGCCATTTTTGCCCGATCAGAGCACGGAAACCTCTTTTTTGACTCTTTGGCTCTCTAATCTTCACGTTTAGGGGTCTTGGGACCTCCTAAACTACCCATAAAACTCGTGAGCCTTCCTACGTGCCCCGTAACATCTCGTAAAGCCGTGGTTACTTCTAAATGGCTCGGGAATAAGGAGAAAACTCCCTAAAACCTGCAATTCAACACTAAAACACAAAACCACAACTATATACGATAGTTAGCACAAAATAGCTCCCAAGAGCTCCAATGACGCACAAATTAGCTTGTAAATAAGGGAGAAAAGTCTATATAAATACGCGATATCAAGTACCAATGACGTTGTGCAAATCTCTCTTTGTTACAAACTTATTATCTACCCCGTCCTTCTCTCTAGCCAAACTATTGTAGATTTGGGGAACCTAAACACCCGTGGTAGTTTCGTCAAAAAGCTTCCGTCTGACATGGGTGTCTAACTCTTCCTGACGATACATACTAATGAAGCGAGACTTACTAGGTGATGGAGTGTGGTTCTTATGCTCAACCACTACTTTCTTTAGTTTCCACTCACCATTATCACACTTATAAGCATATATCATCGCCTCACAGCCACATTTCTTTGTTTTCGTTGTTCTCTCAATCAAATCTGGACTACCAACAACAACTCTTTTGCCATTTACCCATCTCCTATGTATTCTCTTACCGTTACATTCACATTTCCATACGTATTCCTAAGCTCACCGCTTTTGTTGTAATTCCCCGAAGCTTTTACAATACCAAAGTCTTCTTGCTTCCCACATTTTTGGTAGTATGAATCAATATCTTCCCAACAAGCAAATATCATCCCAACTTTTGGAGTTTCAACTATACTATTACTCCTGCAACATGTGCTAGGTGTTGATACTTCCTGGAGTGGGACAACAGACTCCAATAAACGTCCATCCAATTCAAGAACCCTGTCCTCATCCCCAACATTAGTCACGCCGCAACCATAATCCAAATCTACTTCACATTCAACTTCTTCAATGTCATTATGCATCACCTATACAATCAAAATAATTTATATATACATATGCTAATAGAATTTTACTTCACAAAATTTCAACGCAATAGGGCTGCTAAAATTTTGCTAAAACAAACAACATTTTTTTCCAATAGCTTTACTGTGGTTCAAAGAGGGCCAACAAACCAACTTAATTCTAATACCAAAGCAACTTAACTCTAATACCAAAGCATATAATTGTTGGTACTAAAAACAACATAGATAAGTTTATCACCTACTTTATCAAATATTACTGAAGATGTTTGATGATTTTATTTCACATGTCTCCTTTTGTTACATGTAAGTTTTTTCATACATAATTTCTCTATGAACAATGGCTTCTCTAATCAAACAACAATTCCGTTCCCCATTTCACAGAATTTCCAAATGAGAATTCAATTACCCAGTTCCCACACCTTCCATACCACAATTGAATTTCCATACATCATAATTACCAATTCCCTAAATTTTCCATACACCTATTAAAATACTCATATGCAGAAATTCCCAAACACTTGAATTAAATAAAATCATATTCCAAACTGATGGTTAAAAAACAGAACGAAAATAGCTTTTGCAAAACTTAACCATAATCAAATGCTTTGGTATCAAAAATCTAAACTTTAAGACACATACCTCGCCACCTTCACCAATACTTTGTAAATCGTTGATGTTCTCTTCAATGGAATATGGCAGATTCAAGTCCATTTCTTCAATTTCTTGGAATATGGTAGATTCGTTTTCTTCAATGGGAGAGTATCAGTTCAATGGAAGACGAAAAATTGGGGTTCAATTTCTTCAATGGAATATGGCAGATGCTTGAATTATGGCTTCAAGAATGGATTCCTCTTTTCTTCCTTGCCGTTGCTTCCCGCCAATCTCCCTGCCAAACAGAGTTTTCTAGCTTTTGTAAACTTTTCTCTCTCTACACTTTTTGCTGAAAAGAAAAGAAAGAGTTTGAGTAGCTTGCCGTACCTTTTTGCTGGTTCCCACTTTTTGCTTTTACCCCACCTAATTTCATTTACCTTTTTATATTGTGTGGTGGAGTCTTTTTGGACTCCACCATATTGCTACCAGTAGTTTCTCTGTTCATACGGCTTCTTTTTATGAAACGCAATTTATTTATGCTTTTTCTTCCTCCCTTTATAACATATCAATTTTCCTCCTATTTCTCCTACTTCCACCTTTCACAAGAGATCATTAATTTTGGGACATCTTGTTTAGCTCGTGGCTAGAGTGTACTAAACTACTAACCAAACAGAATAATTCAATGGATCTACATTTGGGCATTTGATAGTAAATTTGACTCCCCGAATTCCTTGAATTAAGTGTACTTCCTATATTCTCACAAAAACACTGCATATAAAGTTTTACATCTTTCAGCTTACAACTTTAACGTGAGTATCGTTAATTGTGTATAAGTTAAAATTTTCAAAAGTTGATAATAAGATATTAAGACTAATATAACAAGATTTCACATGACTATGTTTATCTTTATGCATTAATTATAAAGATGGTAAAAAAAATGTGTGAATAATGTAAAATTAAGAACGTAGTAATTAGAAATGAACGAAAGAGGTATGTTGTCTCGATTTTTATGAAATACCTAAATCTATATTTTCTGAAGTGTATGAAACACCTAATTCTACTTCGTATCAAGTGTATGGAAAATTTCGAGCCTTCTAGAAACTAGACTTTACAAAACATCAATAAATATATAGAATAGTATTTTTGGAATATAGGGAGTGCTAAAATTATAAAAATAAATAGTCAGATTTTTGTATACATGAGAAATCGAGTTTAATTCTCAATAAACTATTAGGGATTATTATAGTGTACAAGTAATCATAACTTTAGCTATATAATTTAATAATGTATATATGTATAATTTTTACACCATTACATTTCATCTGACATATGCTTTGAAATAAGACCCATTCTATATAGATTTTGATTGTTACGTACGAATCTTTTTTAATGGGTATCCTCTTTCATAGGTAGGTGAACATAGTAATAATCTTTCCAAATGCTTGTGTGACTCCACACTTTAAAATATTACGCTGAGAGGATTGTTGAAAGAAAATATGCGTGTTTGTTAAATAGTCCTTAGAAAAATAATTAGAGTACGTTAACAATCTCTGGCAATTAATATTTTATGACAAACATAAAAAATATAAATGACAAAAAAAGGGTCTCGCGGATAGAGTACAGAAAAAAATAATGATAAACAAAGGTCTCATTATTATAAACTTATATTATAGGAAAAATTGCTTCTAATAATGCAACCTTTTGGCGGTTCGCAAATAATAAAGCAATAACCTTTCGATTATTCTGGAATAATACAACCTTTATACCCCATTTACTTTAAATGAGACAAAACCGGTTACAACCTGAAGTATGGGTAAAAGTGGGACACGTGTCACTTAATGATTGGCTCTCAAAAATATATTTTATAAAAATAATCAAAAAATATAAAACAAAATAAACCACTCTCACCTAGTAAAAACTCTCTTCCCAACCCCTGCCACATCTCTCTCCCCATTTTCTTAATCTCCCTAGAAAATCTCAAAAAACGCCGGCAAATCCTCCTTTTCTGATGATGGTGGAGGAGAGTTCGAACGTTGAAGATGATGTCGGTGGTGGTGTAAATTTCAAACTTCAAAGATGCAGATTTGGGTGGTGGGTTTTCGGTGGTTATCGATGGTGGAGGTAGTTCATTGGTGGGTTTTTGGTGGTAATAGAGGGTAGTGGTAGGTTATTGGTGGTTTTCGACGAGGAAGAGGTGGTTTAAGTGGGGATAATGTGGTTGTTGGGCTGATTTTTTCGGCCGGGATGGTGGTGGTATTTTGGGCGGATTTGGTTGGTGGTTTTCAGTGAGGAAGAGGTGGTTTCAGGGTGTTGGTTGTGTTTTCGGAATGGTTGGCGGTGGTTGATGGTAATTTGGGGTTCGATGGGGCACAAAGAGCCTAAGAGAAGTACATCAAACTTCTCGAGACTCAAATTGCACAATTAGCAAGCACTAGTGCTCAGAGGCGTCAAGGGGAATTGTCAGGGCAACCCATTCAGAGAGAGCACGTGAATGCCATCACTCTTCGTAGTGGCATTGCTTATGATGGCCCTCCAATGCCCATTGATGATGTTGCCCCAACTGCGGGGAAGAAGAGGGTGGTAGAGGAAGGAAAAAAGGAAGAGTTCGACGTCTGAAGTCGATTTATCTGAGGAACCTAAACAGACAGGGAAGAAAAAGGAGAAGGTTTCTGAAATGCCTTTTACACCAAGGCTACCTTTTCCTCACTTCACATGATGCAGCAATCAAAAGTCGATCAGCAGTTTGGTAAGTTCTTGGCTATGGTCAAGAACCTTGAGGTAACGATTCCATTCACAGATTTAATTACCCAAGTCCCTGTTTATGCCAAATTTCTGAAAGACATGATAACAAAGAAAAGAGACTTTGGTGGGGTAGAACGTGTTGCTCTTACTGAAGAGTGTAGTGCTTTTATTCAAAATAAAACCCTACCAAAGTTGAAAGATCCTGGTAGTTTTTCTACTCCCTGCCATCTTGGACCTATTTTCATTGATAAAGCTTTGTGTGATTTAGGGGCTTCTATTTCTGTTATGCCATTATCTATTTATAAGAAACTGAACATGGGAGCACTTAAATGCACACAAATCACTTTACAGATGGCTAATCGTTCTATCAAATGCCCCCTAGGTGTTTTAGAGAACGTTCATGTGAGGGTTGGGAAATTCTACATTCCTATTGATTTTGTAGTGCTAGATATGGATGAGGATGCCCAGATTCCTATTATTCTGGGTAGGACGTTTTTGTGCACTGCGAGTGCTGTCATTGATGTCAAGTCTGGGTCTTTAACTCTGAGTGTTGGTGATGATAAAGTGATTTTCAAACTAACCAATGTTGTTAAGGCACCTATGCTTGAACAATCTTGTAGCAGGGCTGAGGTTTTGGACGAGGTAGGTGTAGAGAAGGTTCCAATTCCACCTAAGGTTGCCTCACCATCTGGAGGTATCATAAAGAATATTTAGAAAAGGAAAGTGTTTGATGAGGGTGGCTCTCACTGCTTAGCCCCTGCTATTTGAGAGATGGAGGTATTATGGTCGTGCGGGACCTTTATAAACCAGCGATGTGCGAGAGGCAACTCGTATTTTTCCCCTTTTTCCTTTTCTCTTTATTTTTCTTCTTTTTAGTGAGCGAGAGTGAGTGTACCAACGTTGTTTTTCCTCTTAGCATCGTCCTTTGTTACCTTTTGGCATTGAGGACACTGCCCAGTTCAGCTTGGGGGAGGATTTCTGTTTGTATTCTCTATCTCTTTTACTACTTTCTATGATAGATTTATTGCTTTCGAAAAATACTGAAAAAATCAAAAAAATATGGTTCACATGACTGGTTTAGTTGCCTCCCTGTACCCCTTGTTGTGCTCTTATTGAAAATGAATTGACTTTGTTTTCTGGATAGCTGGGCATTTGTGATCTTGAGGCTATGATTTGATGTTTGATTGCTATGATTTCGAGCAAATTTGGATTATATTACACTACTTTGTATTGCATGCCTGAATTGGTTAGACTGTGAGGCCTCTTTGTAGCCTATTGGATTCATATTATCATCCAGTCTGTTTTTGTGCGTTAGTTCCTCTTTAGTGGATTGATCTTGACTTTGACTTCGTACTTGTCTGATATTCGATGACTTGTAGCATTTGCTGTGATAGAGGCGTTCTTTTGTCTGATTCTTGAGCCTCACAGTGAATTTTTGATATACTTTTATGCTCATTAGCCCCGCTGAGCCTAATGACTTGTTTCATGTTACCTAAACCCTCATTATGAGCCCATGGCCTTTATTTCGATTTTATTTCCAAGCCTAGCTTGGGGGAGCTTGTGTATGGATTGAGTTTGAGATTGGTTTCATGGTTCGGTTTTGTTATTCGAGAATTAAAGTGTATTTGTTGTGGTTTGAGTGTGAGAAAAAGCAAAGTTAGAGTTGCGTGAATGAAGTTCAAAAATGAAAGAAAAATGAAATAAAAGTTCAAAAGAATTCAAAGTTCCTTCATTCACGTATGTTTATAAAGAAAAATATTGCTACGTTGCTTAAAAGTTGGGTTTGTTGTGAGCTTACATTGATTCATGAGAGTTGGGATGTGTTCTTGGTTATATGGTATTGATTGGGAGTTGTTTAGGCCTCCTTCGGCCTTGTTTGAAGTGATCTTTGCTCCCCCATCCTTGGTTTTTCCACCACATTTCCTAAAAATATCCCCTACCTCTTACCTAAGCCCCATTACAACCCTATTAAGTCCTGTTGAGCTTGTGTTTACATTGTTAATTGGATTGATTTTTGAGTCAGTTTGTCAATGTTGAATAGTATGTCTGCTAGTTGAGTCGACTTGGCTAGGATGAGCGTTATTTTACCTTCTTAAACACATGAGAATGTGAGTAGGAAGGGCAATTATGGTCGGGTTGGTGAGTGTTCGACCATATTCTTTGCCTGCCACAAAATAGAGAGGAGTGACACCTTTGTGAGAGCCTTTTCAGGATTTGTATGCCTTGTGGATGCTTAAATTTGATGAATTGCTTGGATGATTGGTGGTTGGATGGATTTGATGGTGGTTGGATGGATTTGATTAGCCGAACTTGAATTTTGCCTGCTTGAACGATTCTTAGTCTTGAAAACGTTTTGAGCTTTGATTGTTTTTATCTATGGGGTGAGGCAATTTATTCCATGTTCATGTTTTATTTGCTTGAGGACAAGCAAAGGTTTAGCTTGGGGGAGTTTGATGTATCACATTTATATATAAATTTTAGATGCATTTAGATTGCATTTAGAACTCCTTTTTGAGCATTTAGGTGCATAATGACATGAATTACATAAGTTGTGCTCTACTACTCCATGTTTGTGTGTTTCGATGATTTTCAGGTTATTTTGATACCAATTGATCATGAGTATAAAAGATCTAGCCTATTAATCATTGAAGATGAAGGTAGCTTGCACAAGGATCACAATGCATTCGTTTGGGACAATTTTGAGTTGGAATGAAATAAAGAGTTAGTGAAAGAAGTGCCAAAACTGACACATGTTCACTATTTTGATCATAACTATGGATAGAAAATTGATAATCAAGAAATTCCAATTGAGTTCGATTCTAGACTTTAATAGCTTTCCAACGATAGGTCACACGCCCTAAACGGATGGTTTGAGAGATACGGCCTTCGCAAGTTGATGCGGAATTGCAGTTTACCCACCCGATCGGGCGGGATTCGACCCTATCGGGCCTGAAGCACGGACAGCTCGTTTTCCTAATTTGTTTAGCTTTAGGAGTTTAATATAAATAGTTTAACTTCATTATTTTTAGGGATATCTTTTAATTCTATTATTTTTTCCATAGTTCTTAGCTTAGTTTTAGAGAGTTTTATTTAGATTAAACACTTTAGATTAGATTAAAGGTGATTGAACCTCGGATTTGATTTCAATAAAAGTTCTTGCTTTCCGTCAGTTGGTATTCTTCTCTATTTTAATATCTTTAATTATTTTGATTGCTTAGTTTAATTATTCAATTTATTTCATGATGTTAAAATTAGGGTTTCTTATTAGAATTGTTATTGTTGATATAATTATGTCTGAGTAGTTTAATTTCTAGGGATTTAATTAGAGAAACCATGTTTATACCTTGATTATTTGAATTGCTATTAGTTTCTAGGGTTTGATGAGATAGGTTATGGTGTGATTTGTTCCTATTGAGTAATTAAAGTTATTGCGCAGTTTCTTTGATTACTTGAGGTTAATAATCGTTTGCACAGATCCGTCTTACTTTTAGAGGCCTAGTACACATCAGTAATTCTCATTATGTTTGTGAACATTCTGCATATGTTGAATCATGGGTGTTGAGACTTAACCATAGCTTGACACTTCCTTAATCTATCGATTCTCGACCTAGGTTCTTATAGTTGTTTGATCCTTTGATTGGTATAAGCATGGTGGACCAAACTAATTCCCTAGACCTTTATTTCATAGAGTAAAGTCCCCTTTTATATTGCTTATTAGTGTCTAATTATTAGTTCAGCTGATTTCCATCTGATCTTGTCTGAAGTAGCTAGCTAAATATTAACTTAGAACTCCGTCTCTCTGTGGATTCGACCCTACTTTCATTGACTACCATTGTTAGAGGACCGTAGGAATTATCTTTGATTAGGTGATACGACTTTAGCCTATCAAGACCGTGCTTATCAAATTCGTCAGAAGAAAGATGTTGTAGCTTACAAACTAATGACTTGTGTACAACTAATTGGTTTGGTTGGTTTTAATTAATTGAGTTTGGTTTGTGATTTATCAAATCTCTGCTCATGATGCTTTACAATTTTCACGAGTGATTCTCTAGTTCTTATGTTTTGTTCTAATGAATATTTGATTAATTGTGTTCTTTGTTATTTTTTCAAAAGTTAATTTAGCCTTAATATCAATTTCTAAACAATACTAGTTTTGTGTAGATTTGTTTATTACAAGTGGTTAAAGCTACCAGTTTTACACATCTCCATTTTGTGACTTTTAGTTAGTTTGTTTTACCTTTTTTGGCATTTGTTTTCTTGTATATTTCAAATGATTGGCCACTTTCTTACCAGAGGACTTGTGTAAGTTGTCTGTTCGGAGTCTTTTATATGTATGAGGTTTCAAGGGGCAGATATGATTTTTGTCTGACTTTTTGGATTGATGTGGTTTGTTTGGTTTGTAGGATGATTCTTGGTTATGCCTATCCGACATATGAGTGTTTTAAAACTGTTGACAAGAATAAACCGGAGATAACGCAGCTTCGCTTTTGGTGCCAATATTGGTATTGACTAACGAGACTTGCTTCTTCCGTGTTGATTTTTTTAGTTGGAAAAATGGTTTCATTAGTAAATATCAATTCTCATGTTGTACTTGGGGTATGATTTCAGGATTTTAGTTGTTGTATTGATGATCTTTGAGAGGGTTAGTGACACGTTTATTTCATGGTAAGTGTACTTGAATAGTTGTTGGTTTTCCATGATAGGTTGTGCCCCATCTGAAAATTGATGCTTTCATGACCTTTCCTCTGTGTAGGCTTCCCATGTATAGTGAAGCTAAACTGGTTTTCGTAATATACTTGTGGTATCCTAGGACAAAGGTAACACGTTTATTTAATTTTGATATCAATGGTTGGTTTGTCATTCGTATGTGACTTATTTCATTCTAGGGAAACCAGGTACGTATATGATTCCTTCTTTAAACTATATGTTGCAGAGCATGAGACCGATATAGATCGTAATTTACTAGAGTTAAGAATTAGAGATGGGGATATGGCCTTCTTTAAATCATTTTTTTGCAATTGCTTCCTAAAAAATGGGCCTATGTATTATGAGTTTCACTTCTAATAGGCCTACATCTGTCCTTCTCTCAAAGAGCTTTTTAACTTTTCCTGTCCCGTTGATTTCTGAATTTAGTCTTAGGTTCTTTTTAGCTTTTACGCTTTTCCCCTTTTTTGTTGGTTTTAGGGGAGGATAATAGGTATTAGGGGGTATTGTGTCTGATGAATTGTTGATGGAATTTCATATACGAGGCTTCTATAAAACGTGTCCACCTCACTGTAATTGTTAAGACCTGAATTTTGCCCATATGTTGGATTTTGCAGCCTATTGTGTAGTTGCAGTGGAGGCTGATTGAAGGCAGATCCCAATGGCTTTTCTGAGCGAGTGAAGGATGATTTTAACAAGAGATACGGGGGTGGAAAAGCTGCTACTGCTCAAGCAAAATGTAATACCCGTATTTTCAAGAGTATTTATTAATTGCTAATTATAATTATTAGCTTAATTATATATTAATACTCCTCAAGTTTATTTAAAGGAAATTGGATTTGATTATAGAATTATTGAAAAGTTAATTATATTTATTTAGTTGATACCGTTTTAAGGGAATGTTTTCAAGAAATATTGAGTTTAATTCTTTTAACGAGTATGAGTTTTTATTGTTCTAAATGAAGTTGTATTGTTATTTAATTTATATTTTAAAGGGTAAATAGATGTGCTCAAATATATGTAAAGAGAAAAGTTTTTAAGATAATTAGACCAACTAGACTAGATTGGGGAGATTAGAGTAAGTTAGATGGAGATGTGATTTTATGAATCATTTATTGGGAATAAAAAGAGAGAGGAAGAAAAGAAAAGAAAGGAAAGATAAGAAAACAAGAGGAAAGAAGAGTCACAGGATAATGGAGAAAGAGAGCAAAGGAGGAAAGAAGTAAAGGGAAGGAGAGAACGAAGATGAAGAAAAAGGAAGGTGAAGGAAGAGAAGAGGTGACGCTCGGCTTCAATCCCGATAAGGACAACCACCGCAACCACCATGGTTGGCACTCAAAGTAGGCGATGCATACTAGAGAGGAAGCAAGGGACGTTTTTGGTTCGTTTTGGGGCTTAGGGCACTCGATTTTCGAAGCCTTCTTCATCCTTAAGCTTCCATAGTAATGGGCAAGTTGAATTCCTTGTTTAATTTTTGTTTTTCCTAAGTTTATGAAGTTAAGGTCTGTGGATTGAAATTGAATTGGGGGTTTTTGGATTGAAGGTTTTGAATATGAATTGATTGAGTAGAAGGTGTAATTAGATGTTTAGTAGTTAATTTATATTACTAGTTTGATAATTAAACTTGTTGTTCAAAGAAAGATAGTGATGTAATTCGTAAGAATTACAGGGCAGTTTCGTTAATTATATTTTTGGACAGTTTGTGGGAATTTTTAGCAAAAATACTATTTCAAAAAAGTTGTTCGTATTGAAATTTTACACAAGATAGGCTCAAGAAATGTTTGATTTGGACTTCTTATGAGGAAGTTATGCTCATTTTAAGTTTTTGCCCAAAATTCATATTTTGTTATAGTTCATTTTAAAACTCTACTTTTCCATATAATTGTTTTATAATGAAGCTTTGAGTATCGAAATGTACATATTATTCTTAAATGTTGATTGTATATAAAGTAAAATGATTTTAACTAATTTTGTAAAGGTTTTAGTTAGATGGTTGTTAATGTTAAATGTGGGTTCAGGTTAGAATAGTCAAGTCATTCATATGGTTTATGATATGTTTGTTTGATGTTTTATGTGAAATTAGGAAAGGTAGATTGCTTTATGAACTACAGTTAGCTATATCCAAGTCTTTTATTACTTACGAAGTACACACTTTTATATTGTAGCTTTCGGTTTCACCAAGGAGTTGTTTAGACCGAGGTAGTTGTTTAGCTATGATTCGAAAATGTAAGATTTCATATTCAAAACTTTCATAGTTTACATTAAAAGTCCAAAGAGGTAAGATTTCTCACTCAAGTTTTCAATAGTTTACAAGCAGAGGATTTAAAGTTGAGCTTTTATAGTTCCTGCAAAGATTAAAAGTCTAGTTTCCAAAGAAACTTTTATAGTTTACATGAAGAGCTTTTTAAAAAAAAAAGGTTTTATCTTGGTTTTGTTGAGAGTGGATTGGATGGGAGGATGTTCCTCCAAATATAGAAATTTGGTTTCCGAACCGCAATTAAAGGAAAGATTATAGAAAGAATTTCGAATAGTTTTATGTTTTGAAAGTTGATGGGATTGTCTATGTGGTATCTCAAGGGAATAATTTTGTGTTTTCAAAGTTGTTGGGATTACCTAAGTGGTATCTCAAGGAATTGGAACTTCCTCGCGTTTGTCTCGACTTTACAGATACAGAATAGAATAGTTGTAGGGGTACGTTGATCAGTACCTCAGACTTTGATCTTTTTCTGCGGTTTGGCCGTATGTAGGGTGTGCACACTAGGGGTCTTAGTCGATAGTTATCCGTAGGGCCTAGCTAGCCCAAAGGCAAGGAAAGTTTGTTCCATTCCCTAGGTTTATGATTCTTTCTTCGTGAAAGAAAAAGGAAAGAAAGGATTTGTTTAGAAAAGGAAAAAAGAAAGGTTTGGAAAAAAGAAAAAGAAAGGATTTGATTTAAAGAAGGAAAAAGAAAGGATTTGATGTAGAATTAGAAAATAAAAGATTTGTTTTACAAAAGAAATAAGAAAATGTTTTATAAAGTTTATTATTTTATTTGAATGTTTTGGAAAAAAATGATTTGTAGGATATGTTTACTATATCCTACATGCATATATATTTGGCTTTACAAATATGAAATCTTGCTTCACCAGTCTGGCTGATACTATGTGCTGGTATATGCAGGTACATGAAGGTAGTATTATTGAAGAAGGTTCGATATGTGTTATCCCCATTATTTGTGTTGCGGCGAGGACGATCGACTTTGTAATAGTATAGTTAATAGTTAATTTGTAATTAAGTTTAAATAGTTTGAGTTCATTAAGTTTAAACTAAAATGGTTGTTGGATTTTGATAAATACAGGTTTATAAGTGGACGCGAGTCCTAAATTATGATTTAGGCGGTCCGTTTTACAAACGGAACTCTGCCGGATTTTCAGTAGAATTTTAATAACAAATCTAGTTGTTTAAAGTGTTTTAGGATCACTTTATATAGTTTATTATAGTTAAAGGTTTTAATATAGTCATTACACTCTAAAAGTTTTAAAAAGTCAAGGTTTTTGAGCTCCACACTCGTGGTGAGTGTGATGGTAATAGCTCGGATAAGGTTTTTCGCGGTATTTAGGTCTTAACTAGGTTGGTCGTAGATCCGGGTTGTTACACAAAAAACTTAAACAAAGATTTCGGGTAAGCTCTCTTGGTCATTAATTTATTATTTTCCTAAAATTTGCAGCAATGCTCAAATGGTGACACCTGCATGGCTTTATAGGCTTAAACTTAAGGAGCACATGCAATACTGTGTGAATCATCCAGAGGAGATGAACAAGCTTGCAAAGGTGTAGGCCCAGTCAATTTAGTGATGATGGAAAATATTGAGAAGGTAATATACTTTCATAAACGTATTGATATATTGCTATATCATGTTAAGGCCCGACGGCAATTATAGTTTGGTAACCAAGGTCTACCTAGTATAGTTTTATTAGTTGTGGCAAATTATCCATTGTGGTATAATTTGTAGTATAGAGGATTTGTTATTTGAAAGTCAACCATAACTGTTGCATCTTCTATTGATTAGGTTCTAGATCGTAGTGAGAAGATTGAGCTTCTAGTTGACAAGACAGAAAATCTTTGTTCATAGGTTTGTGATAGTACAGATACTACCTTAATTATATTGTCTTCAGGTCTGAAGGGAAGTAAAAAGGAAGGCAAAGATACAGTTATTTACCACCAGATCCAAAGATGAATGACACCGATGTTCAAAATTAGATACAGTAGATGGTTAGATTCATCCGTCAAGAAGCGGAAGAGAAAGCTAACGAGATCTCTATGCTGAAGAAGTATATTTTCTCTCTCCGATTCTTTGTTGATCAAGTATCACACTGATTTGATTTGAATTTTTGACTTTTTTAGTCTTCTTTGAGTTTGGCTTTGGTTCTGATACTGGCTTGGAGAAATTGATTGGTTGAATTTGAGTGTTTTTCGTTGATCAAGCAGCACATTAATTTGTTTGAATTTTTTAATTTTTTTTCACTAGTGGAAAAAATAGCTATTGTTGCACCCCATTAGCTGCGGGCTACCTGAACAGTCCGTAGCTAATGTTTTTTAACTGTGGGCCTCTAAAAGAGCTTGTAGCTATGTTCCCTTTGCCACGGGCTTTAGAGAACGCCCTCAGCGAAATTTTATTAAATTTTTCCAGTTGATGCGGGCTACATTTGAGGCACACAGCTAAACTATTCGCTGGACAAATGGTAAACCCCTCGTATTTCATTTGGCCCGCCAAATCCTAATATCATTGTTCGCTGCACAGACCAAGTTCTCAGGCGAATATGACTGTTCCATTGCTGTGCAATTCTCAAGCCAATCTCAAGCCAAGTTCGTCCATTTATCAGGCTAATCTCAGGCTTAGTTCGTCGAATCGAAATCTCAGACGACCTTCTCAGGTGTTTAATCTCAGGTCGTCGAATCGAAATCTCAGGCGACGTTGGTAAGTCTTCCCCTTCACTTGTTGGAGATTCAGTGAAATCTCAGGCGTTTAATCGATGTCCTAATATACTTTGTCAACAAATTCCTCTTTCATATCTCAGGCGTTATATTCCTCTCCTTAATCCTCAGGTAAGGACTTAATTCCTCAATTTTTATCCTCCTTGCTTCTTCCTCAATTTGTTTCTAATTTATTTCTTCCTCTATTTATTTCTATTTGTTTCTTCCTCTAATTTGCTTCTTCCTTAACTGAGTAGAAGTCCGTGTCTAGTATTTATGTCATACTTCCTCCGTTTCTTTATAAGTGCTACATTTTCCTTTTATGGCAAGTGCAAAATAAATGCTACATTTCTAAATATGGCAACTTAATGTGTCTAACTACTTTGCATAAAGATGTGGTCCCTTTCTTTCTCTCTCTAGTCTCTACCTCCTTGGTATGTGTGTACTTTCTCTATGTAGCATTTATAAAGAAACGGAGGAAGTATATGATATGATGATACGGATACTGTTTATAATTGTGTTATTTCTGTCACCCCATCACTTAATTAAGTTTATGCATGACTCAATAAAGTCGTATCACCTAATCAAAAGTAAATCCTAAAGTCCTCTAACAACAGTAGTCAAGGGAAATAGGGTCGAATCCACGGGAAGATAGAGTTTCTAAGTTAATATTCAGCCAAACAGTTACTTTAGACAAGATCAGACAAGAATCAGCTGAACTACTAATTAGACAATATAAAGCAATATAAAAATGGGATTTAGACTATGAATTAAAGGTCTAGGACATCACTTCGGTCTACCATGCTTATACCAATTAGAAAGGTCAAATAACTATCAATACATAGGTCAAGAGTCGAGATATCAGACCACGTGTTAAACTATGGTTAAGTCTTAACGCTCATAATTCAGCATATGCTGCATGTTCACTAACATAATCAGAATTACTGATGTGTACTAAGGCCTCTAAAAGTAAGACGAATCTGTGCAAACAGTTATTAACCACAAGCAATCAATGAAACTGCACAATTACATCAATAACTCATCAAGAACGAATCACACCATAATCAATCTAATCAAAACCTAGAAACTAATAGCAATTCAAATATGAATCATGGTATAAACATGGTTTTCCTCCCTAAAACCCTAGAAATAAAACTACTCACTCATCATTGAATCAAAAAATAACAAATCTAATATAAAAATCTAAACTTTGCATCATAAACTAGTTGATTAAGCAATCAAGGATTAAATAAACAAAGTAAGAGAGAAGAACAATACTGAATGACGAAAGCAATAACTTTAATTCGAAATCCCAGGTTCGAACTCCTCCAAACTAATCTAAAGTGTTTAATCTAAGAAAGCAATTAATACTAAACTAATGAAAGCTGAAAAATAAAGTATCTTCAAAATAATAAATCTTACCTATTTATAATAAATCCTAAAGTAATTAGAAAACGGAAATAAAAACATAGAAGTTGGCTCCGTGTGCCTTGCCCGATCGGGCTAAACGGCCCGACAAAATCGGGTGAAAATCCTGCAAAATTTTGCTTCAACGTGCAAAGGTCATATCTCTCAAACCAAAAGTCTGAGTGGGGCGTGTGACCTATCATTGGAAAGCCCTCGAAGTCTAGAATCCAACCCAATTGGAATTTCTTGATTATCAATTTTTATAAAAAAATGTGATGAAAATAGTGAATATGTGTCAGTTTTGGCACTTCTTTTACTAACTCTTTTCTTCATTCCAACTCAAAATTGTCCCAAACGGATGCATTATCATCCTTGTGCAAGCTACCTTCATCCTCAATGATTAGTAGGCTTGATCATATATAATCATAATCAATTTGCATCAAAATAACCTGAAAATCATCGAAACACACAAATGGGGAGTAGTAGAGCACAACTTATGTATATTCATAATGCCTCACCCCAAAGATAAAACATTCGAAGCTCAAAACATTTTCAAGACTAAGAATCGTTCAAGCATGCAAAGTTGAAATTAAGCTATTAAAATCCACCTAAATCCCAATCATCCAAGCAAATTCTCAAATATAACTCTCTACATGGCATACATATCCAAAAGGTGTTCACCAAGGTGTCACTCCTCTCAATTTTGTGGCAGTCAAAGAATATTCCCGAACACTCATCAACCCGACCATAAATGCTCTTCCCACTCACACACTCATGTGTTTAATAAGGTTAAATGACGCTCATTCAAATCAAGTCGACTCAATTAGCAGATTTACTCTTTAACTTTGACAAATTGACCAAAATCAATCCACTCAACAAGGTAAACACGAGCTCAAGAGGATTTTAGAGGGTTGTAATGGGGCTTAGACAAAGGGTAGGGAATATTTTTAGGAAAAGTGGTGGAAAACCCGAGAATGGGAGAGCAAAAGTCACTCAAAACAAGGCCGGAGGTGGCCAAAAAATCTCCCAACAACACCATAAAACCACAAAACACATCCCAACTCTTATGAATCGATAAAAACTACCATCAAACCAAACTTTCAAGCAATGCAGCACATTTTTCTTTATAAACAACGTGAATGAATGAACTTTGAACTCTTTTCAACTTTTATTTCTTTTTCTTTCATTTTCCGAACTAAACATTCACGCAGCTCAAACTTTGCTTTTTCTTTTCTTTTTCTCACACTTGAAACCACATAAAATACGCAATCAATCCCAAAACCACACAAGCCATAAAACCAATCTCATAACTTAACCTAACAACGCTCCCCCAAGCTAGGCTTTGAAATAATATATAAATAAAGGCCATGGGCATGTAAAAAAATTTAGTAAAACAAAACGAGTCATTAGGCTCGGCGGGGCTAAGAGCATCAACACTCATGATATAAAAAAACACATCATCCCTCTCTCTCTACCACTTTCTCACTCATCATACAAAAGTTGATCATGTCTTATGATCAAATTGCTCAAATGCACCCCACTCATGAACACAAAAAAATACATCATCCCTCTCTCTCTTACTTTTCACTATACCCCACTTTTTTTTCTCTCTCCTATTTCAATACATCCATTTAATTATGATACTATATTTATATTGTGTAACAATTAATATTAAACTTAAATACATAATTAGTAATAATTTGTTAATTTACAACTTACATCATTTTTTCCTTCAATATCAGAATTTTTATTTATAGAAAAAGGCCTCCCCAATTACCCAAAAACCCAATTAAATTGATTTAGAGAGAAAAATAATAATTTTTGAAAGTGTGTCAAAATATATTAAAATGGATGTCATTTTATAGATCTCAAAAAATAAGACCATTGGTAATTTTTATTTTTTTTTACTTTGTAGATTTTGAGATATAGCCGTTTTAAGTTTACAAGCAAAAATTGTAGCCATTCTGACAGCTGCCACATGTCGCGTCCGCAATGGACCAGCTCGTATGACGCGTCTGACGCGCGTCAAAATTGCAGATTTTTTTTTTGAAATTTTTTTGCTTTGTGCAGCTCAAAACTACGAGTTTTGAGCTTAAGATTTTACACCTTAAAGCAAAAAAAAAAATTCTGATTTCCTATTTACAGATTTACTCATCCCTTATGAGTTGTTTTGTAAAGTTGATCACAATGTGATCAATTTGATGAGTGATCACAATGTGATCTACTTTTGTTCATGAGTGTAGTCCAATTTTTTTTGTTCATGCTTTATGATCTATTCTTATGATCAAATAGATCATGAGTGTAGTTGCTCTAAGGAGAATAAAAGTGTATCAAATATTCACTCTGAGGCTCAATAATCAGACAAAAGAACGCATCTATCACAGCAAATGTTACAAGTCATCAAATATCAGACAAGTATGAAGTCAAAGTCAAGATCAATCAACTAATGAGGAGCTAACACACAAAAACAGACTGGATAATGATATGAATCCAATAGGCTACAAAAAGGCCTCACAGTCTAGCCAATTCAGACATGCAGCACAATGTAGTGTATAATAATCAAAATTCGCTCAAAATCATAGCAATCAAACTTCAAATCATAGCCTCAAGATCACAAATGTCCACTATCTAGAAAACAAAGTCAAATCATTTTCAATCAAAGCACAACAAGGGGCACAGGGAGGCAATCAAACCAGTCATGTGAATCGTATTTTTTTTATTTTTTCAGTATTTACGAAAGCAATAAATATATCCTAAAAAGCAGTAAAAGAGATAGAGAATACAAACAGATATCCTCCCCCAAGCTGAACTTGGCAGTGTCCTCAATGTCAAAAGATGAACGATAGGACGAAGCTTAGAGAAAAAACAAAGTTAGTACTCCCTCACTCTCTCTCACTTAAAAAAATAAAAATAAAAATAAAAATAAAAAAGAGAAAATTACGGGTTGCCTCCCGCACAACGCTGGTTTATAAAGGTCCCGCACGACCATATTACCTCAACCATCAGTCAGATAAGGAACAAGGTTGTAGGTATAGTACCTCAACATGCCCGTAGGAACTTCTTTAGTGCTCTTTATTTTTACGGTCCTACACACCCTTATCTTACCATCACTGGAAGAGTCCAATGTCTTGAGTAACTTATCAGATTCGACTGCAAACATGTCATTGAGCACTAGATATGGCTTGAATATAAGCACATCTATCTTCACATAAATAATATCAGAGGAAATAAATGATTTGTGAAGATAAGAAAATCAAAATAAAAGGGAAAAAAGGAGGATGGTGAACAACTTCCCTTTATTTGTTGCATAGGATGTGAGGGCCTCAAGGAGAGAATAGGAGCAGCATCAACTTTGAGAATATATGGGGCATATGGAATAGGGAGGAAAGGGACAAAAACTACCTTCCCTAAAGATGGAATATAGGGACAAGAAATGATAGGCTCAACCTTTACGATTTTACTTATAATTCACCACCCTCAATAATGGACTCGTCAACACAAGGGTCCTCAACCAAGAATTCCTCCTCCTTCAAAACATTCATCACATCCACACTCCCCTCAGTCTGATCATTCTTTTCAATATCGGGAGTCAGATTATTATCAGTCACCTCTAACATGACATTCTCAACACATTCATCATCACAAGCATCATCATGATGTATTTTCTGTTGCCTATCAAATTGTTGAATAATAAGAGATTGAACAGAATTTGAGATACGTTTCAAGTCACGTATCAAGTCTTTAGTAAATTCTTCATTTTGTTTACCAAAAGACTCAAGCGTTTGCTTAAGTAGACCTAGACTTACTGATGATTCTGATTGAGAATAATCATGGGCTCCATGTAGGTCATAAGGGGTATAATCAGTTGCATAAGAATCGTTAGGGTAATGATAAAATTCATGGGAATCCATGCACACGTTATTTGAATATTGACAATAAGAAGATGCATCAAATACATAACTATTGCAATACACATTATCAAAATTATATTGCCCTTGAAAATTAGAATACCCATTATTATAGTCATTTTTCCCCTGATAATTGGAACATCCATTATTACAGTCATATTGCCCTTAAAAATTAGAGCATCCATTATTGTAGTTAGGGAAATTCTCTTTGGTAGCCTCTAACTTTTCATTTCTCTCAGTGGTAACTTTTTGTTTGGCATATTATCAGTGGTAGACCCTAATTAGTATTAAAATTAAAACCGTAGCATTAATTAGTGTTTAGCCGTTAAACTCCTGTTAAATTAGCCTTAAACTAGTTGACCCTAGATTACATTAAACCCCTACCCTAACCCCACTACCTAAATACCCTCTAAGGAAAAGTTTTTCTTCTCCCAAAGTTCAAACTCCCTCCACTCTCATAAACTGTTCACCTTCCTCTTCTACATTCATCTCTAAATTCTTCCTCCATTAATAACGCAGCAAATATTTTACCTTCCACCCAAAATAACTATTTAAGTGCAAGATTATATTAGTTAAATTGAAAAAAATCTGGGAAAAATCGACATTGGGTATTGGATTTTGATTGTGATCAAGAACTTTGGTGATAATTTTGGTTAATTTTGGATCGTTTCTAACTTCTTCATCAGCCATCAAATTTTCATCTTCTAGATACGTTTTTTTGTTCTTGATTTCATTTTGGCTGACCATTAAATACTTACAGACATTGTTATGTACTCTGTTTCTTTAATGAACCTCCTTTAATTTGATGTTTTGGGTGGAAGGTAAATTTTTGCTGCGTTATTAATGGAGAAAGAATTCAGAGATAAATGTAGAAGAGGAAGGTGAACAATTTATGAGAGTGGAGGGAGTTTGAACTTTGGGAGAAGGAAAACTTTTACTTAGGGAGTAATTAGGTAGTGGGGTCAGGGTAGGGGTTAATTTAATCTAGGGTTAATTAGGGTCAACTAGTTTAAGGCTAATATAACAACAGTTTAACGGTTAAATACTAATTAATGCTACAGTTTTAATTTTAATACTAATTAGGGTCTACCACTGATAATATGCCAAACAAAAAGTTACCACTTAGAGAAATTAAAAGTTAGGGGCTACCAAAGAGAATCTCCCTTGTAGTTATATTGCCCCTGGTAATTAGGATAATTTTCCCCATACGAATTATAATCAGGCCACTCCATATAAACTCATAAGTGAAACGGGAAGGAAGAAAGATGAATTTAAAATTATAAAAAATAAAAGTAAGAAAAATGAAAAAAATAAAAAGAAAATATTTAGAACAGAAAAGTAGCCTGAATAATTGAACAAAAACTGAGAATACTAGCCGTCTCTCCGGCAACGGCGCCAAATTTTGACAAGCTAAAGTCGTATCAAATAATCAAAAGTAAATCCTAAAGTCCTCTAACAATAGTAGTCAAGGGAAATAGGGACGAATCCACAGGAAGACAGAGTTTCTAAGTTAATATTCAGCCAAACAGTTGCTTCAGACAAGATCAGACAAGAATCAGTTGAACTACTAATTAGATTAAATAAAGCAATATAAAAATAGGATTTAGACTATGAATTAAAGGTATAAGACATTAGTTCGGTCCACCATGCTTATACCAATTAGAAAGGTCAAATAACTATCAATACCTAGGTCAAGAGTCGAGTGATCAGAGCACGTGTTAAGCTATGGTTAAGTCTTAACGCTCATAATTCAACATATGCCGCATGTTCACTAACATAATCAGAATTACTGATGTGTACTAAGGCCTCTGAAAGTAAGACGGATCTGTGCAAATGATTATTAACCACAAGCAATCAATGAAACTGCGCAATAACATCAATCACTCATCAATAACAAATCACACCATAATCAATCTAATCAAAATCTAGAAACTAATAGCAATAATTCAAATATGAATCATGGTATGAACATGGTTTTCCTTCCTAAAACCCTAGAAATAAAACTACACACTCATCATTGAATTAAAAAATAACAAATCTAATATAAATATCTAAACTTTGCATCATAAACTAGTTGATTAAGCAATCAAGGATTAAATAAATAAACTAAGAGAGAAGAACAATACCGAATGACGAAAGCAATAACTTTAATTCGAAATCCAAGGTTCGATCTCCTCCAAACTAATCTAAAGTGTTTAATCTAAGAAAGTAATTAAAACTAAACTAATGAAAGCTGAAAACAAAGTATCTTCAAAATAATAAAGCTTAGCAATTTATAATAAATCCTAAACTAATTAGAAAATGGAAATAAAAACATAGAATTTGGGCTCCGCGTGCCCTGCCCGATCGGGCTAAACGGCCCGACAAAATCGGGCGAAAATCCTGCAATTTTGCGTCAACGTGCAAAGGTCATATCTCTCAAATCGAAATTCCGATTGGGGCGTGTGACCTATCATTGGAAAGATCTTGAAGTCTATAATCCAACTCAATTAGAATTTATTAATTATCAATTTTATATCAAAAATCATGATGAAAATAGTTAACGTGTGTCAGTTTTGGCACTTCTTTTTCTAACTCTTTTCTTCATTCCAACTCAAAATTGTCCCAAACGGATGCATCGTCATCTTTGTGCAAGATACCTTCATCCTCAATGATTAGTAGGCTTGATCTTATATAATCATAATTAATTTGCATCAAAATAACCTGAAAATCATCGAAACACACAAACGGGGAGTAGTAGAGCACAACTTATGTAAATTCATGTCATTATGCACCTAAATGCTCTAAAAGGAGTTCTAAATGCTATCTAAATGAATCTGAAAACTATATATAAACGTGATACATCAATGCCTCTTTGCCTGAAATAAGGTAAGTTATTCTGATCTTTTAGAATTTTTATATGGTTTATGTCATATATGATATGATGATATGGATACTCTTTCATGCTTCTCTAACTGTCTTCTTCTCGCACTCAACATGTATTTGATTATAGTGATACATTGTTTAGTTTTTATTTCTGTTGGTTATCATTCATAAGCCTAGATACCCGTTCAAGACTTACTCACTAGGAGTAAGTCTTGAATAGTCCCAGTTTTGGGACTGTTCTTGGACATTTGATCTCAATTAGCATGTGAATGTATGTCTTCTTTCGATTCTAAGGATAATTTCGGTTGCCATTTTCTTAATATGTTCTCCGAGTACATATGTAGTTAAGCAATTTGCTACATCGTGCTACTTGGAGAACTATAAGGAAATGCTGACAAAATTTCCTTCGAATCGAAGAGGTGTACATTCACTAGTGAGATTAGATGTCCAAGGATGGGTTAGGATGGAGTGATAAGGACCTTGTTGGATCATGCATTGATTTTATTGAGTGGTCTATCATGTATACTTGTTAGGTGTCTAATTCCGCCTTTCCTGAATTTTTAAAATGGATCCTCAACGTCGTTGGATGTATGGTGAACGCAAAACCATTGACTTCTTTAATGGGGTAGAAGGGTTTCGCAGAGTGGCTTTAGAACACCAAAGGAGTAAAGGAGTTGGCACAATTTTATGTCGATGTCGTGATTGTAATAATCTAAGAAAGTGGGGCGATATTGGGGTTATAGATGATCATTTGTTTCGACGAGGGTTTATTTAGATATATGAAGTTTGGTATTGGCATGGTGAGAGCATAGTCCCAATGAATGCGAAGCCAAATACCAATGCCAATGTCAATAATGAGGAAAATGATGGTGGTGTAATTTATGAGGAAGATGATGATAACAATAATGAAGTTTCTTGATTTCTAGTAATGGTGAAAAAGCTACTGGTGAGGAGTGTGAAGATAGTGATGCTGAGCTAATCGGCGAAGATGAAATGAAAGAGATGATGGGGGATTCCAAGAACACCTAAGTGACACTCCTGAGCGATTTGAGAGAGTTGAAAAGGCTGTTGTGACACCCCTATACCCTGGATGTCCAAAATTTTCTCTCCTAGAGGGCGTGTTAAAATTGTATAGCATCAAGGCACAGGGGAATTCGATTGATGCGAGTTTTACCTTGTTGTTGGAAGCCTTAGCAAATATGTTTCCAAAGGGTAATGAGATTCCCACGTCGACCTATTATGCCAAAAAATTAATGTGTCCTCTCGGCCTAGAGTACCAACGAATCCATGCATGTCCTAATGATTGTCTTTTTTTCCGTAAGGAGTATGAGAAAATTGGACAAGTGTCCAATTTGTTGATTATTGCGGCATAAGAAAAATGAGGGGATGTTTGATGACAAAGGGGATGTCACTATTGAGAAAAACAAGATTGGGCATGTTGCGAAGGTGTTGTGGTACCTTCCAATTATACCTAGGTTTAAGCGTATGTTCTCAATTAAGAACGACGCAAAAAACTTAAGGTGGCATGCCGATGTGTGTTTGATTTTGGTTTGGATATCTCTGATTGGTCGAATTTGATTTGTTTTTTTGCAGGAATTCAATATTGAGAAGTTGCAGTTAGTTGAATCGGAGAAGAAGATCAGGTAGGAGTACGAGCGTAAAGAGAAGCAAGTTGAATGACTGACATTGTTGATTGGGATGTCAAACGAGGAGAGCAAGTCTATATTTTCAACTATATACAAGTTGGTATTTGAAGTAATATATGTGTATAATATATTGCAAGCCGGCTTTTTTTTTATCAGTAAAAAGAAATTCATTGCCCAAGAGAACTTTTTACAACTAAAGATTGTAAGGCAACACAAATCTTCTAGGAAGAACCGTGTTAGAATCCTTACAATCTGCAAACTGGCTAGGAAAAAACCTAATACAGACCAATCTCAAAAGGTATAGACTATACAACTGATTCATGTAACCATTTCCTATTTCATCTTCAATTTTCTTTGACTGTAAAGCTAGAAATCTCATCTTTATACAATTTTTGATACTCCTAACTGTATGATCTATAGACATTACTTTATGTTCAAAAATAGTTATGTTCCTAGAAATCTCGGCTTTTGAATATATGTTGAAGTAATATTTCTTAGTTATTTGCTTTTGAGTATGTATACTAGCTAGAACGTTGGCTTTTTATATATAATTATATATAATTTTTTGTCTTAGTTATTGACTAGTTAAATCTGCTTTTGAGATAATGTATACTACTTTGTTATTAGCTACTTGGTTGAGTTTGGTTAGCAGCTTGTTGGTTGGCTAGCAGGTTGTTTAGTGTGGAGGGTGAGAGGGAGGGTGTAGGGGTTGGCAGCTGGTTGAGTTGGGTGCAGTTTGGCTGGCAGGAGAGCATGCAGATTTTTAAAAAAAAAAAAAACATTAGCTGCGGGTCATAGACTGAGGCCCGTAACTAATGATGCTTGTTGTTGCGGGCCTCAGTCTATGGCCCGCAACTAAGTCTTAATAGTAGTTGCGACCTTGTACGCAGCTATTGTTTTTTATATTAGTTACGCCTTCAATAGCTACGACCCCTTGTACACAGCTAATGCCCCCTTTTTGGCCCACAGCTATTGCTATTTTTGCCACTAGTGATGCTACCACTGATTTAGTCTTATATTCATTGTTCTAAGTAAAATGCAGTTAGTAAAAGACGGGATGTTACATAGTATCTAGAACTATCAAAACCATTTAAAATCACTTCATATTCGAGAATCAACAGTGGAAAAATTAAAGAAAGTCAGATCTATGTTGATATAGCATAACAACTATACATATATAGAATGTGATTAAAAACTGAATAAATCTTGAGTTTTGAAATTGAGTTGTTCAATGAAAACCTAAAAAAGCTTCGATGAATCATGATTAAATTTAAAACATTACAAACAGTAATAAACAACGAAACTTACAGATATCGTGATTCAAGTTAAGATCTTCGACTAATTTAAGGAGAGGCAAGAGAAATCTTCAACAAGAATCAGTCGTAATGGAGAGGATGAGAAGAGATAATTCCAAGAGAGAGAGCTTGTTGAAGGAGGAGAGAGGAAATAATGATTCAAACACAATTACCCCTTAAACGTACGCGTGAATGAGGGTCGTTGATCTCTAAATGGTCAAGATCGACGGTCAGTGTAATAGCCCGACTTTTTATTAAGCCTTAAACCATAATTATTATGTGAAAAATATGTATTAATTTAAAATTTTGCACAATATGTGCTATTGTGTATGACTAGTGATGAGAAAGTTAGAAAATTATGTGTTATGATATAGATTGTGTTAGTAACTTGAAAGTTACTAAATAAGAATGTGTTATGGATAAGATATGACCAATTTGTGTACATGAGTACGAGTAAACATGTGTGTGTGCGATTTGATATCGCAAGATGTGTAAGTATGTGTTTTGAGTTAATTATGATTAGTACCTTAAAGGTTACTAAGTATGGAGATATGTAAAGTTATGAATGAGTTATAAGTAAGCATGATTATGTGAATATATATATATATATATAAATAAGAATGTGTTATGGATAGGATATGACCAATTTGTGTACATGAGTACGAGTAAACATGTGTGTGTGCGATTTGATATCGCAAGATGTGTAAGTATGTGTTTTGAGTTAATTATGATTAGTACCTTAAAGGTTACTAAGTATGGAGATATGTAAAGTTATGAATGAGTTATAAGTAAGCATGATTATGTGAATATAAATATATATATAAATAAGAATGTGTTATGGATAAGATATGACCAATTTGTGTACATGAGTACGAGTAAACATGTGTGTGTGCGATTTGATATCGCAAGATGTGTAAGTATGTGTTTTGAGTTAATTATGATTAGTACCTTAAAGGTTACTAAGTATGGAGATATGTAAAGTTATGAATGAGTTATAAGTAAGCATGATTATGTGATATATATATATATATATATATATATATATATATATATATGTATGTATATAAATTATGTGCGTATAAGTACATTGATGAAATATATATTTGTGACTAAGTGTTCTCTCGCTTAGAATTGTGATTTAAGGTCTTATACTTCATTGTATAAGTTTTCCATATTTAGAGAAGTAGAAGGAAATTGGGAAAATTATGTGCCTCATTAATTTGGGTGTGGATTAAAGAGTATTGCATATTTTTTGGCCAAACAAGTGTGACATTAATCCTTAGGGTGTTCTCAACACTAATTGAGTAGATTTGGGTCCATAGGTAATCCAAAAGTTGGAGAAATGAGGCCCCCAATTAAATTGGTACACTGAAAACAGTTGAACAGCCACAGCCATATTGATGACCAAATTACCCTTACTAAGAGGGGCAAAAACAAAAATTCAAAGCCACCCAAATTAAGTAGACATAATGAACTAACTCTCACCCAAAACTCATCTTCATCTCTTGAGAAACAAATCAAACCCAGAACTCCAAAATTTATCTCCCTCACTCGCCTAACAGGGACAGCATCACCAAGGTGGGTTCTTCTCCATTTTCTCCTTCTTTCACTCATTATTTCCAACATGAAATCTCATATTTGGATTCCTTGGGTCCTAATTCATATTTTAGAAGCTTTGCAACATGAAGAAATTCCTTAAAAGGAAGTTAAACTCACCCACAAAAATCAGTCAAGGTAATGAGCAAGAACAAACTTTGATTTAAGGTTTATGTTTAAGTTTTAGACTACTATCTTACCCAAATTTTGATGTTTAAACTTTGAGGATTGCTGAGGGACACCGAAGGGGTTCATTTACAGCATTGGAGAAGATTATTAAAAGCCTTTTTGATCACTCATTCAAGGTACACAAGAAAATATGAATTCTAGTGAAAGGAATTTGATGAACTTGATAAGTTATGAACTTGTTTCCATGTATTTTGATTGGAGGATTTGCATGTGAATTATTTTGGATTATAATCTGATTTTGGAGTGCATAAAGAGTTAGTATTGCTTGCATGCAATCAGATCTTGAGTAAGAATGAGTTAAAGAAGGGATTGGATATGACTAGTGTGACTATCTTACTTTGAAACACCATGTTTTGAACTTTTGTATAGTTTGATTAAGTTTATCTACTTAATCTATCTTTGTGATGATAATATATATTCTAAATATTTGAGTATTTACATATGTTAAACCTTATTAGGTTTGGGTATAAGCATGTTTTAGTTCAATTATAGTGTTTTTCATGCTTATGGGAAACTTGACAGTTTATGATGTTAATTACTTTTAAATTATGTAAACCTTTGATAAAATCTTATAAAAATTATTTTGAGAATTATAAAGGCAGTAGCAATGAGAATATATTTTTCAAGCATTTTTCGAATTGAATTTTATAAGTAAATAAATTTTTTAGTTGTGAATTGACGAAATGGTTATTTGAGTACTAACAATGAGTTTCTTGAGAACTTTGGAATGTAAAAATCAAACTTATGAATTATGAAATTTCTTATGACCTTAAGGACAGTAGGGATGTCCATAAAGGTATTTTAATATTGAAGAATTCGATTATTGAAAAACTATATTACTTCAAATACACATTATTTGTGGTTTTGTGATTACGGGGTTTTCCTTTGTGGCTTAATTTGAAATGATGATCATAAGAGATGTATATAATAAATATCTATGTATACTTTTCTGAGATGAGTTTTGTTATATTTATTTCGCAAATGAAGATTGTATACTTTTACTTTAAGTTACATTACTCGTATGGTACTTGTAACTATTGCTTATCAAAATGTCATGAGTTGATTTACCCATTTATGAATGTTTGATTCCTAAAAATCTTAAGTATATGTTCAGTAGTTACTTTGAATTTACCCGCAAAAGGATCATTTGGACTTATGATTTGATTTGTGATAAGATACTTAATGATTATAGAAAACTATGGATTTGAGACAGAAATGTCAACTTTTGAAATGTGTTTTAAGAAGGGTGGAGATTGTGGCAATGGTGACTTGTCACATTGCAATGTGTATGTGTAATGTGTGGGGACATGTCCTGAAAGTCTTGCAAGCGGAAGTTATAAGGATTGACGGCGGCCTACCAATGTGGGAGTTAGTAGTAAGACTACTCCAATGTGTGTTCTCCCCGAGTTTTGTAAAATTTGAAAAAGTCATATTGGTATTATCTCGGAGTATCTTAAGCATATCGCTTATATTTTTATAAGATTATGTGGTCAATGAGACCCTTGTGTAAACGCATATTGGCGTATTTGTGAATTTGAGAAAGTTATTTGAGTATTAGCTTGGAATATCTTAAGCATATTTCTTATATAATTTTATAAGATCATGTGGTCGATGAGACACTTATGTAAACAATGGCGTATTTTTGAAAAGTGAATATAAGTTTTCAAATACCATACATAAGTTTATGGTACGATTGTGAAACTCAGTTATGTTAAGAATTATCATGTGTTATACGTATATATTCGTATATGAGTTCAGATAATATATATGTACTCATATATAAATTGAAATAATAATATATATGTATTTGTGTATGAGTTGAATCTATATGTATTCGTATATGGGTTGCTATCCTTGATAAGTTATTCCATAAGTAATTTTGCTTTCGCATAAGAACTTGTGTATCAGCGTTGCTAATTTTCATTTATTTTGAAGGGTTAGAATGTGGGAACCGTCCTATGTTATGTGAAGCCATTTGCATATACTTATTTGTTTATTCGACGGCGAGGATGAATTTTGTATATGCTATCGTATTTTGAGCTTCTACTTGAATTTTGGATTTGTAATAACTTCTATTTAAAAACTTAGCTTGATGCTTCTATCTAAGTATGTTGACTTACTTTGAAAGGGGTCAACGCGCTTAGTGACAGTCAATCATTACGTTGGATTATGTTAATTAGATGTTTATTATGTTTTAGTTGAGCTGCTAATGGCAAATGCGTAAATCACCAAAGCTAATTAAAGTCTAATTTATAAATAGTAAACACTATCTTAATGAGTCATTTTGTTAGAAACAGAGGAAGTATATTCTAAGTAATCAAAAATGAAACTACAAAATTACTCAAGACATCAGGCGGGTCTGAAGACTGTAAAAGACAAAGTAGAAATTTTCCTTTTCAATGTTTTTCACCGATAGTAATAGTTTTATTTCAACTAGAACAGAAGTATACAAGTAGCCACATTTACTGATACCACGACTAGCACGTTCCTCTAGATGATCCACCTTTACTAGCAAGTTATTCATTCAGCTGTCACTTATGTCACTGAACCTGTTGAAGTAATTAACGTATTTCATACCATTATGGATTTCCTTTGCTTCAAGTGCAAATTTGATACCATCTTACTCATTTTTATTTGTAGTATGTTTTAGCTATCCAACAAACACCATAATGGTGTATGCATGACTCCCATGGAAAACAGATTTACAACCCCAACACAAAATAGAGTATTTAACAACTTAATAATATTAGATCAACTCAAGAACTGAACCATAAGTATCCACCAAAAGAACTGCATGACAATATTGGTGCAAGTCTTGCTAACATCAGCACTTTGTCCTAAAAAACAAAATCGAAGGCTCCTCCGAGAACATCTAATAAACAGAGTAAGAAACCCCAAAAGGGGCAGCTTCGGATCTACTAGTTCTTGCACAAAACAGCAATATTCAAAATTGCCCTAGTACCTCCTTCCAAGCCCACCAGCTCCGCGGCCGAAAGCTGGGGCAGGTGCCATAACCTCTGGTTCAGCTTTAACAATTCCAGGAAGATCAGACATCCCAAGGGCAGCAAGCATGTCGATGGTCTCTGGATCAACAGGGATTGAGTCAACCTTGATAGCAGACTCAGCAGGCACAAAGTCCATACGCCTTTCACGCTCTTCCTCTTGCAATTTAAGAGAAATCCCGCGAACAGGGCCCTTCTGAATTCTCTTCATGAGATGAGTGGAAAATCCAGCAATCTTGTTGCGCAAACGCTTGGAAGGAATGATGGCTACTTCTTCCAACACCTTCTTGTTGGTGTGGAAATCCAATGTCATTCGAGAGTAATACCTCTCGATAACTTGACGAGAAGACTTCTTCACAGTCTTTGTGCGGACACGACCCATTTCAGAAGCTTGAAAAGATACTTACCTGCAATAGAGTGTCACCAGTATAATCAGAGCATACTCGTCCATCATATTAAAAAAGTAGTTACAAGAGCTTTGTTAGAGAGAGTACTTCTAAGATCAAAGACCTTGCACTGCAGGGTCAAGAAAAAGAGCAAGGGCCTATTTTTACGGACTTAATAGAGATGGTCTGAACTGAACTTATTACCACTCAAATGAAATTATTTTCACTCAAACTGTAGCGAAACAGCTAACTGAGCTCTGCTTATTCTAACAGAACTGAACATAGTTAGTAAGTCTGAAAAAACAAGCACTCATAGGGGCATCACTAAACTAGTTTAGTTAATTTTAAAGTAACAACACTTAATAGAATTTCCTAAGTTCATCATAGACAACGAAACTAAATGCATTGAATATCCAACGAAATAATAAGCAGAAGAATGATTGTACACATTCCCAATTGAATGGCATAGCTCTCTTTCGACTACTAGCATTAGCTTGGGTTGTGTCTATATGGGCAGATAATCATTCCAAGAAAATATGAATTTCCATCATTTAGAATTCCCTTTCTAAGAAATATGACACTTGATTTATTATTCCTCTCTTCCCCTCTAACTAGAAGTACAAATCATAACTTAAAGCCTTCAGCCCAACAAAATAATAAGATCTAATAACGTAAACTACAATGGCAAAAGCTTTAAAATTTAGTCTTATGTCGAGCTTCCCTGGTCTAAAAATCTTTAAAACTAGTTATAGCAAGAAATAATAACAGCAGCATGTGTAATGTTGGACGCATATAGAGCAAGATTCTACGACCATAAAAATAAATACTAGAACAAAACCCAAAACCCAAAACCCAAAACCCAAAACATAAAAAACTTCAATTTCTAAATTATAACGAACATTAGCGCGAATAAGAAGGATGAGTAAACCTGGATATTTAACGATTCAATAGTACAAATTAAAAATAGGGTATTATTAGCAGCAATAGATAGTAGAAGAGAGGAGGAAGAAAGTACCTGAAGAAGGAAGAAGGAAGAAGGAAGAAGGAAGAAGGAAGAAGGAGAGGCGGGAGAGGGAGGTATCTGCAACTGCGGCTGCTGGTAATGGGAATAGAAAGCCTCTCGAAGGGGAAAAATGAATGTGGGAAAACTTATTAGGGTTTTACAATGCCCACTCGTCCCACTCAATTAGGTCAGACTTTTTTTCTAATTTTCATTGGACCATCTTTGTTCGATTTACATTGGGCTCTTTGCAAATATTTCGACCCTTGTTTGAATGGGTTAGAATTCTGCTTGAAGCCCACTTCATGAATTTGACGCATGTTAAAGCATGATAATTATACAATGACTACAATAATATTGTAACCATTGTAATTATTTGAATCTCCGTCTTCTATGTTTGTTGGGCTCATCTCCGCTGGTCATTTAGTAAACTTTAAGAACCTCAAAAAAAAAATTGAGTATTTTTATAAAAAAAAAGGAAAAAAATAATAAACAGAAACCGTTGCTGGGTACTTCCATTTCCATCTTCCTCATAAACCTCTTGTTTTTCTCGTTCATCAAATCGACTTTAATTATTGAATTGATTAACTCTATCTCCAATTAATTTGTAATGAAATTCTGATCTTCAGCCATCCACTAGTATATGTAATTTTGAGCAACTTCTAAGTATAAGGTATTTTATATTTATATCATACATCCTCCATTTTAGTCACCATGGATTGAAATGTTTTCGAGTTTTGTGAAATTAGATAAAATACCATTCAAAGAAAGAAGGATAATAGGATTTTGTTTTCATTCTTGCGGACGGGATGCAAAGAAAGAAGGAAAGAAGAAGCAGAGAATAGAAAAAAAAGATGAATAGCAATGGAATAAGATGAAGTTTATGCTTTTTAAAAAAAAAAAAAAGAGTATTTAAAATTTTAATTATATTTAACGGACAAGTTTAGTCTGATAAGATAAAGGGTTGAGATTGAACAATTATGTTGAGTACAAATTTGTTGTAGCCATTGAATAACCTTCCTTTAATAGATATCTTGATGTTCTTATTAACCATCCGCTTTCTTAGTTAGTTAAAAACGTTATTATATATGATGAATTTCTTTTTAATATTTTCAAAATGCAAATAATAGGTTTTGAACACACGTGCTCTTAGTTAGAATCTCATAGGTTCTACTACCAAGCTATATCCTTTTTGTTGTCAACTTGCAATTAACAATTCCTTTACCCTAAATGAATTTGGGAAAAAAGTGAAGTAACTCCTTCATTATAATCCTTCAAGATCCTTTGATATTGTTTGATTGGTTCATAAATTATGTCCTCGAAATTTTAATTTTCAAAAATGAATTAATTATTCTGATGAGGCATATCATTCAAACTCAATAGAATATAAAAAAATGGACTCGAGACATCAATGAGCCACAAACTAATTAGTTGTGTTAAAATGTAACACACCAAAACCCGCGACATCGCTCGAGTCTAAAGTGGTCGTAGAAGCTATAGCCTTACCAACCAATGATCAAAGGTGGTGATGAAACTATTCAAGAAGATTGTTTCCCCGTGCTTTAGTGTCCTGGGAGTGACAATTAGTGATGGAGGTTCTCATTTCCATTAGAGTACTTTTAAAGCCTTGTTGAAGAAGTATATAGTGACCCACTTGGCTTATCATCCTCAAACTAGTTGTAACATCCCGGCCATTAGCAACTCAAATAAGACACACTAATCATCAGATTAACATAATTCAAACTAATGATCGATTGTCGCTAAACGCGTTGAACCCCTTTCGAAAGTAAGTCAATGTATCTAGATAAAAGTATCGAGCTAAGACCTTTTAGCAAAAGTAATTACAAACCCAAAGTTCAAGTATAAGCTTAAAATACATTATCACATACAAAATCCGTCCTTGCCGTGTACTATAACTAATAAGCATCTTTAGATAGCTTCACATATCATAGAGTAGTTCCCACCTTATAATCCTGCAAACGACCAGAATCTGCCCTCACCAAGACAGGTTCAAAGAACAAAAATCAACAACACTGGTACATACTCCCTCCGTTCCCATTTGATATTTCCATTTGGAATATGGGGGAAAACCAATGCAAAGTGAGGTGGATGAGAATCTTTTTAATTTTATATTATATAAAGTGTACTTTGCTAGCTACTTTTTGTTTTTGAAAAAGTAAGAGAGAGAAAGAAAAGTGAGTGATTGAGAAATAAAAGATTCTAAAGTGGACCCATGTGTAAGACAAAAAGTAAAAAACTGTAGTAAATATTTGGTTGTTGAAGGGTAAGATGGGAAAACAAAAGTTCTTAAAATGGAAAAGATTCAAAGTGGAAAGAACTTTTAGAAACATCCCAAAAAGGAAAATGGGAACGGACGGAGTAAGTTCTTATGCGGATGCGAAATTAATTATGATGACTGATCATAAGTTATTAAGAGAATCTTACATTCAGCTAAAGATTATTTCAACTCATATATGGATACATACGTATAACACATGATAGTCCTTTAAATGTTTGAAGTTCTTTAAATCATGTTTATGTGATTAAGGTATTCTATAGCTATGATCGATCCAGTATTCATGCTTACGTAAGTAAAAATGTATTTGATTATTATGAATAATGCATGAAAGTATGATTTTATGTGACCTATATGAGTTATATAGTTTAATCCATGTTTATATGAAACTCAATGTTAAGATATGTCATGTAATCTGAATTTATGTTCTCATGATTATTTAATGTTTAACTAAAGTATGACGACTATAGTTACGATTCATGTGATAAATGTTTATATGATTTCATGGATATATATGATTAACACTTTTATTATAAGACTCATGACCCATGGTGAATTAAATGAATTATGTTGTTTTACGAGTTATGATTCATAAATTACATGTTTATATATATTTTTTAAAATATAATCTCATTTATAAGTATGAGATTATATTATGGTAAGAAGAAATATCCTCTGGGCTGCCCTCGCACAGGGCCCCCAACCCCCCCCCCCCCCAAATCCCAAGCAAATGCTTGGAGTAAGAATTGATCCCTAGACCAAGCTAGAGAAGATGGGAAGGCTCACCACTTGAGCCAACCCCAATCCTTTAATTTTACATGTTTATATGATTCATGAATACATGTGATTAATAATTCTGACCCTTATGATTCTACCTCAATAATTTATTAAAAGTCACATTAAGTCTAGATTCATGTTCAATGTGATGTATGGGGTGTTGTTGTCCATTAACTTTTAGTTACGAAATGTGTTATCTTTTGTGAAGCAAGAGTTATAAAATATACATAAAACACGATATGAAAAAGTGAAAAGATGTTATGGCAGTATATGTTAAGTATTAAGTTACATTATGAGTTAAAGGTCGTGTACCTACGCTCGCATCGCACCGCCGTACGCCCAACACGGGAGAGTGCTCCTTGAGGGGTACTGCAATGATTATGGTGCAGTGAGTCATATGTCCAATACGGGAGAGCGCTCCTTGAGGACGGTTACAAGGTTAGTATCCAATAAGGGAAGTGCTCCTTGAGGACGGTTACAAGGTTAGTATCCAACACGGGAAGTGCTCCTTGAGGACTACCATGAATACTAGCCAGTTATCAAGTTAAAAGAATGTTAAAGATAGAAACATGCGTTGTTTCAAGAGTATTAATCAAAACCCATGTGGTTTCACGCTATTAAGAATGATGAATGGAAACACTGATTTTCAAGTTGATACGTGAATGTTCATGAAAGTATTAAGTCTTAAAGTATATTGATGATCTATGTTGATTTATGAATGTTCTTTCATGTTAATGATCCTATTCATGACTCGTCGTGATTTACTAAGTACGAAATGTGATTATGAGATATATGATGTCAATGATGGAAATACGTGATATTTCAGGATGATATGCTCAAGCTTATGAAAGTCTTAAGTTTGAACATGATGTCGATGTTCTATATGGATTTACTCAATGCTCAATGATACATGATTGTGCTTAAAGTAATCAACATGATTATGAGATGCATGATGTCATATGCTTACATGGTTAACTTTTATGTTATAAGAGTTTATGAATGTTCTTATGAATTATGACAACGCTCGTTAACGTATACATGCATGGTAAGAATGCGAGTTTACATGGAGAGTATAATTTACGTGATTTAAGTATGATTATGCCCCATTTCATGAAAGTATCCGATTAATGACGAAATGTGAACCATGATGCCTGATTCATGCTTTATGAGTGTATGAGTATGTTTATGGTTATGATAGTTCGTATGGCGTTAAAAGTGTAATATGAGGTTGTTCAGAATACAAGTTTATAAGCTTTATAAACTAAAATATGATAATGAAAAGTGGAAAGATAATGGTTCTGTTTGCTTGGAGTTATAAATTGAAATAGTAAATGGGCAAGTTATAGGTGGAGGAAAGGTTTATGATGTTCAATGGGCCAAGTTGGCCAAGAATGATAAAAGTAATGTTATGTCCAAAGCATGTACTTGCCAATGGTCTAAGCTCGTGTACATAGTCCTTGCCATTAGATTGTTCAAAGTTAAAGCTAATGTCTTACGATTTGTATTCGATCAATTATTTGAGTTATGAGATTCATGATCAAGTGCAAAAAAATGTTTTCGGACCAAAATCGTTTTTACGAGGTGGAGTAAAGTTACGAGTTTTCCACTCACTTTGGATGGTATCATGTCTTTTCTTGTATCTCTATATTTTTCTTCTGAAAGAAATCCATGTTAAGAAAAAGGATCAGAACGGATCCATGAAAAGCAAGTGCTTGGGATGGACTTCAAGAAGTAAGATCAAGCAAGTATCTAAGGTTTTAGTTATAGTTGTAAGATGGTGAGATTTTGTAAGAATATTATATTATTGGTGGCCCATAACCCACATGTTTAAGTGTTAATTACAATTAATTATGGTTAATGATGATTAATTAAGGCACCCGCGCGAGTTCGGGACATTACATCTTCTATATTCCGTTCTATTTATTTGTCATGCTTTTGGACTATAATTTATAATTATTTCTTTCAAAAAATAAATTATTTAGATCTATTACCAATCAATTACCTTCATTATTTATAAATAAGTATATAGTACATTGGGAGGAAGTAATCATCATTTTTTATGAATAAGTATAGAGTATAAATAAGTATATACTAGTCTAACAAGTACTTAAATAAAAATAGAGGGAGTAATCACCATTAAGTAATAATATATTAATACTAGTAATAGTAGTAATTATTATTATTAATAATAATAATTATCAATATAAGTAATTATTATTACTGTTATTTATTTATTTATAATTATCATTCAATAAAAAATAAAATACTATTATTATTCATTAATTATTATTATTAATTATCATTAATATTACTTATCATTATAATTACTACTATTATAATAATAAGAATTAATAATATAATAATAATTTATTATTATTTAATTATTATTTATTATTAATTACTATTTAATTCATTGTGTTTAGTCGACGAGAACAAACTCTAAGTCAAATTTTCAAGAGTTTTTACTTTCAAGCTTTGTTAGAAAATTCATGTTTTAGATGCGAATAAAACGCGAATTTCTTTTTTTTTAAAAAAGACTAAAATAGGGATTAAAATGGCAAAAGCTTATTAAATGAAAAAAATGGGTTTTCGACATTTGAAACGAATAAAATGCATTTTTCGAATAAACATTTTGTTTTAATAAAATATCACAAACCTTTTGGGGGTGTTTGTTTGTAGGGGGTTACAGAGAGGGATTGAGATTTTAAATCCATGAGGGTAGTATTTACATGTTTGTTTGGAAGGATTGAAATTTTTAAGGGGATTGAGAATGAGATTAAATGCCTTAATCCCACCAAAATAAGACATGGGAGGGGATACATATTAGAGGTGGGATTAAAATTTTGTAAAGAAATGATCCTTTACCTCTTAATGAGAAAAGAAAGGAGGTGGAGAGTTAGTAAGAGTATTTAAGTAAAATCACTTTTAATCTCAACTTATTTCCAACTCATACCAAATAAGGGATAGTCACTTCGTGATAGTTATCCCACTCCCTATCCTACCCTATTGGGGTGTTTGTTTGTGGGGATTAAGGGGAGATTGAGATTTTAAATCTCCATGATGATAAATCCCAATTTTTGTTTGTGGGGATACTGGATATTAGGTGGGATTTGGAATGAGATTAAAACTCATCCTTATCTCACCAAAAAAATATTTGGTGGCGTTTGGTATGTTATGGAGATAGGGATAAGGATAGGGATAAAGATTGGGATAGAGATAAGGAATTGGTAGGCGGGATAGAGATAAAATCTAAGTAATTTCATGTTTGATATGGTTTGGGATAAGGTTAGGGATAAATAATGAAGTTACTTAAATAACCTTACTAATTTTCTCATTCTCCCCTCCTTCCTCCCTTTTCATTAACGGGGTGTTTGGTATGTGGGCATGGGAGTTTGGGGAGGTGGAAGAGAGATTGAGAATTGGTATGTGGGATAAGGATAAAATAGTCTATGTCCCTTGTTTGGTATGAGTTGAGGATAAGGTGGGCTCAAATGATACTTTTACGTAGATACCCTTACTAATTCTCCGCCCCTTTCTTTTCATTAAGGGTAAAAGAGTCATTTTCCTTACAAAATATAATCACCCTCTCTAATATCTGCCCCCTTAGGTATTATTTTGGTGGGATAAGAAGAGGTTTGATATCATTCCATATCATTCCCAATCCCATCGGAATTTAGTTGCCCCCCTAAAATCCCCTAAACAAACATCCCGTAAGGGTATGCTTGTCTTTTTACCACTTATTCTTATCCACATCCCTTACCGATATCTTGGGTTTTAATCCCTATCTCTATCCCACGTAAATTCACAAATCCACCTAAATTTACAAATCCAGCTAAACAAACATGCGATAGACGTGAAGAGGGACAAGAAATCCTTATCCATATCCCTTATCCTCCTAAACAAACAAACTAGAGGGGCCGCAAATTAGATGGTGCAGGGAGGAGCACCACGCTCCATGCCCACGTCAGCATGTATGTCAGTATACTAGCAGTGTGCATAGGACTTTTGCTAGTTTACAAAAAAAAAAACAATCCCATTGTACATTAACTCCCAAATGTACATCAGATTTATTTATTTTTTCTCTCCTCCATAATTGGACATTTTGAATTCATTTGTCTAAAACTTTTCCCTCCAAATGTTCAATTAACTTTGGCATATGTTCTTTTAATAACTTTATTATTCACTATGATTATTAAATATGCTCATTTATTTATTTCAAATGTTCATTGTATAATAATACTCAATTTCAAAAAAAAATTGTTCCAATTAACTTTGACATAAAAACTTAATGGGTGAACATATAGGTTTAGACAATGTACATGTGTATACAATTAGTGATATGAATTATGTATTGAACACATGTGTAAAACGAGTGAACATTGGTAATTGTACAATAGCTTACATATAAGTGTACAAAAGATCATATTTGAGTGTGCATATGTCAAATAATTGACACTTGGACATATATATAATGGACATTTGCAAGATAGGGAACAATAACTTGTCAAATCAATTATTTTAAAATTTTATTTTGTACACTAACGGACATCAAATGTACACTAAATAGTCAGCCCAACTTAAAAGGTAATTTTATTTTTATCCCATTCATTAATTCGCAATCTCGATTGACCCCATCCCCTTTCTAATTCCCAAATTCTGGTTCTCGCACACCAAATAATCCCCAAATTCCCATAATATCAAACGCCCTGTTTGTCCTTGTGAAGTTGTGATATTGTTCGCGTTTCTCGAATTAACTCACTTCCTGAGTTCCTTCAACCCTTCACTGCCGCAGCTCTGCCTCTGACGTCTGACCACCGCAAGCTTCCGGCCTGCCGCCAGTGGCGGATCCAGGATCTTTTAGATGGTGGTGCACTATCATTTGTCAATCTCTTATTAGAATCATTTTTTTAAAAAAAGTACTCTATGATAAATTTCATTGCAAAAGTAATTGAAAATAGATAATTAGAACAATTCTCAATTTTAAAACTAAATTTAAACACCCATAACAATTGAAATTGTATTTTATTTTTCAATTAATCAATTTTCAAGAAACAAATAAAGCCCTACTTTAATTAAAAAAAACATAAATGAGCAATTAGCATCAATAGCAGACATTTGCGATTAAGAGTATACCTCCGTCCTCCGCCACTACATTAAAGCGTTATGGTCTATAACAAAAAACACCTATCTCCCCACAAACATTCCGCTTTAATCTCTTTAACAAGCTTATATTAGTATAGAACTTTTAAATTTGGGGTTTTCTATGTGGTACCCCTAGGGTATCACCAAGTGGTACCCCTCCAAAATGAAAGGTCCACATTGTACCCTTAAAGTGCAATAACTGTCTGAACAATACCCTTTAATCTTGTAATTAGTGACGGTAATTAACGAATATTAACCATGGTTAACGTAATACAACAACCAGCCTTTAATAACTTTTAAAAAAGAAGAAAATTAAATTCTAAAAACAGCAAACCCCTTAAATGATTTGTTCATTCAAATTCCATCTTTCTGTTTCGAAAAACCCCAAAAATAAACTGGAAAATTAAACCCTCCATGTATTCAGCATCAATATATACGAATCTTCAATGCCCCTTATGTTAGTTTCTTCAAGCCATTTGAAGAACAAACAATCGTTGCACTTAAAAAAACCCTTCATCAGATTGCGTTGAGTAGAGGAAATTTTCAATTTTGCAGGTTTAGGTACTCTACAATCGCACATGGGTCTGAAAAACTCTAACTTGCAAGGTGAAATTGACGAGTACGATTTCCCAGAAGATTTGGACATTTTCGCAGAGAAATAAAAGTGTGAAGAAGGAAGAAGATGATGAAAGAAGAAGGTGATGAATGAAGAAAATGACAAGCAGATGATTTAATACTTCTAAACCCTAGACAATTGAGGAGAAATTTCCCACCAAAATTAAAATTAACATAACCTAACCTAAGCTAACCTAAGCTAATTACAACTAACGGAATTTTTCAACTTAAGTTAACGGTTAGTTAACGGCAATGGCATGGCTTAGACAATTACTGCACTTCAAGAGTACAATGTGGACCTTCCATTTTGGAGGGGTACCACTTGGAAAAACTGATACCCCAGGGGTAACACATAGAAAAACCCTTTAAATTTTAAGACGAGAAGCGTAATTGACTGAATATGCATTTTGTTTAATTTCTTCAATAGATTAAAGACTTGCCTCCGCAACTTTAAGTTAGTCGACCTTTATTCAAGATGTCAATTTCAAATCGTCCATACGTTAATTAGCAATTAGAGTATACCTCCACCAATCTTATTAATGTCTAGAAATTAGCAATTAAAGTATCCCCTCAAGAACAAAGGAAATTAGCAATTGGAGTATACTACCCAAGCAATTACTACCTTCGAGGAACAAGTAGTGTTAAGTTCAACAGTAGAAATATTCAAATCCACCACTACTAAATTGCTTCAACATATTATAAATATATAATCACGATTCCATATAACAATTAGTTGGTTTTGCAAGAGTAGCTAGCATATAGAGCTCTATAAAATCTACTAAAATAGATTAAAATAGAGCTAGAAATCGAAAGAGCAACAGGAGCCCAGAAAAAAGAAAAAGAATGCAATGTTGAGGAAAAAAAAAAATATATATATATATATATATATATATATATATATAAGAAGCTTTTTTCGGGAGTATTCGGCGCGCCCCATAGGATTGCCACGTCACAAAGTATTTTTTGTATTATATTTTAAAAAAAAAGATAATTATACTTTTGGATAAATAAAAGATAATGTTTGATTTTTAATCGGACTTTTGATAATTATTAGGAAAAATTGTCAAGAATAAGTCAACCTTTGCGTTGACCGCTTATAACAAGTTTACCTTCATTTATTCCAGTGACAAGTAAACCTTGTAGGTAGTTTTGCTTTTAACAAGTCAAAACCGGCTATCACCCTTTATTAACCTGTTTAACAGGTTTAAGTGACATGTGTCCATCTTTTATTAGACCGTTTAAAATTTAATTTTATATTTCAAAATAAATAATAAACAAAATAAAACAAAACCCCTTCTCCCTCATCCCCACCCACCCCCAAAATCAGACCACCTAACCACTCTGTCTCTCTCTTCTCCCTCATCTCCTTTAACAGCAACTATTGGATTATTTCATCTTCTTGAGCGAAATATTGGATTATTTCATCTTCTTGAGGGATATTTTGGAAATATGTTGGCACTTTCTTTTCTTCCCAAGAAGTTGATATTTCATAGAGTTAAATATAGAAACGAATTATAGTTGCTAAAAGTACTTTCTGGACTCCCATCTCAGGGAAGGAGCTGCAGCATGTGAAAGCCTTGAATGTGATCGGACACCAGTTTAACATCAGACACCATAGAGCTAACAATGGCTTGTATATGAAGTGTATTATCTGCCTGCAACACGCTGTCTATGTGCTCTTCATTGTAAAACCTTATTGAGATTAATGGATTTTCTTGATTTTTGCAAAATACTTACCATAGATTGAGGGGTCAAAACCAACCTTCCTGCCTTTGACTCGTGGTTGATCAACACAGTCCTTTCTTAACAGAATTTTGATTAAAGGGTTTTATAATCAGTTGTTTTTGGGTGAAATTTGTGCTTGGGAGGATGATTAAAGCTGTAATTGTTGAAATGAGAATCCAGTGAAGACTTACCTCTTAACTTTTGAGCTTTAGTTTGTTGGGTTTTTAATAACTAGTTTATTTTACTTAACTACGAGTGTTTCAAGTCGCGAAATTTCGCCGGAGCTCCGCCACCATCGCCGCCAAACGTCGTCGTCACCTCCATTGAGGAAGGTCCAAATTAATCAATATTGTAGCCTTGAGGAGGGTGTTGTAAAGAGAGAAATAAAATGAAAGGAGGAAGAAGGTGGCTCAACACAGTTGAGGCCTTGAGGAGGGTGTTGTAAATAAATGTGTATGTAGAGGAAGAAGGTGGCACAGTTGGTGGCTATGGAGGTCAAAAGGAAAGGGGGAAAGAAAGGGTGGGGAATTTTTTTAAAATAAATTTAAAAATTAAAAATGACGAAATTCAACAATTGACATTAAGATGGAATTCGAATTTATAATGTTTTTAGAGCTTGACAATCAACAATGGAGATTTATAATTTTAATGAGAAGAAGGGAGAGAGAGATTATAGAGGATGGCAGATAGAGATAATGAGGGGAGAGGAAGAGGAGAGAGAAAGGAAAAAAGGGAGAGAAAAGAGAAATATAAATATAAAAATATTAAATAGCTTTAAACCAGTTAAAACAACACACGTGGACAACTGACCTAGGCTAACAAGTTAATAACAGGTAACCTGTAAAAAAAACTTGTTAAAAGCAAAACTACCTACAAGGTTTACTTGTCACTGGAATAAACGAAGGTAGACTTGTTAAAAGCGGTCAACGCAAAGATTGACTTATTCTTGACAATTTTTCCTAATTATTAAAAGATAAAGTTTGAGCTTGAAAAAGATAATCAGACTTTTGTATAAATAAAAGATAATGTTTGATCGTCAATAAACTACAAGAATTATTATAATTTATGAATTGATCGAAACTTTAGTTATACAACTCAAAAAATTATAACTTTTATACCTTTAGACCCAGATCGAAATATACTTCAAGATAAGATTCATTTTGACATACTTTTCTTACTATATTCAGCGTACCATGTCACAAAATATAATTTTAATATTATATTTTAAAAAATATAATTAGACTTTTACATAGTTAAAGATAAAGTTTGACTTTAAAAAAAAACTTTTGGATAAATAGTAAAAGATAAAGTTTGAGTTTTAGAAAGATAATTATACTTTTGTATGTATAAAAGATAATGTTTGAGTCTCAATAAACTACAAGAATCATTATAATATTGTGTCAGACGCGTCTGACCATAACATTTGGTCAGACGGATTTCAGTTGGTTTCAATTTCTTTTCAGTTGGATGTATTTTGATTTTAGTTGTTCAGTGAATAAGTTCAGTTGGACCTTATATTCTTTCAGTTGGACCTTATATTCTTTCAGTTGGACCCTTTGTTCACTCAGTTGGATGTTTTTTTTTCAATTGGTTGCATTTTTGTTTCAGTTGGTTTCATTTTTGTTTTAGTTGGTTTCATTTTTTGTTCAGTTGGTTTTCAATTTTTGTTCAGTTGGTTTCAATTTTTGTTCAGTTGGTTTTAATTTTTTATCAGTTGATCTTTTTTATTTCAGTTGGATGTCTTTTTAAGTTCAATTACTTATCTTATTGTTTCATTTAATTGTTTTAGTCTAACTGAAAATAAAACTTAAGTAAATGAAATAAAATAAGTACTAAATGAAAGCAAATAGTTTTCAGTTACTTATATTATCTTTTCATTTAGTTTTCTTATTCTTTCATTTAACAACAACTAACACAAAAAAATAAAAAAAAACACTGACCTGTGTGCTTATTATCAGAGGAACCAGAAGCAGTGAGAAGTGTTTCCTTGCTCTAAAATTCTCTTCCTGCCTCATATTTTCTCTTCCAATTCACTATCAATGGAAAAGTGATCAATTTGGACAAATCAAACTTTGATTCTGCAATATTCTCTTCCTTCGATTACGTCTTTGTTGATTTCTAATCCCCTTGGTGTGGTCACTACAAGCGCCTCTCCAAAGGTCCTTCTCTCTCTTCTTCTTCGTCTTATTCCGCTTATTTCTATCTCCTTACTGTACTCCTTGTCGCTCGATTTGTGATTGATTATGAATTGTAGAGTATCAATCATTCAAGAAGAAGCCAGACAAAGAAGGAAGAAAGAGAACCATTCGTGTAGTGAAAGTATTCGATCTCCTCCATAGTGTTCGCGTCTGGTAGAGGGAGCGGATGTGATTGGGCGACGGTGTCGGCGGCGTCGGCGGAGAAGAAGGAAGAAAGAGTGGCGTCGATGGCGGGACTCCGTCTGACAGTAAGATTGGGTCAGACGGTCTGACCCAATACTTTCACTTATAATTTATGAATTAATCGTAAAACTTTAGTTATACAACTCAAAAAATTAAAATTTTTATACTATTGAACTCAGATCAAAATATATTTATGTTATTATTACGTACTGGGTAACCTATTTATATTATATTTTCAAAAAGATAATTAGACTTGAGTTTTAAACGATAATCAAACTTTGGATAAATAGTACTCCCTCCGTTCCATAAAGCTTTATACACTTGATCCGGCACGTAGTTTTAGTTTATAAGTGGTTGTTTGGTTATCAATTGTATTTTATTAAAAAGTTAGATGTGACAAGAGTTAGTGGGATATTATTTTATTTGTATGTAATAGAGTAGTGGGTCATGGTTGAAAAGTCAAATGAATAAAGTAGTAGTGGGTCATGTCAAAAAATAGAAGTGTATAAACCTTTATGGGACGGATGAAAAAGAAAAGTGTATAGAGTTTTTTGAGACAGAGGGAGTAAAATATAAAGTTCGAGTTTTGAAAAGATAAATTAGACTTTTGCATAAATAAAAGATAAAGTTTGAGTCTGAATATACTACAAGAATCATTATAATCTATGGATTAATCATAACTTTAGTTATACAATTCAAAAATTTTTTTTTTTTTATACCTTTGGACTCAGTTCAAAGTATAGTCCACATGGAAAAGGGAAACAATTTATAGTATCGTAAGGAGAGAGAGTACAATATTACAAATTATGGGCGCAAAGGTTAATATAGGGTTTATATATTACCCCTCTAATGAACCTAGATCGTATGAACCTATTCACGAGCCCGAAACATTGATGTTTTACTAAATCGCACGCATATACCGAAACTTCAAAAAATCTCGTGCTTAGCGCCAGATAATTCAAGGCATATCTCAATGTTAATATTATGTTATATTTATATTTTTTTAGAAGAATATACACATATTTTGTCTATTATATAAGAGTTTGCAGACTTTTATTACATATATTCACAAGTCAAGTAATACACTTAATTGTGGCAATAATATACTATTTATTCCTTCTCATTCTAACAATTAGGGTTTCATACTCTCTCTTCCGCGATTATTATATCATATTATATCCCGTCATATTTACCTCTTTATATAAATAACATCTGATATTTAAAACCAACTAATGCCTAAACTTTAACATACTCAATGACAATGGGTAAATTATTATTGAACAAATGATATTAGCAAATAAGGAAATGAAAAAAAGATACGATTTATCTCTCCAAAAAATTCATTGAAAACAATAATGAAACATTACATGTGCTACTACAAGGAGTATTATCTAAACCCTGTACCATCATATGTATTTGTCCCGTAAATACTTGCAGATGTTTCCTTTTTTTTGTTTTATTTTTTTCTCAAAAGTAATTAATAATTTATCTAGTTTTCTAATATGTTTTGATTTATACATGATACGTTTGGCTTGCTATGTTAATTAAATCTAGATAATAAAAAGAAACTACTCCCTCCGTAATATAATAGTTGCAACAATTGAACTAGGGGAATTCCTAGGCATAATATGTTAAGTATGGATAAGTGGGTTGATTAATAAAAGTATGAGAGAGAAATCACATGAGTTAAAGAGATAAAAGGAGGGAAAGAAAGAAAATAACAAAAAAAGAGTACAAAAGTGGGTGGGGACCAAAAAACACATCATCATTTCATGTGATAAAATCTACCAAAATAAGAAAGATGAAAAATTATTGCAAGTAATATGTTATACCCATTTTAGGAAATTGTTGCAACTATTATGTTACGGAGGAAGTAATATTTATTGTGGTATAGTGGAATTGGCTTTGAGTTATGAGATTTACTATAGAGTATATAGTAGTAACAAATTAATCGTGAAACTGATCGATTTTGCTTTTGAAAATACAAGTAGAGGCATACCAACATTAAAGAGTGAACATCTTTTAAAAATAAATAAGTATAACATATTTGCTATGTCTTTTTAGTTAAGCTTGACCACATAATGTGAGAGTTCTATCGATCAGACGTTGAAATTAGAAATTAAACAGATAAAGTATATACTCCCTCCATTTCTTTTTGTTTGTCCCATTACTGTAGCTCCAATTGTCAAGGAGAGTGATGTCATAGACATGTGGGTGAGGACAACAATTAAAAGATTCACTTATTTTATAGTAAATTGGTAACTAAAGTAGGTGAGAGAAGATTATAAGGTATATGTGGGACCAAATAGTAATAAAGTAGGGGTAAATAGATAATATAATTTTTCCATAAAAGGGAAGATGAAAAAGTAGGACAAACAGAAAGAAACGGACAAAAACGGAAAGTAGGACAAACAAAAAGATTCGGAGGGAGTACATTGATAGCGTAAATATTTACCATGCTGATTAAGCACATAATCCCAGTAGCCACAAAAATTAGTAATTCGTGCACAAACAATTAAAATACAAGTATGTTCGAATAATAATTAACTCTTAACACTACAACTATTCAAACAAATCCGTATAAATCTACTTAACTGGAATCATAACAAAATCAACTCTAAAAAAAACCCAGGCACATACTCAAACGCTAGAAACAGTAGTAGATAGGGATATAAAACCGTAGGAAGAAACGAAATTTGCCTTCCCTGCAGTTTCCTCAGACTTGACAGAATAAACCTACGCTCTTCTCTCTCAAAGACCCAGACTCTCATTGAACGCCTGGCGCCTCAATCATCCGTTCCTCTACTGCTAGTCTGCTACTGCAATACGAACCGCACCACCGACGCCGACCCGCACTCAGACGAGCAACCACTGATGACCCTCACAAATCCACGCCTGTCTACACTGATCATAAAATTGATTTTTTTTTAATGTGGTGCACGTGCACCACCGTGTTATAGTACAGCTCCGCCAATGCCTGCCGCAGCTCTGATCGCCGACATACTCTACGCCTCCATCCACTTCTTAATTTGTAAGTTGCCAATTATCATATTTGTTTGTTATGGTGTTATTTTCTTTATTTCTATTCCTATTTTTATATTTATACAATTTAATTATCTTTTTTGTGTTTATTGTGGTGTGATTTTTTCTATAGCTTTGTTACGATTTGTTCTATCTGACAATTTCCAATTCATACGAATTGTGTTGGGTTGAATGTCCCAAATTCCACTAAGCCCAAAACCCAGTTTGATTAAGATTTGCTTGATGGAAAGATCATTGATTAGTCACAATTTATCTAGACACTAATTGCGGAAAAAATACAGCAAGTATTATTTTGGAAAATTATGAACTTAGTTTATAAATTGTGTGTTTTGGAGAATTTAATGAAATTAGTGTTTTTGAAATTGGGGGTTTCTGAATTGTCGAAATCAGGGTTTTGGTAATGTTATTCTCCCTCCGTTCCAAAATGTTATACCCATTTGGAATATGGGAGAAAACCAAGGCAAAAAGAATCATAGGAGAATCTTATGTTTATTTTAATAATTTTCATGTACTCTTTTTTGTCTTTATTAGGAAAATAAGAGAGAGATTCAAATGTAGGAGAGATTCAAATGTGGGGACCATTAAAGTACAAATGAGTAAAAGGTAGGTAAATGTTTAGATATTGAAGGGTAAAATAGGGAGAAAAAATGTATATAAATAGAAAAGATTCTATATGGGTATATCTTTTTGAAACAGCCTAAAACGGAAAATGGGTATAACATTTTGGAACGGAGGGAGTATTGACCTAATAGCTATATTAGGTAGTTGTATATTTGTTTGTTTTTTAATATTAGGTAGTTGTTTTAAAAAAAGTGATATTTGTTAGATAGTTGTCAACAAATTTTACCTCTTTTTTTTAGTTCAAAATCCAGTCAGTATATAAGGTGGTCTGGTTTAAAACTAGGAATTGATAAATACCGGTCGTTTTTATGCAATAGGTAAAATAAAGTAATTTAGTTCCACCCTTATCCGATTACTGTATCCCTCACCAATTCGACTTTCCTCACACTGTTCATCTCCTATCTAACCCAATTCGACTGCGTGAAGTACACCTTCGCCGCCGCCAGTTCTCACTTGCAACCACGGTTTCAATTTTTTGCTCTATTTTGTTTAAACCTAATTCCGAAATCTGAAATTCTTGCTAGCGTTGGTGTTGGTGCGTCGCAGACTGGGTGGATGTCCATTTCTCATCCACTGAAGCACACAATTGAGCTTCAATTTTTGCCCCAAATTGTTTTCAATTTACTCTGTTTTCTTATCGTGTTGTCATTGAAAATTAACGCCGTTTCTTGCTTGCACTGTGATTTTGGGGATGTGTGTTCCCAACCTTTTCTGTTATGTTGTGCTTAAACCATTAAGATCATCAAAGACATTTGATGAGAATGATGATTCTGGAAGAGTTGTGGGTTTAACTTTCTGTTTATTATAGATTACACCCCTGCTTAATTGAAGTAAGAAAGAACAATATGAAGCTTGTATATATTACAGAATTACATGTACAATAACCTCATTAGCACAACTCTTGCATGTCAATTTTTTTGGGAGACCTGATCAATACAAGGCTGGAGTTTTTTTTTGCAGAGTGGTTCTAAGATGCAAGGCTAGAATGGTTAAAAACTGAAATCCAGGGAGTGAGGGTTACTCTTACTCTCAATTGCTATTGTATAAACTAGCATTTTTTCAAACTAGCAAGATGTTGATTGTGTATTAGAAAAAGCAAGAATTTTACAGAGGCCCTGCTAACTCCATCTGTTTCTTCACTTCCTTCAATCTCATATCAGCCAATTCATTGTTTCTTCATACTTCCACTATCTTTGTTGTCTAACCGAAAGGAACATGTGTTTTGATTATTACAATTCTTTTTTCTTTTCCCTTGCTGGATCTCCTCATCCAACTCTGCAAGGGGACATAATCATAATATCTTAACAAATAATATAAAAAAGGAGGCAACTTTATTACATATTACCAAAGTTTTCTAATCTTGCTGATTTTAATAAATTAATTCGTCTATTGTTTTGTCTACAGATTTTTGGGACACAAACCTTGACTTGTTGCGATAAGAAGCTTTTTTTTTCTTATGGAGCAGATTGGATTTTTTGGAGATAATCATCCTGAAGATGTTAGATGGCTTTGTTCATTGTCAGAGTCAGAACTTGTAAGTGCACCTATCCAAGTCCCAAGTAGGACCTCTTCTTATGGCTTCATATGTCCTGAATCCATATTTATTCTAAAACAACTATGACGTGGCATTTATGACTCGTGAGATTATATTATTGCTTCCCCCTCCTCACCTTTTTCGTAAGCTTTGGAATCCGAGATACACTGTTGTTGACTTGTTGTTAGTTACCTATTTAGAAGCTTGAATAGCAATAACTGCGGAGCTTAGTTTTTTTTTTTCTTTCTTGTATTTTCAAGGTGTCTTTGTGTCCCTTGCCTAACTTTGTTGATTCTGTATAAAGGTTCATGCTTAGTATTTTCGTTTTGCTTTAGACACTTTACAGTCTCCTCTCCCCTTCAGCCTTCTGATTTTGTAACATGTTTTAGTGGTGACAAGACATTTCATGATGTGTTCAACCAAGGAAAAGCTAGTGAAATGCAATAATAAAGCAAAAAATGTTCCTTGCTTTCTTGTGAGATAGAAAGGAAGTTAACTGCTTAACAGTTAACAGATAATCTGTGTGCCACTCCTCTTAACCGTTTATTCTCATGGCTTCTCTTTGTGTGATAGATAAGTTTTGTAGCTGTTTGCAATTTTTATTGCTAATTTGCTTAAAAATTGATGTTAAATGTGTTCTGAAAACGTTATCCCAGTTATCAATGAGATTGTGAGAGAGCGGGTCTAGTGCCAGCCCAAACTAGTGAAGAAAGGAAGCTTTTCCTCTAATTTGACAAATGGGTCCAGCTCATGGTTCAAAAAAACGGCCGTTCCGGAACGGTTCGCCCGTTTTGGAACGGTTTTCAAGTTCACCGAACCGTTTTTGTCCGGTTCAGCACGGTGGGTTTGAAAACCCCGTTTTTTTGGCCGGAACGGCCGTATTGACCGTGACAACACGGTTCGCCCGCATTTTCCGCATCAAAACGGAAGCTTTTAGGGCACATGCGAGAGAAAAAGATAGATCAGAGAATATATCCGAAAAAAGAACAATTTTTAATTGAAAATAACTCTTACCCAGGCTTTGTAGATGAATTTCGATCCAAAGCCCTCAATCAATTGTGTAAAATTGAGTCAGTTAAACTTATAAATCAGAACCCTAATTCGTTGGGAAAACCTTAATTTTCGGAATCGTGATTAGGCTTGATACTGTGGCCGCCGACTTACTAGATAACACAGAGGTGGCCGACGACCACTTTGCTGGTGGTTCCGGCCATGATCTGCCGGTGATTGTCGCCAGCGAACAGATTCATCACTGTATCCTTCGTTGATGCTGGGTTTGTTTCATTCGCTGATGATGCTGGCCTGTTGGGTTTGATCTAGGGTTTTTGTCGCCATTGTTAATAAATTGTGGAAGAAAAGAAGATGAGAGAGGAGAAGACTAGTTGGCAGTTTGGCACAGTTGCACAGAAGAAGAGGAAGAAAGAAGAGAGAGAGAAAGAGAGAGAAGAGGAAGAGGTGACTCTATCAACCTCACTAAACCCACTTTCTTTTTCAAAATTGCATTCAAGTTTTTTTTACCATAATATTTAAAATTAAAACAAAAAATTAAAATTTTACTTCTTTTTGTAAGAAGAAAGTTATTATTTTGTTTTTGTGGAATTATCATTAAAAACACTTAAAAAGGCTTTAAAACTTAATTCCTGCCGCGACAACCGTGTTGTAGTCCGCGACGAACGTATCCGTTCCGTTACACCGAAATCCGAACCGTTTACGTATCTGAAACCGTTCCCGTATTTTCGAACCATGGTCCAGATGCAATGTAATGGAGGTCTTTCGAAGTCAAGAGGAATAGATCATTTGTCGTAATAATCTCTGTTTTTACTTCATGTTATTCCATTCAGGTCATTTTTCAACACATAGTTATTTACCGAAAACAACTTTTATTGTGTTGTCATTGGAGATACAGAGAGACGAAGGCAAGGGGAAGGGTTATATTATACCTCTAAGAGACGTTTGGTTCAAACGTTGGAATGGAATCGGAATGAAAACCAAAATAAGAATGGAAAGGAAACTAGAATCATTAATTTTTAAAATTGTTCGGTTCAACAATCAAAGGAATGGAAGCAATGGAATGTAATCACTTATTTGGCGGAGGTGTGATCTGGTGGTGGGTGATGCAGTGCTGGGCAACAAGGCAAGGCAGGGTGGTGTATGGGTTGAGGAGGGAATCATTTGTGTTACCACAAGTTAGAGGAGGGTTTCAAATGGGGGGATTGGATTTACCTAATGTAAGGGATTGAAAAAAGAAAATCTAACCATACATATGGAAAGGAATCGATCCATTCCATTCCATTTCCAAACACTACAAAGGCTCCAACCAAACATGCTCTTAGGCATTTAGCTCTGCGGTCCTGTGATTCTGCGATTTCTGCCACATTTTGTTGGTTCCAACTATGTAAAGACTGGACCTGAATTCATTAGAAAGGTTTTGCGTTGTAACCTCATATTATTTCCTTGGGTCTAGATGGTATATACTTGTACCATCTACCATATAATGTTTAAATATGAAGTGGATTGACAAGATGCACGGACATAGATTCGTTATCTTAACAAATGACTTCTCTAGAATTTTTTTATTGACTTGATTGCTATACAATGTTGGCAGGACATGCTGATTAGCCTGAAGAAGCTCGCCCTTCAACGATCTCAAGCTGTTGGGCATGAAAGCCTAGCCCAGAAATTTGATTTAAAGATGCTTCGAGCACTTGGCATGTTTCTCCTCTGAATTTACAATATTGACATAAGCAATTGACATTTTCTGATATGATAATTTATTATGAAATTTTTTGTCTCTTTGATCTTTTGATGATGGTGTTATATGCTATGTAGTGCACTAATGCTGTATCTTTTCACATAGTGCGCTCATATTATCAAATTTATTTCTCCTGGAAATTTTAACCTTTGATCAACTTCATTGTTCATCAGTTTTTTTCAAATATATCCACCTTATTTTCTCGGTTATACTCTGCTTTCTTAACACTGAATAAGGTACTTGTTCAATATAAGAAATCTCACACTTCTGTGATGATGTAGCTTCTAGGTTCTAAATGGATTGAGTAAGAAATCTGGAAGGTTGATTTGCATTGTTGAGCCTTTTGTCTGCTATAATAGTTTGAAACTCAGATGCTTAAATTTCTTCAACTATGTGGCTTTTTAATGAATTTAATTTTGAATGAAGAATTTTGAAGTTTGCAATGTGGTAGAGCTTATTTATTGTTCCATCTCTGTTCTTGTGCAGGGTTTATTTTGATGCAAAACTTAAAAGAAAAAGTAAATGATTTGCAATTAACAGGATTGACTGGGTCAGAAAATTTGTTTGATGGATGTAATCTATTGAAACTGGATTTGGAGGACAGAGTAGACACAGACGAGCAAGCAAAGACAGGAGAGCAAGCAACACCAAGGTAAAGTTTATACACACTTTCTATATCTATAATTGGGTACTTTGTGCTTCTTCAATAAGCATATATAGTCTTCTTTGCCATGCTGCTCTGCATATGTTTTTCTGCTGTGCCTTTTCTATTTCGTTCTATGGTTTGTACTTATTGCCTTATTGGTCAACATTCTCTGCTTCCAACTATCTAATGAAGCCTAAAGGGCTGGAAGTACTGCAATGTATCTCATGTATCCTCATACTGCCTCTGCCCTATGTACACGAGAAATCATTAAATTTTAGGTCTTCAGGGATTTGTATGGATTCAGTCTCTACTATGAGTTGTTTCTACTTTGTAGTGTTGTGGTAAGATTTTATATTTGTGACTTGTGCCTTTTTCTAAATGTCATTCTAGAGAAGAAATGACAAAACATTTGTGCTCTGGGACCCTTGTCAGAAATTTCTAGCATGTCTCTTACTATCAACAACACTAGTCTTATATGCACAAGATGCGCGAAACGGTTAAAAATTTAATTAGTAAAGTGATTGATTATTTAAATAATGAAGCATTTAAGATTTATTTATTTTTGAATTTTGGTGTTCATCCCTCACCTTCCCTTATATAATAGAGATATATATGCACGCAATGTGCACAGCGGTCAAAAAATAATTAATAAAGTGAATAATTATCTAACTAATAAAGCGTTTAAGATATTTTTTAAATTGGTTTTTGGTGTTCACCTCGAATAGAGATATATGCACGCGATGCGCGCAACGGTAAGAAACTTAAGAGATTAGTTATCTAATTAAAAAAGCGTTTAAGATATTCTTTTTTTTTGGTATCCATTCCCACCTTTTTTCTTATATAATAGACATAGTTCCCTTCAAAAAAAAAATATAATAGTGATAGTTAAAAAAATTTAATTTTAAAAAGTTATTGTATCTTAAAACTTGTATTCTTATAAAAATACCTAGATACATGAACTGAAAATTTAATAACCTAACCAAACTCCAATATTTTCTTGAAAACTCATAGCTTTGAAATGTCTCTTTAGTTCCCTAAAAAAGAGGGCTTATCTAAGAAATAATGTTTTCCAAAATATAAGAACTAATGTTTTCTTGGAATGAAGCCACCATTTGGGTAGTGATTTGGTGTTGCTGCATTTCCTAATATGAGTATAAAAACGTATTTGCTTCGTTCCATTGTGGCAATTTCTCTTAGCACTATAAGCTAAGGACATTCACATTACATGTTTACATAATTATGTAAGCCTATAATTTCCTACATCAGAATTTAGAGTTCAATACAAATAAACATTTTTTGATTGAACATTTAAATTCGTAAACCATAGATAACATCATATAAATTAATTAACATGTATGTAGTACCAAATTGTAGAATTTTTTTCTCAATGTACGGTGATTCAACAAAAAAATTCATAGTCTATCGTCCCACTATTTGAATTAGCGAGATGCAAACCAAAGTCGTTAATTGGTGAAGTACTTGAATCAGCAACTTTTGAAAGCAGCAACTTGAGTCAACTACAACAATCCCACCCCTATTATTAAGTTAGTTTAAAAAAGTTCAGAGGCTGTACGAAGCTTAATCAAACTGAACTATCAATCAACATCTTCTCCAATTGCTTCATAACTCTGTTTCGAGAGAATGAGAGAAAGTCAATTAAAAAGTTATCATCAAAAAATAAATTCATCATAGAGGAAATCCATAACAAAAAAACACATTACAATAGTAGAAAATCATATATAAAGCCATGGGTAAGAAAATCAATTACTCACATGAAAGCAACTGTAATTAACTATTCGCAAATTTGATGAAATTAACTGCCATGAAATCATATCATATATTTAGTATATAAGAAAAAAATTAGGAGATGAAAAGCATACTGTTTTATGAGGGATGTTTTGCCGACACTGCAAATCAAGAGCAAACAAAATCACTCTAGAAAAAAAATCAAGACAATATTAAAATGAAATAAAAAAATTAGGATGATGAAAAGTATAGGAAGTAGAAAGAGAGAAAATTGAAAAGCAAAATCACGATTTAAAGAAATTACAATGCAATAACCACCAAAATAAAATAACCACCCACTCACCCTCAAAAAAAAAAAACTACCCACTCAAATTTTTAGTCACATCTTCATATATTAGTTATTTCATTTTAATTATATTATGATATAATTTTAAGTCAATTATAATAGTAGTAGTTAGATCTTTTTTTTCTTTTTCTATTTTTGGTGTCCCCCACCCGTTGCTTTATATAATAGAGATTATTCATGGACTGCATTTTTTTGTTGTTGGCTCCACAAATGCGTACTTAACGTGCCAGTAATATACAGTAGCAGCAAGACTAATCCAGTTTCTGTCTTGTATGCCAATTAGCCTCCTCATAATACCCATGAAACTTTCTTTTCTCCGGAAACATTTCTCTTTTACCTAGGGGTGAAGTTTTCAGATATTGTGTTTGCCTTTACTATTGAAAGTCATTGTCCAGTTTAAGGCAGTGTTATACTAGTTTTGTGCTGGAGAAGTCATCCAGAACAATGATTAAAGAGTGGATTATGGATAGCTAGATTCCCTAATTTTCAGATACTGTTGGCTATATTCCCTATGCTAAGCAACTAAAAAATTATAATTTACCCATGATGAATATTTCTAGAGAATGGAAAATGAAGTTTAAATATTCAGTTTTAAAAGTCTAATGAACATGGGAACAAAGGCTTCAAGGCTAGTTATTGCTAGCTAAAGAAACAAATTATCATACTTATGTCATTCAGCTTCTGCCATGTAATGTTATCACTTGGCTTTCGACAGTGTTTTGGCTCTGTTCACTGATATTTCTTGGGCATGCCCATTCATTTTTCTTCATCTGGCTTTATTGCAGATCAAGTAAGATTACACGCAATTTGAAGAGAAAGAAAACCGATATATGAACTCTCAGACTCTGACCAACTAGAAGAGGCTTTTGGTAATTTTCTGGTGACTCACTGTTTGATCTGTGAACTTGTAGATTTGGTGCTGCTATTTGCTATCTGATATCAATATGAAAGGTTATCTGTATTTTGAACTTATTATATGTGCTTATAGCAGGGTTAGATGATAATTTGCGTAAAGTATCTGGCTTCACCATTTCCAAGCTCAATAGTTGCTAACTTGGATGTGTTCCCATAAGTTAAGACTTTGTAGTCCTTTTTTGCAATGTAAATTTCCGTCCATATGCTTAGAGGGCTTTTGTTTTGGGGTCTTCCGAAAAGTGTAATAGTATGAAGTAAGTTGATTCTCTTAGATGTTGTTGATTAGTCAATTTAGTCATTTCCTTTACCCTCTCCTTTCTCCTAAAGTCCTCTACGTCCATCTTGCACCCCCCCAAGTTTCACTTGCTCTTTTTGTTCTCTCCTCCACGGTCATCTTGGCCCATCGTTGACCACCACACAACACGACCACCAGACCTCATCACCCCGTCAACTAGAAGAACCACATCGCCCCCGACTACCCCCACATGTACCACCATAACCAACACCCATCGACAAAGGCCACACACCACCAATCCCACGGCCCATCCATGAAACCCGCCCACTCCTTACCACCACGAAACCACCCTTTACACCACCGAAACCAACAGCAACACCCTCATCTACCAATGGAACCAACCCAAAAACACCACGAAACTCATCCGCATCACCCAAGAAAACCCCACACCTTGAAAATTGACCCGCCCACTTGAAAACCCACTCGACTGTCCAACTCCCTGGCAATATAGAATGGTAAAAAGCATTTTAACTAACTGTGCACTTGCGAGCGACTCTAGGTTATTATCGAGATGGACCCGTTTTCTCGTTTGGATAAACACAACATTGCGCCATATTCCAGATGTAGGTAAAGCGCTCACCACATTTAGGGTTGAATGTAGGTCTGCCATGGTCTTCCTAAGTTCAAAACAAACTGTGAAGCATCCCTTCCCAAGCCGTCCAATCGTCTAATACCAAGTCAATCTAGCTTGCTTCACCCGAACTTGACTACCTACGTAAACCTTAATCGTACCGCTTCCTAAGAAATCTAGCTATTTCAATAAACGATTTATTGAATGCACGTGCTTAGTTTTGTTTTAAAAAGTTTGCAAATAGATTAGTTAGTTTCTCAATCAAATGCATTAAGGGAAGCTGTAGCAGCAACTATACTCCTATTACTATTTGAAACCTAGCATGTAGCCTCCCCCTTCTCCCCTAAGAGCAAATATCAAGGTTTATTGCCTGCTACACAATGCTTGCGAACTTCCCAATCTCTAATCTTAATTGTTGAACCTGAAATACACCTTTAATATTTGTTGTGTAAATGGAAAAGCAGGCACTTTGTGAAGCACACAAATCTATAGAACTCTTTTCCTAGCTTGCCCAAGCGATCAGCCAATCTTTGCAAATATACCTTTTCTAAAGGATTAATCAAATTTATGAATTAGGATACACCCTTGAGAGAAGGGGTACCTAATTTTCTTCCTTGTAAAAGGATTAATCAATTTTTGAGAAAGCAATAACTAACACTTAGAAATCCGCGAAGCAATTATCTAAACGTAAAAACCAATAATATAAAAAGAACAAGAAACTTACAAACTAATAACATAAATTGTAACAGCCTCAATTTTTAAGCAGTTTTAATTAAAAGTTAATTATATTATGTTAGCTTGTTATAATATTAGAAGTTATAAACATTTATTTTGAGTAAATTGAGTTCGATATTATGAAATGATTCTAAATCAGTACTTATTGGATTTAATTACGTTGGGGTTAATTTTTAATACCCAAATGTGATTTTAACCTATAAATGAATCTTTCAATGTAATTGCACCTCAAACTGGAAGAACAGAAAACCCCAACTTGCATCTCCTCTGTTTCTCCTTCCTTCTTCATTGGTTGTTGTGGTGGTTGCGTGCTGATGGTGTTTTCCCACCCCGATGCCTCTGCTTTTATGTTCACTAAAATATATTTCATGGCCGTGTGTACTGTGTTTATGTTTTTAAAAAACGGGTTCGTACTATGGCCGTAGTTATGAATATTGAGTATGTATGTTCTTGAAATGTGGTTGAATCATTCTGAAATTGTGATTATTGAAATTGTTCGGAATGAATATGTATTTACGTCAAATGTGATTTGAGAAAGTTGTTATGAATATAATATTATTTGTTTTGGCTGGTTGGTTTATGAACTGATGTAAAAAGTGGGCAAGGTACAGGTTGACGCTTCTCATTTAGACCATATCGCTTCTCATTGAGACCATATCTCCACCAGTTTGATACAAAAAAGGTTTGATTCCACAAAGCATCTTCAAGATAAGTCGCCGCAAGGAATCATTTGGACCCTCCTTTGTTGCAAGAACGTATCATTGACATTACTCCGCTTTTCATCGCGAAGACTTTCTTTTCATAAGTCAATGGCCCCATTTGAAATCCTCTCATGGACTTTGTCTAAAACGGATTATAAGACATTGCAGGCTTGCAGCCTCACATAGTCTGATAGTCCCTATACCCTGTTTGAAGGGGTGATAAATGATGATAAAGATAATTAATTTTAGTGTAATTTTCGAATATATCATTAATCGTTGCAATACATTCTATTTCCTGTACTCTATACACTTTTAACTTCTGTACTTAGAATCACTAAAGAATCTTTTTTGTATACTCAATTTTATGAGACCATGCACCGTACACCCGGGTGCACCGTGCGCACGGTGCACCCGGTGGCATTTTGGTGATTTTCGCAAACTTCAGCAAAACAGCTCTAATACTATTTCCTTCCATTTTACATCACTAAATGAAAGCTACCTCAGTGGTTGGGTCTCTATGCTCTCTACGCGTTAGAGGGTCGTGGGATCGAATCCCCTACCACTCTTTGTTTTTTTTTTTCATCCTTCAACTTATTTTTTATTAATCTTCTTTTTATTCCTATTTTTTTAAAAGAAATAGATTATTGCTCATTTATGAATTATATTGCTCATTTGAAAGTTACGATGTTCATTTAGTTATTTTTCAAGTTCAAGTATAATCTATTTGCTCATTCGAAAACAATATTGCTCATTTACTTATATTATAACCGATTACTCTATTTGGTATTTATTTTAACACATTAGAAAATATATTTTCTCATTTTAAGATATATTTCTGATTTGAAATAGATAATGCTCATTTTAGTAATATATTCGTCAATGTGAAACAGTATATACATGTTTACTAATCAATAAAGAATTATATAATTGCTCATTTAAAAGATATATTACTCATTTATTTATTTTCCACATACCAGTGTTAAGCTACTACAAATTAGAAAATAATATTGTTTATTTTCTTCTTTTTTATGACTATTTATTTTTTATTTTAAGACATTAAAAATAGACATTTAATTTGCTCATTTAAGATACATCGCTCATTTGAACTATGTATTGTTCATTCTAGTGATATATTGGAAGCTTAAAAATTAAAGTGAATTAAAAATAATTATATATTCTACACCGTAAAATAAGACAATGTTTGCTCATTATAAGGATGTTTTACTCATTTAAATTATTTTTTGCTCCATAAATATTCAGTGGCATTGTTAATAATTTCATTAATTGAGCAATATTCTAAGAGTTTTTTGCTCATTTTAGGACCTTTTTGCATTAAGTAACATATTTACTCATTTCAAAACTATATTTCTTATTTCATTAATTTTTCAATGGGTATCTTATTGTTTTTTTAGTTTTTATTTCTCCACATTCAAAAAAGAATTGGAAAAAGTTAAAGAGTGGAAAAGAAAATAAGAATATAATAAGAAAAAATTAAGTCATAGTAAACACCTCATTTTGTGAATGAGCAAATTTATTACCTCATTCAAGATCAAAATGTTTACTGATCTTCCTGTGTAAATAGATTGCTCATCTGATCAAATGAGTTAAATAAAACTGCTCATTCGATCAAATGAGTAAACTAAAACTGCTCATTTGATCAAATGAGTAAAATAAAACTGCTCATTTTGTGAATGAGCAGATTTATTTTACCCCACTTGAGATTATAATGTTTACTTATCAAAATGAGCAGATTGATTTATCTCCAAGACAAAATAAACTGCTCATTTGATCAAAATGAGTAAAATAAAATTGTTCATTTTGTAAATGAGTAGAGTTAATTTAACTCACTCAATATCAAATCATAATGTGAACTATATCAAACATATTTTTCCATGTTTTCCTTTGAAAATCATGTTGCTCATTTCCGTATTTTTTACTTTCACTGTTTGTTTTTAATTGTTACAAAATGAATAGATTTATCTTACTTCACTCAAGATCAAAAATCTTTACCAATCTTCCTTTGCAAATAGATTGTTCATTTAATCAAATGAGTAAAATAAACCGCTCAATTGTGATCAGAATGTTTACTGATCTTGCTGCACAAAAATGATTGCTAATTTGATCAAATGAGTAAAACAAAATCGCTGGATTGTGATCAGAATGTTTACTGATCTTGCTGCACAAAAACGATTGCTCATTTTGATCAAATGAGTGAAATGTATTTTAAGAAATGGAAAAAATTAGTGAGTGGAGAAAAAAAGAAGAATAAAATAAGTTTTTTATTTAAATTTTTAAAAAAAATATATTGTAACAGAATATGGAAAATATTAACCAGAAAAAAGGCGTGTTATAATAATTATATATTCTACCCGTAAAATGATTTTTTTTAGAAATTTAAAATAACAATTATAATACAACATTCCTCCAAAAAAGATAATTATAGTACAACAATATGCTAAATAATTGAAAAAGATAAAATAAAAAAAAACTAAAATAAGAACTAAGACTATGGAAGAAACATGAAAAACCAAAAAAAAAATTAAACAATGAGATTCAAAGCCAAAAGAGGAGGAAAAGACAAACGTAAAAAAAAATTATAAATGATTGGTATGGGAGTCGAACCCATGACCAACTGCCAATCACATAAGCCTCAAGACCAACTGAGCTAAACTATCTACATGGTATTGGGGCAATATTTTAATACTTATACTGTTGCCTAGATTTTCGCATTAATTACAATAATGCCACCGGGTGCACCATGCGCACGGTGCATCCGGGTGCATGATAATAATTGTACAATTTTATTCATTGGTTTTGATGATGTTATATCCCAAAAATGATTAGAATTTAATGGTTTCCCAAAAAGGAAAAGATTTTTGTAAAGAGAAAGACATGCGGAAAATATAATTCTTGTAACTTTTTTAGAGAAGAGATAATAAAAAAATTAAAAGAAATAAAAGGTTCCTAGAATACAAAAGTTATTAAAAGAGGCGGTCTAATTTTAAGTTAAAAGTAGATCAACTCAAACTCATCACTCTATTCAAAAGCCCAATACTTTATTCAAAAAGCCCAATACTTTATTCAAAAAGCCCAATATTTTTTATTGTTTTTATTGGCTAAAGTTGTTACCTATTTTTAAATTAAAATTAGGCGGTCTCTTATAAGACCAACTCCTTGGAAAAGACTAATGTATTTTACAAGTGAAAGAATAGGATTGTTGACAAATAAAAAGTAAAGAGATGAAAGAGCTAAAAGAGAACATATGGCATTTTAGTTCTATAGCATTTGTATGGTAGCGTGTGAAAAACCTTTCATAATTTTGTTACTAACCTTTTAGGGTTAAATGGTATTGCTAGCCATTTTTGATTACAACTTAGTTTTGATTTTTGTTGATAATCTTTGTAAATATTTAGTATTACTAAATAATTTCCGTTAATGCTTATCACCATTCAATTTGATTGAGTGGTAATTAACAATAACATGTTTGGAAAACGTTCTACCACAAATTTACAATAAATTTTAAAATAAAAAAGTAACGTAGATTAATCAGGCTAGAATAATTGATCACCAAACCAAAAAAAAATTAGACCTCTAGAATAATTCATCGGGCTAGAATAAACGTTAGAGCTCTATAAAAAGTACATGAATTTTCTACGAAGATATTCAGTTAGGCAATATATGACAGAAGACGCAGTGAAAATAGTGCATATTATTTTATTTCTAAGAAACCTTCTAGTTTGCAAGTTTGAAGGTTGATTACTTCCCAGCAAAAAACTCTAGAATAATATAACAAAATAAAATAATTATGGGAAATTCTACTTGATAGCCTCTTAGTTTGTAAAATTTTATGTGGTGGAAATAAAAAAATAACATTATATAAGGTGATCTTGTGGTATTTTTTGTATCGTTTAGTGCCACTATTATGGTAGATTTGAGTTAACATTTCATTAATCAATTTTCTCATTTCAAGTTCTCAACTAACTAACCTACCCATGTTCTATTTTGTACCCTGCTTCTTCGTCATTTTCCTATCGAAGCAATCACATCTTGAGGGGTACCTATGGCAGATCGTTATCTTGTACAACACATATTAAGTACCAAAGCAAGAACAATCAAGCCATTTCTCATAAACCACTGTGCATACTTGAAGTTTTATCAACAAACAAAAGTCCATTTATTGAGAATAGAAAACCCCCTCACTTCTTTCTGTTCTATTTAGCTGTCTGCAATTGTAATCCTACAAGTAACATTCGAACAAAGCAGAAAGATTAACGTTTATGGAATTCGTCTATCCTAAACTTCATTGCTAAAATCTCATGCCTCATACTTCTGATTTTTCATCTCTATCTCCATTTCCACTGGTACACCACGCTAACAATAATGGTTGCTACTTGCTACCACCATTACTAGCACCATCCACTCCTTACTCATTGCTATCGACTTTTCTTTTATCCATCTTAGTCCTCTTTCGACTTTGATTAGTGTGGCTCTGTTAAAACAGCCATCAATGGCTGAGGTTGCTAAGGGTCTTCACACTCTTGGTTAAGAAGAGAAAAAGGGAAGGATAGTAATTAACTACTTGAAAATATAAATTAGTCAATCAATGATAGGTTAACCCTAATACAACGAAATAATGTCACTAAATGATATTAGCAATGCAATAAGGTCACCGCGTATAGTGAATTTTTTTTATTTCCACCATATAGAATTTTAAAAAGTAGAAGGTCATCGTATAGAATTTCCCAATAATTATCATTGGACTCATCAGAAAAAGATTTCATCATATTACCTTCTTTAAAAAAAGTTATAAACATACATTGGAAGAATCCACCGTTAAAATTTTGGTCTTGAAAACCACCAGCGCCTAACAAAAAAGAAAGGGAGGCAGCATATGAGCAGCAAAAGCTATTTCCCTCAAAATTCTTCTTTACATTTCACTTTCTTTGCAAAAATCCCTCAACTGTATGTTTCTTGACTTATACAGGAGGGTCAGCTAGAGCTAGTACTATAGTCAAAGACCACTGTAAAAGGGAAAATTATGAATGGGAGTAACGAAGAAGTTTATACACCACCTAATTCTTGATGCTTTAAAATCACCATCTCATTCTTCGGGTTCAAACACCCATTTCTTTCTGCATCAAAGCTAGCATGGACACTATACAATACATATACAATGACCGCAAGTACAGAGAAGAACCCAAATCGAATGTATGACGGTCCATCAAGAGAACCCAGTAAGAAAATGTTGAGGAATATAGACATTGATGGTAGCCATGGCATCAAAGGAACTCCCCAAAACTCGGGCTTTCGTGCCTGGGGAACGAGGCACTGGAATAATTGCAAGAGAACAACAGCGATGATGGCACATAAAGCAAGCATTATGCCTTGAAGTTTACCAGCTGGAACAAAATGCCAGATTAGTGTGAACAGAACAGAGGTAACAGAGAAAGAGCAGAGGAAAGACAAAGTCGGCCATGGATTTGTTGTTCCTAAAGCTACGTATCGCCGATAAACTACAGCATTGGCGACCATGTAAAATACGAAGAGCGTGCCAATTGATACTAGGTTGAGGAGAATATCAAGATCAGTAAACAGGGCAATGGCGGCTGTCAATATTCCTGCAAAAGATAAGGAAAGGGAAGTCAGTAGAAGCGACATTTCGATATCATCCTTATCAACAGATTAATATCTTAATATGTAATTGCAGTCAATTTATTTGATTCAGTCTGAAAGTCCACCTATTTCACAGTTATTTTTAGATATATTGTTAAGGGAGTACCCCAACTGAACTGGCAGTTGTTGCAAGTCAACCTAATTCAGGTTAGGCAATTCTTACAAGTTAACATCTGAAGGATCCTCAAGTGGAGTTTGATTCTCAAAGGCATGAACATCCCGAAAGAATCACTAGGCCAAGTTGTAGTTGGTATAACTCACATAGATAAATATACCATATGTTCAATAAAGGAGTTCCGAGTAATAATCGCAAATCATATTCAAGTCAAAGAAAAAAGGGAACTATTTCGGCTACATCAACAATCACATCCACCAATGCTGGGCTGAATAGGATGATTCCACTTGAGAGTTTGAGAACTTATCAAGGTGATAGATTATTCCACCTAAACAGCCCTTCCACTCAAGGATCTTTCAAAAAAGGAAGATCACCAAGAGCATCTTGCAAATTGCAATCAAAGCATCACTTTCACATTAACTAATGGTACAGATCAGAAGGATACATCTTTACGAACCATTGCTTATTCTAACAAAAGCCGGCGTCGTCAAGCAACATACCCCGTCTTAGCTTTACTGGAATCAAAATCTAAACATTCTAACAATGACTACCCCTTTTAAGTACATTTTCTCATTATGGATAGTTGTTTTTTTACAGTGAAATTCATGTACAAAGTCAAACAGATTTTGAGCCACGGGAAAACGTATTAAGGTGTTCATCCTTTTTCTAAAATAATACAAATTGACTCTGAGTCCCTTGGGATCTCATAAAGCCATGATTTGATCACTCAAGTAGATCCAAAAGCATCTTTATTGCTGAATTTGATCTTTAAGCTTTACACCAAGATAGCACTTCCTTAGTAAAACCCATTGTCATGCCCAATAACAAATTATGTGTGATGTGTCATCGACCAACTTCTTCCCTACCCCTTAAATATTAACAAAAATTAACCAAATAATACCCCCATCTTTCATTTGTTGCAAGAGGTCAATCTTGACATAACTTCGACGTGTACTAAGTCTTGTTGGATCCAATATGTTTCAAAACATTCATTTAATATCTGATGTTTTCTAATTTATACTTAAAGTGCAAGCGGAGATAAGGCAAACTTTGCAACTAATAAAAGACAACAAAAGGATCCTATAATAATTCATCTTGAACGTAGATAACATAATATAGTCAATGTAATCCCATGTATGGAAATTCAAACTTCAATAGTTCAATAAGCATCGTCTTGCATTAAAGATATGTAGTTAGTCTAAGATGAAAACAAGGGATAAATTAGTGTTTAGAGCATCTCTTTCAAATCCAGAAAGTTTAAAGATTGATTCCCTACTATAGGGAATTAGGATACCTTTTAGCATCCAACTTATCAAGGGTTCTACAAGCCAAGAAAAGGCAAAAAATGTTTAGGATGATTATGCAAGCCCAAGTACTTTATCTTAACTTTCAATAATTTTATAAGTACTTTTTCCTACTTTCACGAATGCTGCAAATCACAGGTGTGAATGTGATCACTAATAAGATATTAATGAACACCCAAGTAAAAAGATCGAGTTTTTTAAGTTAGAAAGGTTTCTCTAAATTACAATCCCATATAGGAATGAAAATGAGGTAAAAGAACATGGCCGACCATTAAACAAGACAATAAAAATCATAAGACCCTGACCCACATGTCGTTTCCTTGCGGCTTGTACTGGAATGAAGCCACTTCTAATGATAACTCATCCATATCTACTCACATACTCCAAAAACAACACGTAAGTTTGTCCCTCGTGCATTCTTATAATATTTCCCAGCTAAAATTATTATGACAACATTTCCCACATCAACATGACACACTTCCATCCACCCTTTGAGTTCAACTCTCTGTTTGTGCTAAACAGGACAACAATTATACCATCATCCTTCCTCTAATCGTTTTTATACATATAGGAGGACCAACTTCTTCGTAAACTTAACGCTGATGTCAATTATTGGTAAGAAGACTAGAACTATTTCTATAGAAGATTATATATCAAAAAAATTGAGCTTCCATTGTAAAAATCAATATAAAAATCACTACACATAAGCTTTTCTATTAACAAAATTCCGTTCTAATCAATTAATATTAGTACAAAACATGCCACCATCCATGTAATATTTTTAGATTTATGTTTTTATATAATAGATGTTTATTAAGAGTTTTAGCCCAAAATACGTGCCAAAAGGCCAGATTTTTGGTCCGAATTTGGATCTACCGTTTGATTTAGGCTACTTTAGTTGGCTCTAAATAATACTACCTCCATTTCATATGTATTGTAACATAAAAGTTTTACGTCTCCCAACGCACTACTTTAAACGCTAGTATCTCTAATTTTATTTAAGTAAAAATTATAAAATTGATATTACTTAAGCATATATCGAACTGAACCTAACAAGATTTCACATGACTATATTAATTATTATGTACAAATCACGAAAGAAGGTAAAAGGAAAGTGTATGAACTGTGTAAAATATCAAAGGTTACAACACCTATGAAACCGAGGTAATAATACATACAATTGGTAAACTTGGCATTGGGGCAAGCACGATACACCGATCACCTAGATTAAGGATCCCATTTATCAACTTCCCATTTGAGACACTTCATTATGATTTAGTCTTAATATGGGGGGCACAAGTTCTAGGAGAAATGTGAATTAATGAACAGAGAGATAGAAAGACCTTATGAGTATATAAGATGATGTTACAACTAATTTGATATTGTTTCTTCATATGTAGATTTTAAGACAAATAGAACAAGATCTATGTTTCAATTACTACATATATTCCAAATTATTTGCTACATATACCTTAAGTGAGTGTCCTAATTTATTTCCTTTATTCTTTTCTTGACTTATTATCCCCACTATACTTGTTCTACGTAAATCTTTGTATTAAACCTTTATATAGTAAATAATTTGAGTCAGAGATAATACATAATTAGAACAAGCATTTAAAATTGAAGTTTACATAATTTAACTTCTAAAAAAACAAAGTTGGAAAGTATATTTGGAGAAGAAAAGAGTATATGCTCTCCAAAATATAAGGTCGTCATTGACCAAACAACTACGAGGATTGTTGTTTTTTCTAATACTTGAGCCAATACATCATTCGGCAGACTGCGGCGTCGGCCAAATGTACATATATCAGCTTCACGTAATAAGTTATCCACAAAAATTAATTTTGTATCTCTATTAGGCTACCTACATAATATGCAGAATAACTTATATAGGTGACGACCGTGACGTATTTAATACTATTAAGTAATACGTCGTGCAATATTATACAGCAACCAGTTAAAGGAATTTCAATGATTTCTATGGTGTTACATCAAGTATTTCTATAAGAACTGTATCCTTTAGTTTTTGGAGTGTATATTAAAAGCGAATTAGTTTACACAACCCCACAGTCTAACCGAAACAGTTTAGTTTGGGGAGTGTCAAGGGGAAGCATGGGTGGGTACCACAACCAAGCCTAAAACGGACTAACTTGGAGAAACAACAAAAATCCATGCAAAACAAGACCAAACTTGTATTTGATGCTGGCAAGTTAAATGTTTAGCATTTTGTTTAACTCATTTATCCAAAAACACGTCCTACCTTTCAGATAGTTACATCATTTGCGAATCTTTATTATTCACATTTTAGAATTTTAGACTTCTAAAATGTGATCTTAAATCCGAAATGGTTCAACCCAGACCCAACCGGAAAATTACTGACCCAAATTGACCCGACTGATATGTCCCGAATAATATTTATCCTAAAATCTATATATTAATTTATAGTTTTATAGTTATACTCTTTTAATTTTCAATATTATTGTTTTTTATAATAAATTATAAATGTAATCCTTCTTGTGTGTTAGAACACTCGGAACAGTTTCCTATTCTGTTTGTTCCAAGAAAAAAAGAAAGGAAAAACACAATTGGAACGAATTTAAGTTCTATTCAGTTCAACATTCTGTGCAGCTGTATTTTAGCGAATAGAACATACTCTTATTAGAACTTGATTGAACTTATCAAAGCTTATCTAAACTTATCAAATATATTAAAATTTATTGGAACTTGTAAGAATTTAATAGATACTAAATTTAGCTTAAAGAAAAAGAAAAACACCCTTAAATTTGTTCTTTTCAGCATATTTTCAGTTCAGTTCAACTCTACTAAGTTCAATTCAGTTTAGTTTAGTTCAGCTCCCATAAGTTCAGGTCCAATAAATTCAGTTCAGCTCTAATAAGTTCAGTTTAGTTCAGTTCAACTTCAATACGTTCAATTCACTTCAATTCCAATAAGTTAAGTTAAGTTAAGTTCAGTTAGAATTAGACAAACAGAACATACCCTTAGTAGAACTTACTGACTGAAAGTCAATTGACTCTGTTCATTCCACTTTATAATTACTAAACTGAACTAATATTTATTCAAATAGATCATATTTGTACTAAATTGGACTTATATATATTGAAATAAACTTATTTAATGTTTTTCTTTTTTGAATCTACCGATTTTTACAAACTAATCTTATTTATAACGTTCATAACTCATTTTACTAAATATTATTATTTTAAGGTGAACTTGATAGGATCTGATAAGGAGTTACATCTTATTAGAACTTTTCCGAACTTCATGAAATTGATTTATAAAGATTAAACTTATTAGAAACTACTTAAATTTGTTAATGCTCTGTTTGGGAATAAGGATTTCATTTGAAATTCTAGATTTGAGTCAAATCCTTTGTTTGGCTAGCCTAGAATTTACAAATGTGAATTTGACCCAATTCCTAAGGTAATTAAACAGCCTTTAATTGAGTAATTGGAAATGACATCTCATGAGCTGTCATTTAAAATTCCATGCCCTTCATCTCTCTCTCCCCGACCGAAACTTGACACAGATGATACCCCAGCAATTCTCTTTCTCTCTCCTCTTCTAATCCCCTTCCTCACTTCAACAACAAACCTTGGGTCACGGTTGAAACTGAACCCAGAATGTCTCGACGTCATCGACGAGGTCAATAAGGCTGATCGGGAATCGAAAGCAAAGGATTTGATTGGAGTAGGAGGTTTGAAGGAAGGTGATTTAAAGATTTTCGAGGGTTCAAACGACTGATTTTTCATTCTTCAGAGGAGATTTCCTTAATGCTCTCTTCATTACTTTCTAATCTGAAGCCTTGAAGGTTTAATAGCGGCAAATGGGAAGGCAATGATGGTTTTGGTTGTGTAAGTGTTTGTGAAGAGAGAGAAAAAAAATCAGTGGTGGAAGTGTAATGGCGGCAAATATGACAAGGCAAGTATGAATATTTCAATTAAAAATCCTAATGAGTTCTCAAACAATCTACAAAATTTTGAATTATTGATTTGGAAATTTTAGAGTTTACCAAACAAGTGATTTGAATTTTAAAAGTTGGAATTTCAATTTCCAGAATTGAAATCAGGAAATTGAAATGAATTTAACATTCCCAAACACTACCTAAGGGTATTTTTTTAGGTTTAGATAACACACAATTTGTGTACCTTCAAACTTGAAGGTGTTTTTGTAAAGGTGGTTTGATCAAAATATTAAAATAGAATTGTCTAGTTTGTACTTGATTCCTAACTCGAATTTTCCAAAGTGTCTGAATTTTTCTAGATATTAATTAAAATAAAGTAAAAACAAAAACCCTTAAATATAAAAGAAGAAAAAGAAAAAGAAAAAGAGATGGATGAGATGAAGCAAATAGATGGGGGCGGGGATAGTAGCAATAAGTAGGTAGGGGGGAATAGGGAAGGAGAGAGAAGAGAAAGAGACAGATTAAAGGAGAAGAAAGCAACGTTACCGAGAAAAGCGGAAGCGTTGACGGGTGTAGAAGTTTTAGGATGGACCTTTGAAAACCAAGCAGGGACAACGTTAGACCGTCCGATTACACACATGTAACGTGCCTGACCCAACATCGCCACCATTAGTGATGTTAGTATCCCAAAACTAGCCCCACCTCCTATCACATTCGACACCCATTCCCATCCTTCTACTCCTTTGAATGCCCCTGTAAATGCTGCCTCCGTGTCTATCTGCACATTCCCCCAATTTCACATTTTTTGTAAGACGCCTTAAAACTTTGGATAAAGTAGCTAAAAATAAGAAATATTAAATTAACACAAATTACAATTACATCAATCTATTTGTTATTTTGATATAATGTTTCAAAATTAATATCACTTTAGATAATATATAGACTGTTAATCAATGTTTCGAGGGCGTCTATTTATCAAGATCTTTTTGTAAATACTCCACACATAATAATAACATTAATAATGTGGATATCCTATCATTTTTATATTTCCTCTGTTTAGTGACACACTTCTTGATTTCACGTTTGCCAATGCATTATTTTAATCATTAACATCTATAATTATCAATAAATAAAAATATAAAAAGTCAATATTAAAAAAATTAACATTGAGACAAATCTAACAAGATCCCACATGATAATGTTTTTCCTAAAATGTAAATCACCAAAGGTAATTAAACTCTTAACTTTTAATAGTAAACACTACGCAAATGTGTCACTTATATAGATCGGAGAAAGTATTAATTAACTTGCATAGTTTTTAGGAGCTTTTTTGACATAAAAACAAACAACCACATCAACATTCAATTGAAAAATGATCCTCAAACTCGTTCACTTTAAAACTTGGAAGGTGCGAGGTCACTAAACTCCCCTTCAACAACAGTTCTGATTTTCTAAAATAACTCATGATTTAAAATTTAACTCGTGCTTCACCAAGCTTATTTTATCAAAATATAAACCTCACTCTCAAAAGTTTTGCCCTGTATTTTTTTGACCATTTATAATTCAAATATTTTTGTGTACACGCAAAGTGGCAAAACCATTTACAGTTGAGCTTCCAAAAGTATTCAAAAGTAACCATAAAAAGTATTGTAAGTAGTGCAAGAAATGCTTACTTGATTTAAATTAACAAAGAAATTCGAACCCCTAAAAAAGAAAGGTCAGACTAAACCAATAACATTAAAAGGGTAACAAATGGAAGTCATTTAAAAATAAAATTACTCTGATGCAAAATCTCAGTAAGGACAGTAACCGATGTTATCATTTCTTTCATGTGATACTATTATGACCAGATCCACTGGTCAAATGCGCCACATTTTCGAAACTTTAGATTTATTTCATGTAGTATGACTTTTTAATAATGAAATTTTTATCTTATAAATTAAGAAAATCTGTGAGAAATAACTTTTTAATTTTATGGAATAACTTTAAACATTTTTTTTTTGCGAAATCATATTTAAAGGCTTTTTTCTACGTTAAATTTTAATCACAAATGTTGGTCAAGATATAAAACACTTTTAACGGTAAGAATTGCATAAGAAATCACTTTGATCAAAGTCCGACAACTAGAATCAATTCAGGAAAATAGCCTTAAGATCTCAGCTCGCAAAAGAAAAAAAATATAAGAATATTAAATGTCAAAAAAAAAATTAAAAAATTAAATTTTCCAAAAAAAAAAAAAGTGCTTATAAAATATTGTTTCTCCTCATTGTCCCATTAATTAATTTACTAAAATTTATAATTTATTGCTGAGCTCTATTCCTATTTCCTAGTAGTCTAGTACCTAGATTAAATTGAAGTAGTACTTCAAAATAAAAAAATATAGCAGATCTTAGGCAATTATGAAACATTGATGAACTTAATTAGAGAGTTAAAATAGTGAGATTAAAAGTTAAAAAACAGAGAGGGCCCAAAAAATGATATGTAGTTTCAGTACTTAAAAGAAACAAATATGATTGGGGAGACGTACGGCGTCGTATGGAAGGAGCATGGACATGGAGGTAGACATCAAGCAGTACAGAAAAGTAACGATGATAACTGATCCAGATACTCCAATTGGTATATCTTTGACTGGGTTATGAACTTCCTCAGCCATGGTTGAAACGGCGTCGTATCCTATGTAACTCAAGTAAACCAATGCCGCACCATTAAACACTCCGGTCAACCCGTTTGGTAAGAACCCGCCCGGATGATTCGGATTCTCTGGAATCGTAAAATTCTTGACATCTCCTTTTATGAATCCCATCACAATGATGAATCCAATGAATAATAGATGTAATGCTGTGAGGAGCATGTTTACTACTGAACTCTCTCGAGTACTGTAAAAGGAAATAAATATAGTAATTACTGTAAAAAAAAAATCAGAGCAGATCTTAATTAGTAAAAATCATAAATAAGAGAGAACCTGTAACAGATAATGAGAGTAATGATGAGGATGACGAGGACAGCAATGACGTCGATTTCATTGAATCCTTTAGGGAGGAGAGAGAGTTTGAACCTCCATTTGGTGGTGGATATTCCGACGGCGGTACCTAAGTATGCAGTAAAGCTTCTTGATACGGCTGCATTTGATAACACGTAGTCTAACACCAAGTTTGCTCCCGTTATAAATGCAGCAAACTCCCCTGTTTCATGTTTAATACTCAGTATTATTGGGAGCTTTTATGGTTTTTCAAATGTAGAATTAGAAAAGATAGTAGGGTCATACCGAAGGTGACGCGGAGATAGGTGAAAGCGCCGCCAGCGAGGGGGATATCGACGGCGAACTCGGTGTAGCAGAAGGCGGAGAGGAGAGCGCAGAAACCGGCAATGGCGTAGGATATGACAACGGCGGGACCAGCGTAGGAGTTTGAGGCTTTACCGGCTGTGACAAATATGCCAGCGCCAACCATACCGCCGATGCCGAGTCCAACAAGGTCGTACCAACGGAGGGATCGTCTCATGTTTGTGCCGGAGCGTGCTTTGAAATGGCTAAGCTCTTCAAATGGGGTTGAGACTGATATGGCTCGACGAGCTACTCGTTTTGGGGTTTCACTCAGGGATTTTAAGTATGCTGGTATGCTTGAGAATGATGATGTCTGTGTTTGCTCCATTTTGAATTTTATTTTTTTGTTTAGGGAAAGGAAGGAGAGAGAGAGTTGAGTTGAGTTGTTTTCTGTTATGTTATTGTTGTCTCTCTCTCTTCCTCTGCTATTTGGGTTGTGTCGAGGAGAAAGAGGGTGAAGGAAGGATGTGGTGAGTTGAGAAAATGAGCAACGAAACGGAACTAAATAACTAATATCAGTACTGTACTACTGTACAAGATATGGTGGAAGTCCAATAGTGTTGCTTGTTACAACTTTACAAGTAATAGATTATGGAGCCGGTAAATAGGAGGTTAGTGTTGCTTGTTTTTTCTTTTATTAGTTTATGGTTGATTTGATCGACTATGTAATTATTAAATAGGAGGTTAGTGTTGGTTGTTAGGGTGTGTTTATTGGAAGTTTTAAGTTTGAGTCTTAAGATACGACTTTGTATGATCTTATCAAAGGCTCACAATAAACATACTTCAAAACTTGGGTATCGTCTTAGAAATACAAGACTCACCTTATAAAAAAAGAGACCAATAGTGAGGTGCCAAGTGTTAATAAAATATGATCAAAATTTGTTGAAAAGTCTGAAAGGCAATCCGAGGAATAAAGATCAAAACTGGAATAAGTCTTATTTGAGTTTGAAATATTATATAGTAGATCAAGTTAGTGGAAAGCTGATGTGGCATAGTTTGAAATATGGGAGGGAGTCTTATGGATAACTCACCCTTATGCCGTTGTCACTCGTTAACAAAAATATTTGTCATCCCTCTCTCTTCGCCGCTTTCTCTCTCATCTTCATAAAATATGTCAGGTTTCATGACATATGTCAGAACATGTTTCCAATTCATGACAAAAAAATTATACATCTCTCTCTTATTTTTTACCTTACCCATCGAACTTCCTCTCTCTTATCTTCCATATATATATATATATATATATATATATATATATATATATGTAACTAATGAAAGTATTAAGATCAAGACAAATTTATATAATGAAAATATCAAAATTCTTGTATAAATGCATCCAATTACCCAATTTTTAAAGAGAGAAAATAAAATTTTCAAAGTGTGTCAAAATACATCATAATGGGTGTCATTTTATAATTAAAATAAAATAAGCTCACTAGTGTTTTTTTGTTTAATTTATAAATTTTACGGATTTTGCATTATAAAAAACGAATTGTAGCCATTTTGACAACATGTGTCAGCTTGTGAGTGTGGCCCACGCTTATGACCAAATTCATGAATTAAATCATGCCATGTATTTTTCTTTGCAACATAGAATGGATTTTTATAACCAAAATTCAATGCTCTTAAGTACAAAATAGAAGCAAAAACCAAAAGCCGTCAAAAAAGTCATTTACCAAATACTTTTTTTTGGCGGTTTGACCACATATAAAAGCCAAAAGCCAATGAAAAAGTCACCAAAAAGTCATTTACCAAAAACCCCAAAATTCGGAATCAACAAAGATAAAAATAGATAGGCAATTAGTTCTACATTCCCCATGTGAGTTTACATGCCAGAGTGCTTGCTGATTTTAAAAATTGGTTTGGATTGTTTTTCTAAATAACTCATCTTGTAAAGTCTTGTTCTCTTCGTCAAAGTGATTAACTAAATAAAACTAAAATGAACTGAACAAAGCTAAATTCAATTGTACTCCATTAATGTTCCTCTGTTTTTTAATAAGGACATTTTGTCATTTCAGGGTGTTGTTTTTAATTGGGACACTTCTACCTTTTTTGTCCACCTAACTGACCTTTTCTCTCTTTATCTTTACTTTTATTCACTTTTTCATTACTTTTATCATCATTTTCTCTAACGTTTGCACTATTTTCTTGTTCCTTGCGATAAAGAAGGCGTCCATATTAAAAAAACAAAGAGATTCGTAATTAATAATTAAAAGACTATTATATAATAATAACAAATTACTAAATAGTACTCCCTCCCCAGAAAGCTTTATACACTTTCATATTTGGACATTGCCCACTTAATTTATCATATCTATCTTTACTAATAGGATCCACCACTATATTATTTTAATTATTAAACCTACTCCACCTACCCTTCTACTTATTATTTTAAGGAAAATTTCCAATGGTGGCCCTTAGGTTTTAAGAATTCTCAGTGGTGTAAATTTCAAAAAAACTTTCCCGCTAGTAACCCTGCTTTATAAATTATTCCCAAACATAACCTTAATGAAGAATATTTCATTAATAATAAAGCATATTATATTAGTTAATAGTTAAAGTAGTTACTCGCACGTAAAACGAGATATTTTGTGTCCTTTTTTGCCCTTAAGGGATGATCTTAGTGGGTAAGTTTTAGCCCTTAAGAGTTGATTTTGAGGTCGAAATTGGCAAAAAAGACCCAAAATGCCTCGTTTTATTTGCAAGTGACCGCCTTAATTGTTAACTAACAGAATATGCTTTATTATTAATAGAATATTCTTCATTAAGGTTATGTTTGGTAATAATTTGTAAAGTAGGGCTACCAACGAGAAAGTTTTTTTGGACTTTCCGTCACTGGGAATTCCTTAGACCTGAGGGCTACCATTGGGAATTTCCCTTATTTTAATATATTCGCACGTATGAAACTCTCCTTCCTCACTCAATCTCTCACTTCCATTACTATCTTCAATGCTGATGAACTACATCTTCTGTTATTGAATCTTCCCGAACCTTCCACTTCACTCCCCGTTTTGAAGTTCTTCCAAATCCTCTTTTCATCCATAGTTTTCTATCTTTTTTCACTATTCTTTTTGTATTTATTTTCTTTGAGCCATAAATTTTTCTCTCTTTTCACTCTTCCTCTGTTTTTATGTGGGGGGTTAAAGCTTCAATTTTCTTCAACTACCATTAAAGTAGTTTAGATAAGAAATGGCTGATCTGGTGGATTTTGACTATAATTGGTGCTTTGTTGGTGACACGCCCCTTTTGAAGTGGTTCTAGAGACCAACTTCGAAGATGGTGTCGGTGGCAACGAAGAAGATGAATCTCTTGTAAATTTGCAATCTAGTGAGAGAAATAATCCCACCCCGTATCTTAATCAAGAATCGTATACATATGAACAACTGAAGGCTGAATTCCGATGTCTTAAACGCAAGGTTTGTGCAAATGATGCTAGCTTTGTTTTCTTTTTCATCCCCGATACTCCTGATTGTGAAGTTGTTTATACCCCCAACACCTCTCCAAATTGATACCCATTTTATTTTTGAGTTTCTTCATGCTAGGGTTCTTGAAATTAAGCGCTATATGCTCGATTGATTTATAACTTGAATCATGTTTCCTTTTTTGGTAGCAGTCCCTCAAATACTTTGTATTATACTCGTAGTATCACGGTGATTTACTAATCTTGTGGTATAATTATTTAATCTTGCAGTTGTTTAACTTGAGTGCTTGAGTCCAACGAAATACTTGAGCACATTTAGGTAATGTAAGTTATGTCTCCGTTATGTCTTAATTTTGCTAATACTTGAGTACAACGAAATACCTGAGCTTATATTGACTGTAAGTTATGTCTCTTGAGCACATTAGTAATACTTGAGCACAACAAAATACTTGAGAAATGAGTTTTTTTATGTCAATTGTACATTGGTAATTGTTTCGGGTACAAAAAATACAACAGAGATTTGTTATTCTGGGGAGTCCAAGTCCAGCTAGGGTAGTAACCAGTAACATTCCAAGGTCTTCAAATTCTGAGCACCTGCAAAACCGAGCACGGTGAACTACCAGGATTTTCCCGGGATCGTCTCTCCAATATTTAAGTCAGATCTGATCTCAATAAATCAGAGAATAGCACAAGTAAATGCGTTGGAATGTGTGTATAAACGTACCTGAATAATCAGGTGAAAGTACTATTTATAGGTAGTATTGATGTGATGTCACCTGGTAAGGTGATGATGTCATGAAGCCCTTTTGTCAGTAAGCTTAACTGAAAACCTGTACTTTCTGGCCTGTAAGGCCCCAGGGGTAAAATGACAATTTTACGCCTCAAGGGTATTTTAGTCATTTTACTTGTAAAGTGGGCCATGACTCGAATGGGTCCAAACATAGCCCCACGCTCTATGTCAGAGTTTAGGATCTTGATGAAACTGTGACGTGGAGCGGAATGCTTGTATCGTTTTGAGAATTTAGACGCATCCTTGTTCAGAGCTAAGCAATAAAGTTTCGACATACCCTAGTCGAATTTTGTTCAAATTTCGACCACACTCTTGCTTAGGGGACTTAAACCTTCGGCCACCCTCAACTTTGGAGATGAACAAAAACTTCGACCATCCTCAATCAAAGAGTGGTGATTTAAAAACTTCGGCCACCCTCAACTTTGGTGATGAACAAAAACTTCGACCACCCTCAATCAAAGAGTGGTGATTTAAAAACTTCGACCACCCTCATTCAAAGAGTGGTGATTTAAAAACTTCGACCACCCTCATCCTAAGTGGTGAACAAAAACTTCGACCACCCTCAATCAAAGAATGGTGATCTAAAAACTTCGACCACCCTCATCCTAATTGATGAACAAAAAACTTTGACCACCCTCAATTAAAGAGTGGTGATCTAAAAACTTTGACCACCCTCATCCTAAGTGGTGAACAAAAAACTTCGACCACCCTCAATTAAAGAGTGGTGATCTAAAAACTTCGACAACCTTCATCCTAAGTGGTGTACTAAATACTTCGACCACCTCCAATCAAAGAGTGGTGATCTAAAAACTTCGACCACCCTCATCCTAGGTGGTGAACAAAAAACTTCGACCACCCTCAATCAAAGAGTGGTGATCTACAAACTTCGACCACCCTCATCCTAAGTGGTGAACAAAAAACTTCGACCACCCTCAATCAAAGAGTGGTGATCAAAAACTTCCACCGCCCTTAATCAAAGAGTGGTGATCTAAAAACTTCGACCACCCTCATCCCAAGTGGTGAACAAAGAACTTCGACCACCCTCAATCAAAGAGTTGTGATCTAAAAACTTCGACCACCCTCATCCTAAGTGGTGCACAAAAAACTTCGACCACCCTCAATCAAAGAGTGGTGATCTGAAACTCGACCACCCTCAACTTAGGTGGTATAAGTAAAACTCGACCACCCTCAACTTAGGTGGTATACGAAAAGGTTGACCACCCTCAACTTAGGTTGTATAAGAAATTTAGACCACTCTCAACTTAGGTGGTATAAGAAAATTCGACCACCCTCAACTTAGGTGGTATAAGAAACTTCGACCACCCTCAACTTAGGTGGTATAAGAAAATTTGACCACCCTCAACTTAGGTGGTACAAGAAACTTCGACCACCCTCAACTTTGGTGGTATAAGAATTCGAAGTGTATGCCTTGTTTGAAGGGCTTTTAGGACTTCGAGGGAGCCTGGTAAAGGCTAATGAGTCCTGTACTCATTTTACTCGAAGTGTGTGCCTTGTTTGAAGGGCTTTTACATACTTAGAAAATATTTCATAGTATTGGGTTCAAAGGGATGTCCTTAGAAAAGACTCGAGGTAGCTTACTCAAGGAATTTTGTACTTCCTTAAATAGTTTGCGGTGGCTCCGGTGAGGAGTAAATGATATGAGTATCGTCGTTCGAGGTAGCTCTGGTTAGGGGTAATGTGAGTTTTTTGAAGAGTCTATGATTAGGGTCAATGGTAGTTCTCTGTTAGTCAACCGTATTTAGTTTGACCACTATTTATATGATATGTATGTTCATACGACGTATTGGACAACTGATATTATCGCATAGCGCGAACTCCCATGCAAGTAACTGTTCCTATTAGAGAAGATTCATTGTTCATGTCCTTTCGGGGAGTAGGTGAGATATAAATAAATCAACTGTTGCCTCATTTACTCACTTTGCATTTTCTCTCTCTAAAAAAGCCTCTGCTTCTCTTGCCTGCTGCTATTTGTGTGCGCCGAGTGTTTCGAGGAGCCTCTTGCGAGCTTTTCGACCAAGGTATGGTTTCTCGTCTATGATTATTTTCATTCTTTAATAAATTCGACGTAGGGGTTGTTCTTTGTAATTCTAAATAGTGAACCCTATTGTCGAGTCGAGTAACCCCTATATCCTGCCCCTTCCTTATATGCCATGGGTTGAGACATGGGTTAATGGGGCCCCTGTTGTAACAATAGCATATTGGACCTCAAATCCCGATCCTTTACCCGATGCTATTTTTATTGAGGAAGAGAAGTGTGTGGAAATTTTCGAGGGACCTGAGGAATTTTTAGATCATCCTAATAAAATTACGATAGCCTTCCCTCCTACCAAGAGGAGTTACTTAGATTCTTTTCTTTCACTTGGTGTAATGCCAATAATGGAGCCAACTGCTGAAGTTCTGTCGACATCCGATCACTGCGAGTGTAACACCCCGATAATTCTCTCTTTATAAACATATATTTTTCCCAACTAAAACAGAGAATTATCAAGACATTATCGCCCGTGTGAAAACGTATCGGCTTACTCAGAGTATTGCAGAGGAAAACATTAAATAAACTTTATTAAATACTTAAAACATAATAATTGTCAAACTAGTATCCAAACCTCGAAAACAATTCAAAACCAATTATAAACATTTACGAATAAATAATCCATAGATAACTTAATTAAAGTAATGCAAAAGTAGGAAGCAAATAAAATAATAAAACGATCTCCCAACATCGCTTCCCAAGTCCCAAATGAGTATTTGAGATGATGCATCATGCCTTCCAAACCTGTAGGCAAATACTCAATTGAAAACTGCTCGCCAATAAAGGGTCCTTACAGGATCAATAGGCATAGCCATGATCGACACACAGAAAAGCACGTAATCAGCAAATCTTAGTACATAAATAAATAAAATAAAACACAAAACCTAATCATGACACTACAAAGAAATAAAACATGATCAATAAAAATACCTCAAGACCTCATCTCGTAAAATAAGACTTGGCTTCACATGACACACAACATGATAAATATTTAATAAATTGAATAGACAATGGATCAACAAAAAACCAGTCTTCAAAATGAAAGACCGAGTTACGGGCGTGACTCCGTAACCCCTTGACTAACGATATCGAGGAACCTCTAGAAATAAAAATAGGGTGCGGTGATCAATCCAACCCCAAGAAAAGCCATGTGCTACCACCATGTACTCCAACTCATACTAGTCCAGATTTATTTGTTGACTTAAATCAACAATCGAAAGTCCAATGACAATTAATATACATACCCTACAAAGTCCAGTTGCAAAGTAGTAATATAACCATAACCAATATAATCAAACTTACTCACAAAGTCCTCGGCCTTTGAGAAGTAATAAAAATATCCACTAAGGGAAACAATACCAAAATCCATAATCCAACAATGAAATAATATTAATCCCTCATGTGAATTAATAAATAAACTTCTCTTCCCAAACATGCTTGAATCAAACATCCATTCAATCATGTAATAAACATAAAGGCAATTAACATGTTCAACAACACGTAATTCCAATTCAATAGCCGCGTAACCATAAAAGGGTTCCCTATACATGATACTATAAAGAATCCTAATTCTTAGGACATGATACTAGTCTAACACATAAGGACATGTACGTACCTTGTGTAGACAAAGTGAGAGGCCACTTTAAAATTCTAGAAGTCGCCTAAAGTAAATTTCCGCCTACCAAAACAATAATACGACAATGAATTAATATTCTAATTAATTCGCAGCAATATAATTTATTTGAAATGCTTCAAAACTCGTTTTGAAATACTTTAAATACATTAAAGTTCCAACCTTTAACAACCTTTAATATAATACTCATAAACCTATACTTTAAAACCCCCAAAATCATTACTTTAATACTTAAAACTCACTTTAAACCATAAAAAATAAATCTGAAATTATAATTTATATTTATAAAAAACAAAAATCAGATTTTTAATAATTCGAATAAATAAAGTTTTCAACTTTATTATAAAAACATATAAAACTCATAAAAACTACTCCTTTCGTTTTTTTTAATATGCATGTTTTACCATTTTGGGATGTTTTTTTAACATGTATCTTTCTACCTTTTCCATAAATGGAAGGGTGGTCCACCTAATTATTACACTTCTCTCCTACTTTTTCTTTTCTTCTCTCTACCTTTTTCACTTTTTTCTTATTTTTACTAACTTTCTCTCTTACTTTTGCACTTTTTCCTTGGTCCGCGCACAAAAGCAAACATACATATTTAAAAAATAAAAGTAGTATAAATTTAATATTAAAATATAATTAAACATTAAAGTAGAGGATAAGGGTTAAGAAATAAGCGAAGAAAACCACGAAAACTGAAAAAACCAAGGAGAAAAACGCGCGGAGGCGCGTGGCAATCACGCATCTGTTGCTGTTTGCGGACGAAGAAGGAGGGTGAGGGACGTGCTGCGTGGCTGGCGGCAGCACACAACGAGAGGGAAAGGAGTGGCGTGCGTGTGGCGGTCGGACGCAGGAAAACGAGAGTGAGTGAGGGTGAGCGGTGGCTGGCGCACGCACGGAAATCGAGGGAAGAAAGAGAGGGAGAGGGCGCCGGTTTGGGGAGAGAAGGGAGAGGAGAGAAATAAAAAGTGTACAATTATGGTTTGGGGGGTATTTATAGGTTTTTGCCTAAAAACCTATGGCACTTAGGTTAGCTTAGGTTTGGGCTCAAGATGATCATGAAACTTAAACAAATGGTTTGGGCTCCTCAACCCAACATTAAAAATTATTTTAAACATGACCCAAAACCTTTAAATAAAATATTCAATACTTGAATTCAACCCAATAAACATTAATGACTATTTTAAACATTTAAACAATCATTTGACTTTCAACAAAGCCAATACTTAAATAATTAAATGAAATAAATATGAAAATGATTATAAATATACTTTAAATATATTTATAAAATTCCTAAAATTACGGGGGATTACAGCGAGCCATGCCCTTCCCCAAACAAGAAGTTGGGAATAAGCGACCATTGGTCGACAGGGAAGTGGTGATATGACCTTCGTAGAGGGTTGTCGTTTTTGTCGAGTTTGTATTTTGTTAAACTCCCTTATGCACTTTATCCCCCACAAGTTTTGGACCTAGTAGTATTGATAGGGTTTAGTCGTATCACCTAATTAAAGATAAACCTACAGTACTCTATCTAAGGTAGTCAATGGAAGCAGGGTCGAATCCACAGGGAGACAGAGTTTCTAAATTAATATTCAATCAATCAACTACTCCAGATGAAATCAGGGAAGAATTAACTGAACTAATAATTAAGCTAAAGAAAACAAATCAAATCGAGGATTTAACTATGGACTAAAAACCTAGGGTATTAGGTCGGTCCACCATGCTTATACCAATCAAATAGGGTCAACTACTATCAAAACCTAAGTCAAGAGTCGGGGGATTAGAGCATGTGTTGAGCTATGGTTAAGACTCAACGCTCATAGTTTAACATACACCGCATGTTCACTAACGTAATCAGAACTACTGACGTGTCCTAGGCCTCTAGTCGTAAGACGGATCTGTGCAAACAACTATTAACCACAAGCAATCAATGAAATTGTACACTGACATTAATTACTCAATAAGAACAAACCACATCACAATCACCCTAATCAAGCCCTAGAAATTAATAGAAATCTAAATCACAATCATGGTATAAACATGGCTTTCCTATCTAACACCCTAGAAAGAGAACTACTCACTCATAATTGAATTGAAAATAACAAACCTAATTTGAAACCCTAATAATTGCATCATGAATAATTAAATACTTAAGCTAAGCAATTAAGAATAATAAAAGAGATTAGGGCAAAGAAGAATACCAAATGACAGAAAGTAGGAACTTTTATTGAAATCGAATAGGTTCAATCACCTTTAATCTAATCTAAAGTGTTTAAACCAAGTAAAACTAAGCTAAGAACTATGAGAAATAAACTAGAATAAAAGATGTCTCTAAAAATATGAGGAATAACTATTTATAATAGCCCCAAAATCTAATTAAAAAATGAATAGAAAAAGATAGAATTTCGGGAAAAAGAGTGTCTGTGCTCCAGGCCCGATCGGGTCAATTCCCGCCCGATCGGGTGGCTAAACTGCAATTCTGCATCAAATTGCGAAGGCCGTATCTCTCAAACTAGAAGTCTGATTGAGGCATGTGACCTATCATTGGAAAGATCTTGAAGTCTAGAATCCAACCCAATTGGAATTTCTTGATTATAAATTTTCTATAAAAAGTTATAATGAAAATAGTGAAGGTGTGTCAGTTTTGGCACTTGTTTGACTAACTCTTTGCTTCATTCCAACTCAAAATCGTCCCAAACGGATGCATTGTGATCCTTGTGCAAGCTACCTTCATCTTCAATGATTAATAGGGTACATCATTGGTAGTCATGATCACTTTGTATCAAAATAACCTGAAAATCATCGAAACACACAAACGGGGAGTAGTAGAGCACAACTTATGTAATTCATGTCATTATGCACCTAAATGCTCAAAAAGGAGTTCTAAATGCAAACTAAATGCATCTAAAAACTATATATAAATGTGATACATCAAGTATTGCGACTTCCTGGGTGCATTGGTGTGTATAAAACCTTCTTCGAACTGGGTTTACGTTTTCCCTTGCACGCTTTGTACAACAAGATATTGGAAGCATGCAACATTGCCTTATGTCAGCTCATGCCCAATTTGATAGGATCGATTGCGGCTTTTTGAGTAATTGTAGGATGTTGGGAAAGCAACCCTCGTTGGGTGGGCCTTTGGCGCAATATGTTTAAACTCAACGAGGTGTCTGAGTGTTATGCTAGGCTGGTTGGTACTCTTTCCAAGCTCGACATCTTATAGTGGTGTGATAAGAGGTTTATAGTGTGTCGTTAAGGCACTAAGAATCGCTTAGCAAACAAAACTTATAATCCTAACGAGCAGCTACTATGAACGTAGTAATGGCAAGTCAAGGGTCGAACCACAAGGAAAATGGGATTGACTAAGGTCAACTAAGTCCAAAACTACCTAGATGAAGGGTTTTTGGGGTGAAAAGGTTTAATTAACTCACAACTAACAACTAGCTATCGAATACCAACTAATAATCAAGCAAGAGAATTAATATAATAAGGAAAACACTAGAGTTCGGGCTACTCTTATGAACTTAGGCTAAACAACGATAATCAACACTATAGCGATTCACAACAATCAAAATACAGGGTTAAGTCTCCCTCTAAAGTACTTGAGTCCTCTCTCGAATGGTCCTCAAGAGTAATCAATTAATCAATCAACCAAATCCTCTTTCGAATGATCTTTGGTTAATGGATTAATAGATTCAATGAGATCGGAAAACCCCTAATTAAAGGACCCCCTTAATTCCTACCCAATCCCTTGGTCTAGAAACTAAGTCGAAACATGGGATGACAAAAGGGATTAAAGTTCGATTAAGAACCATTGAAACCCTAAGTGCCCTAGCATAAATGTGATCAAGATCTATCCTAGGGTGTCAAAACACCAAATTCAATGCATAAACATCCAATTGAATCATAAAAAGCATTAATAATCTACATTAAGCCCTTAATTCATACTTTCGCCCAAACCCTAGATAATGAACTACTCACTAATCATGGATTCTAAGAAAAAGAGATTAATGAAATTAAACATGACTAACAAAGCAATTAAAGTAAAGTGAAGAGAGATTGAAAGAAAATTACTTGAATTGAATTAATGATTGAATCTTCTAAGTTGCAATAATGAAATAAAACTAAGGTTTGAGAGAGTCTAGAGACTTGAACAAAGTAATTAGGCTCTAAAGTATGAGATAATAAGTCGACAAAAACGCTAAACTATTTATAATGTTCATTAAACTAAGACGGAAAAACGGGGTCAAAACCCGAAATCAGGTCGCCACGGTCGTGGTGAAATCACCACGGTCGTGGCGCCTTAAAATTGTCGAGGCAGAAGGTAATCTCAAACGAAACTGCTTCTGTGCAAGTTAGGTGCCACGGTCGTGGAAAAATCACCATGGCCGTGGTGACCTGACTTCGTTGAATCTGTCCCAAATCTTCAACAGTCTGTCTTGCGTGCTACAAGTCCCCACGACCGTGGTGGCCTGATGGTCAGCGGACAGCTCAACTTCAAACGATCATATCTCTCTCGTCTCTTTTTGGAATTGGGCTTATGGCCAGTCGTTGGAAAACTATGGAAACGAGCTAACACCTATCGCTAGAATCACCTTAATCCGATTTATAGATCAAAAGTTATGTCTATTTGAATTTCAACAGTCCATAACTAGCCTTCCAATGATCATATGACTTCAAAAACCTGCTAGTTAGCCTGGAAATCATCCAAAAACAACTAAACAAATAACGAAGCGGCAATATAACTCAAAGGTGACAAAAACCATGCAATGATAGGCTTAAATGCTCTAAACTACATGCAAGGACACTAAAAATGACCTACAATTAAGCACAATAAAGTGCTTATCAAACTCCCCCAAGCTAGTCCAATTGCTTGTCCTCAAGCAATGAAAATAAAATTCATGGGTAAGAGTTCAATGACTCCTCACAATAATACGCATGCTAAGATAGAGAATAAAGACCTTTTCAAACCTTTTCATCAATAAATGCAAAACACTATCAAGTCTCAAAGTTATAGCACAAGGAAAAGCAACCAATCTTACCACAAGTTCTCCCCCCAAGCTTGGCTCATTCATATGGACGGTAGCTCTCACTTTAGTCCTGCTCAAAGTTTCTCGTGTGTTTATATGGTTACAATGATCGCTCAAGGTTTAATTCCGTTGACTATATCCTACCATAGACTTGCATATCTTCTCACTCTTCATCGCGTGAGACATAAGTTCTTTTCAAGAATCATGAGGAATTTATCGAGGTTGTATTGAAGGCTAAAGGTAAGGGTGTGGATACATTTGAGAATTTGGTGCTAAATAGGGGAAAGTGAAGCTTTCTAAATCAACACCAACTAGACAAACACTAACCCGAAACAATAAAATTTCGTTACAACCACTTAACCAACCAATAATAGCTCCTCCAATAGCATCTCCTAATCTCTCTTTATTAAGCACTAAGAACAAAACCACAATTTTTTTTTGTTTGGATGTTTGATGTTCCCATTTTTTTTTCTTTATTTTTTTCTTTTACTAATAAGGGAGAGAGATAGGAGATCAACAAGAAGTAGGGAGGAGGTGAACTCAACACAGAACGTGAATTCAACCAAAACACACATCATACAACCAACTCAAATCACTATCAGAGCACTGAATCACAAGATATACCACTCACCAATCTAGCTTCACAATCCCCTAGGTTAAGAAATCGGTAATAGGCTAAAGATGCGGTTAAACAAGAAAACAGGCTCAGGCTCACAAGGGTGACAAAGGAGATAAGATAATGTGGGTGACATTTGGCAATGTAGTTCATATATATAATGAACGCCTCAATCATATTCAAGAATCAAACCAGTCAATACAATTTCAAGGAGAATCAATGCAAGTTCTAGAGAACATTCGTCAAGGAAGAGCATCAAACAACAAGCAGATAAGACTGAAAAGATGTCAGTCCATAAGGCTATGAAAACATGCTCTCACAAAGGGTATAGCACCAACATCGGTCAATCCGTACAAGAGGGAGACCAATCGTACCACAACCCAACAATTCCTTGGCCTACTAGAGACTATCAAAGCATTTCCTTTTTCAGTTTTTTTTGGTTTTCAGGTCATCAAGAAAAGACACATGCGTACCAAGGGCGGAGTTCAGACCTAAATGCAATCTATATGCATATGCAAGTCTAAAGGAATCTACATGCACCCTAAACATGATACTAAATGCTAAAATGCAACCTAAACATGACACTAATATGCAACTAATGCGAATTATATGCAACTAATATACACATCCTCCCCCAAGCTAAATCACACAGTGTCCTCACTGTGAAAAGTCTAATGATAACAAAAGTAAGGGGGAAAGAATCCCGACTCACAGGTCGGGAGGGGGGTCGGGAACCACGTGAGTCGAGCTTATCCCCTTAAGGTCATCAATCGTGTTTCCAATGACATCTTTATATTTTTGCAATATCTTAATCAATTATGGTATAGAGATGTCATCAAGAGCCGAGTTAACAATAACAGAATAAGTACATGCATCATCAAGGAAAACACACTTAAGAGAGGAGGGAAGGGGTTTTAACTCCACCTTAGGAGGAGGATTAGAACTCTCCTCTTTATCAATGGAAGCGACAAGGACCTTCAACTCCGCCTCATGTGTCTCCACGGCGATAGTTTTATCAACAAGCATAGATATTTTCTTCACCTCATCTTCAGTGATAGAAGTATAGGGCTCATCATCAGTGTGAGCTTCTCTCTCAAAACCTTCCATTTCACTCTCCACATGACCAACCTGACAAACTCTCTCTATCATGGGTCTCTTCAATGTTCTGGAGAATTCAAACACAACCTTCTCATTGGCTACCTCAACTGTGATTGTATGATTTCTGCAATTTATAATGGCGCCCAATGTTTTAAGAGCCTCTCTTCCATGAATGATAGGAGTCTCTGGATCTTCCTCCATATCCATCACCACAAAATCACACGGTACCAAGACATGCCCAACTTGTATCGGAACATCCTCCAACTCACCATGCGGCGCTCTCAAAGATCGATCCGCCAATTGAATAGTCTTCCTTGTAGGAAGAAGAGGGAAGTTTAGGCGCTTAGCTATGGATAGAGGCATCAAACTCACACTCGCACCCAAATTGGCCAATGCACCCTTAGGCTCGAGGTCACCTATCTTCACTGGCAAAGTGAAGCTTCCGGGGTCTCTTTGCTTCTTAAGCATATTTCGTTGCACTAGAACACTTACTTGGTATGGCAATTTGATAACCTCATCTTCAACCTTTCGTTTGTTGGATAGGATCTCCTTCATAAACTTGGCATAGGCTGGCATTTGAGACATGGCCTCAAGGAATGGAATGTGTATTTGAAGGCCTTTCATAACTTGGAGGAACTTAATGAATTTGTCGCTCAACTTCCTCTCCATCAACCTTTGAGGATATGGGACCGGTGGCACATAGGTCTTAGGTGGAGGAGGTGTTGACAATTGAGCTTTGTCACCAAACTGCTTATGATTTTCCTTATCTTCTCTTCCTTTCTCAACATCAACCTCCCTTTCATCTTCCTCAACTTGATTGTCCTTCACAACCACTTCAACTTCACTTTCTTCACACTCATTAGGCATCTTGGGGCTCTTATAGTTTGTTCACGACGTCAAATGGATAGCTTTGACTTGATGTAGGTTGGGGTGAGGAATGGGTTGACTTTGAAGTTGATTTGTGGTGTTAGAGGGGTTTTTCTCGGCTACTTGAGCCAATTGGGTTTCAAGCATTTTGGTGTAAGCTTGTAACTCTTGAAACCCTCTGTCATGACTTTGAAGAGCTTGGCTTTGAAGAGCAAGGGCTTGGGTGATGGTTTGAAGTTGTTGGAGAATTTGGGAGGTAGGATCAGAGGAATGAGTAGGTTCGAGGTTTCGTTTAGTAAATGGGGGATATAGAGGGGATTTTTGGAAGTTGGATCGTTGCTGAGGAGCTTGATAGACATTGGAACCTTGAGAGGAGGATCCACCTTGATTGTTGCTTTGAGTGAACCCTTGTTGAGGTTGATTAAAACCTTGTTGAGGTGGATTCCAACCTTGTTGAGGTTGGTTGAAACCTTGATTATAGCCTTGTTGAGGTTGTCTCCAAACTCCTTGTTGATTGCTCCTATAACCTTGGTTACCTTGATAACCTTCTCCTCTACTATTCATTGCCGCCACATGCTATGACTGAGATCCTCCACAATAAGAGGTATCATGGTTTGTTCCACTACATATCTCACAAGAGAAAGCATTCACTTGTGAGAGACTAGATGATGCAAGGGTGATCTTTGAGAGCTTCTTGTCAAGTTGATCCATCTTCGCTTAAATTGAATCCATGGGGTCCAACTCAAACTTTCCACCCTTCTTAGGTTGAGCTTCTCTCCTTTTTCCACCCCATGAGTAGTTCTTGATCAATTCTTCTATGGTGGAATCTAATTGGTCTTGCGGGATCTTAGAAAGTTGACCTCCCGCTCCAGCATCAAGGTTAGCACGTGACAAAGGATCAAGACCATCATAGAAGAACCTCATGAGTAGATTTTGATTGAACTCATGGTGAGGGCACGAACGAATCAATTCCCTAAACCGTTCCCAAGCCTCCCGCAAGTGTGTCATCATGTTCTTGCTCAAAGGAGGAGATCTTCCTCCTAATATCTGCGGTTTTCAACTCTGGGAAATACTTCTTCTGAAAAGCCAATGTAACTTGCTCCCATGTAGTGAGGGAGTTAGCAGGCAAGCTCTTGAGCCAAGACTTTGCCTTTCCGGAAAGAGAAGACCGGAAGAGATGCATCTTGATGTAGTCTGGAGAGACATCATTCGTCGTTATCATAACACAAATCTCCAGAAACCGATCAAGATGTTCAAGTGGATCCTCATCCAACCCTCCACAAAATTGCTCTGCTTTCACCATCCGTGTGAACTTAGGGTGAATGCTGAAATTTGTAGTGGTTGTGGGGAGTCGAATTCCACCCTGTAAAACATAGGACCCCAGATTTTCGAATCCCTGAAAAGCTGTGCATTGTCCTCACCCATGTCCGATTCACTTTCACTTGTCGAACTTGAGATTGGTGAAGTTGGTGCAGAACCCAAGGTCAACCGTTCCAAACCTCCCCGAAGTTTTCGCAAGGTGCAATTGATTTTCGGATTTAAAGGTAAGATGGGTGAACCGTGAGCTCTCCTTCTCATGTAACACAAAAATCTAAGCAGATGGTTAGCAAATAACAACACAGTCAAAAACAAAAGAAAAATCACATAAGCAATACTAAACTCAAGTAAACTTCAATCAATAACACATTTTCCCCGGCAACGGCGCCATTTTGATAAGAGGTTTTTAGTGTACTAAGAACCGCTTAGCAAACAAAACTTATAATCCTAACGAGAAACTACTATGAACGTAGTAATGGCAAGTCAAGGGTCGAACCACAAGGAAAATGGGATTGACTAAGGTCAACTAAGTCCAAAACTACCTAAATGAAGGGTTTTTGGGGTGAAAATGTTTAATTAACTAACAACTAACAACTAACAACTAGCTATCGAATACCAACTAATAATCAAGAAAGAAGGAAAACACTAGAGTTCGGGCTACTCGTATGAACTTAGGCTAGACAACGATAAGCAACACTATAGCGATTCACAATGATCAAAATCCAGGGTTAAGTCTCCCTCTAAAGTACTTGAGTCCTCTCTCGAATGGTCCTCAAGAGTAATCGATTAATCAATCAACCAAATCCTCTTTCGAATGGTCTTTGGTTAATGGATTAATAGATTCAATGAGATCAGAAAACCCCTAATTAAGGGACCCCCTTAATTCCTACCCAATCCCTTGGTCTAGAAACTAAGTCGAAACATGGGATGACAAAAGGTATTAAAGTTCGATTTAGAACAAGTGAAACCCTAAGTGCCCTAGCATAAATGTGATCAAGATCTATCCTAGGGTGTCAAAACACCAAATTCAATGCATAAACATCCAATTGAATCATAAAAAGCATTAACAATCTACATTAAGCCCTTAATTCATAATTTCGCCCAAACCCTAGATAATGAACTACTCACTACTCATGGATTCTAAGCAAAAGAGATTAATGAAATGAAACATGACTAGCAAAGCAATTAAAGTAAAGTGAAGAGAGATTGAAAGAAAATTACTTGAAATGAATTAATGATTGAATCTTCTAAGTAGCAATGATGAAATAAAACTAAGGTTTGAGAGAGTTTAGAGACTTGAACAAAGTAATTAGATTCTAAAGTATGAGATAATAAGTCGACAAAAACGCTAAACTATTTATAATGTTCATTAAACTAAGACGGAAAACGGGGTCAAAAACCTAAATCAGATCGCCACGGTCGTGGCGCCTTAAAATTGTCGAGGCAGAAGGTAATCTCAAACGAAACGACTTCTATACAAGTCAGGTGCCACGGTCGTGGAAAAATCACCACGACCGTGGTGACCTGACTTCGTCGACTCAGTCCCAAATCTTCAACATCTGTCTTGCCTGCTACAGGTCTCCATGACCGTGGTGAATGTACCACGGCCCTGGTGGCCTGATGGTCACCGGACAACTCAACTTCAAACGATCATATCTCTCTCGTCTCTTTTCAGAATTGGGCTTATGACCAGTCTTTGGAAAGCTATCAAAATGAGTTAACACTTCCCGCTGGAATCACCTTAATCCCATTTATAGATTAAACCTTATGTCTATTTGAAGTTCAACAGTCCACAACTAGTCTTCCAATGATAATATGATTTCAAAAATCTGCTAGTTAGCCTGGAAATCATCCAAAAACAAATAAACAGATAACGAAGCGATATTATAACTCAAAGGTGACAAAAACCATGCAATCCTAGGCCTAAATGCTCTAAACTGTATGCAAGGACACTAAAAATGACCTACAATTAAGCACAATAAAGTGCTTATCATGGTGAAGGATGGGGAAATTGAAGAGAAGTCATACAAGGTTACAACCGAGATGTCGACCAACCAGGCTTTATTTTGAGGCTAATTCCTGTTTGTCTTTCGAGGAGATAAACCTTGGGATGTGCCTTGCACTTTGTCTGATGAGCCCCAAAATTTTGGCATGAACCTTAACGTGCCTGAAATGGATTCTGAAGAGGCCATCGTAGCCATTCATTGGCAGGCTACGAGATATCATATCGATAGCAAACAGAAATACAAGACGGATTATTGGCTTCCCACTGATAAGGATTTGACCAATGAGCACTTCTTGGTGGCTTTCGCGATTTCTCCGGGATACGACCAACGCAGGGGTCTATAACTCTTTTACTTGCTGCGTACTTAGTGTTTTCTCATTTCTAACTCATCGTGTCTTTGTTGCAGTAATCACTTTCAATAATCTCGACGAGGAGATGAAGAAAAATACAACCAAGGGAGGAATGACAGTTCTCAAGCCACCCGAAGTAAGTTCGACTGGCCATAACTTAAAAGTTCCAAATTTTCATTTCTTTGTTTCTTCTAACTTGTCGTTTTCGCAAAATCCAAAGGCAAAATCGGCTCTCCAAAGCCTTTGCCTACTCCGACGAAGGAGTTAACCCCCTCTTCGACCAGCCTTCTACAGAGGTCGAAGTGTCAGTCAGTGCTGGTCGAAGAGGAAATGTGTCGAAGCTTCTCCTGAGCTCGACCCTCTGTTCCCCGATATGGGTTTTCACTTGGGTTCGAGTTCTGGGCCTTTCGATGAACAGGACGTCGACGAGCCTCTAGTTAAGAGAGCTAGGAAGTCTTGGTCGCACGATGTTGATGGTCAAGCTGAAGCCGTCAGCATCGAAAAGGACAGTAGGAGGGCCCTTCGAGCTCGCTGCCAGAGGGTTCGTGAAGCGTTGCTGGTCTTAGGTGACATAGAGGATGTTTCGAATGGGGGTGTACAAAAAGAAATCGAGGCACTTAACGAGTGCTGGTTGCTGGTAGGCATTTTTCTTCGATGCTCTCATCACATCCTTTAATGACTTACAAATTTTTCTTTTAAACTCCTTCCTTTTTTCTTTTGTTCGCAGATGTCTATCCGAATGGCCTGCCTTACTGAAACGGAAGGCCAAGATTCGACCAAGCTAGTCGAGGAGCTTGCCAAGCGAAAACTGGAGCTGTTGGAGGCTTCTCGAAAGGTTGGGGTCCTCGAGGTTGAGCTCGAGAAGGCTGACAGAGTGAACGCTGAAAGCCTCGAGGCCTTCAACAACGAGCGGACGAACCTTATGAAAAACAAAGAGGAGGTCTCCTACTAGCTCAAAGCAGCGGAAAGAAAGGTCGAGGAATCAGGTTTGGTGGTAGCCCAACTCGAGGGCAAGTTGAAAGCCCACAAGGAGATGCTCGAGCGTACTCGGCCCGAGCGGGATGATTTGCCGTCGAAATACAACAAGTCGATCAAGGAGCTGAAGCACATAAAAAGCAAGATCATCCACCGGTGATAGAAATTCGAGGCTGGCGTCGTCTTTGCTGACAAAAAAGTTATCGAGGGATATCAGTCAGCTCGTGATGATATTCAGCGCTGCTTCGAGAAGACTCTGAAAGACTTGGCACCTGACTTAGATTTTAAACAAGTTTTGGCCAAGTTTGACGAGCATGAGAAGGTCGCCCTTGCTGTATACATTGCGAAGGAAAAGGGGGGGTCAGGACACGAAGGATGCTGACGCTTCTGAGGCTTCGACCTCCACTGTTATCGAGGAGGGCGAAGCACTAAAAGGAACCGTGCCTGACATCCCTGCGGCGGATGATAAAGAAGCAGGGGCCGGCGAGGCCGAGGTGGCTGATTTTGAGACTTCGAGCTCTCCATCTGATTCCTCTGGTGAAGGGGTTGTTGATATAGAAGCTTAGGATTTTTGTTTTTCTAGTTTTACGTCTTATCTTTTGGATGGAATTTTGTAATCAGCACTGATCTCTGATGTAATTATCCTTGATTTATGAAATGAAAAGGACGCATTTTTTGGCTAAGTCTTTTGTCTCTATTTTGTCGTATTTTGCATGTATGAGAATTCGAGGGACTTGTGAGGTCCTGGAAGCTCGAAGTGCATATTCGAGTGACCTGTTAGGTCTATGTATTCGAAATGCTACTCTTGACCTTGTTAGGTCTAAGAATTCAAAGTACAGGGTTTGTCCTGCAAGATCCATGACTTCGAAGTGCTAAGTCTGATCTGTTAGGTGTATGGCCTCGACGTACCTGTTAGGTAGAATTTTGCGCTCAAGACATATCAATTTGACAAGAGATTATGTGACACGAAATTGTTCAAAGGGCCGGTTAGGTCAGTTTATTTCATTATTGCCAACCATTACAAGCCTATTTAACCGGCGAGGTCTGACAAGTTCATAAGCTATATCAAATTCGATGTATATCACTCCAACTTAACTTTTTGCTAACCCAACTTAACTTTTAGCTAGACCGGTGAGGTTGAAGGTAGTTTGTCACCATATAGCCCCTAAGTTGTGGTGATGTGCCTAGACATAGAACCTTCGTTAATTATCCACATTCCATGGCCAAAATAGCGGGTCAACATCAATATTTTTGAGTCTGTAGGTGTCTGGTCGAACTATCTCAGTTACTCGATAAGGTCCTTTCTAGTTGGGGCTGAGTTTGCCGAGGTCTTGCTTTTTACAAGTCGCTTTAATTTTTCGAAGTACGAGGTCCCCTACTTCGAATTTCCTCTCTCGGACTCCTCTGTTGAACAACCTAGTCATCCATAGAGTCTGAGCAATTGACTTAAGCAGTGCATTTCCTGTGGTTTCAGGCAATTGGTCGAGCTTGATACCCTTTTCTTTTTTATTTTGTCCGTAGTCGTAGAAGGTGATCCTCGGTGAGGGGATATCAAATTCGACCGGCAGGACAGCTTCGCTTCTATACACCAAGTTGAAAGGTGTGTTGCCATTTGCTTCTTTTAACACTACTAAAAAAGTGGTTTTTAGTATCAGAAATTTTAGTATCAGAACACATAACTGATACTAAAGGCAAGCTTTAGTATCGGATATTAATTTCCAACACTATTCTATTTACTATCTATTAAAATCATCATATGACATCACTTTAGCATCGGAAAATTTATAATTCGATACTAAGGATTTAATGGTATCGAATGTTAACCGATACCCAAGAGTATTATAGTATCAGAATTATTTTCCGATACTAAAATGTTTCATTAGGCGCGGAACTGTCCGATACTAAAAGCAATATTGTTCCCCAATTTTTCTCCATAGCCCGCGCCTTTGTTACCCAAATTTCATCCAAAAATTTGAACCACCCGCGGCTTACCATTCCTGGTTCCCCATTATTCATTCATATCATTCCTAGTTCCCGATTATTCATTCATGTCATCCAGTCTCTCTCTCGCTCTCCCTATTTTTCTCTCTTCGTCTATCTATCTCTTTGTTTCTCTTTCCTTAAGGTCTTCAACTCGAAATTCAGAGTTTTGGTTTTGATTTTCGATCTGTTTCTCTCACCTCACCGCCTCCTTCATCTCGATTTTGGTAAGCTTGTTGTCTTTTTTTTTTCCAATTTTTTAAGGTTTAATTCGGCTGAAAATTTGGGGGTTTTGGATATTGAATTATGTGGATTTGGGGCTTTTGAATTTTGGGGTTAAAATTTGGGGTTTTTCTGGGTTGATTTTAGATCTAAACCGAATTTGTTTTTTCCCCAAAATTCTTGTCTATTTAGTTCGGTTTGTTTGGGGTATTTTGGGGCATTTTTGGTTGAATTCACTTCGAATTTTTGCAGTATTGTGGTTGAATCTTTGGGGTTTTGGGATCTCGAATTTAGGTCAAAATTTGGGGCTTTGGGATCTCTAATTCGTGTCAAATTTTGGGGGTTTTGTTGTTTCCGATTTAGGGGTTTTGGGTAATTCAATTTGGTTTATTTTGTTGAATTTAGTTGAGTTTATTGAATTTATTTCATCTTGTTGATTCTTCTTCAACTTTTTTGGGTTTGTTAGTTAGAATTTTTCTTTTTAATTCGTAAATTTTCTGGGTTTATTTTCGTTCATTTTATCTGGGTCTATTTTTTTCTTGATTTTTCTTTAATTTTTCTGGAATTTTTTATTCTATTTTTGGTTTTATTTTTAGTGTTTGCAAGAGTAGATTTCAAGTGATCTTTCTCGATTAATTTTCGTTCTTTTTTTTCCTGATTTTTTATTTCATTTTTTTGGATTTTTGATACTAATTTTGGTTTAGTTTTTGGTGTTTGTAGGTGTATATTTCGGGTGGCTTGTGTTGGGTTGGGTAGGGTAGTGGTGGGGTGGGTCTGGTGGCTGGTCTGTGTCAGCGGTGGCCACGACCGTGGGGTGCAGTGGGTGATGTGCAGGATGAGGATGATGAGGTGGTGGTGGTGATGGTGGTGGGGGTGTTGGTGGTGGTGGTGATGGTGATGATGATGATGATGATGATAATTATGACAATAATGATAATAATAACAACAACAATAATAATAAGGGAAATTCCCAATGGTGGCCTTTAGGTTTTAAGAATTCTCAGTGGTGTAGATTTCAAAAAAACTTTCCCGATAATAACATTATTATTATTATTATTATTATTATTGTTATTAGAGAAGGTATTGGGTCAGACGCGTCCTACCATAGCATTTGGTCGGACGACTTTCAGTTGGTTTCATTTTTTTTCAGTTGGTTTCCTTTTTGTTTCAGTTGGTTTCATTTTTGTTTCAATTTTTGTTCAGTTGGTTTCAATTTTTGTTCAGTTGGTGTTCACATTGCTTCAGTTAGTTTCTCTACAATTTTCATTTGGTATTTATATTACTTCAGTTACTGCATAAAAATTTTCATTTGGTATTTATATTACTTCAGTTACCTCTTTAACTTTTTCATTTAAATAAATGTATTCCAAACAAACTTATTCTTTTCAGTTAGTGTTTTTCACCTTTCAGCTAAAACCAATTTTTTCTCAGTTCACTAAACACTATATAAACAATCTTACAATTCTTTCATGTGATAAGAATAACTAACATAAACAAAAATGTAAATAAGACTAGCATTGCCATTTCAATTGCAGTTGACAGTGTTCAACGTTTTGGTCTGCGAGCAGACAACAAGCAAATGACTAAGTTCCTTCATTTTCCCTTTATTTTCTTCCCACTTTGTGCATAAAATTTCTGGTGACTCCATGGTTAACCACCAGAAATTGGAGAGGATTCTTCAAACCAACGGCGGCGGAGGAAGCAGAGGCGAAGGTGTTATGAAGGTGGCGCAGGAGCCGCGGCGGCAGAGGAGGAAGAAGATGAAGAAGGAGCAGTGGCGCCGTTCTCGCGACTTCGTCCGTCGAAACATATTGGGTCAGACGGTCTGACCCAATAGTTTCACTTGTTATTATTATTTTTTTTAAATTTTTTTTTCCAACACTTAAGCATCAGAAATTTCCAATACTAATGTGACCTTTAGTATTCAAATTTAAATCCGATACTAGTGTCATCTTTAGTATCCGAAATTTTCCAATACTATATATATCTTTAGTATCCGAAGTTACATCCGATGCTATAAATTTTATTTTTTGTATCACATGTTCCGATATAATTTCCCGATACTAATGACCTTTCCGATACTAAAGCTACCCCCCTTTAGTATCAGAAAAAATAACCGATACTGACCCTTTAGCCACGGGAATACTAGTATCAGTTGAGTATCGTAAATTATTTCGGATACTAATGACCTTTAGTATCGGAGAAAAGGCCTTTAGTATCTAAAGACCATTTTTTTAGTAGTGTATTTACCGTTGTTCGAGCTGACCTCATCGACCCAGGATCCTTTAGCCCCATCCAACATATTCTTTAGCCCCTTCATAATGACTTTGTTGGATGCCTCGGCTTGTCCGTTTGTTTGCGGTCGACTAACCGTGGAGAACTTTGTTTGATGCCGAATCGTACGCAGTAGGACTTGGTGGGTCTGATGTTAAATTGTTTACCGTGGTCTGCTATGAGCGCTCGAGGTATGCCGACGCGAGTGATGATGTTATTCTAGATGAAATTCTGTATTTGATTATCAGAGATGGTGGCTAAAGGTTCTACTTCGACCCACTTGGTAAAATAATCAATTGCGATTAACAAGAACTTCCTTCCGCTAGATGCAGTTGGAAATGGTCCTAAAATATGCATACCTCACTGATCGAAGGGCAGCACATCTTGTATGGTTGTGAGATGGCTTGTAGACTGTCGATGTACGTGAGCGTACACTTGGCAATTATGGCACTTTTTAACCAGGCACTTGGCATCTTACAGTAGTGTAGGCCAATAATACCCTGCTCGAAGGGTTTTGCCAGCAATTGTTCGGGCTCCTTGATAAATATCACATGTTCCCTTATGTATTTCTCGAAGTATTTTATCACCTTCTTCGAGCGTCACACACCTCTGTAGGAGGTGATTGAATGATTTTTTGTACAGTAGGTCATTGTGCAGGAGGAACCAGCTTGAACGACGTCGGAGCCTCTCAGCTTCTTTTTCATTTTTTGGCACTCTTCCTTCTTCGAGGTAGTCTCAGATGCTTTTCATACAATCATTATATCGGTCTAGATGGAAAATGAAAAGTTGATTATTAATGCTGGGTTTATAGAGAACTTCCCATGAAATTGTTCGAGGTTCCAGGCCTACGGATGAGCTGGCCATGCGAGATAGAGCGTACGCTTGTTGATTTTCGGACCTCGGAATATGTTGGATTGTGAATTTAGTGAATTTCCTTGTTGTTCTTTTACCTTTCCGAGGTACATTCTCATGCTATCTTCCTTTGCCTCAAATTCATCCCTAACTTGACCAATGACCAGTTGCGAGTCGGTTTTAACAGTGATCTCATTAGCCCCATTCGAGAGGCATAACTTCAGGACTAGCAACAGAGCTTCGTATTCTGCTTCATTATTTGATGCAGCGAAATCAAATTTTATGGCATACTCCATTTTGTTGTTAATGGGGTCTATTATCAAGAGTCCAGCCCGACACCCTGCTTTCGTCGAGGAACCGTCTACGAATAGTTGCATGTCCCGGTTAGGGTGATGATCTCAGTTTTTGTTGGGCATTCTGCTATGAAATCGGCTAAGGCTTGAGCTTTTATTGCCCTTCGAGGCCCGAATTCCAAGACAAAGTCAGACAGTTGGTTAGCCCATTCGATGACTCGATTAGAGCCATTTCTATTCTCGATTAGCTTCTTGAGTGGTTGGCTAGTTAGCTCTTTGATCAAATAAGCCTGGAAGTAAGGTTTCAGCTTTCGACTGGCCATAACTAGTGCGAATATCATTTTTTCTGATGGAGGGTAACTGCTTTCTGCCCCTCGAAAGGCATGGCTGATGAAGTAAACTGGGTGCTGATGTCTTTCTCGTTCAGCTACTAAAACCGCACTCAATGCACACTCGGATACGGCGAGGTATACGAACAACGTTTCCCCCAGCAAGGGTGAAACAAGTTTTGGTAGAGCGGATAAGTGGGTTTTTAGCTGCTCGAAGGCTTGTTCGGCTTCTTCGTCCCATTCGAAGCACTGTTTCTTCAAAGTGTTAAAGAAATGTAAGCTTTTATCGGCTGAACGTGACAAGAATCGACCCAAAGCAGCCATGCACCCAGTCAGCGTTTGAACTTCTTTGACAGTTCGAGGGGACTTCATCCTGATTATTGCTTCGACTTTGTTTGGGTTAGCCATAATATCTCTCTCATCCCCAAGGAATCCGATGCACTTCCCTACTTGAATGCCTAAGACACATTTCTTTGGATTTAGTTTCATGTTGAATTTTCGGAGAGTTGCCAAAGTTTCTTCTAGGTCCTGGATGTGTTCTTCGATCAGCTTGCTTTTGACGATCATATCGTCAACATAAACCTCAACGTTACGTCCCAATTTTTTCTCAAACATTTTGTTAACCAGCCTTTGATACGTAGCCCCAGCGTTCTTGAGTCCGAACAACATGACGACAAAACAGTAGACGCCAAAGTTTGTGATGAATGTTGTGCGCACCTGGTCTTCCTCGGCTAGAGGGATCTGGTGATATCTAGTGTTTGCATCAATGAAGCTGAATAGGGAAAGTCCAGAATTTGAATCGACAAGTTTGTCGATCTTAGGGAGCGTGAAGTCATGTTTCGGGCAAGCTTTGTTCAGATTCGTGAAATCGACGCACATTCTCCAAGACCCATTGGGTTTTCGAACCAGAACGACGTTCGAAAGCCACTCAGTGTACTGACAATCCCTGATCAACCCAGCACTTAACAACTTCTTTACCTCTTCGGCTGCCGCTCTGTTTCTTTCGACGCCTTGATGCCTTAGCTTCTGCTTCACAGGTTTGAAGTCTTGCTTAATGTTTAGATGATGTTTGGTGATTGAAGGATATATCCCTGGCATTTCATTGGCAGAGAATGCAAAGACATCTTGATAATTTTGAAGAACCTCTACCAATTCTGTTCCAAGGAACTGGTTAAGACCCTTACCCACTCGAACTGTCCGGCTAGGATCAGGTCTGAGTGGTACTTCTTCGTCGTCATCGACCGACTGGGGGCGATTATAGTTGATTGGATTCTCATTGTAGAACTGCCCAAGAAGAGGGGGTGAATTTTTCGATGTTCCGGCCTCTTTTCTCTTCCTCTTGCTTGTATTTTGTTCGATTGGCTTGCTTTTTCTCAAACTATTTACATAGAATTCTCGAGCTAATTTCTGGTCCTCATGTAGCCTACCACTGTTCCATCATCCGTCTCGAATTGTATTTAAAGCTGGTAGGTCGAAATCATAGCTTTTATTTTGTTCAACGTTGGTCGACCAATGATGATGTTGTAAGACAGGTCAATGTCGACCACCAGGAAGTTCATTGGGAGGCATCTCCCCTTATACTTGTCACTGGAGCGACTAGGGAGCTTGATGACTCCGAGGGGGTGGACAGACTGCCCCCCGAAGCCCATCAAAGGTTGGTGAATGGCCTGTATGTCTTTCTTCTCATACTTCAATTTATGTAGACACTCCCAGGTGATTATATCAGCCGAATTCCCACTATCAATTAGGACTCGACCGAACCTGTGATTTGCTACTTTCAACTCGATGACTAGGGGCTTATCATGTGGTGTCTGAATTTCTTTCGAGCTCTCCCCAAACACCATGGTAGGGGTGTCAGGCTTCTTCAGCACTTCACTATTTTTCAGGTGGTATAGGTGATTTTTTCTTGAATGGCCGGTTAGGCCTCCTAAGGCAAAACTTCCAGCTATAACTCCGACGTACCCCTCGATTTCGTCGCTCTTTGACTGTTTTTCTTTTACTTTCTCCATTCTTCGATCATCTCGGGGCTCTTTTAAGCACCTGTTCAGTTTGCCCTCATCGGCCAGCTTGTCGAGGGTATTCCATGTGGTATTCAAACTACAACTTCTTATCCCTTCTATAATTTGACGTCTTGATAGGAGCGGGTCGAGGTAGGATAAATTTTTCTTCCAAATCCAAGTATATCTCCCATTGATTAACGTTGAAGCGAGGATCATGGCCTCCATCAGAAGGTCGATGTCTTTTCAGTCTCTCTGACATGCTGTCTTTTTGGTTCGAGGACTCGCTCTTCCGTTTGTTACCTCCTTCTTCGTGTACATTCTTGCAGATATCCGATGCTTGAATGTACTTCTGTGCCTACTTCATTGCATCGGCTAGGGTCAGGGTCTCTCTCATAGTAAGTTCAAATTTAAATCGTTCGGGGTGGAGCCATTCATCGGAGCAGGGCCACCCAGTCTTGGAGGTCGGAGACATTGAGGGATTCTTCATTGAATCTCTTGATATAACAACTCCAACTTTCTCCTTTCTGCTGGGAGATCGACATCAGGTGCATTTTGGTCTTTTTATGGCGTTTTGCCGTAATGAAATGCTGCGAGAATAAGGGCTCGAGGGCCGAAAAGCTTGTGACGATTCTAGAAGGCAAGTTGGTGAACCAATTGAGGGTTAAGCCTTTGAGTGTGGTTGGGAAATACCTACACCAAGTGGCCTCGCAAAAGGTTTGCATGCTCATTTGTGCTTTGTATGCCGCTAGGTGGTCGGCTGGTTCGGTAGTGCCTGAATAATGTTCAATCATGGGGATCTTAACTTTGTCCGGGTTAGGGGTCTCCATGATGTGTTGGCTGAATGGGGACTTATGTGGCACTGCCGAGCCAACTCGAAAACCAGATTCAGCAACTTCTTCTGGTTCTTCGATGAGGTGGTCGTCCTCAGTCCTGGGTGTGTGACTATTAGTCTTGGGGCGCGACTGCCCTGAAGGTCGAGAACCCTTGATACTTCGAGTCCGCTATCTGGGACTGTTCTTTCCTTTTTTCGATGATCATTCGGGCATCAAAGTTCTTGTTCCTCATTTGCTTTTCCTGTATGATGTGTCGAGCGTCATCATGAGTTGGTGACATAATAGATATCCCTTTCGATGTGGCAGGTGCTTTCTTCGACGAACTAGCAATGTGCTCGGTTAAGGCACGTTTTGCATTTACTGCTCTTCGATGGGCATGTGGTTGATCTAGGACCATCCCTGGGTCAGGGGGAGTAATCTTTTGAGTTTTCATAACTGAGACGAGCTGCTGCATGACAGTGGTCATGTGTCTCTCCATTCAAAGTTCTAGATCCCGTAGGTCAGTGTAAGTAACTGGTGATGGAGGCCCGTCGAAAGCCGTAGTGGTCGGGCTTCCATGCGGAAGGAGGTCGGTTTCGTCCTCAACGATTGCACCTCCTTGGTTCAGTAGAGTGGTCTGCGCATTCTCAGAAGTGGTTTTTTGAGCAGCAGTACCTCGGGTATCTTATCCTCGTGTCATGGTGTTCGAAAATGTAGCTGTTATGTCGTCCCCATAGACGGCGCCAACTGTTTTGGGTACAAGAAACACAATAGAGATTTGTTATTCCGGGGAGTCTAAGTCCATCTAGGGTAGTAAACAGTAACATTCCAAGGTCTTCGAATTTCGAGCGCCTGCAAAACTGAGCACGGTGAACTACCCCGGGGATGTTCCCGGGATCGTCTCTCCGACGCTTAAGTCAGATCTAATCTCAATAAGTCAGAGAATAGCACAAGTAAATGCGTTGGAATATGTGTTTAAATGTAACTGAATGATCAGGTGAAAGTACTATTTATAGGTAGTACTGATGTGATGTCACCCGGTGAAGGCGATGATGTCATGGAGACCTTTTGTCAGCGGGCTTAACTGAAAACCTGTACTTCTGGCCTGTAAGGCCCCAGGGGTAAAATGACAATTTTACGCCTTAAGGGTATTTTAGTCATTTCACAGGTAAAGTGGGCCATGACTCAAATGGGTCCAAACAGTAATATTTGAGCATATTTGGGTGATACTTGAGCATATATATTGACTGTAAGCTGTTAATGGGAGTTAATGCTGCTGATTTTGTTCACTACATCATTACATTGCTTGAACATTGCTCGTATAACATGAGATTATGCTATTCACTACATCATTAAGATAAAAGTTCCATATTTGAGCTTTATATATTAACTATTCTTGTGTTACTTCTAAACATTCTTGTGTCATTACTTCTAAACTACCTACTTTAAGTCAACCATATGAATTAGACTAGAGATATAAAAAAGTCAAGTTGATTTGAGTGTTTTCTTACAAAAAAATTACAAAAAATCACCTTCAAAAGTAGCTAAGTGATCACTCGTAATATTCCAAATATTGTTGTATTGCTTGAATTAGTTCAGGGGAAGGAGAGAACACAAATTGCAGTATGCCAAGCCTCTCTAATGATGCCTTGCCAACATGTTTTAGTATGCTTGTTGCTGCCTTTAGACTTCATGATTTCTAATATAACTAGTTGTAAACTCAGAAAGATCCTATTTTCTTTTATTGGACAAAAATCAGCATATGCAATTTTCACAAACTTGACTAGGTCTTGGCAGTTTCTTGGTGAAGTATGATCTTTTAAAACTTCAATTGCTCTAAAAAAATCCAAATCAAGTGCATTCAAATCCAGACTATTAAAAGGTTGACATACTAACCTTATGTCTTTGTTAGTTGCTTGAATTGCTTGTATCCATTCAATCTCGTTCACTTGAATATGTGGCTTTGCGTTATCTTGCTACACATATATTGGTTTGCGGTCATCAGTTGGCATCTTTTATAGTATTGCGGGTGAGAGTTTCTATATTAACATGTTCCTATATGCTTACTTTGTTACTGATGTTATCGGTTTAGTTGAAGTGTTCCTGATGGTCTTTTTTTTAGTTTCTCTTAGCTAGTTCCCATATCATAAATGGGACAATACCCATTTTTCCATCAAAAATACATTTACCATTTGAGTTGAACCACATTCTTGCAACGGGTGCAAGAAACATAATCTTGATGAATCTCTTACTCTTACATGTTCTATATGGGGCATTTTCTATAGGAAGCATGTAGAATTTTTGTGATCCTTTTGTCATGTAAAATCAATTTTCATCGATATGAATAGTACCGTACATGTCATCATATACATGAATGTTGTCTTCGAGAGAATCAACATCCATGTTATCTAGACAAAATGACAGCCTTTCATCCATGTTTTCATCTGAAACTAATGGTTTGATTTCATTTGATTGAGGTTTAATGAGCCCCAATTTGATTAGCCTGTGGATTATTGATTTTGATTCCCCTAATGTTGTTAGCACTACATGTAACTCTGTTCTTTAGTGGAACTTGAGCCACTCTTTCAACATTGAAGTTTGTTCTAAGCCTACTTTGCCTTTTATTATTCAGTGGTTGAGCATCCACTGCTTGACCCATTGCTTAGTTGTTCATTGGCTATTTTCCATAATTTATGAATTGTTGCTCTGGTCGCTTTCAACCTAAGTACTCCTTTCGTTATTGCACCCCTTCTCATCTTGCCATTACTAAGTTGTTGGAGCAACCATTCAATGAGCCTTTGCCATTCTTCACAGGTAAGTTAACACCTCCTATTTTGTTGACAAATGAAAACCCTTATTTGAATGCTATCAAATTAGAGATTGAAGAGGCTAGAAACATTCTCAACTTAATGAGGCCCAATTAAGGGTTTTTCCAAAACCCGAGGATGTTGTTAAACTAAGGGTTACTAAACTGAAAAATATAAATAGAAAGGTAAATACATGAAAACCCTTACTTGAACGACACCAAATTAAACATTGAAGAAGACTCTCTCTTTAGTTTGATGAGGCTCACGTAAGGGTTTTCCTCAATCCCCGTTGATGTTAAAGTGAGATGTTAAGAAAATATTAACTCCCCCCCCCAAATTTTTACTCACTGATTCCTTTCTTGATTGTTTTTTTTTGTTTTCTCAGACTTGGTGGATAAATGGCGTTGAAGGCTTTTAGGGGGAGGCAATTGGTCAACAAAAGGAGGGAAAAGTCAATTTCTCTACATTGAAACTTTGGCGGGACAATTTTTCTATGAACAAATTTGGGTTTTAATTTCTCTATGTACTGATGGATATGTTCACATTTATACTTTTTGGAAATTTTAATGTAATGATCTTGATCAGTGTAGGTTGCAATATTTTTTGGAGGGAAATTCCCCCCCTCCCCCCACTTTTCTATGTATTGCTGATGTTCACAGTTTTCTCACGTGTGTAATATCTCTATCTTATACTTTTTACGGACCCACTTTATCTCTCTTCTAAATAGAATACCTCACTAACTCCTATCATATCTACCTTTTTTTATAAAATACAATTGATAACCAAATAAAAATTTATCATCTAAAACTAAGTGTTCGATTAAATGTATAGGGTTTTTTGGACAGTAAGAGTAATTATTATAAGTAAAATAATGATAATTAATAATAAACCATGATAATTAATGAGTAATGATAATAATATTTAAACTGTTGTTTATTGATAATTATAAATAATAAATAATAATAATAATAATTAATGATGATAAGAAGGGCTATTTGCTTCCAATAATGCAAATAATATAGCAACCTTTTGATTATTTTAGAATATACCAACCTTTATACCACATTAATTTTGAGTAAGTCAAGTTGACCAGTGAACTAAAGAAATGGTAATTTTTTTAATTAAAACTCTTAATTCTAATTAATATATTAATTAAACTTTAAAAATAAAAACTAAACTACCCTCCACCATCAACCCTCCCCAACACCCACTGCCACTACCTTTCCATATTGCAACCCCCTTCTCTCCCATCCCTTGCAACCCATAACCACCCTTGTTCCCCTTGCCTAGCCATGAAAACCCATCCCCACCAATGACCACCACCAAAACCTAACCTGAAACCATCAAAGCCACCACAGACCTGAAACCAACACCCTAGACCACCGTAAACCACCACCAATCACCACCCTCTACCACAAAGTCGACAAACCTTCAATCAACACCACCACACATCAATGTTAACCTTCATTCCTATACCCACCGTTAAAAAATCTAGTTTAGAAATACCAAAGATAGTTCTGAAGAACACCACCACTTCTACCACCAACACAACCAAAACAATCTATTTCCAGATTGAAATCAGAAAAATCAAAACAAAATTTTAACAAAATTCAAAAGCAAACATTATGAAATCGGTGGTCTTTAAGAATCAAAATTGTCGGTGGTTTTTTGGGGTAAATTGATGGGTGGGCGTGCGGAATTTGCCGATTTAGTGGTTGGAGGTGGGAGTAGATCGTGGCAACGATAGTGACGACATTGGAAGTAGAGTGAGTGATGATAGTGGAATTCTGTGGGTGGTGGTCAGGGGAGAGGTGGAGGTGGTGGCGATGACAGGGGTGGCCACTAGTTAGTGGGTTGGGGAGGAGAGAGAGTGGGTTTACGGTGGTGTGGGAATGGGGAAGAGGTTATGAATCTTTTTTTTTGTTTTATCTTTTTTTAATTTTTTTTTTTGTAAAATTAGTTTATGAAGAACCAATTCTTGGGTAACACGTGTCCCATTTTATCCATTATTCAGGTTAAATCCGATTTTGACTTACTCAAAGTTAATGGAATATAAATGTTGCTATATTCTGGTACAATCAAAAGGTCACTTTATTAATTGCGAAATCGCTAAAATGTTTCATTATTAGAAGCAATTTTTCATAATAAGAATATTTAATAATAATAACTAATAAATTTAAGGGATATTTCTTGAGGTACCCTGGGGTTAGGGATAATTGCTCGGATACCCCTCTGGTTTTCGAGCTAGCTCAAATGCGACCAGAGTCACTATCGTTAGCTTAAATGCCTTTCCTGCTAAATTTCCGTTAGGGTTCCGTTAACTTTCATAATTATACTTTAATTTTAATTAAAGATAAAAAACTTAAAAAAACTAAAACCACCCCCACCTCTCCCACTATCTCTCCTCCCCCACCTCTCCCCTACTCTGCCACCACTTTCACCACCCTCAAAACCCCAACCCATTAGACATTCTCACACAAACAAACACAACCACCATGTCTACACTATGCACCACACCACCACCACGACCATCACCGCTGCACAAACAAATCGACCCAAATCAGCCAAATCGAACAACCCATACCGAATTCGTACCACCCGCAACCCAAATCGAACAACCCATCATCCACAAGCCAAATAGAACAACCCAAAACCCAATTCGGGCCAACCACAACCAATTCGATTGGGTTTGGTGAGGAGGAAGAAAGTGGTGGATCGAGGAGGGTTGTTCGACCGGGTTTGTTGGAGGTTCAACTGGGTTCGGGATTCGAAGAGGGTTGGAGTTCGAAGGGATTGGGGCTTGAAGAGGGGAGGGGCTTGAATAGCGTTGGGGTTTTGGGAGAAGACGATGGTACCATGGGTGAAGAGGTTTCGTGCCGTCTGGGTGAAAGGGTGGTCGACGACGGTGGTACTGTTGTTCTGCAGGGGAAAGGGAGGGGAGGGTGGGGGTGGGGGGGGGGGGGGGGGAGAGAGAGTGGAAGGGGTGTAGGGTTTTTTAGTTTTTGTTCTTTTTTTCTTGGTTTAAATATAAAGTAAAGTTTAATTTGAACAACTTAACAGAACCCTCATGGAAAGTTAGTAGTAAGGGTATTTAAGCTAACGGCAGTGACTCTTGTGGCATTTAAGCTAGCTCGAAAACTAATGGGGTACCCGACGGGGGTACCTCAGGAAAGATCCCTAATTTTAATTAATATATTCTACTTGGGGATAATACTATAATACCAATAATGTCTAATATTACTTAATATTAGTCCTTCCTCTGTTTTTATTTATTAGGGACATTTGTACAATAGACACTTTCGAATGCATATCTTTTACCTCGAATATCTCAAATTACACATGAGTAAAATTATAAAAAGTTGATATTAATACAATAAGATGAATCAAACAAGATCCCACATAAGTATGTTTTTCCTCGTGCATAAATAATATAAGATAGTAAAAAATAGAATGAATCGTAACGAAAGTAAAAATTTCCTCACTAAATGGAAAAAAAGTGAGTATTGTGATAATAAAAATTAATAATATAATAAAAAGAGTAATAAGTAATATAAATTACATCAACAACAATAATACTATTAATAATAATTAATTCATGAATCGAGCTGAACTGAACTTAATGGAGCCAAACTGAATTGAACTAAATAAAGCCAAAAGAATTGAAAAATAAGCTAACGAGAACAGACCCTAAGTGTGCGAATTGTGCGTATTTATAATTTCAAAAATATCCGTTGTGGCCTTGATGATGTCCCATATTGGTTGTTTAAGGGCTTCTATTGTCGATAACTTATTTTTAGTTTAGTCCACTGTAGTTCAATTCAGACTTTCAGTTTACTATGCCAAGCATGAGCAACAAACGGGTGTGACACTTTATAGTTGACACATGTCCTTCCCCTAATGATATGCACGTGCAATCTATCCATTACTCCTGAAATTGGGTTTTTAGGTTAACATTTAGTAAACACACTAGTTTCCTTTTGCGAAAATCTCTAGATAACATCAATCCAAGAAGGGGTTTCGGTAAGCCCAAATACAAAAAAAATTGGTCGTTGATTGGCTGAAAACAACCCTATTAGTAGGTTTAAATGCCTATTGTTGTCCCTTGTCCCGATCTAGTTCCCAATGATGAATGGAATACATAGCAAACCTTCACTTTATAGTTTGATACCGTCCCATTCTAAAGTGGCCAAAACGAATATCTAATAATAAAAAATTCACTGAGCTCAAAAATCCTTAGTGGCCTTCCAGCAACAACTTTTATATCTTTGAAGTGTAATTTCCAAAGTCAATTATATGATATATCTCCTAAATTAAATCATGCACATTACATAGTTTAATAGTACTTCCAAGAAACTTTCTATGGATACAAAATAAGGCCAAAAAAGATATGACCTAGGCACCAAACCACGCCGCAAATGACACACTTGCACTCTTTGGATCATAACTTAAAAACTACAAGTGCTTTTATGGTAAAGCCGATCAAGCCAGAGCCTAGAAAGTAGAGATTAGTACCTTTCCCACATATATCATAAGAATGGTTCCGAGCCCATAATCATCAATTATGGACCTCTGAAATAGTGCAGTTTCACGTACATGCACCATAAATTACAAAAGCACGTGGTTGACGCCTGGCCTTCAAGCGTCCTAATCATGATTATACGTGAACTCCTTCTGATTAGGAGTGTTTACAAAAACTGACCCGCAATATGACCCATTAACCTGTCGACCCTGTAATATACCCCGACCTAAATATCTCTTAATTGCTTAAGAAATAAGATCCTTAGGTTAAATGCGACCCATTTTTTTTCAATTAAGTTACGTATACCTTGGAAACCTATATTAACTAATAAATTAAATGATAATAAAAGACTTTCGAAAATATAGTTTATTATAAGACAACTACTATGTCGTGTTCTAATATTAAGTTAACCTTTGAATTATTTTTTATTAAGTCGAGTATTTATACCCATCTATTTTAAAGAAGTTATATGACTTGTGATAGGTACCACGTACAAGACTCTCTCTTCTTCCCTCATTGTCGTTCTCTTTGTTTAACTCCATCAATGGCGCCCTTTCAATGAAACTGCGCAATAACATTAATTACTCAATAAGAACTAATCACACCATAACCACTCTAAACAAGCCCCAGAAACTAATAGCAATTAAAGCAATCAAGGTATAAACATGACTTTCCTCCTTAAATCCCTAGAAATTAGACTACTCAGACATAATCGAATGAACAATAATAAAACTAAGAAATCAAAAGATAATTAAAGAGATTAAGAGTGAAGAACAATATTGAATGACGCAAAGCAATAACCTTTATTGAAATAAACACGAGGTTCAATCACCCCTTGAACTAATCTAAAGTGTTTAATCTAAGAAAAACTCTCTAAAACTAAACTAAGAACAATGAAAAATAAAATAGAATTAAAGATGTCTCTAAAACAATGAAGTTTACCTATTTATAATAACACCTAAAACTAATTAAAAACGAAAATAAAAAGTTAGAAATCCGGATTTGCGTGCCCAGTACCTGATCGGGCAAAGGCCATGCGATCGGGCCAATACAAAAATTCAGCCTAAGCTTCCTTTTAATAGCAGTAGCAGCGCCCCACATTTGGGCCTCACCCGACGCAATTGGGCACATCCCACCTGATCAGGCCGCATGCATTAGGAGCCTGACACTCATTCTTCATACATACGCAGGCAGCAACACAGACAAGAAAATGAGGCCTGCCCGATTGGGTTGGTGCAAAAAGCCCTAGAGCTTCTTGGTGCAAGGTGTGCTCGATCGGGCCCGCGACCCTACCACCCGATCCAAATATTCTTCGCCCGATCGCGCCATATTCTGCCTGATCCGAGCACATGACGACTCCAATAGCTTATTTCTTTAGCTTTTCTTTGCGACTTGAGCTCGTTAAACAAGTCTAAAGCCTCGGGAACCTCCTAAAGCGAGCATACAAACTCGTAACGGCCCGAACATGCCTCATAACAAGTCGTAAAGCCGTGGTTGCTTCCAAATAGCTCGAAAATAAGGAGAAAACTCCCTAAACCTGTAAGTCAACACTAAAACACAAAACCACGACTATATACGATAATTAATATAAAATAGCTCCGAAAAGCTCCATTGACGCACGATTTAGCTCATAAATAAGGGGAAAAACTATTTTTCTCTCTCTCACTTGCAACTCCCTTTATTTCTCTATCCCTCTCGTTTTTTTGGCTACCCGTGCGCGCCCAATCTCCCAATCGCAGCCATCGCACACACCACCGCACGGCACACGCTGCCGCCCTCCGCTTTCTTCCATCAATTTGTTCACCTTTCGTTGTTTTCGGTTTTTCTTCCTCTCCTTTTCCTTTATATATACTCTCTCTATATAAAGATATATAATTAGGATCAAATAAAAAGTTTCTTAAAATGAGAAGGTGAGAAGGATTTTTTGTGCCTATTTATTGAACTGAATGTGCAAATGTTTTAAACTAGATGTGCAACTATTTTATCATTTGTATTTATTTTATACTGAATGTGCATCTTATCTTTCAAGAGCATATAGTTACAGGTCAAAAAAGAAAATATGCATATCTGTTAAAAAGTTGCATATCTAATTAAAAAAATATGCATATCGATCCTTCTGACCCTTCTCATTTTAAGATTTTTCTCATTGGATCTCACCTCTCTCTCTCTCTCTCTATATATATATATATATATATATATATATATATATAGAGAGAGAGAGAGAGAGAGAGAGAGAGAATCGGGTTCTACTAAAAACATATACTTTGCTTAAAACTGAAACTGACAATCTTGGTAGGAAAAAGGGGGACATATAATATTTACAAAGGTACATATTACGATCTAAGGGTACACGTGCTTCTAACATCAAAGTTATGCTGCTAACATCAAAGTTGTCAGTATTTACAAAAGTACCATTAATGATTGCACGCGTACCTTTATGAGTCCTATGTACCCCCTTTACTTGGTCCTGACGGTGAAAACAATTTTCATCGGAGCCTCTTCATATATATAATACTAGCCTCATATGCACGCGATGCATGCGAAAACATGAAAAAGTAAAATTAAATTTGAAATTAAAATTTTAACTTCCTAAAATGTAGGATAATATAATACCTTAAAGAACTTAGTTACCCTATTTACACTTAATTTATTATAATTTTTATTTTCTTTTTCTTAATTTTTGGTGTCCACCCTCTTGTTCCCTTATATAGTAGAGATATATTAAGGTTGTGCTGCTAACATGTATGTATGAAGATGATTCGATGAAAACTGCTTTCACCGTGAGGACCAAGTAAAGGGTTACATAGGACTCATAACGGGGTACGCATGCAATCATGAATGACATTTTTGTAAATATTGACAACTTTGTTGTTAGAAACACAACTTTGATGTTAGAAGCACACGTACACCTTTAATCGTAATATGTACCCTTTAAATCTTATATGCACCCCTTTTTTCCAATCAGGACTGTCAGTTTTCAGCAAAGCATAGATTTTATGCAGTCCACTTCTGCTAAAAACCTATGTTTTGCTGAAAACTGGCAATCCTAATTGAAAAAGGGGTACATATAAGATTTAAAAGGGTACATATTACGATTAGAGAGGTGCGCGTGCTTCTTACATGATAGTTGTGCTGCTAAAATCAAAGTTGTCAGCATTTACAAAAATGCTATTAATGAATGCACGTGTACCCCTTTTATGCTCCTATGTACCCCTTTACTTAGTTTCACGGTGAAAATAGTTTTCACCAGATCCTTTTCTTATATATATAGTGTCAAGTTCTAATGAAAACCATAAGTTTACTGAAAACCGTGTAAACTTGGAAAGGGTACATATAAGGTTTACAGGAGTACATGTTAAGATAAAGGGGTACGCGTGCTTTCACATCAAAGTTGTCAGTATTTATAAAAATAACATTGATGAAGGCAGGCGTACCCCTTTATCTTAACATGTACCTTTTTTACTTGGTTTTCACGGTGAAATAATATATATATATATATATATATATATATATATATATATATATATATATATATATATATATATATATATATTTTATGTATTGTTTTATTGATTTAGTAATTAAAGTAGATAACTATAATTGTTTTACTAAATAATTTCAAATTTTATTGTTTCTAAATCAAAGTAATTAATTTCAGATTATATGGTTTAAAGTGAGTTTTTTAAACATCAAACGGACTTTTAATGTTTTAAATGACCAATTTCGTAGTAGTTTATCAAAGGTTATTAAAGTTGGAAGCTTTAACCTTTAAACTATTTAAATGTATAATATAGACGTAATTTTTAGCAGTATGCTAATATTGATAATTTTAACAATTAGTAGGAGGAGACTTTGCCTTGAGTGATTTCTAAGGACTTTAAAGTGACCTCCAATATTATTTATATACATGGTACGTACATGTCTATGTGTTTTTAGACTAGTATATGTCTTAAGTTAGGGATAATATAATTACATGTTTTATGTCGTTGTATGAAACATGTTAACTACTTATTATTAAAAGTTATTATATGATTGTATGGATGTTGGATAAAACCATTTGGGAGGGAATATTTTTATTTATTAATTCATATGAGGGATTAATAAATATATTGGTTTGGATCATGAAAACTCTATCAATATCTTTAACTGTGTGTTTGTGTCTTTGTGTTTGAAAATTTTTGTCTGAAACTTCTTTTAAAACTTTTTGTGTAAAATCTTATAAAACTTAATTTATCGACTAATTTTACAACGGTTTCAGATGACGATTCATGTTAACTGACCCCAAATTATTTTGGGAATAAGGCTTAGTTGTTATTCCTTTGTACAAGAACACTACTTAAACTTTGTGAATAGTTTCTTGTCAACAACCAAGATTCTATGGTTTTTCTTATTCGTATCTCGTAAGAGTTATTGTTAATAGTGTATCAATAAATTTCTAATAAGAAAACGCATCGAATATGCGCATAGAATCGATTATTCCATTGCTCACTTGTTACTACAAGTAATAGTATGTTGGTTCCTTATAAAAAAACACAATAACACCTTTCGATAAAATTATTAGCCCATTCCAAAAAGCTTTCACAAAGGGAAGGTTGATTCACGACAATGTCCTCATTGTGCAAGAGGTTCTTAACACCTTTCACAAATCAAAAAACAAAACTGGTTGGTGTGCGCTTAAATTGGATATGGAGAAAGCCTATGACAAGATTGAATGGAGCTATCTCTAGGGTTGCTTGTCCCACTTCGGCTTTCCCCTCAACTGGATTGCTCTAATAAAGGAATGTAATACCTCTGTATCTTACTCTCTTAAAGTTAACGGCCAAATCACATCCTGGTATCGTCCTTCTAGAGGTTTGAGACAAGGTAATCCTATGTCCCTCTACCTTTTCATCTTATTCATGGAAGGTCTTGTCAGACAGTTGTGTGAAAAGACTAGATGCAGGAAGAGTGGTATTGGATTTTAGTTTTGTCCACAGACCATCAAGATCCCCTGTCTTTTTTTTGTAGATGATAGCCTTTTGTTCTGTCAAGCTACCAATTCAGCTTGCAAGAATCTCAAAGACATCATTGATAATTTCTGTTCAGACTCGAGTCAGCTAGTCAACTTCCATAAATCAACTATCGTCTTATCTACACAGGCTCCCAACGCTAACAAACATGCACTTTCTAGCCAATTCAATATGTCCCCTAAAGCATGCCTTGGTCGGTACCTGGGTATTCACTTTAACTCATTTAGGCCTATTAAGACGGACATGATTTCATTATTAAATAACACGCAAAAACGGGTTAGCACTTGGGAAGCTGGCCTCCTCTCCAAAGAAGGACGCCACACCCTCATTCAAGCTAACATGGAAGCTATTCCAAATCGTGCCTCTACAGCCACCTTACTTACAAAAATCAACAGCGTCAACTATTGACTCCATCCACAAGAAATTTTTCTGGAACCAGACTCATGGGAAGGAAGCTATCCCACTTATGGCATGGGACAAAATTTGTACCCCGAAATGCTTGGGGGGCCTAGGTTTAAGGAAAACCTTACCTTTCAACCAAGCCTTCCTCGCTAAGTTAGCATGGAAAGCTATGATAGATCCAGACAACCTCTGGGTCAAGCTTGTCAAACAGAAGTATCTCAAAAACACCACAATTTTTTAGTACGTTCCAAAACCATCGCACTCTGCCATTTGGCGCAAGATTATGGCCCAACGAGACATCATTAGAAAAGGCATCTGAAGGAAAACCGGCAATGGTGGCTCCATTCTCTTTTGGTTAGACAATTGGGTTACTAATCGTTCCCTATACGAGATTCTCAGTCCTGATCTCACCTCTATTGATATTCATATAACTCTGAAATGAGTTCATCACCAATGTAAGAACTTGGAACTACTAAAAATTGGCTGATGTAGTACCTATTAACATACTAGATCTAATTAGAGGAATTCCTCTACCAAAAAACTCGTTCCAAGACACCCCCGTCTGGGGATTGTCCTCCCATAGTGACTTTACAGTCAAATCTGCAAACTGGCTAGCTCACGGAATAAACATTGATACCCCTAAATGGGAATTTAGGAAGATTTGGAGACTTGATATCCCTCCAAAACTCCAGATCTTTCTATAGTAGCTGTTACACAACGCTATTAGCGTGTGAGCGATCTTGCACAAAAGGCAAATCATCCTTTCTATTCTTGGCCAATTTGCGATACAGAGGAGTCAGAAACTATTGATCATTTATTTCTTCATTGCCTTTGTACTAAAACAGTTTGGGCTCTTCTAGAGGTTGTCCAATGGACTGGCAACATAGCTGGCCCCTCCATACCAGGGATTTTCCTTCATCACCTTAAAGATAAGGGAGTCGCGTCGAAAATTTCTTTCTTCATTGGAGCATCTGGAAAGAAAGGAATGACATAGTCTTCAACAACTCAAGACTGAATATCCATAGGGTTTACCATCGAGCCAGAATGTACCATCATGAATGGGAAATGCGTAACCACTTTGATGAGTATGCCCTGAACCCCTCCAACTTGAGTCCCCCATCCCCTAATACTCCCCTATCCACCACCACACAACAACCTCTCCTTATTGCTTGGTCCCCCCCACCTCCAGGGGCTATCAAGCTAAATTTCGATGCTCTGTCCGAAACAACAATGCAGAAGCGGGTTATATCATTCGAGATCATCAAGGTCAAGACATTCTAACAGAAACGCACAACCTCGGCAACACCAACGTTCTTATGGCCGAAGCCACGGCTCTTCCTAGAGGTATACTTCAGGCCTCCAATCTAATGCAGACGCTTCTTTTCATAGAAGGGGATAACTTACTAGTTATCAATGCGGTCAACGATAAGTGCAACACTCCATGGCAAATAGCCAACATCATCGACGACATCAAACTTCATTTGCGAAGCTTTCAGGAAGTCCAGGTCAGATACATTTACAGGGAAGGGAATCGAGCGACGGACTGGATAGCAAACGCTGGTCACTTAGTTGTAGACTATGTTTATTTCAGATTGGACTAGTTCAAAACTCTCTGTTTTACTTTGTAATGATGGCTTAGAAATTTCCCTCGAGCGAAGGGTCTCCTAATCATTCAACTCTTTTCTCCTTACCGTTATAAAAAAAATACGTATTAGAATCTTTCTTTTTTTCCCTTTCCTCATATTCGATGTTCATATGGGTTCATGAACTTTGATGCATTGTCCATTATATCGACAAAGGGGTGGGTGTTGAATTAATTGTTTCCTAACTTACCTGCTGGACGAGCAAAGCAACTAGATGCAATTTAGTTCGAGAAGCACTATGTGGCGCAAAAAGAACATGAAGCAGTGTAAAATGTCAATGCTTCATGTTATAAGGAAGTAACGTAAGGAACTTGTTATGAAAGCTACAACATTGGAAGAAGGAGAAGTCATTTCAAAGATTCGTGATCTGTTGCTTCACAAAACTGGATGGCGCATAATTATCAAACTCCTTCTCTTGCCATTGGTGCATGATCATCGGTACTAGTTGACGATTTTTAGAAATTTTCTTCAGTCCTTCTGAGTTGCAATGGCTAGTACAACTGTCACAATTTATTAAAAGGCTTTGACCCCAATAAAATCAAAAGTAGGTGCCCATGTTATAAGAAGAGAGATAAATAGGGGAGCACATGTTATGTGAAGAGAGATAGAGAGAACACATTAACCAAAAAAAAAAAATGTTGCATTTATCTTAAAACTTTTCAAAAATTAGAAGTGTTGCACTTATTACAGGAAGGAGAAAGTATATATAAAATTGGAAAACAACAAAAGTAAGCGGGCGTTTGTTTTGGGGTCTTTAGGAAAGGGTAAGGGAATCGAGTTACTTGATTCCCTTATATGATATTTGTTAGGTCCATTTTAATCATTCCCTTTACTCTTCCTTACCCCCAAACTCTTCTACTCTCATTCCCCACCTCCCCCCAAGGTTTCATTTACCCTTTCTTCCTTCTACTCCATAGTCAACGTTGACCAACCTTGACCACCAATGACTACCCTAACACCACCACCTAACACACCACCTCACCACTACACCACCTTAACACATTGGAATTTCCACCACCGACCAGCAACACCAAGCAAAACGTTGAAAACGCCCCCTCCGCCGACCTAACACCACCACCACACGCCACCATCACACCATTTCTTATCCCTCCGGCCGTCCATCACACACAACCTGACCTCAAATCACCCCATACCTCCATCGCAACAGAACTTCCTATTAGTCCATAAACACCACACCTATCACCACCCCTTCACACCAACGCAACACAACAGTTCTGGTCCCCCACTTCACCACGAAACGGCCAGAAATTTCCCACTCAACCACTTAACCACCGGAAACTTCCGTCACCACCACGAAGCACCAAAAACTTGCGACGCCACCACATCAACCACCAACATAGACCGCCAACTAGAGACAAAAACAAAACTGACCTTCAACAACCAGATCTGCGCGAGAAAGGAAGAATTGACGCCGGGAGAGAGAGTGTTGATGGCGGTGAGGAAAAGCCGGACGTTAGATGCCGGTGGGGGTTGAAAGTTCACAGAGAGTGAAATAAGAGATGGAGGGGAAAGATGGGGTCGATTTGTGTTTTTATTTTCTTAAAACCCTTTCTCTTACTCAACCAAACATGTAGTATCAAGAAAAGGTTTAGAATTCCTTTCCCTCCTAAACTCTTTGTTGATTCCTTTCCCTTTCCCCTCTTCTAACCAAACGCCCCCTAAGTTTTTCCTCCATAATTAAAATGCCTTTGTCGGCTTGATGTTGGCCAGCTACTGAGTATTAAGCGGATTAGTTCCTCAAGTTTACCTAATCAAAGGAACACTAGGGTTTCCTACTTTGAGATGGATTTGTGATTATTCTTTCCTATATACTACTTCCGTCCCATATTAATCGCAACAATAGTTTTAAGAAGTTAATAGAGTAGGGTGTAGGTTATATAATTTATTGTAAAAGTTGATGTGATAGAAAGTAATGTGGTACTTTTAGGAAGTTCATAGAATAGGAGAATAATATTTTAATATTTTTCACATAAATCAATGAACGAGTGAAGTATATTAATTGGATAATGTATAATAAAATCTTGGTGGGTCCATATGTAAAATAGAAGTGTTGCAATTAATATGGGACAACCATATATGGAAAGTGTTGCAATTAATATGGGACAACCATATATGGAAAGTGTTGCAACTAATTTCGGATGGATGGAGTATATATTGATATATTGATGAACGAAAAATCACTAGGAAGAGTTAAAAGTAATTTGTATTATAGACTTTGAGAAAAAAAATCTTTCTTCTTTAATATTGTTAGCACCACTTCCCTCAAGAGTAAAATAGTGAAATTCGTTCATCCTCTTCCGTTCTAATAGATAGGGGTGTATATTTTTGGACATCAAATTTGAAATTCCGAATTAGGAAAAAGTAATCCAAAAAACCGAAATGTGAATTTTTTGGATCCGTAAAATTACGATCTAAGTCCAATTCAAGAATTTCGGATATCCGGACGTTCAGATCTAATATTCGAATATGCGAAAATTCGGTACATTTTTTTGTTTTATACATTCCCAAACACAACCATCTTGTAATTGGTTAAATGTTTTTCTTAAAGAATTTTGGACAATCTACATTCTCCAAATTGCGATCCGTGTCCGATTTAAAATAAAGCGGATCGAATATTCGGAATTTCAAATCGAATCATGAGATTTCAGATAGAATCAAGTAGGTTGTTCTTTTTTTGCACAACCATGCTAGTAGATGTGCGAAAATTAACCTGTATTCGTGCATCAAATAGAGGCACTACAATTAAAGTCCATATTCTGCAAAGGTGTTCGGATCGTTGATAATACTTTGGAGTATTCTTTTCCGCATACTTGTCGAAATCATGCATCAAAGGTTGTTACATATATAAATCTATTTATAATTATATATTAGTTAATTAATTTCTGCATATAATCTTGATAAAGATAGTAGGAAATTAGTTTACCAGAAATTCCACCATTTACAACTATGAGATCGTATACTTAATAGTGGGAAAGCGCTTCCACCGTTTGAGAGAGTAAAAAAATAATATACAGATTGCATTGCTAGGATAAACGAATATATGACAAAAACCACCATAACTTTTCAAGATTTTTAAAGTTACCACCTTTAATTTTTTTTTTTAAAATTACCACCAAAACGTTACAAATTCCTTTAAAGTTACCACCACTTAACAGAATTTTCCATTTTCTCCGTTAGTTCCCAATTTCGTCCCAAAAACAAACCCTAGTTCTTTTATTGTGATCTAAATTACTCAAATTTGGACTAATTTAAGACTCAATTCACACATTAGCAACACGGACGACAATGAATCAGGTAATTTGAGTTGTTAATTTTATAAATTAGGGTTTTTCTAGGGATATTGAAAACTAGGGTTTACGAACTGAAATTTGGGGGAATTTATTGTGTTAAACTGTAATTGAAAATTGATGCAACTTTTGACAATCCATTAAGTTTCGAATTGTAGATTTTACACAACTAACAAATCATTCCCCCAATTTTTGTTCGAGGAAACCCTAGATTGAAAAATTCCCGGAAAAACCCTAATTTTGTCATATTACTACTTCGAATAGCATAGATTTAGCTTGTATGTGTTGCTAATGTATTTTTTGGGGATTAATTTTGTCCACATTCGACAAATTCGGGTGGAAATTGAAGAACTAGGATTTTTTTTGCGATGAAATTGGAAATTCGTGGTTGCTAACGGAGATAATTGGAAAATTCCGTTAAGTAGTGGTAACTTTAAAGGAATTGGTAAAGTTTTGGTGGTAATTTTAAAAAAAAACCATAAAGGTGGTAACTTTAAAAATCTTGGAAAGTTAAGGTGGTTTTTGTCAATTTAGCCAATATGTTAAAAAGCTTGATCAAAGAAACATAAAATACATTAAGGGCGTGATTGGGATGAGGGTAATGTATTAAGGGATAGTAAAAGTCAAACATAGAAAAATTATTTAGAGGTGATGATAAGGGGATAAGGACAAAGTAGTGTTAGTTGGAAGAAATGGAAGAAAGATGAGAACTACATATTATCCTTCAAATAAGGGTAATAGTTACCTAGGATGGTGGTGTGTTATTAATTGTTATTCATATTGTAGAAGTGTCCTTTGTAACTTATTGATCTAATAGAAATAGAGTTGTTTTATGATTTGGAAATATTAGTGGCACATAACTGTTGAGTTTTTTCCTCAGCATTCTAAACATTAGTGTTGCTTTGTTGACATGTTTACCTTTCAAGCATGTTAGTGAACTGCAATCTTGTTATGTTCTGCTAGCTTTTATCTGATCATCCAGCAACATTTGTGTCTTGTTGTATCTCCAAAATTTTAAAGAGATAACTTTCATTGGTATCAACATGAACCATGTCTCTAGCTACATATCTCTGATGTATTGGCTGGTTTATTATAACTATCCAATAAGTGAATAACCTTCCTTCCCATACTATGTCAACTGTCAAGGCCTCCGCCAGCCACATTACATTAGCTTGGGAAATGTTAAGACCTGACGCCAGTTGATGGGATTTCCTGGCATTTTTATCCACTTTCACTTCCTTCGTTGAGAAGTAGATAACCTTACAAAGTCAAGTCACTTTCGTGCCATTAAAGTACAGTCTTAATTTCTGCAGTTCCCATTTGAGTTATGGCCCCATCATAAATTTTGGACTGGAAACTGGGCAACGCCATAATCTCCACAGCATAGTTCAGTTTTCAAATTATTCACAAAAGGCAACGGCCAACCTAAGGGTATTAACTAGAGCCGCTATAATGAGATTATCAGAAGCCTCAAAAAAAATTGATTAACAATGAGTACGTTTATGTTTATCGTACAAAGCAAACAATTGATGTCAGTTAACAACAATCTAAGCTACAAACTAGTTAGAGATATATACTACTCCCTCCGTCCCACAAAGTTCTTCCCACTTTTTGAATATATGTGAGGCATAAAATAATAAAATGGGAAGAACTCTGTGGGACGGATGGAGTAATTAAGTAATAAAAGAAGAGGATAAAGACAAGAGATATCGAGCTAAGCTAAAGTACATACAAGGCCGTCCCATACATTTTAGAGGTGTTGTGCAAAAACAACAATTTGGGGCCTTTATAACTAGAAACAATTGTCAAAACATAGAATTCTAATTCTCAAATTTTGACAGCGTAAGATAGTGCTTTAGCCAATATTTTTGGTATTATATACAAATTTTTTAATATTAATTTTTTTAAGATTTTTTTTTTTCAAAACACTGTAGGTATTTTGCCAATTTAACGTATTCTAATGGTTGTCAATAACAAATTTAAAAGAATATCTGATAATCATTTGTTAAATAAAATCCAACCTACCCATTTCTAAAAGGCAAGAGCCAATACAAGAAAACATAGGGTAAGACCTATGAGCTAGGAGTAATGGGTTCTAAGATTTATAAGAAAATGAAGTAATTTATAAAAGAAAATTAAATATAGTAACAACATTCCTAGAAGAAATACTAGCAAGAAACAGAAGCATGTGGGAAATTGAGAACAAATGAACAATGTAAAGGATTTGCAGACAAAAACAAGTGCTGAGGCAAAAGGCATTGAACACCCTCGAGTCCTCGACCTCACGACCTCAAGCCCCGCAATATCATTCTTTGCACCACTGAAGCAAATGATATTGCTGCTAGCCTATGGCAAAAACTAAATATAGCACTTTAACTCTTCGAGTCCCTGCGCAAATGCACATGTTGCACACCCCAATGACTCGAAGAGTTAAAGTACATAAACGATAACAATCTCTACCAGACCTCGATAATCTTGATGGCTGGAGAAAGAGACCAACCTTCCACAATAGGATTGAAGAATTAAACTGTTAGCCTAGTACGAACTACAAGGGGAGTGAATTGTGGTTAAGGGGATTTTAAAACTTATTGCGGAATATAAATAATTAAAAGCTAAATAACGAAAGAAAGAATCAACTAGTAACACACACAGATTTTTAACAAGGTTTACTTCCTTAATTCTCTAGGAAGAAACCCTGTCATTTTTCTTTATAATAGAAATTACAACCTATTATAAACTCTTTTCTAGAGGAACTTGACCCTGTCCCCAATCACCTTGTTTCCCCCTGAACTCGTGACTTTCTCACTTAACTTCACTCGAAGTCTTCTCTTTCTCTTTCTCTCTTTCACTCTTGATTACAGAAATTTTAAACTCTAAAATTTCTTTTCTCCCCGGTCACTCGAAAATAAATACAATGGTTTAAGCTATTGAAAATAAAAACCGAATAAACTTAAGATATAGTATGCGTGTAGAGCAGCAATGTTCTTCAATTTCTGATTAGGTTTTCTCTTCATATACATAGAGGATTCTCAGCCCTTTTTCTTCTTCATAGAAACGATTATGGGTTCATAAGATCAGCCCAGTATTCGCTTCTTCAAGATAACATTTGTGTGCAAGAAGATCTCTAACAAAATCTGCAAACCCTAGTTTAGCCTTATCTTCATGCAGTTTGTTGTGAAGCCGAGTAATAAAAGATTGATTGAGGTTCCGTAATTCTAGGAAAAGATTGCAGCTCGTCAGATCCTCCTAGATTCCAGGGTTGTTGAGCTTATCTTGTTTCCTCGTTTGTTGATGCATGATTATCCATATTAACAAAATCTGCACAATGCTAACAAACTAACACAACTAATATCATGGAAATTAATTTTATTCAAATTAAAGTTCCACGACATTAGGATTATCTCAAAGCAAACCATTGCTAAAAAACCGAGTAATGTATAGACCAAGTACATAGAATAATTAAATTTAATAACTTAATTAGGTTAAACTCATAACTATTTCTCCACAAGTTAAATTTAATTATTACTAAGTATTTGACAATCAAAATAACACTGATTAAAAATACTAAAAACCTACGAAAATATAAGTCTAAAAACTATGAAATAAACCCTAAGTAAACAAATAAATGTCTGTACTAAAAAATACATTATTTGTCATCATCAAAATAGTGAAATCGACGATATTCCCCCTTTTTGATGATGACAAATAATTTGGCAAAAAATAAAAATAAAGCTAAGAATTGTTCTAAGTTTTTGAGGTCTCAACTATGATTGGGATTATTCAACTAATACTAGGATCAGAGACAGAGTGAGATCAGATAAGTTACAAGAACTAAGACAGGCCAGAAACTAATTTTTGATTTGTTCCAATATCTTCCCCCTTTTGTCATTATCAAAACTAAGTATATGCATCTGCAGCACTAGTATAGAGTCAACAGTATAAAGACAATGCAGTAGCTCTAACATGTTGTACTCATAATATTAGCCATCCTAACATTCCAAGAGTATATACGTCAGGAACAAGGATTCACAAAGCAAAAAAATAGGAACAAAGTTCAACAAAATAGAGATAGAAGAGATATGGAGGATCAAAAGAGTGAAAAGTAGTGCATAAGTTCCTGTGTCACAACAGGACACATGAAGAGGCAAAAAAATGATGCAATTGTTCAACAAATTGTACAACCCAAAAAAAATAAAACTCAAATTTTGATTGTTTTAAGGGGGGTTGGGATAGGGAATTAGGGGAGTTCATGGATCGATCTTGGCTCGTATGTTGGAAGCTCCTTGATTGATGACTTTGATGAGTTGATCATGCTGCACATCCTGATAAGCAGTCCAGGCTTCCAACGCCTGCACCCTTGTTCCCAGAACATCAATAGAGTCCTTCATCTGCTTTAATAGTGCATGGAGACCAACAGTAGACAACAGTGGGTAGTCAACAGCCTGAGATCCTGCTGCTTGAGGATTGGATCCTCATCTAAATCTATCATCACCCAACTATCTTGGTTCCTCGTCGGTTCTGCTAGTCTCTGACTCTTGCGGACTTATTGCTTGATCCCAGTTCCTAGTTCCTCTCCTCTCTTCCTTTTCCTAGATTCCTCAATTTCTTTCTCAACCTTCACTACTACCTCCTCAACATCAAATTCCAGCTTTCCCCTTCTGACTCTCAGACTTAATCTGGAGAGTGTATCTTTTGTCAAGTAGTTTTCAGGTTCAAGTTCAAAATAAGGGTGAGAAGGGAGTTTGACTTTGCATTTCTTCAAAATAATGGTAATTAGGTTTCCATATCCGATGCGGTTCTTGTTGGTAATGCAGTGAGTAAGGTGAGATATGAATTAAGCTGCAAAGTTTATGGGAATCTTTGTAGCAAGGGAGTACATGAGTGAAAGATCAAGTAGATTAGCTTGGGTCCTCTTGGAGGCACGAGGAACCAGGAACCGCCAGACAAAGTGAAAAAGAAATTTATGAAAGGGCTTTAAGTCTTTTTGATCCATTGAAAGATCAGTGGGATTGCCACCGAAAAATTTCAAGATTTTACTGTTGTTATCTCCCTCTACGTTCAATTTTGCTTTCCCCTTAACATATTCTTGGTACCCTTCGGTAGGTACCCCAAACCAATCACTCAGATTTTTCTCATTAAATTTCACTATTTTCCCCCTACAACACTCATGCATAAACCGTCAACATTCTCAAACTTACTACAGATTTCAGACATTTCTTCCTCAAACAGACCTTCAGCAACACAAAGAACCTTACTCCATTTTTGAAAAATCACAAGGTCCATTGTAACAGCCCGGATTCACCGACCAACTTAATTAGAGCTAAACACAGCGGAAAGCTTAATCCGGACTGTTACCATCACACTCATCGTCCTAAAACGACGAGTGTGGAACTCTAAAAACCTGAACTTTTTAAAACTTTAATTATAAAACACTAACACTAAATGATATTATCTAAATGATCTAAATAGTATTAATTAGATAATAAAAGTCTACAGAACATTCGGCAGAGTTCCGTTTGAAATACGGACCGCCTAAAATTTAACTTAGAACTTGCGTCCAAATTATAAACCTGTATATCAATTTAATATATTTCCAGCAACTATTCAGCTTCTACTTTACAAAATCCTTTTTTAAAACTATTTACAATATAACTAATAACTACGTTGTTACAAAGTCGATCGTCCTCGCCTCAATACATATAAAGATAGTTGTGATAAGAATTCCTGTTCCAAGCTTCCACAACTTCATTGCATCCACCTAAAACTAATACGGTACTGCCACCCACCCAAGTGACAGGCCACATAAACAAAACAAAACATTTGACTCACATCAGCAACGCGCTGAGTACTAAACCCGTAAAACAAGTAAAACATACTTTGGTGGTTTTTTGTTTAAAACACTCTTCACATATATTCACATCTAACTCATATAACCATGTATACCTCAAACCATTACTGAAACGAATATTGAAACATCATATTATTCATTACCAAAATAGTACTTCATAACAAAATATATCATTGATATAATATATGTTTGGAAACTCAATTCACTTCCACAACATTTAAGTTTTCTACCAGAAGCATTCATTGTTATTTATTATCTAGGTGTGAACGCGAATGGAGAAGGGTACCACGCAGTACCAGCTGTCTTCAAACTGTTGAGGGTCGTCACCCCACCTTTTACTGTTCTGCTTGCAAGACTTAAACCGGACATGTCCTATAACGCCAGAATTTCGCCTATCCTGGAAGGCAAAAGCTAGGGACTCTACCCGCTCTAGCTCGGGTGCATGTTCACACGTTGCTCCATTAATAATATTGTTTTTAATATATGCACATTGGTGACTTTCACCATATTACACAAATCACACTTTCACACACTTTTCATAGCACTTTGTTACAAAAATAGGCTTTACTTTATAAATTAAGTTTGACGTTACAAAAATAGGCTTTGAAAAACATAATAACATATACATAGCCTTGTTATATATCCCAAAGGCTCATAATATATCCCTGAGTTTCTCATTCTAAACCCAAAATGTCTCCAACGGCTTTTCACATGTCAACGCTTGGTGGAGTAAGAATAGAATATCCTCAAGTATAGCTGATTTAATCTTCCGACAAATGAGACATAATTCTATAAAACATACGTTATACTATTCTCATAAGATCGATATTTATCCTATATTAGAATCACTCACACAAGCTAGCCCTACCTGTTCTCCTTTAATCATGTTCCTTTGTGAATTTCCCAAGCCAATAACGACTGAACCTAACAACTAGGACATTTACGTAGCTTGATTAATCGCTAAAAAGGTTATGCTACTCTTAAAAACATGGACTTGATAAGATCGGGGATTATCTAGTTTAGTATATTAACTCTTAATCCATATAACCTTCATTAACTTTGTGACCTCTAAGTATTGTTATTATTAACAACCAACAACAACTAGAACTAATGTTCTTGCATTCCCGGTGTATAGCCAATTTTATAAATTGATCTTTTAATTTAAGATTCTAAGTTTGTGAACTCCCACGATAATATAAATTATTAATTTAACTCTAAGACTCGATTCTAAGTGGTTCACTAAGTGATTATTGTTAGCCAAGTTAGATTTTAATCCACACACTTAACTCTTAAGGTTATTCCAAACTGATCTTAAGACTAATAACATATATAAATTAATATTAAACTGTAAATGAGACTATTCAATACTCTTGGTTACTATTCAATTGACACCTAGGTCATCCTCGTTCTTAGATCAAAACCACAACTAATGACACTTATACAATATATTTAATTTAACGAGAACTCTCAGAGCTTATATTCAATTTATAATTATAACTTGCTCCTAACTAATGGAAATCTTTAGACTTGGATTTAAGTTTCTTAATTACACTGAACTAACTAACTCGATTCTTTTAGGCCAAGACTAATTAACACAATTCTATAAGCCGATTTAAATTACTTTCCAAATTAATTGTGATCCGACCCCTTACTCAACTTCTTATTATTAGAATTACTTAACTCAATTCATAAGTGAACCTAGACTATTTCACTAACTGATTCATAAAGATTATGAAATTATTGAACTCTGTAAATATACTGCCTCCTATTTCAATCCATCCCTTTTTGTTATTAATCAACTTTTAAATTAGATATTCGATGGTAAATTAACATTTAGTAATTTAGTATATTCCAAAAACTTACTTATAAATAAAAATCAAGAATACTTCCTATTGATTCCATACTTATTTGTAGGCATGCTAACAACCTTAATTTCCTTCATACTCCCAATTCTCACACTCGATTATTATTTTATCCCTATTTTGAAATGAACCGAAACAAATATTCGGCATAAACTATTCCATTTCACCCTCTATAGGTTAGAACATACTTCGAGCATTCACTCAATGCTAATGATTTCAATCGAGTCTTAGCTATTCAACGAATAACAAAATTCATATTCAAGCAATTTCACTCTTAGTCCCATAATTCAAAACCCAACACTAATTCGGAATATAACCTCAAGATGGAATCAAAGATAGATAAAATCTAATTGAAACTTCTAATTAAAGAACCTACTATCACAACAATAAAACAACGAGGCAGGAACACCAACAACAGCAACAGACTTCAAACAACAATAACAACATCCAAGTATCTCAATTTATATCAACTCACTAATATAATCTTAACTCAGTAACTAAACAATCGAAATTCATTTCTAACTTATGACTGAACAAAATAAGATTAAACATTAACTAGTTCAACAATTGGTTTGAAACTGAATTTATGTTCTATAATCGAAAATAGTGGTTTAGTACCTCAGTTAGGGTTTTAAGGTGAGCATAGGTGGCGGTAGTGTGGTGGTGGAACAGCGGTGGTAGTCGCCGGAGACTTGCACGACCCTCCTCAGACACACTCTTTCATTCCTCTAAATAAAAACCACTGATTTTAATCAAAATCTCTAAAATAGATTGGGGTTTTGGTGTTTTGGATCTTACCCCATCTTACTCCTCCTCTAATCGCCGGAAAATTGGCCGGAAATGGCCTGAGCTCTTGTGCCACTCCACTGCTCCCTGCTCTACGCTCATTCTCCCTCTTTCTTCCTCCTTCGCCCCTTGCCGGATTTTTCTCCCGGCGGCAAGGCCGCATCTCCGTCTTCCTTCTTCTCCCTTCGTTCTTCTCCCTCTCTCTCTCTTTCTCTCTCTTTCTCGCCTCCCCCTGCGTCTCTATGCTTTCTTTCCCTCTCTTTCTGTTCGACTAACAGGGGCTAAGGCCCCTTTGTTTCTTTTTTTTATTTACCTAGTTGATGAATCACCCCCTCACTCATCTCACTTAATGCCACACACACCCTTTCCCTTCTCTTCAATTGCCACGCCTCCCTCACCCTTCATTTCCCTCTTTTTTTGTTTTTAATTTAAATCTAACCTATCAAATAAATCACCACCCTCTAATATATTTATTTTTACACATATATAAATATAATTAATTTGTCTATTTGAAATATAAATTTCATTAAAACTAATAATTTAAACTCATTTCTTATGTTAATATAAAACTCGATATCATTAAAAGTAATTCTATCAAGATACTTTAATATAATTACGTCAATAAATATAGCACAACTTATAATAATAAAATCAAATATAAGTTTTCATTTAAAACACAAGGATTTCAGAAATTAATTAAGCTAATATTATAATTAATAATTAATAAAAGTACTCTTAAAACAGGGCGATTACATTCATAAACTCAGTCCACTTTTCTTTCTTACACCAGCCCATATCAACACAAAATCCAATTAAGAATTTAGAGGATTTAGACTTCTTACCTCTCTTGATGGGAATGTTGATTGGTTTTTCAGTTTCTTCTTCCTCTTTAGTTTCTTCCACTTTCTTGGAAGAGGTTTCTTTTTCGGTGGATTGTTCTTTGGAAGTCGAAGATTCGTGGGCCGATTGCTCTGTTTCATTGTCGCTTCCCTGATACTCAACCAGAGGAGATGACAGTTCTTCGGGGAGGGTTGAGGTTTCCGAACCTTTTCTTTTAGGATCCATGGAGTTAGGGTTTGTGGGAGGAGAGAGAATTTGAAGAGAAGGTGAATGGTTTTCTTTGGTTTGATGGTTTTGAGAATAGTCGAGTGAGTGGTGTGATGGGAAGGAATATGGGTTTTAATTGGAAGAATTAGGCATGTGAGAAGAGTGGTAATTAAATGAATGGATTCCCTTAGACAATTAATCATTCAAACTTTAATGAGTAGCATTTAATTTTGTTTGAACCATTGCAATGTATGAATGGATATGGTGAGAATGGAAAATGGATAAGTCGAAAGAAAAAAAATAAAAATAAAAGGAAAAGAGAAAAATTTAATGATGGAAAGAAAATAAGAAATTTTGAACTTGTGTAACTGATATATTTCATGCTAAGTTATACAAGTACCATGTTTATTTACTCAATGTACTAGTACGAACAATAAGGATAGTATTATTTAGACAAATATGAGTCCATATCCTTGACTAAAGGTGTATGAATAAAGAAATTCATGAGGATTGCAGACACAATTAGAAATGAATGTTACATAGGGGTCAATGTCATAGGCACTTTCAAACAATTCTCATCCTTCCTAGTTCCAAACGATTAGGAACATAACTTTTCAAACCTGTCCCTAGAGAGTGGTTTCATCAAGATGTCAGCTATTTGATTTTCAGTAGGGCAAAGCTCAACTTTAACTAATCCTTTTTCAACATTATCCTTCAAGAAATGATGCCTAATGTGAATATATTTGACCCTAGAATGATGCAATGGATCCTTGAAAATACAAATATCACTTGCATTGTCACATAAAATAGGAACAAATTTGTACTTAATACCAAAATCACGTACCTGTTGCTTAATCCATAGGACATGGGAACAACAAGCAGCAACTACAACATACTCAGCCTCTGCTGTTGACAAGGCAACAATGTTCTGTTTCTTTGAACTCCAAGAAACTAAGCTTGTTCCTAGGAACTGAGCACTTCCAGAGGTACTCTTTTGATTTACCAAGTCCCCAGCATAGTCAGCATCAGAGTAACTAACTAGGTCAAAGGTGTCACTTTGAGGCTAGAACAAACAAAGATCATCATTACCTTTCAAATACCTTCGAATCCTCTTGACTGCTGTCAAGTGAGATTCCATTGGATTTGATTGGAATCTAGCACATAACCCAACACTAAAAGATATGTCAGGTCTACTAGCAGTTAAATAAAGGAGAGATCCAATCATACCTCTATATAGCTTCTGATCTACTATTTTCCCACTTGGATACTCGTTCAACTTTGTTCCTGTTCCTATAGGAGTGTAGTTGGTCTTTGCTTGTTCCAGTCCATATTTCTTTAGTAGTTTCTTCACATATTTTTGTAGATGGATCATTAATCCTCTTTCAGCTAGCTTGATTTGCAATCCAAGAAAGAAATTCAACTCTCCCATCATGCTCATTTCAAATTAACTACTCATTAGATCAGCAAATTGCTTGCATAAAGAATCATTAGTAGCACCAAAAATAATATCATCAACATAAATCTGTACTACTAGAATATTTGTTCCTTTAGATTGAAGGAACATGGTCCTATCAACTTTACCTCTAATGAACTCATGTGAAAGCAAGAATTTTGAGAGTCTTTCACACCAAGATCTAGGTGCTTGTTTCAGCCCATAAAGAGCTTTATCTAGCTTATAGACTTGGTTTGGGAGATCAGTGTTTTCAAATCCTAGAGGTTGTTCCACATAGTCGTCTTCCATTTAATATCCATTTAGAAAAGCACATTTGACGTCCATTTGGTATAACCTAAACCCCATAAATGCAACAAATGCAATCAAAATTATTATAGCCTCTATCCTAGAAACAGGAGCAAAGGTTTCATCGAAATCAATACCTTCTTGCTGATTATATCCTTTCGCTGCAAGTCTGGCTTTGTTCCTAACAACTGTACCATGTTCATCTAAATTGTTCCTGAAAACCCATTTCAGCCCAATTACCTTTTGGTGTTTAGGCTTGGTCTCAAGATGTCATACCTTGTTCGTCTGAAACTCATTCAGTTCCTCTTGCATGGCATTAATCCAGTCAGACTCTAGCAGTGCTTCATTATGATCTCGAGGTTCTGTCATGGACAGAAAAGCTTGGAATGCACATAATTTCTTGAGTTGGTTCCTTGTCTGAGTTCCCTTTTCAATGTCACTAATGATTAATTCCAAAGGGTGAGATTTCTGAGTCTTCCAAGGTTTTGGTTCGAACCTCCTTGTTCTTGTTCCTTCAATTTGAGGTTCATTAGTTGTTTCATTTTCTGGATGCAATTCTTCTACCTGTGTTCCTTCATTTGTCTGTTCCTCCTAAGGATCAGAATCAGGAACAATCATTTCTTCTTCAGGAATATGCTTTCTATTAATACCTGCAGATGTTAGTTCCTCATCAAGATTGAATGACTCTTCAGGACGAGTCAATCCCTTTTTTTATCATTACAATATTGTTCCTGCAGAGTGTTAGTTTCATCGAAGATATGGACACTTTCCTCAACACACATTGTTCTTTTGTTATAGACTTTATATGCTTTACTATTTAAAGCATATCCTATAAAAACAGCTTCATCACTTCTAGCATCAAATTTTCCTAGACTATCTTTACCATTGTTGTGTACAAAACATTTATATCCAAAGACTTGAAAGTAACAGATGTTATGTCTTCTTCCTTTGAGAAGCTCATAGGGAGTTTTCAAGGTGATTGGTCTAAGCATGACCCTATTGATGATGTAGCAAGCTGTGCTTAATGCTTCTGCCCAGAAATTCTTTGGAAGGCTGCTAGCTATAAGCATTGTCCTAGCCATGTCCTCCAAGGTCCTGTTTTTCCATTCAACCATGCCATTTTGTTGTGGTGTCCTAGGAGCAGAGAAGTTGTGATCTAAACCTTCAATCCTGCAAATATCATCAAACTTGGTGTTTTCAAACTTCGTGCCATGGTCAGATCTAAAGTGTTTCAATTTAAAACCAGTGACCCTTTGAACTTTCTTAGCAAAACTTACGAATTCGTTAAATGTTTCATCTTTGCTGTGAAGAAAAATGACCCAAGTGTATCTAGAAAAATCATCAACAATAACTCAATGCATATCTCTTACCTGATCTGCTTTGGACACGTACAGGACCACACAAATCCATGTGTATCAATTCAAGTGGACTTTGTGTACTTAGCATTTTCTTTGTTTTAAATGAGGATCTGACTAGCTTCCCTTTTACATGCTTCACAAACTCAATGATTGGGTATTTTAATTATTGTGAGACCAACTACTAAGTCCTTATCACTGAGCTTATGAAGTAGTGTAATGCTTTCATGATCACACCTTTTATGCCAAAGGAATTGATCGTCTTCTTGTACACTTAAACAAGTCAGATTGTTCCTAGGAACTAGGTTCAGGTCAACAACATAAGTATTTCCTTTCCTTGTTCCTGCCCGTATCTTGGTTCCTGTATTGGCGTCACTCACTACACAACATTCATTAGTAAAGTTCACAATGTTTCCTTTGTCACAAAATTGAGAAATACTAACTAAATTATGTTTCAAACCCTCGACTAAAAATACATTATCTATGGAATGTCACAGATATTTCTCTACCTTACCTATAGCTATAATATTACCGGTAAGGTTATCTCCAAAGGTCACAGTTCCTCCTTCATAGACTGAAAGTGAGAGAACTTTTGTATTGTCTATTGTCATGTGGTTAGAACAACTACTATCGAGGTACCACAGGTTGTTCCCCCTCACTTTAGTCTGCATCCACAACAACTAGTTAGTGGTAGGAACCCAGTCAGACTTGGGTTCCTCTGTCGAACTTGAGTTCCTCTTAATTTTCCACTCTTGCTTTACTAAGCGAGTGTTCATTTCAATATGTTCCTCTCTGGAGGAACAGTCGGATACTGAGTGTCCACTATTCCCACAGTAAGAGCATATTTTATGGCTTGGCAGATCCACATATTTCTTCTTTTTGTTTTTCTTTTTATGATAATTTTGTATCCAACACTACTAGAAATAATAAAATTAGCGACCAACCTACAACGACGAGTAAAAAAAATTCGTTGTTAAACACTTAAATTGAGAAAAGAAATAGAACGTACACGCGGCGCCATCCTCAAAATTTTAAATGAAAACCAAAAGCGCTCCATCTGAATTTTGGGTCGTCGTTATTTCTTGGGTTCAGAAGCATCGGCTCCACAGGTAAAGGTGTCAATTCGGATAACTGAATCGGTTTCGGATTGACCCGTAATGGGTCGGATGTGGTCGGGTCGGATCAAGTCGGTTCTAATTACCTGTCTCGGATCACCATTAGTCGGATCGGTCACGGTTAAAGTCGGGTCATGATCTGGTCGGATAAAAGTCGGGTTCGAGTTGGATCAATATCGGATCGGATATTAACGGTTTCGGGTAAACTTGAGTCGGTTAATGGTCGGGTTTGTACGAGTCAATTCGGGTTCATGGACTTTGGGTCAAATTGATTTCGGTTCTGGCTTTTTTTGGGTCAAGTCAGTCGGTTTCTAGTCGAACTTAAAACCTTAACGAGTATGATCGAGTTTTTGCATAACTCAATTCTTCTCGTTAAGATCTCGAATCGAGCTTAGACCTAGTTTTGACCAATTTGAACAAGTTTGACCTGCGCCAATCTTGAGGTATTTGCGAGATTTTTGGTCTACACCAAAGAATAAATTGTATAAAAATGGAATATTTAACCCTTTATTATATCATTTGAGTTTATCGCGACTTGCGACTCATTAGCGTCTTCATTAGCGTATCAAGTTGACTTCAAGTAGTTTACAAGTTGTCTCGCTCGATTAGTACCCCTCGTTGAACGCATTTCATGGTACATTCGATTTTGATTATGTTTGTATTAAGGGTTGTCGGTTCAATTTAATATTGCGTGTTTAATATATCGTCATCGTTTTTGCATTGAATCAATGCATTAGATTAAATTAGACTAAGGTGTTATAATACATCTAGTAAACCAAAAACTATTATGTGATTTGATGGTTGTTGTTTTTGTAATACTATTAAAACTGGTATTTGTATTATTATTATTATTATTATTATTAGGGAAATTCCCAATGGTGGCCCTTAGGTATTAGAAATTCCCAGTGGTGGAAATTTCAAAAAAACTTTCCCGTTGGTAGCCCTGCTTTACAAATTATTCCCAAGCATAACCTTTTCGAAAAATATTCGTTAATAACAAAGCATATTCCACTAGTGAACCGTTAAAGCGTACATTCGCACATTAAACGAGACACTTCGGATTGTTTTTTTTCAATTTTGACTTCAAAATCGATTCTTAAAGTTAAGTTTAGGGGGTTAATTTTAGCCCTCAACGTTCGATTTTGATGTCAAAATTGGCAAAACACGACCCAAAAGACCTCCTTTTACATGCGAGTGACCATCTTAATGGTTAACTAACGGAATATGCTTTATTATTAACGTAATATTCTTTATTAAGGCTATTTTTGGGAATAATTTGTAAAGTAAGGCTACCAATGAGAAAGTTTTTTAGAAATTTACACCACTGAGAATTCCTAATACCTAAGGGCCACCATTGGGAATTTCACTAAAATTAATACTAAAACATTATATCAACGTTCAAGATAACTAAGATCAGTGTATTAGCTCATTCATCTATATATTGGATCAATATGTAAGATAGTTAATATCGATGTATTAAACCAAACAATATATTAGAACATTGTATAACTTATAAGATACTTAAGACTAATGTATTAGATTATTTAGATCAATTATCCATAAATAAGATATATAAGATCAATGTACTACATCAATTACATGTGTTTTAAATAAAGCAAACAGTTAAGATCTTTGTATTAGTTCAATCAATGAAATATTAGTGTATTAAATCAATCATCGACATATTAGGTCAATATATATGATAGTTAAGATTCATGTGTTGGATTCGCTTTTAGAAAAAAAAGATTCATGTGTTGGATCAATCATCAATATATAAAATCAACGTATAAGGTATTTAATGCCAATGTATTACATCAATCAATACATTAGATCAATGTATAAGATAGATCAATGTATTTGATCAGTCATCAATATATTAGATCAATGTATAGGTTTATTAAGATCAATCATCCATTTTGAAAACCAATGAATAAGATAGTTAAGATCAATGTATTATATCAATTTACATATGTTTTGGATCAAGCAAATAGTTTAGGTCTATGTATTAGTTCATTGATCGACGCATTAGTGTATTAATTAAATCAATCATCAGTATACTAGATCAATATATCTATATATGATATGTAAGATCGATGGATGGGATCATTCATACTATCGTATTAGTAAAAACATTATCATATAAAATGATTAAAAGTGGCTGGTTAGAAGCACAGACAAAAAAAGTATAACCTAATTTATTCTTTATACACTTAACTATAGGTAATAATAGTGAGCTAACTAAGATATATATATATATATATATATATATATATATATATATATATATATATATATATATATATATATATATATATATATATATATTGAGTGGCGATGAGTTTATAAATACTCCAATTCAGTTGTAGTTTGACCGATCATTAACTATTATAAAGAGACTATTAGTTAAATCTTGCACCAATAACAACAATTAAACATTGTATTCATTATATATTTATATTTTATAAGAAGGTAATTTGTATATAAAATTTCCATATTTAACCCTATATTAGATATTTCGAGTTTATTGCGAATTTTAGGTCGAGTTTTGTGAATCTAGATTCGGCTTCATTAATGTCTCGACTCTTGAGTCGAGCTTTTAGAATATGTTTGAGGTTATTTTTTAAGAGTTAGATTTGTTCGAGCTCTGTTTACAAACATGTTCACCGATTTTTTAAGTTTGAAATGTGTAATTTATATAAATGTGTAATTTATTTCAAACTATTAAATTAAAAATAAAAGCTTAAATACAATTACAATAATACATTAAAAAAAGAAAGTATGGGTCGGCCCAATTAACAATAACTTAGTTGATGTTTTCTTTTTGTATCCCCACTATAAATACAAAAACCCTAATCTAATCCCCACCCTCACTCTTTATTCTCATTTCTCATCACAAACCCTAATCTTATCTCTCACTCTTCATACGACTCTCTCTCTGTCTCTCACTCTCTCAAAGACTCAAACGACTCACTAATCAGTTTATCACTCTCATTCTCTCTTCAAATGGCTCTCACTCTATCACTCTCATTCTCTCTTAACTCATTCTCTCTCAACTCAGTCACTCTTTCACTCTTTCACCCACTATTTATTTCGCTCAAATTTTCGCTCAAACCCAAATCAGTTTTGTTTTTTCACACAATATTTTCGCTCAAACCCTAATCAGTTTTGAAGATCCGAGTTTGGTTTTGAACATTTGAAGATCGAGTTTCTCTCATTTGGTTTCGCTCATTTGGTTTTGAACTTTCGGTTTTTGAAGATCTTGGTTCAAAGATCTAGCTTTGAAGATCTTGATTCGAAGATCTGGGTTTGAAGATTTGACTTTCGAAGATCTTCATCATCTCATTTTAAGGTATTTTATCCAAAACAAATTTAAGTTATATATGTAATATGGTTTTTTAACAACGATACTCTGGTTTTATTTTAGATCTAGTTTAAGTTTAAATTTATTTTAGATTTAGTTTTCATTTCGTTAAATACTTAGATCTAAAATAAGCACACACAAATGATCTGTTTGTTTTAGATCTAGTTTCGTTAGATCTAGTTTTGTTTTAAATATAAACGATCTGTTTCTTGTTAAAATTTAGGAAAAATTGAACTTTCCCACCTTTTTAAAACATGTTTTTCAAAACTCCCACCTTTGTTTTCTTTTTTTAAAACTCCCACCTTTAAAACACAAAATGTTTTAAAGATCCCACCTCTTAACAGAATCCGTTAATTAAAGTGTGTTGTGGGGTCCAGTTATGTCTTAGGTTGTCTTTTTCTTGTTGAAGGCCACGAATTGGGGGTTTTTGTTCATTTGTTAAGCAATTGAAGGTAGAAATTGAAGCTCGAAATTGCAATTCAAGTCAGGGTTTTTGGAAGTTGGTGATTGCGCACCACATTTCAAAGGTTTCACTACAATTCGTTAAGGTAATTTGTAGTAATTGTTGAGTTTCTTAATGTTTTCATATTTAGGTTTTGTTAAAGGTCTCTTTAATTACTTTTGAATAGAGTTCAATTGAGTTGGTTTGCAACCATAATTTAGCAATTACAGGTTTGTTTATGAAAATTAAACCCCAATTATGCATAAATATTGAATCTTTGTTGTTAACGGATTCTGCATAAAGTTAAACCCCAATTATGCATAAAGTTAGGGTTGTTGTCAACAAGAAAGAGACAACCTAAGACATAACTGGGCCCCACAACACACTTTAATTAACGGATTCTGTTAAGAGGTGGGATCTTTAAAACGTTTTGTGTTTTAAAGGTGGGAGTTTAAAAAAAAAAAAAACCAAAGGTGGGAGTTTTGAAAAACTTGTTTTAAAAAGGTGGGAAAGTTTAATTTTTCCTAAAATTTAAGATTAAACAAATTATTTTCTGTAAAATGAGAAGTTTAGTTTTAGATCTAGTTTGGTTAAATACCTTTAGTTTCGGAGATCTGTTTGTTTCAAAAACGAAGACATTTTATTTTTTTCGAAGGTCTTGTTTTTTCAAAACGAAAATGTAAATAATATCTGTATATGATTTCAGATATAAAAATTAATTTAGTCATTTCCAGATCTGAATCATTTGTCTATATGATTTTTTATTTCGGGTTTGTTTTCGGTTTGGGTCAGGTTGTCTGGGTCAGTTTGTTTGGCCGGGTTACAGGTCTGGGTCATTTTTTGGGACGGGTTATGGGTCTGGGGAATTTTTTGGGTCAGGTTATGGGTCTGGGGCATTTTTCGGGTCAGGTTATGGGTCAGGGTTATTTTTTGGGTCGGGTTACGGGTATGGGTTAGACTGTCTGGGTCGGGTCAGGGTTTTGGATCATGTTTTCTGGGTCGGGTCAGGGTTCTGGATCATGTTTTCTGGGTCGGGTTAGGGGTCTGAATCATGTTTTCTGGGTCGGGTTAGGGGTCTGAATCATGTTTTCTAGGTCGGGTTGTATAGGTCGGAATTTTCTTATTATGTTCTGTTTTTTTATTTATATTATTGTTTTCTTATTATGTTCTTACTTTTTTTTATTTATTTACATTATTGTTTTCTTATTATTTACTTAGTTATTTTTACATATTTATAATTTATATTGTGAATTTGTGATGTTTAAATATGTAGTTTTGTTTTTTTGTTTTCTTCCAATCCGGTTCTGGTCCTTCCAAATTCGGTTCTGGTCCATCCAAATTCGGTTCTGGTCCATCTAGATCTAGGTCTGGTAACTCCAAATCCGGGTCTGGTCACTCCAAAACTGGTCCATTTATTAAAACTATTATAATGATTCCGTTCTAAACTTCTAATTAATTATTATTCATGCATCATGATATTTGCTTTCATATTTTACAGTTATGGCATCAAATTATATTGATCATGATTCTGTTATCTTTTCAAATTCTGTTGATGGTGAGCCTGATTCTTTTGAACCTAATGTTGTGACTGTTGATATTTTACAGTTATGTCTATTTGAAAGATGGTAAGAAATTGTCAACTTGTAAGTATTGTAACATTGCCACATATTGTGCTGAAGGTGACAAAGGTACTACTAATCATACAAAACATTTGGCTAAATGCAAGCCTTATTTAGAGAGTCAAGCAAATGTTAATCATTCCTTATTTGCCCAAAAAACTTATCATTTATTGTTTGCTGACTCAATCATGTATCATGGGTATCCTCTTAATATGGCTGAGCATGTTAGGACTAGGAGACTGCATTCATATCTCAATCCCAATGTACAACATATTTGTAGAAACACTATGCTTAAGTATTACATTAGTGAGTATGATAGGATGAAGTATAATTTACGTTCTTTGTTGTCTGAGCTGCCCGGTAGGATTTGTTTTACTACTGATTTATGGACCGCAACACTTACTAAGCATAGTTATCTTGTTCTTACTGCCCATTATATTGACTTGTCTTGGACTTTACATTCAAAAAATTTAGCATTTCGATTTTATACCGAACCTCATACCGGAAAGGACATGAATGCTTTTGTGTTGGAATTTCTCGATGAATGGGGCCTTAGACATAAATCTTTTTCCGTAACTTGCGATAATGCAAGTTCAATGGATTCGATGATAAGTGAAATGAAAAAAGACTTGAACAAAGTCTCATCATTGCCTTATAATGGCAAATATTTTCATGTGCGATGTTCAGCACATGTTCTTAATCTTATTGTGCGCAGCGTTGACAAGATTCATGATATTGTTGTTTACATTACGCATAATGATACTAGAATCAATAGATTTGATGATTGTGTTAAAGCTATTGGTAGTTCCTTTTCTGATAAGTTTTGATATGATGTTTGCACTAGTTGGAATTCCACTTATGATATGCTTCAGCGTTGTTTGAAAGCAAAAGAAGCTATCGATCGTTTTTGTTATTATCAAAATGGTTTGACAGTTTCTTTAGATGAAAGTGAATGGGAAACTGTTCAAAATGTTTGTGACTTTTTAGAGCCATTTTGTGATATCACAATGTTGTTTTCTGGATCTGATTATCCTACTTCAAACCTATATTTTGCTAACGTTGTTCAAATAGAAATGTTGCTCGTGAGTGCTCATGCTGACCCATCTGATTCTATAAGGGCAATGGCTGCCCCTGTGTTAGAAAAATTCAACAAATATTGGGAGAATTATTCTCCTATTCTTTCCGCTTGTGTGATGCTTGATCCGCGATACAAAAAAATAGTTTTTATATGATCTTTATTCTGATTTATATGAGGATAAGGAACGTGATAAGAAGGTTAATGAGGCCGTTGGGTCATTTGTAGAATTGTACACTCATTATCATTGTACTTATGGCTCATCATCTCCTCTATCATCACTTGAGCAAATTCATGCTCAAACCATTGCTAAAACTTCTGATGACAAAAATCGCCCGTTTAAAGTTGCAAAAAAAAGCAAAGGTAGGAACCATAAAAAATACGGATTTATTTAATTTATATCCTTGTATATTTTATTAATTTTGTTTTTAATTTTGGTAGACATTTGGTGTCACCGCTGCTGCAAGTGGAGCATTAAAGTATGAAGTTGATTCTTACTTGAATGATCCTCTCGTGGCTAATATTGATACGTTTGACATACTTGGTTATTGGAAAAGAAAGAAATATGATTATCCTATTTTGGCTTGTATGGCTAGAGACCTTTTAGCCATTCCTATTACATCGGTTGTTTCCGAGTCTGCTTTTAGTATGGGAGGCAGAATTTTAACAAAGTTTAGGTCACGTTTGTTGGCCGAAAATTTAGAAGTTTTGGTTACTTGTCAAAATTGGATTTGTGGTTATGAACCTCTTGAGGAGGAAGAGGGCAAAGAAGCTCCATTGTTGGACTCGAATTCGGGTTGTTGATCATACATTGTTTTTTTATCCCTATTTTGTATGTGCTGAATCACTGTTTTGTTGGTGTTGAATCACCGTTTTGGATGTGCTATTGCATTGTTTTGGCTGTGTTGTTGCACTGTTTTGGCTGTGCTGTTGCAATGTTTTGGCTGTGCTGCTGCACCGTTTTGACCGCTGCTACGTTGTTTGTTTTGGTGGTGATGCTGTTGATGATCGTGGCGAGCCCAAGTTTCTTGTCTTAGTGCAATGTCCCGGTGTATGACCTAACAATCTAATAATGAAGATGGTGCAACCCGTTTGCAACATGTTGGGAACTCTTAAAGAGATGCCCATGTTGCACCCATTTGTAACATGTTGGGAACTCTTAAAGAGATGCCCATGTTGCAATTAGTTGGCCGCTTATTTTCATTATTTGGTTGTTGGGTCATAAAGCTCGATGATGAATATTCTGAAAACAAGTTTTGGCTTCGCCAACTTGTTTAAGGATCTGAGAGCTTTATTTTATTAAATGTTTTTTATCTTATCGAAATCAATGTAATTAAGTACTATGTATTTTATAATGTAATGAATTTGTGAGATTTTATTCAATGTCTAAATTTAATTTTCTTTTGTTGCAGTAATTTATTTTTGTTATTAAGAATTGGTATTTCGTATATAATCAAGCCAAATTATTATTGTCACATATAATAAGCAGTTAAATATTGACAATATTTTGGAATATTTCACCCTTTTAAATGTATTTCATTAAGATACCAATATTTAACTTATAAAGTATTTTATAATGGAGAAACTATGCCAATATTAATTAAAAGAGATTTTGTTAAAAATAAGTTGTTGAAGTCTTGAAGAAGTTGATTGTTTATTGCAAATAACTAAGTATAGGATACTCATTTTGTCGTATGTTCGAAGTTGATGAATATTATTTATTTTCATGATAAGATTTTATTACCGATAAATTAAAGAAAGAATTAAAGATAATTATTGAAAATATAAATTTGAGATTTTAATAAATTATTAAATAAATAAATTAAGAATGACTTGATAAGTATTTTAGTGACAAAACATAATTTAAAGTTTATTAAAATTAATTGATAAATTAATTAATTTAAATTCAATAAATTATTTAATAAATAAAAAAAATAAGGATGACTGCTTGAGTATTTTAATGACAAAAATTAATTTCAAGTATCATAAAATTAATTAGTAAATGAAATAATGTAAAGGTTATTAAAATTATCTAATAAAAACTCGATGAGTGCTTTAACGAAAAAAAATTAATTTAAAGTTTAATAAAATTATAGAATCAGGTAGAGTCATGATCGGATCGAACCAGGTCGGATCAAGTTCGGATCGGATAAAATCAGATCGGATCAACTCGGTTAAATGTCGGGTTGAACCGGGTATCAGATAGGTTTCGGACCGGGTGTCGGTCGGATACGGATCTTAGAATATCGGGTATAGTCGGTTTCGGATAGACTTCGCATCGGCACCGGGTCGAATTTGAGTTGGATCAAAGCGGGTCAAGTCAATATCGGATGACTGTCGGGTCGGATGACGGTCGAATTTCGGATACGTTCCAACTCGGATCGAACCAGATCGGATTATTGTCGAACCAAATCGGATTATCGGATCGGATCAGTTTTTGAAACCTCTATCCACAGGTAGTGGCTTCTCCTCTCAACACACCTTTCTCCAAGGTATTCGATGGATAATTCAGTTTTGATCCACTGAGAGATCCCCTCACACTGCTGCAAATCAAACGAGAAAGGTATTTTGGCTTTTATTTTTCTTTAATTTCACCCAATCTTAGGGTTCTACTATCGATTTTCCCAATTTTTTGTCAATTTTGTGCTGATTTTTGACGGTTTGATGTATCCTCATGAAATATGTTCTTAAAAATTGAAAGACTAAGTATATTTCAAATGCACATACATCAATAGAAACGGAAAACCATGAAATTGATGATGTCAATCTATGAGTTTTCTAGTGAAAAGTTGCAAGCAGCGAAGGAAAAAAATGTCGGGGAAGTTCGGAAAGCTTCGTCCAATCCTGAAGGTGTATCTCATGATCTTGTAAACTATTTCTTTCCTTCTTCCCTTCTTCGATTCAATTTCATGGATTAGCTTTTGTTTTTGAATAATTTAACAAATTCTGCTTATGTGGTCATGATTTTGTTCTTTCACCAATTCTATCTACATAATGCATTCTTATATTTTTTGATCTTTTGAACCTTCAACTTGGTGTGAGTACCTTTTTTCAAAAATTCATCAATTCATCAATTTTTAGGGCCTTTCAGTTGTGTTTAATTTTGTGATACAACTGCTTTCGTTTCATTTGGAGCCTTTCGATCGACATATTCTATCTACTTGATGAAACTGCTTCTGCCTTTCAAATGTGAGTTAAAAGTGTAATAATGACAAGAAACAAAAACTACCCCGCGTTAATTACCATATGTTCCTTGGTTATTCTTGTTAAACCTTAGAAAAGCACGTCTGCCATTGTAGTAATGGTGTTTGTACCTTCAAAGCATACTTGTCTACACAATTTTATTTCCTTTGCTTTATCTATTTAAAATACATCAAAGCTCAATGGATTTCCTGTTAGCAAGCTCTTATACTAGGGGGATTTTAAAACTTATTACAATGGAGAAAGGCTATTTAAAGATCTATGGAGTAGGAGATGATCTGTGATGCCACAAGAGGAAATGTCCATTTCTAGTTATGGAGCTTTTTGGATATAGAATGAGTTTTGGCTTGTAAATGATGATTGAGAAACCAATTTTGATAGTTTATTGTTTAGTGTGATTCAATGTTAATGATGATTGAGCTACCAATCTTTGAGCTTTTTATATAAAATTTCATCAAGTATTGAGTTTATGAGAGGATTCAGTTGGTGTTCACTACTACAAATCATCACTTGTGCCATGGGTAGAATCATGGCACAAGTTCCATGTTGCCGTGGCTGTACAATATAGCCATGGAAATTCCACTTTGAAACTCTCGTGGCACAAGTGAGCGTAGCAAGAAGTTGCCATGGGAAAAACAGGGGCGTGGCATAAACTATATGTTTTTCCACGAGAAAAACTTGTGGCTACTATCTTACTTTAGCCACGAGAAAATTCGTGGCATGATTAGAACGTCCGTGGCAAGTTTGGTACTTCGTGGCAAACAATGTCATTTAGCCACGGGCATAAATATGGCAAGAACGAACTGACATGGCTAGAAAATTTGCTTAGCTACGAGTATTGCCGTGGCAATTTTTGGCCAGTTTTAGTAATTTTTACTAGCCACGTTTTCACCTGTGGCTTGATAATTGAAATTATTAGTCCCAATATAAATCATTGGACAAAGACATTCAAGTCATGTATATAATATATTGTCGCTATTAAAGAAACTTATAAACATGTCGCTTCAACCGAAGTGAATATCTCAAAAATGAAGTCCAAACTGAAATATATTATAGCTCAATGTTGGAGTACTTACATAAACAAAAACTTTTAAATCAAATAAAATCATAATATCCATAATAAAACAAATAGTTCAATCATTGTTCTAAAACAATGTAACATCTAATTTATAAATCTTGGTGCCATAATTTGTTGCTCCACATGTATGAATTTATGTCTCGTGCATCCAAACTCCTGCATAAGGCATAATACCAAAAGTAGGTAAGTAATAAAAAGGAGCGATACAAGTAAAAAAAAGGAGAAAAAACACGATGATTAACAGTAAACGAAAATATCATCAATGAGTCCAAAATAAGAACCAAAACAACTCCGACAACAATCCACGACTACCCTAAACAAAGACCTTCAAACAGACACAAAAACAACCACAAAACAACAGTGCACTCATCCCGAAAATAGCATACAAATCAGCCCCAAAAAATCTCAAACCCATGATAGCCCTAAAATAGCAGTGCTGTCATCCCTGCCCAGCAAAACACAACAAACACTACAGCACTGCCACGCTACTGTTCTCTATCCTGGAATGCCCAGACACACCAACTGCCTCTGTTGACAGATATAGCTCTATTTGTAGCTACTGTTGTGACTAACCACCCTACTGCTAACACCGCGTATAGCACAATATTGCCCTCTTCATTCAGTGACGCACCTCCTGCGTATGTCCCTGCCCTTGACACACCTCCTTCCCACCCTTGCCACACCTTCCTGCCCCTTACCACATTCAAATCAGCCCCCAAACAACTCACAATCTTGTACCCCAAAACAGCAAAAACGCAACAGTAAAGGACAATAAACTAACATGATTATAGCAAGGTATAACCACAAATTCTATATCATGATACTAGTTCAAGTAATTCACATACAATTCCTAACTTCAACTAATTAAACAATATCAACCGGTGTAACAAAGGACAACAAACACATGTCAAGGTAAAATCAACAACCGTATAACAATAAGAAATAAAAAGCTTGCATACTTACTTTACGATCATGAATTGCCATCATCTGAATCGTCGTTACTGGTAGAATCTAGTCCATTAACTTGAAAGATATTTTTGAGCCTTTTCTCCCAAACCTTGCTGTTTGCTGCAATTTTAGCATCTACCTCATTCCTAGTGGCTTCGGCTTCTTTCCTTGCCAATTCTGCATCCTTTTTAGCTTCTTCGGCTTCTTTTCTAGCTTCCATAACTGCTTGCTCCGACGACTTTCGGACTTCAACCATCTCTTGGGCAAGATCAAGTCGTGAAGGCTTCACTTGAAAATGCTTTGTAATACTTTTACCGGGTCCATTGGCACGCAAATATCCATGCCTATCTTTTCAAAGCACATCCTGAAATATTTGTTCATCGATTTTTTCAATAACCCCTTGTTCTCTTTGCTCTTTTAATTTCTTCATCTCATCCTATATGAAAAAACAACAAATTAGTTAGGAAAAATTATAAAAGAATAGTTCTATAATAAATACTTAGAAAATAGCTAAAAGATTCATGTACTTACTACTGCATGTAGGTTATTGTCTAAAGTCTCCTCATTTACTTGCTTCTTTGATTTCCTGGCACGAGATTCTACCAACAAATCAACCCTAGTACATCTCCCTCCATTTTTGTTTTTCTATACGAACGACCATCAAATCAATTAAAATGTTAGTTAAATGTAAAAGGACGGTCACATAGTATAATATAAGATATAAATTTACTTACAATATCTTCTTTCAATCGAGCATAACTCTTAGTACCACTATAGTGAGGCATCTTCTGAAAAAACCTGCTGTTCCTTGCTTTTTTGCTCTTTGCCTAAAGAAAAAAAATTAAAACATACATTCATTACAACTGATTTTTCCATTTAATATATTTGTAAGCTACAAGTAACTTTACCTGAAATTTAGGGTTGCTCCAATGCTCAACTAAGTATTTCCAATCTCCTTTGTTCATATTTGGAGGTTTATTTTTGATACGTTGCTCTTTCGTTTTGAGCTCCGGATCATCAAAGTATTTAGCCTTCAGTTTGTGCCTACCATCTCTGAATAAACGTTGTGCATGTTTCAGGACAAATTGCTTCCTATACTCCATATCATCAAATGAGAATTTCTCCTTCAATTTATTGAAAAATAAAATATTTCTTTAATTTTGAACTTTGGCTTATGTAGAAGAATAATATAAAGCTATTGTTTAATAATTTGAAGTATATTACCACAATACATGCCCACAAATGGTCCAATGTTTCAAGTTTGAATTCATTCCAACCTTTGACTTGTATGGGACAAACTGAACGATTTCGTACTTGTTCACCCAAAAAGAAAGCGAACAATGATGAATTTGGACCAATTGGGATTCCATCCTCGTCAAATTCAACATTGATTTTCTCCCCAGGAGGTAATGCAATAAGCTTTCTACAATATACCGTTCCTCTTGTTTTCGTGACGGTACCTAATAATATTAGAGAAACAAAAAGTTATAATCAATAATGATTGGTGATATAAATAAAGTATGGGATATTCTCTTTGGTAGCCCCTAACTTTTAATTTATCTCAGTGGTAACTTTTTGTTTGACCTATTATCAGTGGTAGACCCTAACTAGTATTAAAATTAAAACCATAGCATTAATTTTTTTTAGCCGTTAATCTGCTGTTAAATTAGCCTTAAACTAGTTGATCCTAGATTAAATTAAACCCTTACCCTGACCCCACTACCTATTTTCCTCCTTCCATTGCTATAAAAACAAGCTTTCACCCTCATTCTATTTTTCATCCTTCCATTGTTATTAATACGACCTTTCACCATCCTCACTAGATTCTATCTTCCTACCCTAATTCCATGACTTCATCTTCAAACATAAACCCTAATTCCATGCATGCCCCTATTGTCACCATGGATGCAACACTCAGATTCGCAAAAATTAAGGTTTGTAAATGTGACCCCTCAAACATGCTCGAGGTTCGCATTTCTAGAAGTAGTACAAATCCTCAAAGGCTTTACTGCAAGTGCAGATCTTGTGATGTATTTTATAGCCGTTAGAGGTGGTGTTGTTGAAGGTGGTATTGATATCTATCAATTAGCCAACATCATGAGAAGAAAAATGAAGGTGTTGCTGAAGGTCAAACAAAAATTTCAATAAAAAATAAGAATAAAATTATTTTAAAAAATTGAAAGGAGGTTCATTACAGATATAAGGTACATAATAATGTCTATAAATATTTTAAGGTCAGCCAAAATAAAATCAAGAACAAAAAAGGTACCTGGAAGATGAAAATTTGATGGCTGATGAAGATGTTATAAACGACCCGAAATTAACCCAAGTTATCACCAAAATTCTTGATGACAATCAAAAACCAATACCGAATGTTGATTTTTCCCAGATTTTTTTAGATATAACTATTATAATCTTTCACTTAAAATTTTTGTTGCGTTATTAATGGAGGAAGAATTCGGAGATGAATAGAGAAGAGGAAGGTGAACACTTTATGAGAGTGGAGGGAGTTTGAACTTTGGGAGAAGAAATTTTTTGCTTAAGGAGTAATTACGTAGTGGGGTCAAGGTATGGGTTTAATTTAATATAGGGTCAACTAGTTTAAGGCTAATTTAACAGCAGTTTAACGGCTAAACACTAATTAATGTTATAGTTTTAACTATAATAGTAGTTAGGGTCTACCACTGATAATATGACAAACAAAAAGTTACCAATGAGAGAAATTAAAAGTTAGGGGATACCAAAGAGAATTTCCCATAAAGTATACATATAAATATATGAAGTACACCATATTTGAATCTTAATTAAGAATATTTGTTGTTATTAAAATGATCATCATATTTTTATTTGTTTTCTTTACCGTGATTGTGTGTGTTTGTGTGACTGTAAGTGTGCAATTGTGACTGTGTGGGCAAAGAAGCTCCATTGTTGGACTCGAATTCGGGTTGTTGATCATACATTGTTTTTTTATCCCTATTTTGTATGTGCTGAATCACTGTTTTGTTGGTGTTGAATCACCGTTTTGGATGTGCTATTGCATTGTTTTGGCTGTGTTGTTGCACTATTTTGGCTGTGCTGTTGCAATGTTTTGGCTGTGCTGCTGCACCGTTTTGACCGCTGCTACGTTGTTTGTTTTGGTGGTGATGCTGTTGATGATCGTGGCGAGCCCAAGTTTCTTGTCTTAGTGCAATGTCCCGGTGTATGACCTAACAATCTAATAATGAAGATGGTGCAACCCGTTTGCAACATGTTGGGAACTCTTAAAGAGATGCCCATGTTGCACCCGTTTGTAACATGTTGGGAACTCTTAAAGAGATGCCCATGTTGCAATTAGTTGGCCGCTTATTTTCATTATTTGGTTGTTGGGTCATAAAGCTCGATGATGAATATTTTGAAAACAAGTTTTGGCTTCGCCAACTTGTTTAAGGATCTGAGAGCTTTATTTTATTAAATGTTTTTTATCTTATCGAAATCAATGTAATTAAGTACTATGTATTTTATAATGTAATGAATTTGTGAGATTTTATTCAATGTCTAAATTTAATTTTCTTTTGTTGCAGTAATTTATTTTTGTTATTAAGAATTGGTATTTCGTATATAATCAAGCCAAATTATTATTGTCACATATAATAAGCAGTTAAATATTGACAATATTTTGGAATATTTCACCCTTTTAAATGTATTTCATTAAGATACCAATATTTAACTTATAAAGTATTTTATAATGGAGAAACTATGCCAATATTAATTAAAAGAGATTTTGTTAAAAATAAGTTGTTGAAGTCTTGAAGAAGTTGATTGTTTATTGCAAATAACTAAGTATAGGATACTCATTTTGTCGTATGTTCGAAGTTGATGAATATTATTTATTTTCATGATAAGATTTTATTACCGATAAATTAAAGAAAGAATTAAAGATAATTATTGAAAATATAAATTTGAGATTTTAATAAATTATTAAATAAATAAATTAAGAATGACTTGATAAGTATTTTAGTGACAAAACATAATTTAAAGTTTATTAAAATTAATTGATAAATTAATTAATTTAAATTCAATAAATTATTTAATAAATAAAAAAAATAAGGATGACTGCTTGAGTATTTTAATGACAAAAATTAATTTCAAGTATCATAAAATTAATTAGTAAATGAAATAATGTAAAGGTTATTAAAATTATCTAATAAAAACTCGATGAGTGCTTTAACGAAAAAAAATTAATTTAAAGTTTAATAAAATTATAGAATCAGGTAGAGTCATGATCGGATCGAACCAGGTCGGATCAAGTTCGGATCGGATAAAATCAGATCGGATCAACTCGGTTAAATGTCGGGTTGAACCGGGTATCAGATAGGTTTCGGACCGGGTGTCGGTCGGATACGGATCTTAGAATATCGGGTATAGTCGGTTTCGGATAGACTTCGCATCGGCACCGGGTCGAATTTGAGTTGGATCAAAGCGGGTCAAGTCAATATCGGATGACTGTCGGGTCGGATGACTGTCGAATTTCGGATACGTTCCAACTCGGATCGAACCAGATCGGATTATTGTCGAACCAAATCGGATTATCGGATCGGATCAGTTTTTGAAACCTCTATCCACAGGTAGTGGCTTCTCCTCTCAACACACCTTTCTCCAAGGTATTCGATGGATAATTCAGTTTTGATCCACTGAGAGATCCCCTCACACTGCTGCAAATCAAACGAGAAAGGTATTTTGGCTTTTATTTTTCTTTAATTTCACCCAATCTTAGGGTTCTACTATCGATTTTCCCAATTTTTTGTCAATTTTGTGCTGATTTTTGACGGTTTGATGTATCCTCATGAAATATGTTCTTAAAAATTGAAAGACTAAGTATATTTCAAATGCACATACATCAATAGAAACGGAAAACCATGAAATTGATGATGTCAATCTATGAGTTTTCTAGTGAAAAGTTGCAAGCAGCGAAGGAAAAAAATGTCGGGGAAGTTCGGAAAGCTTCGTCCAATCCTGAAGGTGTATCTCATGATCTTGTAAACTATTTCTTTCCTTCTTCCCTTCTTCGATTCAATTTCATGGATTAGCTTTTGTTTTTGAATAATTTAACAAATTCTGCTTATGTGGTCATGATTTTGTTCTTTCACCAATTCTATCTACATAATGCATTCTTATATTTTTTGATCTTTTGAACCTTCAACTTGGTGTGAGTACCTTTTTTCAAAAATTCATCAATTCATCAATTTTTAGGGCCTTTCAGTTGTGTTTAATTTTGTGATACAACTGCTTTCGTTTCATTTGGAGCCTTTCGATCGACATATTCTATCTACTTGATGAAACTGCTTCTGCCTTTCAAATGTGAGTTAAAAGTGTAATAATGACAAGAAACAAAAACTACCCCGCGTTAATTACCATATGTTCCTTGGTTATTCTTGTTAAACCTTAGAAAAGCACGTCTGCCATTGTAGTAATGGTGTTTGTACCTTCAAAGCATACTTGTCTACACAATTTTATTTCCTTTGCTTTATCTATTTAAAATACATCAAAGCTCAATGGATTTCCTGTTAGCAAGCTCTTATACTAGGGGGATTTTAAAACTTATTACAATGGAGAAAGGCTATTTAAAGATCTATGGAGTAGGAGATGATCTGTGATGCCACAAGAGGAAATGTCCATTTCTAGTTATGGAGCTTTTTGGATATAGAATGAGTTTTGGCTTGTAAATGATGATTGAGAAACCAATTTTGATAGTTTATTGTTTAGTGTGATTCAATGTTAATGATGATTGAGCTACCAATCTTTGAGCTTTTTATATAAAATTTCATCAAGTATTGAGTTTATGAGAGGATTCAGTTGGTGTTCACTACTACAAATCATCACTTGTGCCATGGGTAGAATCATGGCACAAGTTCCATATTGTCGTGGCTGTACAATATAGCCATGGAAATTCCACTTTGAAACTCTCGTGGCACAAGTGAGCGTAGCAAGAAGTTGCCATGGGAAAAACAGGGGCGTGGCATAAACTATATGTTTTTCCACGAGAAAAACTTGTGGCTACTATCTTACTTTAGCCACGAGAAAATTCGTGGCATGATTAGAACGTCCGTGGCAAGTTTGGTACTTCATGGCAAACAATGTCATTTAGCCACGGGCATAAATATGGCAAGAACGAACTGACATGGCTAGAAAATTTGCTTAGCTACGAGTATTGCCGTGGCAATTTTTGGCCAGTTTTAGTAATTTTTACTAGCCACGTTTTCACCTGTGGCTTGATAATTGAAATTATTAGTCCCAATATAAATCATTGGACAAAGACATTCAAGTCATGTATATAATGTATTGTCGCTATTAAAGAAACTTATAAACATGTCGCTTCAACCGAAGTGAATATCTCAAAAATGAAGTCCAAACTGAAATATATTATAGCTCAATGTTGGAGTACTTACATAAACAAAAACTTTTAAATCAAATAAAATCATAATATCCATAATAAAACAAATAGTTCAATCATTGTTCTAAAACAATGTAACATCTAATTTATAAATCTTGGTGCCATAATTTGTTGCTCCACATGTATGAATTTATGTCTCGTGCATCCAAACTCCTGCATAAGGCATAATACCAAAAGTAGGTAAGTAATAAAAAGGAGCGGCACAAGTAAAAAAAGGGAGAAAAAACACGATGATTAACAGTAAACGAAAATATCATCAATGAGTCCAAAATAAGAACCAAAACAACTCCGACAACAATCCATGACTACCCTAAACAAAGACCTTCAAACAGACACAAAAACAACCACAAAACAACAGTGCACTCATCCCGAAAATAGCATACAAATCAGCCCCAAAAAATCTCAAACCCATGATAGCCCTAAAATAGCAGTGCTGTCATCCCTGCCCAGCAAAACACAACAAACACTACAGCACTGCCACGCTACTGTTCTCTATCCTGGAATGCCCAGACACACCAACTGCCTCTGTTGACAGATATAGCTCTATTTGTAGCTACTGTTGTGACTAACCACCCTACTGCTAACACCGCGTATAGCACAATATTGCCCTCTTCATTCAGTGACGCACCTCCTGCGTATGTCCCTGCCCTTGACACACCTCCTTCCCACCCTTGCCACACCTTCCTGCCCCTTACCACATTCAAATCAGCCCCCAAACAACTCACAATCTTGTACCCCAAAACAGCAAAAACGCAACAGTAAAGGACAATAAACTAACATGATTATAGCAAGGTATAACCACAAATTCTATATCATGATACTAGTTCAAGTAATTCACATACAATTCCTAACTTCAACTAATTAAACAATATCAATCGGTGTAACAAAGGACAACAAACACATGTCAAGGTAAAATCAACAACCGTATAACAATAAGAAATAAAAAGCTTGCATACTTACTTTACGATCATGAATTGCCATCATCTGAATCGTCGTTACTGGTAGAATCTAGTCCATTAACTTGAAAGATATTTTTGAGCCTTTTCTCCCAAACCTTGCTGTTTGCTGCAATTTTAGCATCTACCTCATTCCTAGTGGCTTCGGCTTCTTTCCTTGCCAATTCTGCATCCTTTTTAGCTTCTTCGGCTTCTTTTCTAGCTTCCATAACTGCTTGCTCCGACGACTTTCGGACTTCAACCATCTCTTGGGCAAGATCAAGTCGTGAAGGCTTCACTTGAAAATGCTTTGTAATACTTTTACCGGGTCCATTGGCACGCAAATATCCATGCCTATCTTTTCAAAGCACATCCTGAAATATTTGTTCATCGATTTTTTCAATAACCCCTTGTTCTCTTTGCTCTTTTAATTTCTTCATCTCATCCTATATGAAAAAACAACAAATTAGTTAGGAAAAATTATAAAAGAATAGTTCTATAATAAATACTTAGAAAATAGCTAAAAGATTCATGTACTTACTACTGCATGTAGGTTATTGGCTAAAGTCTCCTCATTTACTTGCTTCTTTGATTTCCTGGCACGAGATTCTACCAACAAATCAACCCTAGTACATCTCCCTCCATTTTTGTTTTTCTATACGAACGACCATCAAATCAATTAAAATGTTAGTTAAATGTAAAAGGACGGTCACATAGTATAATATAAGATATAAATTTACTTACAATATCTTCTTTCAATCGAGCATAACTCTTAGTACCACTATAGTGAGGCATCTTCTGAAAAAACCTGCTGTTCCTTGCTTTTTTGCTCTTTGCCTAAAGAAAAAAAATTAAAACATACATTCATTACAACTGATTTTTCCATTTAATATATTTGTAAGCTACAAGTAACTTTACCTGAAATTTAGGGTTGCTCCAATGCTCAACTAAGTATTTCCAATCTCCTTTGTTCATATTTGGAGGTTTATTTTTGATACGTTGCTCTTTCGTTTTGAGCTCCGGATCATCAAAGTATTTAGCCTTCAGTTTGTGCCTACCATCTCTGAATAAACGTTGTGCATGTTTCAGGACAAATTGCTTCCTATACTCCATATCATCAAATGAGAATTTCTCCTTCAATTTATTAAAAATATAAAATATTTCGTTAATTTTGAACTTTGGCTTATGTAGAAGAATAATATAAAGCTATTGTTTAATAATTTCAAGTATATTACCACAATACATGCCCACAAATGGTCCAATGTTTCAAGTTTGAATTCATTCCAACCTTTGACTTGTATGGGACAAACTGAACGATTTCGTACTTGTTCACCCAAAAAGAAAGCGAACAATGATGAATTTGGACCAATTGGGATTCCATCCTCGTCAAATTCTACATTGATTTTCTCCCTAGGAGGTAATGCAATAAGCTTTCTACAATATACCGTTCCTCTTGTTTTCGTGACGGTACCTAATAATATTAGAGAAACAAAAAGTTATAATCAATAATGATTGGTGATATAAATAAAGTATGGGATATTCTCTTTGGTAGCCCCTAACTTTTAATTTATCTCAGTGGTAACTTTTTGTTTGACCTATTATCAGTGGTAGACCCTAACTAGTATTAAAATTAAAACCATAACATTAATTTTTTTTTAGCCGTTAATCTGCTGTTAAATTAGCCTTAAACTAGTTGATCCTAGATTAAATTAAACCCTTACCCTGACCCCACTACCTATTTTCCTCCTTCCATTGCTATAAAAACAAGCTTTCACCCTCATTCTATTTTTCATCCTTCCATTGTTATTAATACGACCTTTCACCATCCTCACTAGATTCTATCTTCCTACCCTAATTCCATGACTTCATCTTCAAACATAAACCCTAATTCCATGCATGCCCCTATTGTCACCATGGATGCAACACTCAGATTCGCAAAAATTAAGGTTTGTAAATGTGACCCCCCAAACATGCTCGAGGTTCGCATTTCTAGAAGTAGTACAAATCCTCAAAGGCTTTACTGCAAGTGCAGATCTTGTGATGTATTTTATAGCCGTTAGAGGTGGTGTTGTTGAAGGTGGTATTGATATCTATCAATTAGCCAACATCATGAGAAGAAAAATGAAGGTGTTGCTGAAGGTCAAACAAAAATTTCAATAAAAAATAAGAATAAAATTATTTTAAAAAATTGAAAGGAGGTTCATTACAGAAATAAGGTACATAATAATGTCTATAAATATTTTAAGGTCAGCCAAAATGAAATCAAGAACAAAAAAGGTACCTGGAAGATGAAAATTTGATGGCTGATGAAGATGTTATAAACGACCCGAAATTAACCCAAGTTATCACCAAAATTCTTGATGACAATCAAAAACCAATACCGAATGTTGATTTTTCCCAGATTTTTTTCGATATAACTATTATAATCTTTCACTTAAAATTTTTGTTGCGTTATTAATGGAGGAAGAATTCGGAGATGAATAGAGAAGAGGAAGGTGAACACTTTATGAGAGTGGAGGGAGTTTGAACTTTGGGAGAAGAAATTTTTTGCTTAAGGAGTAATTACGTAGTGGGGTCAAGGTATGGGTTTAATTTAATATAGGGTCAACTAGTTTAAGGCTAATTTAACAGCAGTTTAACGGCTAAACACTAATTAATGTTATGGTTTTAACTATAATAGTAGTTAGGGTCTACCACTGATAATATGCCAAACAAAAAGTTACCAATGAGAGAAATTAAAAGTTAGGGGATACCAAAGAGAATTTCCCATAAAGTATACATATAAATATATGAAGTACACCATATTTGAATCTTAATTAAGAATATTTGTTGTTATTAAAATGATCATCATATTTTTATTTGTTTTCTTTACCGTGATTGTGTGTGTTTGTGTGACTGTAAGTGTGCAATTGTGACTGTGTGGGTGTGGGTGTGGGTGTGGGTGTGGGTGTGGGTGTGGGTGTGGGTGTGGGTGTGGGTGTGGGTGTGGGTGTGTGAGTGCGACTCTGAGTGCGTGTGTGAGTGTGAATGTGAGTGCGTGTGTGAGTGCGACTGTGAGTGTGTGTGTGAGTGCGAGTGTCAGTGTGTGTGTGAGTGCGAGTGTCAGTGTGTGTGCTGGTGCATGAGGTGTGTGTGTGTGTGAGTGCGACTATGAGTGTGTGTGTGAGCGTGGCTGTGAGTGTGTGTGTGAGTGTGAGTTGTGTGTGTGTGCTGGTGCATGAGGTGTGTGTGCGTGTGCATGAAGAGGTGTGTGTGGGTGTGCGCTTGTGGAAGGGTGTGTGTGCACAGGGGTGTGTTGGTGTATGCAGCAGGGTGGCAGGGGGCTGCAAGGAGGGCAGGGGGAACCAGAGGTGTGTGTGTGAGTGCGATGGTAGGAGGAACTGTGTATGGTGCTGTACAAGCTGTGAAAGCATTTTTTAAAAAAAAATCCCTGCACCAGGGTGGTGTATGGCACTACTACAAAAAATCCCTAAGTAACCGGTTAAAAATGGCCTAAGAAACCTGTTAATAACCGGTTTACATCTAATAGGTGTCCTTGGTTGAGAAACCGGATTTATCCGCTGGTTTCTTAAATAAAGCAAAGACATGTGATACCATAGTTAACTGGTTCCTCAGGTCTATGATTTGACACTTACACACGCCTGCAAAGGTACGTGTCATTTACCATACCCGGTGTCTCAATTTGTTTACTCAAGATAGTAACCGGTTTCCTTCCTTTATTATTCAAATCAAACTTCCCATCCCAACGGTTTTAGTTCATACTACAATTACTGCTAGATGTTTGAAGATTTCAAAGTTGTTCTCTACAAAATGATGGAACCAACAAAAATAAAAGAATCATTAAAAGTGAAAGTCAATCACAAATCTAAAGCCAATTACACGAGAAACCATCAAAACCAATTAACATATATATGAAATTGGTAAATTCACTCAGAGCAGCCCATTCATCCAAAGATAAAATATGAACCAAATCATCTACTGTATAAATAATAATATGAAAATCCAAAAACCCAGATCTAATATACATGCATAACGAAATTATGTCCAAACAACAAAAAGAATTGAGAGACAAAATCTGAAGAGCAACTAAACATATGACGATGGGCTATAATAATTCTTGTAGCGAAGAGGAGGATGACAAAGGCGAATCGACGATGGATCACTGGTCCAGTTGCGAAGTGTAAGAGGAGAAACTTAATGACGTTCTTGTGTATAACCATAATATTCACCACTATTTTTCAAAATTGACAATCCATTCTTTCTATCCTTAATACGATTGAATGAGTTGTGAAATGAATTGAAAAAATCGAGGGTGAGAGAGAATCAAGCAATTGATTTGGGAAGGTGAAGATCCAGGAGATAGAAGTTCAAAGAACATGGCTATGGTGAGAAGAAGTAAATGCAATTACTGATACTTAGGCTGAAACTGAAAAGGTGACAAAGTGGGAGGCGGCTAAGTGAAGGAGTGACTCGTTAAATAAGAGAGGGAATTAAGGTGGCAGACCTCAGAAACCGGTATCGCAAACGCCAGATTTCTCTTTATTTTCTTTGTTCTTATTATGGGCCATAAAGGATACCAGGACACCTGTCATTATAGAAAATAGGTTTCATAATTTAGGAGACCTGCTATCTCATTAAACAAGTGGCTTAACAATGGTTTCTTTGGCCAATTTTGTAGTAGTGTGGCAGCTCCGCCCTGTGTGTGCGTGTAGAGGAGTGTGTTGGTGTGTGAAGCAGTGGTGGTAGACGGCTGCAAGGAGGGTTTCTGTGTTGTGATTCGTGTAAACTGTGTATGGTGCTGTACAAGCTGTGAAAGCATTTTTTAACCTGTCACGCATATAGACTTACAAGTTCATATGAGGTCTTACCAAAATGCCACACAATAACTTCAATGCCACACAACTCAAATCCAAACAGACATTATAAGAATTAGTGAAAAGGGTGAAAAGGAAAAAGAACAACAGAAACCACACAGGCCAACAAATTAGAGGAAAGCATCAAGCATGACAGAATGATGGTCATCTTTCGAAAATATAACTAAAGCACTAACCACAGCATTCACCTTGTATCTTAGGCTATGAATTATGGTTCGAGTGGAAAAACCTTGGAGGTCTAATAAGGTATATAAAGGTCGAATAAGGAAGTAAGCATTGTACAGATTGGAAAAGAAATTAAGCTTACCAGAAATATTGTGATCCCCTTCTACATTTAAAAGGGCGTTGCTCGGCGAATCACCGTAAATTTCATCAATTTCAGCAGCAGATGCATCGCCCAAGCCAATTCCTTGTCCAATTCGTACATCTTGATCAAAGTTTGGCTCCATATTGTCACAAATTATGATATCTTCTTGATTTTCTAAATTTGATAAAAGGAAACAATGAATCACGTAGATAAAACTGGTTGGTTGAATCTTTACTACAAAAAAAATTAGATGAACTCGATATAATGCTATAGCAAGTCAATGTTGGAATATAGATTCTACAACCTTGCCCCCACCCCCCTTTACCACCCATGCCCACTATCACCCCCTGCCCAACCCGGGCCAACCCCCCACAAAAAATAAAGGGAAGGAGCACAAGAATATGCAAAATGTTGGGTAATAAAAAAAACCTCAAAATAAGTCCATTGAAAGTAGCTATAAGAAATAAGAAAAAAACAAGCGGGATAAGATTTTAACTTAAAATATCTTCTTCCGTTTCAATATTATCCTCATTCCCAATAGATTGCTTCGCATCTAGATCATGTATATCTACAACATAAAGAAGAAGACATTAAGCTTTACCTACGTTATTTATATAATCAAAACTTAAAAAAATTCATACCTTCCTCCAAATCAATATTATCGTGATCTTCATCCATTTGTTCTTGACTATTAATGGCTGCATTTCATGATTAGTTTATACTTCAGTCATAGGTTTTTAAAATATCAAACCCATATAGTATCAAATAGATCAATCCACAAAAAATGACCTTTTTTCACAAATTCTAAAGCCGATGAAAGTGATCTGAATGCTTTATGCCCCACAACGGCTTGCTATTGGTTCTTGTTCATTTTCAGAAACTTGCCCACTGACATCGGCGGAATGAACTTGCCCTTTTTCTTCTCATTTCTAGCTTCATTAGTCTTAGCCAAAAAAAAAGAATCGTTGCAATAACAAGAACTATTGAAATTTATGTAAAGCATTTGTATTACTATTTTATTGAAATACCTTATTCGAAATCACAACCTCGGCTTCTTTCTCACATTCTTCATTTAAATCATCATCGGGAACATACTCATCATCATCATCCAAAGTGTCTTTGTTCTTTCCTTTCTTTCTCTTTTCTTTACCATTCTCAACCAAACTTGTTAAAGAGGATGTGATACGTCTAATACCCAAGGACTCTAACAATGAGTTGTTGGCTTGAATATTCAAATGCCTTTGTTCCTCGTACTTATTCAATGGAGTTGTGACATGCTTTGGAACAGTAGGTCCTCCCTTTCTTGACATTCTAAAATTAATTTAAGAAACAAATATCCATTAACACAGGCATAACCATAAGATGACCAATAAATCGCCTAATACTTCAAAGATGAGAAATCATGTGGTCTATTAAAGCAGGCAACTATAGCCAAATATGGTACCAATTTCCATAACTATTAAAAATTGTGAATTCATTTAATGTGCATCACAAAACTCCAAATGATCTCCTTTATTGTCAAAGATTAGCTTTATGTAATTATAGCTTCCAATTTTTCACCCTCCAAGTATCAGCTTGTTATACCTTTTCTCAACCTTAATCAGAGTGAATATTGTCAATTAGTTACAAATTATAATTTACCAGATCATATGCATCATATACAACACAGATTAGAAATTCATCAATAATCAAACTAGAGTTACTATAGGAAATTGATGGTCTCAAGACACTCATAGCTTAATGTACTGATGAGAAAGATATGCTTAAGATGGCATACGAGGAATTGGATCAGACTGTTGAAGAAGAAAAAAGGCTGCAAATGTTGGTGTGTGTGCGTGAAGAGGGGTGTGTGTGTGTGCAGAGGGTTGTGTTGGTGTGCAAAGGGCTGTGTTGGTGTGTGCTGCAGGATGTTACGATGTTGCAAGGAGGGTAGGGAGGCTGCAGGGCAGCGGTGGGGTTGTGGAGGCTATGTAGGGCTGAAATGTATGCACTTCTACAGTTTATTGTTGCACTTATCAATGAAATGTATGCACTTCATCTTCTTAAACAATATACAATTATTTACTTCAATATTTAGATTTTAGACTAATATTTTGAGTATTAACACAAAATTATGATACCCTATTGAATATTAGACATGGGATTAGGGAGCTTAAAAGACTGAGCAGACATGGCAAATGCTACATGTCACTCCATTGATCCCTACTCCAGTATCTCAATCTTCCCTTCAGCGTCTCACTCCTCTTCTCTGTTTTTTCTCAACTAACTCAAGTTGACTAAACTAATGAATGACCAGATTGCTAGTTGCAATTAATCACTTTCTCAGCCCTTGTTCTTAGAGTTCTACTCTTGTTGCATTGTTAGATAATTGAAGTAATGCACTGCAGTCTGTACATAGTCTGAACTAGTTTTTAAGATGTTATGCTTCGTATTAGTTTCATGTTCACTGCATGTAACGGCTCTTATGTACCATGGTTTTGGTGCCACCTAGTACAAGTCAGCTTCAGCAACACTAATCTAAAGACAAGATCAATCTCACACCCTATAGCACCAATTTCTTAAACAATATACAATTATTTACTACAATATTTTGTCAATTATACAGTGCTATTTACCAGAGTGAATATTGTCAATTAGTTATAAATTATAATTTACCAGATCATATGCATCATATACAATACAATTAGATTAGAAATTCATCAATAATCAAACTGGAGTTACTATAATCAACAAAGATATTCAACAATTAAAAAAATCTTCAACGCCATTCACAACACAAGTCGCTGATTAAACAAAAATTGATAAGTCTGCTTAATCATTTTATAATTAAATAGAAATCGAATTAATTAGAAAAGAGTGATAGAAGAAATTAACCTTGCTTGATTAGATTGTGATCAAATTTCTTGTCAAATTGATCCAATTGCAATAGAATCAACCAAATGAAAAGGAGAAGAACATGAGATCCTTGACGGTAATGAATTTGGGTTTACTTGTGAATTGGCGCCAACGATTGACGGTTCACGTGGTGGCTAATGGTGGCCGTTCTTCCCTTCACATGAGATGGTGGCCGTTCTTCCCTTCAAAGGAGATGGTGGCCGTTTACTTCACAAAACGGTTGTATATTTCCACAAGAGATGGGGAATAGTGGAATGGAACCTCAATGGCGTTGACTGTGTCGTGACAACTGTTAAGTTAGTGGCAAAAAATTTGGCTCCATATTTTTTGCGCCTTTTAATTTTAGTCAAATATTTTATTTTTAATTAACGAGTGCATTATGTAACAAGGTGGCCCGTAAATTTTATATCAGCTATTCTATCATTATATAATAATAACGCTCCATTGATTTTAACCTATATTCAGTTCTTACTATAAAATAAGTTCTGATGAGGTATAACAAGGTTGAATGAGTTCGAATAAAGTCGAAAAAGATGTCATCTAATAAGGTAAAATAAAATTGAATTAGATTTAATAAGGTCTAATAAGGAATAACGCCGAATAAGGTCTAATAAGAAAACAAAATTAGATAAGTTAAGTTTATATAAGTTCAAATAAGCAAAAATAACTTGAAAAGAACATAGTCTACAAGAGCTCTGAATATTATGCTAAATACCCTACCATTTTCAATAAGGTATATTAAGATCGAATAAGGTCTAATAAGGCCGAATAAGGTATATTTAGGTCGAATAAGGTTGAATAAGGTCTAACAATATTTCACCTAATAAGTTCGAATAAGGTCTAATAAGTTCGAATAAGGTCTAATAAGTTCGAATAAGGTCTAATAAGGTCTAATAAGGCCGAATAAGGTCTAATAAGGTAAATGAAGGTCGAATAAGGTTGAATAAGGTTTAATAATGTTTCACCTAAGAAGGTCGAATAAGGTTGAATAAGGTTAAATAATGTTTCACCTAATAAGGGGAATAAGGTTTAATAAGGCCGAATAATGTATATTTAGGTCTAATAAGGTAAAATAAGGCCGAATAAGGTCGAATAAGGTTTAATAATGTATATTAAGGTCGAATAAGGTTGAATAAGGTCTAATCAGGTTTCATATAATAAGGTCTAATAATATCGTCTAATAAGGTATATTAAGGTCCAATAAGGTCTAATAGGGTCGCTTAAGGTCTAATAAGGTATATTAAGGTCTAATAAGGTCAAATAGGGTCGAATAAGGTCGAATAAGGTCTAATAAGGTTGAATAAGGTCTAATCAGGTTTCATATAATAAGGTCTAATAATATCGTCTAATAAGGTCAACTAAGGTATAATTAGGTTGAATAATAACGTCTAATAAGGTTTAAAGGTCAAATAAGGTCTAATAGGGCCGATTAAGGTCTAATAAGGTATATTAAGGTCGAAGAAGGTCTAATAGGGCCGAATAAGGTCGAATAAGGTTGAATAATGTCTAATTATGTTTCACCTAATAAGGTCTAATAATATCGTCTAATAAGGTCGACTAAGGTCTAATAAGGTTGAATAAGTTCTAATAAGGTATATTAAGGTCCAATAAGGTCAAATAGGGCCGAATAAGGTCGAATAAGGTCTAATAAGGTTGAATAAGGTCTAATAGGGCCGAATAAGGTCGAATAAGGTTGAATAATGTCTAATTAAGTTTCACCTAATAAGGTCTAATAATATCGTCTAATAAGGTCGACTAAGGTCTAATAAGGTTAATAAGGTCTAATAAGGTATATTAAGGTCCAATAAGGTCTAATAGGGCCGATTAAGGTCTAATAAGGTATATTAAGGTCCAATAAGGTCTAATAGGGCCGATTAAGGTCTATTAAGGTATATTAAGGTCCAATAAGGTCAAATAGGGCCGAATAAGGTCGAATAAGGTCTAATAAGTTATATTAAGGTCGAATAAGGTCTAGTAAGATTGAATAAGGTCTATTAAGTTATATTAAGGTTGAATAAGGTCTAATAAGGTATATTAGGTATATTAAGGTCTAATAAGGTATATTAGGTATATTAAGGTCCAATAAGGTCTAATAGGACCGATTAAGGTCTAATAAGGTATATTAAGGTCCAATAAGGTCAAATAGGGCCGAATAAGGTCGAATAAGGTCTAATAAGTTATATTAAGATCGAATAAGGTCTACTAAGGTTGAATAAGGTCTAATAAGTTATATTAAGGTTGAATAAGGTCTAATAAGGTATATTGAGGTCCAATAAGGTCTAATAGGGCCGATTAAGGTCTAATAAGGTATATTAAGGTCCAATAAGGTCAAATAGGGCTGAATAAGGTCGAATAAGGTGTAATAAGTTATATTAAGGTCGAATAAGGTCTACTAAGGTTGAATAAGGACTAATAAGTTATATTAAGGTCGAATAAGGTCTAATAAGTTATATTAAGATCTAATAGGGCTGAATAAGGTTTAATAAGTTATATTAAGGCCGAATAAGGTCTAAGAGAGCCGAATAAGGTCGAATAAGGTTAAATAATGCATGTCTAATTATGTTTCACCTAATAAGGTCTAATAATTTTATCTAATAAGGTCGAATAAGGTCTAATAAGGTTGAATAAGGTCTAATAAGGTATATGAAGGGTGAATAAGGTCTAATAGGGCTGAATAAGGTCGAATAAGGTATATTAAGGTCTAACAATGTCTAATAAGTTCGAATAATGTCTAGTAAGGTTGAATAAGGTCTAATAAGGTATATTAAAGTCGAATAAGGTTGAATAAGGTCTAATAATATCACCGAATAAGGTCTAATAAGGTTGAATAAGGTATATTAAGGTTTAAAGGTCTAATAAGGTATATTAAGGTCTAGTTTGCTTTGGCCTCATCATGGTGTTTCGATCTTAAAACTTATCAATCTTTTCCGAAATGAATCACAAGTTGCCATTTGGTGAAAACTGAAACCATGATTCTGCTTTAGCTATGTTTTATACCAAATTTATTATTTACAAATTTTGTCAATGATAACATTAGATTAATCAAAATATAAATACATAAATATAAAAAGTAAATTAAACTTTCATAGCGAAGCTCAATATATAATTGTACCAAGTGTCTTCATCCAACCAAAAGTACCAAAATGTGAATCTGAAATCTATAGTTTTTAATATAACTAATAATATTTAAAAAAAAAGATACACAAAACGAAATATTAAATTGTAAGCTAATTGTGTTGAATATCTTGTAGCGTCACCGAAGAGCTATCCATATTGACTCCGATCCATTCCCTTAAATTAAAGATCTGTCGTCACATAAAAACAATAAATATAAAGATCAATAACAAGAGATTAGTGCTATTCGATTAAATTTTTTCTTACAAAGATGTGAAGCAGAAAGAATTTGGCGCAATAAAAAGCTGGATACACATTCAATAGCAATTCTGAAAGTACTTAAAATAGAAACAAATATTCAAATTAAGTAATCACTAGTGGAAAAAACATCATTAGCTAAGAAACTCTGAAAATCCGAGTTCATTTGATCAGGAAAACAGATTAATGTATAACATAAGAGTACATACAAACAAAGAACACAAAGTTCATTTGAAGAAAATCGATCATCTTTTAGCTTAACCAAGCAAGAGAAATGAGAGACTGCCTTTTATGATTAGGAACTTCTTTTTATTGCAGGATTTTCTCAAAGAAACAGAGCAACAATAATCAAGTATTCAGGTCATGGATGACAAGCCAAAATCACACACAATTGAAAGAATTAGTAATGGTTCATTTGCTGTCAGCCTATCACTATTCGATTCCGGTCTTTAGTTTTAAGATTTTGAAGGTCTATGATAAAGGTTGTATAATAACGTCAAATGTTCATGTATAAGGGTACTGGGAATGAGAATATCCCAACTGGTAACTCTATGTAGCTTATTAGCAGCATCAATGATGGTATAACTTTCATCATAAAGTGCCATTATCTTTCCATCAAAAGAGATTATTGTAATAATATGCACATACAACAATGAAGAAAGAAATGTAGAATTGCGGCAACTAGAATGACTATCTTTTATATTGAACAGGGTTTAGTACAATGATAGAAGTTCTTTTCTGGTTTTGACTGTTTGAATTTAGGTTCAAACACATATTCAGCATACCAACAATAATAGATTCGTAGCTATACCAATTTGTCTAGAAGAACAAGTAATGATGAGGCACCAATCACAATTCATCATACCACTACCAGTAATAATCACAAAAGGACAAAGCACAACACCATAGGATATGGGTACCACTAAACATCTGGCTCAGAAAATTCCTTAGTGAAAGATGCAAGGCATCAAACCATTCCTTTGAGAAACATATGTGAACTTGAGGATCTGTACCAGGACTCTTTAGATATGGCATAGCTGCATACGAGGTGGAAACGTCAGACCATATGAGACTAAGGCAATATCGAAAAATACTGCCACTCTAGAAACATAAGATTAACTACATAAAAATGAAAACAGACCAAACCATGGAGGTCCAATCATTGCCTTTCAGCTGCAAGGTATCACCTAGCATATCAAAAAACTCTTTGACTTTGTCGTTTCTGCCTGAATGCACAACATGTACTATATAGTAGCGGAGAATAGAGACCTCCTGTTTTGACGATGTAGCATAAAGCACTGTCTCAGAAGAGAAACAGTTCTTAAAGAAACTAAGGAGGCCAACCAATTTTTCAGCCTCAAACTTAGGTATGTATTTTGTGAAGATCAAGTCTAATATCTTGTCCACTTGAAAACCTTTCCCAACATCCGTATTTAGTTCCATTTCAAAAGCTTGTAGAGTACTTGTGAAACCTCTGAATACAAGAAAACCTCTCACCAGCTCCTCCGCGTACTGCATATTTTCCATCTTCTCCTATAATTCAAAGTTCAAACACAATAATTCAATCATTTTCACCTCACTGTACACTAGAAACTAACAAGTAGCAGGGGATATAGGAAGTACTTGACGCATAATAAGCCGGGTTGTTCTTGGCAGCCACAACTACAGTTGGGACAGAATGTTATCGTCGGGCTGTAAAATACAGACAAGGAAACACAGCAAGTAGGGGCAGATGCTGCTTTAAATTGGGAATAAGTACATATCACCCTGTGTGTACCTGTAAAAAGCCGAAGACACCAAAATGGTTCATTCACCAAGCATATGAAAAAAAGCAAGGATTCAGCTTGCAGTTGCAGGACTAGTCTTGACTTTTGAGGGATCAATAGCAGAAAATATTATAACAACCAGCAAAATCAGATACAGCAGATATTGCAGCATATTCATAGATACTTTTTTGTTGCAAAAGCTCAAAACCTTCACTTAAATTGTTGTGAAGTAGAGTTGAGTCTGTCAGAAGTAAGAATTTCAATAACAAATGTGACAACACCAAGAAATTCTACAAAATCATCTAATGAAGGTCTGTTTTATATTTTGGCAATACAGACAAGCCCGAGTTTATGCCCCCCTTTCAGTCCTATACATAAATATGCTTACAGACCATGTTCAAAACAATCATTTCGGATGGGTTCCATTCTGTTTTTGAGTCAGACCACATTTGTACAAGTTATGAAAATCCTGCTGCTGATTGTGGTAAAAATCGAGTCTTTTGAAGTAGAACTAGTACAGCTCCTGCTACTTTCATGCTAGAAGTGGAATAAAGAGTATAACAAACATACCTCAAATGCCAGCCTTAGGAACTGATAATATTGTGCAACTATTTGACTTGCTCCTGCATATCAGTAAATAAGATCAGTTTGAGTCCTCCCGTTCACACCTCCTCCCCTCATCTTTTTGAAAGAAAATGGTATAGTATAGGTTCTGTGCATTACCTTTGGAGAAATTGAGGGTGAAAGTAGGCTGATCAGCTCCGAGGTAGTTAATGTGGAAGACAAGCTCTTCTGGGAGATCTTCTTTGCTCCTCCAGACGACCCACCCAACTCCGGCATAAACAAGACCATACTTGTGACCAGTCACATTTATACTCTTCACCAATGGTAACCGGAAATCCCATTTAAGATCAGGGTATACAAATGGAGCGACAAATCCTCCACTTGCTGCATCTACTTGTATTGGAGTGTTCCACCAGCGTTTCCATGAGATGATTAGCAGAATAGAGAAAGAGAAAGAGAGAAAGAGAAAGAGAGAAAGGAGCAGAGGATAAAGATTAAGTTTTGGTATATATATGATTAGCAGAAAAGCAACTATGAAGCCTTGTTTAAGTTTCAAGATAGGATCAGATAAGTTTAGTTAAAGGCAACTGGCGGATAGATTTTTTATTGGGCTCAGTTACTGAACTTTCAGTAACATTTGCAAGAGTTCTTTTCGGAGACAATTCCAAACATAGATCACGGAAATCCCTGATATAGGCTACCTGAGTTGGATTCACAACTGTGATAGGTCGAAGAACGTTGTAACAAGTGCAGACAAGAGTTTTTTTTGTAAGAGAATATAGCCTGGTTAATAAGGGTAAGGAGTGACTCAAACCTAGGACCTGGACACTGGTGATCTTCATCTTAAATATAAACTTACCCAGTTTTCTTGTTTTTCGCGGCAAGAAGGTCGTTCAAGAGTTTGACATCTTCAAACTCGCCATTGAGGGTGGATCCTAGAATGGCCGCCACACATATGGTGTTCTCATCCACCAAGTCTACAGCTTTTGCAGGGTCCATCACATAGCATCCTTCACTTAGCTTCACTTCGGTCCTATACACACACACACACCTCTGCACACACACACACGCCTCTGCACACACACACACCTCTGCACACACCAACACACCCCTCTGCACACACACACACACACCTCTGCACACACCAACACACCCCTCTGCACACACCAACACACCCCTCTGCACACACACATCCCCCTCTTCACGCACACACACAGACCTCATGCACCAACACAAACCTCATGCACCAACACTCACACACACTCACTGTCGCACTCACACACATACTGACACTCACACTCGCCTATATACTCTTAGTCGCACTCATACACACACTCACACTTATAGTCAAGTCGCACACTTACTGTCACACCAACACTCACAGTCACGGTAAAGAAAACAAATAAAAATATGATGATCAATTTAATAACAACAAATATTCATAATTAGGACTTGTGTCTTATCATGAGAAGGTAAAAATACACAAATACCGGAAACAAAAATAATCCAATTCGCGAAAATAAGAAAAAAAAAATACATTCATGCAAGATCACTATCATCATTGCTGGTCTCACTATCACTCCCAATATCAACACCTTCATCTTCATCTTCATATCCATCCACATCTTCATTCTCATTAAAATCTTTGGGTTGATTTGCAGCATCGGCATTTATCGTCAAGTCTTCAATATCATTTCTTACGCTAGAAATTGAATCATCAACCTCCTCCAGATCTATCGCCGGTAAATGTGAATCACTACAAGACTTTAAAACTTGTTGCAAGGCAACATCTTCTTCTTCAACAATTTCCTCCTTTTCTGACACATTGTAGTGATGCCTTGGATGGCTTTTGACAACGACAAGCCAATTGGGATCAAACCCATCCTTAACATAGAAGACTTGGTGAGCTAGTGACATGGGCACAAAAGGTTCTTTAGTTCGCAACCTAGATCGGCTATTGACACTAACATAACCATGGTTGTCAATTTTCATACCTCTACCAATACTATGAACATTCCACCAATCACAACCAAACAAGACCACACATTTCCCATCCAAATATTGTAGCTCAATTATGTCTGTCAAGATTTCATAGTAGTCATCTTTCTTAGTAGTCATCTTTCTTAGTGCCTGAAATACCTTTGACCATAACCCCACTATTTTGGGTTACCCTCTTTCTCTCGGTATCCCTTGTGTGAAATCTAAAGCCATTTGCAATATACCCGCCAAAGCATTGGAACCTTTGAAAGGGCCTACACTTAAAGTGCGTAAATCTTTAAGTACTTGATCATCACAATCAAAAGGCAACTCTGCGACCTAGTTCAAACAAACCAGGATTCATCATCAATGTGTGATAAAAAACAAAAACAAATAGTTAATTATTGACATACCCGATCACAAAACCAATCGACTAAATTTTTGTCCCATGCACCGCCTTTTTCATACTCACTGAAAAACGAAAAGTTTGGATTACAACTTACGTAATCTTTAGGGCAAACAAAAATAATATGTTTATACAAAAGGTTAGTTCATACTCTATGTATGCTTCTGCTTTGTCACAATTCTTCAACACACACTCTTGACATTGAGCTAATTGTTCTTTTGTCAAAGATCTACTTTTCCCCTTACCCAAAGGAACTCCACACGAGGCAAATATTGATAAACCTTTGTAGTCATCATCAACGACATATGCGTTTCTCTCTGGTTGGTTAAATTTTGTTTCAATGTCATCTAGATACTTCGAACAAAAAAACATAAAAAAACATACATTCCTCGACAATATAGCCTTCTACAATGGAACCTTCTGTTCGATGTTTGTTTCGAACATAAAACTTGTATTTACGTAAAAGCCTGGAAAGGTAAGAGCCATAACCGTATGAACAAAAGTTATTTCTAGCAATTAAAACAATAACTCGATCATACAAAAAGAATACCTTTCAATGGGGTACATCCATCGATATTGTACTGGTCCTCCCATCTTTGCTTCAGCTACGAGATGGACACACACATGCACCATCGAAGTAAAAAAGGATGGGAGAAAAATCTTCTCCATCTCACACAAGGTGACCACAATTTCACGTTCAAGATTGTCTAAGTCTTTCACTTTCAATGACTTGGTACACAAATCTTTAAAAAATGTTCCTAATCTAACAATCACCTCGTATACTTTAGGATGTGACACGCCGCGAATCGCAAGTGGCAATAACTGCTTCATTAACACATGGCAATCATGAGTTTTTAAACCACGAACCTTACGTTTATTAACATTGATGCATTTTGAGATATTAGAGGAATACCCATCAGGAAACTTTACATCCCCTAAAAACTTGCATACCCTTTCTTTCTCACCTTTAGACAATGTATAAAGTGCCGGAGGAATGTGCTATTTTCCATTCTTCAACTTAGGAGCTAGATGTTTCATAATATTAACACGATTCAGATCGTGCCTAGCCTTTATGTTATCCTTCGACTTACCCTCAACATTTAGCAAGGTACCAAGAATGTTGTCGCAAACATTTTTTTCAATATGCATGACATCGAGGTTGTGACGAAGCAAAAGAGTACTCCAATATGGCAATTCAAAAAAAATATTTTTCTTTTTCCAATTATCATTTCTCTTTGGTGGCTGGATAGCTTTTCCGAATTTCATACCTTCAAAGTCACTAAGTTGAGTCAAAATTTCAACACCAGATAACCGCTTAGGAGGACCTCTTTTTTCTACTTTCCCATCAAAAGATTTACTATCCCGCCATTTATGGTTAGTAGGTAAGAAGCGACGATTATCCATATAGCAACATTTCCCTTGATTAGGTAAACGAAGGGATGAAGTTTCTGTCAAACAACAAGGACATGCCTTATTACCTTTAGTAGACCATCCTGACAAGTTTGCATATGCTGGAATGTCATTAATGGTCCATAGCAATGCCGCATGCATCTGAAAATATTCATCTTTTGATATATCATACGTTTTAGCTCCCCACAACTCCTTTAGCTCCTCAATCAATGGTTGCAAGTACACATCTATGTTGTTTCCAGGCCCATTCTTCCCGGGAATTAACAAAGATAGTATAGTATAAGGTTGCTTCATACACATCTCTGGCGGGAGATTATACACAACAACTACTACTGGCCATATACTGTAGTCACTTCCTTGACCACTAAATGGATTGAACCCGTCACTTGTTAAACCCAACCTCACATTTCGACCATCTGAGGCAAATGGACGATGGGTCTTATCAAAATGCTTCCAAGCTTCACCGTCAGCCGGATGATGAAGAACTCCAGCTTCTTCTTTTCTAGTGTCACAGTGCCATCTCATGAAACTTGCTGTTTTGGAAGACATAAACAACCTTTGCAACCTTGGTTTAAGTGGAAAATAACGTAGCACCTTGGGGGAAGCTCTGTTACGCTCTTTATCACATATGTTACACTTGATAAGGTTAGAATTCCCTTTCCAAAAAAGCATGCAGTCATTTTCACAAGCTTCTATTTTCTCGTAGTCGAAACCTAGGTCAGTAATCATCTTTCATGCTTCATAATAATTCGATGGAAAGTCTGCACCCTTTGGTAAAACATCCTTGTACATTCTAAGCATACTATTAAATGCCTTATTAGTCATTCCATCCATACATTTTATTTGGAACAACTTCAAAATAAATGACAATTTTGAATGATTATCAGAGCCAGGGTATAAAGGTTGTTTAGTATCTCTCATTAATTTAGCAAAACATTTTGCCTCTTTTGAACCCTTTGCATATTTGTGAACAATAGGCTCTGCAAATTGATGTTCATGCTCATGCTCATGGTCATCATCTTGGTGCTCAACAGCTTGCTCATCACCTGAATCATCACCAAACAATATTCACCAAACAACCCGGGACCATTTGTTTCATGAACCATCCGAAATATATCATCATTACTTCCATCTCCTAAATCAATTCTACTTCTTTTCGATGCGGGTTTATATTCACCATGATAAATCCAACGGACATATGACTTCACGATTCCATTAAGTACCAAATCACTATATATTTCTTCCCTGACCTTATGTCGAGTGTTGTTACACCGCTTACAAGGACAAGAAACCTTCTTTTCGTCTTCTTCTTTGTCACCACTCATAGCCAAATCCTTGAAAGCAAAATCAAGAAACTCTTCAACTCCATTCAAATATAATTCATTTGTCCTATCACCACATTGCATCCAATCCAATCTCTTTCTCAAAACCCCTAAATATTCCATGTCTTAAGGATAACTACAAGATAGAGAAACATATAATATTTTAACTTAAATAATAATAATAGGATCAATCATAATATAAGTTAACGTTCTCAAAACTGCCCATGCCATTTAATACTTATACATGTCCAATTCTCCGCAGATGATTAGGATAGTCATAACTGAACAAATATACAGTTTACCAAAAAGGTGTTTTTCATTATTCCATATATATGCAATAATGTATACACAAGAAAAGATTTCCAAATAGAAGTAGCTTACTAATGTCACGTCACTTACAAATTTAGTAGTAAGAAGATTGTTGGAACACACCAAAAGGATCAATATTTGCACACAGCCACTAAGATATCTATCCTTGATGAAAATTCTAAAGGGAACCTTCACCCTTTCTTTCTTATTTTAAATTAAGGGTTGGGGGTGTAAGCAAGATTATAGTATTAAAATAACTTGTGTAACTATTAGGTAGAAGCATGACCTGTAAGTATGAGGGAGAATTGGCCATTTAAGATGAAGACTATAGATGAAATGAAAAATACATACATGGACGGCGACTAGATCAATGGATCATCATCTCCAACGAAAAGGCAATAGCTAACTTGGTAGATACGCATTAAAAATTAGTTTTCATGATCACATAATTGTCTTTTAACTTAGGCTATCTTCTATATGATGTCACTTAGTTGGCTGGACTTGTGCTCAAGGAACACAAACTCCACGGATACACATTTGTTTGTTTGTTAACGTTCTTTGCAACTCAAGCACCCCTGCAACCCTACACACCCTCACCCATGCCACCTCCCTTCCACCGTGCTTAGCCCTCCCCCCTCTCCCTAAGCCCCACTGCACCCCTTCCCCCCCAAACCCCCACTGCACCCCTGCCCCCCTCCCAAACCCCCACTACACCCCTGCCCCTTCCCCCTTGAAGGCCCCTGCCCTACTTGTAGCCCAGCCTGACATTGCACAACCCTTCCCCTACCCCCTTGCAGCCCTACACAACCCCCTGCCCCCCTTGGACAACCCCCCGCATACACAAACGCACCCCTTGGACAGCCCCCGGCATTCACAAGGAACCAGGACTCACAGCAACCCAACCAAAATAGCCATATCCAGGGTCTGAAAGGCTCACTATACTAGACACAGAAGGAGCTCCCTCACAATAGCCATATCTAGGGTTCGAAGGCTCACCAAATCCCGGTCCTCAAGTTTATGTAACATAATAATGAGAAAGCAACTGCCATATAGGAGTAGTCGGGAAAAAAAATCTAATAAAAAATCACTTGATAACTCATTGACATTCATGTTGCTCGCCTGGTGAATATAAATTCCATGCATTAGCCTTGTTAGTTAGAAACTTAGAATCACAAAGCATAGGATTAGGTAACAGGGTGAGGCTGCAAGCCTATAACTACAAAAACATTACTACAACATTTAAAGCAAAAGTCGAAACCTATGCTAATTGCTACCATAGCTTCGCCTGTATTCATCTTTGTTTTGCATAGCTAGATCTACTCATATCATATAATTTCTCGTGTCAGCTCATATTGTCATTTCTGATTTCTGGCTCTTTAATTAATCTATCCCCTTTAATATTACAATTTCATGGTCTCTGAACACTAACAAAAACATTCTCATTTCCATACATTAGGATGTTTTCCAGTTGATTATTGAGTCCCTTCAAAATAATGTATAGCTTTCTACAAGAGAATTATTACATCAACCAAATCGAGTTTTAGCTCCATTTTCTAACAAAGTTGCTCTAATTTGGATTCAATTGATCTACAATGAGAATTTCGAATCTAATCTCTGTGATACGTAAACAATAACTGAAGTATGAGAAAAAAAACCATCCAATTTAACATCACCAATCAATAAAAATTGAGAAAAACAACAAGAAGATTAAGGCACCTCGGAAAAACCAGTATGAGAATAGATACAATCCAATTTAACATCAATAGACAATCAAAGTTCAGAGAATGAATAAAAACAAAAGCCACCTCTCGAATTGGCATGAGATTGAATAATGCAGGGAGGAATCCGTTGAGCAGGCAGCAGCAATTGACGAGATAATAGCAAGATGTGTCGGCGATAATGGAGGAATTCGTCGAGCAGGCGGCTAAGCAATCACCGGGAATCCGTTGAGCAAGCAGCAACAATTGACGAGATAATAGCAAGATGCGTCGGCGATAATGGAGGAATTCGTCGAGCAGGCGGCTAAGCAATCACCGGGACAATTGATTCTGTTACTGAAGAAGTGGGAGAATAGCAAGATGGAGAATTTTGTTATTGATTTTTTTTTAATCTTTTTTCCTTAAAATAATAAGCCTTATTTAAATGTTGATATTTAATCCAAGTTAATAATAAACCTTGTTTAGGTGGAATTTGGTATTTAATCCAATCTACATCTTGCCGTTAACTCTCTTTATGAAATTCTTTTTAGTCTTTCACTTCATTTGTTAACCCCATAAAAAACACATAAAATTATAAATATATACTCTTAACTCCACATTTTAATTTCATTAATTAGTAAGTAATTGAAAGTACTTTAAATATTTAATAAAATCATAATCTAATCTTCTTGAAGAAAAATATTAGAAAGTAATCAAAAATACTTAAAATATTTGCAAATCAAAAAATGCAACCTTGTGCTTTTCTAAATTACTAGTAAAACAAACAAGCTCTCATAATATATTGTCTAATTTATCGTTACTAATGGAATTAAAAGGTGACTCATTTTTTTAACTGGGACGTGGGTTAATTTATGGCTCTTTTTTCTACTTTTTCTATCTTAGTAATATAGATTTATTTTAAAAAATAAATATTTTAGGGCATACATAAATTACTTTCCAAGGATATAAATGAATCACAAGCAATTTCCTTCCCACGAAAAATAACTCGTCGCAGTCAGTATTTTTATGCCACAAAACTTTTTTCCGTGGCATAAGTTGATATAGCCACGTGAAAATGACCATGTAGCATAGTTCATGGCATAATTGTAGTTTTGCCACGAAAAAAATAATATTCGTAGCATAATTCGTGGCATAGATATAGTTTTGCCACAAAAAAGTTTTACTCGTGGCATAATTTTTACTGCAATCTCAAATATATACTGCAATTTATTTTTCCCGTGGCTAGATGCAAATATGCCATGAATTTTGCATTCCCGTGGCATAATTCGTGGCACAAGTGATGATTTGTTGTAGTGGTTTGTACAAATTAATGATTGGTTATAGACTAGTCAACTACAATAATCTATTAATGCCAAATGAGTTTCCCATCCAGTTCGGCAGCAAATGAGTTTCCCATCCAGTTCGGCAGCAAATGAGTTTCCTATGAGATATCCACAAGCTAATGTTATATGTGCCCAATACTACAAACTGTCACTTAGGCCACGCTTAAAACTGTGGCGGAAGTGCAAGATTTTCGTGGCGCTACCATTTAGCTACGAAAATTCAAGTCAGGGACTGTTGTGGCGTAAGTGAGCGTGGCTAGAATTTTGCCCCAGGAAAAACGAAGAATGTGGCTAAACCTCATCTTTAGCCACAGGAAAATCCGTGGCTAATAATATCATATCGCCACAACTTTTCTTGTGGCGCAACAAAAATTTCCGTGGCAAGTAACCTTATTAGCCACGACAACAGTCATGAAAAACATTATTCCAATACTAGTAATTGATACAAGAACATTGTCTGCTTCAATGTCGCTATTCTTGATACGGTTTGTGTCAAAATAAATTTATTACTCAACATTCAATCTCCAATTGTGAAATTTAATAAATAACACACAGTATTTACACAATGTAAGTATATAAATAACACGTACAAAGGATTTGAACAATATCATGTGTGTACACACTATAAAAATCATCTCATAAGGAAAAAAAATACTATATACGTCGTCTTGTAACAAAGTAGCTCAACTCTATTAGCATATATCTTACGGTCTCCCTCTTAAAGTCCTTTCAGATTTGATATTACCGGCAAAAATGGAAAAACAATTTGCGTTGTTATACATTGAATTCAAAAATTCCAAAGGAAAATTCAAATCATTGTCAATTTCATGTGAAGTACCTATCCTCTCTAGTAGAAAAAACACTTATCACAATGAACTTATAATAGCCTGTAGCAAAGTATCAAATAGCCAGCTACTGTGAGACTATAGCCAATGCTATTGATTAGTTAGTACAAGAGGGCTAGGTAAATGAACCGTTGTTGGAGACCCTTTTAGCAACGGGGCTTCACACTAGAGCTGGATGTATAACTGAGTGCTTAATTTTTTTTAAAATACCGCTAAGACTATTAGAGGCATACTTTAACTTAATGCAAGCTACAAAGGAGATTTTTAACGATAAAAGAGTAGCGTATTAGCAATAGTAACAGCTCAAAAACTACCACCTTCGACCCATTATGAACCATCACCATAGGCTATTGCAAAGATCCACAATATTCTTTTCTTGGAATAGTTTAGTTAGGTGATAGTTGTAGATTCTCAAACAAACTGTGACTGATGCGCTAAAGCTAACAAAATTTAAATCTAAGAACCCTACCTCAACGAAATTCATGATGCCATAATGAGTTGTTTTTATTGTTGTTTTTGTGTGCATATTGGTCCTGGAAAGTTAAAACCTAGGTCACAATTTAACGGCTACATGAAAGGCACATTTCACTTTGCTTTTAGCAACTCCAATTTTGCATCCCCATTCATGTGATATAACACACGACAAAAGAATATACAGTTTAACATCAAAATCACAAGCTAACAATACCTGCACGATCTCCTTCTTCTTTTGAACTTCTCCCTTGGGAAGTGGGACATACTCCTCTGCCTCATGCTCGAATTATGTGGCAAAACATCACTTCTCCCAACCCTCTTAGCCGCCTCACTGTTCGCTTCAGTATATATAACATCACCTCATCTTCTTCACTTCTGATGAATAGACTTCGGAATCCAACCATAGGGTAGAATGGAACCTGCAAGTAACATACGATCAATATAAGTTCCAACGCTAAGACTGACCAACTTTCATAAATTACTCTTGTATGTCATCTTTAGCCTGTAAGTTCAGTTAGGTCAAATTTCAACACCCATAGACAAGAATACAAGCAAAAATCTACTCACATACAAGATTACCTTGCTCCCAAGCTCCAGAGAAACACCAAGAGCCAAAGCTCGACCAACCATTTTCTTTTGTCGTATCATAGCAACTACATGTCCTACTGCTTTTCTAGCCTGTACCTGACCGACAAAACCACCAGCCAGTGGAACTGCACTCCCATTGGCCTATATATAAAATTTAATAATCCAGTTATTCATTACATATTATTAGAGTTACCACAGCTGAAGCACATGAAGTGTCAATTATTCCTAAGAAGATGAGATGGAGAGCAGTAAGAATCACTGACCCTGTCATACTCGTACAAGTTCCTAAAAAGTATGGTAATTGAATAACCAACAAACAGAGACACAAGCACAACCAAATCTCGCATAAGCAGTAAAGATGCTAACTTGTATTTAAGCTTCCAGATTGCTTAATGCACACAAACACTTACAATATACAACCCCCCAATGCACCTTATATCTGGCTATATACCCCTTTTTTCTTCAGCTATTACCGCTATGAGGTAAGATGAACGCCTGAACGGCAATGAAAGACAACATGAAATGAAGAGCAGCAAAGATAACAGCAAAACCCAAACAAAATTTAAAAGCAAGTAAAACCTTAAAACTGAAAGTACAAATTGATATATGTATGATATAGAAAGGGAAGAGCAAATGGACAGAGTAAATACATTGAGGCCAAGGGCTTTAATGTGAGTATGAGTGGCAATAAACTATAATATGTTGAAAATTTGAAACATTGTCAATCATGAAAACCTTTAATATATATATAAGCCAAAATATTTAATGGAGCAGTAGAATGCAGCCCGGAATAAGTTATAGGATCTCATTTTCATAGCACCACAAAAAAATGTTTTAAATCTTCACCCTCATCTGTAATAGCGCTTCATCAATAGATTTTCATGTGGTCATGCTCAGAGTCAACTGAGCCTTAAGTTTGGCGTTATCTTGAACCCAAAAAAAGCCTCATGTCAAACGAGAAGCATCTTGTAGTTCAATGTCACTAGAGAATCTTACATTCCCTTGCATATCATAGCTTCATCTTTGTTTAAGCATCATAAGATAATGTAATGAATCTATCATTAACCTTCACGAACTAGTCAAATTAGATTGCATAGCACTTCTACATGATATTCCAATTTCATGCAATTGTATCTCATTTCTCACCACAACCACGACAACATTGTAGCTTGAGAGAAAAACTAAAATAAAGCACATACTTTCTCCCTTCCCTTAAGGATGTTCCATTTATTCATTTTAGTTTGTCCTAATTAGATCTCCTATCTCGTTTTTGGGATTAGGTGCACTAACCCATCTTACTCTCCCATCATATTTCAGTCTCTCCTCAACAAAATAATATCCACTATTTATAATCAAATATACTTTTTCTGTAAACAACAAACATTACATATTATCTCCAACACCTACCTTTTCACTTTCTTCAATATCTATTACCATTCGTACAATGTGCCGAAAGGATAATCTTTTAAGGGACAGAGAGAGTAATTACTAACATCGTTTTATTTTTTGCAAGCCCTCTTATCATGATACTTGGCTCTTCTTTGAGCACTATGTCAAGTATAAAGGCAAAAAAATTAATTATTGATGGTTTGTACAATGAGATACTCAAACAACCAAATTTTAATCTACTACAAATTCCAAATTCCAATACATCTATAATTAACTTTTGGATCAAGATCAAATGACTAATTCCACCTGTTTCTTTCAAACGTCAACAACAAGATTAGTAGTTTCATAAGCTCCAAATTAGGGTATGAGGTTCAAGGAAAGACAAAAAGGGCCCAAAATCATCTTGTATATATAGTCATCAACTCATCACTAATGACATAAACCACAACACTCTTTCCTCTTCCAACAAAGACAAAAGGGGCTGATATGCTCCTAACAAAAACAAAAGGGTAACAACTGCATAAATATGTTCTTCCCTTGTCTACAAGGGAAACAACAGCACAACCTCCTACACTTACGACCAAAAATCAACATCCATCTTAATCCTTGTAAACCGTCTATTCACCTTCGTCGTAGAGAGTCTAAGAGTTGTGTTAACTTTAGAGAACAAATATATAATGATAAAAAAGGACAAGGGGATACATTCAACACTCACCAGAGAACAAATTTTGAGCAAACCAAGCAAGACACCAACAAACCAACTGTTATTGAATTGTTTCCAGAGTTTATTTTATGTTGGATAGAGCGATACTAAATTAATTGGATTTTACTTTCACAGTATGTGCACCAAAGTGATGTGAAAATTCACTTGAAAACTACCACAAAATTACTTTATATAAAAGCATACCTAGCTAAGTTAGCTAACTGAGGATGAACAAAGAAAAGGAACCAAACATGGATGTCTGAATTGATGTCAATGCGCCGAAGAACATGAGAGAAGTTAACTGAGTGAGAATTTAGAATGCAGAGAGTAGGAAACAGATAACACTACGTGATTGCAAGGACAAACATTAAGATACTACTATATGATTGCATGAAATTTCATTATTCAAGAGATTCTGACACTAGTCTCATATTAGTCATCCATATTATTAAATTTGTTGAGATACAGGGAGAATTCACTGCAAAGGTTAATGCAATGAAAGAGTGGCATAAACACAAATTATGAAAATGGTTCTTGGAATAAAAATAATCAACTTGTATATTGTTTCCTCAGTCAGATTTCCTTTCTACTGATTCTTCATCGCATATTGTTTGAAGAGAAAAAACAAATACTTAGCTCTATGGAGTAAGAACAATGCAGCATACCACGATACACCAAATTGAAGATATATAAGGATCAGAATTCACAAGCCACCACCATACAAATGTACCCACCAACCCTAGTCCCCAAATTCCCATCAATAACAGAAGGGGTTTGATCAAATCCAAAAGATGTAGCAGAGTTTTCTACAAAAGAGTTGATCCAAGGGTTCGAATTTACCATCATTAGGTTTAAATCCGCTGTGAAGCTCCGGAATTTGTAGCTAGGCATCGTGAATTTGGACAGGATCTCCAGTTCTAATACCTTGAAGGCCAATCAAGACGATCCCGAAGATTTTTTGTACCTTCGTCGATAACTATGATATGGAGATGGGTTGGATGGGAGGAAGAAGATGGTAGATTGAAGCATCGTGAATATTAGGGTTGGAGTTACATTTTTGGAGATAGGACTGTAGGAGTGAAGAGAGGAAGGATTAATCGAGATCCAAAGATAAAGCGCGAAAATTCTAATTTGGCGAAAATAAATTGCTTGTCAAAATTCAACTGATCCCATTAGCTAGCCACGACACAAAACGTGGCTACAGCCATGGCAGAGACAATTTTGCCACGAAAAAAGTTGTTTAGTGGCCTAATTTAAATAGCTAAATATCTCTATTTCTTTAAATTATGATTTTTCGCGGCAAGAGATATTTTTGCCACAATTTTAAAATTTCCGTGGCATAATATGTGGCGTAAGTGAACTTTTGTAGTAGTGGCCACAAGTGATCAAATGAGCAAATGGTGAACCTAAACGTGTCACGATTATAAGCTAACGGGTCTTAGTATGGAATAGCATGTAGAATGCTCCACATGTGAATTCCGAAGAAGGAATCGTATAAAATGATGCTTCAAGTCCACCATAATCGTTATGGATGACAGCTCACTTATTTTCAGTGGCTATAATGTAACTCAATTTTTTTTCATTCCGTGAATAGAAATGGTCACATTGTTTTCCTAGGTACTCTTAATATATTTTTGCTTCCTTATTCAGGATATTGCTAGTGAATATCTTGAAAGATCTTTTGTCGCCGAACTAGTAAGAGAGAAGATCTTTTTTCAATACAAGAATGAAGTTCCTATGCATGCATGTAATTGTCAAATTTCAAACCTGATGCAATTGGTTACATATAGTTCTTTATTTTATTGTCAAATTCTGCAGGTTAATGTGGTAAGTTACTAAACAAGGCCAGCAACAAAAGATTTTATTCAGGTAGAGATTGTTGTTAAGAAGATTTCACACATAACCATCCTCATCGCCAAGGTAACAAATTAGACTAACAATATTTATTCTGAGTAGTTGATTTCCATATTGACCCTGATATGCAATCAAGGACACCGGCGCTCAACTTAGATCCTACTTGATAGTTGCTTACCATATTAACTCTAACATGCAATCTATAATATTTATGATTTTTTTTGTTAACGCATGTTTAATGAACTTCTTTCTACGATTATTTTTTAACTTATGAGAAAGATTACTTGATCCTACTTACTATATATCCTGACCTGTACTTGCCACCTAAGCCGATGCAATACACTAGCGTTGGCCATTGGGTGTCTCAGTTAGTTGGATGCAGAGCTACTAAGCCACTGAATTTTGTTAGCTAAGGAACAAGCTTAGATTTATGGTTGCGTTGTTACAACTTTCCTAGATAATATGTAGGTGCTAATATATTTGGTTCCTTTTCAATGTCCAGCTATCTGATTTTGTATTGTGTGCTGGTCAGGATGTTGTTTTTTCCCTCGTCGGAAAATTTATACAAATTCTTGATCTTTATAGGAGGGAAGAGCTCTGGGATTACTAGCAAGTGGATAGCAACGGCTGCAAGCCTTGACACAGAAGTGTTTTGTACGACAGTGGCTTGGTGTATAAAAGAAGAACGCGTCTGCAACATTGCTTCATTTTTTCCCTCTAATTTGACTAGTGAAGCACATTTGCAGTCAAAGTAGCAAATGAAGGGTCATGGGATTTAGACGCTAAAGAAGACTTATATCAACCAGACAAAGTGTTTCTTGACATTTTTGGTGTATTTCGTTTCAATTTTGTTTTTTCAGTTAAGTACAAATAATTCTGTAATGAAGTTGTGGAACTTAGACCAGAGATCTTATTTTACTGTAATGATGATTAATATTACATCAATAAAATTTATTATAATTGCAAAGTGATGGTGATTTAAAATCTCAATTTAATGTAATAATTTAGTTGAATACAAAAAAAAAATGTTTAATGGTCTTTTTTCATCGTAAATAATTAACGACCACTTTATGATCCAGTTAAAAAGTAACGACAAGTGAATACCTTGTCGTTAATAACTAACGACAAGTAGTTGTTTTGTTGTTAAAAAGTAACGACGAGCCATGTCTCGTCGTTACTTATTAACGACGAACATGGTCGTTAAAACCAATAACGACGGAAGGGTATTGCAACCACTTGACGACGATAATTTTCCCGTCTTTAAAAGCTTTAACAACGATTTTTTGGACTTATAACGACGACTTTTTCCGTCGTTAATAGCCCTTTTTCTAGTAGTGCAACTAACAGGATCACGAAGTCTGTTCCTCGAAGATTCTAGTTTTCCTTTAAGTACCAGATTTTCATTTAAAATAGAGTTATGCTCAGACTTCAATTTTTTAAAATATGTATTGGTACTTATCGAGGAACTAGCTCCTTCAGAAAAAAACTAGTTTCAATTCCGCCAATTCCATGTTCAAGAAGTAATTATCATTTTTAACCTTTTCATATGCTTCTTGAAAACATCGGCTTTTATCTAAAAGTTCAAAGAACCTTTCCTCAATTTATGAGTTCAACTTTTTAAACCATTTTGAATGTTCTTTGGAAACTACCAAGGCCTTTTCCAATTCTCTTTTATTATCGAAATTGCCTTGTAGTTCTCTAAGGTTTCCAAAAGTAGTTTAATAAGTTATTTCTAATCTTCTTCCATAACATTAAACCATACCTTGTTGCTTGGCAAGTCAACTTCATCATATGTCTTTGCCATGAGACAAAGATGTGCTGATTCTTCTTCAAGCTGTTCATGCTCCTCGTCAGAGTCTGACTCTCCCCAGGCGGCTACCATAACTTTCCTCATTTCTGTCTTTTAGAATGGCATTTGTTGTTCCTTGCCCTTATATCTTCCTTTTCCCTTCTCGTTCTCCCAAAGAGGACACTCCTTTATGAATTGATCAGTGCTTTCACATTTATGACAGCTTAGCTTAGATGGTTTTCTTGATTCTTCCCTTTGTAGTTCTTGTTGAAGAACATTTTGAATCTCTTTACTATCAATGTCGCTTCCTCATCATCATCAGTTCCTGATTCATCTTGTTCCTCAGTCTTGAGGGCCAGGGCCTTATCTCTACTAGGATCAGATTCATCAGTTCCTAGGGGTAGCTCACGGGTCATCAAGGATCCAACAAGTTGTTCAATATTGAACTTGGTGAAGTCCTTGGTTTCTTGCAGAGATGTGACCTTGTCCATCCATTTGTCATCTTGTGGAAGACTCCTTAGAACCTTTTGTACTTGCTCCTCTGCAGTGATAGACTTTCCTAGAGAGTCAAGTTCATTGATGATGTTTGACAATCTGGTGAGCATATCATGAACAGGCTCTTTAGGTTTTATTTGAAATAACTCATATCCGTGCATGAGCATGTCTATCTTTGATCTTTTAACTTTGTTTGTTCCTTCATGTGTAACTTGAAGAACTTCCCACATCTGCTTGGCAGTTTTGCATCCCATGACTCTATTGTGCTCATGAGGACCAAGACCACAATGAGGAATTTTCTTGGCCATGTTGTTCATCTCCATCTTGTCGAAGTCATCTTTGTCATATTTTGCGAGTGGTTAGGAACTAGCTCGCCTTTGTCATTCTTCTCGGTAACTTCAAAATCACCTATTTCAATGACTCTCCAAACTTTATAATTTTCAGCCTTAATAGAGATTTCCATACGATTCTTCCAGTATGGATAGTGCTTGCCATTAAACATGGGTGGATGTTGGGTCGAGTAACCTTCGTCTAGCTTTTCTCCCGTTGTGTTCATATTTACCAGGAACTGCCTTCTCAGTGTTAACTGATTCTCAAGGAACATGCTCTGATACCAATTGTTAGCCTAGCACGAACACTAGATTAGCTACAAGAGGGGGGAGTGAATTGTAGTTAAGGGGATTTTAAAACTTTTTGCGGAATATAAATAATTAAAAGCTAAATAACGAAAGAAAGAAATAACTAGGAACACACACAGATTTTTAACAAGGTTTACTTCCTTAATTCTCTAGGAAGAAACCCTGCCCTTTTTCTTTATAATAGAAATTACAACCTATTACAAACTCTTCTCTCTCAGTTCCTCTAGGAACTTGACCCTGTCCCCAGTCACTTTGTTCCCCTTGAACTCGTGACTTTCTCACTTAACTTCACTCGAAGTCTTCTCTTTCTCTTTCTCTCTCTCACTCTTGATTACAGAAATTTTAAACTCTAGATTTTCTTTTCTCCTCAATCACTCGAAAATAAATACAATGGTTTAAGCTATTGAAAATATAAACTGACTGAACTTAAGATATAATATGCGTGCAAAGCAGCAAAGTTCTGTAACTTCTAATTAGGTTTTCTCTTCATTTATATAGAAGATTCTCATCCCTTTTTCTTCTTCATAGAAACGATTATGGGGTTCATAAGATCAGCCCAGTATCCGCTTCTTCAAGATAACATTTGTGCGCAAAAAGATCTCTAACAAAATCTGCAAACCCTAGTTTAGCCTTATATTCATGCAGTTTATTTTGAAGCTGAGTAATATAAGATTGATTGAGGTTCCGTAATTCTAGGAACAGATTACAGCTCGTCAGATCCTCCTAGATTCTAGGGTTATTGAGCTTATCTTGTTTCCTCGTTTGTTGATGCATGATTATCCATATGAACAAAATCTGCACAATGCTAACAAACTAACACAACTAATATCATGGAAATTTATTTTATTCAAATTAAAATTCCACGACATTAGGATTATCTCAAAGCAAACCATTGATAAAAAACTGCGTGATATATAGATCAAGTACATAGAATAATTAAATTTAATAACTTAATTAAGTTAAACTCATAACCATTTCTTTGTAAGTTAAATCTAATTTTTCCTAAGTATTAGGAAAAATTGTCAAGAATAAGTCAACTTTTTCGTGATCTTCTTTTAATAAGTTAAACTTTAGATAATCCTGGAACAAGTTAACTTTGATATTACTTACACTTTTAACAAGTCAAATGACTTATAAATTATTCAACCGGTAATATGTGAGGCATTTCTTAAATTTTAATTTATTATTTATGTGTTCCTTCTCTTCTTCTACTTTCCATCCCCAACCAATTCTGTGTTTTTAAACCGGATTTGACTTGTTAAAAGCAAATACCCTTAAAAGGTTAACTTATTTCAGGATTATTCAAAGTTTAACTTATTAAAAGAAGACCGCGAAAAGGGCGACTTATTCCCGATAATTTTTCCAAAATATTAAGTCTAAAAACTATGAAATAAACCATAAGTAAACCATTAAATATCTATACTAAAAAATACATTATTTGTCATCATCAAAATAGTGAAACCAACATAAACCATGACAAATTAGTAAAAGAGGCGGTTTAATTTTAACATGAAATTAGACCAATCAAAGTCCACATTCTATTAACATGCTCATTCTATCTTACTCTAGCCCAATACTATTCCTAGACAATTAATACACTCTAGTTGTTCATTCTCTTCTCCTTTTCTTATTTCAATTTTAGTCTCGAAATATAACAAGTGATTCCTAAAATAAACATATGACTTACCGGATGAACTAAACTAGTCATTAAATGAGTTAAACTAGTCACTAAATAAATTTAACACTGAGTATTGAATGAAATAAATAAGTCATGAAATAAATTAAATAGGTCACAAAATGGATTAAATTGGTTCCATTTCAGATGACGGTTTATTGATTTTCTTTTCCTATTATTGGGCCTATTGGGCCGTTGCCTAATTTTATTTTAAAAGTAGGCGGTCTCTTACAAGACAAGCTGTTAAACGATAAGCATGTTCTAGATCTCATAGCCTTATTAAACATGTTGTGGCAACGTAAAATTGGGAGCATATCGAACTCGTCATGTCCATTAGTAGTTGACCTATATTGAGGATTACCACCATCTAAAGGACTATGTCCTTAACAAGTAATGACAATTACTAAATATAAAAAGGATTGAATTAAGAAAGTTTATTATTTTAGGAATCATATTTACTTGCTGGTATATTCATTTTATATAGGCTTTTAGCCTATTCAGAGATATTTTGAGCTCTTTTTAGCTCATTATTGTATAATTTGATATGTTTCGTGTTGTTCGGTTTTTTTATTATTATTTGTACAAATTAGGTGTTTGATACCTATATTTGACATTTAGAAGTAAGTCCTGGGTTACAAGGGATGTTGGAGCAACCTGAGAGCAATTCTGGAGCTCTAGGGTAAAAAAGACGTAAAATTGAGCTGAATCCCAAGGTCACCCGGTCGACTAGGCAAAGTGACATGACCGTATGCGCAAGCCGGCCAGATTGACCGTGATTTCTTGGGAGGGCCATTTTGCCTATTTTCCTACTTAGTTTAGACCTAAAACTATAAATAAGTTGTAGTTTACGGATTATTATCACCTAGGCTTTATTCTAGTGACGTTAAACTCTAGTTTTCTATCAAAAACTTAGTTTGTCCACAATAATTTCTTCCAATAAAAGTTTTGATATTTTTAGCATAAATTTGGTTACTCTTACTTCCTTACGCTTCATGGCTTTCAATATTATTGACATTTGCTATTTTCATATGTTGTCAAACATGATTTCTTCCATAGTAATTGATTCCCTGCATGCGTAGTTCTTTTTACCATGATTGTTGAATTTTTTTTTAGTGTTTAGATTGTGATTAGAGCAATTTTGTTATGTGATTCGCTTTTGTTTTGTGATTCACATTTTTTTTAGTTATGGAATTGCGTAATTTCATGAATTGCAATCTAGTTAATAATTATTTGTATTGAAAAATCCAAGTTTCAGAGGCCTAAAACACGTGAGTTAGATTCTACCAATGAGCGAGTTGCATATGTTGATTTATGAGTGTTAAGAACCGACCATCGGATTTACACATGTTCTAATCGTTCGCCACTAGACCTATTAGTTGTCTGAACCTCCGTAACTAGTATAAGCATGGTGGACCGAAGTATTGCCCTAGATTTTAATTAATTGATATCTTCCGGAGATTATTCTGCTTTCTTTAGTTCACTTTTTAGTAATTTCTCCCTGATTTTGTAAAGCCCCAACCTCTAAATCCCTGATTAGAGTACAAATAGCAGCGGAAAACCCTATTAGGTCGAGGCATTACTATTGTATCTTTCTTTAGGAAAATACAAGGCACACTTAGATATTAAACTATAAAGTTAAATAATTTAAGTGATAAACCAAAATACCTTTTATTACCTTAATTAGCAGTATCCTAATACTCCAATAGTCCCTATAAGTTACAAAAAGAGCAAAAATAATAACTACTAAAGCTCAAAAAACTGAGAGTTTTGCCTCTATTCGTTTCCCGTCCTCCATGGTTGTACCTAAAACATTAAAAAACGGATGAGTCGAGAGACTCAGTAACAGACTACTCTAGAAACGTAAATTCATTTTATTTTATTTTATTTATAAAACAGAGGGAGAGAGAGAATATTTCAAACCTTTATAAAAACACAATATCGTCTTATTATTATAATCCATCAAACCTTTTATCAATTTTATATTGGTTTCTCAGTCAGTCAGTTTAGGGACGTCTCCCAGCGGTATGTGTATAAGCTGATGCGCAAGGGACATGTGCCCTAGGTCTTTCCCTACAGTATTAATGGCCTAGTGCCCTAGTATACAGTAAACAGCATGGTACGTGCATGACCATCAGTAACATTACAGTATAGAAAACTAGTTCTTTCAATTGAGCTTATCATGTTACATCAATGATATTCAACATACTTCAATCATTCAGTTTAGTATTTCCTCGGTAGGGTGGTAAAAATCATGTTATAAACAATATTTCATAATTCATAGAATCTCTCATGAAATTCTTAGTGACCAGTTACTCATAAATAGTTATAAAACAGTCATTATTTACGAAAACAATAATCTCGCAATTCAAAAAACATATTAGATAAACATGTCATAGTAACTCAATGGTGTACTCGTATTTTTATAAACGTATTTTAAGGGAATTGCGGGTACTAGCAGAAGTTGTTGCCTCAACTTGCAGAACAATAATCTTCTTCATTAATTGTTGATATCTGTTCTTCCTAAACGCCGCAGACGGTTTTCTCTCTAATAACAGGAAATTATATTATTAAGTTAAAGACTTTTGAATATTTAAAATTCATATAATGAGATGGTTAAATCTTATAATATTTACTTATAAAATCATGTTTCGTCAATAGGATTTATATTCAATTACAAAATACTTTTAAGAAATACAAATGAATAATATACTTAATGTCTCATGCCTATTTTAGATAATAATAATAATAATAATTATTATTATTATTATTATTATTATTATTATTTTTAAAATCAATCTATCATTATTACTATCATTTATAACTATCATTTAGTAACATTAAAAATAATATTATCATTATTGATTTAATATTATTCTAAATTATTAATTATTATTACTTATAATTATTTTTAATTTTGGCAAATAAGTAAGTATCAGCACAAGGGAAATTAGTATGAAAAGATTTCACCAGGTGAAGCCTCCCAGCATAACTTAGGAATTTATAATTCCAAGTTTTCACTCTAACAAGCATATGCTCTTTAAGAGACCTGCATTGAGTGTAGTTAAGCTTCTTAGTAGACAAAGGGACCCCAAGATATCTGAAGGGAAAAGACCCTTGGGGAACACCAATCAAACCACTCAAGAAACCTTTAACATTATCCCTAACACCTCCAAAATAGATGTTGCTCTTCTCCATATTAGCCTCTAAACCAGATGGTTTAGAAAATTTCTCAAAAGCTTGAAAGCAAAGGCTAATAGAGGATTCATCAGCTCTAGTAAACATCACCAAATCATCTGCAAAGATAAGGTGTGTAATTCCAACCCTTTTACATTTAGGGTGAAAATAAAAGGAGGGATTAGCAACCATTGTTTTCATACATCTAGTCAGATATTCCATACCAATGGCAAACAAGAAAGGAGATAATGGATCACCTTGTCTAAGACCCTTCCTAGCTTTGAAAGGACTACAAAGTTTACCATTGATAAAAGAATAAAGTAAGATACATAAGTGACATAGGGCATAATCCAGGCACTAAATTTACTAGGAAACTCTAGTTCAACAAGAATAGTATGAAGGAAAAAGGCCACTCAAGCGATTCATAACCTTTTTTAAGGTCGAATTTAATAACACATCTAGGGGAAATGTGAGATCTAGTATACCCTTTAATAAACATAAATAAAGAACAATGTTATCAACAATGTGTCTACCAGGAATAAAACCAGTTTGAAACTCACTCACAACCTCAGTAACACAATTTTAAAGCCTACTAGTGATAATTTTTCCTAAAAGTTTATAGAGAAGATTGAAACAGGCAATAGGTCTAAAATGAGAAGCTTTGAAGGGGCGAGGAATTTTTGGAGCAAGAGTAATAGAGGTTATATTTAACTGAATAGGCATATCACCAGAATCAAAAAATTGTAAAACAACCTTGCACACATCTTGCTTGATTATAGGCCGGGCCTTTTAAAAAAGACAACATTATATCCATCAACACCTAGGACTTTAGAATCATCAATTGAGTGAAGAGAATTATATCTTTCCTAATAAGTAATAAGGACAGTAAGAGCAGCAGAAAACTCAAGAGAGACCTTAGCACCAGATCTGACAATATTAACATCCATAGAAGAAAAAACAAAGGTAGTATAACCATGCAAAGAAACATAGAAGCTGAGAATAGCCTCTTGTATTCTGCCAGGATGAGTACTGCTACTATTACTTAGAATTATAGTTACTTATTATCTAATATTCATGATTATTATTATTTACTTGATATTTATATATTTATTACAATTGAATTCAATTCAATTGAGTTTAGTTCAGTTCCAATAAGTTCAGTTCAGACTCCAATTAGTTCAGTTCAATTAAACTCTAATAAGTTTAGTTCAGTTCCGTTTAACTCCAATAAGTTCAGTTCAACTCAACTAGAATTAGACGAAGAGAACAGGCTCGTATGTTCAATTTTATATCAACGTTGAAAGGATCTTGGCTGAGGCAAGGTCTAGCAATTGATGCTTCTTTCAATCAATTTATAAGTGTTTGGGCCCAGTTCAATCTCGACCCACTTTACCTACTAAAAGTACAAAAATACCCCTGGAGGTATGAAATTCCAGTTTGCCTCTTGGGATTCCCCATGGTAGAAAGGACAAATCATTCGTGCGGCCCGTTAAACAAAGACCTTCATAACGTCATGACCCTCGCCAGATGACGTCATTAAGTGCTACTAATAAATAGTAATTGTATCTGATCAGTTAGGTACGTTTCACAAGCATACCAATACAAAGCAAGTACTACTTTTGTGTTCACCTAAATCTGGTCTAACTTAAACATCGGAGGAATGTTCCCGACCACCCCCAGGGTAGTTGACTTGTGTTCTTTTTGCAAAATCTCAACTGAAAGACCTCGAACTGTCATTTGGACACCTTAAGTTGTCCTTGAAGAAATTTAATGTGTTTCTTTAATACCAAGATAATAAGGTATATTTATCACTAGATGGACGTAAGTTGTCAATTTATAATTTTTTTTATTAGGTTACAAAAAACCATTTACAAAATTAAGTTACTAATTTATTAATAAAGTAGAGATATTAATTGGTAACACATAAGCTATCATATTATAAACATAAACAATCAGTTTAAAACACCCAAGCTATCCATTTAAAATTACTTTGTCAGCTTACAAAATAACTAAATCAATTAAAAGAATAAACTATCAGTTTAGAAACAATTTATCCGTATAGAAACTTACTCTATTTTTTTTATAAAAATAACTTTATCTATTGTTAAACATAATTTTTTCATATTTTAAACGTAACCTATCAGTTTAGAACTTCCGAGCCATCGCTTTTAAAATTATCTTATGAGTTTACAAAATAGATTTATAATAAGCATAAATTATCAGTTTATAAAGACAACCAATCGGTTTAAAATTTTGACCTTATCAATTTATATGCAAAGTTACTAACTTTATATGCACACGATGTGTTTGACAATCATTTCATTATGAAACTTCATAATCTAGAGTAGATAATTTTATTGTAACATGATAAAAAGGAAAGGTATTCAATATATTGATCTTTCAAGCTGAATTTATTTTGGTTCCTTTTTCTTTGACAACCTCCCTTAATCCCAGCCACCATCTGCCCCTTTCCTCGCTGCAACACCCTTTCTTCACTTTGGCTTCTCCTTTTTTTAATTTCCTTTTCCCCACTTTGACGACTGTTATGGCTTGGGTCAGACTCTTCAAAAATTTAATCGTTTATCTAACATTGAAGTAATCTCTATCATATCAAACAATTTAGATAAGAATAAAAAAATCCCTTTAAGATTGTACATCCCCAAGAATAGATGGCAATGGGTCGGGTCCAACTAGACCCAGACCCGTTATTTTTTGAAGACCCAGACCCGACCTAGACATGATTGGTCTAGAATTTTCAAACCCTAAATCAAATCGTTGGGTTTATGGGTCGTTTTAATTTTGAGTTTAATCACGTTTTTTAATTTAATAAATTATTTTGCCCTAATTAATAGGTTTTAATTGCAAGCAAATTAACAAGGTTGGAATCCTTTGCATAACACAATGAGAGGAGAACAACCTCCAATCACACACATCACATCTATGTCTTATTGTTGTATTGTGGCATCATAACATACACCAACCCAACAAAAGATTTTATAACATACATGGACCTATATATATTAAATATAAACACATAGTTATTAATCTATAGGTTGATTACGTAGTCCAAGATCAATGTCTTATTATAACTCCTTATCAAAAAACTTACAACGGATTAAGGGATTTTCAAACTTTTACTTCACCACATAGGAAAGCTACTTAACTAAGACAAATCCAGTAAATTATTGAACTCATAAAAACTTCTTAGAATAAAAATAATATTGAATGCATTCTTTTTCACCATTTACACCAATATCATACAAATAGAATATTATTTGCAAAAAAATACCATATAAAATTTGTATGTGTTCCTTACTATTTTTCGATTTGATCATATGGCATGGGTCGTTAGCGGTTAACAAGAACATCAACCACATACATCAGTGACATTTTATCTAGATTATGCGCAAGGAGACAGACTTTTCTTTCCAGCCAAAATCACGAAGATCTCTTACTCAATTAACAATTTGAGTTGAGTTCAGGGGAGGATTTTCCATAGAGGCTAACAGGGGTATTACCCATAATACAAACACGATAAAAAAATAGTGGTTTAAATTTTGATTTTTGGTGTGTAGTCGAAATTCGGTCGCTTGTATTAAAACGATTTTTCATGTTTTATATTATATCAGGTCAATTCAACTTATGTTGTGTTAATTTCGAGTTTTATCAGGTTATATTGAGTAATGTAGAAATCTTATCCAAATCAAATTTATGTCGATTAAATTCGGGTTTGATTTCAGTTTGACTTAATTTAGATTTCGGGTAAGAATCAGTTTGAGTTAATATCATTCAAGTTATTTGGATATTAGGTCATTTTGAATCAAGTTATAGTATTTGATTTTGCATTTTGGTTTATCTTAGTTTTGGTATAAAATTGGGTCATCGGCTTTAGGTCAATTTTGGATTGAGTCATTTGGCTAATCAGATTAGATCAAATTTATCAGTTTCTAAACAATAAATTTCAAGATCCGCCACCGGTTGAGTTGAAGTCTAATTCCTTAGTAGCTCTAAAATTTGATAAAATACGAGCAATGAGTTCTTCCTGTAAATTAGTAGTATTCTCTTGAACCACTCTGTAATGCCCCGTAACTTTATGAATTTTATAAATATATTTAAATTATATTTATAATCATTTTTATATTTATTTAAATTATTAATTATTTAATTATTGACTATTTTGAAAGTCAAATGATTGTTTAAACGTTTTAAATAGTCATGAATATTAATTGGATTGGATTTAAGTATTGAATACTTTATTTAAAGGTTTTGGATCTTGTTTAAAATGATTTTTAATGTTGGGTTGAGGAGCCCAAACCATTTGTTTAAGTTTGATGATCAACTTGAGTCCAAAACTAAGCCTAACTTAAGTGCCATAGGTTTTAGGCAAAACCTATAAATACCACCCAAACCCCATAGTTGTACACATTTTATTTTCTCCCTCTCTCTTCAAAACTGGCACCACTCCTTTATCTCTTCTCCCTCGTTTTGCGTGCGCGGGCCAACACCCACCTCAGCTTCGTTTGCTTCCAGCGTCCGACCAGCACACGCACACCTCTCCCTCTCGTTACGTGCTGTCGCCAGCCACACAACACTCTCCTCCCTTTTTCCTCATTTTTTCGCCGACAGCCAAGCAGCAGCAGCCACGCGTATGTGTACGCGCCACCCCGCATCCACGCGCCACCTTCCACGAGTGTCCTTCTTTTGTTTTTCTGGTTTTTCGTGGTTTCTATGGTTATTTCTTAATCCCTTATCCTCTACTTTATTGTTAACTATAGTTTTAATGTTAAAGTTATAATTTTTATGAGTTTTCATATGTTTTATAAATAAAGTTGAAAACTTTATTATTCGAATTATAAAAAATTTGGTTTTTATTTATTGTGGATATAAAGTATAATTTCATATTTCATATTTATTATTTAAAGTGAGTTTAAGTTTTAAAGTAATGATATTTGAGGTTTTAACGCCTAGGTTTATGAGTATTTTATTAAAGGTTGTTAAAGGTCGGAACTTTAACGTTTTAAAAGTATTTTAAAATGAGTTTTGAAGCGTTTTAAAATAAATTATATTGCTGTGAATTAATTAGTATATTAATTCATTGTTGTATTATTATTTTGGTAGGTGGAGAATTTAGTTTAGGCGACTTCTAGAATTCTAAAGTGGCCTCTCACTTTGTCTACACAAGGTACGTACATGTCCTTATGTGTTAGACTAGTATCATGTCCTAAGGATTAGGATTATTTATAGTATCATGTATAGGGGACCCTTTTATGGTTCATACGTGGTTATTGAATTGGAATTACGTGTTGTTAAGCATGTTAATTGCCTTAATGATTTATACATGATTGAATGGATGTTTGATTCAATCATGTTGATATGGGAATGTTTATATTTTGATCAATTATCGCGTGATATGGATTAATATTATTTTATTATTGGATTATGGATTTTGGTAATGTTTCCCTTAGTGGATATTTTATTACTTCCCAAAGGCCGAGGACTTTGTGAGTAAGTTAGATTATTATTGGATATTATTATTTCACTACTTTGTAAAGACCGAGCGCTTTGTAGGGTATGTTTATTTATTGTCATTGGACATTCGATTGTTGATTTAAGTCAACAGATAAATTTGTATGTGTTTTGCCTTTGGACATTCGATTGTTGATTTAAGTCACCAAATAAATTTGGAGGATTATTTCTTGGTCAATTGGAATTGTTTGATCACTTATTTAATCCTAAGATAAAAGAGGAATATTTGTGGTATCCATGTTATGTGTTGGTTGCTTTGTTTAGAGTTCAATATTGAATAACTTATTAATACTTAAAGTGGAAGTGAATAGCAATAGCTTTAGACTTGTGCATGTCTGAAGTTCTGGACTAGTATGAGTTAGAGTACATAGTGGTAGCCCATGGCTTTTCTTGGGGTCGGATTGATCACCGTTCCCAATATTTATTTCTAAAGGTTCCTCGATATCATTGGTCAAGGGGTTACGGAGTCGCGCCCGTAACTTGATCTTTCATTTTGAAGACTGGTTTTTTGGTTGGACAACTCGATCCATTGTCTATTCAATTTACTAATATCTATCATGTTGTATGTCTTGTGGAGTCAAGCCTTATTTTACGAGTTGAGGTCTTGAGGTATTTTTATTGGTCATGTTCTATTGCTTAATAGTATCATGATTAGGTTTAGTGGTTTATTTTATTGGGAAATTCCCAACGGTACACTCCTAGAATTGGCTTCTCTTAGTGGTACACTTCCACCTTTTTGACTTCTTAATGGTACACCTGTAGTTTGAAATCCTCCAAACCGTGATCATTCCGTTAAGTAAAAAGTTAGTTTATGGTTAATTAGGGTTAGGGGTTTGTCTTGTTTTGAGTGCTTTGACTTTTTCAAGGTTAAGATGTCGTTTTTTCGAAAAACGGACACCACCGTGCACTCTTTATGGGTAAGAATTTCGAGAGTCCCTACAAAATGAGTACAAATAAGCCGAATTTTTGAGCACGTACCTCGAGATGACTTTTTGATAGCCGAAAAAGCACCCTTGAAGTACGTGCTCGAAAACCCGACTTATAGGTACCCATTTTGAAGGGATTATCAAAATTATTGCCCATAAAAGGTGCAAGGTGGTGTCCTTTTTTCGAAAAAACGTCATCTTCACCTTGAAATAGCCAAAGCACGCAAAACGAAGCAAACTCCTAACTTTAATTAACCCTAAACTAACATTTTAGTTAACGGAATATTTACGATAAAGAAGATTTCAAACTACAGGTGTACCATTAAGAAGTTAAAAAGATAGAAGTGCACCAATGAGAGAAGCCAATTCTAGGAGTGTACCGTTGGGAATTTCCCTATTTTATTTATGCATGTACTCACCTTTGCTGATTACGTGCTTTTCAGTGTGTCGTTCATGGTTGTGCCTATTGATCCTGTGATGACCCTTTATTGGCGAACATTTTTCAATTGAGTATTTGCCTACAGGTTTGGAAGGCATTATGCATCGTCTCAATGACTCATTTTGGGACTTGGGAAGCATTGTTGAGAGATCATTTTATTACTTATTTTGCCTCCTACCTTTACGTTACTTTAATTAAGTTGTTATGTGGATTATTTATTTTAAATGCTTTAAATTGATTTTGAATTATCTTTTGAGTTTTGGATTATAATTTGACAATTATTTATGTCTTAAGTATTTAATAAAGTTTTATTTAATGTTTTTTCGTTGCAATACTCTAAGTAAGCCGATAGGTTTTCACACGGGCGATAATGCCTTGATAATTTCCCATTTTAGTTGGGAAACATACATGTTTTATAGAGTGAGAATTGTCGGGGTGTTACAACGTAGTATCAAAGCTTAAGGTTTTATTGGCCCTTCGTGCCAAAACTATTTCTAGTCGCCTAACTATTTTGGAAGTTAGTTTTATGAAAGAAAGCTCCTACTTATTCATTTCTTAAATTTATTTTGAAGAATTCGAGGTTTGTTTTTGAAAAAAGTTCGAATCTTATTATGACGGGGATTTTTAATTTCAAATATTATTTTGGTGGGAAATTTTAATTTCGAATTTACTTAATTTTTCAATTTTATTTCTATTTTCTTATATTTATTTTTCGGTTGTCTTTAAATTTTCCAAAAATTTTAATTAATTATTTCCTTTTATTATTTACTCAGTTTTCGGAATTTGGTCCGAAATTTTAATTTTGAGCTGTCCGAATTTTTTTCTGTTATTTTTCGGTATTTATTGAATATTTTCGAAAATTTAGAGAGTTCGAAAATTATTTTTTTTGTCTTGCTTATTTATTTTATTTAAGTGAGATGGGTAGTTTAGGATGGGCATATAGGATAGAAATATCATATGTCTGCATTATTTTGTTGTGTTTAGTTTATTTCCTATATGCTAATCTGTTCAGCTATGTCTGCGAGTCTGTTCAGTTAGTTCAAGTATAGGTTGTCTGTTCAGCTACTTTTAGTCTGTTCAGCTGTTTTTAGTCTGTACACTTGTTCAGTCATTTTTGTCTGAGTGTCTGATTTATGATTGTCTGGAGTTTTGAATCATGTTTACGTGTTGCGTACATGTTTCTTTTTGGTTGGTTGTTGATTTATTTATTTTGTTATTTATTTTAGGGAATGTATGCTAAGAATGAACGTTGTTCATTTCTAGATGTCTTGCTAAATAGTAGATGGACCTTTTAGGCATGTCTGATAGTGAATCCGATCGAGTTGGAAGTTTTTACAATCCTATTGTACTTAGTGATGACGAATCCGACACTGAGTCTATGCTTGAGAGCAATACTATCTTAGAGGTTGGATTACGCCATTTCTTGAGAGTAGCTACTGAGAGTGATCATGAGATGTTACAAGAGTTCGATCGAGCTAGAGGTCAAACCCGTAAGGATATTTATGTTGCTTTTATGGCCGACCTACTTGATGATGACACTGATAGTGAAGATGAGATTGAAGACTTTGATGAACCTTCACCTAAACGTATTAAGAGGATGACTAGAGCTGAATAGCCAAATTATAAATGTGTTATTGAGGATATGGATGACTTTGAAGACGAAGTATTTACTCCTGAGAAGTACAAGGAGAATATGGATAGGAATGAGGATGTTAGTCCTTGAGATTTATTTTGATGTCATTTCCTCTATTTATTTTAGCATTTCTTTTGAATAAGGTAGCTACACTACACTACTTATTTATTTTGGTACTATTCATTTGAGGAATTATATCGTAAATTCTTGTTATGAATTGAGGAAAGATACATTGTTATTATTTTGGGAGAAATAAAATATTCTTTTGGTTATATGAGTTGAGCAATATTTAATTAGTATGCGAATGGGAATTATATCATTTTATTTCTCATGGTTGGTTATTTAATTCTCGTATGATTGCCAATCATGAATGATTGTGCAAGTAATGGTGAATTGTTTGTGCTTGGATGTATTCCAAATAAATTATTTGAGATTGGATGTAATCCAAATAAATTCATTGGTGCTTAGATTTATTCCAAATAAATTATCTGTACTTCGTATTTATTTCGAGTAAATCTTCGATGAACCTATTTTCTTTAGATGATCTTGTATGATCAATTTTCTTTTCGGTGCCTTCGTAGAATGGCATGAATCGTGACCTGAAATTGGACGTATGTGTTTTTCATAGGTTACGCAGTAGGATGGCTTACAATGATGTCGCCCTAGCCTCTGCAATTCGTCTTTTGGCATAGATTGACCCAAGAGAGAATTGAACATCCTGAAACTGCAGGCGATTTGTTTGAGAAGCTAGCTAAAGTTAAGCCGACTTATTTTAAGGGACAAACTGCGGCAATGAAGGTAGATCAGGCTGTGATGTATCTGAAAGTTGAGGTTGATCTATGGTGGAAGTAAAACGGGGCTAGGATTGATGTCGAGGCTGATTTCAATTGGGATTCCTTTACCACTGCACTTAGAGGAAAGTTTTACCCTGCTTTCATGAGGAAGCAAAAGGCTTAAGAGTTCATTAAGCTTCGAATGGGGAGTATGTCTATTTCTGAGTACTGCAGCAAGTTAATAGCTTTGTCTAGATTTGCACCTGAGGTAGTTGCCACTGAGGAATTGAAAGCTCATAGATTTGAGCAAGGTTTGACTGAGGAAATTCGATTGCGGTTAGGAGGTGAAACCTTTACATCCCTAGATATTCTATATGGGAGAGCCGCTCATTTTTATGGATTGCAGACTAGGCGTGACAAGAAAAAAGTTGCCCTAGGAGATAAGAGGAAAGATTTCCAAACTGGAGGAAGTCAAGGTAGTAACAACAGGAACAGGAATGGGAATGGAAATTTTCAAAACAGGAATGGCCAAGGGTCTAGTATTGGGTCCAAGCCTGAGAAGACTTACTATTATAAGAGATGTAACAAGCACCACCCTGGTAGAGACTGTAAGGGAGATCTGGTTATGTGCAATCACTTCCAGAAGAAGGGACATAGAGAGTTTGAGTGTTTCACGAAGCAGAATTGTGAACAGAATGCCAATGGAGGCAATGGTCAGGCGAGATCGGGTTATAACCAAGCTAGCAACCAAGGACCAAAAGCTTCGGGGTCGCATAATGGTCATGGAAGCTGCACTAAGCCTAGGAATGGAAGCAACAACAACAACCAGAGTAAAGCTCCAGGGAAGTTGTTCGTGATGAGTCGTGCTGAAGTTGAAAAGTCCGCTGATTTAGTTTCTGATACTTTTTCTATCAACTCCACTTTAGTTAAAGCGTTATTTAATTCTAGAGCGACCTATTCTTTTATTTTGTCGTCTGTTGTTAAGAGTTTGGGTCTCGTAAACATTGAAGTAATTGATTTTCCCATTAGTATTCCTACTGGAGAAGTTGTGAAGTAGACTAAGATGTTTAGAAACTTAGCTTTGAAGATATGAGGTTGTACTTTTCCCTATAATCTCATAGAATTCAATTTTGGAGATTGATGTTATTCTAGGAATGGATTGGCTTAGTTCTTATAAAGCCAAGATAAATTATGAAGCTCATAAAGTAGTTTTGAAGAGTCCTTCGGGGAAGTCGATTTCGTACCAACGTTTTGGGAAACCTAAGAGTGTTGGGATCATTTCTGCTATGCAAGCTGAGAAGTTGATAAGGAAAGGTTGTGAAGTAATCTTGTGTAGTGTGCGAGATCTAAGCAAGGAAGTTGAGTCGAGAATTGACGATGTACCTATTGTGAATGAGTTCTAAGATGTGTTTCCTAGTGAGATATCTGGAATGTCGCCTAAGAGAGCCGTTGAGTTTACCATAGACTTAGTTCCTGGTACTGCACCTATTTCGAAAGCACCTTACAGGATGGCACCTCCCCAGATGAGTGAATTGAAGACTCAATTGCAAGAATTGTTGGAGAAAGGTTACATTAGACCTAGTGCGTCACCTTGGGGAGCACCAGTGTTACTTGTGAAGAAGAAGGATGGTAGTATGAGGTTGTGTATTGATTATCGTGAGTTGAACAATGTGACTATTAAGAACAAGTATCTTTTGCCTAGGATAGATGATCTTTTCATTCAATTGAATGGAGCTATTTTCTCGAAGATTGATTTGCGTTCAGGGTATCATCAACTGAAGGTACCCGATAAGGATATACCCAAGACTGCTTCTAGAACGAGATATGGTCACTGTGAGTTTACTGTGATGCCATTTGGGTTAACCAATGCACCTGCAATATTTAAGGACTTGATGAATAGGATTTTCCATAAGTTCTTAGACAAGTTTGTCGTGGTATTCATTGACGATATTTTGATCTACTCAAAGAATGAAGAAGAGCATGATGAGCATTTGAGAATGGTTTTGGAGACGCTTAGGAGAAATCAATTGTTTGCCAAGTTCTTTAAGTGTGAGTTCCGTCTTGAGAAAGTTGCATTTTTGGATCATTATGTGTCTAAGGAAGGATTTTCTGTGGATCCTGTGAAGATACAAGCCGTTAGTGAGTGGCCTAGACCGAAGAGTGTGTATGACATAAGAAGTTTTTTGGGATTAGCTGGTTATTATAGAAGGTTTGTAAAAGATTTCTCGAGGATAGCGAGACCTATGACTAATTTAATGAAGAAAGAGTCGAAATTTGAATGGAATGAGAAGTGTGAGGAAGCCTTTCACATTCTGAAGGATCGTTTAACCTCTGCACCTGTTTTGACTCTGCCCGATGGGATTGATGGATTCAAGGTATACAATGATGCTTCGAAGAATGGTCAGGGATGTGTGTTACAGCAGAATGGGAAGGTGATTGCGTATGCATCACGTCAGTTGAAGCCGTATGAGTCTAATTACCCTACCCATGACTTAGAGTTAGCTTCTATTGTGTTTGCATTGAATATTTGGAGAAATTATCTTTATGGAGCGACTGTGAAGGTATTCACCGACCATAAGAGTTTGAAGTGTATTTTCACTCAGAAGGATCTCAATATGAGACAAAGGAGATGGTTAAAGTTGATCAAGGATTATGACTTAAATATCCAGTATCATGAAGGGAAGGAGAATGTAGTCGCTGATGCTTTGAGTAGGAAGACAAGCCATAGCGTGAATGCGTTGGTAGTGTCCGAAGAGTTCTATCGAGATATGCAAAAGCTTAACCTTGAGATTTTGAATCCTGGAGAGATAGAAGCAAGATTGAACGCTTTGTCGTTAGGATCGTCGATTTTCGATGAAATCTTGGAGAGTCAAGTTGGAGATGAGCAGCTTGACAGGATTAAAGAAAAGATGTAAGCAAGAAAAGAAGTTGATTTAAAGATCTATGAGGATGGGAGTCTGAGATTCAAAGGAAGGTGGTGTATACCACAAAAGTGCAAAGAGCTTAAGAGGAAGCTTATGGAGGAAGGTCACAATACTCCGTATTCTGTACACCGTGGTGGTGATAAGTTGTATAAAGACCTTAAGGAGAATTATTGGTGGATGAACATGAAGCGAGAAGTCGCTGAGTTTGTGTCCAAGTGTTTAACTTGCCAGAAAGTGAAGTTAGCTCACAAGAGACCTGTGGGAAAGGTCATGTCATTAGAAGTCCCTGGATGGAAGTGGGATTCGATTTCTATGGATTTCATGACAGCATTGCGAAGACCAAGATTGACAATGATACTATTTGGGTGATTATAGATCGATTGACTAAATTTGCCGTATTTATTCCGATCAAAGAGACGTGGAAAAAGAAGCAACTTGCGAAGAATTATATCAAGCATGTCACGAGACTCCATGGTGTGCCGAAGGATATTATTTCAGATCGTGATTCGAGTTTTCTCTCGAAGTTTTGGCAGAAAGTTCAGCAGAATCTTGGAACTACGTTGAAGATTAGCACTACTTTTCACCCTGCGAGAGATGGTCAGACTGAGAGGACCAATCAGACTATGGAGCACATGTTGAGAGCATGTGCAATTGATTTTCAAGGATGTTGGGAAGACCAATTTGATTTGATTGAGTTTTCATACAACAATAGTTACCATGCGGGTATAAAAATGGCACCATTTGAAGCCTTGTATGGACGGAAGTGTAGAAGTCCTATTTGTTGGAATGACTTTAGTGAGAATATAGTCTTTGGGACTGAATTCATTGAGGAGACCCTTAAAATGTAAAGTTGATTCAAGCTAGAATCCAAGCTGCCCAGGATAAGCAAAGGAGTTATGCTGATTTGAAGAGGCGTGAAGATGAGTTTGCCGTTGGCAATAAAGTGTTTTTGAAAGTCTCACCGACAAAAGGTGTTATGAGATTTGGTAAGAAAGACAAGTTGAGTGCCAAGTATGTAGATCTGTATGAAATTTGCAACGAGTTGGTAAGGTAAGCCTACAAGTTGGCTTTGCCGATGGAATTCGAGAAGATGCACGATGTGTTTCATATCTCACAGCCTAAGAGGTATATTCCTGATGAGAATCAATATCTAGAACCCAAAAGTTTTCAGATTGATAGTAGCCTGACGTATGAGGAAAGACCTGTGAAGATTTTGGACAAGAAGGTGCGTAGTACACGCAATAAGGATGTGAGCATCGTGAAAGTACTTTGGTCTAACCATGAATCCGAGGAGGCAACATGGGAAGCGGAGGATGATATGAGGAAGAAGTATCCCGACTTGTTTGTTGAGGTGAGTTACGAGGGCGTAACTCGTTTCTTTAAGAGGGATATAATGCGATAGAATTTCGCGCTTTTTACCTATTTTTATGGTATTTTTATGCATTTTTATGCTTATTTTTGCAATTTGCACATGTTGGTGCAAAATAACGTGTCCATGAGTGACACATTTGAGTTTGGGTTGGTAAACTGTGCACATGTGTGACACAAGTTTTTCTGAGTTCTTCGTTTTTAAAAGTTTAAATATAGAATTTTTCCAAACGATTTAGTTTTTCGTTCCAAGTTTCGGGACGAAACTTCTTTTGAGAGGGGTAGACTGTAATCCCCCGTAATTTTATGAATTTTATAAATATATTTAAAGTCTATTTATAATCATTTTTATATTTATTTAATTTAATTATTTAGTATTGACTATTTTGAAAGTCAAATAATTGTTTAAACGTTTTAAATAGTCATTAATATTTATTGGGTTGAATTTAAGTATTGAATAGTTTATTTAAAAGTTTTGGGTCGTTTTTAAAATGATTTTTAATGTTGGGTTGAGGAGTCCAAACCATTTGTTCAAATTTGATGATAAACTTGAGCCCAAACCTAAGCCTAACCTAAGTGCCATAGGTTTTAGGCAAAACCTATAAATACCCCCCAAACCCCATAGTTGTATACTTTTTATTTTCTCCTTCTCTCCTTAAAACCGGCGCCACTCCTCTCCCTCTTCTCCCTCGTTTTGCGTGCGTCAGCCAACACCCACCTCACCTTCGTTTGCTTCCGGCGTCCGACCACCACACGCACACCACTCCTTCTCGTTGCGTGCTGCCGCCAGCCACGCAGCACTCACCTCCCTTTTTCCTCCTTCGTTCGCGGGCAGCTAAGCAGCAGCAGCTGCTGTTGCGCGTATGTGCACCCGTCACCCCGCAGCCACGCGCCACCTCCCACGCGTATCCTTCTTTCGTTTTTCTTATTTTTCGTGGTTTCTTTGGTTATTTCTTAATCCCTTATCCTCTACTTTAATATTAACTATAGTTTTAATGTTAAAATTATAATTTTTATGAGTTTTCATATGTTTTATAAATAAAGATGAAATTTTATTATTCGAATTATTAAAAATCTGATTTTTATTTACTGTGAATAAAAAGTATAATTTCAGATTTATTATTTATGGTTTAAAGTGATTTTTAAGTATTAAAGTAATGATTTTTGAGGTTTTAAAGCCTAGGTTTATGAGTATTATATTAAAGTTTGTTAAAGGTTGGAACTTTAACGTTTTTAAAGTATTTTAAAACGAGTTTTGAAGGATTTTAAAATAAATTATATTATTGTGAATTAATTAGTATATTAATTCATTGTTGTATTATTATTTTGGTAGGCGAAAAATTTACTTTAGGCGACTTCTAGAATTCTAAAGTGGCATCTCACTTTGTCTACACAAGGTACGTACATGTCCTTATGCGTTAGACTAGTATCATGTCATAAGGATTAGGACTATTTATAGTATCATGTATAGGGAACCCTTTTATGGTTCATACGTGGCTATTGAATTGGAATTACGTGTTTTTGAGCATGCTAACTGCCTTAATGATTTATTACATGATTGAATGGATGTTTGATTCAAGCATGCTGTTATGGGAATGTTTATATTTTGATCCATCGTGTGATGTGGATTAATATTATTTTATTGTTGGATTATGGATTTTGGTATTATTTCCCTTAGTGGATATTTTATTACTTCCCAAAGGCCGAGGACTTTGTGAGTAAGTAGGATTATTATTGGACAATATTATTTTACTACTTTGCAAAGATCGAGGGCTTTGTAGGGTGTGTATATTTATTGTCATTGGACATTCGATTGTTGATTTAAGTCAACCAATAAATTTGTATATGTTTTGTCTTTGGACATTTGATTGTTGATTTAAGTCAACAAATAAATTTGGAGGATTAATTCTTGGTCAATTGGAATTGTTTGATCACTTATTTAATCCTAAGATAAAAGAGGAATATTTGTTGTATCCATGTTATGTGTTGGTTGCTTTGTTTAGCGTCCAACATTGAATAACTTATTAATACTTAAAGTGGAAGCGATAGCAATAGCTTTAGACTTGTGCACGTCTGAAGTTCTGGACTAGTATGGGTTGGAGTACATGGTGGTAGCCCATGGCTTTTCTTGGGGTCAGATTGATCACCGTACCCTATTTTTATTTCTAAAGGTTCCTTGATATTGTTGGTCAAGGGGTTACGGAGTCGCGCCCGTAACTCGGTCTCTCATTTTGAAGACTGGTCTTTGGTTGGACAACTGTAGCCATTGTCTATTCAATTTACTAATATTTATCATGTTGTATGTCTTGTGGAGTCAAGCCTTATTTTACGAGTTGAGGTCTTGAGGTATTTTTATTTGTCATGTTCTATTACTTAGTAGTATCATGATTAGATTTCGTGGTTTATTTTATTTATGTATGTACTCAGCTTTGCTGATTACCTGCTTTTCTGTGCGTCGATCATGGATGTGCCTATTGATGCTATGATGACCCTTTATTGGCGAGCAGTTTTCAATTGAGTATTTGTCTACAGGTCTGGAAGGCATGATGCATCGTCTCAATTACTCATTTGGTACTTGGGAAGTGTTGTTGAGTGATCATTTTATTGCTTATTTTGCCTCCTTCCTTTACGTTACTTTAATTAAATTGTTTTGTGGATAATTTATTTTAAATGTTTTAAATTGGTTTTGAATATCTTTCGAGGTTTGGATTATGATTTGACAATTATTTGATAAAGTTTTTTAAATGTTTTTCTGCTATAATATTCTGAGTAAGCCGATACGTTTTCATACGGGCGATAATGCCTTAATAATTCTCCATTTTAGTTGGGAAAAATATATGTTTTATAAAGTGAGAATTGGCGGGATGTTACACACTCCATCCTCCATTATAGTACTCAACTCGTATTGCACAATTCGGCAGATATTATTTGGATTTCATTAATATTAGGTGGGTTTGCAGTATTCAAAATCTTAGTTTATTATACAAATTTAGAAGCTCAGTTTATTTCTCTTTAATCTGGACTTGCAAAGCAATAGTAGTTCTTTGCAAATTAAATTTCCGACTAAATTCTTGCATTAGTAAAAACAAATTCCACTCAGCATCCTGTATTGATTGGTAAGCCGCCATGAAAAAATGAACCTCAAGCTCTTGATTAATCTTTCTTGTCTTTATAACTTTCTCTCTCATTCTTTCACCGACGGTAATGGAAAATTTCCACAAAAGATGAATTGATTTTAGAGGATGGGGAATAAATTGATTTGGGAGGATTTGTAAAATATAGCCGTTAGGTTGAGTTAATCTTAAGATGAGATCCTTCATTGATTTTCTTAAGATCTTGGAGTTGGATCATGCGAATGAGATTAGTTAATGAAAGGAAGGGGGTGGGAATTTAGTAAGAATAATGATATTCTGTTTATTTTAATTGCAAATAAAATGACATATTAAATTTGTGTACTTTCTACCAAGAATTATAATAATAATAATAATAATAATAATAATAATAATAATAATAATAATAACAATAATAATAATAACAATAATGATAATAATAATAAACTAATGAAGAAATTGGCAGATATATACTTCACTTCACAAAGGTTACTACATCTACGAAATCTACTTTTTCTTTATCTTCTCGACGTTTAGCTTTGTAGAAGTCACATCAAGGGGATCATACCTCAGATTGGCTTCGGGCAGTACCTATTTAGGGGATTGGGTCAGACGATAAACCCTAAGACTTATCGGAGTGTGTTGTGTTACCGGTTGGGTGTTCCTTTGTTTTCTACTTCAATGTCATGCTCTGCTTGCTCCAAGGTTTTTGCTGGGGATATTTTCGGTGATCACCGGTATCATGTGCTGGTATTGTGGGTATTAAACATCGGCATAATGTCGTTCGGGATACTCTTGTTGATATTTGCTACCGGTCTGGGATTTCGGCAAGAAAGGAAGTTGACATTGGGTTGTCAAGGGGAAAGACGGGGACCTCAAGCCTGCAGATTTGCTTCTTTATTCTTGGGATCGTGGTAGTGCTGTGTATGTCGACTTGACAGTGCCTTCTCCCTTGACCCAGTCTAGGTTATCTGACTTTGTTCCTACACATGTTGTTGCTGATGCGGCTCATCGGATGTGGGTCAAGTATGAAGCTTGCTGTTGAGAAATTGGGTATGGCTTCCTTCCCTTTTCCTTTTCATCTCTTGGGGAATTGGATAAGGTGGTTGTTGCGCTGCTGAAGCGGATTCAGAAACTTCTCGAAGACTCAGGATATAGGGGCACGTGCTGCTGCCCATATTTTCACTAAGATAGGGTTTGCTATAGCTAAAGGAGTGGGTGCCCAGATTGTACCTCGGTCGCCTACTAATTTTTTGTAGGTTGTATGATTTTTTACCGTTTTTATATTAATAATAATAATAATAATAATAAAGAAGATGAAAATTAATGAGAAATTAAAACATTTGGGTAATACTGAAATTAAACAAAAATTCATTATAAGGGGTGTTTGGCAAACGGCTCTTGGGCGGCTTATTAATTGGCTTCTTGCTTTTTGCTTTTGTTTCTTGTCAGACAGCGAAGAAAGTGTTTGGTAACTGGCTTTTGCAGTGGTTGAAAAGCCGGCTTTTCTGCCAAAAGGCAAAAGCTGCTTTTACCACCTTTTTGGTTGGTTTTTGGCTTTTACTTCCATTTTGTACTAAACAGCCAACAATAGCAGCTAGTTTTACCGAACACTTTTTAATATCCAATAATTATACAGCCGATCAAACAATCCACTTAAACACAATCGGTCAAACCAGCAGGCATATAAAGCCACCAGGCAACAGCCACCAGGCAACAGCCACCAACCAATTGCCAAATTTAATCAAACAAAAATTCATTAAAATCTAAAAAAAGAAAATGTACCTAAGCATGGCAATACTTTAATCTTTTTGCCAATTCAAATTTTCAAAAATCCAACAATTAAAAATTAAAAATTATTTAATTCAAAAGATTAAATCCAATTGCCAAATTTCCAATCGAATTTTGAATTGGCGTAATTAATTATAATTGATTTCCTTTACTTTTAATTATAAATGATTTCCTCCTCTTTTAATTAAATTTAACCACAACTAAACGCTTTTTAGGCCCTGGGGACATTGATTTGGTAACACAATTTGATTGGAAATTGCTCCTTTTTATAGAAGAAATCAGTAGGAGATGTTCAATTTCAAGTTTGATTGTTCCTGTAATAGATAAATATGAGTAAACAGATGAGGATATTGGTGTTTAACCTGAGATTATGATGTCTAATTTTTGTCATTCTTATATGAAAATCCATCCTATTCTTACCTGAATTGGACTTCAAGTTTATTTGATTGCTGCATTTTGGAATAAATTATATCAACTAGGGTTGGCCACGAGCCGAGCCGAACCATAACAGGGCTCGGCTCGATAAAACAAGTCATCAATATGGGGACTGCCATAAACCTTTGATCCTTGGGCTCCACAAAGTGATATACTCGGTTTTATACACTCTTCTTCAAGTAACTCATCTTGCATCAACTCTTAAAGTTTGCTCCATCTAAATTCATGACCATTATTCTTTTTCTCATTGACCTTCCACCATAAGTTTGTTTTATTCGTGAGATAAATACAACAAAATCAACTATCCATTGATCACGACATTAATTGCAAGGTTTCGAATAATTGGTCCTTGCGATTGATCCAATCTTTAAACTTAACTGGATTGCGTTTATCATCTGAGGATTATGGATTTAGGGACGAGGATTAGAGGGCTTTCATCTTCAACCACGTCTTTCCTTTTCCAAGAGTCTTGTCATAACCCAGCCAACATGGTACTCATTTTCTCCAATTTCTCCATCCATTCTCCAATTCCTTCCGAATCTTGGTTACGTCTTTCATTCTTGTTGTCGTGGGTATCCTCTACGTATACTTCTTCCATTTTCTTGATTGTCGTCATTATTAGCCACTATTACAAAAAAGAGCTGAGAAACCGGTCCAAATAGGCATAAGAAACCTTACCTTGACCGGTTTCTAGCTCACAGGTCTCATTGCCTAGGAAACCAGTTTTCATGTCAGGTTTCATAAATAAAAGGAAAAATTCACAAGAGTAGCTGAACTATTTTGAGAAGGTCAGTCATAGTTGGGCCCATTTTTGTGACTTTTTCTAGAAACCTCATATGTCTTAAAACTGGTTTCCTAGATGTAAGTTGGCGCAATTAAATGCATGAAGGAAACCTATTTCATAGGATGTACGGTTTCACAGATGGGTATAGAGGTGTAGAGATGTCAATTCGGTTGATCGGTTCGGTTCTAGTTGGAACCAAACAGCTCGGTTGACTTTGGTTAATTTTTCACGTTGAATTGATGCGGTTGCAACTTTTTCGGTTGCGGTTCGGTTAATTGCGGTTAATTTAGCTCTTTTTTCAGTTCTCTTTGGTTACGGTTCATTTAGCTCTTCGGATTATTTCTGGGTCGAGTCAATTCATTTCTGGTCGAACTTAAAGGTGATAACGAGTCGGATCGAGTTTTGTATAATTGAACTCATCTCGTTAAGAACTCGAGTAGATCTTTGACCGATTTTTAACCAATTTGAACGAGTTTGGGTTGAGTTTGACTCGAGTAAAACTCGAGCTATTTACGAGATTTTTGGTCACTGTACACCCATACGATACATTATACAGAAAAATTGAATATTTTAACCCTTTAGTATACCATTCGAGTTTCTCGCTAATATTCGAATTGAGTTATGTGATCCTTGACTCAACCTCATTAGCCTCTTGAGTTGCATTCGTGCAATGCACAAGTTGTCTCGCTCAAATAGCACCCTTAGTCGAACTCATTTTGTGGCATGTTCGAATTTGATTATGTTTCTATTAAAGGTTGATGGACCAGTTTGTTATTTTGTGTTTAACATATCGTCAACGTTTTTACATTGAATGGATACTTAAGAACCACACATTATATCAATCATGCATCAATATACTAGGTCAATGAATAAGATGATTACGATCTATATATGCAATCAATCATCAATAATGTCATGTATTATCTTTTAGTTACTTACTTTATTCTTGCTGTGCTTATCTTCTATAAATGATAGAATAGCAGTAGTTAAATAGTTATCTTTATGCTTTTCATTAGCTGTAAGTTACACTATATATTGAATACGTTTCTAATCAATAAAGTTAAGCTTTTAACAAATCCTTCAGTTCCCAGTTTTAAAGATTCGAATGGCCGGTGAATGGCTACCAGCAGCAGAATTAACAACAAGCGGAAGACCAATACTTTCCTCCGGCGAAGTAAAATGCTTCCTTCTCTCCTCCGTTGACATCGAACCCGACCTCCCTTCTCGCCTTCCTCACATCGCCGACCTCCTTACTCTATCAATTGTAGTAGTATGAATGTAAATATGTAATGCCTGGGCAAGTGTCATCGCCAATTCTCCATCAATGGGTGAGATTGTCCATGGTTTTCAAACTCCCAGTTTAATGTAAAGAAGAGAGCAGGGGTAGGTTTAATAATAAGGACTTGAAATTAGAAACTTAATCATTTAATGATAGGTTAGTTGTAAACTTTGTAATATAACATAACAATGATCTCTATATATAACCAATATTACAAGGTCATTTTATAATGATTTTTTTGTCTTCACCATGTCGAATTTTACTAACTAGGAGGTCACCATGTAGATTTTCCTTAATTTTTATAAATTTATCTAATAATCACTAATTTTGAAGACAAATTAGAATATTAATTTAGATTTTTTAATGAAGGTATATTTTGCATTACTCAAATTGAATCAAGAGACATTTAAATGTACAAGGTATAGATAATTTACAATATTAAATTAGTATGTTTAATTAAGGTTATTAGAATGATCAATTAATGTTTTGATTCTAATCAATTAGAATGTTGAATATTGATTCGATATAAAATGCAATTAGTACAAATATAATTGTTTTATTGTAGATGATATACTTTCTTAAATACCGTGTCCACTTCCAATGATGCAAGTATTAAAAAGCGAATGAAGTATTTAAAATAATTTGAAAGTAATTGATATTACTATCCTCCTTAAATATTTTCTCATGTTCATTGGTAAGTTTTCCTTTGTTTTATTTTGATTTGTAATTTTTCATTTGATATTACTATTTTTCAAATTGTTAGATGAGAAAATAGTAATATCAAATGAAAAATAACAAATCAAAATAAAACAAAGGAAAACTTACCGATTAACATGAGAAAATATTTAAGGAGGAAAATAGTAATATCAATTACTTTCAAATTATTTTAAATACTTCCTTCGCTTTTTAATACTTATATCATTGGAAGTGGGCACGGTTTTTGAGAAAGTATATCATCTACAATGAAACAATTAAATTTGTACTATTGCTTTTATTATTGAATCAATATTCAAAATTATTGATTAGAATCAAAACATTAATTGATCATTGTAATAACCTTAATTAAACACATTAATTTAATATTGTAAATTATGTATACCTTGTACATTTAAATGTCTCTTGATGCAATTTTAGTTATTCAAAATATACCTTCATTAAACAATCTAAATTAATATTCTAAATTGTGTACAAAATTAGTGATTATTAGATAGATTTATAAAAATTAAGGAGATTCTACATGGTGACCTCCTAGTTAGTAAAATTTGACATGGTGAAGACAAAAAAAATCATTATATAAAATGACCTTGTAATATTGGTTATATATAGTGACCATTGTTATGTTATATTACAAATTTTACAACTAACCTATCATGAAATGATTAAGTTTCTAATTTCAAGTCCTTATTATTAAACCTACCCCTGCTCTCTTCTTCACATTGTACTGAGAGTTTGAAAACCATGGACAATCTCGGCCATTGATGGAGAATTGGCGGTGACACTTGCTCAGGCATTACATATTTACAATTATACTACTACAATTGATAGAGTAAGGAGGCCGGCGATTGAGGAAGGCGAGAAGGAAGGTCGGGTTCGATGTCAACAGAGGAGAGAAGGAAGCATTCTACTTCGCCGGAGGAAATTATTGGTCTTCCGCTTGTTGTTAGTTCTGCTGCCGGTAGCCATTCGAGTCTTAAAAAACTGGCCAAATTAACTTTATTGATTAGAAACATATACAATATATAGTATAACTTACAGCTAATGATAAGCATAAAGATAACAATTTAACTACTGCTATTCTATCATTTACAGAAGATAAGCACAACAAGAATAAAGCAACTAACTAAAAGATAATACATGACATTATTTACGTAGAAGAAGATAAGTGTCTCCAACAACCTACGAGTTGACTTCGTCAATTCTAACACCAACATCATCAAACTAAGAAAGATAGACCATCCAAATGGGCTGGAAGTTCCGTCTATGCGAAGAGACACCGACCTTCACTTAATGGAAACTTCCAGACCAATTCCAACAATGGAGACCTTCGATTAAATAGTAACAATTTTCAGGAAAAAATAAATTCATATTTCACAATATATGATTCAACCAAACAATTTCAGAAGTTAGACTCGACAAAAACATGTTATCTCTTTATTACAAGTGAAATTCTTTATCAAAATAAAAAAGGAATAGAAAGTAAGAAAATAGAAATCCTGGGGTAGGACTAGCCACTAAGCAGCCGACTAAAGGAGTAGGGACAAATGGAAAATGTATTTCGAACCCCGAATGCAAGTATGGAACACATATCAACGCCTTCTTGCAGACCAACAAAATAGATAGCCTTTACTCGTAAATAAACCCAACTCCCCCGAGTGAATTGAGAGTTCAATGAAATTGACTCTCAAGAAAAAAAGTGATCGCATCACAGAACGAAAAGGTAAAAAAAGAAAGAAAGGAAAGAAACCGCATTGAAATACTATATATAGTCATTCACAAAAACAAAAACAAAAAAAAAGGTTGAATTGAAGAAGGGGAGGGGAAGAATAGAGCTGGATTCACATGGGTATTGTCGTAACGTAACTAGGCTCACTCACTCCGTCTCCCCCCCTTTCTCTCTCCTCTTCTCTCTCTCTTCCTAACTCCATTTTTTCCATGTCAGGATGGGAGGAGGAGGGAAAGGAAGGTGGACGGCAGAATTGGGATATTGGATTAGGATTTTAGCCTTTTAGGCTATAAGTAGGGTGGAGTGTGGGATGGAGTGGCCGTGTGGGTTATGAAATTTTGTGGGGGAGAGATGGGGGGGGGGGAAATTCTTTTAAATTGTATTTTTCAATCTTGAATTTATTTTTATTTTATTTTTTTGAAATTTGATATTTGAAGTAAGGGTTTAAATTTTTAGTTTAGTATTTCAAATTATGAACATTTTAAGTTAAATTTACTATGACTATAAACTAGCATTAAGTTAAGCATATATGATTATGGACACTAGCTTTGTACTATTACTAATATTAATATGGCATAAGAAAACAATTGGATGATGACAAAATTATAAAAAATTGAAATTATTTTTTATATTATATATAATTACGATGAATATGAACTAGTATCGTGAAATACCTTTTTATAAGTTATAACAAAGACAATGTTTAATGGTGTAAGTTATTGCTGTAAGACTTACCTAATACCCTTGTTACATTAGTGAATGATCAATGAACTATAACTAAATTGTAAAATTTTTTAACTCATCACCACTTAATTACCATAGTCTACATTGTTTATATCGTGGTGTCACGAGAACTATCTAACTCACCGGTCTAATATATTGTTGATTGATCTGATACACTAATCTTAACTATTTTATTCATTGATCTCATGTATAATGATTGATCTTATATACTAGTATTAACTATCGTATACATCAATCTAATAGATTGATGATTGATCCACTATAGTCTGTATACATAATCTGAACTATCTTATACATTAGCCAAGTATGTTGATGATTGTTCTAATAAACTGTCACAATTTTTTTTCGGATATAAATATATTGATATATATGAATGATGATTGATCTATCTGATGCACTAAACTTCATTATCTTATACATTGATATAATATATTGATGATTAATCTAATACACATAAATCCTTATTATCTTATTCATTATTTTGATACATAGATCTTAATGTTAATTATCATATTCATTGATCTAATGATGATTGATATAATACATGGCTCTTATATATCTATCTCATTATGTAGTATATCGATGTTTCATTTAAATACATAGATTGTAACTATCTTATTCATCAATCCAATATATAGATCTTAACTATATATTCACTAATCTAACGATGATTGGTAAAATATATAATACATGGCTCTCAATTAAATATATAATTCAGTAATGTAATATATTGATGATTGATTGAATATATAGATCGTAACCATCTTATTCATTGACCTAGTATATTGATGCATGATTGATATACTTTGTGTGTTAGTCCTATAGAACTTACAAGTTTACTACAAGGAGGGGGGGGGGATGAATTGTAGTAAAGACTATTAGGAGCTATTTTTGCGGAATTAATAAACTTAGAAAGAATTAAAGATAAGTTAAAACTAAGAACACCAGAAATGCTTTTAAACAAGATCTTATTCCTATATTCTCTAGGAATAAATCTTGCCCATTTATTTATAATAGTAAATTACACTATAGAAACAACAACTCATTCTGTTCCTCTAGGAACTGGTTCCCAGTCACCTTGTTCCCCCTGAACACGTGACTTTCTCTCTTGACTTCACTCGAAGTCTTCTCTTTCTCTTTCTTCTCTTTCTCTCTTGAATGTAGAAATTTTCTCACAAAATTTCACTAACCCCAACTCAGATTAATCGAATACAATAATGAATTGTTGAAGAGAATAAAAATCGAAATAACTTTCTAAAAGAATTACACAGTTAATCTTGAAAGTCTTAAGAACTAAAATTGAGTTCTTCTCAGGTTATATAGCTGTGATATTTCTTCAACAGTCTTCTTCAACATCCATGTAGTGGACGCTTGTTTTTAGGCATTCTCTTGCACTTTCATAGCCGTTATGGATCCTGCTTAGACCACGATCCATAACCGTTTATCGCACAGTTGAACGAGTCTTCCATGATCTTCTCAACAGCTCTTGAATAGGTCTTTAGCATTTTGGACTTGACTGTCTTGGGTATGCAGTTTGTTAAACGTGATTGTGCTCCTTAGAATCTAGGACCTTGCTGCTAACAGCCCACCAATGTAGCCTCGTAAAAAGCGCCAGTTCTTCAACTTCTTTATTTCCTGTAATCCATTAACAAACTCAACTAATATTATGGAATCCAATATTCCATAATATTAGATAATTAACTCCACACAAAGTAATATAACCAAATATCCTAATTTTCCTAAATAACTTAATTTTGGTCATTATTAAACCAATTCTCCATAAGTTTATTTTAGGTCTAATAAAATAAATAATTAATAATACTTTATAAATAACTACGTAAATAAAACTAATTAAAAACTAATTAAAAACTACTTTATTTGTCATCATCAAAATAACTAATACAACAATATTCCCCCTTTTTGATGATGGCAAATAAAGTAGTTTTTACTTAGTTTTTGATTAATTTTATTTACGTAGTTATTTACAAAGTATTATTAATTATTTATTTTATTAGACCTAAAATAAACATATGGAGAATTGGTTTAATAATGAGCAAAATTAAGTTATTTAGGAATAATAGGATATTTGGTTATATTACTTTGTGTGGAGTTAATTATCTAATATTATGGAATATTGGATTCCATAATATTAGTTGAGTTTGTTAATATATTACAGGAAATAAAGAAGTTGAAGAACTGGCACTTTTTACGAGGCTACATTGGTGGGCTGTTAGCAGCAAGGTCTTAGATTCTAGGGAGCACAATCACGTTTAACAAACTGCATACCCAAGACAGTCAAGTCCAAACTGCCGAAGACCTATTCAAGCGATGTTGAGAAGATCATGGAAGACTCGTTCAACTGTGCAACAAACGGTTATGGATCGTGGTCTAAGCATGATCCATAACGGCTGTGAAAGTGGAAGAGAATGCCTAAAAACATGCGTCCACTACATGGAAGTTGAAGAAGACCGTTGAAGAAATATCACAGCTATATAACCTGAGAAGAACTCAATTTTAGTTCTTAAGACTTTCAACATTAACTGTGTAATTCTTTTAGAAAGTTATTTCGGTTTTTATTCTCTTCAACAATTCATTATTGTATTCCATTAATCTGAGTTGGGGTGAGTGAAATTTTGTGAGAAAATTTCTACATTCAAGAGAGAAAGAGAAAGAGAAGACTTCGAGTGAAGTCAAGAGAGAAAGTCACGTGTTCAGGGGGAACAAGGTGACTGGGAACCAGTTCCTAAAGGAACAGAATGAGTTGTTTTTTATATAGAGTGTAATTTTCTATTATAAATAAAAGGGCAAGATTTATTCCTAGAGAATATAGGAATAAGATGTTGTTTAAAAGCATTTCTAGTGTTCTTAGTTTTAACTTCTCTTTAATTCTTTCTAAGTTTATTAATTCCGCAAAAATAGCTCCTAATGGTCTTTACTACATTTCATTCCCCCCTCTTGTAGTAAACTTGTAAGTTCAGAGCCTGTTCCTCCTGAAACAGCTAACATTGAGGAGGCTGATCCTAGGGAATATGAATACAACTGGAGAAAAGCTGGATGAGGGATACACTACTCAACGTCCTCCAATGTTTAATGGTAAACACTATCCCTATTGGAAGAATAGGATGAAAATATTCATTAAGGCAGAAAACTACCAAGTCTGGAGAGTTATTGAGATAGGTGACTTTGAAGTCACTGAAAACCATGAAGATGGCGAGCTAGTTACAGAGCCACTCTCATAGTATGATAAAGAAGACTTCGAGAAAATGGAGATGAACAACATGGCCAAGAAAATTTTTCATTATGGTCTTGGTCCTCATGAACACAATAAAGACATGAGATGCAAGAGTGCAAAGCAGATGTGGAAACTCCTTCAAGTCACACATGAAGGAACAAGCGAGGTCAAGAGATCAAAGATAGACATGCTCATGCATAGATATGAGTTATTTCAAATGAAGCCTTAAGAGCCAGTTCATGGTATGCTGACAAGATTCTCAAATATCATAAATGAACTTGACTCTCTAGGAAAATCTATTTCTCCAGAGGAACAAGTACGCAAAGTTTTGAGAAGTCTTCCACAAGATGAGAAGTGGATGGCCAAGGTGATAGCTCTGCAAGAAACCAAGGATTTCACCAAGTTTAACATTGAACAACTTGATGGATCCTTGATGACACATGAGTTGCACTTAGGAACTCATGACCCTGACTCAAGCAGATCAAAGTCCCTGGCTCACAAGACTGAAGAACAAGATGATTCAGAAACTGATGAAGAGGAAGCTGCCTTAATAGTTAAGAAATTCAAAAAGTTCTTCAACAAGAACTATAAAGGGAAGAGCACAAGGAAAACCTCAAAGCTGAGCTGCCATAAATGCGGAAGTTCATATCACTTCATAAAGGAATGTCCTTTGTGGGAAAACGAGAAAGGAAAAGGCAGATTCAAGGGCAAATAACAGCAAAAACCTTTCTCTAAAACTGAAATGAGAAAGGCTATGGTAGCAGCGTGGGGAGAATCAGATTTTGATGAGGAACAGGAAAGCCTGAGGACGAAACTGCTCAGCTGTGTCTAATAGCAAAATCAGATAGTGAAGAGGACGTATCTAACAAACAGGTAAACTTTAATGTTGTTGAAGAAGAATTATCAAAATTAAATACGAACCAACTCACTGAATTACTTTTAGAAATCCTTGATAACTACAAGGCAATCTGCATAAGAGAGGAGAATATGGAGAAGGCCTTGAAAGTTACCAAGGAACACACAAACTGGTTTAAAAACTTAAATTCAGATATTGAGGAACGGTTCTTTGATATTTTTGATAAATACCGTGGTTTTAAAGAAGCTTATGAAAAACTAAAAAATGATAACTACTTCTTGAATATTTCTTTGGCAGAATTGAAACTAGTTGTTCCTGAAGGAACCAGTTCCTCTGACAGTACCAGTAACGATTTTGAAAATTTGAAAATTGAGCATGAATCAGCGCTAAATGAAAATATGGTACTGAAGAGGAAATTGGAATCTTCAAGAATCAAGCTTCCTGATCCAGTCAGCTAGATACAAAAATATACAAATGAAGGAAGGAATGGACTAGGTTTCAATTATAAGAAGAGGAACAAACATAAAAAATATGTTGACCTACCAAGCAACAAAATTTGTTCCTACTGTGGGAATAGTGGACATTTAGTGTCTGACTGCTCCACAAAGAGGAACAGATTGAAATGAACACTCGCTTAGTGAAGCAAGAGTGGAAAATTAAGAGGAACTCACAGTCAACAGAGGAACCCAAGTCTAACTGGGTTCCTACCACTTGCTAATTACTGTAGGTGCAGACTAAAGTGAGGGGGAACAACCTGTGGTACCTCGATAGCGGTTGTTCCAAGCACATGACAGGAGACAAAACCAAATTTCTCTCACTTTCAGTCTACGAAGGAGGAACTGTGACCTTTGGAGACAACCTGATAGGTAACATAGTAGGTATAGGTAAAGTTGGGAAACCTGAGTCACATTCCATCAGTAATGTATTTTTAGTCGAGGGTTTGAAACATAATTTACTTAGCATTGCTCAATTCTGTGATAAAGGAAACGATGTGAAATTTACTAATGAATGTTGTGTGGTAAGTGACACCATTACATGAACTAAGATACTAGAAGGAACAAGAAAGGGAAACACTTATGTTGTTGACCTTAACCTTGTTCCTAGGAACAATCTAACTTGTCTTAGCGTACTAGAAGATGATCAAAACCTTTGGCATAAAAGGTGTGGTCACGCAAGCTTTACACTGCTTCATAAACTAAGTGGTAAGGACTTAGTAGTTGGTTTACCAACTATAAAAGGATCAAGCCATGGAATTTGTGGAGCTTGTGTAAGAGTAAGAGGGAAGCAAGTCAGATCCTCGTTCAAATCCAAGAAAATGGTAAGCACTCAAAGTCCACTTGAGCTGATCCACATGGATCTTTGTGGCCCTGTGTAAATCCAAAGCAGATAAGAGATATGTATTAGTTATTGTTGATGATTTTTCTATATTTACATGGGTAATCTTCCTTCATAGGAAAGATGAAACGTTTGATGAATTTGTAACGTTTGCAAAGAAAGTTCAAAGGATTAGTGGCTTTAAATTAAAACACTTAAGATCTGACCATGGTACGGAGTTTGAAAACTCCAAGTTTGATGATTTTTGCAGCAATGAAGGATTAGCTCACAACTTCTCTGCTCCTAGGACACCACAACAGAATGGTGTAGTTGAAAGAAAGAACCGGACTCTGGAGGGTATGGTTAGGACAATGCCTATATCAAGCAACCTTTCAAAGAATTTTTGGGCTGAAGCTGTGAACACCGCATGTTACATCATCAACAGGGTCATGCTAAGACCCATCACCAAGAAAACTCCTTATGAACTGTTTAAAGGAAGAAAACCAAATATCTCTTATTTTAGAGTCTTTGGATGTAGATGTTTTGTACACAAAAATGGTAAAAACAATTTAGGTAAATTTGATACTAGAAGTGATGAAGCTGTTTTTATAGGATATGCTTTAAAGAGTAAGGCATACAGAGTTTATAATAAGAGAACAATGTGCGTAGAGGAAAGTATCCATATTATCTTTGATGAAACTGACTCGCTGCAGGAACCATGTTATGAAAATGATTTTGAAATTGGGTTAACTCATCCTCAAGAGACTAACAATCTTGAGGAGGAACTAACTCCTGTAGGAACAGTTAAGAAACATATTCCTGAAAATGAACTAACGGTTCCTAAGCCTGTTCCTCACGAGGAACAGGTAAATGAAGGAACAATTAATGCATGAATATAGGCAGAAGAGATGCACACAGAGAATGAACAAACTGAAGAACCTCAAGTTGAAGGAACAGGAACAAGAAGATTTGGACCAAGACCTTGGAAGCACCAGAACTCACATCCTCTAGATTTGATTATTAGCGACATTGAGAAGGGAACTCAAACAAGATCTCAACTTAGAAACATTTGTGCCTTCCAAGCGTTCCTATCTAGGATAGAGCCTCGAGATCATAATGAAGCATTGCTAGAGTCTGAGTGGATAAATGCCATTCAAGAGGAACTGAATGAATTTCAGAGGAACAAGGTATGGCACTTGGAGCCCAAACCCAAGAGTCAGAAGGTAATTAGGTTAAAGTGGGTCTTCAGGAACAAGCTAGACGAACATGGCAATGTAATCAGGAACAAGGCCAGACTCGTAGTAAAAGGTTACAACCAACAAGAAGGTGTTGACTTTGCTGAAACCTTTGCTCCAGTAGCTAGAATAGAAGCAATAAGAATTTTAATAGCATTTGCAGCTTTTATGGGATTTAGGTTGTACCAGATGGACGTTAAATGTGCATTTTTAAATGGATATCTATTGGAAGACTTCTATGTGGGATAACCTCCAGGATTTGAAAATCCTGATCACCCAAACCAGGTCTATAAGCTAGATAAAGCCTTATATGGACTGAAACAAGCTCCTAGATCTTGGTATGAAAGAATTTCAAATTTCTTACTTGCTCATAATTTTGTTAGAGGCAAAGTTGATAGAACCTTGTTCCTTCAATCAAAAGGAACAAACATTTTAGTAGTACAAATTTATGTTGATGATATTATTTTTGGTGCTACTAATGATTCTCTGTGCAAGGGTTTTGCTGACTTAATGAGTAGTGAATTTGAAATGAGCATGATGGGAGAGTTGAACTTCTTTCTTGGTTTGCAAATCAAGCAAACTGAAAGAGGAACAATGATCCATCAGCAAAAATACGTTAAGGAACTGCTAAAGAAATATGGACTGGAACAAGATAAAACCAACCACACTCCTATAGGAACAGGATCAAGGTTGGATGAAGATCAAAATGGTAAATTAATAGATAAGAAATTATACAGAGGTATGATTGGATCTCTTCTTTATTTAACTGCAAGTAGGCCTGATATTTCCTTCAGTGTTGGTCTATGTGCTAGGTTCCAATCAAATTCAAAGGAATCCCACTTGATAGCTGTCAAGAGGATCCTTAGGTATTTGAAATGAAGTGATGATCTCTGTTTGTTCTATCCTTGTAGTGATACATTTGACCTAGTTATCTACTCTGATACTGACTATGCTGGAGATTTGGTCAACTGTAAAAGTGCCTCCGGAATTGCCCAGTTCCTAGGCACAAGCTCCAAGAAACAGCATACAGTTGCCTTGTCAACTGCTGAAGCTGAATATGTGGCTGCTGCTGCATGTTGTTCCCAAGTCTTGTGGATCAAGCAATAGGTACGTGATTTTGGTATTAAGTTTAAATGTGTTCCAATCTTTTGTGATAATACCAGTGCCATATGCATCTCCAAGGACCCAGTACATCACTCAAGGGTCAAGCACATTCACATTAGGCACCACTACTTGAAAGACTATGTTTGAAACGGGCTTAGTCAAAGTTGAATTTTTCCCTACGGAAAATCAAATTGCTGACATTTTTACCAAACCATTATCTAGGGACAGATTACAAAAAATTCGCTTGGACCTAGGAATGATCAGACTTGTATAAAATGGCCTATATGATTTGAACCCTATGTACTAGTCATTTCTAAGAGTGTCCTGCAATATTCATGAATTAAATTTCATATACCTAGGGTCATGTCTAAGGACTCACATCTGTCTTTAAATATTATCCATATTGTCAATGCACATATATAGAGTATGTAAATTAAAATTCTTGTATAGTTTATAAAGGTCCGTGTACACAAGAGCAATTTTTTTTTCACATTTTTATTCTCTCTCCTCCTATTCATACGATTTTCTTGATTCATTGTATCAACCATTTTTATTAACTCAAAATTAAATTCAGTTTATCTAATTTAAATGAGGGAAAACATTAATTGAAACACATTTACCCAAGCCTTACCCAGTCAAATCACACCTCTTCACATTCAATTCAACACGCCTCATCATTACAATATATACCCAACACTTCACTTCACTGACCAGTTTTACTGACCCACTCCAACTCTTACTATTCATCTTCTCTTTCCTATATCTCTCTTCATCCTTCCTACTCTCTACCATGGCACCTAAAAAGGCAACCTCTGGTATTCAAGAAAACTGCCCAGCCGAAAAAACCCCTTCCATGGAAGAGCACAGTGACCAAGAATCCTCCAACCCAAAAGATGATTCCACACATTCTCAAGAACCCATTTCGGAAATTGAGGCGACATCTCCCAAGCCTGAGGAAGATGACGAGGATCAAGAAAGTAGTCAGGGGAGAGACCTTCAAATTCCCACAAAACGGGGAAAGAAATCAAAATCCTCTCAATTTATTGTCGGATTCTTTGTTGATCTTGCATGGTGCAAGAAAGTAAAATGGAATGAGTTTCTGAGTCTATTAAAGTATCAAAAATGGATGAACTTAGTCAGTATAGATGAGGGATTATACGAGGAAGTGATGAGTTCCTTTTGTGAAAACTTCAATAAAACAGAGGGAGTGTGTGTAAGCTTAGTGAATGGGTGTGTGGTAACATTTACAGAAAAGAAATTGAACGAGTGGTTTGATGTACCTTCAGATGGTACAAGGAGTATGTTAAAGGGAAAGGGAAATTAAACATCAATGGCGTCTCAAATGAAAAAATTCTTCAATTTTTTCACGGAAACTCTAACTCTATGTCCATTGACCAAAAAAACCTCTCTCCCTTTCACAAGCTTTTGTTTCAATTTGTATGGCGTTTTGTTTTACCCCGATCTTCCAAGAGAACCCAAGCTAATCTCATGGACCTCTCCCTTATGCTCTCTCACCTTTCTTACTACATATCTCACAATACCAAGGTGGGATATGGCAATCTACTCACCACAATTTTAAAGAAAAATAAAGTCAAACTGTCTGACAGCCCTTCTTTCATCCTTGAGCCTGAAAATTATTTGACCAAGGAGACACTGTCTAGACTTAGTTTAAGGGTGGTTGGTGGTAAATGGGAATTTGAGGGAGAGGCTACAGTGACTAAGCCTGAGACAGGGACAAAGAGAAAATTATTTGAGGAAGCTGTTGGGGGATCCGTCAGGAAGAGCCAGAGACTGGCTGGGGGTAAGTCTCTTAAGGAACAGGATCCGGGTACTGCTGAAATGATTAATTTGGATGAGGATCAGGTTCCTTCAACTGTTGTGGATTTTCCTCTCATTTCTACCACTGGACTTCATGGAGTTTTGAGGGAAATCAGGGAGTCGCTGACACTCATGCACACAAGGATCAATGTGCTGGAGAAGTCAGTTTCCATCCTTGACTCACAACAGCAGGAGACTTTAGCAGCCATCAAGCAGGCAGACACGGGGATCAGGAACAAGGTGGATGTTGTGATCTCAAAGATTGACTCCCTTTTCTCCAGCATCTTCAAACGCACCAAACCAGAAATTCCCCCCTCCTTAAACATTTGATTTACTGGATATTTTTTTTTGGTCTGTAATATTTGGTTGAACACTTTCTTCTTCTTCTTTTTCTTTTGCGTGTCTTCTTTTGACACAGAACATTTTGAACTTTTCTTTCTTTGTTCCTTGCTCTTATGATATGCTCAATCTGATCGTTTTTGCATGCACATGCTATTTCTTTTTGTACTTACTTGTGTTTGGATGGCTAATATTATGAGATGCATGTTTGAGCTACTTTAATTGATGCCTAGACTATTGACTCTCTAGTGCTGCAGGGACATAGTTTAGTTTTGATGATAACGAAAGGGGGAAAAGATTTGTTGGCTGTCTAAAAACATTTTCTGGTCTGACTTAGTTCCTAGAGCCTTTCTGCTTGCCTCTGGTTTAATAATGAGCAAAATTAAGTTATTTAGGAAAAATAGGATATTTGGTTATATTACTTTGTGTGGAGTTAATTATCTAATATTATGGAATATTGGATTCCATAGTATTAGTTGAGTTTGTTAATGGGTTACAGGAAATAAAGAAGTTGAAGATCTGGCGCTTTTTAAGAGGCTACATTGGTGGGCTGTTAGCAGCAAGGTCCTAGATTCTAGGGAGCACAATCATGTTTAACAAACTGCATACCCAAGACACTCAAGTCTAAACTGCCAAAGACCTATTCAAGCGCTGTTGAGAAGATCATGGAAGACTCGTTCAACTGTGCAACAAACGGTTATGGATCGTGGTCTAAGCATGATCCATAACGGCTATGAAAGTGGAAGAGAATGCCTAAAAACATGCGTCCACTACATGGAAGTTAAATAAGACCGTTGAAGAAATATCACAGCTACATAACCTAAGAAGAACTCAATTTTAGTTCTTAAGACTTTCAACATTAACTGTGTAATTCTTTTAGAAAGTTATTTCGGTTTTTATTCTCTTCAACAATTCATTATTGTATTCCATTAATCTGAGTTGGGTTGAGTGAAATTTTGTGAGAAAATTTCTACATTCAAGAGAGAAAGAGAAGAAAGAGAAAGAGAAAACTTCGAGTGAAGTCAAGAGAGAAAGTCACGTGTTTAGGGGGAACAAAGTGAATGGGAACCAGTTCCTAAAGGTACAGAGTGAGTTCCTGTTTATAATAGAGTGTAATTTACTGTTATAAATAAAAGGGCAAGATTTATTCCGAGAGAATATATGAATAAGATCTTTTTTAAAAGCATTTCTTGTGTTCTTAGTTTTAACTTCTCTTTAATTATTTCTAAGTTTATTAATTCCGCAAAAATAGCTCCTAATAGTCTTTACTACAATTCACCCCCCCTCTTGTAGTAAACTTGTAAGTTCTATAGGACCAACAGTGTGGTTCTTAAGTATCCATTGAATGTAAAAACGTTGACGATATGTTAAACACAAAATAACAAACTGATCCATGAACCTTTAATACAAACATAATCAAATTCGAACATGCCATAAAATGAATTCGACTAAGGGTGCTATTTGAGCGAGACAACTTTTGAATTGCTCGAACTCAACTCAAGACGCTAATGAGGTTGAGTCAAGAATCACATAACTCGATCGAATATTCGCGAGAAACTCTAATGGTATAATAAAGGGTTATAATATTCAATTTTTATGTACGATGTATCTTATGGGTGTAAAGCGACCAAAAATCTCGCAAATAGCTCGAGTTTTACTCGAGTCAAACTCAGCCCAAGCTCGTTCAAATTTGTTAAAAATCAGTCAAAGACCTACTCGAGTTCTTAACGAGATGAGTTCAATTATGCAAAACTCGATCTGACTCGTTATCACCTTTAAGTTCGACCAGAAATGAATTGACTCGACCCAGAAATAACCCGAATCTAAATCGATTCGACCCAAAGACAACAGATCTCATATTGACCAGTACAAATCTGACATTTATCGAACTCATGTGTACCCAGACGGGATATTCATTTGACTCGAACTTCACTTATACCCGACAACCCCATGATCCAACTTTTGCCCATAATCGAACCGATCTGATCTAATTAATGGTGATCCGAGACAGGTAATCATACTAGACTCAATCCGACCCGTTGCGGGTCATTCCGAAACCAACGCAATTAACCGAATTGACGTAATTGTAAAAACGTTCAGGCTGTAACAAGATATTATAAGTATATTTTTTAAAAAACGAAATTATTAATACTTAACTATTATTGATTTTCATCCAAACCTAATGTGGTTTTTCATAAAAAACCAAAAAAAAACTGAATTAAAACCGAAAATAACCGTTGTATCGATATGGATGGTTGAATAATGAACCGATTGTTACTAAAACCGTATGGGTCATACCGTTTAGACAACCGTAACCGAACTAAACTGAAAAAAGAGCTCAATTAGTCAATTAAATGATTCAAAACCGAAAAAGTTGCAACCGGATCAATTTAACGTGAAAAATTTACCGAAGTCAACCGATTAACCCGATTTACACCCCTAATTATACGGTTTACTTTCCTAAGAAACCAGATTTGTGGCTTAACAGGTATCATATTATAGGTTTCTTTGGCCTTTTTGTAGTAGTGAGCATTAGTGGTCGACATTATTCATAATAAGTACGATCAGGAAAATAAATTAACAAACTCGTAAAACAGTCCCTTATCCCGTAACCTACGCTCACACTCGTAATTATTCCATTTTAACTAATAAGTTCCTATTACAATTATTACATATGAAATTCATCCCTTTTTATCCATCTAAAACCTATTTACCTCTATTTCTTATTTTACTCATATTTATAATTCTTTTTGCTTAAGATTCTTCTACTCTCATTTTTAAACTCACTTCTTACTAGTTAATATCAAACCTCGAGGGTTTTATTATGGGTTCCAAAACCGTTGCTCTAATACCATTCTGTAACGCTCCGACCTCTAAATCACTGATTAGAGTACTAATAGCAGCAGAAAACTCTATTAGGTCGACGCATTTGTAATCCCCCATATTTTTGAGTTATTTATTTAAATAGATTTAATCATTTTGAAGTATTAAAGCTATTTAAAAACTAGTATTTTTAGTAAAAAAGGGTATTTTAGTAATTCAACAAGAAGAATATTTTGGTAAATTTTATCATTAATGGTATTTTGGTCTTTTTACCAAAATGTAGTCTTTTCCACTATAAAAGGAGGAATTAGGGTTTCTCCATCATTTACTAGCCACCATCTGCAAGGAGCAATTAGGGTTTCTCTTTTATCTCTTCTCTCTCAAACCCTAGATTTTATCCTCCATCAATTCCTCCATTGATTCAAATCTTTATGTATTTCAGAACAAGTAATTTACCGAAACACTTCCTGGCTCTCTCTTGCGGTGCACGATAAGGTGAACTGTTATCGTGCGCCTCTTGCCATCAATGGGAAGAAAAAAGAAAGAAGGAGCTCAATCTTCTGGTGCAAGAGATGGAGCTTCCTCTAGCAAGGTCGATGATACTCAAAACAAGACTAAAGAGTGAGAAGCTCGAAGGTGAATGGAACAGTAACCTTAAATCAAACGAGGGTTGAAAAATCTGATAGAGGCATCAGTGAAAGCGCGGAGGGTTTCAATGCTTCTAACATATCTGTGAAAGGTATGAATCTTAATTTTGTTCCTCCTTTAAGAAAGAATGGGGAACTTGTTGCTAAGCTTGATAGTGATGAACTGAAAATGGGTACTATGTGTTGGGCAAATGCTCTGATTGTTTATGTGATTGGCTAAACTCCTACACTAAATGGGGTTGTTTATTATGTTAAAAATCAATGGAATACCATAGCTACTCCTATTGTGTATAAACATGAAGATGGTTACTATGTGATTAAGTTTCAATCTGCAGCTGATAGAGATGATATTATGAGAACTGGACCCCATCAATTCTATAATAAATCTATTATGCTTAAAAAATAGACTGCTGATTTTGATTTTCAAGCTGGAATATTGAGAGTGATCCCAGTTTGGATTAATTTTCCTAATCTTCCTTTGAACAGTTGGAGTACTGATGATTCTCTTAGTAGGATTAGTAGTGTTATTGGGTTACCTTTGTTTGCTGATGACTGTACCAGTAAGCAACTGAGAATTTCATTTGCTAGGGTATTAGTTGAGGCTGATGTAACCAAACCACTTCCTACTGAGATTTTGATTGAGGATCCTGCTGGCAAATCTATGGTGCAGAAAGTGACCTATGATTGGGTTCCTTCATATTGTAGTACTTGTGATAGGGTTGGGCATAATTGTGCAACTAGGGTGAAACCTAAAGCTGTTCAGAAATGGGTGGTTAAGGAGAAGCAGCCAGTTAAGTAGAGTGATGAGCTTGTTGTGGTGGCTCCTGATATTTCTTCTCCTGTTCCTCAGCCTATTGCTGACGTGGTTACTCCTATGGCTCAAATCATTCATCATCAACCTGAAGAAGAGGGTGAGTGGAGGGTGGTCAATAGAAAAACAAGAGACAAGGGTAAGCAAGTGAGGATTTATAGTAACTTTCAGCCAAGAATGGTTATGCATTCAGGTGATACTTCTTGTCCAGTTCTTACTAGAGGTGCTAAGGGGCCTAACCCTTATTTGTCTTAATAATTGTTACAGATGGAATGTGAGGGGTCTCAATGAACCTATTAAGATGAGAGAAGTCAGAAAGACTATCTCATCTAATAATAGTTGTCACTTTGTTTGAAACTAGAGTAAGGTGGTCTAATCTTGAGAAGATCACTAGGAAGTGTGGAGTTTCTTGGTCTTGGATTCATAACTATGATTACTCCTCTAAAGGTAGAATTTGGGTTGGCTAGAAACACCAAATGGATGATGTTCAAATTATACAGTGCTTTGAGCAAGTTATACATTGTAGAATTGTTTATAAAGTTAAGAATCTGTCTTTTTGCTTTTCTACTGTATATGGTTTGCACACTATTGGAAATAAGGAGGAGTTTATGGAGGATGTTAACTGAGTATTATGGTGTTTGTAGGGATCCCTGGATCTGCATTGGTGATTTTAATTCTGTTACTCATTCTTATGATAGAGAGAATGATAATCCTGTTAGTAATGTTGAAACTCAAGATTTTACTGAGTTTATTGAGGTTACTAGGATTAAGGAGATTCAGAGTAGGGGCTTATTCTTCTCTTGGAGTAGAAAGGGACAAGGGTTAGTGAGAATGAGAAGCATGATTGATAACGCCTTTGGCAATCAGCTCTGGTTCCAATCTTTCCCTTCTATGGAGGTTGAATATTGTGTTCCTAGTATCTCTGATCATTCTCCTTCGGTATTTCACTTAGCTCATAATGATTGTATTAGGAGTAGGCCTTTTATAAAGGTTCTCCAGACTAGTTGGCAGCCAAAGCAAAGGGGTTTTTATATACAATATGTTTGGCAATCATTGAAAGATTTGAAGAAGGAGTTCAAAGGCTTGCACTATAAGGAGCATTATGATCTTCTAGCAAAAATTGATGATTCCAGAGTTCAATTATTGGCTCTGGAAGATGACGAAGCTCTTACTTGGAATGAAGAGCTGCAAAATAGAGAACAAAATTACATTCAACAGATTAGACAGTGGAGTTATGCTCATGAGAGCATCTTAAAGCAGAAAGCTAGGATTAATTGGCTTAAGCTTGGAGATGCTAACACAACTTTCTTTCATGCTGCTAGGAAAGACAGGTATGCTGTTAATAGAATTTCAGCTATTAAATGTGATTCTGGTACGTGTTGTATGAGGAAGCTAAGATTGTTGCACAACTAGTGGATTTCTATCATAGGCTACAAGGTCAGTTGTCCTTCCCTCCAAGCTCTGGATATCAGGGTTGTCAGAGCTGGTTCTCAGGTGAGTAGAGATGCTTGTGATATGGTTATTTCACCTATTACTGTAGAAGAGATTAAGGTGGCATTGTTTAGTATTGATGATAGTAAAGCCCCTAGGGTTGATGGATATAATGTTATGTTCTTTAAGAAAGCTTGAGGGTTATCAAGCAGGATGTTTGTGCTGATGTGTTGGAATATTTTGAAAATTGTTGTATGCATCTGTCTGTTAATTGCACTCTTGTTACTCTTGTTCCTAAGGTCCCTAATGCTAATATGGCTAAGGACTTTAGGTCTATTGCTTGTTGTACTATGTTGTACAAGATTATTTCTAAGATCTTGACTAGGTGGTTATATAGGGTTATTGGTGATGTTGTTTGCCAAGCACAATATTGCTTTACTCCTTAGAGACAGATTTCTGATAACATCTTGCTAGCTATTGAGCTCCTTATAGGGTACTCTAGAGCTAATATGTCTCCTAGAGCTATGATTAAGGTTTATATTAGGAAAGCTTATGATTCTATTGATTGGCTTTTCTTGGAAAATATGCTGAATGAGTTGGGTTTTCCTGGGAGGTTTGTCAAGTGGATTATGAGTTGTGTGAAATCTGTTTCATATTCTATTATGGTGAATGGCTATCCTGCTGCTCCTTTTCATGCAAAAAGAGGTTTGAGGCAAGGAGATCCTCTTTCTCCTTTCTTATTTGCTATATGTATGGAATATTTGAGTGGATGCCTAAGCTAGTTGTCTCAGAATCCTTTATGCAAGTTTCATCCTAAATGTGCTAAGCTTGGGTTGACTCACTTAATGTTTGCTGATGACTTATTGATGTTTGCAAGAACTGATTCTTCTTATCTTTAGTGTTTGTTTGGCTCCTTGATGAAGTTCTCTTGTGTGTCTGGGTTGTTTGCTAATCCAGAGAAGAGTGCTATCTATTTTGGGGTATAAGTGATGAGAGGAAGGCCAGCTTGAGTACAGAGTTGTTGATTCCAATGGGTAGTCTGCCTTTCAGATACTTGGGGGTTCCTTTGGCTAGTAAGTAACTTTCTTACTTGCAGTGTAAACCTCTAGTTGAGAAGATGACAGGAAGAGCAAAAGCTTAGGTTGCTCATATGCTTTCTTATGCTGGTAGAGTTCAGCTTATTAGAAGTATTTTGAGCTTCATGCAGAATTATTGGGCTCTCATCTTCCCTTTGCCTAAAAAAATTGTTAAAGAAGTTGAAACTGTTTGTAGAAAGTTCCTGTGGACAGGTAGCTTGATTGATTCCAAGAAGGCTTGTGTTGCTTCGAAGGATTGTTGCTTGCCTAAAGCCGCTGGGGGGCTCAACATTAAGAGTATGGTTGAGTGGAATAGAGTTGTTATCTTGAAGAACCTATGGGCTATTTGCTTCCAAAAAGAAAAGCTTTGGGTGAAATGGGTGCATATGTACTTTGTGAAGAATAGAGATCTACTTAGCATGGATATTTCTCAACAATGGTCTGGGATGTTGAGAAAGATTGTGCAAAGTAGAAGTTTGTTGGATGGGGCTAGTTGGGCAAATTATATGCATCATCAGAAGTTCCCTATTGCTAAAACTTATAACAAGCTGATTGTGAACTCTAGTGTCTTTGAATGGAAGAGGTTGTGTTGTAATAACTCTACTTCACCTAAGAGTGTTTTTATACTATGGATGGCTGTGAAAAATAGGTTAGCTACCAAGGATAGACTCTTTACTTGGAAGGTAACTGAAGATAGTTTGTATGGCGTATGTGCTTTAACTTCTGAGTTTGTGCAGCATCTGTTCTTTGAATGTGCATATGCTTCTCAAATTTGGCAGATAGTTCTTTGTGTAATGAAGATTGAGAGAACTGTGATGGGGTTTCAGCAGGAAGCTATCTTAGTTGGCAAGGTTAGTAAGAAGAAATCTGATAGTGCTTAGCTTTATGTAGCTTGTTTTACTGAGTCTTTGTATCAGGTTTGGTGTCAAAGAAATAGGCTTGTCTTTGATAAGATGATTTCTAGTGTTGATAGGAGTGTGAAGGATGTTATTTTTAGGGTTGCTAGTAGATGCCAAGGAGAAGTTGTTAAGTATCTTCTTTGGTAGGTGTTTTCTCTCTCTCTTGAGCTAGGGGTACATGAAGAGTAAGAGTTTCCAACCCTTCCTAGAAGGTGGGGATCCTCTTATACTAATGCTTTTGTCCTATGCCCTGGTGTTGAGTGTTGCCTCTTGGTAGGTTGTATATTTTTGACCATGATATATATTTTATTTCTCTTTTGTCAAACACAATTCCTCCATTGATTCAAGTTCTAATTTAGTTTTCTCCATTGATTTTTGTAGGAGGATCATTCAAGCATCAAAGTGAAGCAAAGGGTTTTTTTTCTCCCTTTCTTTCTCTTTTCTTTCCCTCGTTTTTCTCTCCCTTTCGTCCCTCTTGCGTTTTCCGACAACCACCGTGGCTGGTGGCTGACTAGTGGCCAACAAGTGGTGTTGGCGCTGCTGCCATTGGGCAGTGGTGTCAGCAACCCTTGGCGGCCGCCGGTCGGCGATCGTCCGGTGGGTTTGTTTGGCTTTTGTGGTTTTTGAACCACCTTTAAAAAATATATATTTTTATCTATTATTTATTAATTTATTTTACTGATGTATTTTAATTGATAAATAATTAGTTTTATGAGGTTTTAAGCATTAGTTTGTATTGGGCTTTGCCTACTAGTAAAGGTTTTCAAGTTTTATGATCTAAAAGAGTTTTTAGAGTGTTTTAAAATAAAAATTAGATTTATTAGCATTATTTAAAAGCTGATTATAATTAATTAATTAATAGCCTTGAATTGTTTGTTGTTAAGTAATCCCTCCGTTTGTTTTTAAATGTTACACTTTCCTTTTTAGAACGTTTCTTTTTAATTGTTACACTTTCACTTTTACTATCATTGGTAAACTTTCGCATCTCCATATTCCATTTTCCCATACTTTTGGGCCCACATGTCCTTTTATTTTTATATTAAACACCCAACCACCCCATAATTAAAAACAAACGGAGGGAGTACTAATTGTTAGTATTTCTTTGTTGGTGGGTTCCAAGCATTGTAAAACCAATTGAGCCTTTTGTTTGGTGATTCCATTGTGGTAGAAAGGTACATACACTTTGACCTCTGACCTTAGTAGTTTCTAAGGATTGTTTGTTGAGCATGAGAAGTAAGGAGAGACTTATGCCTTAATATTGTTTGAGGTTAATAGAAAGGAGACTATGAATGGAACTTTTGAATTATTCCTGTCATTCAAGAAATATGTTATTGATGTTTATTGCTTTAGAGCATGATTAAAGTTTATTTATATTATTTTTGAAGCTATGGCTTGCATGAGTATTTTATTTAGTAAGGTCCGATGTGCAATTTATTTTATTGAACAAGGTATCATGAGTAGTTTATTTTATTGAGCAAGGTCTCATGAGTAGTTTATTTTTATTGAGCAAAGTCTCGTAATAGTTAAAGTTATTGAGCAAGGTCTCGCTAGTAGTTAAAGGTATTGGGCAAGGTCCCACAAATAGTTAACTATTGAGCAAAGACTCAATTGGTTGGATCATGGTTCCTTAAGAAATAAAGAAAAGACTCAAGGAGTCATTTAAGTAAGAAGTTGAGCAAGAGCTCGAAAGAATAAGAATTGAGGTTGTTTGTGGTACTTGTTTGTTATCACTTATTAAAGAAAGATAAGAAATTAATTTATATGCTTATATGTTCTTAGTTGTGTGTGTCTCACATATCGAACTTTGGCAATAAAACTCTTGGGTAGGATCCCCCATGAGTATTGAATATAAGGGGGGGAGTTAGTGTGTAACTATACTCCTGCATTGGCATAGCATGATGATGCTATTGCTTTTATTTTCATCAAGAAAGCTTTATGGAATTCCAAATTATCAATAAGGTTATTGAGTGGATTAGGTGTCACTCATAGTGTCTCTATCGAGATGTTGAGTCTAGGGGCTCACTCTCATTCTATCTTTCATTTCACTAACAAACGTGTACTTCTCTAGTCAAGTTATTTAAAGTTCATGAAACTTTACTTTATTAGTAAGAGGTGTGGAACCTCTAACACAGGAAATAGTAGCCCGTATATTACTCCAAGTGGGGGACGGTGCCCGTTCATTGCCAACATATATTAAAGAATAAATTTAGTTAGTTCAGTCTTTGTTGTGCATTTAGAATCATGAGAAGAGCAAGCCGATTTATTTGAGGATTGCATATATTATTATTTATTGCATTAGCTTAGTAGTGTTATGTACTCAACGTTGCTGATGTATGTGTTTTATTTGTTTTGGTTATTGTTTTACCTCAATGACCCTGTGACGACCCATTCATGAATGTGTTTGTGAATGGCGAGCAGATCTTAGAGGTTAAGTTTCAGGTACAGGTGTTGCTGTGCATGGGGATCATGAGCATCAAGATGGGAATTTTAGTGCATAAACACTTATTTCAATAAAGTTATTTTGGTTTATGTTTTTTTAAATAAGAAACTATTATTGGGTAGTTCTTGAGTTGATAACACATTCATTGAATTTTATGTTTTTATTTTATTAAAGTATTTCAAGTTATGTTTTAAAAGACTTTCGTTGTATTCTCTATTTATCCTTAAGTATTATCATGCGTGGCGTAATATCTTCGCAGTTCTCTGTTGTATAGAGGTTTGTAAATGGAGGGATTGAGCGGATGTTACAACATTACTGTCGTATCTTCCATTAGGAAAATACAAGGCACAATAAGATAAAACAAACTAATGATAAACCAAAATACCTTTTATTACCTTAATTAGCAGTATCCTAATATTCAAATAGTCCCTATAAGCTACAAAAAGAACATAAGTGATAACTACTACAGCAAGTAGAACTGAGATTCTCGCCTCTATTCGCTTCCCGTCCTCCCTGGTTGTACCAAAAACATAAATACAAAAATGGATGAGTCGAGAGAATCAGTAACAGACTACTCTAGCAACGTAAATTCATTTCAATTCATCTCATTTATAAACAGAGGGAAAGAGAGAATATTTCAAACCTTTATAAAAACACAATATCATCTTATTATTATAATCCGTCAGTCCTGTTATCACTTTTATATTGGTTGCTCAATTAGTTAGTTCTGGGACGTCTCCCAGCAGTTTGTGCATGAGCCAGTGTGCAAGAGCCATGTGCCCCGGGTCTTGCCCTACATTAGTAATGGCCAGTGCCCTAGTAAACAGTAAACAACTAGGTACGTGCACGACCATCAGTAACAGTACAGTATAGCAAACCAGTTCTTTCACTTGAGCTTATCATGTTTCATAAGTTTTAATATTCATCAGTTATATTCATTATACTCCAGTCATTCAATTAAGTATTTCCTCGGTGGGGTGGAAAAAATCTTGTTGTAAATAGTATTTCATAATGCATAGAATTTCTCATGAAATGCTTATTGACCAGTTATCCATAAATATTCATAAAATAGTAATCCAGTAATTCAGAAACCATATTAGATAAACATCTTATAGTAACTCAGTGGTGTACTCGTATTTTCATAAACGTACTGGATAAGATGGTTTTTAGTGTGTCGTTAAGGCACTAAGAACCGCTTAGCAAACACAATTTATAAACCTAACGAGCAACTACTAAGTACGTAGTAATGGCAAGTCAAGGGTCGAACCACAAGGAAATTGGGATTGAGTTTAGTCCACTAAGTCCAAAACTACCTAAGTGAAGGATTTTTGGGTTTGAGATTGAATAGATTACCAACTAATTAACTAGCTATTGAATACCAACTAATAATTAAATAGGAGAATTAATATGATAGAGAAAACACTAGAGCTTGGGTTACTCGCATGAACTCGGGCAAGACACGACACAAATGCAACTACGAAGCTATAGAGAATAACGTGCAAGGTTAAGTTTCCCTCTAAAGTCCTTGAGTCCTCTCTCGAATGGTCCTCAAGAGTAATCAATTAATCAATCGACTAAATCCTCTCTCGAATGGTCTTTAGCCAATTGATTAATGGATTCAATTTGATTGGAAAACCCCTAAATAGGATCCTCTTAATTTCTACCCAATCTCTTGGTCTAGAAATTAAGTTGATTCATGGGAATGACTAGACAACAACAATCAATTAAGAGTAATTGAAATCTAAGCCCTAGCATAAACTTGATCAAGGTCTACCCTAAGGTGTCAAAACACCAAGAACAATGCATATTAGACATGAATAAAGCAATTACAAGAACATCTACATTAAGCCCCTCTTTTTATGCTTTCACCCAAACCCTAGATTAGTAACTACTCAGTAACCATGGATTCTAAGCAATTAATATTCAATAAATTAAACATCATAAACAAAGCAATACAATTAAAGGAAAGAGATTGAAGAAAAATTACTTGAATTGATTAACGAATTCGATCTTCAAAGATGAAACAATTAAGAAACCAAGTGTTTAGAGAGAGTTTAGGGCTAAGAGAGTGTAATTAGAAAACTAGAGTATGAGATAATGACGAGAGTAAGCTAAGAAAACTAATTAAGAGAGTCATTACAGTTTGACGGACAAAACAGGTCAAAGCCCGAAAGCAGGTCCACACGGTCGTGTCAAAAACGACACGACCGTGTAGACTTGTTACATAAGTTCCGCAGCGTTTCTTAATAGCTATTGCCTCAGTGTAGAAAACACTACACGGTCGTGTCCATATTGACACGACCGTGTAGACCTGGCGTCCAGAATGCTCACAGCATCCTCAAATTTCCTGCTTGTGTGCTCAAAACACTACACGGTTGTGTCCAAAGTGACACGACCGTGTAGACCTGACGTCCCATCTTCCTTGCTAGTCAGTTGCAAACTGATCCTCCAAGTGAAAGGCTACACAGTCGTGGCCAATTCCACACGACCGTGTAGATATACTTCAAGTCCTTCCAAGCTCTAGCCTCCATCCAAGGGTCTCTAAATACCCAAAGTGCTCCAAATACCTGTTAGTTAGTCTGAAAAATCATCTAAAACAACTACTCCCATGCTATCCCTCCTGGAAAAAATGGTGGTTCTGATCACCCTATGAGACACCCTAACCCCGGACTCACAACGTGGGAGGCCTTGGCCGAGCTAGGGATGTAAGGAGAACGGGCAGTCAATTGCTGCCAAAAGAACTGCTCATTGTAGGAGGACACCCACGCACTCTTAGGCCCTATGACCCCACCCTTTGGCCACCCAAATGCGTCATTCACACCCCTATGTTCATGGAATAGGTCCGGCCGAGGAGGTTGAAGGTCATGGTCCTAGGGTTCCGACTTCCTTCCACTCTACGAACGGAAAGAGTGGAGACGAACTCCAAGGTGAGATTTTTATATGTGTAAGCTTGCAAGTTGAGCCAATTCGTCCACCCAACCCCATAGAAAAGTTGTTGAACGTCACCTTGAACCCATAGGGCCACGGCGGCGTTCGCATCATAGAACTTGGTTGGGCGAGTGTTTCTCCGAGAAAGTCTCATGAAAGCTCTTAGGTGTTCGGGATTGGTGAAATTAATCCCGAGGGTGTCAATTTATGGATGATGGATGGGGGTGGAGGTGGTGGTGGTGATTGATTGCGGAGATTTGATGTACTAGTTTGCCTTGCCGGGTTACTACGGCTGCTAGAGGCCATTATAACAATGAAATCTCAAGCAAATGGTCAAACAATCACAACAAAGCACAACAAAGCACAATCAAATCACAACAACAAATCACAACAACAATCCACAATAAGATGAGCCTCACCAAAGAACAAACAACACAACCCAATTCAAACCAAATCTATTGTCAACTAGCAACAAACCATAAATTACAACCAATATTCAATAAATTTCAAACAACAAGTAAGAAATCAAGAGAGGAAAGTGTCTACCGTTCTAATGATGGGAGCAAATCCCGCAAATGAACCTTTGGCAGTGGTTAATGATGATGTTGGGTGAAGATTTTCCTCCAATTGTAAATAAACCCCTAACCAAGCACTTTCCCAAAATTGGAGAAGTTAGGGTTTGATGAAAATTTTGGTTTGTGGAGGAGAAAAGGATGAATAGAGGTAAGTGATGAAGGATTGAGAGGGAACGAGTGATTTAATGGTGGATTGGAGGTGAGTGAGTGAGTAATGAGGGAGATTGGAGTAGAGAAGGGAGAGTTTTTGAGTGAGAGAGGGAGGGGGTCGAAAATAATGAGAGTAAGATTATGAAGAACAAACCCCCTTCCCTGTGTTTAGTACCCGCAGCATCAGAGGTACACGGTCGTGTCGATTTTGACATGACCGTGTTGCCCAATTTTTCCCGAGGCAGTAACTATTGAACGGCAGAGCTACACGGTCGTGTCGATTTCGACACGGTCGTGTAGAGCTGCAGTTCCCCAATTTTTGCTTTGCCTCCCTTTTTTTTTCTTTTCTTTTTTTTTTCTCTTTTTTCTTTACAATAAATGAAAATACACTAAAACAAGAAAAAAATAAAATAAAATAAAATAAAAAAATAAAAAATGAAAATAAATCAAACTACCTAGTCCTAAAAGAAATACTTGGGTTGCCTTCCAAGAAGCGCTTCTTTAAAGTCATTAGCTTGACTAAGAGGACTCACCTCTCAGTGATGGTGCTCGGGTGAGCCAAGTATCAAACATCCCACGAAACCAATGACATGGTTGTCATGATAGAGCTTCAAGCGTTGGCCATTAACCAAAAAGGGCCGCTCATCCCCCACAATCTCATATGCTCCATAGGGGGTAGTCTTCACTACTTCAAATGGCCCCGACCACTTTGATTTAAGCTTTCCTGGATAGAGCTTAAGCCTTGGGTTAAACAACAAGACTTTATCCCCAACTCGAAATTCTCGTTGTTGTATCCTTTGGTCGTGCCACTTTTTTGTTCGCTCCTTGTACAAGCGCGAACTCTCATAAGCATCAAAGCGGAGCTCCTCTAGTTCTACCAACTTCTCTTTTCGAGCTCCCCCCGCCAAAGTGAGATCCATATTAAGCTCTTTGATTGCCCACCAAGCCTGATGTTCAAGTTCAATGGGAAAGTGACAACCCTTACCATACACAAGACGATAGGGGGTGGTGCCTATAGGAGTTTTGAAAGCGGTGCGAAGAGGCCAAAGTGTATCATCTAGCTTCAAAGACCAATCCTTCCTAGTCTTGTTCACCACTCTCTCAAGCACATTCTTCACCTCACGATTCGAGACCTCAACTTGGCCTTGAGTTTGGGGATGGTATGGAAGTCCCACCTTATGATTAACCCCATATTTCTTCAAAAGAACTTCCAATTGCTTCTTATCAAAGTGCGAACTTCCATCACTTATCAACACACGAGGAACCCCAAATCTAGGAAAATGATCTTCTTCAAGAGCTTCATGACAACCTTGTGATCGTTAGTGGGGGAAGCGATCGCTTCAACCCACTTGGTCACGTAGTCCACCGCTACAAGAATGTACATATTCCCCATAGAGGGCACGAAGGGTCCCATGAAGTCAACTCCCCACACATCAAAGGGCTCAACCTCAAGAATATTTTATTGCGGCATCTCGTTCCGCTTGGTGATCCCACCGCTTCGTTGACACCTATCACAACTCAAGACAAATCCCCTAGCATCCTTTTGCATGTGAGGCCAAAACAAGCCACTTTGGAGCGCCTTAGAAACAGGTTTAACCCGCTCCACCATGTCCTCCACATGCCAAAGTATGGCAATGATTCAACACAGAATGAATCTCATGATTGGGCACACACCTCCTAAAAACTGAGTCAGCACATCGCTTGAACAATAGAGGGTCGTCCCAATAGTATCTACATACCTCCTTGAAGAACCTTTTCCTTTGCTGAGAAGTAAGACCATGAGGTTCAATCCCACAAGCCAAGTAGTTCGCAAAGTCCGCGAACCATGGGACCTCATTATTTATGATAGTAAAGAGGTGTTCTTCCTTCAAATCATCATTGATGGGGGCATCCTTTAGATCAACATCTCTCTCATCAAGGGAGAGGCGAGAGAGATGGTCAGAATCCAAATTTTCCGTCCCCTTCTTCTCCTTCATCTCAAAATCAAATTCCTGAAGAAGTAGGACCCACCTAATGAGCCTTGGCTTTGCATCCTTTTTGCTCATCAACTTTCGGACCGCAGAATGGTCCGTGTAGACAATCGCCTTATTGCAAGTCAAGTACGAATGGAACTTATCAAATGCGAACACTACGGCCAACATCTCCTTTTCCGTAGTGGCATAGTTCTGTTGTTCGTCATCCAAAGTCTTACTTGCATAGGCTATCACATGGAGCTTTCCTTCCTGTCGTTGCCCAAGTACAACTCCCACTGCAAAGTCACTAGCATCACACATTAGTTCAAAAGGCAAGCTCCAATTAGGAGCTCGCACAATAGGAGCAGAAGTAAGGGCTCTTTTTAAAGTTTGAAAAGCCTTCATGCAAGACTCATCAAATCTAAATTCAACTTCCTTTTGAAGTAGATTCGTCAATGTTTTGGCAATTTTAGAAAAATCCTTGATGAAACGCCGGTAAAAACCCGCATGTCCAAGGCAAGCACGAACTCTCGTCACCGAATTTGGTGGCGGGAGTTTCTCTATTACCGAAACCTCTACCGGATCTACCTCATTGCCCTTACTAGACACTTTATGACCAAGCACAATACCTTCTTCAACCATGAAATGACACTTTTCCCAATTCAATTAGGTTCGTCTCTTGACACCTTTTCAACACAAGTTCAAGATTAGCAAGACATATGTCAAAAGAGGAACCACACACACTAAAGTCATCCATGAAAACCTCAATAGAGTCCTCCAACATGTTAGAAAAGATCATCGTCATACACCTTTGAAAAGTAGATGGGGCATTACACAAACCGAAAGCCATCTTTCGATAAGCAAATGTCTCATATGGACTAGTAAAGGTGGTTTTCTCTTGGTCATCCGGATGAATCGAAATTTGAAAGAATCCGGAATAACCATCAAGAAAACAAAAGTGTGAATGACGGGCAAGCCTTTCCAACATTTGGTCAATAAAAGGGAGGGGGAAATGATCTTTTCGGGTGGACTTATTCAATTTTTTGTAATCAATACAAACTCTCCACCCAGTCACAGTTTCAGTAGAAATAGTTTCCCCTTTCTCATTCTCAACAATAGTCATGCCTCCTTTCTTAGGAACCACATGAATCGGGCTCACCCATTTGCTATCGAAAATAGCATAGCTGATTCCCGCGTCACGCAATTTCATAATCTCCTTTTTCACCACCACTTTGAGGTTGGGATTAAGTCTTCTTTGAGGCTCAATAGAGGAGGCATTACTGTCGGTGAGATGGATACGATGCATAGCATGAGAAGGACTTATCCCCTTAAGGTCATCAATCGAGTACCCAATGACATCTCTATATTTTCTCAATATCTCAATCAACTTAGATAGGAGATGTCATCAAGAGCCGAATTGACAACAACGGGATAAGCACATTCATCATCAAGGAAAACATATTTAAGGGAGGGGGAAGGGGTTTGGACTCTACCTTGGGAGGAGGCTTAGTACTCTCCTCCTTAGCAACGGAAGTGGCTAGGACCTCAAATCACGATCCAAGTGTTTCCTCAACGGTAGCACCATCGAGAAGCATAGAGAACTCGTTCACCTCTTCCATATCTAAGCTCGGCTCCTCAGTGATAGATGCATATCCTCAGTGTGTACTTCCCTCTCAAATCCCTCCATCTCACTCTCCACACGACTAACTCGGTAAACCCTCTCAATCATAGGCTTCCTCAATGTCTCGGAGAACTCAAAGACAACCTTTTCATTGGCGACCTCAACAGTGATGGTGTCATTTCTACAATTTATCACGGCGTCCAATGTCTTAAGAGCCTCCCTTCCAAGGATGAGAGGAGTTTCGGTATCTTCCTCCATGTCCATGACCACAAAATCACAAGGCACAAACACATGCCTAACTTGGATTGGAACATCTTCCAACTCCCTATACGGGACCCTAACAGTTCGGTCCGCCAATTGGATAGTCTTCCTTGAAGGAAGAAGAGGAAAATGAAGGTGCTTGGCTATGGAGAGAGGCATCAAACTCACACTTGCCCCCAAATCGGCCAACGCACCCTTAGGTTCAAAGTCCCCTATCTTCACAGGCAATGTAAAACTTCCAGGATCTCTTTGCTTCTTGGGCATAGCACGTTGCACAAGAGCACTCACTTGGTATGGCAATGTAATGAGCTGATCTTCTAGATTCCGCTTGTTTGAGAGGATCTCCTTCAAGAACTTTGCATAGGCCGGCATTTGAGACATGGCCTCAAGGAATGGTATGTTGATTTGTAGGCTCTTCATGACGTTGAGGAACTTAATGAATTTGTCGCTTAACTTCCTCTCCACTAACCTTTGAGGATATGGGACCGGTGGCACATAGGTCTTAGGTGGAGGAGGTGTTGCCAATGGAGCTTTGTCAACATCTTGCTCATGAGTCTCCTCCGTCTCCTTGTCCTCTTCTCTTCTTTCAACATCAACTTCTCTCTCAATTTCACCCCTTGAGCATCATTCTGAACCTCCTCAACTTCACTTCCCTCACACTCATTGGGCATCTTGGGTCCCTCATAGTTCGTTCTCGACCTCAAATGGATGGCTTTGGCTTGATGAAGGTTAGGGTTGGGAATATATTGGCTTGGAAGTTGATTTATGGGGTTAGAAGGGTTCTTCTCGGCCACTTGAACTAATTGGGTTTCAAGCATTTTGTTGTGAGCTTGTAACTCTTGAAACCTTTGGTCATGGCTTTGAAGGGTTTGGGTGATGGTTTGGAGTTGTTGGATAATTAGGAAGGTAGGGTCGGAGGATGTAGTGGGTTCGGGATTTGGCTTAGGAAATGATGGGTTTTGAGGGGCCTTTTGAAAGTTGGATCTTTGATGAGGGGCTTGGTAAGTGTTAGAGTTTTGAGAGGAGGATCCACCTTGATTGTAGCTTTGAGTAAACCCTTGTTGAGGTTGATTAAAGTCTTGTTGAGGTGGATTCCACCCTAATTGAGGCTGGTTGTAGCCTTAGTTGTATCTTTGTTGAGGTTGTCTCCACCCTCCTTGTTGATTGCTCCTATAACCTTGGTTATGTTGATACCCCTCTCCTCTACTATTCATTGCCGCCACATGCTCTGACTGAGATCTTCCACAATAAGAGGTATCGTGGTTTGTACCACCACAAATGTCACAAGAGAAAGCATTCACTTGTGAGGGACTAGATGGTCCAAGGGTGATCTTCGAGAGCTTCTTGTCAAGTTGATCCATCTTCGCTTGAATTTGGTCCATTGGGTCCAACTTAAACTTTCCACCCTTCTAGGTTGAGCACCTCTCCTTCTTCCACCCCATGAGTAATTCTTGATCACTTCTTCTATGGTGGCCTCTAATTGGTCTTGCGGGATCTTAGAGAGTTGGCCTCCCGCTCCAGCATCAAGATTAGCACGTGACATAGGATTAATACCATCATAGAAGAACCTCATCAGTAGGTTTTGATTGAACTCATGGTGAGGGCACAAACAAATCAATTCCCTAAACCTTTCCCAAGCCTCCGCAAGTGTCTCATCACAATCTTGCTCGAAAGAGGAGATTTGCCTCCTAATATCTGTGGTCTTCAACTTTGGGAAATACTTCTTCAGAAAAGCCAATGTAACCTGCTCCCATGTAGTGAGGGAGTTAGCAGGCAAACTCTTGAGCCAAGATTTTGCCTTTCCGGAATGAGAAGACCGGAAGAGATGCATCTTGATGTAGTCTGGAGAGACATCATTTGTTGTTATCATATCACAAATCTCCAGATATCGATCAAGATGATCAAGTGGTTCCTCATCCGACCCTCCACAAAATTGCTCTGCTTTCACCATCCATGTGAATTGAGGGTGAATGCTGAAATTTGTAGTGGTTGTGGGGAATCGAATTCCACCTTGTAAAACATAGGACCCCGGATTTCCGAAATCCCTGAAAAGTTGTCCATTTTCCTCACCCATGTCTGATTCACTTTCACTTGTATAACTTGAGATTGGTGAAGTTGGCGCAGAACTCAAAGTCAACCGTTCCAAACCTCCCCGAAGATTTCGCAAGGAGCGATTAATTTCCGGATCTAAAGGTAAGATGGGTGAACCGTGAGCTCTCCTTCTCATGTAACACAACAAAGCTTAGCAAAGGGTTAGCAAATAACAACACAGTCTAAACAAAAGAAAAAAAAAACTCAAGCAATACTAAACTCAAGTAAACTTCAATCAATAGCATAATTTCCCCGGCAACGGCGCCATTTTGATAAGATGGTTTTTAGTGTGTCGTTAAGGCACTAAGAACCGCTTAGAAAACACAATTTATAAACCTAACGAGCAACTACTAAGTACGTAGTAATGGCAAGTCAAGGGTCGAACCATAAGGAAATTGGGATTGAGTTTAGTCCACTAAGTCCAAAACTACCTAAGTGAAGGGTTTTTGGGTTTGAGATTGAATAGATTACCAACTAATTAACTAGCTAATGAATATCGACTAATAATAAAATACGATAATTAATATGATAGAGAAAACACTAGAGCTTGGGTTACTCGCATGAACTTTGGCAAGACACGACACAAATGCAACTACGAAGCTATAGAGAATAACGTGCAAGGTTAAGTTTCCCTCTAAAGTCCTTAAGCCCTCTCTCGAATGGTCCTCAAGAGTAATCAACTAATCAATCGACTAAATCCTCTCTCGAATGGTCTTTAGCCAATTGATTAATGGATTCAATTTGATTGGAAAACCCCTAAATAGGATCCTCTTAATTTCTACCCAATCTCTTGGTCTAGAAATTAAGTTGATTCATCGGAATGACTAGACAACAACAATCAATTAAGAGTAATTGAAATGTAATCCCTGGCATAAACTTGATCAAGGTCTACCCTAAGGTGTCAAAACATCAAGAACAATGCATATTACACATGAATAAAGCAATTACAAGAACATCTACATTAAGCCCCTAATTCATGCTTTCACCCAAACCCTAGATTAGTAACTACTCAGTAACCATGGATTCTAAGCAATTAAGATTCAATAAATTAAACATCATAAACAAAGCAATACAATTAAAGGAAAGAGATTGAAGAAAAATTACTTGAATTGATTAACGAATTCGATCTTCAAAGATGAAACAATTAAGAAACCAAGTGTTTAGAGAGAGTTTAGGGCTAAGAGAGTGTAATTAGAAAACTAGAGTATGAGATAATGACGAGAATAAGCTAAGAAAACTAATTAAGAGAGTCATTAAAGTTTGACGGACAAAACGGGTCAAAGCCCGAAAGCAGGTCCACACGGTCGTGTCAAAAACGACACGACCGTGTAGACATGTTACATAAGTTTCTCAGAGTTTCTTAATAGCTACTGCCTCAGTGTAGAAAACACTACACGGTCGTGTCCATATTGACACGACCGTGTAGACCTGGCGTCCAGAATGCTCACAGCATCCTCAAAGTTCCTGCTTGTGTGCTCAAAACATTACACGGTCGTGTCCAAAGTGACACGACCGTGTAGACCTGACGTCCCATCTTCCTTGCTAGTCAGTTGCAAACCGATCCTCCAAGTGAAAGGCTACACGGTCGTGGCCAATTTCACACGACCGTGTAGAGCTGCTTCAAGTCATTCCAAGCTCTAGCCTCCATCCAAGGGTCTCTAAATACCCAAAGTGCTCCAAATACCTGTTAGTTAGTCTGAAAAATCATCCAAAACAACTAAACGAGTAGTGAGGCAACCATTTAGCTCAAAGTAATCAAAACCATGCAATGCAAGACTAAAATGCTCTAAATCTATATGAATCGACACTAAAAATGCAGCATGGATAAGCACAATAAAGTACTTATCAGTACTTCCAGGGAATTGCGGGTCCTAGCAGTAGTTGTTACCTTAACTTGTTGAGAAATATTCTTCTTCAATAATCGTTGATATCTTTCCTTCCTAAGCTCCAAGGATAGTTTTCTCTTTAATGACAGGAAATTATGTTATTAAGTTAAAGACTTTTGAATATTTAAAATTCATACAATGAGATTCTTAAATCTTATAATATTTACTTACAAAAATCATGTTTCGTCAATAGGATTCATATTCAATTAAAAAATACTTTTAAAAAATACAAATGAATAATATACTTAATGTCTCATGCCTATTTTAGATGATAATAATAATAATAGTAGTAGTAATAATAATAATAATAATAATAATAATAATAATAATAATAATAATAATAATAACAATAATATTAATAAAGAATAATAAGAATATCAATGAGAAATTACAACATTTGGATAATATTGAAATTACAAATTCAATGGATTAAATAGATCTAGTAAAAATCTCTAGCCAAATGAGGATTTCAATTAAAGTCAAAGAAAAAGGAAATATTGACTTGGAAACTTGAGTACTTATTTTTAATAAATCAGAATATTCTTGGTCTTTATACCACAGAGGACGAAAGGAGAAGAGGAAGAGAAGGGGAGACTGCTTCAGGCGGTGGTTCAAGTGTTTGGCGGCAGGCAGTACTTCTGCTGCGTGGTGGTGATGGTCGCGGGTTCTTGCACCGCGATGGTTCTGCGAAGGAGGAAAAGAACAGTGCAGTAGAATAGGTCGATGTGGGGAAGAGAGACAGGGAGAGGCGAAGGTGGCAGTGGTTGCGTTGGGTAGTTCCGGTTGCTCTAGGTGGTCTAGGGGCTTACATGTGAATTCCGGTAACGTAATCTGGTGAGTTTTGCCGTTTTGGGTTGTTGTTGGTTTGCTTATACTCGGGGTTGTTCCTGAGTTTTATAGGGCCTGGGGCGAGACACAAAAAATGGGCCCTTGACACATAAGAGCTTAAAATAAATATGCAATATAATGTTTTTATTGTTAAATTTTAATTTAATCAAACAAAAACTCATTATAATCTAAAAAACAAAAATGTACCTAATCATGGAAACACTTTAATATTTTTGCCAATTCGAATTTTCCTAAATCCAACAATTGCAAATTCGAAAATATACTCTTCTTTGCCAATCCGAAATTATTTTAATATGAAAGTAGATAATTTGATGAATTGTGAGATATGGGTAAAACAAATAATTTATATTAAACAATATTATTGCCGTTGAATGAACATAAGGAACGTTTTTTTCAATGGAAAAAAATTATGATTTTGAAAGATATGGGAATTATGATGAAAGATAATTTAAAATGCTTGAAATTAGAGATTTGGAGAGATTGTTTTGGAAACATTCGGTAATAATCACCAAATCAAAGATTGAAGAGTTATATGGGGAAAGAGGAAAGATAATGGCGTGATATATGGGAAAAAAGGAGAAGATCACTGATCAAGAGCGATTCCTTTAATTATAACTGATTACCTTTTCTTTTAATAATGAATGATTTCCTTCTCTTTTATTTATAATTAACTACAATCAAACTTTTTTTTTGGCCCTGGACGGGCGCCCTGCCTGCGCCGGCGAGGGATGACCCTTCTTATACCACTACAATGGTGATATGTAAGAAAACCCATAAATTGAAGATGGAGAAGGGGACATTGATTTTCTTAGAGAATTAGGTAACTTAATTTAATTGGAAATTTCTCCTATTTATAGAAGAAATCAGTAGGAGGTTTTTAACTTCAAGTTTGTTTGTTCCTCTAATGGAATAAATTATATCAACCTTGCCTCTTGTTTCTCCAATGGTAAAAAAAAAAAAAAGAAGTAGGAGGTGGAAGATGATGGTGGCTTATTTTTTTTTTCCTTTTTCCGATTTTTCTTTTGGGTTGGTTGGAAACTTTGAGTTGGCCTTTAGGACATGATTTGGTCCCTAAGAATTCAAATGGCTAAGGTTCCTAATGACCATAAGTTAATGAAAGACAAGTTTAATTCCTTGATTAATAAAAGTAAGCTATATCATTAAAATAACTTTAAAATCCCATCAAAGTATAAATAAGAAATCTTGATATTTAAGTTAATAATCTTAATTATTTAATAATAAAATAAAGATAAAAATCGGGGTATTACAGATTTCATCTGTGTAGATATTTAATTGAACCTTAAACTACGAAAATCCTTCTCCCTGTGGATTTGAGTCATACCTGCAAAGTCTATGCTAACAACAGACATTGTGCACCTGTGGAAATGTTTTAAACTCGCCATGTTTTTGGAGTTGTTGCGGAGGAGACAATTATTTTTCTTAGTTTTTTGTTTAAATGTTTAGACTACTTCCTTGGCGTTAGTGAAATTAGTGTTCCAATTAAGGTAGCTCTTACTGCTACTATTGTGTTTTCTAGTTTATGCCCAGGTCTAGCAGAAAAGGTCCAATAATCCTTGAGGACTCTGAGCTTGAAAGGACACTCGTGCAACGTCGGAGAAAGAAAATTGAGCAAAAGGAACAGTCAGTTCAGTAGGAAACCAAGTCATTCAAATCATAAGTATGTCCAAGTCATTGAAATTATATAGGATACCTTCCCTTGATGGTATTTCCTCTGGCCCATTCATTCCTACCATAGATGCGACAAAATTAGAGATAAACCCTCCCCTCATCAACATGGTATAGTGGAACCAATTTGGAGGGAACCCTACTAAAGACCCCGTCAACCATCTACCCCAGTATCAACAACTTTGTCGAACCTTTAAGCATGTCGGGGTCACTCAAAAGTAGTTGAAGTTGATGTTATTTTAGTTCCCATTGATGCATAAAGCGTAGATGTAGCTGAATGACATAAAGAAACTGAATGGAGTGGCATCTCTACAGCATTCTTGAGGGAATATTATCTTCCCACCAAAACGCCAAAGATCAAAATTAAGCCGACCACCTTCCAGCAAGAGCATGACGAGAAGTTAAGGGAGGCATATATTAGGTTCAAGAATCTACACAGTGAGTGTCCACAACACAATTGAGACAAGTGGTTCCTCACTAGAAGCTATTTACAATGGGTTACAACCTGCAACCAGGAGTACAATTACTTCATGTGTTGGAGGTGTTTTTCTTGATAAGAGGGAAAAGATGCAGGATATAACTTTTTGGGAAATATTGAAGCCAATGATCATTCTTCCTCTAAAGAGATTACAAGGAAGAAACTAGATGTTGATGCTCTGACCATCCTTTTCGCACAAGTGGCACAACTGAAAATGATTTGACTCTGTTTTTTGGATATTTGGGCATTTGTGATCTTAAGGCTATGATTTGATGTTTTATTGCTATGATTTCGAGCGAGTTTTGATTATATTACCCTATATTATGCTGCATGCCTGAACTGGTTAGACTGTGAGGCCTCTTTGTAAGCCTATTGGATTCATATCATTATCCAGTCTGTTTCTGCGGTTAGTTCCTCTTTAGTGGATTGATCTTGACTTTGACTTTTTACTTGTCTGATATTCGATGACTTGTAGCATTTGTTGTGATAGAGGCATTCTTTTGTCTGATTCTTGAGCCTCAGAGTGAATTTTTGATATACTTTTATCCTCCTTAGCTTCGCTGAGCGTAATGACTTGTTTCGTGTTACTAAACCCTTATTATGAGCCCATGACCTTTATTTCGATAGTATTTCCAAGCCTAGCTTGGAGGAGCTTTTGTATGGGTTGAGTTTGAGATTGGTTTTACGGTTTGGTTTGGTTTTTGGAGAATTAAAGTGTATTTGTTGTGGTTTGAGTGTGAGAAAAAGAAAAGAAAAGGCAAAGTTTGAGTTGCGTGAATGATTGGTTCGTAAAATGAAAGAAAAAGAAATAAAAGTTCCAAAGAGTTCAAAGTTCCTTCATCCACGTTGTTTACATTGCTTGAAATTTGGGTTTGTTGTGAGTTTTCATTGATTCATAAGAGTTGGGATGTATTTTATGGTTATATGGTGTTATTAGGAGTTGCTTCAGCCATCTTAGGCGTTGTTTGCGTGATTCATGCTCCCCTTTCTCGGTTTTTCAACCACAGTTCCTATAATATCCCCTACCTCTTGCCCAAGCCCCATTACAACCCTATAAATTCCTCTTGAGTTCGTGTTTACATTGTTTTTTGGATTGATTTCAAGTCAGTTTGTCAAAGTTAATGAGTATGTATGCTAATTGGGTCGACTTGGCTAGGATGAGAGTCATTTAACCTTATTAAACACATGAGAGTGTGAGTGGGAAGGGCATTTATGGTTGGGTTGGTGAGTGTTCGTGCATATTCTTTGCCTGCCACAAAATTGAGAGGATTGACACCTTTGTGAGAGCCTTTTCAGGATTTGTATGCCATGTAGATGAGTTGAATTTGATGGTTTTCTTGAATGATTGGTGGTTGGATGGATTTGATTAACCGAACTTGAATTTTGCCTGCTTGAACGATTCTTAGTCTTGAAAACGTTTTTGAGCTTCGATTGTTTTTATCTATGGGGTGAGGCAATTTATTCCATGTTAATGTTCAGTTTGCTTGAGGACCAGCAAAGGTTTAGCTTGAGGAGTTTGATATCACGTGTTTATATGGAGTTTTCTCCCCTATTTATGAGCTAATTTGTGCGTCATTTGAGCTCTTCAGAGCTATTTTATACTAATTATCGTATATAGTCGTGGTTTTGTGTTTTAGTGTTGAATTGCAGGCTTTAGGGAGTTTTCTCCTTATTTTCGAGCTATTTGGAAGCAACCACGGCCTTACGAAGTGTTATGAGGCACGTAGGAATGGCCACGAGCTTTATGGATGGTTTAGGAGTTCCCAAGACCTTTAAACGTGAAGAATTGAGAGTCAAAGAGTCAAAATGAGCTTCCCCATACTCTGATCGAGCGAAGATTTTTTGATCGGGTAGTAGGGTTTCGCACCCGATCGGGCGGCCATCACCCGACCCAATCGGGTGAAGGAGCGACGAAAATGAGTTGATCTACCTTAGGCCTAATCCGATCGGGCAGGCCTAAATTCTCCATGTTTGCTTGCTACTGCCTCGCCAAGGAAGAAGCAGGGCTTGCATCTCAAGGCTCACCCGATAGGGCACAAGCACCCGATGGCATCGGGTGCGAGGCCTAGTTGTTGTTGCTACTGTTCACGCCAAAGGAAATGCTAGGCCGCCATTTGTATTGACCCGATCTAGCAGGTGATTGGGTGGGCCAACAATTCCTATTTTATTGCTGCTGCTGCGTAGAATCCAATTTCGCGCGTGAATGTACACGATCATCAAATGTGGAGGAATTCCCACCCCTTTCATTTAGTGCTCGCTCCGTTAGAAGAAAAGTTGGCATTATTTTTGTGTGGGCACGATCGGGTGGCCTATTGCTCGTTCGGGTCCCGCACTCGGTTTCGCGAATTTCTATCTTTTACTAATTCGTTTTTTAATTAGATTTTGGGGCTATTAGTTTATTTCGATTGCCTTTAGTTTAGTTTTTAGAGAGTTTTATTAGATTAAACACTTTAGATTAGTTGAAGGGGTGATTGAACCTCGGATTTGATTTCAATAAAGGTTATTGCTTTTCGTCATTTGGTATTGTTCTTCTCTCTTAATCTCTTTAATTACTTTTGATTACTTAGTTTAATTATTCATTTGATACATGATGTTAGGATTAGGGTTGTATTTCTATTTTATTATTGTTCATTCAATTATGTCTGAGTAGTCTAATTTCTAGGGATTTAGGGAGAAAAACCATGTTTATACCTTAATTACTTTGAATTGCGATTAGTTTCTAGGGTTTGATAGATAGGTTATGGTATGATTTGTTCTTTGATGAGTAATTAATGTTATTGGCGCAGTTTCATTGATTGCTTGTGGTTAATAATTGTTTGCACAGACCCGTCTTACTTTTAGAGGCCTAGTACACATCGATAATTCTGATTATGCTTGTGAACATACTGCATATGTTGAATTATGAGCGTTGAGACTTAACCATAGCTTGACACGTGCTATAATCTATCGATTCTTGACCTAGGTTCTGATAGTTGTTTGACCCCTTGATTGGTATAAGTATGGTGGATCGAACTAATTCCTTATACCTTTATTCCTTAGTTTAAAATATTTCTTTATATTGCTTTCTAGTGATTGATTAGTAGTTCAGCTGATTCTTCCCTGATTTTGTCTGAAGTAGCTGTTTAGCTGAATATTAACTTAGAACTCCGTCTCTCTGTGGATTCAACCTTACTTCTCTTGACTATCATTGTCAGAAGACTTAGGATTTATCTTTGATAAGGTGATACGACTTTAGTCTGTCACTGATTGGTCGGTATTTTCAGGGTTTTTTAACCCCTTTTTCTTCTTTATCTCCTCAATTTTCGGATTTTTTTATGGCGGATTTCTCAAAAAAAGGCTACCGTAACAAATGATTGTGAGCCACAAGTTATGCCACGTCAGCTGCTCTTTATTTTAGGTATATATACATTGGATAATGTTAAAAATAGAATTATTCACCTATACATTTATGAGCTGTCAGTTTTCTAAACTGAATCCTTTCAAGCCCTTCCCTAGTTCCCACTGTGTCTCCACCGCCTCACCTCCGACCGATGCCGCAGAGGTGTCTCTGACCTTAGATGTCTTCATCGCTGCACAAGATCTGCCTCGATTTCCAAGAAATCCGTTCAACCGACCACTGCCCATTTCTAGCGGCGCCGCCGTAGATCACTCGCTGCCCCTTTTTCAGCCTCCTCTACCACCCGTAAAATATCTCATTTGGGTAGTTTCAATTACAAATCTTGTGAATAAAAATATTTTGATGGAGTATAAACGAGTTAAGTTAAATTGTGGGTACTCGATCAACTTTACCCAAAATTGCTAATTAGGTACTAAACTTTACAAAGTTTCAATTCGGGTTTTTAATTTGGTTGGGAAATGCTTTTTGACATTTTTCTGTTAGTTTCAATGTTAAGTGTCTTTTTTAATTAAAAAACCACAATAGTTAACGGAAAACATAAATTAATTTCTATGAATATGCCCTGTTAAGTGGGGGATTGTTTGACATTGTTGCTAAGATGATGGTGGGAGATGGATAATGTAGTAATACAATATTATCAAAAGTTGAAAATGGTTATGATGAGGATGATGGAGGTTGAGGTGATGAGTGGTGAGGAGTTACTGTGGTGGTTTTGCTTTGGAACGCCGGACTGCTAAACTCCTCTTGACCCTATTCTTCAGTTTTTCTAATTTAATTTTTTCATAACTTTATTTTTATTTTTGGTTCCTTTTCTTTTCCAAATTCATAACCTAATTTTTTTTTTGAGGGAAAAGATGAAGAGCATATATTAGATAGCAAGAGAATTAGAGAGTACATAAGGTGAAACTTTGGGGGGACAATGAAAATCCCACCGTTGTTCCACACCAAACGAAATTATACGAGCTAAATGATGGGCTACATTATTCCCTTCTCTACGAACATGGGACCAACTAATGAAAGAGAAATCACGACTCAGGAATAAAGCATCTTCGAGAATAGCGTCCAAATCTGTCAAGAAAATCGAGCCCTTGCAAAGTCGATTAATGAGCAGCTGACAATCCGATTCCACCACTAGGGACGGCAATGAAAGGGAGCGGGCTATCTTCAGCGCCAAACAGAGAGCCTTACTCTCGGCAATTTCAGGAGACCACCATGCCTTCACGCGACGGGTAGCAGCACACCTAACTTGTCCCAAATGGTCCCGAAACATAACACCCATACCCACCCACCCCTCCTGACAAACGGAGGCATCTACGTTCGCTTTCCAAACACCAACAGGAGGAGGGATCCATCTGTTTGGGCTACGGGGAACAACTGGTCTTGCAGCACCATAGATACGCAAATTATAAGCACCGTAATCCACCGCCAACTCCTTCGCTCTACCAGCTAGCACATCATTCGGTATGTATTTGCCTTCGAAAACCGCCTGGTTCCTGCGCCCCCAGATCTGCCACGCTACAAAGCCTGCCAACACCCCCTTTTTCCTATCCTTTCCAGTCCAGTAATCCACCAAATCAAGCGGTTTCATACTTTCGTTTTATTGTTCCACAACTTTTTCTAATTTTCTTGTTTCCTTTTATTTTATGGGTTAGGTTTTGTAAATTTTTTTGTTTTTTATTTTTCTTTTATTTACTTAGCATTTGATATTTCCCTAATGCACATTTGTAGTCCAATGAAACAGGACCATGATGTTTTAAACTTTTGTTAGTTATAATGATAGAACCTAACATATACTCCCTACGTCCCACAATGTTCTTCCCACTTCTTGAATATATGTGAGGTATAATATAGAGAAGTGGGAAGAACATTGTGGGACGGAGGGAGTACTTCATATAATAATTTTCATATTAGGTTCGACTATGCAAATTTAAGTCTTCCAGTATTATTAAGGCAATGACATAATACTTTTAATTTTAACAAATATAGATTTTCTTTGATTGATAGAATTTATGTTTATATTGATTTTTTTTTTCTTATTTTCTTGTAAGCCTTATTTAAGTCTTGATTATCATTTGTTCTTTTGCTTGTAATTAGTTTAGTGTTTTCACATATACTTTTTAAAGTTACAAATACTGGTATAAAAACAAAAATAAGATCGATTATATATATCATCCCGTAACCGAGTTTATGTATATGTAATGGCCTAGATTGCTTATAGCAATTGCCATTTAGCAAATCTGCTTTTGATTTTAAAGTAAAATTTATGTCTTGAATTTATAATTGGAATTTTACTTCCATATTGACGGGATTTCCCACCAAATACACAGTCACAATGATTTGAAATGTTAATTTCCTCATGTTGTTTAGATTTGATTTAATGATGCTCACGACTTTCCTAATATATTGGTTTGTTACTTTGTTATTCGGTTGCTCGTAATCTTTGTAAACATATTAATCTTTTCATATATACTTTTTAAATTTACAAATACTGGTATAAGAACGAAAATAAGATCTATAATATTATCTCAAAACTGAGTTCACGTATATGTAATGAACTAAGTTGATTTTGACAATTGCCATTTAGCAGATCTATTTTGATTCCAAAGGTAAAATTCAAAATCATTATTGAAATACACCATTATCGATATAATCAACTTTTATAAAAGTAAATGTCATAATTATTTCTCCCCTACAAAATAGGAATCTTAATATCTTTAACAGATGTCCACAGTATATTTTCTAAACCGGTCATGATACGGTTTCGAAACCAGTTCGCTATCGCTTTTTTGTGGTAGTGCTGAGCATTAATTCCTTTTAAAAAATTATTCACTTTAGGGAAGACTCATTTAATAAGAGAAAAAACTGATTCGAATTATTATAACCTCCAACTAACTTTTTTTTATTAGATATTCAATCTAGGCATACACATAGGGGTTTTAGGCATTGCCAAGCATATAAAAGTAAACACGTTGAACTTCTAAATTTTGATCAAATATAAGCTGAACCAATAAATAGTATTTCCATGTTTATTATTTCCAAGTTAATTGCAACCTATGTATACGTATGTGTTATTGTGATCTTAGTTTAAAATTTTCCTTCACTTTAGGCAAGACTCATTAATAGGAGAACAAAATCTTTCTGAAATTATTATAGACTCAAACGATGTTTTCCTTTTAGATATTTTTTCTGGGTATTACATATAAGGGTTTTAGGCATACCCAAATATATAAAATTAAAATGTTGAACTTCTAAATTTTGATCAGATATATGCTGAACCAATAAATAGTATTCCCATGTTTATTATTTCAAAATTTATTGCAACTTATTTATACATATGTGTTAGCGTGATTTTATTTTAAAAAAATTCTTCACTTAGGCAAGACTCATCAATAAGAAACTGATTCGAGTTATTATATCCTCTAACTAACTTTTCTTTTTAAATATTCTTTTTGGGCATTACATATAGGGATTTTAGGCATTGCCAAGCATATACAAGTAAACATGTTGAACTTCTGAATTTTGGTCAAATATAAGCTTAACCAATAAGTAGTATTCCCATGTTTATTATTTTCAAACTTATTATTTATACGTATGGGTTAGTGTGATTTTCATAAAAAATATAATAGTTACTGAAAGCGATAAAAGAAAGAAAATTAAAGAAAGGAGAAAATGAAGGACGAAAATTTTGTAGGGTCATTTTTTACAAAGACAAAAATTGTAAAAAAATTTAATTATAGGATGGGAGTTATTCTTGTCAATTTAGGAATTAAAAAGTAATGATAATGATTTTTTTGTGTTCCCCTCCTTTTCATTTATATAATAAAGATAAGTCTAATTTTTCAATATCAATATGTTTTTAAAACCACCCTTCTTCTTCCTCCTTCCTACACCTTTCCCCTCCTTCTTCTTCCTTCCCTTCTCCCTCTGTTCCTCTTTGCAAACTATTTATGTGTACGTGTTAGTGTGATTTTTAAAAAAGATTTTACTTCACTTTAGGCAAGAATCATTAATATGAGAACAAAATCTATTTGAAATTATTATATCCTCAAACAAACTTTTCTTTTTATATATTTTTTCTGGGCATTACATATAAGGGTTATAGGCATACCCAACCATATATAAAATAGAACATGTTGAACTTTGAAATTTTGGTCAAATATAAGCTGGACCAATAAATAATATTCCTATGTTTATTATTTCTAAATTAATGGCATATTATTTATACGTATGTGTTAGTGTGATTTTTTTAAAATATTTTCCTTCACTTTAGGCAAGAATCATTAATAGGAGAACAAAATTGTTTGAAATTATTCTAGCCTCCAACTAAGTTTTCCTTTTAGATATTCTTTTTGGACATTACATATAAGGATTTTAGGCATAGCCAAACATATAAAATTAAACATGTTGAACTTCTAAATATTGATCAAATATAAGCTGAACCAATAAATAATATTTCCATGTTTATTATTTCCAAATTAATGATAAACTATTTATATGTATGCGTTAGTGTGTTTTTTAAAAATATTTTCCTTCACTTTAGGCAAGAATCATCAATAGAACAAAATTGTTTGAAATTATTATAGCGTCCAACTAAGTTTCCCTTTTAGATATTCTTTCTGCACATTACATATAAGGGTTTTAGGCATAGCCAAACATATAAATTAAACATGTTGAACTTTTAAATTTTCTTTTAAAAATTTCTTCACTTTATTATAGCCTCCAACTAACTTTTCTTTTTAGATATTCTTGTTGGGTATTACATATAGGGGTTTTAGGCATTGCCAAGCATATAAAAGTAAACATGTTCAACTTCTCAATTTTAATCAAATATAATCCGCAACAATAAATAGTATGCTCATGCTTATTATTTCCAAATTAATGGCAAACTATTTGTATGTACTCCCTCCGTCTCATTTTGATATACCCATTTGGAATATGGGGGAAAATCAAGACAAATAGAATCATAGGGGAATCTTATGTTTATTTTAATAATTTTCATGCACTTTTTTGTCCTTATTGCTTTATGTTTACTCAAAGGTGGGGACCATTAAAGTGTAAATAAATGTTTAGATATTGAAGGGTAAAATGGGGAGAAAAATGTATATAAATGGAAAAGATTCTATATGGGTATATCTTTTTAAAACGATCTAAAACAGAAAGTGGGTATGTCAAAATGAGACGGAGGGAGTAGGTGTTAGTGTGATATTCTTTTAAAAATTTTTTCACTTTAGTATGACCAAGAACGAAATTTTTTGTAGGCTCATTTTTTACAAAAACAAAAATTGTAAAAACATTTAAGAATATGATGGGAGTTTTTCTTTTGAGATGTTTTTTTTAATATGTACCTTTCTACCTTTTAGCATATATTACCTCCTTTTTTTAGTTATACCCAAAGTCCTTGTCATTTTCGAACGCATAACTTCAAATGTTTATATCTACAATTGTGTATAAGTAAAAATTATAAGAAATTGATGTATGAAATCTACATACGGATATGAATCTAACATGACCTCACTTAACTATTTTCTTAACAAATTAAAAATAGGAGGAGGTCAAAGTGAAAAACACAAACAATGTCAAAAGTCAAAATGATACAACTTAAAACGATTAAAGTACTATATGTACTCTAATGGCTAGATTTTTTTAAGTAAGAAATTATGTAGATGTTGTAAGTAAATAAATGGCTAGAATTTTTTCAAAAGCAATTGTAAATACTTGGTTCAAGATACATTTCAAACTCAAATTAAATAAGAAAAAGCTTTTTGCAGATAATGTTAAATACATATACACTATATTATGGGTAACACAAAAGGGAATAAAAGAAAAAAGGAAAACAAAAAATGGTTGATGAAATGTTAAAGGAAAATCAAAAGAGAATAGTCAAATTGCACTTACAAGATTCGAACACTAGTGGTCACTCATTTCTCGCCTTTAGTTAACCAACTCCGGCAGATTACTATTCATGAAGTAAATTGCAGTGTAATGGTCTAAAGGGTTTCAAGATTATGGGGTGGTTCCGGCGACGACATATCCGCCATTAAAGAACTCCGCCAACAGCTCGAAGCTCGCACGGAAGCTCGCCACAAAGATCAACAAGACATCATTAAACCCTAGTTCCCGACCTCGTCTCTTCTCTAAATCTCTCTCTTCAAGTTCTATCTTCCTTCAACCACCGTCCTTCCACACCTCCTCCTGCAACAGCAAACCCTAAACCAATAACTCCGGCAAGAGATGAATTCCGGCAACAGGAACAGCATAACTACAAGATAAAGTGCGAGAGCGCAACTGCAACACCACCGGCCACGGCGAAGGAGAGTGGCGGCAATGCAATCAACAAAACCAAATACAAAAAATGTAAAAATGAGAAAATAAACTAATAATATTTAAAGTTAAAATTGCCTAAAATAAGTTTAAACAAAAAGGAAGTTTAATTAATAGTCAAATTAGGATAAAGATGACATGACAAAATGTATGGTTTACATTCATTGCTTATGGTGGCCTTTTTCTAAGAAATCCATACTAAAATTTTCATCAATTTTCACTCTTTCTCGCCTACCCACCGACCTTTATTCCCTTCATCTCCTTCTTGCTTCCTTCCTCCCTTCCTTCAACGACAATTAATAATTCTCCCACCTTCCTCCATTCTTTCTCCTTTCTCCTTCAAAATTCCTTATTTCTTCACCAAACTTCATCTTATACCTTAACCTTTGACAAAAAAGCATTTATCTTCAACACATGGCTCCCCCACCAAGCAAGTGGCACAATGCCGGCGGTGATGGTGCTTCCACATCACAGCCTCCACAAAATTTATCATATCTATTATTTCAAAACGTAGTTTTCAGAGACATGGAGCAAACAGAAAAGTTTAGTGTGCTTTAACAACACATAGTATTCCTACAAGATTTGTTGCTTATAATTGATTGAGTCAGGTTGGTATACATTTTGATACAAAGCTTTTATTTGAAAAAATAGGACTATGAACCATGCTTTTTTGTTTTGGTGTACATTCCTTGATATTACCCTCTTCCGTTGCAGTAGGGGAAGAATAGTGCAGCTATTTGTTTTCGACTCATAGATCAAGAACATTGTTTGACACTATGGCAGTTTGATTCCGTTTACCGTGACAAGAGACACCAAAGCCCAGTTTAATGTAGCATTGCCATTTTATGGCAAGTGTTTACCAACAGTGCTGATTGTAATACTCATCACATGCCTGCTGACAACTGCACCACCCCTGCCGAGGTACCTTCACAAGTTCCTAGACTAAACTTTCTTCAGGTAACTCGAGCCCCACTACTGCAAATGCCAAGCCAATAGTCCTTGGCGTTATGATCACTAAGATTGCCATACACTTTGGGTTTGAGGAAAGGCCACTATTGCAGCAATGGGGCCAACAGGCTTTAACCTTGAGTATCTACACAAGGCTAGTTATATTACCTTATCGTTGGCTCATTGGTAGGCCATAGTTCGTGCTTTCCTAACTTAGCCAACATCCCCTGGTTCACGGTGTCATCAACACTTACATATTGCCCAAGCGGGGAAACGAGCGACATCCCCGCAGCAAGTCCCCGTTTAAAGACCCCCGAGTCTATCACATACAACCCTCGGGACGGAGGAGGCCTCCTCCTCGTCCACCCATGTCAATCCCATGCTGGTGGTTATGGGTCGTCTTGACTAGGGCCAACAAGTACTGCTTTTCATTTTTCCAGTCTTATGATGCAGGCACTAATAGTGCTGGCATTTCTTGTGTCAGTGATGATGATGAGGAGGAGGAGGACAATGAGGAGGGCGGTGATGATGGTGAGGATGAGGATTTAGAGTGAGTTCGCCTCGTGTTCCGTGGGCTATTGCTTTCTCTCGCTACAGATAGGCCATTCCTGAGTTCAGGTTGGGGGGAATTCTACAATTATTAGTACTCTCTCTATACCGCTTTTTAGAATAGATTTATTGCTCTATATGTAAGATTTATTGCTCTATAGGTAATATTTGTTGTTTCAAAAAATAAAATAAAAAAGAGTTGATTTGAGCATGTTGAACTACGTGATTGTCTCAATGTGACCCATGGATGTTTTTGAACTGATTTATGATGGTTTGGTATAAGGATTCATTGGTCTTGATTTGAATTCCCATCTACCCTTACCTTTATCTCATGATTCTTGTGACAATTGTGATGGATGCAGAACTAAGTTGGATGCAGATTTGGGTCGGGTCTAACACCCATTGCCATCCCTAATATGGTGGAGTGTTGAACCCTATTGTTGAACAAGTGTCCCACATTGGAGAAAGAGGAGAGATAAATCCATTATATAAGCCTTGGAGTTCCACCTCCCATCGCCATGGTTTTGGGATTGAACCTCCTTGGGTTTGTAAGTGGACCAAACTCTCCTCCTCCTTGATAGATTACCCACACCCAAATTTTGACTAATCTAAAAATTAACATTATGTCCTTATAACTTTGAGCAAGTTATTGATTTACACTAGCGGCGGAGTATTGAGTTTATCTTGTATTCTTGCCTGATATCCTATTCTCTTGAGTTAGTTCTTGGGTATTGGCTATTATTTGCAAGTTATCGAATTCTTTAGGGCTTTCAGTAAGGGATCGATCTTTTGGGTCGAAATCTCATCTACTTTCATTTGGCTGGATGGATTAGACTTACATCACAGCCATCCGAGATCCGACATGATAGCTAAGTGGCCCAAGCTACATTATACAACTAGTTTTGAAAGAAGTAGCTTCGCACTGGCTGTTGCTCTTTCAGAGAAATCTTAGGAAAATTATCATTTTTGGTACATGAGGTTTGATTTAATATCGTTTTAGGTACCCAAGGTTTCAGTAATATAAATTTGGATACCGAAGGTTTGCCAATAGGTTCAACTTAGGTACCTACATACTAACGGTGTTAACTTATCGTTTAGTGTAACCTACTTTTTAAGATAATCAATGATCCTAATCATATATAGATTGCACAATAATAAGTACTCCGTATAATTTGTAACTTTTTTCTAGAAACAAACAAATAAATGTATAATTTGTAACTTTTGTATGTAAAAAAAAATTGTAACTTTTTTTTATAAAAACAAATAAATGAATGAGAGGGTCATACTTTACGGTAAGTTAATACCGTTAGTATGGAGGTACCTAAATTGAAACTATTGGAAACCTTAGGTACCCAAATTGATATTATTAAAAACTTGGGTACCTAAGACGATACTATGACACCAAGCTTGGCTGGCCTAGTGGTTAAGGGTTTGATCTCATGACTTCAAGATCATGGGATCAAATCTCACTAAGGACATTTGGGGATGAGAATTCCCTTACCATTCTCCCCTACTCCTAAACATCGGGCTCCGCAAATACCAAATCAAGAAAATATGCTAATAGAGATCTAGACAAGGGTCCAGCACATTACATTCCCAAAAAAAAAAAAACGATACTTTGTCAAACCTCATATACCCAAAATGATAATTTTCCAAAATCTTAAATGCTCATTGATTTGACGCAGTGAGCAGACTACTTTAACAGATACTAAGATGAGCATTTAAGCCATAAGAAACTCTTGCATTTCAATTTCATTCTGAGGATCAAAAGGATAAGAGACTTCGTGTTCTTTCAATTGCAAGATTAATATATCTAGGACTTCAAAAATTTGTGAACCTTCTGGATGACATCTTTCTTCCACGCCAAATATGTGATTCTTACCATCGACTTGAATGAGGCTTTGACCTGGATATTTCTTAACCTTGTTGCTTTTCATTAGTGCTCTAACTTTAGAAACGCTATTCCATCTTCCTGCTGAAGCATACATATTTGCCATTTCAACGTACGAAACAGCAGCTTGAGGCTCCAGTTGATACAGATGATAAGCAGCATACTCACCAATCTCTACATTTTGGTGGATTTTGCAAGCACCAAGCAAAGCACCCCATATGGCAGCATCAGGGCCGAAAGGCATACTCTCAATAACCTCAAGGGCTTCTTTAAACTTTCCCTTACGTCCGAGAAGATCAACCATGCAGGAGTAATGCTCTAACCGAGGATTTAACTTATACACACTAGTCATGAGATCGAAACACTCCAATCCTCTATCTAGGAAACCTGCATGAGTGCAGGCTTGAAGAATGGCAAGAAAGGTTATGTGGTTTGGTTTCAGACCTAACTCAATCATCCTAAAGAAAAGCTCCAAAGCCTCTGAAAATTCACCATTTAATGCAAGCCCAGATATCATTGTGGTCCAAGAGACAATAGTTCTGGAAGGCATAGAATGAAATAGTTCTTTAGCTTTATCTACACTACCACATTTAGCATACATGTCAACAAGTGCATTGCACACTGTAGTATTATGCTTAAGGCCCTTAGAAAAGGCATAATTATCAAGCCATCTGCCAAGTTCAAGTGAACCTGATTGGCCGCAACCTGACAACAGAGACAGAAGCGTAACCATATCAGGTGTCTCACCCACCTCCTGCATATCCACAAACAAGGAATATGCCTTGTCTAAACTTCCTTCTGCAGCATAACCACCAATCATCACAGTCCATGTTATACATGTTTTATATGTCATGCTTTGAAATAAGAGCCATGCTGAATCAATATCTCCACACTTAGAGTACATCGTTATCAATGTGTTAGCCACAGTAACATCATAATCACAACCCAACTGAATCACATGGGAATGAGTTAACTCGCCATAACGTAAAGCCTCCGGTTGCACACATGACGATAAGAGGCTAAGAAATGTGCTAATGTCAGGTTTACATCCAGCAACAGACAACATACATTTGTATAGACTAAACGTTCCATTAACATTCCGGGCTAAAGCATGTCCAGCAATTAGAGAATTCCAAGAAACATTAGTCCTTGATTCAGTGCATATTCCATTAAACATACACTCCGCTGAAACCAAGTCATTACACTTACTATAACCCGATATCAAAGTATTCGCTAATGAAACATCATTCATCATCCCAACACGAATTCCATACGAATGAGCACCTCTCACCAGATCAACATCCTTTAATTCGATAACAGTCTGAGTCAATCCAATGATTGTAATAGAATCCGGCACAATACCCTGAAGTCTCATTTCCTGAAAAAGTATGAAAAATCTATCCACATAACCCGACTGAGCAAAACCTAACAGCATTGCATTCCACAAAGTCACGTCTCTCACAGGCATTTTCTCGAACACCTTATATGCAAGATTCAAATTGTTACATTTCACATACATATCAATGACTGCTGTCCCAACAAAGATGTCTAACCAAAAGGGTGATTTCAATATGTGGGCATGGATTGCTTTAGATAGCGTGAGGTCTGAACTCTTGGCGCAAGCTTTTGCAACAAAAGGAAATGTAAAATTGTCTGGAGATGAACCAGCTTGTTTCATCTGTCGATAGAGTAGAAGGGCTTTTTGAGAGTAGCCATTGTTGATAGCTTCTCTTATTTGGGTGTTCCAAATTCTGACGGATGGATACTTGGAGAAATAGTTGAGCAATGGGGTCAATGAAGGTCTTACCATTTGTCATTGTTTTCCACAGATGGAGAATGAGAACTCCACATGTATCCTTTGTCTTGTTGACCGAGGCACCGAGCTACTTCAAAATCACTCGGTAAAGGGACTATTCTTATCGGCTCAAAAATCACTTAACTAACTCAATTGAGCTAAAAAAAAGCTCAAATGTACTTAATTTAGAATCAATAGTAAAATGGAGAGTAAAACTAATACTACCTCCCTTTATTTTAGTTGCAACATCTTTCTAAAACGAATTTTTTTCAAAGGAATAAGTGGGTTTTCTTTCACTTTCTTCTTTCCTCTCACCGGGTTTTCTTTCAAAATTGGGTGCAACTCCAAGATTTAATTTGAGAAATGAGATTGATTGGTATATTGGAAAAGATAAAAGAAGAGGGTGAGTGAGTGGAGGCTGTGCCGGAGATAGAGAAGATGATGAGATAGAGTGGGGAAGAAGAGTGACAGCCGCAACTCAGTGAGAGTTGTTTGAGAAATTTTTTACTGGTAATTTGAGAAATGTTTTTGTGGAGTTGATATCTCAGAGTCGTATTTCTGGGTTTTCGGTAGGATGGGGTTGGGTCGAATTGATGGTGGTGTAATTTGTTGGTGGTCGAACTAGTGTAGGGTGGTATTTTGAATTGTGGTGGGGCGGTTTTCAGCTTGTCGGTTTGGTGGCGGTGGTGAAATGGTGGGTGATGGTGGGTTGGTTTTCTGGAGGCAATGAAGGTGGTGGGTGATGGCGTTCTCCATACTTAATTACATAGCAATGGTCCCCACTCTCCTTAATTACATACCCTTACATCCACCTAATACCTCATTAAAAATTTTGCATTGGTATCCGCAATTTTGAAAAGTGTTGCGACTAAAAAAACGGAGGTAGTATGTAACTTGAATTGAACTGAAATTAACTAAACAGAATTAAACTAAACTGAAAATAAGAATGGGTGAACAAGCTTGGTACCAGAAACTTCTCCCAATTTTCCAATAGAATATGTAAACACAAATTCTTAAACGAGACAGTGTCATGGTTCTCAAGGATGACGTGACATTAGTTATACTTTTCAGACCAATAGTTATGTTTCTTTGATTAGGGTTTCAGAGTAATTACATACTTTTTGACCATTAATTTTAGTATTCAGACAAAGAGCTATAGTTGACATTCCTATTGCTCTAACTATAGAGGAACCAATTTGCACTTGTAGCTCATTAAGGCATTCATCGACAATATCCCGCCTCCCAAAACTTCATTACGGGGTGCATAATTTTCTTATTTGATGGCATTTTATAAAACTATTCTTTAGTCACAAGATTCTGGAACAACGAATGAGCCGACTTGATATTCTCCCATTATCACCACAAAGAAGAACTTCTAGATTTTTATTTCTTACCATCTACATATTAGGGATTAAAAAGTTTTAAACTTTGGATTATATATCCCTTTTTATATGAATCAGTACTTGGGTGTGTCAGCTTGAGATGTTCGAGATGAAAGTCTCATATATACAAGTCTTGTATCAACATTTATTTAACTTCCATGAAAATGATTTCCTAAAACTTCTATTAATGTCTCATTTCAATCAGTAGCTACACTATATACTATTAAATTCAAAACAAAAAATGAGAAGAAAAAAATAAACCGTGAGGAACTAAACACCAACTTTGAGAGTCAACAGATAGAACAGATTGTAATCTAGCTAAAGCAATTGCGATATGGAGGGGCAACATTGTCAGCAAGCAGCTCGACTCAACAGGTAACTTTCAACCCCAAAATTGAAAAATAACAATAACCCAAATTCAATTACTTAAAAACAAAACTTATTCAAAAGGCCTCCGGACAATAAATTTTTCCTAAGTTACTGAACAAGTGCAACATCCCAAAGGGTTCTATTCTTTCCCAAGTTAAACAAGAATTATATTGGCTTATTCCTTTTGCCTTGATCGTAGAAGCATTCTCCACGTACAAGATTGGACCATCAACCAATTGCTCAACTATTAGCATATCATTAGTCATTTTAAAGGAATTAAAATTACTAATAAGAAATTTCTTACTAAAAGCATCTTCCGAAAGGTACTTGGCTTCAAATGAATCTCAAAGTTCCTTTACACTTTCTACGTTTTTGTAAAGATCGAACAAAGTATCGGAAAGAGCGTTCAGGTGTAGTCCTAATTCTCCACTTCTTTCTTCTCCTTATAGTCCATCTTGTGGGATCGCTAACATGTGTATTGTGAGCACATACACCACATTCCAGGTCAACAATAAAAATATGCATTTTTTTTGCCATCTATGATATCCCACCCCTTCGAAATTGTCAAACTTCTGGAAATTCAAAGTCATGTCCTTCAGTGATGAAGCCTTATTCAAAACAGAGTATTAAACTAATAGTTTGTTAAAAGAATGGTGAACAAGTAAAATCGATAGACAACTCAAAGTTTTCCTATTAGTTTAATTTAGCCCCATAAAATCACCGGGTTACACACGAAACAACTAATGAGATTCGATGGAGATATGACACAGTCGTTGCACGTGCCAAATTAGAATACCTAACTTAACCAATATAAGGTAAGAAAGGGTCGAATCCACGAGGAAGCAAGGTTTAATCAAAGTTCGAATGCGATTAAGCGAGCTAAGTCTATTTTGGGGGGTTTTTGATATTAAAGATTAACTAGGAAATTAGGAACTAATTAACTAACAAATAAACTAAGTAATTGGGTTTAAATTATATAAAGAAGACACTAGGGATAGGGAATTAACAAGCTAACCATTAATTAACCGAATTGCCAAGCCAAGGAGATTCATTAGGGTTGATTAGGGGACTAAGTCACTCAAATGTTTCCTAATTACTCTCTCAAGCTAATTAGAAGGATACAATTAACCAATTTTACTTATTCTCGTGGTAAAATTAGTCAACCAATATTTTCACAACTCAAAGTGATTCGATTAATCTCTTAGGAATTCAATCACCTATTCTCATGGTGAAGTCAACCTAAAATCTAGCCAAAGGTCTATCCTAGGTTTCATTTCTCAATCCTTCACCTTGGATTCCCATAACAAGTTCAAATGGGGAACAATCAAATAAACAAGGCAATGAAATTAGCTAGGCAACACAATCTCATCTAAATCATACCCCCAAGCTTGACTTTCAAGGTCAACTCATGATCAACTAGGTCATCCCCCTCCCCTAGCTATTAATCTACTCACTAGCCATGAAAAGCATGAAATAAAAAGATTGAAACAACAATGGTGATCCAATAATGGTGGAAATTATATTAAATAAGCTAATCAATAACTAATCACTACTAATTACAGCTAAACCAAAAGAAAACAAGTATTAAAGAAAATTAAGAGAAGAGTTAGAAGAAATACTCAAAAATGGATGAAAATCAATTGCAAAACTTCATTGAAATAACTTCAATCATCAATGTTCAACACCTAGATCTAGTTTCTCTCTCTAAACATTCAACTTCTCTCTTAACTCTCTCTTTCTCTCTATTTAATTTAATTAAAATTCCGAAAATAAAACTAATTTTTCATTATTACACAAAATGGGCTTTAATACCCCAAAAGTAGTAACAAACAAGTAAAAGCCTAATACAAAGTAGTGCGACAGCACAATGGTGCGACCCGCTTCGAAAACCATGGAGTGGGCGCTCCACAGTTGGAGCGGGCGCTCCATGGACGCTGCATGCCCGCTCCAACCTCCTGCTTCCTTGCTTCAAATTCTGGACTATGGAGCGGTCGCTCCTTAGTAAATGGAGCGACCGCTCCCCTGTTCTTGTCCCTTTTCTTCGCGCCTAAGCAAGCAACACTCAAGAGGAGGTTAGATAAGGGGAGGGGGATGCAAATGCACTAAAAACTAATGCAAAACATGAGAATAAGAAAAAGGACATAAAAAGGGAAAGAAAAGGAAGATACATGGCCTAAAATGCAACTAAATGATCTAAAACTATTCCTAATTAATGAGTCTAGAACCGACTTATCACGATAAAAATTTACTTTGATTATATTTAAAGCAAATCAAGGAAGAATTTTTATGTTTAATGTTTATAAAAGAATAGTTAAGAAAAGGACAACATAATTTTCTTAAAAGAGCAAGTTTGTATGAGAATAAAAATATGATTTTCTTCTTCTCTTTCAAATATGAAACAAGGTGGTTTATACCCTCTTTATCTCAGATAAGTTAGGCCAAATGTAATCCTCTAAACATGGATTATAACCATCCAGTATCAGAGGAAAGACAACTGTTAATAACATAATTAATAGAATTCGTTCAAGCAAAATAATATGCAGTGACACATGAAATCTTCGCGACCAGAGGTCCACGTCGCGACTTGTGAAGGAGTCGTCCCGACCCGTGATGCAGGGCTCGACCTGCTTCGTGCTTCAGTCGCAGCTCGCGGCCGAGCTCGTGACTCGCGATGAAGTCATGTTCATGGCCTTTGAAATTACAAAACACCAGATCTCCTCCTCTTCTAGTATTACCACATATATATGAAACTCAACTTATTCTATTATAAACTAGGTTTTAGACCCATACCAAATGCACGAGAATTTTTTTGTTTACTTAGGAAATTGATTTCTATTTATTAATAGATAACAGTTACGTTATAAGTTAAAAATATTTGAGATGATACGTACATTCACAATATTCTTTCTATAATTATGGTGAATAAATAAGTGATCACAATTAATGAAATATTATTTGCATAAAAGTTGTTACCCAATACTTAGGTTTATTCACTAATGTGATCTAATATAATAAAGAATATATTGTATATTTAGATAAAAGAAAAGAAAGTTGACACATCAAATTAAAAAATCCATTATTATGCCAATATATTGTACATACAATTTCTACATAGAGTTTTATAAATATTGAAAATCTTTATCTTGCTGGAAAAGCTTTTGGCTATAGGTTTTTCAGCTTGATAATTAATTGACGTATACTATGAGGTAATATTTACATTAAATAGACCATTTTCTTTAAAATGATTCTTATTAGTACCCTTTTTAAAAAAAATCAATCAAATTCACATACAACATATTCGCATATTCGGTTTTTTAATCTTTTGATTTATAAAATAAAATTTTCATATAATATACTTCTTTGTTTTTTGTATTTAACGGAATTTTTTCCCATTTAAGACATGCTTGGAATGAGGGTAATGTATTAAGGGGGTAATAAAAGTCAAACATAGAAAAACTGATGCGTTCAAAGGTGATGATAAAATAGATAGAGTGGTGGTGGAGTGGACAAGGTGGTGTTAGTAGGAATGAAATGGAAGAAATAGGGGAACTATTACCCTCATTATGGGGTAATAATTACCCACCAACAACGTACCCTAGGTAACTATTACCCTTATTAAAGGGTATAAAGGGTAATAGTTACTTTCTTTCTTTTATTTTCTTCCTACCAACACCACCTTCTTCTCTCCACCACCACTATATCTCTTTTATCATCACCTCTAAAGGCTTTAATTTTCCTATGTTTGACTTTTATTACCCTCTTAATACATTCCCCTCAATCCAAGCATACCCTTAGTAGTGTTTTTAATAGGGGCATTTCTCCCTTTTCGTATATGGTAGGTTGACCCAACTAATTATCATACACTTTCTCTTACTTTTAGTCTCCTTCTTTTTACTTTTTTCTCTTTTTCCTTACTTTTACTATCATTCTCTCTACTTTTTAACACTTTTCTTAACCCGCGAGAAAAGATGGCGCCCTATTTAAAAAAAATGAGGAATATTTTATTAACATCTTCTTATATTCTTTCTCAAATTCTAGTTTCTAAAATTTTTGCAAAAAATATTGTTTTCAGTTAATTGAAATTATGCGTAGAAAAATCATTTTCATGTATTATACTCCCTATATTTTTATTTAACAGGACATTTGTAATTTCACATTTGTCAATACAAATCTTTGAGAACAAATATCTATAATTGCACATGAGTAAAACTTATGAAAAATTAATATTAAAATTCTACACATTAAGATGATTCAAACAAGATCCCACATGACTATGTTTTTTCTCATGTATTGATAACACAAGGTGGTCAAAGAGTAAATTATAAATAGTAACAAATGTCAAAGTGGCCCTATTAAATAAAAATGGATGGAGTATTATATTAGTATCTTCTTATATATTTTTCCTTTATTTGAAATGTTGCTTAAATAATAAAAAAAATTGATTTTCGTTTATTGTATTTTGTTAATACCCTCTAATATTCTATTTTCTCTAAACTTTGCTTAAAAATTCTATTTATATAATTTATTTTGTCAGAAGTTTCTCCTTTTCAAGCTCCTAATCTCTTTTCTGAGATTCTACATCAAAAATATGATTTTTTATATAATAAATTTTATTAATATATTTCCATATTCTTTTCCATATCATGTTTTTCAAAATAAATATATCTAAATTTCATATAAAATACTCGCTTCCTTCAACAACAAAATTCTCATTTATACCTAAATAGTTGTTGTTGTAACATATTAAAAGAGGACACGTGGTCCAGGCAAAGGCTGCCACGTGGCCCAATGAATTGGTGACACGTGGCTCATCCCTTCATTGACACTTGACAGCATATTAAAGGATAGTTGATGATATCACCAAAACTGAATAAAAGAGGCCCAATTATTCCCTAAAGGGAGGAATAATCAGCTCAAATCCCCATAAGAGGAAGAAAGTGATTGGATAAAGGGCTCAAGGCAATAAGACCATGACAAGTGTCGCCCTCTCATTGCCCAACCAATCACATCCCTCTATTTTAGGGTGCTCCTTTGTATACATAGATACTACAAATAGCTCCTCATAATCAGGTCAAAGGGACACACAACTACTCTCAAAAACTTACTATGTCAAAATTTATACTCAGATTTTATCTTTAGAATACTGACTTAAGCATCGGAGAGGGAATCAAACCCAAACCTCTGGTTTGGTTTTCCCCTTTTTGCAGGTTCGGAAACGAAGCTACGTCTCTGCACAAGCCTCCTAAATTCATCAACCCTACACCTGTCCATCATCCGGACAAACACCGTTTACGAAAAGTAAACAGAAAACATTTGGCACCGTCTGTGGGGAGGCGTGGAGATGACAGATTGCAATTCGTCCAACCGAGGACAGAGGATGAGTCCTTATGTACAAGTTAATGACACAGTCGATGATGAACGTCCACCCAGAGGACGAGACGCTCCTCGTCAGAAAGATCCAGTCGGGGCAGTGTTAGAGCCCAATTCTGCTCTTCCAGTCACTGCGGCTCATTTGGAGAATGCTCTAAACGAATTTCAAGACAAAATGGCCTAAGTCGTCCAGGAGCAGATTAAAAACAATATGTTGTTCTTCAGGATAGGCGCTCAGCCAGAGTCTAGGCCTCCACCTAGAAGAGGAGCCTCCCAGGAGAATGTAGCTGGACCTAGCGGAGCAAGACGACCAGAGGAAGCTCAAACATCATCTAGGGGAAGGCATCATGCTCGTAGTGAGCAACCACGTCGTCTAGACTGGAATCTGGTGGTCACCAACCCGGTGAACAGACCAATAGACGGTCTTCGGATGGAAACTGACGCTCGGGAGTACCTACAAGCAAAGAGGGTAGCGGCCCAACAAAGCTCGGCTACTGGATCAACGCCCTACTTACAGGACCCCACCCTGAGGATCCGAAGTCACACTATGGAGCAAGGAAGGACTCCGTCTATCTATGAGCCTCGTCAGGATCGAACGGGGGTTCAACCCAATGTCTACCGGAGGACTTCTCAGCAGAATGTTTATAGGCGAGGGTCCCAGGAGGTCAGTTCGTCAAATCCAGTTGTCAGGGAATGCTGAAGAGATAAAGGTACCAGTTGATGCACGCTTCAGGGAGCTCCTCATAGATTGGCCGACGCCTTTCTCAGCTAGAATAATGCAAGCCCCTCCGTGTGCTAAGGTTAAGCTACCCACCATTGATCCGTTCGATGGCACAACTGATCCAGATGATCATCTTTCAGCATACAAACATCAAATGTACGTACAGGCTGTGGACGATGCTACATGGTGTAAGAACTTCCCAGCTACCCTGAAAGGGGTCACTCAGAAGTGGTTTCACAATTTACCAGCAAATTCCATCAACAATTTTACTGAGTTGAGTTACTCATTTACTAGTCACTATGGAGCCAATCGGCAGGAACAGAAGACCAGTATTCATTTGGGGAAGATTGTCCAAGCCCCAAAAGAGTCTCTGAGAAGTTTCGTGAAGAGGTTTAATCTTGAAGCTCTCCAGATCCATGACTTGAATGCTGGTGTAGCATTTGATGCATTCATTCGAGGACTTCGTCCAGGAAGCTTTAAGTTCGACTTAGTCAAGAAAAAAGTAAGCACTTTGGCCGAAGATCTAAGGGAAGCCAAAGCTTTCATACATGCGACAGAGGTGTGTGCTGAAGCTAAACACTTAGAGTCTAAGAAGCCCGAGGAGCTTGTTCAAAAACCTAAGAACAATCCTAAGAAGGATGAGACCTGGGTAGTATCTTCAAGTACAACCCCGTCAAGAAGAGAGAAAAGAAACGAAAGGGTTGTGTCGGCTGAGCCTTTCGAGTTTAATAAGGATCAGTACTCAATCCTTATGGAAATCAAGGAACAGCATGAACTTAAAGCCCCAGCAGAGATGAAGACGCCTTACAAGAATCGAGACAGAAGCAAGTACTGTCACTTCCACAAGGATTGTGGGCATGAAACTAATGAGTGTAAACATTTGAAGAGAGCTTTGGAGCATCTTGCAAAGCAGGGAAAGATGAACCAGTATGTGTCTCGGGAAGGTCGTTTTCAGAAGAAGGATTTTCGGCAAAGTAAGAAGAAAGAAAGTGCTAGCACTGATGAAGATGTAGTTTTGGTGATATCCGGCGGATTTGCAGCCGGAGGACCAACTTTGAGAGGGCACAAAAATTATGTTGCTAACAGGAAAAACTAAGGTGGACCCGTTTGACGGTGAGTGAGGGTGATCGTGGTCAGATTAGAACCCCTCATTATGACCCTCTGGTCGTAGAGATGAAGATAGCCAACCTGAAAGTACGAAGGATCCTTATAGACACTGGCAGCTCGACTGACATTACTAGTGCTGATTGTTTGTCAAGACTAAAATTTGATGAAAAAGACCTCCTTCCAGTCCATCATCCGATTATAGGATTTGGAGGGGGGATCATTCATCAGGTTGGGAAGGTGTCGTTGCCCGTTCGAGTTGGAGAGAAAGATAGGAGTAGAACTATGTTCATAAAGTTTTTGGTTGTCAAGGATCTGACAGCATACAATGTAATTCTGGGACGTCCTACTCTCAATAACATTAAGGCGGTCATTGTCACTCATCTAATGTTGATGAAGTTTGAGTGTGACGATTGCCAGGTTAGTACAATCTACGGAGACCAACGAGCCGCCAGAGAGTGTTATCTTACTACCTTAAAACCTTCGTCATGGAAGTTGAGTGAAGCTGAGCCCATGGATGTAGACGAGCCCAAAGAGGCTGGGGCAGAGACAGTAGGAACGTCTAGAATGAAGGAAGAGAAATGTCAAGCGCACGCTGCTTCCGTAAGGAAGCCTTCTGGAGAAAGAAATGAACTATATGTTACTTCCGAAAGGAAAAAGGCTAGAGATCTGCCCAGTAAGAAGAGGAAGTTCGCCCAGGTCAAGGAAGAACCAAGGTCTTTAGCCGAGGTGATGACGATAGCAAGCTTGACTCTTGGTCGTCCTAAGCCTGCTGAAGCTCCTTTAAGCATTTGTTTAGATGATTCTCGTCCAGAAAGGACTTTGCCGATTGGAGCGGGTTTAAAGCCCGAGTTACAAGGAGCTATCATCACACTGTTGAAGGAATATCAGGACATCTTTGCCTATGGGGCAGAAGAGATGCCGGGAATTGACCCCGAGGTGGCTGTTCATCGGCTAAACGTTGATCCAGCCAGAAATCCAGTCAGACAGAAGAAGAGACATTTGGGACCTGTCAGGAATCAAGATGTAGACGACGAGGTCAGAAAACTGCTTGAGGCAGGTTTCATCAAGGAAACCCACTATCCAGATTGGGTGGCAAACGTGGTCATGGTCCCCAAGCCGAATGGAACTTGGAGGATGTGTGTCGACTATACAGACTTGAACCAGGCTTGCCCCAAAGATAGTTTCCCTTTGCCCAAGCAGGATCGTGTGGTAGACTCGATTACCGGGCATGCGTTGCTGAGCTTCATGGATGCTTATTCAGGGTTTCATCAGATCCCAATGTTGCCGGAAGACCAGGATAAGACCTCATTTATAACAGAAAAGGGGTTGTAAGGCTGGCTAATGATGCCTTTTGGTTTGAGAAATGCCCCGGCAACCTTTCAGAGGCTTATCAACCAGATCTTTTCACCTGAGTTGGGACGTAATCTGGAAGCACACATTGACGATATGATTGTCAAAAGCCAAGAGGAAAAAGATCATGTCGCAGATCTGCGCAAAACTTTTGAAACATTGCGTAAGTATAAACTAAGACTTAACCCAAAGAAGTGCGTGTTTGGGGTCTCGGTTGGCAAGTTCCTGGGGTTTCTAGTAGATCAGCGTGGGATAGAAGGAAATCCTGAAAAAGTCCAAGCTATACTCAACATGAAGCCTCCAACAAAGGTTAAGGAAGTACAACGGCTGACTGCCTGTCTAGCGACTGTGGGACGATTTTTGTCCAAGTCGGGTGACAATTGTCATCATTTTTTTGCAACGATAAAGAAGAAAGAAAAGTTTCAGTGGACTCCTGAAGCAGATGAAGCCTTACTTGAAATCAAGAAGCATTTACAGTAGCTCCCTCGTCTGATAAGTCCGGTGGTCGGGGAGAAGTAGTATGTTTATCTAGCTGTTTCTCCTGAAGTAGTCAGTGTCGTACTGTTAGCTGAGAGAGATGCTATACAAATCCCAATATACTTTGTGAGTCAAGTACTCAAGGATGCAGAGAGCAGATATACTACAGTGGAGAAGTTCGGTCTGGTCTTAATAGTAGCTAGCCTGAAGTTAAGGCCCTATTTTCCGGCTCATAGTAGTTGTTTATACAGATCAGCCGCTAAAGCAAGTTTTACATAAGCTAGAGGCGGCTGGGAGGATGCTCAAATGGGCAAATGAACTAAAAATGTTCGACATTACCTTTGAGCCAAGGAAAGCGATTAAGGGACAGGCTTTGGCAGACTTCATAGCTGAACTAACCCGTCCAATACTTGATCTAGTAAAGGATCCCTCTGAGGGCAGCCAAAGTTGGAAGCTGATGGTGGATGGCTCATCTACTGTCCAGGGTAGTGGGGCAGGCCTAGTATGTCAGTCACCTGAAGGTGATAAATATGAATACGCCTTGCGGTTTAAATTCCCAGCCTCCAATAACGAAGCCGAATATGAAGCCTTGCTGGCTGGAATTCGGATATGCCGAGCAACTGGAGCAAGGGAATTGGAAGCCAAGTCAGACTCCCTTCTGGTAGTCAACCAGGTAAATGGGGAATATGAATGCAAAGAGGCCTCCATGGCCAAGTATAATCAGCTGGTGAAGGAAGAGATCAAGCAGTTAAAACGTTTCACTTTGGTACAAGTACCTAGGTCTGAGAACCATCAAGCCGATGCTCTATCAAAACTGGCTAGTTCAGCTTTAGGTGATGCTCCTCGAACTGTATTCTGGGAAGTACAAGAGAAGAAGAGTATAGATCAGGAGGAAGTGATGTTTCTGAGTAGAGGGAACAATTGGATGGATCCCATACTTCATTACAAGAAGACTGGGCAGTTACCAGAAGATCCGGCAGAGGCAAAATATGTTAAGGCTCGTGATAAGTGGTTCGATGTTTGGGATGAAACATTGTACAAGAAATCATATGATCGTCCGTTGTAAAAGTGTATTACCAGGGAAGATGGCCTTGAGGTAATGAAGGACTTACATGAGGGCTCGTGTGCCTCACATATTGGTGGCCAAGCACTGGCTGAAAAGGCACGCAGGACTGGCTATTTCTGGCCGACATTAAATGCGGACGCCATGGACTATGCGAAAAAATGTGACAGCTGCCAGAAGCATGGCCATCTCTTTAAGCGACCGTCCAACTTCCTGACCCCTGTCCCGACTCCTTCGCCATTTGCTAAATGGGGAATGGACATTCTAGGTCCTTTTCCTATGGTGGCCGGCCAGAAAAAATTTGTGATTGTGGCTGTGGATTACTTCTCAAAGTGGGTTGAAGCTGAAGCAGTTAGGGGTATAAAGACGAATGACGTAAACAGGTTCATCTGGAATAGCATCATAACAAGATTTGGGATGCCCCAGTCGATAGTGTTTTACAATGGACCCTAGTTTGAGACCCCTAAGCTGAAGGATTGGCTCACAGAGAGGGATATTAAATCCCACTTTGCTTCTGTTGCCCACCCGCAGGCAAACGGCAAGGTAGAGGCTTTCAACAAGATCATATCAGAAGGCATCAAGAAGAAGTTAGAAAATGCCAAGGGTTTTTGGGTGGAAGAGCTTCAGCTGGTCCTTTGGTCCATCAGAACAACTGCCAAGTATTCAACAGGGGAAACGCCCTTCATGCTAGTCTATGGAACAGAAGCTGTCCTACCCATTGAAATTGAAGAACCCACCCTCCGCGTTATGTTATATTCAGAAGAGACCAACAGGGCAGCAATGCGTCTGGCATTGGATAAGTTGCCAGAGGTTCGAGGTAATGCTCTTCTAAGGATGGACTTGTATAAGTTACGGATGGCTAGGGAGTTCAACAAACGGGTAACTAGACGACCTCTCAAAATAGGGGATCTGGTTCTTCGAAAGATGGAGGCTGTAGGACGAGCAAAGGAACTTGGCAAACTTACCCCAAATTGGAAAGGACCTTATCTGGTCGTCGAAGAAGTGCGTAGTGGTACGTTTAAACTACAAGACTTGGATGGACGCCCAATACCACGAACCTGGAATTCTGATAATCTGAAGAAGTACTATGTTTAATCAAGTACCAATTTTTTACAAATTGTAAATGAAGTGCTACGGCACAGAAGAATATTTTAGAAATGTATTACATGTACCTTAGCCTAGGCTAAGCAAACTTCATATCAATACATATTCTAAATTCTTGTCTATGGTTTGAGTTGCTAGATTATATATGGGTTAGCTGTTATTCTATAACTCGTTCTACTACACACTCAGCAAGGGGCATTTTATTATCCAAAGCCATCTTGGGGCATTTTACCATTGATGGATGAAAGATGGTTATTAGATAATAAACCATCAAAGACCATTATGAAAGACATATATTACTTCCTAAAGGAAGACGTCTGCAAAAATCATCACGATCTGTCCAAGAGATAACTGATGAATAAAGACTCCTTGATTAAAGGTTCTTACTTTAACAAGAAGCAAATAGTAAATCGTCTAAATCCAAGTTCACTAAAACTTTGAAAATGGACGAACACTGCTTCCTAAAGGAAGCCGGCTAGAGAGACGTATTTCCTTAGTAAAGGAAATCCCCGTCATAACACCTTAAATTAATCAAAGGTATTATTTCCTAAAGGAAAACCGGCCAAAATGAGACGTCTTAGTAAAGAGTCTCATTACCTACAAAAGGCATGGAATAGACACTCACCTTCATACGATGCCTTCGTCTAAGAATAGACTAACAGCTATCCTAAGAAGGGGGGCATATAGTACCAGTCCAGCAAGGAAGGAATAATCCTTGGAAGCCTTCAACCTCACATTGGTACTTAACCAATAGTTAGTTCAAGAAGGAAAACGTCCAAAGAGTAATCCTTAGACGTCTTCCTTCGAATCTCACTTTTGGTATTTAACCGATAGTTTGTTCAAGAAGGAAAACGTCCAAAGAGTAATCCTTAGACGTCTTCCTTCTAATCTCACTTTTGGTATTTGACCAATAGATAGTTCAACAAGGATAACGTCTAGAAAATAAACAGATGTCTTCCTATAAGCATTATTCGTCCAGAAGTTAGACTACATCTCCTTAACTACATGTCTGAACAACCGTTATCACAATAAAATGAACATTGCTTCTTTAAGGAAGCCGTCAAAACATATTTATAATGTGAAGGTCGTCTTGATACAGCAGAGAAAACACTCGTCCAAGAGGATTATGTACAGGCCGCATTCCTTCTTGGGGCAACGATCGTTTATAACTAGCCAAGGAAAGGCAGGACGAGTGTCATTGCCAAAAGGAGGAAGGACGAGTATCCATCACAGTCCAAGGCGTAGAGAAGAGACTCATCTAGAGGATTATCTTGGCCGCTTTCCTTCATGGGGCAATGGTTGTTTAGACAATTTGTCAAGCCAAGGCGAGTATCTTTGATTCCTAATGGACGAGTAACCTGATAACTTAGAAAAAATGCATGTTGAAGTTTCCTGGTCGAAACAGCTACTATCCATCTAATGTATGTGACCCAGGACGAGTTATTTTGGTCATTGGCTCCTACTGGACGAGTATGTTAATTACTTAACAAAATTTTCATGTTAAAGTTCCACGTCTGAGCAAAGTTTATCGTCTAAATGGATTCGTCCAAAGACGAGTTAAGATTGGTCAACAGTTCCTTTAGACGAGTAAGTTAATTAATTGGCAAAAAGTGGCATGCTTGATTGATCAAGATCGTCCTAGATTGATCCTTGTTGATCTTTGCATGTTTGATTAGAACATTTTCGTCCAAAAGAGTGATTCAAGATGAGCAAGATAGAAACAGGCAATCACATGGAACTACCTTTAACACAAATTACTAGAATAAACATTGGACAAGCCAGTTGAAAGAAGGATTCTCATTTGGGCTACTCATTCAAGTGGACGAAATTGGGTGCCAAAATTCACAATAGTACAGCACTACTGAGTTTCCATGTTACTACAAGAAAACCAAACGGCAAAAGAAACCTCCTAATGTGATTACAAAGCATTAGAATTTCAGCAAAATATCCATGAAGTACAAACAAAATACTTAGTTAAAATTACAGCAAGAGGAGCGTCCTGATGTGGTTGTGGGCCAAGACTTGATGACAGTTGCGTACTTCTTCAACTTGTCAAGCTGAGCCTGAATATCTTTCCTGCCCACCTTGATGAGTACTTGGTGCAAGCTTTCTTAGACTTGCACCAGTTCTTATAGAACCTCCCCCTGACTTCCTCACTCAAATGAGTAGCCAAATGAGAAGGGAAGGAAGCAGGAGGACGGTTGATTTATACGTTGGGAGGAGGAATAGTTTCATCATGCTCCATGGTGGTATCATCTTCAACTTCTTCGTCCCCCAACTCCTCGTCCTCGTCTGTTTCCTCGAAGACAGGGGGATCTTCGCCACGATTTTTGGCCTTGTGACACTCCTCCTGGAATTCAAGTCGGCGTTTAAACCGGCTCACTTGGTCAGGTTCAGCCATCATCTGCATGGCTTTAATCCCCCATCCTTTGGCTGTTTCCATGGACTCAAAGAAGGCTTTGAGGGCATCCTGGAAGTCCAGCTGAGCTTGATTATTCAGTCGTTCCACTTCTGTTGTGAGTTCAGAAATTTCGGCCCCAAGCTCAGCTGAGATAGCAGCAGCAACATCCTTCTCCGTCTTCAGGTCGTCCATGATAACATCCCGAGACAGGAGCCACTCTTGCTTATCCTTCAGCAAGCCAGTGATCTTCTCTAAGTGGAGCTTATTGGACGACTCCAGCTCAGCCGACCGCTTCTCCAAAGCTTCCAGACTCTGCCTATGGTAGATGTTCATCTCCTCGACAGTAACTATGGCCTGATCTCCGGCTTCAGTCACTTTCTTCACACAGGTAGAGTTCTCCTTACGAAGACCACTAACATACCCCTCCAAGGCCATGCTCCGAGCGAACGCCAGAACAGAAATGAAATTTACCAAGTTAGCAAGCTAGGTTGTAAGAATTTTAACATGATAACAGTAAAGAAGATAAGAAAGGGAAGTACCTCGGTTGAGAGTTGAGACAAGTAGCCCACGTGTCCAGCCGTGACCCCCTCAGACTATCGACGTACTCATGAGGGAAGGCGTCATAGACATCCTTCTTTATTTTCTTCCTCTCAACTGAGGAGTACTTAGCAAATGAGGGGATGGCCTCGTCGGGCTCAGAAGCCGACTCATCCACGGCTGGAGCTTTTCCCTTATCTGAAAAAGATGAAGCATCAGTTCGGCGTATAGGGATGACCACTGCAAGCTTGTTGGACGGACTCATCGATCGTCCACCAACCCGCAGTGTGCTGACAATGTTGGAATAGTATAACTCACCCCACGAACGGACTTCGTCCTGAATTGATGAGGCATTTTCCGCACCAGCCTAGATACTGACCCTGAGTAGGCCGATGCACCAGGATTTACCGCGTCCGGATTTGACAGCTCTTTATAATTCAAACCAGCTGCGTCCAGCTGGTTTTCCACATCAATAGGACTAGACGATACACCATCTCCCAATGTGAGGACCGGTGGTGGCAGGACCACCGGATCAGTAGGCTTTCTCCCTTTCTCGGCGGAAGGGATAGGTGCCCTACGAACAGACGAACTCGCCTGCCCAACCCTCTTTGCCTGAGCAAAGGACTTTGGTTTTGGTTTTTTGAGGGGTGAAGCTTGTTCCCCTGAAGCAGCTGGCCGCTTCTTCGACGAAGTCGGCTTGGCAATAGCTTGCCGTTGGTGAATTCTTCTGCACAAAACAATTAACCAAGTGATATTATTATCTAAAACCGAAGATGGTACCAAGAAGAAAACCGACCAGAACAACCCTTCGTCCAGAAAAGTCACCTAGAGCCAACCAAAGTTTGTTCAATGAAGGAAGTCGTCTGTGGCAAGACGTTTTCCTTCAAGAAACAACCTTCGGTCAGAAACGTGTCAAGGACGAAGACATACACCAACCAAAGGTTTTTCAGTGAAGGAAGTTGTCTGCACCCAGAAGGTTTCCTTTACGAAACCACCTTCGGTCAAAAAGATATCAAGGACTAAGATCTAAAATGGATCAAAAGGCCATTCAGCAAAGAAAACCGTCCACCCTGACGTTTTCCTTCAAGGACCCACCTTCGGTCAAGAATGGGACAAAGGTCCGGACGAACATAAACCCAAGGATCATTTACAAAGAAGCCCGTCTAAATCCAGACGTCTTCCTTCACAAAGAGGCCTTGGTTTTATGATTGAACAGACATAGATGATTTCGAAAGAGGTCCGTCTCAAAAAAAAAATAACTTACCAGGGTTTCCTGTCTTTTCTTATGTGGAGCTTTTGAATGCTCCGCCCACAGGTCGCCGCCGAACTTACTCATGTCTACTTCTCCTTTCCAAGCGGCTGGGATCCTTCTTCTTGCCGGCTCTGCATAAAGAAATTATTTGGTTAAGTACAAAATGGAAAATACTTTAACAAGCAGTTGGGGCAAGACTAGGACAGTACCTGGATCTTTGCCCTTCTTCAGTCCAGCGGCAACCAAAAATCGCTCATTGAAGAACATATCTTTGAAGGGAATCCAACGACTTGGTCCCTTCAAAGCTATCTTTTTTGGCTTTGAGCACTCGGCTTCCCCATGCCCCGGGTGAATGTACTCCATGGCCGTGAAGTGAGCTACCACGGCATCATCATATTTGTTCTCTAACTCTAGTATTGGGGCACCCCGTCCAACATTGGTTACCGACCGGTTGTGATACCTATAGGGCTCGGCTGTCTCTCCGTTGGGAGCTTGGACGAACAGAAATTCCGATTTCCAGTTATGCATTTTTGTTGGTTTCCCAAAAACAGTCATATACCCGGCTCTATTACAGACACTGTACCAGGTTCCCTCTATGGCCTTTTGAACTTGACAGACATAGTGTATGTGGGTGAAGGCATTAAGGGACAGGACCATGCCATATAGCTCACAGGTAGCAATAAAAGTTAGAATATTCAGCCAGGCATTGGGGGCCAGCTGATTATGAACTAAGCTATAGTGTCTAAGAACTTCATGAATGAAAGGGTGAAAATGAAAAAAGCTAGTCTATACACAGCGAACTAGTTGGGTGCCGCATGGAAAATCGTGTCCTCCTTTTTAGGAAGGACGAGTTTGAAGCCAACCATGGGTATTTCCTTATTTAGACGACTGCATTCGCCCCATACTTCTCGAACCAGTCTATATCCACACATACATATGCCGGGTCAGAAAGAGGACCCAGACGTTCCCTAAGTTCAGCAGAGGTGGTAGAAGGTTCTGACCCTTCTTCTTCGTCCTCATCTTCCTCACCGTGTGGGACCCTTCCAGATGGTCCGGCTTCATCTTGTTCCTCTGAAGCCTCGAAGTCATATTCGTCTAGATGGTTAACCTCCAATGGCTGGATCTCTTCCACTCTATCACTTTCCTGTCTTTCAGGAACTCTCCCAGTTGATTCTTTCATTTCAGAACTGGAGGAGGGGGAATTAGTGAACGTCTTAGGCGCGCCGTTTGCTTGACACGCGCCAGATTACCCTGCAAAGGCAGAGACTGGGTCGTCGGAAATGGGTCGAACGTTCTTAATAAATAATATAAGTATTCAGCCAAGATGGGCCCAACTCTAGAGACAGCGGAGGATGAAAAAGAATCAGCTCTAGGGTTAGCGTCCTCCATGGGTTGGCCGGGGTTATTGGATGAGGTAAATGACACCATTTTATTTCAAAAAAGAAAAGCATCAAAGAAAAGAAGGAAAGTAAAAGGAGAAAGGGGAGATACCTGACTAAAGATCTGGACGGACCCTCTTCGCTCTTTCTACAAGTCACGCCGCCCTCAGCAATGGTCAAAGTCAAAATTCCCCAAAGTCAACTTCCTCCAAAAAAAAAAAAAAAAAACAAGAATGCTCTTTTACCCAGAGCTTATCTCTCTAGAAAATTCTCTCTCTAGAAGTTTTGCAAAATTGAAAGTGAAAAAATGAAATGGGGGAGGGGTATTTATAGAGAGGTAAAAACCTTCTCTCTCTCCCAAACAGTGTCATCACACGTGTATGCACCGGGTGGTGAACACGTCACCCCACTTACTTCTGATTGGAGGAAAAGTCAGTTAAACTCCTAAACAGTACGACGAATATCAGCAGTTACTCTCAGTAAAAGGGCTTTAATCAAATAAGACCCAGATTAAACCCCTTTTAGGGGCAAATGTTGTAACATATTAAAAAGGACACGTGGTCCACGCAAAGCCTGCCACGTGGCCCAATGAATTGTTGACACGTGGCTTATCCCCTCATTGACACTTGATAGCATATTAAAGGATAGCTTTTTATATCACCAAAACTGAATAAAAGAGGCCCAATTATTCCCTAAAGGGAGGAATAATCAGCCCAAATCCCCATAAGAGGAAGAAAGTGATTGGATAAAGGGCTCAAGGCAATAAGACCATGACAAGTGTCGCCCTCTCATTGCCCAACCAATCACATCCCTCTATTTTAGGGTGCTCCTTTCTATACATAGATACTATAAATAGCTCCTCATAATCAGGTAAAAGGGACACACAACTACTCTCAAAAACTTACTCTGTCAAAATTCATACTCAGATTTTATCTTTAGAATACTGACTTAAGCATTGGAGAGGGAATCAAACCCAAACCTCCGATTTGATTTTTCCCTTTTTGCAGGTTCGGAAACGAAGTTATGTCTCTGCACAAGCCTCCCAAATTCATCAACCCTACACCTGTCCATCATCCGGACAAACACCGTTTACGAAAAGTAAATAGAAAACAGTTGTGGGTATTGAAGAAATGAGAAATTTATTATAGGATAATGGCAATGTCATTTAGTATATTCCTATGTTTTTTCCATTTTCATTTTTTTCAAACGAGGACTAAAAGAAAATGGGTTTTCATATAATATGTGTTAGTATTTTCCCATATTCTTTCCTATATTATGTTTTCCTATATCAAATTGTAAGGGGTAGGGGAAGACCTAAGATAACTTGGATGAAGGTAATTGAAAGTGATATGAGGTTACTTGGGATTGAGGAGAGCATGGCATTGGATAGAAGTGGATGGAGGGGCAGTATCCATGTGGAGGAAGGGGTGTGATTACTGCATTTATTTGTTTTTCTCAATTGTGTTGGTTTTAAAACCTTTTGTTGAATACCTCTTTTAAAATTATTGGTGTAAACCTTGTTTTAAAAAACTTATTTAAAAATTCTTAAAATTAAACCCGTTTAAAAACTTTTTATCACTCTTATCGATGCCATCTCCTTTGGCAACGGTTTCAGTTGACGATTCATGTTAGCCGATCCCAAATCACTTCGGGAATAAGGCTTAGTTGTTGTTTTTATTATGTTCTCCACAATTTAGCTTACAAGTATTCAATTTCAATTAATATATCTTCTTAGTATCTTCCCATATTCTTTCCCATATTACACGGTTCAAAAAGTTTCTTTTAAAACAAACTGATTTCCTATATTATTGAAAATAATAGTAGTCGACTTAGGTGAGTGATAAACATGAGAAGATTTTTGCATTATATGAAGATTTATTCCCATTATTAACATTTTACATAATACTTTTATATTTTATTAGTAATTTTCTTTTCATATATTTTCTATATTATGTTTTTTGCAACTTTGCTTAAAGAGCCTTTTGAATTTGTTATATATATATATTTATTATCATCTTGATATTTTTCCATAATTTTTCTCATAATTTTTGTCCTATTTTTCTTTTTCAAAACCGTTTTTTAATATAATATACTACCTCTGTTTTAAAATTCTTACAACATTTGTACTTTTGTGGTCACACTTTATCAATTTTTACCAAAATTTTCCGACATTCAGAAGGAAAAATATAGTCATATGAAATCTTGTTAGATTCCTCGAGACGTGTAATTTTTTAATATCACTTTTTTTATAATTTCTTTGAATATATAATTATAGATATTAATTGTCAAATTAGTGGATCAAAGATCATAAGAATGCAACTGTTTGCAAGTATTATGAAATGGAAGAAGTACTCTGTATTTTTTCCTCATGTTTCATTTTTGATGTTTTGCTTAAATATGACTTTCTTATAATATTTTTTGTTAATATATTACCATATTTAGCTTTTTTAAAAAAATATTCTAAAACCTAAGAAAATAATTTTTATATATTATTTCTCCAGCAGCTTCCCACATATTCTTCCCATTTTCTTTCACAAATCTTGTGTTCTGAAATTTCTCTTTGAAGGAATATCTACTTTTTGTATAATACTCTCACTAGTAGAAAGATAGCTATTTGTGGCTATATATTTGAGCCGTTTTTTTTACTAATAGCAGCAAAAATAATTTAAGATTATTTTTTTAAAAAAAGCAACCACACCAACTTGAGGCGTTTTTGTAAAAAACGCCTCAAAGTTAAATTTGAGGCGTCATTTGAAATAAACGCCTCACATTGTAAGCCATCTCATCTTCCCTCCTAAAGACAATAATCCCGCCACACTTGACAAATTCCTATTCCATTGCTCCGGAGATACGACGGCTCCCTATGCTCCTCCTTCGTTGGCTGTTCAATCGTCTTCCGACGGTGGCTAATTTCTGGTGACCATCTCCCTAACCCCCTCTCTTCTCCATTCACCTGCTCCATTCCACTCTAGGGTTTTTCTCTCTCCTCGATTTCGGTATGTAATTTTTCTTCATCACTTCATTCTTTTGTTTCGATTTCCTTCAATCACTCGTTTCTTGCATCAAAATTAGATGTTAGTTTCACATCGCTCTTCAACTCTCATTGTCGTCAACCACAGGAAGCGGAAACCCCTTACAGGTTCACATCCTTCTTCAATCTTTTTGTTTTCTCTGATTTAATATGTCTTTGATTCTAAATTTTTGGTTTTTCAGTTTGTAGATTAGCATCTAGTTGAATGAATCTGGGTTTTTGTTTTCATAGAGAGGAACTTGTATTTTGTTTGTATTTGAGGGTTAGTTGTCTATTATTAGCTGTGTATAGATGTTGTTGTTCTTCTTGTGGTATGTTGTTCTTCTTACTGCTGTTCTTCTTGAGGTCTGCTACTGTTGCATCTAGTATAACTGCTGCCGTTCTTCTTGTGGTTTGAGTTCTCAGTCAGTTTGTGGTGTGTTGCTTGGACTGAGTCTTGATCTCAGTAAGGATTGCTGCTGTTGTTGTTTTGTTCTGGGTGTTGACAGATAACAATTGGTGTAGTTGGTTTGGCAATGGAAGTACGTAGCCAAGCCTTGACACTATCACACTAAAAAGCTATAAAACCTAACATTTTCTTGCATTTTGGTCTATCGGTCTGTACTTTGGTGTTGCAATGTTGGTCTTAATTCTGCCCTTTTTTCTTCTTCAAACGCTGCTGCTTTTTTTTTAGTTTATTGGATGTTTTAGTGGGTAATTCAGGCCTGGTTATGTTGTTTTAGTTTTGCTGCTCATTAAGGGTCTGAGTGTGTTGTTCTATTGCTTCCGTAATGTATGCCAAATAAAAAATCCTCATTGCTTGACTATTTATGCAATGTCGTGGTGTTAGGAAATCTCATATATGTTTATATGATTAGTAACATTTGTAACTAATATTAACTCTAAATTGTTTTCTAATCCTTAGTTGCCTTTCTGTTCATTTTTTAATCTTTCACTCTTTTGTCTATCTTCCACCGGGCTTATGAAGTAGAATTAATAAGCAGCAAAACATTATCGAATAGATGTCTCCGCAGAATGGTAGTAATAAGTAAGTGGCTTGCTTGATTCAAGGGATTGTCATAAACAAAATCTTTGTTAAAATGGTCTCGCCTTTGGATGTGAAGTTGCAACTCTGAATGCTTAATGTTCCTTTTGATCACATGCTTGTGTCAATGTCCATTCGTGTTGCATTGCACATCTTCTACAATGATTGAGTGAGATAAAACAGTCCCCTGCCCCTCCTACCTGTTACATTCCTATTGAAGTTTACCATACTAGTTGTGCTTTATGAAACATATAATGTCTTCTGTTTTCATTTATTATATTATGGGGCAAATTGACCAAAGTGGTTTAATATAAATTAACATATGGCTACTTCACCTACTGTTGGAGCATAAAGTTTCTCGAGTATATTTGGTATGATTCCTTACCTTTTATCATTTTCTTGTAAATATACTTTTCATTAAACATTACTAAATTATGTGGCCTTTTTTAATCAAATATTATGCATGTTTGGTGATATGATTGATTTAAATATATGAAAAGGAAATTGTTATTTAGGTTTGATATAAATTAATGCTTGCTTGTTTTTCTATCCATGCATCATCATCATAGACTTAGATACCCATTCAAGATGTACTCATTAGGGCTACATCTTGAATAGTCCCCGGATTGGGACTGTTCTTGAACATTTGATCTCACTTAGGAGGTAAATGTATGCTTTCTCGCTGTAAGGAATATTTCGGCTCATCATTTCCCTTTGATGTTCTTCGGGTACATATATAGGTAAATATTTACCTATATCGTGTACTTGGAGAACTGTAGGGAAATGCTGCCGAATTTTCCTTAGAGTTAGAGTTGGCATACATGCACTAGTGGGATGAAATATTCAATAAAGGGTTAGGTTGGAGTGACAAGGACCTTTCGGATGCATCGATGGTTAGGTTGACTTAAACTTTGCAATTGAAATCTGTTTCCCATGTGTTTTAATTGTCTTCTTTTTACTTTTTAGTGGACTGTACTTGAGATGGATCGAAATTGGATGCATGGTAAGCGAATTTCGTTGGAGTTCAAAAAAGGGGTCGAGGAATTATGCAGGAATGCGTTAGATTATACTAAAAATATTGGAGATGAAGGTTTTTATTGCCCTTGTGTGGATTGTTGTAATGTGGTGAAGGTCTATAGTATAAGGTTGTTAAGTGAACATGTTATTTTTCGTGGGTTAGACTTGATTATCACATATGGATATGGCATGGTGAAGAAGGAATATACGAGGGATGTTCTAGAGTAAATGATGACATGATTGAACGACATGTAGAAATTGAACAACTTATTGAAATCGAAAATCACCTTAGGGGAGAGCCTAATGTTGATATTCAGGAGGATGTTTTATATAAGGACAATGGTGTTGATCGTGATGAGGATAATGATGATGATCGGTTACATGAGATGTTAGATGGGATTAAAGATCAATTTACCACTGGAGCATTCGAAAATTTGTCCAAGTCATATAAAATTCCCCTGTATCCTGGATGCAGCAAGTACACTAAGTTTTCCGCAGTGTTAAAATTGTTTAACATCAAAGCTAAGTATGGTTGGAGTGACAATAGCTTCACGGCATTGTTGAAATCTCTCCAAGATATGTTCCCTGATGGAAACCAAATTCCTGAGTCGTATTATTATCGAAAAAGTTAATTTGTCCATTGGGTTTAGGTTATAATAAGATTGATGCATGTCCAAATGATTGCATACTGTATCGAAATGAGTATGCTGATATACATCAGTGCCCTTGTTGAGGTAAGTCACATTACAAGTTGCCGGATGGGATTGAATTTGAGGTTGGTAAGAAGTATCCTTCTTCAAAGGTGTTATGGTATCTTCCATTAATATCATGCCTTAGACGCTTGTTTTCCATAAAGAGTGACACTCAACACTTAAGGTGGTATGCAGATCGAAGGAAGAAATATGGGAAGCTGAGACATCCAGGAGATTCTCCTCAATGGGAGATCATTGATAATAAGTATCCGGAGTTTAAGATTGAAGTTAGAAATTTAAGACTTGGGCTTTGCACCGATGGAATGAACCCATATGGTAGTCTGAGTAATATACATAGCACATGGCCTGTTTTGTTAGTTATTTATAATTTACCTCCATGGTTGTGCATGAAGCACAAATATATTATACTGTCACTTTTAATATCCGGACCTAAACAACCAGGGAACGACATACATGTTTACCTTGCGCCACTTATCGATGATCTTAAGAAGTTGTTGAATGAAGGTGTCACGGTGTTCGATGCACATGCCAATGAGAACTTTACATTGCGTGCAATGCTATTCTGTACCGTGAATGACTTTCCAGCTTATGGTAATTTGTCGGGTTATAAGGTTAAGTGGAAGCAAGAATTCCCTATGTGTGACGATGATAGGAAATCAACATATTTGGCGCATTCAGGGAAATATGTGCACATGAATCGTCGAAGGTTTCTCAATCGCTTTCACCCTTATCGTAAGAAGTTACCATTCAATGAGAAAGTGGAGGAAGAAGTGGCTCGTAGTCCATTAAGTGGAAAAGAGGTCTATGAACGATTTAAAGGTATTGACACGGTTTTTGGTAAGAATGTGAAACCGAAAGAGTTTGAGGGTCTTCGGAAGAAAGTGTCTGTTTTTTGGGAACTTCCATATTGGAAAGACTTGCCGGTAAGACATTATCTTGACGTGATTCACATAGAGAAGAATGTTTGTGATGCTATTCTCGGGACTCTGCTCAATATAACTGGAAAAACAAAGGATGGCTACAAAGTGAGTAAAGACATGGAATGTATGAAGATTCGAACACAATTGTGGCCAATTGAGAAGAGCACGACTATGAAGGGGAAAAGTTCATCCTTTTATCTTCCACCAGCTTGCTACACCTTATCTAAAGTCGAAAAACGCGCATTATGTGAGTGTTTATATAGGATCAAGGTTGCTACTAGATACTCTTCGAATCTGAAACGGGTAGTGTCCAAGACTGATTTGAAAATAGTTGGCATGAAGTCCCATGATTCTCATGTCATGATGCAAGTGTTTAACCGATTGCAATTCGAGGGATTTTGCCGAAACATGTGAGGCATGACCATATGCCACAAGGTGGTTGACCCAACAACATTAGATGCATTACAAGTTGACATTGTTGAAACTCTTTGCCAATTTGAGATGTATTTTCCGCCTTCTTTTTTTGATATTATGGTCCATTTAATAACACATAGTTGTGTGGTCCAGTATATCTAACGTGGGCGTATCCTTTTGAAAGACACATGGGTACGCTACAAGATATGGTGAGAAATCCATCCCGACCAGAAGCTAGTATTAATCAAGGAATTATTAGTGAAGAGGTTTATGAGTTTTGTAGTGAATACGAGGATAGGCTTCAAGCTATTGGTCTTCCAAGGCCCACAGGAGATGGAAGCTATGACGGCAAAAGGTCTGGTTGGCGCTAAAGAGATCTCACCTCCATCATATTTGAGAATGAAGGCGCATTTATATGTGTTGCAACAAAGTGAAGCGGTTGAACCATATTTGACAAGGCCTAAGAAGTTTTTAGCTTACATGTATCCTTCAAGAGGTGAAAGGTGGATGATGCAGGAGCATAATTGCACGTTCATTGATTGGTTCTATAAGGACGTAATGGAAGAATTGTCAAATCTTGATAGTGATGATGTATCTAATACACTCAAATGGCTTGCTTATGGTCCTAGAGAGTGTGTGTTTTCTTACGTAGGGTATACCATAAATGGATACAATTTCTACAATGAACGTCAAGATAAGAAGTCATTATCTATGCAGAACAGTGGTGTGACAATGATTGGATCATCAAGAGAATTTGCTAGCTCTAAGGACAAATCTCCTATTGATGCGACATAATCATACTATGGGATAATTCAAGAAATATGGGAACTAGATCATTGTGACTTTAAGGTTCCTCTTTTTCGATGCAAGTGGATTGAGAATAGTCGGCGTGGTGTCCAAATAGATGAATTTGATTTTACACAAGTGGATATGAATCGTTTGCGTGACATTGAGGAGCCATTCATTTTTGTATCACAAGCTAGACAAGTCTTATATGTTCTTGACCCATCTAACCACCAACGGTCTCGTGTGGTTCATGGAAAGAAACGAATTTTAGGGGCTTGGGACGTCCTTAATGAAGAGGAATATGATGATTTTGAGGATATTCCACCTTTCTCAATTCCTAAAAGCAATTTGAGTGATGTAGCGGATCTTGACACATGATTTGTACGTCCTGATCATACAGAAGGGCTTACTGTTGAAAATTAGTAATTATCCTAAAGAGGTATGATGTGAAATCGTATATTTACAATGATAATTTCTGGCTATTATGTACAATTACTTTGTGTTTAATTTGACCATATTTTCAGGAATTCGGCAATGGATGACGAGGATAACTACAAGATATCCGAGGATCATGATGATTACATTGATGAGGAAGATGACAACAATCTTGAGAGTGATAGGGATAGTGATGATGCCCCTTATAATGCTGAGATGGAGAATGACAAGGGTGATCCAGAATACATTGCTACAGAGATGGAGGCTCATAGGCTTGAGGAGATTGCCAGCTAGATAGATCTTCATGAGATGGAGGCAGATAGAGCTGCATTACAGGGCATCGAAGTGACGGGTCCATCTACCTCTGTGCCCTTTGACCATCTTCAACCTATCTAACAACCCTCCCAAGAATTACAACTAACAAGTGCAACGAAGAGCTTACAACAAAGCAAGGGCTCTTCTAGTGGAAAGTGTGCAACAAAGGGGTTAAAAGGTTCGGGGCCTATGTATCTTCAATTTGATGACCTCAGCCGTCTAATTGATAAATAGCGATTGAGATATGGCCAACATGCTGGGTTTTTCATGCGAAAGTTCAACATTAATTGGAATTAGAAGGATGTCACCGAAGGAAAGAGAAAAATGATATGGCTAGACACCACGGTAATTTCAAGATTTTATTTAATCCCCTTGTTTCTGTCTTAACTCATATTATTGCGTTTTTAAACAAACAAAACTTCTTAATGATTAAATCCCGTTTCATGAACCAGCCCATTGTGAATTTGCTGGGTTTAGCTTTAGTGTTTTTGTTGTCTTAATTCATGAATGGATCCAGATTCAGGTATTGTAAGTGTAGGAAGTGGTAAACATTAACTGAAAGAACACATGCTATCTTGAATATGACATGCTTTAAAGCAACTCACCTACTTATCACCTGCTATATTGTTTGTGTATTGTTAGTTTACCTGCAACTGCCACTCAAATAGCCACTGCCACTTACCTGCAATTACAGTGTTGAGCAGTATCCTTTTAGAATAATGAGGATAATAATATATAAGATGAAAGGGGATATCTACCTAAACCTTCTTCATGGTGTTCTTCTTGTCTTTTAGAATCTATTCCATATTCCTGATGAGAAGAGATTGAGGAAGAACTTCTTGTCTTTAGTTGCGAAAAGGTTTAGGGATTTCAAAAGCAAATTGGTAAGTGGATGGATCACTAAGACAAGGAAGAGAATCAAATCTAAAAATGGAAAGGATCCCCATGAAATTTGTAAACATATAAGCACTGAATATTGGAAACTTTTTTCAGCAAATTAAAACTTCAAGTCCGGCCAAGGTAAGCTAAATAATTACTACAAAAATTATTTTGATCTAAATGTATTTTTAATGCTTTTAATGCTGGTTATTCTTATTTCCCCCGTGTTCTTAAGAGAAAACGTGATAAGGACATTGAGTGTGCAAAAATGAATGACCATCATCATCACTTGGGCCAAAATGACTTCAACACTGCTCGACAGATTTGGATCAAGGATCGTTTTTATCCAATGAGCACTCCCGTGTCGGGTGAGAATGACCCGACCTCTATGATTACCATTGACGTCAATCGGGCGGATGACTAGTTCTGTACAATGCATACAAAGGATAAGAAATCTGGCAAGTATGAGATAATGAACAAGAAAACCAAGGAAGTAGCCGAAAGATATGTAAGTACATAACATCTACTGTTATCATCATCACTTGTTGGTCGTGCTTGCACCTTCATTTGCATGGAAGAATTGATAACCTGGACTTCTCTACTACTTCTGTCATTATATATCACCTCTTGTCATCTGAAATTAGTCATCCTATCATTATCTCATTAATTTTTTCCAATCATTCTGTAATTAGTCACTCTATCATTCTGTAATCAGTTTTATCACATGTCATCTGCCATTCTGTCATCTTGTAATCAGTTGCTTTATGATATATGCATACTAAGAGAATTTATCTACACGATCTATGCTATTGCTTGCTCACTATTTTTTTTAATGAAATTGAATTTAGCTATTGCTTGCTCACTATTTTTTTTAATGAAATTGAACTTAGCTTGAGCTAAGAGAGAAGCAGAACCAAAGAGAATTTATTCGAGATAGAAATAGAGATATTATGCTCTCTGAGAAGGAAGATCACCCAATTCGTGCAAGAGGTTTTGGTGGCGTTAATGTCACCGTGAAGCAAGCATTTGGTGATTTAGGCGAATTTCGTGGTTCAAGAAAAAAAGGAGCAACTTTGGAGGATCGAGAGGCCCTAAAGAATGAACTAAGGAAGGATCTTAAAGAAGAGATGAAGCTCGAGCTAAGGAGTAATATGTCCTCCATTTTACAACAAATGGGTTTGTCGGCCTTCACCTCGCCTCTTGTTGTAGATGTTCCTGCATTGACCAGTGTTCGGGATTCTCCCGAAGTTCCTCATATTCTAGATGTTGCTGAAGCTCCTAATGTTCCCGATGCTCCCAAAGTTCCTGAGATGTGCCCAAATCATTCTGGTAATGGTCGAGGGACCCATCCGCTGCCATCTCTACCACGTGAAATTAAGGTAATTATTCTACATAGCCCCCACCCTCACAAACACACACACACTAGTTGCTTGCTCACTATGTTGGTTTTGGTTCAGGGTGTTATTGGTTTTGGTTCAGGTTAAGTATTGGTTCTGTATTGGTTTTGGTTCAGGTAAATATTTGCATAACTTTAATAAAAAAATTGATAGGAATAATCCCACCTTTGGCCGGTCTTCCACCACTGGTACCACCTTCAATTAATCCAGCAATAATCCCACCTTTGACACCCATATTCTCTCATTGGACCGTGACCTGTTGGTGACCTACAATTATGGGTAATCTTCCTAATTACATGATTCATAGCTCATTAGGTATATTTTAAACTAAAAATTTTAATTAATTGATGTTTTAAATCAAATTTAATTAAAAAAAAACTAATAAAAAAACCTACCCCCACCCCTCCCCTCCCCTTCCCCCCACTGCTGCCACCCCACCACCTCCCCTTCCCATGCCACCCACCCCTTCCCCTGCCACCCACCCCCTTCCCCTTCCCCCTGCCACTCTCCCCCTCCCCCGCTGCCTCCTCTTCATCTTCCTCCTTAACTACCACATAACGTCACCCCACACTCTCCTTGGTCCTTAGTTGTTGAAGGTGGTACCAAATATGGTTTTTGCTGCGCCGTCATCTTGCTCCTTCATCAAAAACCATCCCTCCCCCTACCCCGCTACCATCAAAAACCGTCATCTTCCTCCTTCATCAAAAACCAAATGAAACCACAAAACTTCACCACCACAAAACGTCATACCAAATGCATTGCATAGCACTTCTCCTTGGTCGAGTTGCCGATCGTCGGTGAGCTCGAGGAATGTCGCGCTGGCAGGGGAAGGGGAGGGAAGAGGGTGGCAACAGTGGCAGGGGAAAAGGAGGGGATGGCAGCGGGGTAGTGGGAAGGTTGTCGCCGGTCGCCGATCAAATAGGGTGAGGAGGGTGGCAGGGGAAGGGGAGGGGATGGGGGTGGGGTGGCATGGCAGTAGTGGGGAAGGGGAGGGGATGGGTTTTGGGTTTTCTTTTTTTTTTTAAGTTTTTATTTTAAAAAAGTCAATGGTCATTTTGGCTGGTCAAACAGGTTGCCATCATCTTGTACCAATGAGAGAATATGGGTGTCAAAGGTGGGATTATTGCTGGATTAATTAAAGGTGGTACCAGTGGTGGAAGACCGGCCAAATGTGGGATTATTCCTATCAATTTTTCCTAACTTTAATTAGTTGTTGTTTGTACATAACTATAATTAGTTGTTGTTTGTATGATCTTTCTGTTGCCAAACACCTCGTTTTTTACTCTCCAAATGTGGTATATGATAGCATCAATAACAGCAAAGAAGACCCCCTTTTGAACTTGTTCCATGCTCTTACATTTCAACCACATGAACAAGCTTGATATTAAGTCTTATGGCTTTGGTTGGTTCTGGTTCAGGTGTTATATGTTGGTTCTCACTGGGTGTTATATGTTGATTGAGGTGTTATATGTTGGTTTTCACTTTGGTTCTGATTTTCGAACGTCTCAGTCATTTAAGAGGTTCTGGTGTTATATGTTGGTTCAGGTGCATTTTATATAAATATATTTTTTGAAACGAAAGCGGGTAATCATATTATAGCAAGAATAATAACTCTTTCGTATAAATCATATTATAGCAACCATCCCCTTCCAGCAACACACAATCATAATTCATCCTCTTTGCCGCCACTTCTAACCCGAACCACGCAGCCCCAACTTCTGCTATGTCAGCGGTCCAACTCGCGTGCACCCCTCTCGACGCTACTAGTAACACCTTGCCAACAGCATCTCGTGCCACCACCCAAAACACCACACGCCCGCGTCTGCAGTCATATGTGCATCAAAGTTTAATTTAATCCAACCCACAGGAGGGGTGGACAACAAACTCCACCTGCCAAAACACTCCCCCCATATGCAACACAAAAAACTCTCCTAGCATAGTGACAGTAGTCCCCTACCAGTTTAACAAAGCTCGTTGCCACACTTACAGCCTGCGGGTTTGTTTCTTCAAACAAAACTGTATTTTGGCACGACCAACACGCCCACATTAACGTCATACAAATCCTCCACTCCTCCTTGCTTAAATGCTCATTTAGCCACCACACCATATCATTGAAAGATCTAACGGGGCAGCTCTCAATTACATTTTATATGGATTCCACAGAAGCCCCATACGCCGAACAACACGCATACTCCATTGCATTTTATATTTGGTTCTGGTTCAGTTACATTTTATCTGTTGGTTCTGGTTCATTTTTCACAAAATAAATCATGTATTTGTCCCTTATGTTACGCCTTTCTACATGGTTATCTAATTAGGATGATACGCCTTGTCGCATTCTCTTCAAATATCCTCACACTCAACTGCCATATGAGGTTGCCCGTGGCAAGTTATTTCCAGGAGAAGTGTGCCATCAAGGTTTAATTTGGCCAGATTTCGTTAGGGTAAAAGTGATGGTTGTTCCCGATAAATTCTTGAGCCTTCCACTTCCTGTTCCTGTGCTAGCATTTGATATCTATATGTTGAGTGATGTCGTTGGAGGTTTTGTCCAGTGGCCAATTGCATTAATGAGTTTTGGAGATGAGGTAAGACTATCATATGGAAGTTTTACGCCTATCATATGAAATTATACGATATTACTTCTAATCCTTATTTTTCTGTTTTAATTGTTTCACTAATAGGGAGGAAAAGAACGTGAGAGAGTGAGCAGCAACACACACCCAACAAAATTGTCCAGGACCTCGAAAAAGATACCTACAAATGAGTGCATGGAGGAGTCCTTAAGTTCGGATTCTCAGTGGTTGAATACACTTGTTGGCACGATGGTTGACAGGGAGACCTATAGCATCTACTTTGATGCAAAATATTTTATTACCATGAGGAAATAAAGAGAGAATTAGGCAAAGACGACCTCAAGAAATTCCTCAAGGGAAGTGAGCTTAATATACCAATACTTCAATTTTTTATGAGGTCTTGTAACTAATTTATTACACTTTCTTTAGTTTCTTACATTTATATCATTATATGTACACCTAAATACTTAATTCACCTGTATCATACATTTAGGATGCTTCAAGATGATTTAGTTAAAGACGATATCCAACGCCGGATCGGATGGTTGTGCCCTAGCGCTACAACAGATTCTAAATTGATGAGGAAAGCAGAGGATGCAATAACGTATGTTACGACATCATTTCAGAAGTCATCTTTCAATGGCGATGCTTTCATCTTGACTCCGATTATCAATAGGTAATTTAACAATATGCATGTCATAATACTTTGCTATTATCTAACCTTTTTTATTCCTTCTCATACATGTCATAATTAATAATATGCCGCGAGCATTGGGTGTTACTTGAGATATGTCCACAAACCAGCACCATTTATGAATTCGACTCAATCACCAATTAAAGGAGGCCGCAAGTTGTATATAAGATGATAGTTCTCAGGTAATTAAGTAAAAAAAGAAAGAACCGATTTGCCATTTTTTTTTAATTTCTTTTAGGATAGCTTATAACTAACATGATACTTCTTGTAGTGCTCTAAAAAAGTACAAAATGAATGGTGGTCTAATGAAGGTAAAAAGGAAAGAACCATTATGAAAATCCGTGAAGGTAAATGTTTGATTGTTTGAGTACATTTATTCTCACTTTATACTATTTACTCTTATTCCCACACCATAAATCTAATCCACATTCTAATATGCCTTTCTAGTTCCCTCAACAAAGCGGTGACGTGACTTCTGGCTACTTCGTGATGCGGTATATGTACGATATAGTAAGAACCTGCACAACCGCAAATGACTTGGAGAAGGTATGTTGTGACAAAAAACCTTCATTCTTACTTTCTTTTATTTTCCCAAGTGGATGAACTATATGTGGGCTGTTTGCATAGAGTTTGCCACCACTAGACGTGACGTGGACTATTATTGTCCACTGCTAAAAGGGTAGCAGAAATTTTAGCAACTGTTGAGCAGTAGAAAAATCTTCTACATGACTTACCCACACCCTTTTTGTTTCCCTATATCATGTAATATTCTTCATTGATGGATTCTTCCTCTCGAATCACAAGTTCACTTGCTCAATCGGAAGCAGGTCAATGCTGAATTGGGCGGTTGGAGCCATTTTGTATTATTGTGAATCATAGCTAATTTATGTACTGAAGTTGGCATATTTGCATTTGGGCCTAAACTAAACTAAAATAAATAGAAATAGATAAAGTGAAAGCTACCTGGACGAATACACCAGCTTGAATAATACAGATCCAAGCGTCTTGGCTTGTCCTTTCGTGGTACAGAATTAGGTACCCCCTGGTGAGACGATATGAGAAGAAAGATCCTTAGAGTGAACTTCTAATGCCGAGTAGGTGAAGACTCAAAGTAAACAAAGAAGGCTTTTTGAAGGAAAACTCTATTTGGGTAAATTTTAACTAGCCGTACACTCCCTCAGTTCGTAAAAGAACTATTGCCCTGTGTCCATTGTTGTTTGTCCCTAGAAGATTGGCCCATTTCCTTCCAAGGTAATATGTTCTCCACAATCTCTATTTTTTCCCTATTCTACATGTTAGAGGACAAAACTATATATCCTACACGACTCTGTAGAAAGGTGAAGGAAACGCAATGGAGCAATCTTTTAGGGGCAGAGGGAGTGAGAAATAAGAGAGTTATGGACCCATACAGAGTAAAAACTGATGACTTACTAAAGAGTCTATTCTTAACAACACGAGGTTTTAATCACACAAATAATGTAATGTCCTTTTCCACTTCATAAATGCCCACTTTTACACTCGATGAACATGAACTCCACTAAAAAGGCACTACACACTATCCTTTTTCCACTTCAACCAGTGTCCTACCAATAAGGAAAGGGAAATGAAAATAAGAGGATCTGGTTTCCATGGAGCCAAAGCATCACCAGTTTTAGGCTCTTTTACTATGTTTGCCCAAATTTAAATTGTGTCATTGTATCCTATCTACCTGTTATATATTGTAAATTAGCTGATAATCTTTACATATTTGATTAAGATTCAAGAATAATTTAGAACCGCTTCACATTTCATGCAACGTTCCCTAAACCCTTTATTTCATTACTATCTGTCTTAGTGCTCTGGTTTCGCCCTGAGTACATTAATACAATTGGCCCCTGTTGTGCATTGTTGTTTTTTTGCTAACCGTGATATATTTCAAAATTCATGAAGCAAAAAATTATTCTTTTTTGCTTTCAATTGATGTTTATTTCCTTTTGTTATTCATAGGTTTTGAACTTACAAGCGAGAGAGTACTACACCAATAGCGCGATCAATGAAATACGAGACAAATGGGCGTCATATTTTACTAGTTCTTGTGTTAGTTGAACCATTGTAGCTTATCTTTGAAATTGTAAAACTATAGCCTTATGTACACGTTTTGTTTGACTTATCACCATCTCAAATTGAAAAATGGTGTTGGTGATTGTAAGGAAGAATATTTTGAGCTATATAATTAACGTTTTGCATGTTTACTTTAGAAAACATCGGTTTGTATTACAGGTGTTAATTATAAGTGCCTACACAGCTGATTATGGCAATTGCAAACAACATGTTTAATTTAAGGCCTTTTAGTCCTATAAATGCAGCAGAATTATATATTTTTTAATATTAAATAGGGCCCTATTTGAGGCCTTTTTGTACAAAAAAAAGCCTCAAATAGGGCTTCTATCAAAATAGAAGCGCTATTTGAGGCGTTTTTTTTAAACGCCTCAAACACTCTCTATTTGAGGCATTTTTTGTAAAATCTCCTCAAATAGACCTTGTATTTGAGGCGTTTTTCAAAAAACGCCTCAAATAGAAGGTCTGTTTTAAGGCGTTTTTTGCCCCCCCCCCGTTTGATGCTATGCTAAAAACGCCTCAAATAGGCTATTTTTAGACGACTCAAATAGTGTTTATTCTACTAGTGTCTCTTTGTGTTTCAGATAATGAACATTTTTCTTTTAGGGACGGCTTTTCTAATAGGGATTCTTCTCCCATGTCCTTATGTGGTTGGTTGACACAACTTATTTTACATGCAGATGTAAAGAAAAAATAAGACATTGCAAAAGAATCGAGAGATCCTTAGTAAGAAATACAAAGCAAATAGTTTCTTACCGAAAAAAAATATAGCACTCAACTTTCTTATCAAGCAAAAATATAAACCCGACACAAAACGTAAATAAATTTGGAGAATCTAAGTGATTCATGGCTTTGGTAGAAGATAATAAAAAGAATTTGTTGATATTGGATCAAAATGAAGCAATGCTAAGAGAAGTGATGGTTATTGTTGAAAGTTTATTAGCAAAACTTTATTCACTAAAAGAGTGGATATTCGACATGTTGAGGCACGGTGTAGAGGGTTTTGACATAGTGGTTATTAACGATCTTAAAGTTAATTTATCTATTTCGACTATTATCGTAAGTGCATCATTATTTTCAATGATCTTAGTTCATTTATTTCCTCAGTTTATCTCTCATTATAAGTCATTCCCACAACCTTTTTCTATTTATTTCTTGTAACAATGATCTATAAATAAAATGATCATCGCCAGTAGGATGGAAAATTAATGTAAAAAATATAGTAAAATGAGTCTTTTTTGACAGAGCTCAGAAAAATAGAATCATTGTTTTTTTTTTATTTGTTATTTGTTGCTTACTATTTTTTGACATATAGTAGGCTAAAATATACTCCCTCCATTTCTTTTTGTTTGTCCCATTTACTGTAACTCCAAATATTAAGGAAGATGGTGTCATAGGCATCTTGTTGGTGAGGACAACAACTAAGGAGTCCTGACCACTTATTTTATAGTAAATGTGGTGATTAAGGTAGGTGGAGAAAAATTGTAAGGGACATATGAGACCAAAAAGTGATAAAAGTAGGGGTAGATGGTAAATATAATTTTCACATATATGAAAATGTGAAAAATTAGGACAAACAAAAAGAAATACTTTCCAAAAAATTTATAGAAAAGTATAATATATTGCGATATCTTTCTTAAAATACTAAAAACATATAATCACAGCGGCACATAGCATAGTTATATAGAGTTTAGACAGGTGGCCCAATTTTAAAGTGAAGAATGGCACATGGCTCTGAGATTTTCTTTTATTAATAAGTATAAATAGATAGATAGATAAAGATGTTCCAACAAGTTTCATATAGTGTATCCAAATGATGATAAATAGACCGCCTAACACAAGTATTTGTACCAAAATAATTCTTACATTTCTTTTTGGGTAAATGTTTTCACTCAATTTTTTTCTGTAAAGTCGGGCCTTGTGTTGAGTCCTCTATTTTTTTTTCTCCCTTAGTCTACTTTCTTATAAGCTTGTGCCTAATATTATAGTAACCCATTTAAGAGAAAGAATTATCTAGTAATTTCATGTGCAAATTCCCTTATAGATAATGAATGTATTATCTTGAGAGAAACAGATTGGGTTAATTGGTTCTAATGCAACTTTGAGCGATTCACAAAAATAAAGCAAACTTTTGATTATTATAAAATAAAACAATCTTTATACCCCATTAACTTTAAATAAGTCATGATGACCAATGACCTAAATAACTAGTAATTTTTTATTAAAAATTAGAAAAATTGACTACAATAATCCAAATTATGGTTGTTCTGCCAAGAATAATTGGTAGGACGCGGTCGCACGCGTTTACTAAAGATAATATTCATAAATCCAACTTTCGAATACAAATTAAAGTAAGTGGTAAGTAGGGTCAAACAACAGAGACTTGGATACTGAAGCACGTTTACAAAAGATTGAAATGGGGGTCTTTAGATAAAAATGAGTGACTCAATAAACTAAGGGAAAAACAATACTAAAAAGGGTGGATGGAATCAATAAAGAAAGGTCTTGAGTTCAGTTATCGTCACTTCAATCCTAATATTGATAACCAGTCTTTCTTATAAACATTCCCTTCTTGACAATTCACAGATTGAAAACTAAATTTTCTTCCCAACAAGATAACAATTAGACAATCCAAACTGCAGATTAACTAATCTGGACTATAGAATAATTCAATTAAATCAGCAACGGAATTAAACTCTATAGAACATTAAAGCCTTAGGAATTTATAAACAAAACTATAACTTGCTAGCACAAGTTATTCAATTCTGAAACTAAGATTTCCCTAGTGAATGATAAGAACAATCTGATTCTATATCAAACCCTAAGTTGCTACTCGTAGGCGAAGAATAAAAGAATCAGCAATTAAGTAAACGCCCTAGCAATAGATAGATTGATTACACAAACTAGTACATCTCCTAGCAATGCAAACAATAATCATAGAATAAAGTAAGAAATCAAGAGTCATAATCAAGAGGATGTAAATAAGAAGGAAAATTCCCAATTGTGGCCCTTAGGTATTAGAAATTATCAGTCATAGAAATTTCAAAAAAACAAAATCTCATTGATAGCCTGCTTTACAAATTATTCCCAAGCATAACCTTATCGAAAAATATTCGTTAATAATAAAGCATATTCCACTGGTGAACAGTTAAAGCGAACATTCGCACATAAAACGAGACATTTCGGATTGTTTTTGTTTTTCAATTTGGACCTCAAAATCGGTTCTTAAAGTTAAGTTTAGGGGGTTAGTATTAGCCCTCAACGTTCGATTCTGATGAAAAAATTGGCAAACAACGACCTAGAAGACTTTACGTACGAGTAACCTTCTTAATGGTTAACTAACGGAACATGCTTTTATTATTAACGGAATATTCTTCATAAGGCTATATTTGGGAATAATTTGTAAAGCAGGGCTACCAATGAGAAAGTTTTTTTTAGAAATTTCCACCACTGAAAATTCGTAAGACCTAAGGTCCACCATTGGGAATTTCCCAAATAAGAATAAAACCTCACAATAACGAATTGAAGATCAAATAACTGTTCTCAAGAAACGATTTACGCTACGATCAGCATAGTGTGCATCTATGATTCTTCAACGGAAATCCAAAACATAAAAAAGGTTCGAGAAAGGGAAAGTAGTTTTCTTATCTAATTAGGGTTCTGAACTAAAAACTAATGATCAAAATAATAGAAAGAAATTACTAATAATGATGTTTAACTAAACGAGACTCGATAAATCGCCCTTCACATGCAGCAGATCCCAACACGTGCGAGGCGCGCACAAATTTTGTTAAGGTGCTGTTGTGAACTCGGCTGGCGCGCGAGGCACGCACAGATTCTTCTTGAGTGCTGCTGTGAACTCGGCTGGCGCGCAGATAGGCGCGAGGGTCGCCCTGAATTCCTATTTGAGACCTGTCGTGCTGCTCCTTGCTAAATACTGCGCAGGGTGCACGAGAGGCTGTGTGAGGCGCGGAAAGTGACTGCCCTGGCTGCTATGCTGCTTTCGCTTGGCCTAATGTATGGCTTCATAATTAGCCTCATGAACTACCTTAACTTCTTCCACACTAAGCCACACTCATTCATCCACATTTGCACACACTCTTACACACGACGCTTGGAAACAAACTCTCAATCAAAGCACGAACATGAAAGAGCAAGGGGAATGACTTGAACTTCACTTCGTGACTTTTTCGAACATTGTTGACTTTCCTTATCGCATGAACCACGAACACGAGAGAAACTCACCTATAAATGGTTAGAAAAGTATAAAATCTCTAAATGTCCTTAAATCTCCTCTAATATGTCGAAAACGTCTGAATTCTCCAAATACCACACTTAGGCTAATACATACGAAACTTCGCTTCACAAGGCCTAAACCTCTACAAAACGAACTCTGAAATACTCTATATACAAGCCTAATGTAGTATCATCAAATACCCCCACACTTAAACTTTACCCGACCTCGAGTAAACTCAATCATTAAGAATATAGGGTACGCCTTTCTGAAATAACACACACATGAACGACTCCCCTTATCACTCCATCCTAGTGTATGTAAATGATGCTACTCTTTCCCGAATCGCTTAAAGTCAAACACAAGGGAAAAAGGTACCCCCACACTTAAAGCAAAAGCTCACCTGAAATAATGTTAGTAGAAAACTCACCGCTCAATACTAAGAATATACACCAAATGTCATGAGATCAATAAAGTGAATTCGAGCCCCGAATAATCTCAAAGGACTCAAACTCACACCAAATTCATACAAACCACGACAATTACTACTTATTTCTCCATAGATAGATGAGTTCTAGCCTAATCGCCTATACTTCAAGCACCAAGATGAAATCCTACCCGAAACACTCCTTATAACATCGTCTTCTTATGACACCAACTCCGGTAAAAGATTCAAAACATCTCTCTTTTTCTCTTATTTTGCCTAGGAGCCCTTTCGGGTTTTCATCCTAGCTTCACACACATTTTGTTTTTATTTGTTGAACTCACCATCTCACCCGCTCTAGATAGACACTTTTTTGCATAAGTTGCTCTGTCGAGTTTTCAACCTATTCGGGCCCCCATTTTTGCCTGAGTTTCCACTTTCCAACTCAGCGGGATTTTCACGTATTTTTGAATTTTTTTTTTCAAAATAAAATAAACCAAGCACTATATACAGAGTATACAAAGAGTAAGTTATCCCCCCCCACACACACTTGAATCACACATTGCCCTCAATGATGTAGAGGGGAAGAAAAAGAGAAAGGGAAGGGAAAAACTTACAATCTAGGATCCCGAAGGTCCTTCGGGTTGTCGACTCGATGACCCCTTCGCCACTCTCCTGCGGGCCAACTCCTCTTCAATAACAGTCATAGGGTCATGGTACCCCATACCATCAGATGTTGGTGGGTATTGGTGCACAAGAAACGATTCATGGCCGACATCATAGAGTGCATAGAGTAGACATTGTCATCCAGGTGATGGAATTGTTAGCGAAGGTCATGAAGTTCATTGCCAAATGCGTCGAGTCTACTTGTCACCAACTCTTGGAATTGCATATGATCACCCCGCTTCCCTACATCCTGATCCATAGCTTGAGCCTCTGCTCCGGCTCTCGGTCCTCTCTCACTTGGTGGTGTTGTTGGCGAAGGTCATGAAGTTCATTGCGAAATGCGTCGAGTCTACTAGTCACCAACTCTTGGAATTGCATATAATCACCCTGTTGCCCTACATCCTCATCCATAGCTTAAGCCTCTGCTTCGGCTCTCGGTCCTCTCTCACGTGGTGGTGGCGGAGCGCACCCCCTGATGTGGGTGAACTATTCTTCAACCACACGACGATAGTCATCATCGGGTGGAATGAAAAGTTCGGCTTGGGAGGTATGTTCAGAACTGGCCACCCGTTGTTTAGAAAGAGCTATGTACTTCACATTATTAGTGCCATATAGCCATATATAGAGATGATGGGTTGGGGCGGACCATAGAACCTTGGTCTTGCTCAAGTATGCTACTCATGATTAGGAAAGCCGCTCACACTCTTAGCAAAGGTCAATGGTTTGCAAATGGGGTCCCCTTCCTCATCTAGAGGCATGGTCTCACCAAGGTAAGAGGTGAGTCGAGTTACCATACCCCCTATAATGACCTACCCTGTGTTGTTCATGTGTTCAACCAAATATCCAGTGAGTCCGAACACCTAACACCCTGCTTCGTTAATGTCCATAGACATTGCAAGTCGAACTTGGGGAGATTTTTGGGTTCTCCATGGCCAAAAACAGTCATAGCTAACAGACGGCTCACAAATCTCAAAGCTGGATGTGGGATGAGGCTATTTTTACAATTATGATGCCAGACTAGCCTATGAGTGATATCCAACTAGAAAAGACCCTCAGTGAAAACACCCTTCGCCATAAAGCGGTCATCTGCCTGATAATTCCAACCAAAGGCTTCTTTTACCTCATCATATGTCATTTGATACGCATGACCATTCAATGTAAACGAAATAAATGGCCCGTTGGGACCATCGCCCTTTTCCAAAGTAGAGAGGAACTCAAAAGTGTATCTCTCATAAGTGGGTTCGGACATGCGCAAGAAATCGCCTATACCGCCTTTTTCCGATAGAAATTACACCGAGTTACGGAGTCCCAATGCACCTAAGGCATGCCAATTAACAAACTTGACCTCTTGGACCGCTCTTCCAGCTTTTGTCAAAGTTTTCCATCTTTTCTGTTGTGTCTGGGTAAGATGAAAAAGGTTCATGAAGCCTTTGGCTTTGGCTTTTCTTTTACTCATGGTGTCACATGGATCGGCAAAGTAGCGCCATAAAGGAGAACCACACCACCAAAATCAAGTATACAGAAACCACAATCAACCACAAATAACCACTATTGACCACACACAATCTACTCAAGCACAATCAACCACACTCAATCCATTCAATCACAATCAACCACCTAGTTTGCAGTGGCTACACAACTCACACAACCCACCAAAATCCTCCTTCACAAAACAAATTTGACACAAATACACCAACAATTGCAACAACAATAACACACACACCAACACCAAATAACTTTCCAATAAACAACCCAAAGATTATGCTAGAGTTGAAATTCAAGCAAAATCACAAAAGATGGATTGAAAGTTTACCAAATTTGTGGAAGATGGAGTGAAATTCGCCGAATACGTGTAGTGGAGTCTTCAAGTATGTGCCATCATCCTTGTAATGCTTTCAACTGTACAATTTAATGGAGAAACAAGAAAACCCCCAAAAGTTAGGGTTTAGTGATGAATGTGGGGTTTTGTGTGAGAAAGCGAAGGTAGTTAAAGAAGAGGACAATGGAGGGTGAGAGGAAGGGAAGTAAGAAGAGGATTGAAGAAGATGGGTGAGAGGATGGGAGATGGAAAGGTGAGCAAATATGGATAATAGAGGGAGATAAAGTATGAAAGGGGGATGGAGGATGAGAGGGAGATGGGGAAATAGAAAGAGTGACATACCAATTGAATCAACAATGGAATTCAACTCTATAGAACATTAAAGCCCTAGGAATTTATGAACAAAACAATAACTTGCTAGCACAAATATTTCAATTCAAAAACTAATATTTCCCTAGTGAATGATAAGAGCAATCTGATTCTATATCAAACCCTAAGTTGCTACTCGTAGGAGAAGAATGAAAGAATCAGCAATTAATCAAACGCCCTAGCAATAGATAGATTGATTACACAAACTAGTAGATCTCCTAGCAATGCAAACAACAATCATAGGATAAAGCAAAAAATCAAGAGTTATAATCAAGAGGATGTAAATAAGAATAAAACCTCACAATAACGAATTGAAGATCAAATAATTGTTCTCAAGAAACGATTTACGCTACGATCAGCATAGTGTGCATCAACGATTCTTCAATGGCAATCCAAAACATTAAAAAAGGTTAGAGAAGGGGAAAGTAGTTTTCTTTTCTAATTAGGGTTCTAAACTAAAAACTACTGATCAAAATCATCCAAAGAAACTAATAATAATGATGTTTAACTAAACGAGACTCGACAAATCGCCCTTCGCGTGCAGCAGGTCCCGACACGCGCGAGGCGTGCATAAGGAGGCTTGAGGCGCGCACAGATTCTGCTTGGGTGCTGCTGTTAACATGGCTGGCGCGCGGGTCGCGCTGAATTCCTGATTGGGACCTAATGTGCTCCTCCTTGCTAAATGTTGCGCAGGGTCCGCGAAAGGCTCCGTGAGGCGCACAAAGGTACTTGATATAGACAAAATTAGGTCGTTACTAATCCCACTAAGATCAAACTAATACCCAACTAGACCACTAAACTAAGTAAAGTGATAAGCAAGGGTCATTCTTCCACAAGGACTAAGGAACATCGATATGTGTTAATTTAACGATAAGCTAGACCGAAAAGGAGTTGAAAGGTGTCAACTACTAACTAAAATCTATTGAACTAAAGTAAGTACCAAAGATCAAATTAGGATTAGGGAAAGGGATCCAACACCAGCCAATCATGATGTAGGAAATTAGAAGGGTGAAACATGGAGGAAAGAAAACCAAGCAACTAATTGAGGTTATTGACTCTAAACTAGCTATATGCCCTCTCTCAAGGGTGCATAAAACTACCTAGATCACATAATTAAGCCACTCTCATGGTCTCAAACATGCAATCAAGGGGATAAATGTCAATCCACAAAACTCTCACTCAAATCTCACATGAGTAATTAAGCAAGATAATAACATAAATGTCAACCTTAATCTCCTCTCTCGATTTGATTAAGATCTCAATAAGACAAACATCCAAGTGGCCAACTAGAATGCAAGCAAATAGAAATCATGCCATTAATAAATTAATAAGCCTAATCAAACTCCTAATTTCATATTCAAACACCCAAAAATCAACCATAGTTGGGTTTTCACCCAAACCCTACCCAGCAAACTACTCCATAAACACAAAAAATGAGAGATTTAGTGAAATTAACAACTAATATCATGATACTAAACATTAATATAACATTAAACTAAACAAAATAGACCATAAATAGTTAAACTAAGCATGAATAATTAATCTAAGAAAAGCAATTGAAATAAAACAATAAAAGAAGATATATAGAGTAAGAAATGCTCATTGATAATTAGTTGAATCTTTGAATACAAGTTGTCACCCTTGAATATCCCATCTTCAATCTCTGTTTGAGTTTTCTCACTTTTCTCTCTAAACTAAGCTATGGAGGCTAACCCTCCCTAAAATTAGGGTCTTTAAGGCTCAAAGTATAAAAATCAGAATTCCCCCTAAGTTTGGGTCAAAAGAGTATTTATACAACCCCCAACTAAGGGAAAAAAGGGAAAAGGAAATAAAATAGACGTTTCCTCAAACCCACAGTGATCGGATGGATCGCCCGATCACCATGAAGTAGGAACTTTGGGAGAAAAAGCAGGCGTGATCGAGCGATCACACAGTGGACCGGGCGAAGCTTCGGCTGATCTAAAGGTGGATCGGACGATCCAATGAAATCCGGATGGCTTTGTCTTCTTCTCCTCTTTTCCTTTGTTTTTGGGCTTGGGCTTCCATCTTTCTTTTCTTTCTTTCCTTCTTTTCTTCCATCACTCTTCCTTGGACTTGGACTTGGACTTGGACTTGGGCTCTCTTCTTTCTTTTTTTTATTTCCTTCTTCATTTGTATTGGCCCTCAACTCCTTCCATTCCAATCCTCTTTGCTTTGCACTTATCTTTTTCCTACATGTTAGTCATATACAAGAAAAATACAATCCAAAGCATATGGAATAGAAAATAAAAAGGGAAAACCATGGAAACTGAGAGAAAATCAAAGAAAATAGTGAAAAGCTCCAAATGAGGTAGAAATGATAGAAATAGGTGCAAGGAGGATGGAAACACCAAGAAAAACTAATAAAACGGACTAAAGAGCTACCATATGAGTGCGATAAATCTCACTCATCAACACAACACATGAGTAGAGAAGGAGGTTATGAGATGAGCTAAACTAAGGTGTAAGTTCAACAAATTCTCTAACTCTTCCACTACTTTCAACTTCAGTGCTCCAGGGGTCATTTAGTTTACAAACTCATGTATAGGATGAGAAAACCGGCTCAAGTAACTCTAGTCCTCAATGTGCCGAATATTTTCCCCCAAACTTAGCATTTTAATTATTATGGAGATGAAGATATGGAAAAAGTGATGCAGCTACCAAGGAGTGCAGGGCTTAGTCTTCGCCCTCTTTGTGCGCTCCGTCCACTCACGAGGCAGACATGTTTCTCAGGCACGGTACCAAGTACTCGGTCGGAGACGCACTAGGAGGAAAAACATTTATACTCAAGCCGCAGCGATCCCGTCGCCACTAGGGAGTTCTACTTCACTTTTTCGAACCCCCACTTGAGCATTGGAATGAGCTAGGACCTTGGTTACTTTACTAACCACTCTTTCGCAACTCTTATTGAAAATATGCATTATTGCTTTTTGTTTCTTTTCATTTCATTTTTTTTTTAATAATGCAACCTTTGGGTGATTCGCAAATAATAATGCAACCTTTCGATTATTCTGGAATAATGCAACCTTTATACCCCATTTATTTTAAACAGGATAAATTACCGGTGACCTGAAGAAAAGTTAATTTTTTAATTAAAATTTTTAATTCTAATCAATATATTTAATAAACTTCAAAAATAACAAAATAAATTAATCCCCTAACAACCCACCCCCTGGCCAACCCCCACTGCCACCCCCAACTCCTCCCCCTTCCTTCCCTTCCAACCCATAACCACCTCCTCCTCCCCCTTCCCTATCCATGAAACCGACACCCACCCACTGGCCCCTCTCCCGCCACCCACCCACCGGCACATCTCCCGCCCCTTCCCCAGCCACGAAAAACACAGCCTCTGCTCACAGCCCCTGTTATTTCTGTTCGCAACACCATCAGTCCACCACAACCCCTGCTCCCACGATTCCTACCCACTTGTTGTTCGCAACACCACGGAAACGCAGCCATCACCACCGCCTGACGCTACCCAACCAACCTCCTCTCGTTTCTCTGTTCGCAACCCTGACGACCACAGAAACGCTTCCCGTCTTTTCATTCTGTCCCTTCGCTTTCCCACCGCCTGCACAACTTGAATCACCGCCATCGGCGGCTTCTGTGGATGGGGAAGACGATTGTGTGGGGTGGTGTGGGGTGGGGTAGGGTGAGGGTTTATGTTTTTGTGGATGGGAAGACGGTTGGGTGGGTTGGGGGTGGGGGTGGAGTGGCGTGGAGGTGGGGGGTTTATGTTTTTTGTTTTAATTTTTTTTAAAATTAATTTATTAGAACCAATTATTAGGTGACACATGTCTCATTTTACCCATTATCCAGGTTGCAACCGGTTTTGTCCTGTTTAAAATAAATGGGGTATAAAGGTTGCATTATTCCAGAATAATCGAAAGGTTGCATTATTATTTGCGAATCGCCCAAAGGTTGCATTATTTGAAGCAATTTTGAGGCTACTAGCCTTTTTCATGAAATTAATTATTTCCTCTTTTTTATAGGGTGGTGAAAATGCAAGATATTTGGGGTAGATTATCAAATGCACTAGGGGACCCAAGTTATGAGAACCAAGTAAGCACTTCCTATATCATGAAGGATAGAACTAAGTGACTTATTTAAGGAGAATTTTGTTGTTTTTGTTTATGAGTTATTTGACTTGATGGCGAAGCAACAAAGTTTAAGTCAACTCAAAACTCCCTAATCTACACATGCTCCAATCTTATTAGGTCAGATAATTCAATTCTCATTTCCACTCGCTTGGGTCATCATAGACTCTTTTAAAGAAAATAGTCTTGAATTTTAGCTTTTCTTGGGTTTTATTAATTCTAATTTTTTGTATTTTGATTCTTCGAAAAAAAAAGTTCTCTTCAAATGGGAAAAAAAAGGAAAGAAAAAGAGAAGAGAAAAAAAAAAGAAAATATTTTCGGTTTTTAAATTTATTGAAAATATAAAGAAATAAAAGTATATACATCTCCCTTAAGCTAGCGAATAGCTATAACTCTCCCAAACTTGAATGAAGCATTGTCCTCAATGCTTAAAAAAGATGGAATCAATAGAGGGAGGGGAGAAGAAATATTCAACCAACAAAAATATGTTCCACAAAACATAAATCATTAGAAAAAAAGAGAAGGAAGGATGCTACCGGATAGTAGGTGGGTGTAAATACCCGCAAATGACTCAATTGTTCCCTTGCTAATCTACCTTCTTCAAAACCGTGTTTGTTTTCCATATGCTATGTAGAGTGAATCTTGCTAAAAATACGTATCTAAATTAATATTAAAGAAAAAAACATAAGTAAAAATAAAAGCAATTAAACACGGGTTACTTCCCGAGAAAGACTTGTTTAAGGTCCTAAGCACGACCTTTCTAATAAATATCCCGACAAAGATTGCAAAAGTTTGTCATATGCACTCGCACACATTTCAATTATTATTAAGTATGCAATGGCAAAATAAAGAGTGTCCATGAAGTGTAATGCAACTCCATGCCAATGAGGAGAGGAATGCCGAAAAGAAAAATGGTCAAAAGGGAAGATAAGAAAATAAGAAGAGGAATCAAAACAAGAAGACAAAGAAGAATAAAGTGGCAAACTCTCCTCAAGAAACTCATTTTTCTTGGCAATCTCACTTCTTCCTCTAACAACGACCGAATGGGGCACTTAAAAGTAAAATGAAGCAAGAGTCTCATCTAATGAAAACATTTTAAGGAAATAAGGCAATGAGATGGGAAAAGAAGGAAGTAGGTCGGGCTTTCGTGAAAAAGGGATATGAGGTGGAGGAATAGAAACTAAGGTTTCACAAATGACTTCTCCTATATCGCAAGTCGTCGACCCACACACTTTTACAACCAATGACTCCTTACAAACATCTTTGTCATTGTCAAAAACCTCAAAAACATCATTAATCACCAAATGAGGTATTTCACTCTCAAATTGACCAAGGTCTTCACTCGACAAGGAAGGGATTGGATAACATTAGTTTCCAAGATTGAATACCTCATGATCCTCAACATTATTCTCACTCTCAACAAATCTCACATCATCATCATTCCTAATCAAACCCTCATAAATCAACCGCGCCTTTAACAATGTTAGGTCATTTTCAATTTGTCGTGAAGGGTCATCGACGGATTGACAAAAGGACTTAGGAAAGGGCTCTAAATTGACATTTTCTTTCGCATCCCTATCATCTAGTTTTGCTTATTCATTCATGTGATAAAAAACAAAGGTAGAGTGAGGATTTAGGATGGGGGTAGAGAGGGTGAGGTCAAGACTTTTTGAAAGAGAGTTCAAGTTGTATCTATTTGTATTAACCTCTTCAAAATCATCATCATCCACACAAAACGTTGAGAAGCCTTAAACTCATGCAACAATGATGATAATTTAGCCTCTATATCACCATTTCTCCTCCACTATTCCTTAATAGCCTCATTCAACATGCTTTTTATTTTCATTTGGCTTTTCATAAATTCTAAAATGTGTGGCTCAAAAGGATTCAAAATTCAAACTTATCTCATAAGTCATTTCTCCATTAACAAGTTGATCAAGAAGAAGCTCAGAGCTAGATTTTGATGGTTCGGATTGCAAAGAAAATTGAAAACCAATTTGAGGAGAAGGATCACAATCAAGCACATGAGGATTAATGATAGGGTCATGAGGCGCATCATTGAAATTCATGCCAAAATTTGAAGAATATTGAGAAGTAGCATGAATATCATTCACGTTAGAGTGTACCTCGTTACAATGAGCATATAAAAGAGGTGGACTAGAATCATGCATATTAGGCTCGCTAGGGAGAACATTAGACACATCAAGGGACCTCATGCAAGAATTGGTAAAATCATGAAAATTTACATAAGATTCTCAATCATAGGTATCCCTAGCAAACCATGTGTAGAAATTCCAAGCTTCATCCAAAGATATAGTTCGAAATTCACCCTTAAACATATTCTCAATAACTTCTCTAGTATACTCATGTAACCCCCAGTAAGTTATCTCACAAGCCTCTGAAAGATTATACCTATGATAATTAAGAAAGTTCTCAAGTATATTGAAGAACTTCCAAACGGGTTCATTTTTAAATTGAGGAATAGAAGTTCTTGCCATTTTTTTGTTTTTTATTTTGAATAAAAAAAAGGAAAAAAAAACTAGGCACAATGACCTAGACTCATCTAATCAACACAAGTCAATGAAAGTCAAAGTCCCCGGCAACGACACCATTTTGATATAGGGAAAATTAGGTCGTTACTAATCCCACTAAGATCAAACTAATACCTAACTAGACCACTAAACTAAGTAAAGTGATAAGCAAGGGTCATTCTTCCACAAGGACTAAGGAACATCGATATATGTTAATTTAACAATAGCTAGGCCGAAAAGGAGTTGAAAGGTGTCAACTACCAACTAAAATCTATTGAACTAAACTAAGTACCAAAGATCAAATAGGATTAGAGAAAGGGATCCAACACCAACCAATCATCATTAGGGAATTAGAAGGGTGAAATATGGAGGAAAGAAAACCAAGCAACTAATTGAGGTTATTTGCTCTAAACTAGCTATATGCCCTCTCTCAAGGGTGCGTAAAACTACCTAGATCACATAATTAAGCCACTCTCATGGTCTCAAACATGCAACCAAGGGGATAAATGTCAATCCACAAAATCCTCACTCAAATCTCACTCTCATGAGTAATTAAGCAAGATAATAACATAAATGTCAACCTTAATCTCCTCTCTCGATTTGATTAAGATCTCAATAAGACAAACATCCAAGTGGCCAACTAGAATGCAAGCAAATAGAAATCATGCCATTAATAAATTAATAAGCCTAATCAAACTCCTAATTTCATATTCAAACACCCAAAATCAACCATAGTTGGATTTTCACCCAAACCCTACCCAACAAACTACTCCATAAACACAAAAATGAGATCTTTAGTGAAATTAACAACTAATATCATGATACTAAACATTAATATAACATTAAACTAAATAAAATAGACCATAAATAGTTAAACTAAGCATGAATAATTAATCTAAGAAAAGCAATTGAAATAAAACAATAAAAGAAGATAGATAGAGTAAGAAATGCTCATTGATAATTTGTTGAATCTTTGAATACAAGTTGTCACCCTTGAATATCCCATCTTCAATCTCTGTTTGAGTTTTCTCACTTTTCTCTCTAAACTAAGCTATGGAGGCTAACCCTCCCTAAAATTAGGGTCTTTAAGGCTCAAAGTATAAAAATCTGAATTCCCCCTAAGTTTGGGTCAAAAGAGTATTTATACAACCCCCAACTAAGGGCAAAAAGGGAAAAGGAAATAAAATACACGTTTCCACACACCCACAGTGATCAGGCGATCCATAGTGATGATTGCCCGATCACCACGAAGCAGGAACTTTGGGAGAAAAAAAAAGGCGTGATCGGGAGATCACAAAATGGATCGGGCGAAGCTTCGGCCGATGTAAAGGTGGATTGGGCGATCCACTGAATTTCGGATGGCTTTGTCTTCTTCTCCTCTTTTTCATTCTTTTTGGTCTTGGGCTTCCTTCTTTCTTTTCTTTCTTTCCTTCTTTTCTTCCAACCCTCCTCCTTGGACTTGGACTTGGACTTGGGCTCTCTTCTTTCTTTTCTTTATTTCCTTCTTCATTTGGATTGACCATCAACTCCTTCCATTCCAATCCTCTTTGCTTTGCACTCATTTTGTTCCTACATGTTAGTCATATACAAGAAAAATACAATCCAAAGCATATGGAATAGAAAATAAAAAGGGAAAACCATGGAAACTGAGAGAAAATCAAAGAAAATATTGAAAAGCTCCAAATGAGGTAGAAATGATAGAAATAGGTGCAAGGAGGAAGGAAACACCAAGAAAAACTAATAAAATGGACTAAAGAGCTACCATATGAGTGCTATAAATCTCACTCATCAGTACTATCCTGGCTACTCTGCTGCTTGCGCTTGGCCTAATGCATGGCTTCATAATTAACCTCATGAACTACCTTAACTTCTTCCACACAAAGCCATACTCATTCATCCACATTTGCAGACACTCTTAAACACGATGCTTGGAAACAAACTCTCAATCAAACCACGAACATGAACGAGGAAGGGGAATGGCTTTAAGTTCACTTTGTGACTTTTCCCGAACATTGTTGATTTTCCTTATCGCACGAACCACGAACACGAGCGGAACTCATGTGTAAATGGTTAGCAAAGTATAAAATCTTCAAATGTCCTTAAATCTCCTCTACTGTCTTGAAAACGTCTCAATTCTCCAAATACCACACTTCGACTAATAAATACGAAACTCCGCTTCGCAAGGCCTAAACTTCTACAAAACGAACTCTGAAATACTCTAAATACAAGCCTAATATGGTCTCATCAATAATCATAACTATGGGTTATTCTTGTGTAAGCCCAACTATAAGAGAGGTCCGCCGCAAATACACTATTGACCTGAAGGGTACCGGTTCAACAGGTAATTATCGCCACGTGTTATGCTCTCATTTGTTATGTACATCAATTTCTTTTTGCATTTTTTGATTCTCACTCACAGCCTAAAACCCATCTTCTTCCTCTACCACCCCACTACCAACCACGACCACCCAAACCACCATCCTTTACCAGCCCCAGCCCCCACTCCTACATGAAAACCCAACCTACTAGGCTACTACCACCTTCCAACCGCTGCCCATCAACCAGCCAACCACCTCCCTGATCCACCACCACCGCGCCACCTAGCCGATCCCAACTGCTGAAACGAGTTATGTTCTTCCTTCCTTCTATCGCCCGTCTCAACATCGATACTTCTCTATCTCTTTTCATCCGTAATTCTTAACATTTTTCATTCTGCCTTCTATAATCAACGAAATTGAAACTATGCGGAAAAATTCACTTCTTTTTATCTCTATATTGGTTTCCTCAATTCCAAAAACTGTTTTTTTTTTGTATTTAATCAAAACTCAACGGAATCACAACAGTACAACTCATGTTCATGCTCTATCGAGTGATGAAACGTTTTTTTACACTTTATTTGTAATTATTATGCTATGAACTATGTAGTGGCTTGTGATAATTTGTGATGTTTATATTTTCAGGAGTGAAGAAATTTCGCACAACAGTTGATAGATTGACGCAACGTGAGCCTGATCTCACTTACTTCCATGGTTGATGGTTGCTACACCTTATTTACAACCCATTGAAAAACTAGAGCCCATTTCATATTCTTTGGATAATGATACATATATGAAATTTGGGGCAAGAATTAAAAAAAATGTGGTTGTTTTAGGTGGTCATTCTAATAATGGAGGCCAAAGTGTTGAATTTCTCGGTGGGGTGGTGATTGAGATGTGTCAGGGGAGCTGACATAAGGATGGAACGGTGGTGGTGGAATCCTGGTTGGGCAAGGGTGGAAAAGAGAGGGGAAAAGGAAATAAAATAATTTTCAATATTTATTAATGGAAAAGTTTAAATTTACCCGATTAACCGGTTTCAAGTCATGTGGATGGATTTGTGGCGGACCTTTCTATAGTTGAAATTATACAGGAATAACCCATAATTGGGATTATTTATGGCGGAATGGATATAGTTTTGATTATTCTATTCAATTTTTCCTTAAAAATTTTAAATTTAGTTAATAATTAAATAAACTTAAAAAATCGAAATTAAACCCAATCCACCCCCACCCATAGCCACTTACCTACACACCTCCCCCACTGCCATCGACCCAATCCACCACCCACCCACTTCAACCAACACTCCCCCTCCCCTTTTCTTCCTACTAAACCACCCCCTCGGCCACTGCCACCCACTAAACCGCCTTCACCCACCACAAAATACCCCCTCTCCCACCACGAAACCCCTTCACTACCACGAAATCACCTTCCTTCGACCACTTTCTCGGCCTCTACACTCTTGCCACTCCTCTCTCCTCCATCGATTTCTCCGGTCACGAACTAGCCAAAGCCGACAGTAGTTTCTCGTCCAATTAAACTCGGTTCAATTCTCGCCGGAATCTCGCTTTTCTGCCATCATAATGATAAATCTGGTATCTTTTCCTCACTTCCAGATGATGTTTGTTGCGCTGATTGATGGGGAGGAGAAAGGAGGATGTATCGAGGGTGGATAAAGAAGAAGGAGAGAGGGGGAAGAGGCGCAGGAGAAGCGGAAGAGGTGGTGGTGAGTGAAGAACAAGAGAAGTAGGAAGAGGTGTGGTGGTTTTATGAGAGTAAGAAGGTATTAATGGCTGTCAGCGGTCCATGGTCGGGGTATTGGAGGGGGTGGTAGTGGCTAGGGGCAGGGTGGGTAGAGGAAAGAGAAGTTAGGGGAGGTGTGGGGTGGGGATTCTGGGGACGGTAAGTGGGCGGGGGTTATAATTTTTGTTTTAGTTTTTATCTTTTTTCATTTTACTTTTTATGAGAACTAATTATTAGCGACACGTGTCCTATGTTACCTATCCTTCAGGTTAAACCCGATTTTGACCTATTAAAAATCAATGGGGTATAAAGGTTGTTATACTCAGGAGTAAGAAAAAGGTTGCTTTATTCCTTTCGAATCACTAAAAGGTTGCATTATTAGAAGCAATTTTTCTAAATAGACATCCTAAATATTCTTTGTATGCTTTTGAAAATTGTACTAGTAACTAGTAGGTGCATAAGACTAAAGTACTCAAGTAAGCTATGCCCGTTCTGAAAGAGTTAGGGTCCGTTCTTTTCAACTTATTTTCACTCCTTATAAGTTCAGATGAGTTCAGATAAGTTTAGATGAGTTCAGATAAGTTCTGATAAGGTCTAATAAGGTCGAATAAGGTTTAACAAGGTCGAATAAGGTTGAATAAAGTCTAAGAAGGTTCTTATATATTTTTTTATATAACAACATTATTATTATTTTTTGACAACATAATAATAATAATTATTATTATTATTATTATTTATAATTATTATTTATTATATAATATATAATATTTATGTTTTTATTTTCATTTGGCTATCATCGTTGCTTGTTGTACGTTTGAGAATTTTATTCATCTACATGAATAAGGGATAGCAGTTTTTATAGATTTTTTTTGTAAAGTATTCTTATAAACATTAAACTATTGTAGTTGGTGGTCGTTCTTAAATCTATTGATATGCATCTTTAAAGTTTGCCTCCGTAGAAATTTATAAATAATAATAACATTAACAAAAAATAATGACTTATAGAATAATAATAATAAATATTATAGTACTACCTCCGTTTTTTAATACTCGCGCCATTTCTACCTTTCACATTATTCACACATGCCACTTAAATTAATATTGTGACTTATATGTAAGAAAAAATATAGTCTTGTGGGATCTTGTTAGATTCGTCTCAATGTATAGATTATTAAAATCTAATTTCCATAATTTTTTATTGTGTATAATTAAAGATATTTAACATTTAAATTATGCATTGGGTTGCGTAAACTGGTTCAATGGTGCGAGTATTAAAAAACGGAGGAAGTATGCACATTTCTCCATTTTGGGGTGTTTTTTTTAATTGGTATCATTCTACCTTTTGCCATAAATGGAAGGTAGGCCCACCTAATTATTACACTTATCTCATACTTTTTCTTTCCTTCTCTCTACCTTTTTTACTTTTTCCTTACTTTTACTAACCTTCTCTCTTACTTTTGCACTTTTTTCTTGGTTCTAGTGTAAAGTTTTAGGTGCATATTTAAAAAAACGGAGGGAGTAATACAATAGTAATTATATAATAATTTGAATAATAATAACATAATAATACTAGTGGTATTAATAATAATAAAAATTAAAAAGAAAATAAAAATAGTATTAATAATTATTAGGAAAAATTGTCAAGAATAAGTCATCGTTTGCGCGATCCGCTAAAATTAAGCCAACTATTTAATTATCCAGAAATAAGCTAACTTTGCTATCGATTAAAATTTTAACAAGTCAAATAATTTATAATCGGGTCAGCTGGTAACTGTAAGGTTTTTTTTATTTTTTTTTCAATTCTTCTTTCTCTCCCTTCCGTCTCTTCTTTTACTTTCCAAGTTTCCATCCCCAAACCATAGCAGCCACCTATCTTCTTTCTCTTCGCCTCCAAAACCTACCACTACCTGTTGTAACATATTTAAGGAGGACACGTGGCCCAGTCAGGGATCGCCACGTGGCCCAATGAATCGGTGACACGTGGCTCACCCCCTCATCCACACATGGCATCATGTTATGGGGAGCTAATGATATCATCAAATTCTGCAAACAAGAGGCCCAACTATTCCCTAAAAGAGGGAATAATCAGCCCAAATTCCCTAAAGAGGAAGAAGGTGATTGGATAAAAGGCTTAGGACAATCAGACCATGACAAGTGTCGCTCTCCCATTGCCCAACCAATCACATTCCTTCATCCTAGGGTGCTCTTTTCTATACATAGATACTATAAATAGTCCCTCATAATCAGGTAAAAAAGGACAACAACTCTCTCTTAAACTTACTCTGTCCAAATTCATACCCAGCTATTATCTATTGAACACTGACTTAAGCATCGGAGAGGGAATCAAACCCAAACCTCCGGTTTGGTTTTCCCCTTTTTGCAGGTTCGGGAACGAAGCAACATCTCAGCACAAGCCTCCCAATATCAACCCTACACCTGTCCATCATCAGGACAAATACCGTATTCTTCAAGTTTACATAAAACATTTGGCGCCGTCTGTGGGGAGGCGCGGAGATGACTGATTGCAATTCGTCCAACCGAGGACAAAGGATGAGTCCTTATGTTCAAGTTAATGATACCGTTGATGATGAACGTCCGCCTAGGGGACGTGACGGACAGCGACAAAATGATCCCATTGGGGCAGTCGTGAAGCCCAACCCTGCTCTCCCGGTCACGGCTGCTCATTTGGAAAATGCCCTAAATGAGTTTCAAGCCAGGATGGCCCAAGCTGTCCAAGACCAGATCAAGAACAACATGCTATTCTTCCGAGTAGGATCCCAGCCGGATTCTAGGCCTGCTCCTAGGAGAGGAGCTTCTCAGGAGAATGTGGCTGGACCAAGCGGGGCTAGACGACCAGGAGAAGCTAGAAGAACGTCTAGAGGAAGGCATCCTGTTCGTAGTGAGCAACCACGTCGTTTAGACTGGAATCTGGTGGTCACCAACCCAGTCAACAGACCAGTGGATGGTCGAAGGATGGAGACAGACGCTCGGGAATACCTGCATGCTAAGAGGATAGCGGCTCAACAGAGGTCGGCTACCGGATCAACGCCGTACTTGCAAGACCCTAGTCTGAGGATTCGGAGTCACACTCTGGAGCATGGAAGGACTCCGTCTATTTACGAGCCTCGTCAGGATCGAACGGTGGTTCAGCCTAATGTTTACAGAAGGACGTCTCAGCAGAATGTGTATAGGCGAGGGTCCCAAGAGGTCAGTTCATCGAACCCAGTCTTAAGGGAATGTCGGATAAATACAGCCCCAGTTGATGAACGTTTTAGGGAGCTGCGCATAGATTGGCCGACGCCTTTCTCAGCCAGAATAATGCAAACTCCTCCATGTGCTAAGGTTAAATTACCAACCATTGATCCGTTCGATGGCACTACTGATCCAGATGATCATCTTTCTGCTTACAAACATCAAATGTACGTCCATGCAGTAGACGACGCTACATGGTGTAAGAACTTCCCAGCAACTCTGAAAGGAGTCGCTCAGAAGTGGTTTAACAACCTACCGGCTAATTCTATCAACAACTTCACCGGGTTAAGTTATTCATTCACTAGCCACTTTGTCGCCAATAGGCAGGAACAGAAGACTAGTATTCATTTGGGGAAGATCATCCAAGCCCCAAAGGAATCCCTGAGAAGTTTTCTAAAGAGGTTCAATCTTGAAGCCCTTCAAATCCATGACTTAAATGCTGATGTAGCCTTCGATGCATTTATTCGAGGACTGCGTCCAGGAAGTTTCAAGTTTGATTTAGTCAAGAAGAAAGTGAGTACCTTGGCTGAAGCTTTAAGGGAAGCCGAGGCTTTTATACATGCGACGGAGGTGTGTGCTGAAGCCAAGCACTCAGAGTCCAAGAAGCCCGAGGAACCTGTTCAAAAAACTAAGAACAATCCTAAGAAGGCTGAGACCTGGGTAGTGTCTTCAAGCACGGCCCCGTCGAGAAGAGAGAAGAGAAAAGAAAGGGCTGTCTCGGCTGAACCCATTGAGTTCAATAAGGATCAGTATTCAATCCTTATGGAAATCAAGGATCAGCATGAACTCAAGGCTCCGGCCGAAATGAAAACACCTTACAAGAACAGAGATAAGAGTAAGTATTGCCACTTCCACAAGGATTGTGGACATGAGACAAATGAATGCAAACACCTGAAGAGAGCTTTGGAAAACCTGGCAAAGCAAGGAAAGATGAATCAATACGTCTCCCGTGAAGGCCGTTTTCAGAAGAAGGATTATCGGCAGAAAAAGAAAGAAAGCTCCAGTACAGACGAAGACGTGGTTTTGGTGATATCCGGCGGGTTTGCAGCCGGAGGACCAACCTTGAGAGGTCACAAAAATTATGTGAGAGAGCTTGGCCAAGTGTTGCTGACGGGGAAATCCAAAGTAGACCCGTTCCCCATGGTGACGGTGAGCGAAGGAGACCGTGGGCAGATAAGGACTCCCCATGATGACCCCTTGGTCGTAGAAATGAAGATTGCCAATCTAAGAGTGCGAAGGATCCTTATCGACACTGGCAGCTCGACAGACATTATTAGCGCTGATTGTCTGTCAAGATTGAAGTTTGATGAGAAAGATCTTCTTCCAGTCCACCATCCTATTATAGGATTTGGAGGTGGAATCATACATCCGGTCGGCACGGTGTCGTTGCCCGTCCGAGTCGGAGAGAAGGAAAAGAGCAGAACTATGTTCATAAAGTTTTTGGTTGTCAAGGATTTGACAGCTTACAACGTCATTTTGGGACGTCCTACCCTTAATAATATTAAGGCTGTCATCGTCACCCATCTCATGCTGATGAAGTTCGAGTGTGACGACGGCCAAGTAAGCACAATTTATGGAGATCAGAGGGCCGCTAGGGAATGTTATCTTACAACCCTAAAACCTTCGTCCTGGAAATTGAATGAAGTCGAGCCTATGGATTTAGATGAACCCAAAGAGATGGGGGCAGAGATGGTAGGACCGGCCAGAGTGCGAGAAGAGAAGTTTCAAACCAACGCTGCTTCCGCAAGGAAGCCAGCTAGAGAAAGAGGTGAACTACATGATACCCCTGAAGGGAAAACGGCAAGAGATTTGCCCAGCAAGAAGAGAAAATTCACTCAAGTAAAAGAAGAGCCAAGGCCTTCAGCCGAGCTGATGACGATCGCAAGTTTGACATTGGATCGCCCAAAGCCTGCTGAGGCCCCTTTAAGCATTTGCTTAGATGAGTCTCGCCCAGAAAGGACTTTGCAGATTGGGGCAGGTTTGAAGCCCGAGTTACAAGAAGCTATCATAGCACTGTTAAAACAATTTCAAGATATTTTTGCCTATGGGGCAAAAGAGATGCCGGGTATTGATCCCAAAGTGGCCGTTCATCGGCTAATTGTTGATCCAGCCAGAAAACCGGTCAGGCAGAAGAAGAGGCATTTGGGACCTGTCAGGAATCAGGCTGTAGACGAAGAGGTCAAGAAACTACTAGAAGCCGGCTTCATCAGGGAGACTCACTACCCAGATTGGGTGTCAAACGTGGTTATGGTCCCCAAGCCAAATGGGACTTGGAGGATGTGTGTCGATTATACGGACCTGAACCAGGCTTGCCCCAAAGACAGTTTTCCTCTTCCTAAGCTGGATCGGCTGGTAGATTCGACAGCTGGTCATGCCTTACTGAGCTTCATGGACGCCTACTCTGGGTTCCATCAGATTCCCATGATGCCGGAGGACCAGGACAAGACTTCGTTCATAACAGAAAAAGGATTGTATGGATGGTTGATGATGCCATTTGGTCTGAGGAACGCCCCGGCGACTTTCCAGAGGCTTATCAATGAGATCTTTTCGCCTCAGTTGGGACGAAATTTAGAGGCATACATTAACGACATGATCGTCAAAAGCCAAGAACAAACAGATCATGTCGGAGACCTGCGCGAAACTTTTGAGACATTGCGCAAGTATAAACTAAGGCTCAATCCAAAGAAGTGCGTCTTTGGAGTTTCCGCTGGCAAGTTCCTTGGATTCCTGGTAGATCAACGAGGGATAGAAGCAAATCCAGAAAAAATCCAAGCCATACTCGATATGAAGCCTCCGACCAAGGTGAAGGAAGTTCAACGGCTGACTGGTTGCTTAGCGGCAGTAGGACGATTTTTGTCCAAATCAGGTGATAAATGCCATCATTTTTTTGCAACAATAAAGAAGTCCGCAAAGTTTCAGTGGACCCCTGAAGCAGATGAAGCCTTAGTTGAGATCAAGAAGCTTTTACAACAGCTCCCCCGTCTGATAAGTCCGGTGCTTGGGGAGAAGTTGTATGTTTACCTGGCTGTTTCTCCTGAAGCAGTCAGTGCAGTACTGCTAGCCGAGAGAGATGCTATACAAACACCCATTTACTTTGTGAGTCAAGTACTCAAGGATGCTGAAACTAGATACACAGTTGTAGAGAAATTTGGCCTGGCTTTAGTAGTTGCTAGCCGAAAGCTAAGGCCCTATTTCCTGGCTCACAGTATACTGATCAGCCGCTTAAGCAAGTTTTACAGAAGCTAGAGGCGGCAGGAAGGATGTTGAAGTGGGCGAATGAACTGAAAATGTTCGACATCACGTTCGAACCAAGGAAGGCGATTAAGGGACAAGCTTTGGCAGATTTCATTGCTGAACTAACCCGTCCATTGTTGGATCCGGTGGAAGACCCCTCTGAGGGCAGTCAGTATTGGAAATTAATGGTAGATGGCTCGTCCACCACACAAGGAAGTGGGGCAGGCCTGGTTTGTCGGTCTCCTGAGGGAGACAAGTATGAATATGCTGTACGTTTTAAATTTCCGGCGTCCAATAATGAGGCTGAATATGAGGCCTTACTGGCCGGGATCCGTATTTGCCGAGCAGCAGGAGCAAGAAAATTAGAGGCAAAGTCAGATTCTCTTCTGGTAGTCAGCCAGGTTAATGGAGAGTATGAATGCAAAGAGGCCTCCATGATTAAGTATGTCCAGCTGGTAAAAGAAGAAATCAAGCAATTAGATGAATTCACCTTGGTACAAATACCTATGTCTGAGAATCATCAGGCTGATGCTTTGTCTAAACTTGCAAGTTCTGCTTTGGGCGACACCCCAAGAACTGTTTTCTGGGAGGTTCAAGAAAAGAAAAGTATTGATCAGGAAGAGGTGATGTTTTTAAGCCGAGGAAACAACTGGATGGAGCCTATTCTTCATTACAAAAAGACTGGCCAATTACCAGAAGACCTGGCAGAAGAAAAATATGTTAAGGCTCGTGACAAAAGGTTCGAAGTTTGGGACGAGACATTGTACAAGAAATCGTATGATCGTCCTTTGTTGAAATGTATTACCAGGGAAGATGGTCTTGAGGTATTGAAGGATTTGCACGAGGGGATTTGTGCATCACACATTGGCGGCCAAGCCTTGGCTGAAAAGGCACGAAGAACTGGCTATTTCTGGCCAACGTTGAATGCTGATGCCGTGGCATATGCAAAAAAATGTGATAGCTGTCAGAAGCATGGTCATCTCTTTAAAAGGCCATCAAATTTTCTAACACCAATTCTAACTCCTTTGCCATTCGCCAAGTGGGGGATGGACATCCTAGGCCCTTTTCCCATGGTGGCCGGACAGAGAAAATTTGTTATTGTGGCTGTGGACTATTTTTCCAAGTGGGTAGAGGCTGAGGCCGTTAGGAGTATAAAGACGAAGGATGTAAAAAGGTTCATCTGGAAGAACGTCATAACACGATTTGGGATGCCCCAGTCGATTGTGTTCGGCAACGGCCCACAGTTTGAGACTCCTAAACTGAAAGATTGGCTATCAGAAAGGGAGATTAAGTCCCACTTTGCTTCTGTTGCACATCCACAAGCAAACGGCCAGGTAGAAGCTTTCAATAAGATTATTTCGGAAGGTATAAAGAAGAAGTTAGAGAACGCCAAAGGCTTTTGGGTGGAAGAACTCCAACTGGTCCTTTGGTCCATCAGAACCACGGCCAAGAATTCAACAGGGGAGACGCCTTTCATGCTGGTCTATGGAACAGAAGCTGTCCTACCCATTGAGATTGAAGAACCCACCCTACGAGTCATGTTATACTCAGAAGAGACTAATTGGGCGGCGATGCGCTTGGCATTGGACAAATTGCCTGAAGTCCGAGGTAATGCTCTTCTGAGGATGGAATTGTACAAGCTACGCATGGCTAGGGAATTCAACAAACGGGTAACCAGACGACCTCTAAAAATAGGGGATCTGGTTCTTCGTAAGATGGAGGCAGTTGGACGTGCAAAGGAACTCGGTAAGCTAACCCCGAACTGGGAAGGTCCGTATGTGGTGGTTGAAGAGGTTCGCAGCGGCACTTTTAAGCTTCAAGACTTAGATGGACGACCCATACCAAGAACTTGGAATTCCGATAATCTGAAAAAAATATTATGTCTAAGGAAGTTTGTAGGTTTTACATTTTACAAACGAAGTGCTACGGCACAGAAAAATCATTTAGCAATGTATTCTATGTATCTTAGCTTAGGCTAAGCAAACTTCACATTAATACATTCTAAATTCTGGTCTATAGTCTGAACTGCTCCTTTATGTATGGCTTATTTGATTAGTTAGTAACGTCCAGTCACATCGTCATTAAGGGGCATTTTATTATCCACAGCCATCTTGGGGCATTTTTCCATAGATGGACGAAAGATGGTTACTAGATAATAAACCATAAAGGTCCATTATGCAAGACAGATATTACTTCCTAAAGGAAGACGTCTGCAAAAATCATCATAATCTGTTCAAGATATAACTGATGAACAAAGACTTCTTGATTAAAAGTTCTTTAACCAGAAGCAATCGTTTAAAACCAAGTTCATAGAAACTTGAAAGATAGACGAACACCGCTTCCTAAAGGAAGCCGGCTAGAGAGACGTCTTCCCTTAGTAAAGGAAAGCTCCGTCATAATACCTAATATTACACAGGTATTATTTCTTAAAAGAAACCGGCCCAAAATGAGACGTCTTAGTAAAGAAGGTCTCATTACTTACACAAATGATGGACTAGACTTCCTTCCTACGATGTCTTCGTCTAGGAATAGACAAAGAGGCATCCTATGAAGGGGGGCATACAGTACCTCGTCCAGCAAGGAAAGAACAATCCTCGAACGTCTTTATACTTACAAGGATGCAAAACAAGGTTAGTTCAAAAAGGAATACGTCATTGATTAATCCTTGGACGTCCACCCTCGAACATAACTTGGATTTTAACCAATAGTTGGTTCATGAAGGAAAACGTCCAAGACGTCTGGACCCCTGGACGTCTTCCCTTGAACATAATTTCGTATTTAACCAATTGATTCGTAAAGGAAAACGTCCAAGATGTCTGTCTCCTTAGACGTCTTTCCTTGAACGTAATCTGGTTTTTACCCAATCATTGGTTCGTAAAGGAAAACGTCCAAGACGTCTGGATCCTTGGACGTATTCCTTTGAACATGACTTGGTGTTTAACCAATATTTGGTTACTGAATACCATTCTTGGATGTCTTCCTCATCATGTTGACAACATTCCTGATTCATTAACTTGGTCATTCTTTAACTAAGTAGTAAGAAATTAGAGAAGGGACCAGAAAAGAGAGTTATAGACCATTGTATATTAACTACTTCTGGACGAGTTTGGACTGCAAAAGTACAAAGCAGGTTTACAGGTTTATCAACCAAGTCTAGAACAAAAAGAAACTACTTCTGGACGAGTTTGGACTGCAAAAATACAAAGCAGGTTTACAGGTTTATCAATCAAGCATAGAACTAACAAGCTGCTTCAGGACGAGCTTGGACTGCTAAAGCTCAAAAAAATTACAAGATCGTCATCCCGGTCTAAAACCAAGTATAGCTGATCTACAAAAATACTAAGACAATTACAAAGCAACAATTGACAGCAAGAGGAGCATCCTGATCTGGTTGTGGGCCAAGACTCTAATGACAGTTGCATACTTCTTCAACTTATCAAGCTGAGCCTGAATATCTTTCCTGCCCTCTTCACTGTCATACTTCTTAGAGTACTTGGTGAAAGCCTTCTTCTTAGGCTTGCACCAGTTACTCATCAGGAGTACCTTCCATATCTTTCTCTGTGTCTGCAGGCATTTCCAAGTTTGCATCAGCGGTGGCATTAGGTTCTATGTATTCCTCCCCGTCAGAATCAATAAATACTGGGGGTTTCTCATTGAGCAGCCGAGCCTTGGAGCATTCCTCCTGGAACAGAAGTCTTCTCTCAAATCGGGGCACCTCTTCGGAGTCAGCTAGCATGTCGAAGGCTTTGAGGGCCCATTCCTTAGCTTGGTTTTCAGCGTCAGAAAAGCTTTTGACGGCCTCCTCAAAGTCACGTTCCCTCAAGAGCTTTTGACGAGCCACCTCAGCTGTAAGCCCCACAATGGCCTGATGGAACAGGGTTGCGGTAATGAGAGCAGACCTCTTTTCCTCCTCGATGGGCTGAGTTGCCGAGTCAAGCCGACTTCTCAGCCGATTCACCTCGGCTTGCAAGCTACCCAGGCTCATTATTAGGCGCTTATTCATATTATCCATATCAGCCGCCTGCTTTTCCATGGCTCTTACAGTTTGAGCATGCTCCAAGTTCAGGGTTGCCAGCTCCAAAATGGACTTGTCCCCGGCATCAGTTACCTGACGGACGAGCCTCCTATTCTCTTTACGAGGTCCCTGATATAATCCTCGGCCATCAGAGAACGGGCAAAAGCCTAAAAAAGTGAAAAGTTAGATGGTGGGATAATAAACAAGATATGTTAAGCATATAAAAAAGATAGTAGGTGGCACTCACCTCAGCAGTCAGCTGGGTTATGTAACCCACATGGCCGGCAGCAGCTCCTCTTAAGCCCTTGACATAAGGTTCAGGGAAAGCGTCAAAAACTTCACGCTTTACCTGTTCCCTTTCCATTTTTGAGTACTTGGCAAAGGAGGGGAAAGGCTCATCAGGATAATCCTCGTCCTCAGGACCCTCAGCCATTGGCCCTTTTCCCTTATCTGTAACGAGTGGAGGATTAGACATACGGATAGGAAGAATAAGTGTTTGTGGGTTGGACGGGCTCTGTGATCGTCCCCCAATTCTCAGTGTTCTGACCACGTTTGGAGAATAAGACTCACCAGAAGACAAAGACCTACCACGGTAGGCCGGCGGCATTTGACTTTCCAGCCGAGCTGCAGCTCCACTGTAAGCCGAGACTTGGGGGGTTGCCGCGTCCGGGTCCCCCACTTCAACAACGTCAAGCATCTCAGCCGCGTCCGGCTGAATGGATAAATCATCCAAGGGGAGAATTTCCCCCTCGTTTGAAACAAAAGGGGTGGAGGAGACTTCCACTACCTTAACCTTACCTCCGTCAGAAGGACGAGGTGCTCTGGTAATCAACTGGCTAACAGGAACAGCTTTCAAAGCCTGCGACATACTAGAAGTTGTACTTTTCTTCTTGAAAGTACTCTTGCTCTTCTTTGCCGGAGATTTCTCTTCGGCAGGAGTGGATGCAGCTCTTTTCTTGGCTGCGGGCACCGTACTGGCAGGCTTAGACGAAGCTTTGTCTGCAGCCTTGGCAGTGGGGGCTTTTGACTAAAAAAAAAAATATTAGTACACATTGCTTGCAGAAGGAAACCGTCCGAAATATAATTGAATGACATGTATTCAGATTTATCAAGACCCAGTGATTCATCAAGGAAGACGTCATAGGCTAGAAAGCTTGGACGTTCTCCTGATTATTGAACAACGGGCACAAAGATCCAAACTGATCCATAAAGGACCACGTCCAAGAATTACTACTTGGACGCCTTCCTTCTCATAAGAGTTGAGCAATTTCTTCAAAGAAGGAAAACGTCCAAGGATTTACTACCTGGACGCCTTCCTTCTCATAAGAATTAATTAATGAACAACTTCAAAGAAGGAAAACGTCCAAGTATTTACTACCTGGACGCCTTCCTTCTCATAAGAGTTGACGAACAATTTTTTCAAAGAAGAAAAACGTCCAAAGATTTACTATCTGGACGCCTTCCTTCTCATAAGAGTTAATTGATGTACAATTTCTTCAAAGAAGGAAAACGTCCTAGGATTTACTACCTGGACGCCTTCCTTCTCATAAGAATTAATTAATGAACAACTTCAAAGAAGGAAAACGTCCAAGGATTTACTACCTGGACGCCTTCCTTCTCAAAAGAGTTGACGAACAGTTTCTTCAAAGAAGGAAAACGTCCAAAGATTTACTACCTGGACGCCTTCCTTATCATAAGAGTTGATTGGTGTACAATTTCTTCAAAGGAAAACGTCCAAGGATTTACTACCTGGACGCCTTCCTTCTCATAGTTGATAAACAATTTCTTCAAAGGAAAACGTCTATAGATTGAATAACTGGACGCCTTCCTTTTCAGAACAATTTGTCTTTAGACAATGTTCAATAAAGAAAAACGTCCAATGATTGAATACCCGGACGCCCTCCTTTTACAAGTAATATTGGGTTGAAAGTTTGAAAAGAATTAGAAGTGGCTGTCTTACCAGGGTGGTGCCCCGTTTCTCGGCAGGCTTCTTGGCCGCCTCCAGGCGCAGCTTATGGGCAAAGCGAGCTGGATCCATTTCGCCTCTCTAAGAGCGAGTCAACAATGATCTGGCTTCCTCTGGAAAACAAACAATAAAAACAAAGTGAGACAAGGACATAATGATGGAGCAGAGGAGAATTATAAAAATTGGATTACCTTTATCCTCGCCTAACCAAAGTCCAGCGGCCACTAAAAATTTGTTACTATAAAATCTCTCCTTGAAGGGTATCCAGCCGGCAGGGCCTTTGATGGTTGGACGATCCTCCTTTTTATACTCCACCACTTTGAAGTGGTCAACCACCATGTCGTCAAATTTATTCTCCAGGCCCAGGAGGGGAGCTCCACGTCCAGTATGGGTAACCGCACGACTACGGTACCTATAACGTATGGCTGTTTCCTCGTCGGGGGCCCGGAGATAGAGGAAGTGAGACTTCCAGCCATGCATCTTTGATGACTTACCCCAAGCCGTCATAAAGCCAGACCGATTACATATACTAAACCAAGAGCCATCCACCGTCTTAGGCATCTTGGATAAATAGTGCATGTGAGTGAAGGCGGCTAAAGAAAGGGGATAACCTTTAAGCTCACAAGTAGCTATAAAGGTCAGGACGTTGTGCCATGCATTGGGAGCCAGTTGACTTTGGCCGAGGTTATAATGACGCAGTATCTCCTCTATGAAAGGGTGAAGGGGAAACCTAAGACCACAATCTAAGGCCAGTTTATAAACAGGAAATTGGCCGTATTTGGCGTCAAGAACGGTTTGCCCCTTAGAAGGAATGACAAACTCATAATCTGTTATGGGAATAGCTGCCCATAAATGATAGGGATCAGTTCCAAGCTTCTTTAGCCAAGCCCTATCTATCTTTATGGTCCCAGGGTCTGCTAAGTCTCCTAGGGTTCTGCGAATTTCAGATGGAGTGGGTGAAGCACTTCCCTCGTCCTCACTATCTCCCTCGTCCTCCTCAGCTTCCTCTGCATCATCCCCTTGGGCTTCGTCATCAAGCTCCACCTCATCAACAAGCTCCTCATCCTCATCATCATCATATAAAAGAGGGTTCTCTTCCTGAAGCCCAGACGGCCCTGCCACGTACGGTTCTGGGTCAAAATAGGGTCGACTTTGTTCACCTAGCTGTACATCATCCCCATAGGGAGATCGTTCTGGAATCTCAGTAGGGCCCCTTTGTGGGCCTCGACCAGTTGATTCCTCCATTTCTGAGCTAGAGGTTGGAAGGATTAGCTGGCGTCTTAAACGAGCAGTTTGCTTGACGCGCGCCAGAATACCCTGCACAGGCAGAGACTGGGACGTCGGACAAGGTTGATGGGCATAAAAATACACAAAGGGACCGCCTAAAAAAGGTCCAACTCTAGAAGAACTCGAGGATGTTTGGAGTTTATTTCTAGGGCCTAGACACTCTCTCGGACGGCCAAGGGTGTTGGACGAGGACGAGGATTCCATTTATTTATAAAGAATAAATGAATAAATAAAAGAATGGAAGGAGGAAAGATACCTGACGAGCTTTGACAGGTGGGCTGAAGACAGATGAACGTTGAACAAAAGCGGCTCTTCGGACGATCTGTGCTTCTCTCTAAAAATATCTCTCTCTCTAGAATGCTCTCAAAACTCTGAAAACAGAAAGTGAGGAAATGAAGAGGAGGGGGGATATTTATAGGAGGGTAAAAAGACCTCTCTCCTCCCACAGTAATTTTACACGTGTCACCTTGTGAGAGGGGCACGTCAGCATCCCACATCATTTGATTGGCCTTTTCTTTCGGTACAATTGGACTTACTTCAGTAAAACTAGAATTATTACTGATAAAAGGAAATATATCAGTATTGGATTCAGATACCTTCCCTTTTAGGGGCAAATGTTGTAACATATTTAAGGAGGACACGTGGCCCAGTCAGGGATCGCCACGTGGCCCAATGAATCGGTGACACGTGGCTCACCCCCTCATCCACACATGGCATCATGTTATGGGGAGCTAATGATATCATCAAATTCTGCAAACAAGAGGCCCAACTATTCCCTAAAAGAGGGAATAATCAGCCCAAATTCCCTAAAGAGGAAGAAGGTAATTGGATAAAAGGCTCAGGACAATCAGACCATGACAAGTGTCGCTCTCCCATTGCCCAACCAATCACATTCCTTCATCCTAGGGTGCTCTTTTCTATACATAGATACTATAAATAGTCCCTCATAATCAGGTAAAAAAGGACAACAACTCTCTCTTAAACTTACTCTGTCCAAATTCATACCCAGCTATTATCTATTGAACACTGACTTAAGCATCGGAGAGGGAATCAAACCCAAACCTCCGGTTTGGTTTTCCCCTTTTTGCAGGTTCGGGAACGAAGCAACATCTCAACACAAGCCTCCCAATATCAACCCTACACCTGTCCATCATCAGGACAAATACCGTATTCTTCAAGTTTACATAAAACACTACCCACCTAAAGACTCTCACCAAACTAGTCTTCCTCTCTCCTCACCCACAAACATCCAACTCCCAAAACCATATCCTATATTCTTTTTGGAATATCTTGTATCCTTTCTCCATAAGACCATGCTTATTTAAGAAAATAGTATTAGTAATTTCACTTCTCATCGTCTTCTTTATCTTTCCAATCACCTTGTCCTCTCATCTAACTCACTATTTGACTTAAGACTCCATATATTAACACTCCTTTCATCAATTCCATCATCATTGTTGACTCAATCTTTGGTCAACAATTCATTTTAATTTATAAAATCCTCGCCTAGTATCTCCACTACTTGTTCATCTTTATTTCTTTCTTCCCCCTGTTTTTAGAATCCCATTAAAATTTTGTAAGAGTATTTTCTATATATGGCTTCCTCTGACAATTTAATTAGAAGCAACGAAACACCCACTTTTCGTTCTGCATTTGATAGCTCTTGGATCTATGAAGCTTTTGCTTGTGATGCCGAAGTTCTTACAAAAGCCCTTCACAAATCTATTTGCGATAATACTTCGCAAATCCATCAAATTTTATAGCTAGGACCATGCTTCAACACTTTTAGATAAGGTTGAATAAGGTGTAATAAATTACGATAAGTTCAAATAAGTTACGATAAGTTCAGATAAATAAAAATAAGTTAAAAAAACATAACTTTAAATCCAACTAAGTGAGTGACATGGCAAATCTTATCCAAAACGAACTTTTGCACGGGAGAAAGAAAATGTGCAAGTTGATTCCACGCGTCAAATGCCTAGAATGACACGTTTGAAGCTAAGAATGAGAAATCTAAGTCTATACGTCCCATTCTAAGGTTTCATGAGTTCCATCAGCTTTAGTGGGAGTTTCTAGAGTGACATAATAAGTAGACAAATTTTAGAGGCACAAAGCCGGCGCGGGTGACGTTGAAAGTTGTATCAATTCCTACTCAAGTTCAGGCGCACGCTTCTTACGGCTATTATTGTTCGGGAGATATCTTATAATTTTGGCAAAATTTTTGATGGTGGCTCTTAGGTTTAAAGAATTCATAATGGTGTAAATTTCAAAAAATAATTCCGCTAATAACTCTGTTTTACAAATTATTCCCAAACATAACCTTAATGAAGAATACTCCCTCTGTCCCTTACTACTTAATATAGTTTGATCATCATAGAGTTTTAGGAGTGTCATTTAACTTGTTTATTTTATTATGAATAGTTAGTTGTTGGTATTATTTAAATCCATAAATTACAATGTGGGACAAATGTGGGTCATGCGTATTACAAAAGTAAAATAAAAAGCAAATATGGGACCCGTCTCATAATAAAAAATAATATTTTTAGTGTGGGACTATGCCATTTTTAGAAATGTATCAAGTAATATGGGACGGATGAATATGGGAAGTGTATCAAATAATATGGGACGGAGGGAGTATTTCATTAATTATAAAGCATATTATATTAGTTAATAGTTAAAAACGTAGTTTTTTGGATCATTTTTTGTCCTTAAGGGATTATTTTAGTGGGTAAGTTTTAGCCCTTAATAGTTGATTTTTGAGGTCGAAATTGGCAAAAACGACCCGAAATGCCTCGTTTTATTTGCGAGTGACCGCCTTAATTGTTCACTAACGGAATATGTTTTATTATTAACAGAATATTTTGCATTAAGATTATGTTTGGGAATAATTTGTAAAGCAGGGCTACCAACGGGAAAGTTTTTTGGAATTTCCGCCACTGGGAATTCCTTAGACCTAAGGGCCACCATTGGGAATTTCCATATAATTTTTATACAATAGTTTCAACTAACTCGAATTACTTAAAATAGATCAAACTCAATCCAACTTAATGTGTACCGTAATTTAAACTCGAATATGCTAGTACATTTATTTTACGTAAACTTGATTGAATTGAAATTAGTTTGAATGTTTTTTGGTATTTATTAATTCGATCTGACTTCTATATATTTATATCTTATAATATTTCATTGTATCTAAATTGAATTAGATGGGTTTTTATACATGTCCACTCTAGTGGGACTTTAGTGTTAAGCAACATTGTTTTCTTAGTTAATTCTATTAGTTTAAAATTGATAAAACTCAATTGGCCTCGGATGTTACTCAATATTGGTCTGTTCTCTTTGACATAAAATAGTTGGACTAAACTGAACTGCATTGAATTGAACTGAACTGAACTGAACTAACTAAATTGAACTAAACTAAACTTAAGTGGATAGTGATATCTAAGAGTAAAAGTATTGTCCAGAGCTGAACTGAACTAAACTAAATTTAACTGAACTGAATTGAACCGAACTGAGCTGAACTAAACTAAAATGAACTGAAATAAGTTTTGGAGAACAGTCCCTTAAACCTCGTTTGATCTAAATTAAATTAGTTAGTTCAATTCAAATGATTTCAGTTCAATTCAAATCACTTTAGTTCAACTCATTTATGCCAAATAAAACATGCCCTAAATAGGTAAAATATAAGATTTTTTACAATTTAAGAAAAATGGATCTTAAGTCGAAGTGTTTTTCGAGATGAATCTAACGGTGCAAAAATTATAATTTTATGAGATTTGAAATAAAAGTTATGATTGATTTTATATTTTCATATTATTAGTATTTTTAGATAAGGAATCTAATCTTTTATTTAAAATATAATTATTTTTTTTAATTATTATTTATGAAAAAGTATATTATTAATGTTAATACATAATGATGTGGAGCGATGTGGTGGCTCCATTCGGTACGGCTTTGTTATCTAGTGTAGATAACCGATTTTTAGGTAGTTGTGTTAGGCGGTTTGTTATTCGGCTTGAAAAAAGCCGGTTACTCGCTTACAGTTATTCTAGAGCTGGTAAAAGATGACCCAACCCGCCAACCTAACTCGAACGTAACATAACCCGTCTATAGCAAGTTGGATTCAGATTTTGAACCTGTTAAATTAATTAGGTTAATCTGTCTAACCCGATCAATTAAAGAGGTCGAATCAGGGGAAATTACCAACATAAAAATAACCCATCTTCAACCCATTGAAAATATATCTAATTGTATCTAATTTGGACTGAACATAAAAAACCCTAAAGCCTAAGCCCACCACCTATTAAGCAAAGTAGCAAACCCTAACGGTACTTTCTACTTCATTGTTCATTTTCTTAACTAATTTCATGAGTTCATTTTTTTGTTTTCTCCAGTCGTCAAAGAGACAAAACTAAACTATGAAAGTTTAAAACCCTAGTCTTAATTTCAAGACTCCAATACTGCATTCTCTAGTTAACATTGAATTTTACTATGTTTTTATTGGGTTATAACTATTTAACTTAAACTAAAGTTATTGCTGATTTTTCTTTAAAAAAGGAAAAATGAAAAATAATAATCCCACCTTTGGGCGGTCTTCTGAAAATAATCCCACATTTACTTAATTTCTAGAAAAATCCCACTTTTGACACACGTCTGCTCAAAATGGGTCTTTTTGACAAGTAAAAGTCCATTTTGAGCAAAGGTATGACAAAAGTGGGATTATTCTCAGCAGACGTATTTCAGAATAATGGGTGACTTGCTGCGTTTTTTTGCTGAGAAATAAATGTGAATGTAGGATCTTACTTATCAATTAACATCTAGCCTAGACCCTACTAGTTGGCAGGACATATGTCGATGAATAGTCAATGGATGATTAAAAATTTAAATGGATCAAACTTCAAGCTAACCCAGATTTCTCGGTAAATTATCAGATTGGGTTGAAAAAAACATAATTAGGTCAAATTGAAGATTGACTTGCTTAATTACTACTCCCTCTGTTGTGCAAAACAAAGGCATGACACGTGGACCATTTGAAAAGTGTCACATGTCCCAATCATTATACGCCATGTGGATCAAATCATTGTACGCCATGTGTCCAAACTGTGGAATGACACATGGCGTAACAATAAAAGCTGATTACTTAGCTCACTCTTTGATGAAATGTTCCAATTTATTCCCTAAAGGGAGAATATTCAAAGCCCAAGTTCCAATAAAAGGCAACAATTGATTGGTTAAGACTAACAAAACAATAAGACAATGACAAGTATAACTAATCTTGAAAATATTATGATTGATGTATTCATTTACATACTTAAATATCTTCCTTAAAATGCGTGCAAAACCAATTGCTGCCATTAAACCGTTACGGAGGGAGTAATAAGGTTGAGTTTAAAATTTTAATCCAATTATCTAGACATGTCATGTTGAGTCACAAGAATTTCAACCCATTTATATTGATTTGTTTACAGGCCGTCCTTGAGGCGGGGCAGGGCCCAAGGGAAAAAGATCCATTTTCCTATTTTTAGAGTAAATTAGCTATTAAATACATATTTGCATGCTAATGTTAAACAAAATTGATTGGGGCCCAGCGGTGGACATCACCGTGCTTTATCATCCTTGAAGGATTTTAGGAAAGGGCTTTGAATCCCATTAAGCACCACAACTTCATTTTTTCTATTTTTTTTGCATTTTTTCCATTCTTTCTTAATTCAACAATAACCCTTTTCCTATATCTTTTTATTTTATTTATTAATTAATTCATGTGTACAAGAATTGTGATGGAAAATCACGTTAAATTATTATAATTAATTTATGCAATACTACTTTTTGTTAGTATCATTTCCTATAGTAATGATATATTAGTATCATTGATTTAGACTGCAGTCAGGAGGATGACGTTTTCTATTTCGAATATTGAAAATGGATTCAAACAAAGCATTATGAATCGAACTAAAGTGGCACGGATTCAATAAAGCAAATAGAAACAAACGAAAGTGAAATGGATTCAAAACAAAGCATTATGAATCTAAATAAAGTGGCACGAATTCAAGAAAGCAAATCGAAACAAACGAAAGTGAAATGGATTCAACCAAAGCATTATGAACTTTTATCTTATGTGATTTTGAGAAATTTGAATTGGATTTGCTTCATGTTTTGGAAAGAGTTCATGTTTCAGGACTTATAAGTTCATTCGGTGCTAATAAGTTCATATAAGATAAGTTCAGAGACATTAAAAATTGGGGAAAATAGGGCCTTAGCCTGTTATAGTCTGTTGGAGACTTTTAGTTGGGTTGAACTTATCATGCTTTAGAGGTTCAGTGTGTTCTAACTGGAGGCTCTTATATGGGATATTCTAGTTTCAATGACATAATTATGAGTTTTTACTTCTAAAGTGATCAGATTCTATATGACTATATGTAAAGTTATACTCCGTACCACTTTCTTGATATTGAAGATGCATGATGATGCTCATGAAGCTTCGTGATCAACTTTTCTAGTCGACTTACTATTCCAAGTTTTGGCCGATCTGTTATCTTTGACAATTGATTAGGGAGTATGGTTGACTTTCACAATATGGAAGATTATGGAAAGATAATAGTACACTTCCTAGTGGTAATCATGATTGCATTATATGGAATTGGGAAGAGAAAGTGTGATGGAGATCGAATAAATTATTGTCAGGTACCGTCCTTTTTAGTTCTTTGTTTTTGGCTTAGAGATTTGCACGATTTTAAAACTCATAGAAGTATTGGAGCTATGCAAACAATATTCAATTTGTTGTCTAATCTACAGGCTGAGTATTGTAAACCGTTGTTTGTAACTAGAAGAAAGTACTACAAATTAAAGTGAAAAAAAATAGAAAATAAAATTTTCATTTTGGTTATTTTTATCAATCATTTCTCATAACTTCATACATGCGAAATTGCAACTTAAGTAATAGTGACTGCTGCTAATTTTTGAGCTTCTTCCAGCTTCCTTGTGTGAGAGATGCTTCTATGATTTGCTGTACTACCGTGTCAATCAATTCGGGATCTTCCTTTACTGATCGATTAAGTTCTGCTCACTATCATATTCATCCTCATATATTCCTTCCACATTTGCACCATTATTTTTAAACTTCCTTCTCTTTAATTTGTGATTTTAAACCACCCTCGATGCATTATAAACTAAAAAGCTATTACATTCCTCCTTGACTTGTCCTTTCATGTCATAGTGACCACATTTTATCTCCATTTTGATCTGTTTGTTTTGAAGAAATATTAATAAATTAATGAAAAGTTAGTTTCCAAGGAAAATAGTTTTCAAGTAAAAAATTCAATTGTGAAAAACATTTTCCTTTGTTTGATCATGGGATAACTTAGGGATAAAAGAAAACTAGAAGTTAAAAAGAGTGAAAGGAAGGAAGGATTAAAGGAGAATACAAGGAGAAGTAAAAAGTAGGATAAAAAATGTGCCACACCTTGATTTTAGAAAGGAAAATGGTTTTATTTATTTATTTTTATTTTATTTTGAGATAGAAAATTTCCACCTTTGAGGATGATTTTAAAATTTTATGTGTTTGTTCATATGAATAGCACTGATATCATTACTTGTTTGAACACCTCTGGAATTTTGCCATTTCTCTTAAGCTTGAGAGATTAAAAAACAGGGTAATTGCCCGATAGAGAACTTGATGGTTGGTAAAGGTTCCATGGCCAATATATGTCCCCTAATTCCATCATAATTCCTACTGAGTCTCATAAGAAACTCTATTACTTAGCTTCTTTCGTCGTTTTGTATCAGCTTCAAAGTTAACCCACAAGTCCACAACTATGGCTACAATTCGCTCCACATTCACACTGATCTCTTCTTGCTCTAACTTTTTGAAATCTCTTTTGAGTTGGAAAAGCAATGGTGCATTGGCGATTGTTGAGAATATCTCTCTATCAGCTCATCCGAAAGATTCTTTGCAGATTCAATAAGACTGAATCGTTTAACAGTTTCTTCCTTCATAGATTTGAACGACCAACATTTCACCATGTTGTCATTCCTCATCTGCTTAGCAGCATTCTTAGAAGCACTTTTGGGTCTCTTAGTAGCTTTATCAATAAACTTTGTTTGCTCCTTGCTCCAAGTTCCAACTTCACAATTCTGCTTCAAGTCTCCAACTGATGAAGCTATTGCCATTAATCAATATTGGAGTGAGTTGCATCATTGTGCTTTCATTTGGTGACAAGAACAAAGGATAACCATATGCATTGAGTGAGTTCTGTGTGTACCCTTTCTCTGCCATGTATATTGCTTATATATCAAAAAAAATGATCTGTCTCACACAAACATAACTGTCATTTACAAGAATGAAACTATTAATTTCTCTTGCACCAGAAATAAAATTTGATTTTTGAATGCTTTTTTTGGTAGTTTTATATATCTATCTCTGTGTTCTTGTGGCTTATATAGAACCAAATTCCTTTAGGGATCATAACCCTACTATAGACTTTATGTACATACAAGGAGCCACTGATATATATACCAGCAAACAACATAAAACAATTGTGAAGTAGAAAGAGAGAACAAATATAATATCCGATCTGCAACTGTTCACAAATAAGTGATACACATGTTACCATAACTCATGATCAATCTGCATTACTCTTCACTGCTTGTGGTATGATGTTTAGTAATTTAACATAGCATGTTTAGTATTTGTATTCATAATTCTAAGAGGTGCTCCAAATAGGTCGATGATGCTTCCAAGAGAAACTGCAGCATTTCTAGTGACAAAGCTTCAAATTCTCTACCCATGAACGATCGTCTCAGTGAGCTTCCTAGTGAGATTTTGTCTCATATCATCTCGTATTTGTCATTGTGCGATGTAGCAAGAATGGCCTCGCTATTGAAAAAGTGGAGGAAGATGTCCTTATTGCCCTGTCTTGACCTAGTTTGGAGGACATTGTCTGGAATTCCAAGGTGTTATCATTTTGATGATTGTGAATTATTATATAAAGAAGCATATATGAAAGGTGTGGATCAGGTGTTACGAAATTTTATGGATCATGATATCACATCCTTTCGTCTTCAGAGTTGCTTCCTAGATAACAAGTACACCTGTTAATCGGTGGATCAACTTTGCTGCTGAATATAAGTTTCTTCAGAGCCTTACCCTTTAATTTGTATGTCAGGATGGTGTGGCAATTCATTCTCGAAGAATTTACAATGTCTTTCATGTTATCTGCGGTTCCTTTTTGTCCCATTTCTCTTATTTGAAGAATTTTCATCTATTGTACATTCCTGCATCTTAAGGCTTAAGAATGATTTTAGATTAAACAAATTGTTAACTTCCCTTGATCTATGTGATGTTACCTAGAGCAGTCTCGATGGAAGTGCTTTATTTCGATTTTATCAACTCCAAAATCCTTGTCGTAGAGAAACTCCAGTCTTCCTAAAAATTATGTATTGACTATCAATTTCCACGCTTGAGCTCCCACAGGATGGAGCTGTGTGATCTGCGTGAACTAGAACTTAGTGCCAAGAATTCGAAGCTATTTTAGTTTGTGAATTATAATCTTGTGGAGTGCTCCTTCTCATGTGCTTCTAGTTTGAAAATTTTGTATATATTTCCTGGTAGTCAGGATCATACAGTCGGAGTTATTCTCGACAGCTTTGCAGCTAAAGCCTCTAAACTCAAAAGTTTGGATGTCAGAGGAAACAACTCTAGTGTGTGCAATATTATAAATTTTTATTTGTGCACTTTGCTAACATATGTACATAATTTTTTTGTCTCTATATTACCTTTATGAGAGTTTTACCTTTTTCAGGTTCACAAACTACCTTCTTGCCGAGGCCTTTTCTTTCAGTCGGTCTTGAACTTTCGTATCTCATATGGAATGCTAACAACATAATGCAGGCTATTCCTTACTGTCTTAAATATTTCCAGTATTGAAAAAGCTTGAGGTAGAGGTAAATATGGCTAACTTTCTTCTAAACAATACTTTTAGAATTATCGTTTCTGAAAGAAGATTGACACACATAACGAATATAAACTATTCCTCGTGCACTCAATAAATTTTGAATTATGTGTTTGCAGTCTTTGCACTACGTATTGAGATGTTTATTTATGGTGTTTTCCTTGTAAAGTAATGTTTAAATCTAGTAATGGTGTTCAACTTAGACAAGAATGTAGAGGATTTAACATTCCGTAAGCCCAAGAAATTACAGAGCTTGTGGTGCCCCAAAAATTAGTTTGTAAATTTTGACGCTTATCCTTTTAATATAACCTTCCTTAAAATCTGTATTCACTTTAATGATTAGTTTTGAACTTACATTGCCTATTCGAGAGCCACTATTGTGGCCATTTAAATTTATGTCTTATAGAATTGTGATAAGAGTACGTAGTAAGTGAAAAAAAAACGAATAGAGTAGAACTAGGAAGGTTCTGAAAATGATCATTATGTTCAAAAGGTATTGTTGGTACCACAAATTTTGAAAGGCTAGTGATGGTCTTTTCGAGTAAGCATTATTTTTTGTGGCAGTGACTTAAGTTTAAGGATTACCCTCAGTCAATATTGAAAAATGTAATTAAGTACTTTATTATTTGTGTAAGTTCCAATATCTTTCTTTATTTACTCCCTTCGTAACAAAATAATGGAGATTTTTTGTTCAAGAGATGGAAATTCATTCTTCACAGATCATAGTAAATTGAATGGTAATATTTGACCTTTGTTGTTCGTGTGCTGTAGTTCCCACTGTGGTTTGATTATGAGACGCCAGGGAGATATGAAGTTCTAGATCCGATCTGCCACCACAATTTGAAGGAGGTTGAATTGTCTTATTTCCAAGAAGAATAAATTCCAGTTGCTACTTTTTGGTTGGAAAGTACTATTGGGCTGAATTTTATGGTGCTTACTAAATCTACAAGGAAATATAGTGCAGCTCAAGGCTGGTGCATGACCGACGATGAGTTATTGGAAAAAGAAAGTGAAATTATTAGGAACGCATTAGTCTTCATCGCCCTTTGTTGAAGTGATCATCGAAAATGTTTCTTTGTAATTGGTCAGGCATGAATGCTTGGATAGATTAATGAAATGCGTGAGGACGAGGTACAAGGTATATAATTTGGGAATGTTATGTTAGTTCTTGCTACGGAGTAATAATATATGATCAAACAAGATGTTCATGTAATCATGAGACGAAATTGAATTTACAAATTCTCACAAATTCTCACAAATTCACAAGCACTATAACAATCGACAAGTATGTACAATATCATATTATTCATACAGCTGAAGAAAAAGCGTGTAAAAACAAACACAACTGTAGGTAATTTACAATATGCAAGTATAATGAAGTAGAGGGTTAGCAAAGCTAGAACAACAAACCCATATATCGATTGGATTATCACCAGGTTCATTAATCCGAAATATTAAGATTAGTTTCTTTGTCTGAAGATTTGGAAGGCTTGCGATGCGTTTCTCATGTTTTGCCTTGCAAACAAAGCTATCTACACATCTCTTAACATCAAGAACATTGTAGTTTTGGGATATGTAAGTTCCCCAAACTACCCCCATTGAGAATACAAAGCCTTTCCCTATTAAACCCCCTTTTTTGGCCTGTATAAGAGAGATTAACTAAGGCCAGAAAGGGAAGAATTTGGAAGATGCTGGTTATTATCAAGGAGTATTCTTTGTATTTGACAATTTGAGGAAGTTGTACTGATATTTGTTTAAGTGAACAATGATGATTAGGGGAGCATTAGTTGGGTATATATACAAGTTTGAATGGATATTAAAAATATTAGTCCGTCAGTTTAGATTGATTGTTGCAATAGTGAAGTTTTGTGCTGAAAATGTCATTCACGTACTTGTTTAATTTCCTCTTATTCAAGACTTTAATTCCTTGGCCTAGTTAACAAATCACGTCAACTTTTTAGCTTGTAACATGCTAAAGTAAGGGCACATATCAACGGAAACTACTATGAAATGATCTTCAAATCAACCAGTTCAATGAGCAATGACAGTACTCCTGCTTGGATACAGTCTTATTGAAAATGGCACTCACATGAAAATGCACCACAACAACACCACTTCGAATTTGGAAGTAAACAACACAATTTTAAGGGGTGCAAAGGCAACACAATTTTAAGGGGTGCAAAGGCAACACCAATTATAGCTCCGGATGCAAGATGTAGCATTAACCTGAATTTTTGAACAAATTCCAAGTTTGTCAAAATATACCAGATCTACATTAGAAAGAATTGAAAAGAGAACTACAAATCATATACCAGTGGCAATGATCATACTAATAAAGGACAAATGTAATATGATCCATGTTCAATGATGCGGGTTATAATAAAAAGGGAAATTTCCAATGGTATGTCCCAGTTTTTGAGGATTTCCATTGGTATGTCCCAGTTTTTTTTAATACCAATGGTATGTCCCAGGTCTAATGCAATTCCCAAATATAGGTTAATTACCTTTAAATTGTTATATTAAACCTTAATTTTATTGATTAAGAAATAAAACTTAAAAAAAGAAAAACAGCAAAAAAAAAAAAACCAGCAACCCATTCCCCCAGCCCGCCAACCACCCCCTCCCCCACCAGCTCAGCCCCCCCCCCAAAAAAACACCCTCCCCTACCAGCCCAGCCACCCCGAAACCCCCCTCCCCGATCCCCCACCACCCACTCTCCACCCCCTCCCCGACCCCCACCCTCGAAACCCCCCTCCCCGACCCTCCCCCACCGTCAAAACCCCTTCCCCCTTAACCCCCGACCACCGAAACCCCCTCCCCCGTAACCCCCGGTCTCCGAAACCCCCTCCCCCGTAACCCCCAACCGCCGAAGCCCCTCCCCCCAGACCCTAACCACCGCAACCCCCACCCCACTCAGCCCCACAATCGAACCCCCCCCCCCCGCGCACCCTCGACGACCTTCATTAGCCCCTCCCAGCCCTTCCCCGTCTACCCCTGCCCCATCATCACCCCCCCCCAAACCCCACCCCCTACCCCATAACCACCCAGCCGGCAGCCACCGACCCCCTCCCCTAATTTGCTGGGTTTTTTTTTCCAAATTTCTCAATATTTCCTTTTTTTTAGTTTAATTTGCTAATCAATAAAATTAAGGTTTAATCTAACAATTTAAAGGTAATTAACTTATATTTGGGAAATGCATTAGACCTGGGACATACCATTGGTATTAAAAAAAACTGGGACATACCAATGGGAATATCCAAAAACTATTTGGGAAATGCATTAGACCTGGGACATACCATTGGTATTAAAAAAAACTGGGACATACCAATGGGAATATCCAAAAACTAGGACATACCATTGGGAATTTCCCTAATAAAAATAATCAATTACAAATAATGCTAGATTATTACTAAGTACAAAAACAAAGCTGAAATATAAATGCCAACAAGTTATTACTCTATGTCACTATCTGTAGCAATAGATTAAGAGAAGCTGATGGACTGATAGTTCATGTAATTATTCTTGTTGCACTTCTCGTTACTAAGTCGAGGAAAGATTATTAATCTTCTTGATAAAACGCGGGTCATCTCTATATCCATCCTTACGGTTTTCCAACCATTTAATTGTCTCCGTGAAGATCTCTTTCTTCCATTCTGGTGATGAAGTTCCAACTTGCAACACTAACCAGTCCAGATACTTACAGCCACAATGACATGCACTAATACAACAAAAACTTTCGGGATCATATACTCAAAAAGATGTAGATTGCATATATTATGTTATCCTGAAGTTAATATCTTCGGATCACAGTGATAAACAAGTGAAAATAAGTTGCATAGGCCATAATATCGGTCAGTTAGCTATGCTATCATGCCTATCAATGTTAAGGTCATGTCTTTAAGAGACATTATCATGTTTTATCTACAAACTTACATGCACTTCAATTGTGTTGAATCGATTTTGCTTAAGAGTTTATCTTCAATGATATAAGTTCAAATAGAAGTTGTTATCCTACTATCTAGACTATACAGAAAATCAACAGAAATTTAGAACAAAAGAGATGAAACACCTCTTCGTAATCAACAAGATTATGAGTGAGATGCTTAGGCTTCCCAAGAATGTCATCTGCTGATAATATTCTTCCATATCAGCCATCAATTCCTCTTCAGATGGTAAGCCGACCTACTTTTGTTGATAATGGTCTTGTTATACACTAAGATTGTAGTTCCATCATACATGGTCATGAAAACAACCATTCAAAATCATTGAGTAACATCAGAAAGACTTGAAAATTTTATGTAGGTATAATGCTTAAACACTTACTTTTTAAGGTAAACCTACAAAAGAAAGCCATGGAGCAAGGTTTGGAGGAAATGCATGCTTGTATAACGGCGCAACAGGATTGTCATCAACACTAAGAATGCCTTTAGTGTTAAGAAATGGGAATTCGTTAGAGTATTTGTGAAAAAATAAATTAATTAAGAAACCAGAATAAAATTGGATGAAGAAGGAAAACATTTTATCTCTGTTTTAATTCTGAGAACATACCCAGTGCAGTGCAGAATTATACTGGTTATAACCGATCCATCCTCGAATTTTATTGTACCGTGTTCTTTGGCCATGTCGATCTACAAACACATAATGCAACAAACACATATTGCATCACTAGAGGAATCATCAAATTTGATTAAGGGCTTAATATTATTGAACTTAATGCAGAAAACAAGTATGGCTTTTTATTTCCTCTTTCTTTTTCGTTTGGAATGTGATGAAAGACTGTCCTTAAAAGCTCAGGAGCTTGAACAATAACAATTGCATGCCTCAATTCCAAGGCCATTCCTCACTCCAATTCAAGATTAAACATAATCAACCCGAGTGTAAGTTAAGGGTAATAGGGAGTGATAAATCTAAACATAATGTATTAGTGTAGAACTCTGTAAGGTCTATCTGGCTCTGGCTAGATTGTTAATATCAATGCAGTTGTTAACACCCCAAACAGTTTGCTAACATTATTGTAATACTAACGTATAACAATGGAGAAAATTAGGGACTAGACTGCAGGAAACATTACACAACTTACCACATACTATTGCCATATATTACAACATTGATAATGTTTTGAGATTTTCGCATTAGGTGATCTTGAGAACGATAACCTATTCATATGAACGACATAACCAATCAAGATCAACATATAAACTTACTGAACCAGATGCGATCGTTCTATTTGTGAATTGCTTGGTAATTGTGGTTGTGTATCTGTTTTCCAGGCCATCTCCCAATTCCTTAATGAACCATATAAAATCATGAGATTTTTGAGAAGTAGAATCTCTTTACTCTGGCACAATTAGAAGTTTCCATCTGACAAAGATGCTGTTAAACGATACGAACTTCTGATTATTAAGTTGATGGTATCTAACTATGTATAGGCACACCAAAACATTACCAATGGAGGACAACATCTTTACTCAAGAGTCGTCAACTCTAAGAACGTGTAAAACATACCTCTTCCTAACCATAGTTCTTCTAAAATGAACTTATAATATTGCTCCATACATTTAAAGGAATGTCTTTGGTACATGACCATTACCCCCATCCCCCAAACACACACGCACTCTTACTTGTTTGGATTGTCTCTTTCAGTCTCTTAATGTTTAATAAATTATACCAGTGTTGATCGACGCACAAGATACATGATAAATAGATTAAATAATAATAATAAGGAAAATTCCCAACGGTACCTAGAATTGACTTCTCTTACTGGTACACTTCAATCTTTTTGACTTCTTACTAGTAAACTTGTAGTTTGAAATCTTCCCAACCGCGATAATTCCGTTAAATAAAAGGTTATTTTAGAGTTAATTAGGGTTAGGGATTTGCCTTGTTTTGCGCGCTTTGACTTTGTCAAGGTTAAGATAACGTTTTTTCGAAAAATGGCACCACCGTGCACCCTTTGTGGGTAAGAATTTCGTGAATCCCTATGAAATGAGTATCAATAAGCCGGGTTTTTGGATACGAACCTCGAGATGGCTTTTTGATAGCCGAAAAAGCCCCCTCGAAATATGTGCTCAAAAGTTTGACTTGTAGGTACTCGTTTTGTAGGGATTATCGAAATTATTGCCTCTAAAGGTTGCACGGTGGTGTCCGTTTTTCGAAGAAACGTCATCTTCACTTTGAAAAAGTCAAAGCACGTAAAACGAGATAAACCACTAACTCTAATTAACCCTAACTAACCTTTTATTTAAGAGAATGTTCACGGTAGGGAAGATTTAAAACTATAGGTGTACCATTAAGAAGTCAAAACGATAGAAATGTACCAGTAAGAGAAGCCAATTCTAGGAGTGTACCGTTGGAAAAATTCCATATAATAATAATAGCTTTTGGCTTGTTTGAGTGGGGCTGCGGTGGATATTTCAGATGAGTTAGTTGACTCTATTACACATGTGGTTTATCTTTTTCTATCTGGGAAATGTCTTGCGATTTGAGTGAGTATATTGCCAGTGCTCCTCTCACTCCTCTTGTCAAGCAAGGTGGTGGTATTCGTCCAATAGTCGTTGGTACTATTTTGCGATGTCTAGTTTCGAAGGTTGGGGCTATTTTTGTTGGGCCATCTCTGGGAGGTTGCTTCGATGGTCTTCAGTTTGGTGTTGGAGTTCCTGCAGGTGGTGAGACAATTCTTCATGCTGTTAACAAGTTGATTAAGGATCGTGGAAATGTTGTCAGTCTTTCTATGTTGTTGGTGGATTTTGAAAATGCTTTCAATTTAGTTTATCGTGAGATCATGTTACGTGAAGTTCTTCTTCGTTGTCCGGGCAATTCACGTTAGGTTGAATTCTTCTACTCTAATCCAGCCAAATTGTACTATGGAGAGCACACCTTATGGTCACGGGGTGCAACAGGGTAATCCCCTTGATCCTTTGCCTTTTGCTTCGTCTTTACATCCCTTGGTGTGTAAGATTAGAGACTGGCCTAGTGTCAGGCGTGGTATTTGTATGATGGCACCATTATTGAGGACGGGCCTAGTGTCGGGCTACATCTCAACGTGGCAATAGCCGAAGTTTTCTGGCCTAGTATGCTTGTTGGTGTCTTCCCCTGACATTGCACGGCCTTTGCGTGGTGTTAAGTTTCTTGGTGGTCTCGCTAGTTCCGAACCTGTTTTTAGTGGGGAGATTTTGATACAGAGAGTGTCCAAGACATTGCGCTTATGGATAAGGTTGTTAAGCTTAATGATTCGCAGTGTGAGTTGTTGCTTCTTAGGGTGTGTACGTGCATTTTAAAACTCTATTTTACTTTGCGTACTTGTCCTCCTTGTGGCTTTGATGCGTCTAATCGTTATTTTGACGAGGCTCTTCGGTTTTCTTTTGGAGCGTATTGTTACTACTTCGGAGCCTGGTTTTGGCGATCGGCAGTGGCGTCTTACTATCTTACCTTTTGCTTTTGGAGGACTTGGTGTTTATTATGCGAGCGATGTTCGGCATTATGCTTATCTAGCTTCTCGTTTGCAGTCTACTAGTTTACATAATAAGTTTCTACGTCATGCAGGTTTTGTTGGTTCAGGTCGTGTCTTTGAAGATGCCTTGAGTCTTTTTAATAGAACTGTGGAGTCTGACATTTTAAGTAATCCTATTGTAGTCGCTGCTCCTAAACTTATGAAAAAATATTCAAAGGAATCGAAAAAATTAAAACAGATTTATTCCAACAATATTCAAGCATATTATTGATTATAATTCGAGCATACTACTGAGCAAGATTCAAGCACATTTTCGAACAAAAATAACCCCAAAAAATCGACTAATAATACCTACATTCCAACTAATTTACTGAATTTCAAATAGATTTAAGATAGAAACCAAATAAAAGATACTAAAAATGACAAAAAAAAAAGAAAGAAATAAACTAACCTGTAAATGTGGCAGCGACGGAACGGCGACGGTGGAAAGACAACGGTTGATTACTTACAGATTCCGGAGTGTGAGAGTGATAGTGAGAGGAGTGAGATAACGAGATCTGAAATGAGATAGCGAGGAGGTGCGGCTGTATAAGTATGGGTTAGGGCTTTGGTTTTATTAAACATAAAGTGTGGATTTTAGCATTTAGTATCATGTTTAGGGTGCATGTAGATTCCTTTAGCCTTGCATATGCATACAGATTGCATTTAGGTCTGAACTCCGCCCTTTGAACGCATGCGTCTTTTCTTGATGACTTAAAAACTACAAAAAAAAAGAGGAAATGCTTTGATAGTCTTTAGTAGGCCAAGGAATTGTCGAGTTGTGGTATGATTGGTCTCCCTCTTGTGCGGCTCGACCGATGGTTGTAGCTATACCTTTTGTGAGAGCATGACTTTATAGCCTTATAGACTGATATCTTTTCTGTCTTATCTGCTTGTTGTGTGATGCTCTTTCTTAACGAATGTTCTTTAGAACTAGCATTGACTCTCCTTGAAATTGCATTGACTCGTTTGATTCTTGAACATGATTAAGGCGTTCGATATATATTTGAACTGCATTGCCAAATGCCACCCACATTATCTTATCTCCTTTGTCACCCTCGTGAGCCTAAGCCTGTTTTCTTGTTTTACCGATTTCCTAACCTAGGGGATTGTGAAGCTAGATTGGTGAGTGGTATATCTTGAGATTCAGTGCTCTAATAGTGATTTGAGTTGGTTGTATAATGTGTGTTTTGGTTGAACTCACATTCTGTGTTGAGTTCATCTCCTCCCCACTTCTTATTGGTCTCCTATCTCTCTCCCTTATTAGTTATAAAAAGAAAAAAAAAGAAAAAAAAACATTAAAAAAAAGGGAACATCAAACATTCCAACGAAAAAAATGTGATTTTGTTCTTAGTGCTTAATATAGAGAGATTAGGAGATACTATTGGAGGAGGTGGTATTGGTCGATAGAGTGGTTTTAACAAAGTTATATGGTTTCGGGTTAGAGTTTGTCTAGATGGTGTTGATTTAGGAAACTTCATTTTTCCCTATTAAGCACGAAATTCCCAAATGTCTCCACACCCTTACCTTTAGCCTTCATTACAATCTTGATTAAGTCTTCATGATTCTTGTAAAGAAATAATGTCTCACGCGATGGAGAGTGAGAAGATATACAAGTCTAAGGTAGGATTTAGTCAACGGAAGTAAGCCTTGGGCGATTATTGCAACCTTATAAACACATGAGAGAGCTTGAGCACGACTAAAGTGAGAGCTACCGACCATATGACTGAGCCAAGCTTAGGGGAGAACTTGTGGTAAGATTGGTTGCTTTTCCTTGTGATATAAACTTTGACATTTTATAGTGTTTTGCATTTATGGATGAAAATGTTTAGACGGTCTTTGTTCTCTATCTTGGCATGCGTACTATTGTGGGGGAGTCATTGAACCCTTACCCTTGTATTTGATTTGCATTGCTTGAGGACGAGCAATTGGACGAGCTTGAGGGAGTTTGATAAGCACTTTATTGTTGTAACACCCCATAATTTCACTAGAAATTCCGCGCGTTAATTTTTTATTTTTTTACGTTATATTTATTTATATCCTTGATTTATTCATATATTCTTTATTTATATATATATAATTATTTTAAGTGTTATTGTGTGTAATTATATATGTTTATATTTTGAAAACTAAATTTATATAACTTATTATTATTTTTCATAAGTGTTGGATGTTTATATTTAATTGTTGTGTTTAGGTGATTGTGATTATTGTGGCGTGGTTATTTGAGTTTTATATTTTTAGAGAGGTAGTATTATTATTTATATTTTAGTAGTGTTAGTACTTAGTATTTATTTTTAGTTTGAGCCTTATTATTTTATTTTCGGGCCAAACTTATAGGATGCTTCATTTACTGCTTAAGTGGGCCAACCCACTTGTTGTGTGAGTAGTAGAGTGGCCGGCCATGGGGGGAGCTTTGGGGGGGATTTTGTTTTTGGAAAAATTGCCTAATAATACAACCTTTTGCCCGTGCGCAAATAATAATGCAACCTAAAAATTATTCTGGAATAATGCAACTTTTATACTCCATCTATTTAAAACATGTCAAAACCGGATAAAATCAATTCTAACCTGAAAAATAGGTTAAGTGGGACACGTGTCGGCTTATAATTAGTTCTAATAAATTAATTTATAAAATAATTTAAAAATAAAAACATGAACCAAAAAAAATTCCCACCCACCCCCCCAACCCCCCACGCAGAATCACGACCCACCCCCCCAGCCACCCACAACCACTGCCACCCCACCCCATTTTCCCACCCCCAGCAACCAGATAAATATTTCGGTACAAGCAGATAAATTAGGAATTGGATCAGTAAACTTATTAGCATGAAGCCATACCTGACTTAACTGATTCATACCCGAAACAACATTAATCGAACCCGAAAGACCCGATCTTTGATTATTAACCCACAAATTCTTAATACTAGACCCATTAAAAGACTGAGGCAATGAACTATTCAAATCATCATAACTCAATCTTAACTCTTGCAAACCAGGAAAAGTATCAAAAATATCAGGAATTGGACCTTGAATATTAGCATTACTAGCATAAATAGTAGCCAAACTAGTGGAATCAATCAGTTCAGAAGAAAAAGGCCAAGGAGAAATATTTTCATTAAAAGAAAGAGAAAGAGTTTGAAGTGAAGATAACCCAGAAAAAGAATTAGCAGGAATTGAAGTAAAGTTGTTAAAATCTAAGAAAAACTTTTTGTAGAAAAGAGAGATTAGATAAAGATGGTAATGACCCATAAAATTGATTGTTTTGAAGAGAAAGAGTAGTGAGTTGAGAAAGAGAACTGAATGAAGTAGAAAGTTGCAGAAAGTAATTGAGAAGCAAGATTAATGGAAGAAACCCTGTTGTTATTATCACAACTTATGCCTTTCCATTTGCAGTAATCAGTGGATGAATCACCTCGTAAAACGACGACCCCCCGCGTGAAAACCACCTTAGCCCCGCCCAAGCAACCCAGCCGCAACCGAAAATCACCAACCTCCCTCGAAAACGCCTCACCCCTGCCGAAAACCACCACATTCAAGTGTTTTAACAAAATGGGGGAGGGGGGAGTTTGTGGTGGCGCAGCCACGAGGAGGGGAGGGGAAGCGAAGGCGGGGGAGGGGGTTTAGCCTGGTGGTGGCGCAGCGACGAGGAGGATAGGGGGAGGTGGGGGTTGGGCCTGAGAGCAGCACGGGGGCTGAGAGCAGCAGAGTGGGGGTTGGGGTTGGAGCTGGAGCAGTAGGGGGTGGGTGGGTGGGTGGGAGTAGGGGGTGGGGGTGGGGGGATTTTATCTTTTATTTTTTTTAGTTTTTGTTAATATATTAATTAAAATTTTAAATTTTAAATAAAAATTACCAATTGTTCAGGTAACCGGTAATTTTTCCTATTTAAAATAAATGGGGTATTAAGGTTGCATTATTCCAGAATAATCTTTAGGTTGCATTATTATTTGCAAATCTCCAAAAGGTTGCATTAGTCTAGGCAATTTTTCCATTTTTTTTTGAATTTTGAAGCTAGTATCAATTAATTTTGGTAGCTAATCCCTTCCTCCAATAAGTGCCAATCACTCCTTTATTCTCTACTCTATTTTAGCCATTATTTATTATTACTCCTCTTATCATTATTGCTTTCCTAAACTTAATAATTCAGCAATTAAACACTCTTTAATCACCTCCCTTTCACACGCCTATTGCACAAAAATTAGGGGAAGAGTTTCCACTTGTTCTTCACAAAATTTCTACTTCCTAGTGAATTTTAATTCTTATTCAAGGGTAATTCAAGACTCAAGTTCGGGTTTAATCTTTTCTTGGTGTTTTCTCTCAAGGGGGCGATTTTATTGGCTATTTTATTACTCTTATTTTTCGTTTTTAATATACTCTACGGGTAGACCGAGGTAACTAACATCCCTTCTAGTACTTTAGTATTTAATTAATTATTTAATTATGTTAGAATCATGTTAGGATGTGTTTTAGTTATTAGATCTATGATGTTAATGTTATAATTATTAGAATTCATGTTAGGGTTAGTTTTATTGTTTTAATATATGTTTTTAGAGTACTTAAAACTGTTAATTAGGAAGTTAGTATTGTTAGTATTGATTAGTATCATGTTAGGGTTCTTACTCTTTATTTATTTCATTGATTAGTATGTTTAATTCATATTTTTATTAATTTTATTAATGCTGGAATTATTTTAGTTTATTGGATTTATCGATTTTAATGTTTGGTTGAAGTGTGAATGATGGTGGATTTATTATAGTGACTTGGAATATGATTTAGCATGAATTTAGATGTTCTATTGGCCTTTTTATTATTTTTTATATTACTGGAATTTATTTTCATGAAGTCAATTGATTTATTTGAGTGGTTTTTAACTCATAAACATGCCCTTATTTTTGTAGTATGATGCTTATGACTTTGTGGTTGTTCTTTGATATTTTAAAATGATTTATCATGAGTATTATGATGCTGGAATCTTAGTTGATTTTATAGGAAATTATTATTTATATTTTTTTAGCATGTTAATAAATTGAGTTTCACGATTTAAAGGACTTGTAATTATTTCGTCCTTTAAAGTTCTTTGGAGTATTAATTCAAGCATGTCCATTTAATGTTATTAAAGTTATATTTTATTTTTTCCATGAATTATATGAGCATGTTTGGTGTGAATTTATTTGGGCACGTAAAGTACCAAAACGGACGAAGAGGGGACAGTGGCCGCTCGCGACCCGTGAAGGCCGATCGCGGCCCGCGAGCTGGGTCGCGACCCGACCCAATGCTGCCTACCCCTTTTTCCTTTTTGGCCTACTGTTTCATGTTGTCGGGTATATAGCAGCACTGTTGAAGTTATTTTTAATTATTTTATTTCTGCACTTTTGTCGTATTTAATTATGAAAGTATGTTTGATTGTTAAATCTTGAAATATTGTGATGATGCATGTTATTGTGAAACCGTCTTGAGTACTTTTATAATTTGAGTTAGCGACGTCGTTATGCTCGGGGGAGAATAATATTGCCCTTAGCAATACTTCGCCAAGGGTTATGTACGGGGATGATTTATAATTTAATTTATAATCGACTTCGTAGCCAAACTTAGGTAACGTCTTTGATGGATTTACGTTTGAATTAGTATTTGAAGAAGTTTTAATTTATATATTTGAAATCTTGACTTTTGAAGAGCATTTAATTTAGTTATTTTATTTATTTTGAAGAATTGTGATTTTCATGCTTATTTGATGATTTGAAGTATATTTGATGATTTGAAGAATATTTTTATGATTTGATGAGTGTTTAAATTTGAAGAACTTTATTGCTTTTTAATTGATATACTTTGAGTTGAGTAGTCTAAAGGATTATTTTATCCTAAGGATACTAAACATGCACTCCGAGAGGTGAGGGGGCACTGAGCAGGTTGCTACCCTACATTGGAGAAACTTAGGATATGTTGTCGTCCGAGAGGTCTGGAGATACTGCGCGTATTGTCCCGCATCGGGGGTTTGGCCATTCTTAGACACTAACGGTAGGGAACGTAACCCGTAGGCCGTGAGGTTGCGATCTGACATACGATTAGGAAGTGGGCTGCGGATCACTATCGTTCATCTCACTCATTTTAAATTATTTATCTATTCATTTATTTATTTCATTTAGTAATTTTGAAGTCTCTTTGCTTTTGACGATCTATTTATGGAATTACTTTCCTTTCTTTATCCTGTATAGTGTTTGATGAATATTATTGTTGTTAACTTGTCTTATTATTTTCCCACTTCGTATGCTGTATCTTTCCCTTTATGCTTTGTATGATTATTGCGTATGCCTAGCATTGTTCTTCATATTTTAAATTGTTAATTGAATCCTGATTGGACTGAGAGAGCTGTTAGTTACTCCCCACTGATTGTGAATTTTTGTTGTATATCTTTGCAGGTGTGGAAGTTTAGGATCGTTACCGTCTGGACTGGGACAGTGAGACATGGTCCTGTGAGGAAGGATATGGTCCTAGTAGTTGTAGATGAGCACTATGATAGGAAGATTAAGACCACCTTTCTAGTGGGTCTTAAGTAGTTTTATTATGGATGTTCCTATCTTATGGTATTTCAGCTGCCACTGATCTTTTATTTAATAGATTTATTTCTTTTATTTTATTTATTCCTTTTTTTATTACTATTAAAGGACGGGATGTTACAATTGTGCTTAATCATGCATCATTTTTAGCGTCTTTGCATGTAGAATGGAGCATTTTAGTCTAGCATTGCATGGATTTTGTCACCAGTGCTTCATATTGTTGCTTCATTACCCGTTTAGTTGTTTTTGGATGATTTCCAAGTATTTTGGTCATTGGAAGACTTTTGGTGGAGGCCTTGCCTTGGAAGTGCATAGAAGACACGACCGTGTAGTCTTTTGATGAAGGAAGCAGTGAAAGCTGATGTCGTGATTGATTTGGCATTCTGAAGAGGACACAGGCGTGTCCATATTGACACGCCCGTGTTGTGTTTTTTTCCCACGAGCAGTTTCCAAGCTGCCTTTTGCTGATCTGAGAAGAGCAGGCCAACACGGCCGTGTCCATGTTGACACACCCGTGTTGGCTATTTTCTTCGGAGGCAGTAACTTTTGTGAAGACTTGAAAATTTTGAAGAATAGGTCTACACAGCCGTGCCGTTTTGGACACGACTGTGTCGACCTGTATTCAGGTTTTTTTTCCCGTTTTTCCGTCTTCATTTATTGGATATTATAAATAGGTTTTTGCGTTTTTGCTTTATATTAACTCGACACTTAGCATTCTAATTACTTAGTTTTGGTCTCTAAACATTCTCAGACTCTTAGTTTTTCATATTGACACTCTTATTGAAGATTCAGTTGTTCATTCAATCCAAGTAGTTTTCTTTTACTCTCTTTTTTCTCTTTTCATTGCTTTGTTAACCATGTTTAGTTTTATTAATCTCTTTTGCTTTGAGTCCATGATTAGTGAGTAGTTCTTTATCTTGGGTTTGGGCAAAAGTATGAATTCAGGGCTTAATTATGATGTTCATGTAATTGAGTTTTCTATTGTTTATTATGTATTTATCTTGGTGTTTCGACACCCTAGGGTAGATCTTGATCGCGTTTATGCTTGGGCTTTTAGATTTCAATTCCTCTTAAGTGATTATTGAATTCTTTGTGAATCCCTTGAATCAACTTAATTTCTAGACCAAGAGATTGGGTAGAAATTAAAAGGATCCTTGTATTAGGGGTTTTCCACGCTTATTGAATCCATTAATCAATTTACTAGAGACCATTCGAAAGAGGATCTACTTGATTGATTAATTGATTACTCTTGAGGGTCATTCGAGAGAGGACTCGAGTATTTTAGAGGAGAATTTAACTTTGCATGATATTCGCATGTGAACTTTAATTGCATTGGTAGTTGTTGCCTAGCCAGGATTCATATCAGTAGCCCGAGCTCTAGTGTTTTACTTATTATATTTACTTCTCTTACTTGATTATCAGTTGTTATTCATTAGCTAGTTGTTAGTTGTTAGTTAATCAATCTTTCACACCCCCTAAATATCCTTCACTTAGGTAGTTTTAGACTTAATAGACTTTAGTAATCCCTTTTTCCTTATGGTTCGACCCTTAACTTGCCATTGCTACCTTCATAATAGTTGCTCGTTAGGATTATAAATATTGTTTGTTAAGCGGTTGTAGTGCCTTAACGACACACTAAAAACCTCTTGTCAAAATGGCGTCGTTGCCGGGGAATTTGCGCTATTGATTGAAGTTTATTAGAGTTTAGTATTGCTTAAGTGATTTTTGTTTTATTTTTTATTGTGTTGTTATTCGCTAACCCTGTGCTTACCTTTGTTGTGTTACATGAGAAGGAGAGCTCACGGTTCGCCCATATTACCTTTAGATCCGGAAATCAATCGCACTTTGCGAAAGCTTCGGGGAGGTTTATAACGGTTAACCTTGGGTTCTGCACCAGCTTCACCAATCTCAAGTATCTCAAGTTCAACAAGTGAAAGTGAATCAGACATGGGTGACGATAATGCACAGCTTTTCGGGGTCCTATGTTTTACAAGGTGGAATTCGACTCCCCACAACCACTACAATTTTCTGCATTCACCCTCAGTTCACACGGATGATAAAAGCAGAGCAATGTTTTGGAGGGTTGGATGAGGATCCACTTGATCATCTTGATCGGTTTTTGGAGATTTGTGCTATGATAACAACAAATGATGTTTCTCCAAAATATATCAAGATGCATCTCTTCCGATCTTCCTTATCCGGAAAGGCAAAGTCTTGGCTGAAGAGCTTGCCTGCTAACTCCCTCACTACTTGGGAGCAAGTTACATTAGCTTTTCTGAAGAAGTATTTCCTAGAGACGAAGAGTGCTAATATTAGGAGGAAGATCTCCTTGTTTGAGCAAGAGTGTGATGAGACGCTTGCGGAGGCTTGGGAACGGTTTAGGGAGTTGATTCGTTCATGCCCTCACCATGAGTTTAATTAAATTCTACTAATGAGGTTCTTTTATGATGGTCTTGACCCTATGTCACGTGCAAACCTTGATTCTAGAGCGGGAGGTCAACCTTCTAAGATCTCGTAAGACCAACTAGAGTCCACCATAGAAGAAGTGATAAAGAACTACTGATGGGGTGGAAGAACTAGAGGTGCTCAATCTAAGAAGGGTGGCAAGTTTGAGTTGGACCCAATGGATCAAATTCAAGCAAAGATGGATCAACTTGACAAGAATCTCTCTAAGATCACCCTTTGTAACACTCTGTATTTTCGTACTATATCTTATGGTTATCTTATAATTGTAATAAATAGTTTACAACCTTATTTTTTTAACAAAAAGAAATAAAATATATATTATGGTCAAAAATATAATACCTACCAAGAGGCAACACTCAACACTCAAGGCATAGGACAAACAGCATCAGAATAAGAGGATCCCCACCTTCTAGGAAGGGTTGGAAACTCTGACTCTTCATATGCCCCTAGCTCAAGAGAGGGAGAAAGCACCTACCAAAGAAGAGATTTAACTTCTCCTTGGCATCTACTAGCAACCCTAAAAATTCCATCCTTCACATTCCTATCAACACTAGCAATTGTCTTATCAAAGACAAGCCTATTTCTTTGACACCAAACCTGATACAAAGACTCAGTAAAGCAAGCTACATAAAGCTTAGCACTAGCCGTTTCTTCCTACTAGCCTTCCTAGCTAAAATAGCTTCCTGCTGAAACCCAACACAGGTCTCTGAATCTTCATCACACCAAGAACTCTCTGCCAAATTTGAGAAGCATATGCACATTCAAAGAACAGATGTTGCACAGACTCAGAAGCTAAGGCACATATGCCACACAAACTATCATCAGTCACCTTCCAGGAAAAAAGTCTATCCTTGGTAGCTAACCTGTTTTTCACAGCCATCCATAGTATAAACAAACTCTTAGGAGAAGCAGAATTATTACAACACAACCTCTTCCAATCAAAAACACTAGAGTTCACAATCAATCTATTATAAATTTTAGCAATAGAGAACTTCTAATGATGCATGAAATCTGCCCAACTAGCCCCAACTAGCAACCTTCTACTTTACACAATCTTTCTCAACATCCAAGATGATTGCTAAGAAATATTCATGCTAAGTACATCTCTATTCTTCACAAAGTACATATGCACCCATTTCACCCAAAGCTTTTATTTTTGGAAACAAATAGCACATAGGTTCTTTAAGATAGCAGCTTTATTCCACTCAATCATATATGTTGAGCCCCCCAGCAGCTTTAGGCAAGCAACAATCTTTCCAAGCAACACATGCCTTCTTGAAATTACACTAGAGTTTACAACCTTATTATTAATTAAAGTATTTTAAATAGATGTAAAATACTTTGGGATAGTTTTCTAGCAATTAATAATGTTCAGAGGTCAAAAAAATTTTCAAATTTGAATTTTAGTCAACAACGAGAGTTAAAAGGATAGAGTTTAATCTAGGTTATAATAATAATATATTATAAAGAGGAAACTCAGTTTCCTTTTCCTCTGCAGCCGTTATTCAATCTAGAGTTGATTCCTACTCCTCTCTGCCTTCTCCTTGCTTCAATCAGCGCCGGAGAATCTGTGCAACGCCGGAGAACCGTCATTTTCGCGTCGTTCCTGTAAGTCACGTTCCTTTCATTCGGCTTTGCTTGCACGTTGAAACTCAGTCCACTCTTAACATTTCCCATTCGTTTTCTGTTGATTTTCATGTTGCCTTCACGGCTCTCGTCGTCCCAACAGCCTTGGTTCCCTTGTGTTGCGACAGACAGACGCCGGCAGGGCTATCAGTCAGCCGCTCTTTCGGACTCACGATGTGTGGCTACATATCATCGACATCGGTTGAGTGTTTCCCTCGCCTGGTGTATTCGACTAACGCGGCGCTACACCTTCGGTCATTGCCCAGGCTGCGACTAGGCCGACGGTTCACACCGTGGCCGAGACGAGGTGATGGTGGTGGCGGGTCTTTAAGGGTGAGTTCATCAAATTTCAGTTTCTTTCTTGATTATGTTTCACAATTCCAAGTTCATTTGCTTTGAATGTTTTAATCAAACCTAATTTGTTAATCAATTACAGATTCATGATCTCGATTTTTATAAAAATAATCAAAGTCAATTATCCACCTTGTTTTGATTATCAAAGTTTAGTAAACTCTTGGATGAGAAGATTTAAACCTTATGTTTTACTTGAAAGGTTTTGTGGTTTTAAATGAGAAATTTTTTTGGGAAATTTCCAACGGTACACTCATAGAATTGGCTTCTTTTAGTGGTACACTTCCATCTTTTTGACTTCTTAATGGTACACCTCTAGTTTGAAATCCTCTATACCGTAATTATTCCGTTAAGTAAAATGTTAGTTTATGGTTAATTTGGGTTAGAGGTTCAACTCGTTTTGCATGCTTTGACTTTTTCAAGGTTAAGATGACATATTTTCGAAAAACGGACACCACTGTGCGTCCTTTATGGGTAAGAATTTTGAGAATCCCTACGAAATGAGTACCAATAAGCCGGATTTTCGAACACGTATCTCGAGATGACTTTTTGATAGCCGAAAAGGCACCCTTGAAGTACGTGCTCGAAAATCGGACTTGTAGGTACCCATTTTGAAGGGATTATCAAAATTATTGCCCATTAAACGTCATCTTCACATTGAAATAGCCAAAGCACGCAAAACGAGGCAAACCCCTAACTCTAATTAACCCTAATTAACCCTAAACTAACATTTTATTTAACGGAATGTTCACGGTAGGGAAGATTTTAAACTACAGGTGTACCATTAAGAAGTCAAAAAGATAGAATTGCACCAATAAGAGAAGTCAATTCTAGGAGTATACCGTTTGGAATTTCCCAATTTTTTTATTATTGAAGGTTATATATATTTCTGGTTTTATTGCTCATTAAGCGTAAATTAGAGTGTTTGATCTCTAATTATGCTCATACTATTCATTATAGATACCGAGACCATAAGGGACTTAACTAAGATATTTTGCATTTGACTTGCAAGTGCCTAAGAAAGGTACGTACGCTTACTTAGCACTATAACTATATGTACTAACGTGTTAAGGTGCTTATTGTGGATTCAAGCATGTTTAGAAAGGAGGCCATGCTTCTTGTGCTATTGGATTTGTGAATTACTTGCTATGAATATTACAAGTTATGATGTTGAGCATGGTTACTTATTCTTTATATAGTTGGAAAATTATTTTATTAAGGAAGCATGCTCTGGGGTTTCATGATTATTCTTACCTAAAGGTTTTTAATAGTTGATGAGGATATTAACTATTATTTTGTCTAGCTACGAAGGGCTAAAAAGGGTTTTTTTATGGCTTGAAATTGATTTTAATAGTTAATAAGGATGTTAGCTATTATTTTACATTTAGCCAAGGATGGCTAAAGAAGATTTCGTAAAGGTTTATTATTTGAGCATTAAATGAAGAAATTAATAATATATTTATTGTTTATTTGATTGATTGTATGCTATTGGCTTTAAGATTTCTTAATCATATAAAAGGCACGTTGGCAATAAAACTCGTATGAAAGATCCCCTATGAGTATTGAACAAATGGGGAGGATTATAGCATAGTCTATATCATTGCTAGGATCTTTCTGACGACAAATGACCCTTTTGGATATTCAAGTTATTTATTGGTTACTCGAGTAGGTGGCACGACCGTTCGATCTTGGGGTATGCATACTAAAGATTATTTGAGAATAGATCAGTACGACCTGTTCTAGTTCTCTTGGTTAATATATTAGACCACAAGTCTAAAGGTTGCAAGTAGCTCGTATGATTCTTAGCACTTGCCCGTTGAACTTGAACATCGAGTTTGGTGGGCAATTAAGGAGATTAACATGGTTCTTGCTTTTGCGGGGGAAGCTCGAAAGGAGAAGTTGGTTGAACTAGAGGAGCTACGCGTTGATGCTTATGAGAGTTCGCGTTTGTATAAGGAGCGAACAAAGAAATGGCACGACCAAAGGATACAACAAAGAGAGTTGCAGGTTGGGGACAAAGTCTTGTTATTTAACTCAAGACTTAAACTTTTTCCCGGAAAGCTTAAATCAAAGTGGTCGGGGCCATTTGAAGTAGTGAAAACCACCCCCTATGGAGCATATATATTGTTGGCAATGAGAGTCCCTTCTTGGTGAATGGTCAACGCTTGAAGCTCTACCACGACAACCAAGTCATTGGTTTTGTTGGTTGTTTGATACTTGGCTCCCCCGAGCACCATCATTGAGAGGTGATCCCTCTTAGTCAAGCTATTGACTTAAAAGAAGCGCTTCTTGGGAGGCAACCCAAGCCTTTTAGCTTACTCTTTGTTTCCTTTATTTTTCTTTCTTTTAGATTTAGGTAGTTTGATTTTATTTTATTTATTATTTATTTTAGTTTAGTTTAGTTTTATTTTCCTGTATTATATAAAAAAAAGAAAAAAAGAAAAAAACGAGAGAGTGGAGGTTTACATGTCTACACGACTGTGTCCCAATTGACACGCCCGTATAGCCCTACAGTTCAAAAGTTCCGGCCTGCAGGATTATAGGGCAACACGACCGTGTCGACTTCGATACGCCGTGTAGCCCTGGTTCACCCGATACTAAACACGGGCAATGGGGGGTTTCAGTCTATTTCCTTATCAAATTTTCGAAATCCCCCTCTCTCACTCAATACCCTCTCCTCTCCACTCCTATCTCCTTCATTACTAACCATTCACCACCAATCCTGAGACAGCCCCGATCAATAAAATAATGAAAAGTAGCGGAATTACTGTTGATCGGAGTGTCACTTGCTAACTCAAACATGGGTGTCTAATTTCATTAATAGAAAATCATAATTCAAATATTATCCAAAGTGAGGTTATAAGCCTCTTACGACCCAAGTCATCATAAAATGATGATATCCTAAAATGAAAGTAAGTAAGAGATGATAACAACGACGAAATAAAAGCATAAGCATAAAATCCTATCTCTCACTCTAGCCCATTAAGCCACCCAAATCATCAGCTTTCCTTGCCTGCAAAATATATATATATGGGGTCCACAATCAGTGGGGAGAAACTAGTAGTCCTCCCAGGTTAAGTAAGATTTAATAAGCTAATTACAATAATCAACATCAATTATAGTATCCATAGCTTAGTCACATAATGACATAAAGATCAACCATAACATCATAATTTAACATAAACTCCTTTAAAATACCATTATACTAAATTTAATGATTATATCAAAATAGACTCATTTTCCAAATGCAAATACCTTTCCATAGTAATGAATCAATACTTCACACAACATCATAAACATTATAACATCATAATCATCACATCAACAACGTTGAGGGGAGAACTGAACGTAAGTGGATGGACATTAAACCACCCACGATCCAACATGGTTAAAGTATTAGGATACGCACAGCCAACTTAGTGTACGATCACACCTATGTCTGAGTTTTGCTAGAACTCCCAGTACTAGTTTCAACGCACTCATCTCAGTGCGCCGTACCCATCTCAGCACAACCTAACACAGGACGACAACTAAAAACCAAGTGGTCTTACGTACCCAGCTAGTTACGGAAGTTAAGCACTAATGCTAGCACACACTAGAGTGACAATTCATACCAAAGACCCATCTCAGCCCATAGGATTTCTCTTCCTCAACAAAACACCCAATGTACCCAGCTCAGTACATGGTTTTTGACCCAATAACATATCGTTTCAGCAACTCTATGTACCCAGCTCAGTACAAGAGCAAAATCATACCAGCATTACTTTGTACCCAGCACAACACAAAGTAAAAATCATCTCAAACAGTACCTTTGTACCCAACACAGTACAAGGTAAAAATCATCTCAACGGTACCTTTGTACCCAGCACAGTACAAGGTAATATCATCTCAACAGTACCTTTGTACCCAACACAGTACAAGGTAATATCATCTCAACAGTACCTTCGTACCCAGCACAGTACAAGGTAAAATCATCTCAACAATACCTTTGTCCCCAGCACAGTACAAGGTAAAAATCACATCAAAATAACACTTTGTACTCAGCACAGTACAAGGTGAGAAATCCTTTGAACGATAGGATAAAACCAGATAATAGTAATAGTAAACATGAGATTCCAGTAAAATTATATTTAAAATCCGAAATACATAAATCTTGATTTTTTTGGCATAAGTGGAACGAATCCGACTTAATATCAATTCAACAACATTTGGTTTGAAGATATATAATTTGAATATTATATTAGATATAGGCTATAAAAATCTTGTATTATTTGAAATAAGTGGAATTATCCAACTTAATATCAACTCTACAACATTTAGTTTGAAATATATATAATTTAAATATTATATTAAAGTTAAAATCCACAAACCCTGTATTATTTGAAATAAGTGGAACGAGTCCAACTTAATATCAACTCTATAACATTTGGTTTAAAAATACATAATTTGAATATATTAAATCAAAAGACACAAATCTTGTATCATTGGCATGATTGGAACCAATCCAACATAATATCAACTCAACAACATTTGGGTTGAAAATATATAATTTGAAATATTATATTAAATCTAGAATATACAAATCTTGTATTATTGGCATAAGTGGAACTAATCCAACTTAATATCAACTTAACAACATTTGGTTTGAAAATATATATATAGTTTAAATATTATATTAAATATTATTTGTAAAAGGATAAACTGAAATTTATGGTTTTTCAAATGAAACAATTTCCTAATCAAAACTAATGTAAATCATTTTCATAACGACACGAGTAGTTTAATCAAGATTATAAAATAAGTAATTTAAATAATAAATATCGATATTTTAAATCATTTCCGTGCATAAACAAAATAGTACCTCACAACTTATTTTTATTTAAAACACCAGAATACTTTTTGGTTGCTAGAAATTAAGCCACTAACAAACTAATCACCACAATTCAAATAAAATCGTACCAACCAATTTTCAACATACAAGAACACAAACCAACATATATTCAAGATTCATACATATAGTCGGTAGATATAGTTCATACACTTAAATATACGCGTGTAACTCAAACTCATAATACCAAATAATTCATCATAAATCCGAAAAATTCAAATATAATTCATGCCAAATAATAATATAACTATTTATACTATAATAGATATAATTTACTCTAATTAACTTATTAATGAAAATTAAACTAGGATTAAAGCTATTTACCTCAATTTCGGTGGAAAATATAATAAAGTTAATAAGATCGATCCTCCTCTCTCAACAAGCTCTAGATAAAAAGCATCACCTCATAAGGCCTAAGTCTGAAACATCGTCATTACTCCAAATTTGTCATCCGTAAACACTTCGTCTTCCCACATTATCCTTAACAGATCCATATGTGTTAATAAGAACAATTATTCAAATCAACTCATCTCAACTATACTCTGATATTTTCCTTACTAACCCCGTTTTTGGAAATCTTAACTAAAATAATATTTCTAACAAATTCGTTTGATTTGTAAATAGTTTATTTGAAACATCATTTATAAATTTAAAAAAACCTTTTAACTAAAATATCATATTTTTCATAACAATAACAATGAAAATGATTTTTCTAAAACAACATTTCAATTCATTTTATAATAGTTTTGATAAATACATTTTTATTAAAATAATATGTTTACTTAAAATATTTTCATAATCAATAATTAGTAATTAATATAATCGAGTAGGTTAAATAGGCTTTGAAATAATACCTCATGAGTCAAAAAAAAGGGTAGAGGTTGACTTTTGGGTTTATTTTGTTTTTACTGGTTACAAGAACCAGTCACTTGGTTCAAAGGGAATAGAGGCACGAAGGAGAAGAGGCTGCTTTTGGTGGTGCTCTGGTGGACGAGGTTGCGCCAAGGGTGGTTGGGCGTTTGTCTTGGCGGGGCTGCAGTGAAGGAAGGAGAGCGAGGCAAGGGAGGCGAGCGAAAGAGCGAGGCAAGGGAGGCGAGCGAAAGAGAGAGGCGAGGGAGACGGGAAGTAGCGAAGGAGGAGAAGGAGGAGATAAAGGGTGCTTATGGTTGTGCTTGGTGGTCGTGGAGGTCAGTGGTGGCGGTCACGGTCAGAGGTGGCGATGGCTTTCCTAGAGAAAAGGAGAAGGAGAGCAGCGAGGGACGAGGGGGAAAACAGTGGAAGAGTTGCTATCTCGCGGTGGCTAGCTGCGGTGAAGAGGAAACCAAAGCTGGGCTGGGTGGAGGACGCGGCCAAGGGCATCGTTGTAGTGGTGGTGGTTTAATAGTGACTTTGATGGAAGGTTGAGGGTGTGGAGTAAATTATTAAGTTTTTATAACACGGGGTGTTACAAATTCACTCCTAAATTCGCTCTTTTCCTCTCTAATCTTCATCATCTCTATCTATTTCTCCCTTTCCCTTCCACAAATCAACTTTTTTCTCAAACCTAACTTCTCCAATCAATTTGGGGAAAGAGTTTGGTGGCTAGTTTCTTGAAACTTTGGAAGGCAATTATCAATCTAAACAAACATCAACCATTGCTAGAGGTTCATTTGCGGGATTTACTCCTACGATTCAAGCTGTATACTCTTTCCTCTCTTAATTTCTTACTATTTGTTTGAAGTTAGTTGGTTGATTGTGGTTTGATTGTTCTTGATTCATTGATTTGGATGGATTGAGTAGATTTTTTTGTCGATTGTCCAGCAATTTCTCGTTGTTGGATTGTTGTGCCCTTGTGTGAGAGTAGTTGACCCTAGGTTGTGGTGGTTGTTCTTCTTGTGTTGTTGCTTATGTGCTCTTTGAGGTGATCGTTTGACCCTTGTTTGTGATACATTCCTCTCATGGCTTCTAGAAGTCGAAGGAACCCTTCAAGGCAAAATTCCACCTCCAACCTTCGTAACCAATCACCACCACCACCTCCACCACCAATCAACCCTCCCCAAATCGACACCCTTGGAATAAATTTCACTAACATGACCATTTAAGAGCCTTCCTTCGACTTAGTCGGAAACAAATTCTCTGTACCAAGTTTTATGATGAGAACGTCGCCACCGCCCTTTGGGTTCAAGGCGACTTTCAACAATTGTTTTATGGAGTGGGATGGACTACTTGGCTTAATTTGCATGCCCTAACTTACAGGAGTTTGACTTTGGAGTTCCTCTCCACTCTTTATGTTCGTAGAGGGGAAGGGAGTAGGAACCCTCGCACTATGAGTTTCAACCTTCTTGGTCGGACTGATAGGCTAAAGTCGTATCACCTATTCAATGATAAATCCTAGAGTCCTCTAACAATAGTAGTCAAGGTAATTAGTGTCGAGTCCACAAGGAGACAGAGTATCTATGTTAATATTCAACCAATTAACTACTTCAGGTGAAATCAGATATGATAAACTGAACTAATAATTAAACTAGAGTAAGACAGGAATTAAATTGCGATTTAACTATGGATAAAAGTCTAGATTATTAGTTCGGTCCACCATGCTAATACCAATCAAAGGAGTTCAACTACTACCAAAACCTAGGTCAAGAATCGATGGATTAGAGCATGTGCTGAGCTGTGGTTAAGTCTCAATGCTCATAGTTCAACATATGACGCTTATTCACTAACGTAATCAGAACTACTGTTGTGTCCTAGGCCTTTAATCGTAAGACGGGTCTGTACGAACAATTATTAACCACAAGCAATCAATGAAATTGGCCACTGACATTAACTACTAATCAAGAACAAACCACACCATTATCACTCTAATCAAGCCCTAGAAATCAATAACAGTCTAATCAACAATCATGGTATAAACATGGCTTCCCTCTCTAGTACCCTAGAAAGGGAACTACTCAGACATGATCAAACTAATAATAATAAAACTAATAAGAAACCCTAATAATTGCATCATGAAATAATCAATCACTAAACTAAAACAATTGAGAAATAATAACAAAGCAATAAGAGGGAAGATTACCAATTGACTGAAAGCAATAACTTTAATTGAATCGAACCAAGGTTTGATCTCCTCTACAATGATAAACTAAGTAAAAACTCTAAAAGCTCTCTAGAAGTGTTTAAGATAATGAAAGATGAATGAAAAAATAAACTACAAAGTATTTATAATAACCTAAGAAAGCAAATAAAATATGACGGAATAAACGAAAAATTGCCCTTCCGTGTCTTCTGCCCGATTGGGCAATGGGCCGCCCGATCGAGTCTAGGGCATCAACTTCAGCAGCACAAAAATAACGTCCACCCGATGGGATTGGTGAAGCCACCCGCTCGGGGCCGAAACTCTAACATCTGATCGGGTGAGGCTGTCCGATGCCATCGGGCAGAGCCTCCACTTGTGAACCTTCAAAATCTCAGAAAATGGCTAAGTAATGCTCCGCCCAATGGGATCGGGCAAGGGTGCCCGATCAGGCTAGAAATCTGCTGAAAATGCTTGAGAAGATCGATACCCGATCGGGTGATGGTTGCCCGATGGGATCGGGTCAAGCCATTCCTGGGCAGCTCCAATACTTGGCTTCAAACACCAAGTTCCTTAATAACTCTTCTTCTAAAGGGGCTCAAATACAATCTCGAGACCTCCTACATGCCTCATAATTTCTCTGCTACAGTGTGGTGGTTAGAACTTGCAAAAAGTTAACATAAAATAGGGAGTTTTTTTCCTACAACTTGCAAAAAGTTATAAAACAAAACCACAACTATATCGAAATAGTTAGCATAATTGGCTCCTAAGAGCGACAATACCGCACATTTAGCTTGTAAAATAAAGGAAAAAACTCTATATGATATCATTATATCACGGACCCGTACCATGAATATAGGGGCAGTCAATGATGCATTTGGGTGGCCCAAGGGTGGGGTAATCGGTCCTAAGAGTGAATGGGCGTATGCTTATAATGACCAGTTCTTTTGGCAACAATTGACCGCTCAGTCGCCTTATCTCCCTAGCTCCGCCAAGGCATCTAACATAGTGAGTCCAGGGTTCCGCATTTCCCATAGGGTGATTAGTAGCATAATCTTTGCTAAGGGGGATAGTGTGGGTGTCGTTACTGCCCGTGAGCTTTATTTTTTGCATCATATGACTACGGACAATACACGACTTAACCTTGGGGCCTAGCTCATGCAACATCTAGAGGATGTGGCCCGAAATGGGTCAGGGCCATTGTGCTGGGTGGCATGATTACCATTATTGCTTTGTCTCGAGGTGTTGATGTTGCAGGTTTACAAGTTGTTCCTGGATCCACACTTCTCGACCTGAATGCCTATCAAACTATGCAGTGGATCACCCCTAGGGCGCAGAACAACGGGTATACCTGGAAGGTCAACAACCAACAATATGCCATCCTTCTCGACACTTTCAAGACTCCCATATACGTCCAAGCAAACTGGATCTTCGAACCAGATTTTGAGTGGCCACCTAGGGGTAATGAGGGTGCAAAGGAGGATATGGATGTGTATGGACGACGAGATGGTGCACAAGCCCCCCACGGGGCATTTGGTTCGGTGGAGCACCAGTTGGCTGCCCTTTAGGAAAGGATGGGAGGCTTACGAATGGACATGCAGTCCCTCAGGTCTGACGTTCGTTCCCTACAGGATTCTCAATCAGCTAGTCAGCAATACTTCCAATCCATGCAAGAGAGTTTCTCCGCGATAACCTTGGAGTTTCGAGGACTTCGCTCTGATTGCAGGGTTAGGGTAGCCGTAGTGGCTGGTATCCTGGTAGCTCTAGCTCCCACCCCCCTCCCGACAAGTGAGTCGGGATTTTTACCTCCTTTGCTATTGTTATCATTAGACTTTTCACAGTAAGGACACTATGTGATTTAGATTGGGAGAGGATGTATATATTAGTTGCATATAGTTTGCATTAGTTGCATATTAGTGTCATGTTTAGATTGCATTTTAGCATTTAGTATCATGTTCAGGATGCATGTAGATTCCTTTAGCCTTGCATGTGCATATAGATTGCATTTAGTTCTGAACTCCACCCTTGGTACGCATGTGTCTTTTCTTGATGACCTAAAAACTACACAAAAAAGGAAATACTATGATAGTCTCTAGTAGGCCAAGGGATTGTTGGGTTGTGGTATGATTAGTCTCCCTCTTGTGCGGCTCGGCCGATGGTTGTAGCTATACCTTTTGTGAGCACATGTCTTTATAGCCTTATAAAATGACATCTTTTCAGTCTTATCTGCTTGTTGTGTGATGCTCTTCCTTGACGAATGTTCTCTAAAACTTGCATTGATTCTCCTTGAAATTGCATTGACTGGTTTGATTCTTGAACATGATAGAGGCGTTCGATATATATGTGAACTACATTGCCAAATGCCACCTACATTATATTATCTCCTTTGTCACCCTCATGAGCCTCAACCTGTTTTATTGTTTAACCGCATCTTTAGCCTATTATCGATTTCCTAAACTAAGGGATTGTGAAGCTAGATCAGTGAGTGGTATGTCTTGAGATTCAATGCTCTGATAGTGATTTGAGTTGGTTGTATGATGTGTGTTTTGGTTGAACTCATGTGCTGTGTTGAGTTCACCTCCTCCCCACTTCTTGTTGGTCTCCTATCTCTTTCCCTTATTATATATAAAAAGAAAAAAGAAAAAAAGGAGAAAAATATTATAAAAGAAAAAAAATGGGAACATCAAACATCCCAACGAAAAAATTGTGGTTTTGTTCTTAGTGCTTAATAAAGAGATATTAGGAGATACTATTGGAGGAGGAGGTATTGGTCGATAGAGTGGTTGTAACAAAGTTACATTGTTGATATCATGTATATATATAGACTTTTCTCCCTTATTTACAAGCTAATTTGTGCGTCATTGGAGATCTTGTGAGCTATTTTATGCTAACAATCTTATATAGTTGTGGTTTTGTGTTTTAGTGTTGAATTGCAGGTTTAAAGGAGTTTTCTCCTTATTCCCGAGCCATTTGGAAGCAACCACGGCTTTACGAGATGTTACGAGGCACGTAGGATGGCTCACGAGCTTTATGGGTAGTTTAGGAGGTCCCAAGCCCTCTAAACGTGAAAAATTTAGAGCCAATGAGTCAAAAAGGAGTTTTCCGTACTCTTATCGGGCAAAAATGCCCCGATCCGGCGAAGATATTATGATCGGGTACAAAAGTTGCTGACCCGATCGGGCAAGCATTGCCAGACCCGATCGGGCGATCGATCGGGTGAGCCACATCTTGATAGCTGCTGATTTCGTGGGCGAAGAGTTGTGATGATGCTGGGTTTTGCTACCAGCCCGATCCACGACCCGATCGGGTGACTGATCGGGTGGATCTAATTTCACTCCAAACTGGCTGCTGCTGCTACGCTGTTCAAGGAGAAGTTTATGACTTTTTTCTTACTATGGGCCCGATCAGGTGGCCCTGTGCCCGATCGGGTCCCATGCATTTTGACGCGATTTTCGTCTTTTTATTCCGCATTTAGTTTGACTTTGAGGGGGTATTATAAATACATTTTCCTCATTATTTTAGAGACATCTTTTTACATCTTTTTATCATCTATTATTTTAGTTTTATTTCTCATAGTTCTTAGCTTAGTTTAAACACTTTAGATTAGATTAAAGGTGATTGAACCTACTCGATTTCAATAAAAGTTCTTGCTTTCTGTCAATTGGTATTCTTCTTTACCCTAATCTCTTTTATTATTCTTAATTGCTTAGCTTAAGTATTTAATTATTCATGATGCAATTATTAGGGTTTCCAATTAGTTTTGTTGTTGATAATTCGATTATGAGTGAGTAGTTCTCTTTCTAGGTCGTTAGATAGGGAAGCCATGTTTATACCATGATTGTTATTTAGATTTCTATCAATTTCTAGGGCTTGATTAGGGTGATTGTGATGTGGTTTGTTCTTAATTAGTGATTAATGTTAGTGTACAATTTCATTGATTGCTTGTGGTTCTGATTACGTTAGTGAACATGCGGCGTATGTTGAACTATAAGCGTTGAGTCTTAATCATAGCTCAACACATGCTCTAATCACTTGACTCATGACTTAGGTTTTGATAGTAGTTGACATCTTTCATTAATCTTTTGTAACGATTTTTTTATCTTTTTCGACGTTTTATGTTTAAATCACTATTGTTAATTTACTCTCTAATACTTATTACTCTTCTTTATGTATTTAAATTGTTTCACTATTTAAACTCTTTGAGATTACAATCACATCCTCTAAAAAATAAAAAAATAAAACTTAACGATTGTTTTTAAAGTATGAAAAATATGTATACACTTCACTGGAGAGATTACAATGTACATTCTCCCAAATCCTTACATATTAATCTTTTGCATGAGGCACGCATCGCGTGCATATTAAGGCTAGTTTGATTGGTATAAGCATGGTGGACCGACCTAATACCCTAGGTTTTTAGTCTATAGTTAAATCCTCGGTTTAATTCGTTGTTCTTTAGTTTAAATCTTTAGTTCAGTTAATTCTTCTCTGATTTCATCTGAAGTAGCTAATTGATTGAATATTAATTTAGAAACTTTGTTTCCCTGTGGATTCGACCCTGCTTCCATTGACTACCATAGTTAGAGGACTGTAGGTTTATCTTTGATTAGGTGATACGACTAAATCCTATCAATGGTTTCGGGTAAGCATTCGTCTAGATGGTGTTGATTTAGAAAGCTTTATTTTCCCCTGTTAAGCACCAAATTCTCAAATGTCTCCACACCCTTACCTTTAGCCTTCATTAAAACCTTTATTAAGTCATCATGATTCTTGAAAAGAACTAATGTCTCACGTGATAGAGAGGGAGAAGATGTGCAAGCCTATGGTAGGATTTAGTCAACGGATTTGAGCCTTGAGGGATTATTGCAACCTTATAAACACATGAGAGAGCTTGAGCACGACTAAAGTGAGAGCTACCGTCCATATGACTGAGCCACGCTTGGGGGAGAACTTGTGGTAAGATTGGTTGCTTTTCCTTGTGCTATAAACTTTAAGATTGGATAATGTTTTGCATTTATGGATGAAAATGTTTGAACGGTCTTTGTTCTCTATCTTGGCATGCGTACTATTGTGGGGAGTCATTGAACTCTCACCCTTGTATTTTATTTGCATTGCTTGGGGACAAGCAATTGGACTAGCTTGGGGGAGTTTGATAAGCACTTTAGTGTGCTTAATCATGCATCATTTTTAGCGTCTTTGCATGTAGAATAGAGCATTTTAGTCTCGTATTGCATGGATTTTGTCAGCATTGCTTCATATTGTCGCTTCATTACCCGTTTATTTATTTTTGTATGATTTACAGGCTAACTAGCAGGTTTTTGAAGTATTTTGGTCATTGGAAGACTTTTCGTGGAGGCCTTGCCTTGGAAGTGCATAGAAGCAGGTCTATACGGTCGTGTTGTCTTACACACGGCCGTGTAGCCTTTTGATGAAGGAAGCAATGAAAGCTGTTGTTGTGACTGATTTGGCGTTCTGAAGAGGACACGGGCGTGTCCATATTGACAAGCCCGTGTTGGCTATTTTCTACGTTTGTGAAGACTTGACAATTTTGAAGAATAGGTCTACACAGCCGTGTCGTTTTGGACACGACCGAGTCGGACTGTATTCGGGTTTTTTCCCCGTTTTTTCGTCTTCATTTATGGGATATTATAAATAGGTTTTTGCATTTTTGCTTTGTATTAACTCGACACTTAGCATTCTAATTACTTAGTTTTGGTCTCTAAACACTCTCAAACTCTTAGTTTTTCATATTGACACTCTTATTGAAGATTCAATTGTTCATTCAATCCAAGTAATTTTCTTTTAATCTCTTTTCTCTATTTTCATTGCTTTATTAATCATGTTTAGTTTTATTAATCTCTTTTTCTTTGAATCCATGATTAGTGAGTAGTTCTTTATCTATGGTTTGGGCAAAAGTATGAATTAAGGGCTTAATTATGTTGTTCATGTAATTGAGTTTTCTATTGATTATTATGCATTGATCTTGGTGTTTTGACACCCTATGGTAGATCTTGATCACGTTTATGCTTGGGCTTTTAGATTTCAATTCCTCTTAATTGATTATCGAATTCTTTGTCATTCCCTTGAATTAACTAAATTTCTGAACCAAGAGATTGGGTAGAAATTAAGCGGATCCTTTGTATTAGGGGTTTTTCACGATTATTGAATCCATTAATCAATTGACTAGAGACCATTCAACAGAGGATATAATTGATCGATTAATTGCTTACTCTTGATGGCTATTCGAGAGAGGACTCGAGTGTTTTAGAGGAGAACTTAAATTGCATGATATTCGCCTGTGAACTATAATTGCATTGGTAGTTGTTGCCTAGCCCGAATTCATACGAGTAGCCCGAACTCTAGTGTTTTCCTTATTATATTTACTTCTCTTACTTGATTATCAGTTGTTATTCCTTAGCTAGTTGTTAGTTGTTAGTATATCAATCCTTCACACCCCCCAAATATCCTTCACTTAGGTAGTTTTAGACTTAATAGACCTTAGTCAATCCCTTTTTACTTGTGGTTCGACCTTGATTTGTCATTTCTACGTTCATAGTAGTTGCTCGTTAGGATTATAAATATTGTTTGTTTAGTTGTTAGTGCCTTAACTACACACTAAAAACCTCTTATCAGGTTTATTGGAGTGAGTAGCTAAAATTTTGGGTCATGTTTGGTTCATAAAGCTGGAATGGATTGGTATGGATTTACTACACTTATCTTCTCACTTCATATTCAAGCATTCATTACTTAGACAAACCATTGACCCATCATGAATCAAAACAATCTCCTCTTACCTCTTATTTTTGCCTTTTCACTCCTCATAGGCGCCCTCTCCAATGTATGTCTTACCGCTTCGGAGGTAGTCCGGGTTGTGGTGACCCTAGGTTCACTAAACATGTTACATGCAACTAAAGAAACTCTTCTTCATGACCCACACTGGTTCATATCTAGTCACCAATATTGACCGGTTCACAATTTTTATTTTAGTTTTATGATCATAATAAATTACATACTTACACTAGAATTATATTTCGATTTTCAAATTTTGTTATTCTTAATATTTTAATGTACTCTTTTGGAAAACGTTTAAATTAATAGTTTTGTTATGGTTTGGAATAAAAAGGGATTTGTGAAGTTTTCTTTCAAGATATTCTACAAATTTCACTTACCATGTTTTGCCCATCTAGATAACTATACATGTTTTTCTCACTTTTATTTGCGATATTTACCCTATTGTTGCAGTAATAAGGTTTCATAGTTTTTGAATATAAAAATTGTTGTTTATAATATATTATATTATCGCCTATTTTTACTAGTAGAGTTTTGTTGTGAAAATTACTTTAAAGTCGTCTATTTCTCATGTGAAGTTTAAATTGCATATATATTTAGAAGGGCACTCTTATTTCATATATCGATGGTTGAGTTTGTAGTGATATTTATAAAATCGTCAACTACTTCTCACTAAAGTATTCTTATCCCTTTAAGTGGAGGAAATGCCTTCGTGGTTATCTCTATTTAAGTTGATTTGGTTGTCGAATTTCGAATGTTGGCTTCTCCATTTTTTTTTTCTCTTTCTAAAAATATTTATGATGGATTATTGTATCAATTATTTTATTAATTGATGTATTCCTACTTCATTTGCAAAAGTATCTATAGTTGTTGTATAATTATTTTACCTTTAACATTTTACAATCTTTGTCGGATGCCAGTATGCTACTTTACTTCATAGTTCTTGTGTTTTCCAAAATAAAATGTATATTGATTTGGGTTATCAAATTTTATTTCGTACAATTGTTTAACTAAAAGCTATTGATTTGTGTTTCTTATCATTCCCTGTCAAGAGTATTTCTTTTGACCTCTTGTTTCCTTTCTAAGTTTCGAGGACGAAACTCTTTTAAGGGGGAGTGATTTTACACCCTGTAATTTCACTAAAAATTTCGTGCGTTAAACTATACTTCCTCCGTTACTAATTAAGTGACACATTTGCATAGTATTTATTATTCACAGTTTAGACTTTAATTAACTTTGGTAATTTATATTTTAGAAAAAACATAGTCATGTTGGATCTTGTTAGATTTGTCTCAATGTGAAGTTTTTTAATATCAACTTTTATAATTTTTACTTATTGATAATTGTAGATATTAATTTTTAAAATAATAAATTGGCAAACGTGAAAACATGAAATGTGTCACTTATTTAGAAACGGAGGAAGTATTAGTTTGCATTGTATTTATATATACTCTTATTGGTATTTTGAATTAGTTGTTTTACTTTATAAGTTAAAGCTTCGACAAGGCAATGTTATATATATTCGACTCTTGATTTTCATTTTGACATTATTTTAATTATTCTATTTATTTGTTGGAAAATGTTACTCTAAATAAACTTGTATTTTATTAGTTTAATTTTTATTTTTTTCCTAAATCAATATCTTCTTAAATTGATTATTTTCTATTTTCAATAAAATATTTTTTTTGGTTGAAATTAATATTATTTAGCTTTATTTATAATATTTTGAGTTTTAAGCATCGTTGTTCCTTTTAGCGAAAGTAATATTGCACGCATAAGATGCCTTGCTTAATTTTGGACCGATCATTTTCGTGTGACAAAGGATTGTTACAACACTTAAGGGGGCTTATTTTTCTAGACCTTTTGACTTTTGGGCGCTTGAATTATGCTCATAATCCCCACAATAAGTAGCGTTAAGTGCTCATCAACTCACTTAATTATTCCTTATGCTACAAGCCTTTCATTGCCTTGCTAACCCCCTGATCTTCTTCTCTTGTTTTTCACATGGCTGTAACAACCATTTACCAGCATATCAATCTTCTTTTAAACTCCAGAAACACTCTCTAAACACTCTCTAAAAACCCACACATAAAATCTGAATATTTGGGGGAAAAAGGAAGGTCTTAATGAAGGGGTGGAGCGTGGTTTCTTCTAAACCATTGAATTGGATTTTGCGACTGGGTTGCTGGGCAAATTGCTGCCTTGTTCTTCTATTTAATCTCCTCAAAACAACACTCATAATCTACCTTCAAGTGCTGCTGTAATACCGCTATTTTAAAGAGTATTTTATTAATTATGGTTATTAACTTAATTATATATTAAGTGAGCTTAAGTTTATTTAAAAGGAAGTTGGATTTGATTATAGAATTATTGAAAATTTAATTATATTTATTTAGTTGATAACGCTTTAATAAAATAATTTCAAACAATATTGAGTTCAATTCTTTTAACGAGTATGAGTTATTATCATTTTAAATGAAGTTGTATTGGTAATTAATTTATATTTTAAAGGGTAAATTGATGTACTTAACATATGTAAAGGGAAAGATTTTTAAGATAGTTAGACCAAATAAAATAGATAGGGAGATTAGATTGAAATAGAAAGACGAAATAAAAAGGAAAAAGAAAAAGAAAAAGAGAACAAAAGAGAGCAAGGGATTACGTTATTTGGTTTCTTCAACAAAGGGGAAGACATGGAGAGAAGGAGGAAAGGGAGAAGAGGGATTTCGGAGGGGAGATATGTTCGACTCCGGCGAGCCACCGACGACATCGATGAAGATGAACACACGCTCATGAAGGGAAGAGAGAAACAAAGCGACTAAGAGAAAGGAGCAAGAGCTCGTTCTAGTTTATTTTAGGGCGTCTAGGGCTCGTTTGAGGGGCGATTTGCAAGCTATTTTTCATACCTAGTCTTCCATAGTAGTGGGTAAGTTAAATTTCTTACCTTAATTTAAGTGTTATGAAGTTTATGAATTTAGGGTTTATGAATTGAAATTGAATTGGGGTTTTTGATTTTTAGAGTTTGGGTGTGGAATTTATTGAGTTTAATGTTCATTCATGAGTTTAATAGTTAGTTTAGAATAGTAGGAAGCTTGTTAATGTTCAAGTGAATATAGTGTGCTGTAATTATTACCAATTCAGTTTTGTACTTTGTGTTTTTGGGCAATTTCTGGGAATTTTAGCAAAAATACTACTTCCTCCGTCCCATATTACGTGAATTACTTCCTATATTTGTGCGTCTCATATTACTTGATACACTTCTAAAAATGGAATGGTCCTACACTAAAAATATAATTTTTATCATTTGCATTCTCTCTCTTTTAGCTTTTTATTTCACTTTTGCAATACACTCATGTCCCATATTTGTCCCACATTGTACTTTATGGATTTAAATAATACTAACAACTAACTACTCACAATAAAATAAATAAGTCAAATAGCACTCCTAAAACTTTGTGTTGGTCAAACTGTATCAAGCAATATGGGAGTATTTCATAAAAGTTGTTCGTATTAAAATTTTACTCAAGATAGGCTCAAGAAATGCTTGATTTGGACTTCGTAGGAGAAGTTATGCTCATTTTAAGTTTCTGCCCAAAATTCGTATTTTGTATAGTTGCTTTTAAAACTCTACATTTTTTATATAATTGTTTCATAATGAAATTTTTAGTATCCAAATTCTTTCATTTCTTTGTCTATAGTTATCCAGAGGGCCTAGCTAGCCCAACGGCAAGGAAAGTTTGGTCCATTCCCTAGGTTTATGGCTCTTCCTTCATGAAAGAAAAGGAAAAGAAAGGATTTGTTTAGAAAAGGAAATAGGAAAGATTTGAAAAAGGAAAAAGAAAGGATTTGATTTAAAGAAGGAAATAGAAAGGATTTGATTTTGAAATAGAAAAGAAAGGATTTATTTTAGAAAAGAAAGAAAGAAAATGTTTTATAAATTTTATTATTTTATTTGAAGGTTTTGGAAAGAAACTGATTTGTAGGATATATTTGATATATTCTACCCGCATATATGTTTGACGTTTCAGTATGAAATCTTGCTCAGCCAGTTTGGTTGATACTACGTGTCCGGTATATGCAGGTACATGAAGGTAATAGTATTGAAGAAGGTTCGATGATATATTATATGTATTGCGGTGAGGACGATCGACTTTGTAATATTATAGTTAATAGTCAAATTGTAATTAAATAAAAAGTGTTTGAGTTTGTTAAGTTTAGACTTGTTTGGGTTGCTGGATTTTGAGGATACAGGATTATGGGTCGGGCGCGAGTCCTAAGTTAAGTTTTAGGTGGTCCATATTACAAACGGAACTCTGCCGAATTTTCTCTATAAATTTAATATTAAATCTAGTTGTTTAAAGTGTTTTATGATCACTTAATATAGTTTATTATAGTTAGAGGTTTTAATATAGTCATTACAGTCTAAAAGTTTTAATAGGTTAAGGTTTTTGAGCTCCACACTCGTGGTGAGTGTGATGGTAACAGTCGGATTAGGTTTTTCGCTGCATTTAGATCTTAATTAGTTTGGTAGTAGATCCGGGTTGTTATAGCTGCAAACCGAGGGGTAAAGCAAGGGGACGATTAAGGCGCATTGTTGGACGGTTTTCTTTCCTTGTGTACTCTGTTTTCTCTCCTATTTTCCTATACGGTTCTCTTGCACTCCCCGCGACGATTAAGGTAACAATCGGTTTGCTTAGCTTGTTAGGATGAAAATTGTAGTCTTAGTAATGTTAGATTAGACATTACAATGTAAAATCATGTTTAGGATTTTTAATGTATTCTAATGTACGTATATGTGACGATCATGCTGAAATTTGAGTGTTTAAAATGTCGTATTTTGACGTGTGAGAATCGATATTATACTTGACGTTTGAGTAAATGAAAATCATGTAAGTTCTTCCTTAGATTTTTATTTATTAAAATGAAATGGAGTAAGTACAAGGTGTTGTTTGTTGTTGTTAACATTGCACAAAAATTTCAGCTTTGTTATCTTCTTATCACGCATGATTTCGAGGCGAGCATGACGGTTTCGGTTGGGTTGGGTTGGACTTGATTTTTTGTTGATTCATATGACATTTGGGCTTGAATATTAGCATTGAATGGGGTTGTATACTGCTGTTTTGGGCTTTCGAAAAGCTGTTGTGCACTGTGCGTATGGCTGATGTCCACTGTGCGTGGCTTCTGTGTGTTGTCCATGACAGCCGTGCGTAGCTGCTACAGCATTAGGTGATGTGTGTTACCCATGTTTTAAATTACCCTACTTCACAACATACTCCATGCTATGCTTACAACAAGTTTATGCATTTAATCTCAAGGCTTGTGAAGATATTTCTTTCTTATATGCAGCATATATGGAGGAATTTGTAAGACCTATGGAGCTATACTTTTTTTTAATATTACTCACAACATGTTTTATGGGCTTATTTAGGATGTCTGGAGTATTTTCTTCTTTAGTTTAGGGCATTTGTATAGACTCATTAAAGGCTTGTAAAGTAATACTTTTATTTTCATTTATTTATAGCATGTGTATGGTTTTAAATTAGTACTTGAGAAGAATTCATTCCTTATTTTTGACATGGTTATGGGTTGTTTTTAAGACTTGTGAAATGATTTTGGGGAAATTTAGATGTCTATTGAGAATTAAATGTGTTTTGGTGTACGACGCTAGTTAGAAATGCATGAGTTGACTTTGTAAGTACGTTAATACTTTGATTAGCTTGTCAGTGGGTTATTTAGTTTCGTATGAATTTATGTCATTTGAACCATGTTGTAAAATTAGTTATTGAGTTGTCGACGTCGTAATGCTCGGGGGAGAATAATATCCTTAGCATTACTTCGCCAAGAGTTATGTACGTAGGATATTGTGACTTGTCATAATTAACTTCGTACCCAAACTCAGATAACGCCTTTGTTGATTTGAAGAATAGTGTATTGTTTTAGTACATTTGATGGTTGGTTTTAATTGAGTTGAGTATCCTAAGGGACGACGTCCCAAAGGTAAAGAACATCCACTCCGAGAGGTCAGGAGACATCACGTTGGGTGTTACCCTGCATTGGAGATACCTAGGACTTGTTGTCGTCCGAGAGGTTGGGAGGTACTGCTTGTATTATCCCGCATTGGGAGTATGGCCATTCTTAGACACAGACGGTAGGGAACTTAACCCATATGCCGTTCTGGAGGTTGCGATCTGAATTTTCATGAGAAAGTGGGCTGCGGGTCACTAGCGTTCTCGCTCTCAATATTGATTTTATGTTTAATCACTATGGAGTTTATTATTCTGTTATTTGGATTATGTATGTTTTCTTGAGTTGTTAAATAGTTACTTGAATTATTTATTACCAAGCATGTTGCCAGCAAGTGTTTTGCTCTGTTAATTCCTTATTGTTATTTAGATTTCATGTCGTTGTTAATATAACGTTTATCCTAGCTTTACCTGGGATTACGTTTTGAATCCTCTATTGGGAAGGGAGAGTTGTTAGTTACTCCCCACCGATTGTGGATATTTGTTGAACATTTTGCAGATGTTGAAGTTTAGAGTTGTTACCGTTTGGACCGGAGTTGTGCGATCCGGCCTTGTGAGCTTCAGTGTAGTGCTTGTCATAGTGGACGAGCATTATGAGTTAGAAATTATGACCTCTGATCTTATGGGTCTTAAGCAGTAGTTTAGTTGTCTTTCAATGTTTAATAAGGTTATTTGGATAATGGTTTCATTATGGATTTTGAGTTTGGAACTCGTTAAATCTTGAGACGATGGAGATGAGGGTATGGGACCTCATTACTCTGTACATTTCTAGGTTTTGATTACATTATGCAATTGTTATGTATTAATATAGTTTTAATTTACCCTAGAGTGACATTTTCGTCTCGTTGGTATTTCCGCTACCACTGGTTTATCTTTTAGTTCATTTATTTAAGTTAAAGTATAGTTGGTAAGGACGGGATGTTACAATAACAACCTGAAGTTTAAGCAGGTTGAGTTTAAGGTTAATTATATTAAGTTATTCATATAAGATTTTAGGATTCCAAAGTTTCAGGTGAAAGAGAGTTACTTGGAATTTTTAGCTAGGATAAGATTTCATCTTGTTTTAACCCTTTAAGCGGATTAGAATACTTTCCAACATCATACGAGGACAAAAGTGGCTAAGAGCTATCATTTTTAGTGGTTAAGAAATCTTTGGGAACCAATAGATAAGTTAGAAAGTCCATAAGAGCCTTATTCCTTAAGATTATAAAAATGGTATAGACATCATTTTATTTGGTAACAATGAACTTCCAGTCAAAGAGCCTTTTAGGGTTAAATCTGAGCTCATACCCTAATTAAATTTGATATATGATATGTTTGGGATGTCTTAAGGTTAAAATGGTCATTTATTCCCAAAAACTATGTGGCTCAATAAGGTAAATTCCTTACTTAGTAAGGTCTAGCCAGCTGAAGTTAAAGCTCAGACCTATCCTCAAAGAAAACTCATTATCAGATGCTTGAGTGGCGATCTCTCGTGTATTCTTTCATGCATGAAATTCAACACCTTAAACTAACACCTCAAGCAAGAATCACCCAAAAAATCCATGAATCCGACCTTACCCGGAGGAGGTTTCCTCCCCCTACTGGTACCACTAGAAACCTGCTATAAATAGCAGTTTTGGGTTTTCTTTTCTTTTGACCCATTTCTTCTTCTAAAACACCTACTTTTTCTTACATAGATCTCTTCTAGACGTTCATACCTAGTTGTTCAAGCCTTTTTTCAAGCTTTTAAGCCTTGGAAAGGTGTATAAAACTACATAGAAACATCAAATAGGTTGTTGTAAATACAGTTTTGCATCCCTCTTGTGTGTAGCTTAGTTATTCATGATCTAAAACTTGTTTAATCTAATCCTTATCACCTTACTTACTCAAATGAAGTTGTATGAATTGGTGAGACATGTTTATTTCGTTACTCAGAGGTAATAGGAAACATAGTAAGTATTATTGATTTAAATCGAGGTATGAAATTAATGAAGAGTAGTCAATGGTTACTAACAATAATTGTTGTTGTTGTGACATTGATCATGGGGTTGAAGAGATCTAATGCAACTAGGGAGCTCTCGAAGTATTATATAACGGTGCAAGGAAATGGTTAAGTGTTTAATGTAACTTTTATGTTCAGCAAAACCTATTTAATGTCCATGTTTGTTGTGTTTGTATTTTGGTAGTTCGTAATATGGGCATAGATATGAATGTATTGTTATTGAAATTGTGTTTTGGTTGACTATGAATAGTATTTGTTTTGTCCTGCTAGTTTATGAACTGAAATAAAAAGTGGGCAAGGTATAGGTGGAGGAGCTAAATAGTAAAGCGAAAATGATTTGAAATGGTTATAGTGTGGGCCGGTGTGGTCGTATTGTGTAAGTGATAACTGGAGTATAAATTAAAATGAATTTTATCCGAAGCATGTACTTGCCAGCGATTTGTGTAAGGGGACATGAGCTACGTCAACCGTATATTTTTTAAGAAAGATTATCGTTTTCCAAGATTGATTTCCAAGTGATAAAACGATTTGAAATGAAAAATGTTTGTAAAGGGCTGAAGTAAGAGTTACGAGTTTTCCAATCATTGTGGATATTTTCTTTGTTTTCTATTTCTTTTGGTATTTGCAGGATTGTGTTGGAATCCAGAATCAAAATAAGAGCAAAGTTATTATATGGATTGTATATTGTGGATTAAAATCCTGAGATTTAAGTTTGTATATGAGGAGATTTTTTAGAATTAGTTATAATAAGATTTAATTCCTTTGCTTTCGGATTCAAGTTCCAATGACTCTGTAATTGAAGTATTATCTAAAGGATATTGTTTTGGGGCCTCATAACCCACAGGTCCAGTATCGTGTATTTAAGGTTCTTTCCGCTGCAAGTTTCATTTTAATTTATAAATTATTATCGGTTTGTTGTTGATTGAGGTTTAAGATTGCTAAGCGTGTTAAGCTAGCAGGTCGAGAGGCTGGGCTGTTACATTTATAATGAAGTGTTGTATCCTAGTGTTTTATAAAGTTTGTTTGCAACAACAAATGAATTAATTTCACGATTGAAGTATGCAGGAAAATTCCAAGTTTGAAATACTTTCTAACAATGAATATTAATTCATAAAATATGAAGTCGGAGGTTTGTTACTATTCTGAAGTGATTTTGACATGTGCATGATAAGATATTAAAAGAAAATAAAATTACGTGTATGCAATACAGGTTTTTAAGTATGAAATTTGGATAGATGATTTCTCAAAATAACCCATCTTTCTGTAATGACTTTGAATTTTTTTTCTCTCAAATCATTTCATGCAAAACTCCATTAAAAGGATTGTGCGTATGTTACTAATAAGATTAGTACTCAAACTTTTGGCTAACTCTTGTTCTTAGGACATGTCTCATGGTCGGAGGAAGTGTTTGAATGTTTTTGCATTGATGAAGTTATTAGATGAATGTTCGAAGAAATATTTTTCTCTTAAATGTTGTTCTAGTGTAGAACCTCAAAATGTAATTTTTTGTTTTTTTGGCAAATAAGTAATATTATAACAAAGGGGAATTACAAACCCCACCAACATATCAACAAGCTGCTATAGAAGTCCACACCTTCTAGGAAGGGTTTGACCACTAAAGCAAGCTAGACTATTGAATCAACAAGTTTCTCATACTAGGATTACACCTAGTAGCAATCTTAAAGATCTCTTCTCTATATAACTGATCTACAGATTTAGAGGAGCTTTTAAAGACCTTATCATTCCTAAACAACCACAAACTATAAATTGATTCCACAAATGCCACAGAATACACTCTAGCATGAGCAAATTTTGTCTTGCTCATACTAACAGCAAGTTGGAGCTCAACAGCAAAGGGGAGTACAGGCCTGTATACACCTAGTTTTCTCAGCACCTGCTTCCGCAGCTCAGAAGAAATAGAACACTCAAAGAAGAGATGATTATGAGTTAAATAAGAATTTCTAATTATTTTTCTAATATGTTATTTATGTAAAATTATTTTCAATTGTTAGAAATTATAGAACTTAATTTAATTGGTTTTGAGATTAATACCCTTTGATATAACTCGATTAATGTCTTGGTAATAGCTCGTATTCAGTCGACTAATAGTGTTTTTTGTTGGTTAATGTTCTTTAGAGCTACTTGGTCTTGTTCGTTACATTAATGCCTAACATATGATGTTGTAAGCCCATTAATAATAAAAAAAATAGTGATCAAAGATTAACGAATTAGTTGGGTCAACAACAAAGTGACAAATCCCGTCCTAACTAGCTAGTCTTTTAATAATTATGCTACTTTTAATATCCAACTTTTTCCTCATGAAAGAAATGCAGCTTAGTACTAGCAAAAGTACTTGTTAAGATTTTTCGAAATAATTTCATCAGTACAAGTATTATGCCAAGTTTATATTAGTCATATTACATCCTATTAATTATCCAAAAAAATCAAAGGGTAATGCCTCGCCTTCTTCCCATGAACCCCTCTCATTTGGAAATTGTCCTCGAGTTCTAGATTACTTTGAGAAAACTAATAGAGAAGATTAAATTTTATTGTTGTGGACGGATTTTTAGGACCTGCAATTGAAGATGTTGGATTGTACACACGATTCCCTCAGTAATTAGCATGATCTTTGTTGTTATGATTCATAAGGAATCTATAACCCTTATAAAAGGGAGCAAGGATTTACTGTTCATATGAACAGTGAAATGAGTCTCAAAATGTTAATTTTCACTGTTCATATGAACAGTACTTGAAAAGCTTTATTTTTGTTTCAGCGTTTTTTTAGCTGTTTCCTCCTCACATAGGAATAACAAATGCGATGGAAAGGTGAAAGAAACGTCTCATCTTTTCTCTCTCCTCAGTCTCTTTCATGGCTTCAAATGAACATTCTCTTCTTCTTTCATCTTCTTTCATTCTTTAGTTCTATATACTTATTATCTCTCATCTCTTGGTGATTTGGTTTTTTCTCTCTTCCAAAATCTGTAAATCAATTACTTTTTTCTCATGGGTTTCATTCATATTATTATTGAGAGATAGCGGAGATTCAACAAAAATCAACTGTAAGTTTTCTTTTTCTTCTTCCCTATTTTTCTCTTTTTTTATTTCTCTTTCACATAAATAGTTTTTCTAATTTAGTTCTTTGTTTATCAGTGATTGTAGTATTGCAACTCTCATGTCACTAACCCATTTGGGTCTTCGCTTTCCAGAGCAATAATGGAATTCATGGTAATTTTTTTATTTCTGTTTTTCACTTGTTACGCGTTTTGGAGTTAATTTTTTTATTGTTATCTTTTTCTCCAAATGTATAGTCTAAAACTCTAAATTTGTTTGGGAATGTTAAAAAAAAATAGACTTTGCCAACTGCAACTTATCGATCTGGAAGCTGAATTCAAGTTGTCCAAGTTTATGTTGTCTAAGTTTAAAGAAAAAGTCAAAATAAAAAATGCTGAAGAGATTAAGAAATAAAAATAGGAAAAGTTGTCAGAAAATACCAAGGCTTTAGCGTTTTTTCAAAATAAATACCAAGGAGTTGCGAAATGTGAAATAAATACCGATAAGTTATGTTTTTCTTAGAAATCCATACCAACTAACAAATATCCGTCTATTTTTTCGTCACTTTCTCACCCAAATTTAATTCACCTTAGAATTTTTGTTGTTCAAAGATGAAGTTGAATGGATTTCTGTTAGTTGGTATGGATTTCTAAGACGAAAAAATAGACGGATACTTGTTATTTGGTATGGATTTCTAAGAAAAACATAACTTGTTGGTATTTATTCTACATTTCGCAACTCCCTGATATTTATTTTGAAAAAGTGCTAAAATCTTGGTATTTTCTGACAATTTTTCCTAAAAAATACAAGGAAGAAGAGTTGTCTTGAATTGGAGGAGATTAGTGTTTGAACATCCTTGAGTAATAGGATTCTCAATTGCAGTTCTTATCTTCCCTCTCAAAACTTTCTCCAATTACTTTTTCACTTATGTTTACATTTATAGTTTTCATTTTTCTTGGTTAGATTGCGGAATGTGAATGGTGAATTTGCAACTACTTTGATAATCAGGTTTGTTCCCTTTTCTTATCTCTTCTTTTTTGAATATCCTAATATTTTCTTTCTTGTATAATTTTGGCCTTCGTTTCAATATTAATTCATTTTTCTTTGTGAATCATTTTTTTCTCAAAGTTTCTAGAAATCTATTGCTATTGAAATTATCACTTTGGTTAAGTTGATAACTTATCTATATCACTTTACTATACATCTTTGTTTTTTTGAGTTTCGAATCTTCTGGCATGTTATCTTAGATTAGTTTTTAGAGTGGATACAATTATATTGGCATGTATGCTTCTTGAATCTTGATCCCAATATTCAATCTTATTTTGTATTTCTTTTTTAGTATTCTAATTTATTGTTAACTGTATAGTATAGTTAGCTTGCGGGATCAATAATTAATTTGCAAATTATTGGAGTTTTTGTTGTGGTTAAATCGTCTCTAACAGTAACATGAATTTGGTTTATTGGACTTTGAAGGGGTGATGTGAAAATTGAAAAGTAAATTTAGATCATGTATTTTTTAAGGGGTTGAAAGAATAATGAAAGACCAAGTAAAAGCATCCATTGTAATAATAGAGATTGGAGAGATGAGGAAATGAAGAGTTTATCTGTTGTTTTTTTGGGTTGGAAAATTTTGAGAAGTGATCAAATCTTCTGTTTTGTTCTTTGCGTATACCTTTTATATCGATGTCTGCGGTCTACAAGACAAAAATGAGCAATCCAAATTTGTGAGTTACCATGTTTGAGCATTCATAACCCATCTCCACTAATATTTCCCTAGGTTATCTGATTTGAAACCCAAAATTATCTTCACAAAACACCAAAAATATGAGTTGTCAGATGTATTTGCCATTTCCTATAAAACCTAAACTGGCATCAGTTAGCTGAATCATGAAACTTTCAAATTGCTCGTTTTTTGATCTGGGTATTTATACATGGATAAGAACGATGTATTTGCATTGTTGGAATTTTGAGGGTATGTTCTTAGTTCTTGAGTTTATTGGCCAATGAAAGATCTTGTACTTTATCATTGATATTTAAGAATATCCAACAAATTATAAGACTTTCACCCAAAATTCATCAAACAAATCATACTTTCTTACTTATCTCTTCTTAAATTTTTCTTATTTTCATTGAATTTTTTATATGATAAAAAATTATAGGATGTGAAATTGTTTCTTAACTTCTAGATTGTGTCTCTCTTTTGCTTTATACCTGTTCACATCAAACTAAAGTGGATTTGGAATTTTTAATCCTTCATTTAGGTTGTATTTGTTGTTAGATCTTAGACATAGACAACATGTATTAAATTAGAAATCAAGAGGATGATCTCCAAACTACTCAACCCGAGTTTCCATTTTGGAAGAAGGAGGGGGGTATTTCTGCTCATAAGCCAATTACTTGATGTTGTATTAATTTAGTTCATACTATGTTTAACAATAAGGTATGTAATTTTAGTATAATTTGTGTGCTTCAAATTATGGGCGCTTTAATTTGTTGGATGAATATAATGTGAATCAATTTCCTTCTTTTACCTGCTTAGTTAGTTTCAAATTAATAACCTTGGTTTCCCATTTAGTTAGTTTATTAGCTGGATTTGGTTGTTGCTTTTTTATTTTCGTGATTTCTGATAATTCTTAGTAGTTTATACTTCATTTTTTTATCTACATATATCACCTGTGGAGTCACTGTCAAGGTGATGAGATATCAAGCACTGTCATCCCTATTTCAGGGAAGTCTTATCCCTCTTTTTTATCTTATATTTTTACCTGATGCATTTCATTTTTAATCTTTAACTCTATGTACCCTTAATTCAAGGAGGGAGATGACAGAGGAAAATTAAAGAGAAAGTAATGGCAGTCTTTTAGAGTCAATTGACAACTACAACAGACTGTCCACCAATGTTTAAAGTGTATTAATTTGATGCCATTGTGAAGGGAGCCATTGTACTTAAGGGTAAGAATGATAGTTGTTGGTAGACTCTAAAATTTCGAACTACTTACCCTCATTGAAATATACAAATATGGATTTCATTTTTCATTTAGCCATACACTTATTTGGAGCAAGATCTTTCCACAAATACATAGGAGGGAAAGGATGTCAAGATTTGTAGGGATATGTGGGAAGTTCAAGAAGACAAGAATGAAAACCAACATTACTTGGTATTTGGGTGTTTAGATTGGCGTATCAATAGATTTATCTAAGTAAATTGTAGGATAAACATCATTTTTAGAATACTTCTAAACTTAGGCTCTTGGTTATTGAATTTAATCATTGTATTTTGGTAGAGAAAGGCAGATGCTCATCTCTCCTATGCAAACATGCTGGTTGAACTTTTGTATATAAAAGATGGTCTCTTTTATATTGTTTGCTTTTTTTAAACTTACTAGAGCTTTTAACCTTGTTGTTCCTATCGTAGGTGGTAAGGAGGATCATGAAGGAGAAGGAAGAAGATGCAAGTTTGAATTTCATGATCATACTCCCTCCGTAACAAATTACTTGCGACAATGAAATATTTTATCGCTCATAAATATTACCGTTGTTGCAAGTAATTCGTTAAGGAGGGAATATATTTTGTTATGTATACCTCTCAGTTTTATCTTTATCTTATTGTATTTTGGGTAAGTTTTTACATTTTTATCACTTCAATAGGAGGTTCATGATAAAGAAAGTTTCTTGTGGATGGAAAATTTAGCGATGGGTGAACTTTTAATAAATTTGAAAATTACATTGTCTTAGATAACTAAATCATATTCCAAATGAGTTGAACAATTACATTGTCTTAGATAACTAAATCATAAAAGGCTGTAGCCTTTTATGAAATGAATTTATATTTTATCGAGACTTGTAAAACGTGAATCAGAGGTTGTTTGTAGTTTTTGCGGGATATGTCAAATATAAAGTGGAGTGTAAGAAAAGTTTATACTCATTACTGTATATGGGTTGTTTGTAGCTTGAGGGAGGGGTAGGTCCAGGAAGTTGCTTCCTTTTTTATCAATACAATTAAACTCTACACTGTGTGAGTTTTAATCGCTTTAGAGTGGGTTGTCGCTTTATCCAATGCTGCCTGAATATAGTCACATATGGGAAGTGCTTAGTTGCACAATAATCCGCAAGCTTTTCGAACCAAATTGGCTGAGATGTTCTTTCAATAATATAGAAATCATTGTCCTAAGATGTTATTATTAGTACTTTGCTTCACTAAAGCCTTTATTAACTACTTGAATAGTTTTTTCCCAATTCAGTGGGCTTTTTTTTATCTCCAACCCTAAGTGTAAACAATTCCTTCTACAATACTTTTAATGACATGCTTCAAACTATAAAGTGGATTTTTTTTAATAATATCTTACTCTTTTGTAAAAATTGTAATTATATAAATTGAGGAAGTTGACGGAATTACGACTTACAATGATGAAATCCCAAGAAACATCATATCCTCTTCGTCTTGCACTTTTCTCAAATACAATCTAAAAATTATTTATCTAATACAAAAAGAGAAAACTCGACCCAAAATTAGCTTTCTAAATAATTTTGCCAAACAAAATTTTACTACTTTGAGGGCTCGCGCGCGTTTACATAAGTTCCTAGGTGGTTTTGATAAGAAAATAGTTTATAAATTCCACAATTGACTATTTAAGACTAAAAAACACCATCTTATGAGACTTTTTTTAACATTTTTGATGAGTAATGTCATTGTATTGGGTTGCCCTTGTGATAAAACTTAATAGATGATTTGTATGGCTTATCAACAATTTAATATAAAGATGAAAATTTTGCGAAGTAACAACGACATTGAATTTAGTTGCTTCCGTCATCAATCTTCTGGGAAGGGATTATCTTTAAGCTTCTTATCTCGGAACTTCTCAACAAAATGTGGGAGTTGAGAGCAATACATTATAACTACTTCTCAAGCTCTTAGTTTTACAGCTTAATTTTCTATGAATTTTTGGACAAAATGAGTTTTATGAGTGTGTTATTTGATCAATGGAATTCCATCCAGGATGCTTGAAAAAACTATTCATTATGAAATTTTATTTTGAAAAGTCCCATTTCAGGATGTTATGTGTGTCTGTGAGTATATTTGTTATGATCATCATCAACATCACAAGGGTGCCAAATTTTTGAGATGAATTCGTAAGTGTGTCTTCGTCAGGTTCCCTTTTTTTTAAAAAAATTGGAAATTATTTTATTTAAAGACATAAAATGTTTTGTTTCCCGAGATGTAAAGTTCTTTAAAGACGGATTTTTGTTTTCCATAACAAAGCAATTGTAGTTACATAGGCTATCGGTTTTGATCATTTCATTATTAATGATGATGAGAGTTTTATTAGGCTTAGGTGTAGCATTGGTTCTAGTGGTTGAAAGATTTCTAGCTTGCGAGTACTGGGTAGCTTAAGGGGTTGTAAACTGCCCTAGAAGGAGTGCCTGAGTTGTGATTGATGTATAGCTTGAGAATGAGGTCAATAACGGAAGGAGAGTGCACAACGTGAAGTGTGGGCACTTAACAGATGTACATGAGGAGCAAGATATGCATGCAAATGTCTAGAGACTCACCAACTGAAGGGTAAGTTAGGCATAGTTCTAAAATTTCGTCGACGTGTCTTTGGGGTTGTTTGCTTACACTATTTTGTTGTTTGATTGCGTCATAAATTGTTATCTTCATCTCAAACACTCCTCAAGTGCCCCTTATTATTAGGGTAATTTGGTAATTAGACTCTTAGTAGTGTTTGTAAAGATATTTTGTATCTCTATATATATAGCATGCCAGGCAACCTAAACTGGTCAGCCAATCATTATTCTCAATACTCGTTCATGGTATCAAGAGCCTAGGTTTATTTTTTCCGCACAAAACCTAAGTTTTTTTTCTCTCTTTTATCCGAAACCCTAGCCACTTTGCTCGGCGTTTCTCCGGCGATCATCCACCATGTCCGCCGCCCAAACCACCAGCACTGCCGACACTTCTGTTGTCAGTCCTCGAACGCCGTTTCATCAGCGTTCTTCCGTCGTTGCCCCGCCAACGACCGACGTGCGCCACATCCAGACGCACGTGGCTCCGTTTCACGGCAGCCCGTACAGCGGCTCCTTTGCAGCCGCCCCCATCACTGCCGCCGCAACCAGTGGTGGCTACGCCTCCTCAGGCCAGTGGTCGCTTCCGCCACCACCCGCACTCCTAGGCGCGTCCGCTTCTCTCCCCGCCAGCCCTAGTTTGTTGCGCTCCATGTCCCGAAATCCTCTCGATTTCCCACCGGGTTTTGGCCCTCCTACGAGTGGTGGCAGCAGCCACCCACTCCCCTTTTCCGTGCCGTTTGTTCCTTCGTCTCTTCCGTCCGCGACTTCTTTTGCCCATCAAGATATCACCCGATATGTTACCATCAAATTAGCATCACCCGAAGATTATCTCATGTGGAAAACTCAGGTGACATGTTTTCTTTCCACGCATCAATTACTTGGTATTGTAGAAGGTTCAATTCCTGTTCCTTCTCCTACTTATGTTGATAATTTAGGTCAATCGTTGCCTAATCCACAGTTTTATGAGTATATGAGACTTGATCAGCAAATTAAACTGTGGTTATATGCATCGATTTCTCGTGATATTATGATGGATGTGCATGAGTTACGTACTGCTGTTGAGATTTGGAATAGGTTACAGACACGTTTTCTGCATGCTAGTATGGCCCGTTCTATGGAGTTAAAAGGTCGACTTAGTCATATGAAAAAAACTGATCAGCAGTCTATGGAAGTGTTTTTGCGTGATATTAAAATAATTGTTGATTCCTTAGCTGCTATTCAGTGTCCTGTCTCTCAGTATGATTTGGTTCAGTATACCTTGACCGCTCTGGATCAGGATCGTGATTATGATGCTCTTGTTACTATTTTGTCTCAATTTCAAACGTCTTTGTCGTTTGATGATCTTCGCCCTAAGCTTCTTCAGCATGAGCAACGCATTAAAGCTATGCGTGCTTATGCCGAGACGCCTACAGCTCATCAGGCCTTAGTTGCTGTTCAGTCTGGCCCTTCGGGTTCACAATCGTCCTCTTCGGGTGGTTCGAATTCTAAAGGTCAAGGGGGTGGTAAGAACAAAAACAGGAACAACAATCGTAACAAGGGTGGTCGTGGTAACAATGGAGGAAGCGGCAATGGAGGACAGGGTGGTCGTGGCAATGCAGGCCGCACTAATGGTATGGGTAATTTTCATGATGATTCGTATGTTAATTATTCTTGTGCCAATTATGTTGCTAATGATTTGTCTTCAACAGGAAGTAATCCATCTAACGGCAATTTAGCCAATACTCCTTCTTCCGATACTTGTGGTCTTTGTTGGTATCCAGGTCATCAAGCAGCCTATTGCCCTCAACGATTTAATCATAGTTTTGTACCTTCTTCTCCTGATGGTGTCACACGTGCCCTAGCTGCACTGTCTGTTGGTGGTGAAACAAATGACTCCGTTTGGTATCCAGATTCTGGAGCCGCCTCTCACATGACCTCCCAGGATGGTAAGCTATCTAACACTCTTCCTTACACTGGTTCGAGTTCTATTGTTGTTGGTGATGGCACACGACTTCCCATTAATAAACTTGGTAATTTGCTTCTGTCTTCCCCTAGTCGCCCCCTTCGCCTCACGAAGGTGTGTCATGTTCCCCAGTTAAAACATAATCTGATGTCTGTTCAAAAGTTATGTCAGGATAATTCTTGCATAGTTTGTTTTGACGAGTCTTCTGTTTGTATTAAGGACAAGACCACGGGGGCAGTTCTATTGCGGGGAATCAGTAGGAATGGTGTCTACCCTCTTCAGCCTTCGTTCCTAGAGTCAGAGTCGTCTTCTCGAGTTTGTTCAGAGTCTTCCCGAGCCTGTCCAGAGTCGTCTGTCCCTGCCCTCCTAGCCACCAAGGAGTCTGGAGATGTTTGGCATTCTCGCCTTGGTCATCCTTCTGCTAGAGTTTTAGGAAGTTTACGTTCACAAAACTTGATTTCATGTAATTCTAAGTTTCATGATGATTGTGTTCATTGCAAAGTAGGAAAGATACATCGTTTGCCTTTTGAGTCTGTGACTCATCGTGCCCCCTATCCCTTATATTTGATACATAGTGATCTTTGGCAATCGCCAGTTAAATCTAATCAGTTTTTTCAGTATTATGTGGTTTTTGTTGATGATTATTCACGTTTTTCTTGGCTATATCCACTTAAACTGAAATCTGATGTCTATTCGACCTTCTTAGCTTTTCAAAAACTTGTTGAGAATTTATTTAATTCCAAAATTAAATTTTTCCAAAGTGATGGTGGACGTGAGTTTGATAACACTCCTTTACTACAACATTTCTGTGATTCGGGAATTTATTTTCGAAAGTCTTGTGCTCGGACTCAAGCGCAGAATGGTGTTGCAGAAAGGAAACATCGCACCATTATCGAAATGGCACGTACTATGCTTATTCAATCTGAGTTGCCAACTCGATATTGGGTCGATGCATGTTATACGGCGGTTTATACGATAAACCGTCTTCCCAGTTCGGCATTGCAGGGTTCATCCCCGTTTGCTAAACTTTTTCATCGTCCCCCCTCCTATGCGTTTTTGAAATGTTTTGGTTGTGCCTGTTTTCCGTTGTTTTTAGATCCTAAAATCAATAAATTACAGGCTAAGTCGATTCAATGTGTTTTTATTGGATATGCATCAAACTATAAGGGTTATCGATGTCTTGATCCTGTTTCTGGCAAAATTTACACCAGTCGTCATGTCTTGTTTAGTGAACGGAAATTTCCATATCGTTACCTCGTGTCTAGCACATCCATTGGTCCGTCTTTGGACGAGTCTCTTGACCCCTTGGTTTGGTTCCCGAGTCTTCCTTTGTCTCGTGACCCACGGCCTGTGTCCTCGAGTCTCCCCTCCCCCGAGCCCGCCGCATTACGGGAGCACATGCAGCAACCCGCTGCCTGCTCACAGAATGCATGCGAGCCCGCGCCCGCAGGTTCCCGCGAGCATACGCAGCATCACGCTGTTTGCCCGCAGGTCCCATGCGAGCACGCAGAGCCCTCGCCCAGCAGCATCGAGCAGCTGCCGCGTCTCCCCCCCACTGCTGTTAGTCCGCAGCAGCCCCCTGCGTCCGCAGGAGGTCTGCTGCCCCCTTCCCCGTCACACGCCATCTCTCCTCATGGGTGTGACGTCCCCTCCCCGTCTAGTCTTGAGTCGTCCCCGCCTCCTATCGTCCCTCCCCCTAGGCGTCCTAGAAAGTCGTCTACGTGTGTCGATCCTACTAATGTTCATACCATGACCACGCGTCTAAAAGACGGAATCATTTCAACTAGGAATTTATTGGATTTAAAAACCGATGTTGTTGAGTCTGAACCGTCTAATTTTAAGCAAGCGTCTAAAGATTCACGTTGGCAACAAGACATGCGTGACGAGTATGAAGCATTAATTAAGAATGATACATGGGAACTTGTGCCTCGCAACAACAATAGAAACGCTCTTGGTTGTAAGTGGGTGTATAAGATTAAATATAATTCTGACGGTTCTGTGGAGCGGTTTAAGGCCAGACGTGTTGTTTTTGGTAATCATCAGCAGGCAGGTATTGACTACTTTGAAACCTTTAGTCCTGTCATTAAGCCCACTACTGTTCGCTTAGTTCTTACTCTTGCTGCTACTTTTAAATGGCCTATTCGTCAACTCGATGTTAAAAATGCTTTCCTTCATGGTTTCCTCAATGAGGAAGTCTATATGCGTCAGCCTCCTGGTTTTGAACACCCTTCTCAACCACATCATGTTTGTCGGTTACGAAAATCCATTTATGGTTTGAAGCAAGCTCCTCGAGCTTGGTTCTCTCGTTTCAGCAATTTTCTTCTCTCTATTGGTTTCAAGTGCAGCAGTTGTGACACCTCCATGTTCACTCTCAAACACAGTAGTCATATTATCATTCTCTTGCTATATGTTGATGATATTGTGCTTACAGGTAGTAGTTCCTCTTTGCTTCAGAAATTTATCAGTGTTCTCTCTGCCCAGTTTGCTATGAAGGATTTGGGTGATTTGCATTATTTCTTAGGCATTCAGGTTTTACGTACTCCTCAGGGTTTGCTTTTGTCTCAAAACAAATATGTAGTTGATCTTCTTCAGAAATTTCATCTTCATACTGTCAAACCCGTACGTACTCCTGTTGTCTCTCGTGTCACTCTTTCTCTCTTAGATGGTGAACTTCTTGCTGATCCCACAGATTATCGTAGTATGGTTGGTGCATTGCAATATTTGACTATGACTCGTCCTGATATTGCCTATGCTGTTAATTCGGTTTCTCAATTTATGCATGCGCCTCGTACTACTCACCTTCATGCTGTGAAAAGAATTTTCAGGTATCTGCAGGGAACTTCTGATTATGGGCTATTTCTTCATAGTACTGGCTCTCCTACTGTGACTGTTGCCTACTCTGATGCTGATTGGGCCGGGTGTCCTGACACTCGGCGTTCTACTACTGGTTATGCTATCTTCCTAGGGAAGAATTTGATCTCCTGGCGCTCTAAGAAGCAACCTACTGTTTCGAAGTCTTCTACTGAAGCTGAGTATCGTGCTGTTGCCTACACTGCGGCCGAAACAATTTGGATACGTCAATTGTTGGCTGATTTAGGGTATTTTCATCGACGGCCTACCATTCTCTATTGTGACAATGTTTCTGCTATGTATCTTACTGCCAATCCTGTTCATCATGATCGTAGTAAGCATATTGATGTTGATTATCATTTTGTTCGTGAGATGGTTGCTAAAGGTGGACTTCAGGTCAAGCACGTTCCGACACAGTTGCAGGTTGCTGATATTTTTACTAAGGGTCTTTCTTCTGAGTTGTTTTGTAAACATCGTTCCAATCTATCCGTGATTCCTCCCCGTAAAGATTGAGGGGGTGTATTAGGGTAATTTGGTAATTAGACTCTTAGTAGGGTTTGTAAAGATATTTTGTATCTCTATATATATAGCATGCCAGGCAACCTAAACAGGTCAGCCAATCATTATTCTCAATACTCGTTCACTTATCATATATTAGATTTTGTTAACTTGAATGTTTTTCTCTACTATTTATATAGTTTCTTGCAGCAATTAATTTAGGACATGAACTGCATTCAATCTATGAAGTTATGCAAGGTGCTAGTTAGCAGCAAGCTACGACAAGGGACATACTAACTCTCTAAGATAAGAACGTACAAAATGTAGATCCTTTCTCCAAGAAATGAAAGTAGCTTTATAATATAAAATGAAATACAGAAAAAAATGTTAAACAACTCATAACACATCTTGTTCTACCGAGAAATACAGGACTTATGGATCTATTATACAAATGACACTTACTCATGTTGCAAAAATGGTGATGATTTTCTCTTTCCTAGCAATTGTGACCGTGAAACTATGGGAGTGCACCAAACGAATGTACATAATGCAATTTTTCACTGTAATTTAGAGGACGAAGTTCACATGAAGGTGCATTCGGGTTTCTATCATTATCTAATCAATTTAGTGTATAAATTATAAAAGTAATATATGGTCTTTGACAGGCTCCTCGTTAGTCGTTAGCGGTTTACAAAGTTGTCAGTTATATTCCGCGAGTATGTTATACTAAATAAGCACTATGCGAAATGGAAGAGTTGATACTAACATGCTTGGGTATAGTTGGAATTATTATGAGAGATTATATTTAGTTTGGATTATGGATGTGAATTTTTACAAAAAAAATAAATAGAATTTGATATGTTCATTTTATATAGGCTTTTAGCCTCGTTTTCACTCTTGTTTTATACTCTTTTAGAGCTCTTTAAAGCTCTTTATTCTGAGATTTGATATGTTTGGGTATGTTTCATGTTTTTGAGCTTAAATTGTACAAATTAGGTGTCTAAGGCCTTTATCTGGCATTTGAGAGCATTATCCAGATAATATGGGCATTTGGAATACCCCAAAAGCAATTCTAGAGCTCTTGGGGAGAAAAGACGTAAAAAAGGAGCAAAAAGGCGCTCGCCCGCCCGCCCGGGCCCGAGAGAACTTTTTGAACCCTTTGAAGAATTGCCTAAGTTTGTGTCGCCCGGCCACCCGGGCGAAGTCCACCTGCGCGGGCTAAACTGCCCGCCTGTTACGAGAAACAAATGAATACCTCTGAAGGCCGCCCGCCCGGACGCCATCACCCGCCTGGCCGGGCGGTTTCTCGGAGGACCTTATTTTCCTCTTTTTATTTTATTTTGAACTTTGCCTATAAATATTGGATGTTAATTTCGATTGGTTATCTTAGTTTATCTTAGTTTTCGTATTAGCTTAGTTATAAACTCTTAGTTTTCTCTCAAGTTAATTTTGTTGAAACATTGCTCCCTTTCAATAAAGTAGTTTCCTTTCGCATAGATCTGGTAGTTATTCTTCCTTTACTTTTCATTGTTTTGAGTATTGCTTTCCTAGATATTAATTATGTCTTCCCTAATTATGGTTGCTTTCGTTTCAATAGTCATGTCTGAGTAGTTCCTTTTCTAGGGTTTGTAGGGATGGAAAGCCACGCTGTTTTATGATCTTGATTTGAATGTATTAGTATTACTTAGGTTGTGATTAAAGCAATTTAGTGTGATTTTTTTTTTATTCGTGATTTGTGTTAGTGGCCAATTTCATAAATTGCGTCTAGCAAATACTAGTATGACCCCATCGTAGGATTATTGGTAGAGGCTTAGAACACACTATTAATCCTGATTATGTGAGCGATTGTACTGCATATGTTGGATTATCAGCGTTATGACCCGATCGTAGGATTAACAGCTACTCTAATTGCTCGACTCTAGACCTAGGTATTGTTAGTCATTTGAACCCTTTTGACGGATACTTGCATGGTGGACCGAACTAGTACCCTGGGCTTTTTATTGTATTCACTGTTTTAATGATGACAAATAATGTTTTTAGACTTTATAATAAAATGTATACAAAACGTTCTTATCATTTTACGTGTTTGATTAATAATTAGTTTAAGTTTAACTTGTGGGGAAATTGTTAAGAGTTTAACCTAATCAAGTTATTTAAATTAATAATTATATTCATTCAAATAAATAATGTATTAGAATCGAGGTTTTTATTTAAGTTAGTTTTATTTTTCGTAGACTTAGGTTTATTGTTATACTTAGTATTTTCTTAGTATTTAATTTCGTAAATAATATTAGTTTTATATTTATTTCATGTATTTTGAAATAATTAGTTTATTTATAACTTATGGAGAAATGGTTATGAGCTTAACCTAATTAAGTTATTTAAACTAGTTGTTTATACACTCGATTATTATACATATGATGTTTGCTTCGAATAATCCTAATGTTGTTGAATATTAATTTGAATAAAATAAATTTCCATGATATTAGTAGTGTTAGTTTGTTAGTGTTGTACAGCATTGAACAAGTCAATATAAGCGTGCAACAAACCGTGTGTTATAAAAGAGGAAACAAATTCAAATTGTCCAGCCAGCTTGTTCCTGAAATCTAGGAAGTCAGTTCCTATAATCTAGGAAGCGCAGCAACCAACTATGTCCACGATTCTCTAACTACCAACATCATGCTACAAACATAGAGGGAGTGCTAACTGAACATGTAACAACCTAGCAACAACATGCTAATTATAAGAAAGGTGTAACAACAAACCACGTATACTCAGCAACAAACTGATTCAGCTGCAGTCGCTAAAATCAGGAGGATCTGACGGGAAGTTAGTCAGCTCCTGGAATCTAGGAAGCCTAACAAACTTCCTAGTCTTCACCTCAACAACTAACTAATTGTTGATTTGTTGGAGATTGTGGTTGTTGGCGGCGTGGACTGAGTAAGAGATAATCATGCACATAACAACCACTTGATGGGCTGATAATTGGGCTATATTCATGGACCCATAACCTCCTAGTGGAGCAAAATTAGGGCTGTTGATATCTCTTATAAATAGCACAAGAAAGTCAGAATGAAGACTAAGACTTTCCAGACTTTCAAGTTCAAATCTTTAGAAAGTTTTCATTATATTTACTTCTCTTCATAGCAAGAATATTGTATTTGCTTTTGAGTGTTGGGTGAGAGAAATTACAAGTGAGAAACTTGTGTAATCAAGAGAGAAAGATAAAGAGAAGACTTCGAGTGAAGTCAAGTGAGAAGACTTCTAGTGAGAACGTCACGTGTTCAGGGAGAATAGGGTGACTGCCTGACTGGGAACAGGGTCAAGTTCCTAGAGGAACAGAGTGAGAAGAGATTTATAATAGGTTGTACTGAGTTGTAAAAGATATTATAAATAAGAGAACGCAAGGTTTCTTCCTACAGAAGTTTGGAAGAATACCTTGTTAAAAGTATCTCTTTGTTTCCTACTCTTTGTTCCTGCTCTTTTTAGCTTATTCTCTTTTGTTTATTTAAAAGTTTTTATATTCCGCAAAAAGTGTTTAAAATCCCCTCAACTACAATTCACCCCCCCTCTTGTAGTTGATCTAGTGTTCATACTAAAATAACACTTTTATTATATGATTTAATCACCGTTTAGTCATTCTCATTAGTATTAGTTAATTAATTCATCCCTATTTTCTATCTGAAATAACTTTTTAGTTGAACATAAACTGTGAAAATTTGTCTCCATGTGGATTCGACCCGTACTTGCAAGGCTCTTCTAACAACAAACACTGCACACTTGCGGCATTAATTTTAAAACACATTAGAATTACCTTATATGCTCCAAAGAGGGATATAACGAATCTACTAGGATTAATTACTTAAAGAATTTTTTTTGGCAACACAACAACCGAGGGATCACGCTGTTAGAGTATAAGTGTATCAAACATGGCCCTAGACACTTTTGTACAAGAGAAAAATCTAAAACAATAAACAACATAGAGGATATTATAAATTATCGGCATGTCAACTGAAATTTGTCAAAGTTTGCACCACCAATTTCTAGTTCGTGTAACAGAGCACATAATGAAAAATATGTTATTCAATCAAGTTTGCAATTATTTAGATGATAAGTTTTTTAATCAACTAATAAATATAAAATGAAATATAAATTAAATGATTTAAGGTGGCCATTGTGTTTTGCTAAAAATAAACTAGATCTGTAATATAATAGTATTGTGTTTCACTTTAATCATTTAAGCCTATAGTCACACAATAACATCAACGATTGAATAATTGGAATTTGGATTTTGGAATTGGATTTTGGAATCATAAGATAATTAGAGTTTCAGTTGGACTAAGGAAGAAGAGGAAAAATTATATAAAAGGAGAGAGAAGGGTGAGGCGTCATAGCCCCTCGCTCCCTCTCTTTCTCCCTTGATCAATTTTTCTTCTTTCCTCCTCAAACATGAACCCTCCCTCCCTATAATCTTAATAGTTCATTAGTTAGCCTCACGGTTAAGAGGGGAGATCCAATCAATTGGTTGTGAACTTCGATAAAGAGGAATTTAACCTAGTAAAGACAATAAAATAATAACTTGGACTATTTTGAGAAGCAACCGTCTTAGATAGGTATTGGATAATTGATAGTTTGGACTTTTAAAAAATGTTTGGCCATATTCTGGAACACTGACTTTTTTCTGCTAAAAAAATGTGTAGGTAGTCATGATGTGAGAAGGCACAAGAGTCAATATTAAATTGGTCAAAATAAGGCAGCATGCTGGAAATAATGAAGAGAACTTCGTGGATGAGATTTTATAAGTAATACGGACACAAGGGTACTTAAAAAAGCCAATGGATTTTCTTGTGATTACCATTGTTTATTAAAAAATATAACCTTGTAATCTTAGTTATGAGATTACATTGAGGTAAGAATATAAAATCTTTGGGCTGCCCTCACATAAATTCACCACCCAAAGGCCCATTATCCTCCCAACCAAATGATCGGGTTGGGAACAGAACCTGAACCATGATAGGGAAGATGGAATGGTCGCCACTTGAGTCAGCCTCCTTTTTCTTGTGACTTCAATGAGACACCGAAAATCATATCATTTGTATTGAGGCTAGAGCTCTCAAAAGTTGACACCACACAACAACTCAACATGAACTGGATATGAAATAAGTGGGGTTGGTGTTGACTATTTTTGACACGTTTACTTAAACAAGTCAACACGATTTAGTTGTTTAATAAATGGTTATGGTTAGTATTGAGAATGTAAATACAAAAATGACATGATTTTATCTGTTTGACTTTAAAATATAGACATTCATAATATTAGAGTATTATATGAAGGTAAAAAATAGAATGTTTTTCCTTCATTATTCAAATCTCTATACAGGGAAACATTAGCCCCTAGTCTAACATGAAGTCATACAATGATGTACCCAAAATAGGTACGGAAAATTGATTCATCATCATAATTTTCTAAATCTTATGACTTATATGGGTTAAATTAGCTGACACGGATAATCGTTTAGTAAAAAGATTTGGGTTAGTGTCAAGGATCTCTGACACATTAAGTTGAAAGTGTCAGATTAATGCATTAATGCTAAGGTCTTTCAACCCTTTTTGTTTTACCAAAAATACCAAAACAACACGACACGAGCTATTTGATAGGTTTACGGTCTAGTAAAGAGTAAAGACCCCTACAACGACTACATGCACTCTATGATAGAGGGACATGAAAATTTTCTTATTGGATTAAAAAAGAATGGAAAGCAAACGATAAAAAATGTGTTGAAAATGAATTAGCAAAACAATGTGTCCCTTAAATCTTTGTGCAGTTTGAGGGTATTCATGACTTCTTGTACACGTGTAGGAATCGACATGACCAAAGTACTCATGGATCTATGTGGGTTCCTTTATCTCTGTAGTTTTGTGCATCAGTCTAGGGTGAGCAGGGCTAGTTCTGAGGGTAGGTCTCGAGTGTGATCGTCTAGGGCCCAATTCTTTAAGGGGCCTAAATTAAAAAATATGTCATATAGTAAAAAAATTTGCTTCTGTGTGGGGATACTCGGAGAATACCGAAAAAGAAAAGAAGAAAGAGAATATTTTAGGGACCTTTATTACTTTCTTTTTTCTTAAACTTTCACCTCCTACTTCTAATACTTTGCCAATCTCATGAACTTCTTCGTATATTCCTAATCATCTCACCTTTAATTCAAAGGTAAAACATTATTTTCCCCAAAAGGTTCAACAATTAATAGTAAATTTTTGTTCAATGTTTTCATTGAATAGCGATAAAGAATTATTATCTATAATTTGTACGGTACCACACTCCAATTCATATGAGTTTTAATCATCTAAAACAATTTTACTAAAAAAATATCCTCATCAAAAAGCTTTGAAAATCAATTGAAAAACTATTATCTATACTGAAATAGACCATTAAGACCAAAAGGTTTTAATTTAAAGTAAAAAGATTTTAGCTCATAATTTTATAATCGTTAAGGTTTTTACTTAAAAGCATAAGTGTTAAAATTTTAAAACTTTGAACCTTTAACCTTATCATTTTAATTTAAACACCATACGGTCTAACCATGTACTCATGGATAGACTGTCAAATATAATATAAGTCTGTGTATTAGTTTTGATATTTGATATCTTCTTGATTTTATTTTTAAGTGTTGTTGTTTCATTATAATATCTTTACACATTCTATTTTTTTCCAATATTTTTATTTTTTTGAACAATTTTCTTCCTTTCCGAATTCTTATTTTTCATATGGGTGTTTGCGTATTTTTTATGGACATATATAGTTTTCGCTTTTTGGTGATAAATGATGACCTTACCATGAGAAAGAAATTTTTTTTTATTCAATGATGATGGAGTTCAATACTTACGCAATTCTTCTAAGAAAAAGAAGTTATTGAAGAAATAAACTAAAGCGTACTAATACTACTATATGTCTAAAAGATAAATGCTATATTTGTTTTTGCATAGTTTCGAGATACAACTTCAAAAATTAATATCTAAAATAGATATATGGAAAAAAAATCTATATTTTGGGGCCCATTTTTTGATTTTGCGCCTAGGGCCCTGAAAATGTCAGGAACGGCACTGAGGGTGAGTACAGTGGATCTTCTCCGTATGAGATCTTTTCCCATACTCAGTGAATAGTTTTCTTCTCTTGAATTAATAGAGTAGGATGTGTTTAAATAAGAGACAACTATTGCGAAGTTGTAAATTTGGACTACTTCTACCTTTGCCTTCTTTCTACAACCAAAATACTTTTTTACAAAATTGTCATGATGGTTGTATGAGTGTTCATGGCGGGGAATGTGGCACCAAAGCTTTCTTCTTGGTGGAAACTTGAAAAGGCTACACTGGCTTCGGGGGTATTTTCAAGGAAAGTTCCTCTAATGCCTAAGTCAGTTCATGCATCTCAAGCTGACAACTTAAATGTTTGGGAGTAAATCTCAGTATATAAACTTGAGTATGAAAGTGGTAACATGAGAACTTACCATTTTCATGCATGTGCATAGGTATTGATAACGGAAATTTGAACATGCTTTAACCTAGGCTTTTCTTGGAGTTTTGGGCCTTTTTGGCTCACATAGGTTTGCTTAAGGAAACTCTTCATATTATCCGGTTGTATTTTTTTTGTATTCGACAAATTAGAAGAAAAGGGTTTATTTTCGCTATTTAGTGAAGTTGTGGGGGTTAAATAATATGTTTCCCCCGCTTCTTTTTACTCGCATCACTTTCTGAAAAAGGCAATTTTAAAGTACTTGCATCACTTTTTTTCATTCCTAATATGGTGACTTTTTTTTACTATGAAGTGGTTTGTGGGGCTAGTTGTTAATCGGGTCGTGGTGGCTGGCTGGTGGAATTGGTGGTTCGTGAATTGTGAGTGCAGACGTTGGTTGATTTACGGTGGCTAGGTTGGTGGATTTTTGCTGATTTGTGGTGGTGGATCGTTGGTGTTTGTGGGTGTGAATGTGGATGTTGGTGAGTTCGTTGTGGCTGGACTGGCGGATTGTTAGTGGTGCATCGGGGTGGATGTTGGTGGATTCGTGTGGCTGGGTATGCTACTTTATGGCGATGGTGGGGATTTGGATGGTGGTCAACACTGGTCTGTGGTAGTCAATGGTCTCACATTCCCTCTCCTAATTAAACTTAACCACATGCCCCTCTTTTAACTAATTACACTCTAAGAAGAAATGCTTAGGGATCTAAAAAAAATAAAAGTGATACGAGTAAAAAGAAACGGATAAAACAATAAAAACTTAAGAAGTCTATCAAGTTTGGGTAAAATAAAACAAAAAAAAAAGGTGTTTTCACAAGTTTCGTGTTCTAATTAGTTATCTTATGAATGAAAATATTTAAAAAAGAATATGAAGCAAAAAACGTGTTGAAAATGAATCAGCAAAACAGTGCATCCCCTAAAAAAAACCCAAACAGTTTAAAGGCGCAGCCTGGAAAGGGCTTCACTATAAAGCCACCGTGACTCCCTTTTGTCTTTTTCCCCGCCCTTTATTTTCTCAAAGTTACAGTCTTTCTTTCTCCATTCTCCATTCTCCATTCTCCATTCTCCTCCTATAAATAAAATTCAAAGATCCCCCTATAATTTTATCCATATTCAATCATACATACACAAATATAAAAACTTGACAAAATCTAAGTACAGAATTAACAACTTATTAAACCCTCTTTCATCGTTTTTTCTACCAACTTATTAAACCCTATCATCATCATCATCATCATCATCATCAAAAGAGAATTTGGTGGATGATAGGCGATTTAAGGAAGTGGACAAGAGCAGAGGACAAGTTGTTCGAGGAAGCTCTGGTGATATTTGGGGAAGAACAACAAGAAGATAATCGGTGGAAGAAGATTGCTGATCACTTACCAGGTAGGTCGGTGATTGAGATTAAAGAGCACTACAAAACCCTAATTCATGATGTCGATGAGATTGATTCTGGCCGAGTTGAACTCCCTTCTTACTCCGACGAGTTTGCCTCTTCTTGGTGGGTTAATGATTCAAAACCCAATCAGATTTCATTTGGTTCTGATCCTAATAAACCTAAACATAATGAAATTGACAGAAAAAAGGGTACTCCTTGGACTGAAGAAGAGCACAGGTTTTTATCACTATCCTTTCTTCTTTATCCCCCTTTCAATTTCCTTCCTAATTTGCTTCTTACGTTTATTTGATCTCTGTATTCTTCACTAGAAAATTATTTGGAAGTGTACCCATTCTCTCTTTTCGTTTGTTTCGTTGTATGCTTTTTTATTTTGAATAATATCTTGGAAAAAAATATATAAAAAACAAGTTCCTTAGCATTTGGCAACATATATGAAAAGGAGCGGAATCTTATAAGCTACCTAAAACTGAGAAGGTATTGATAAGGTGCTGAAATTAATAAGGGACGTAAATGTGCGAGTTTTTTGGTAAAATTGATTTAAAATGGTTACTGAAATTTGACATTAGATTTCAAAAATGAAAATTTAAGTCGATTTATTTTGACAGCTTAGAGACCGTCTAATTTTAAATTTAAATTAGGCAACTGTCTAAGGTTAATATTCTACAGAGAAATAAATAGTGTTAGGATATACTACCTCTGTTTCTTTTTGTAAGGAACATACTGAAATTCACACATACCAAGAAGTTTTGAGAGAAAAAAAAGGAATATGGTCTAAATAGGTGAAAGAAGGAATAGGGGGACAAAGTTGTAAACAAATGGAAAAAAAAATTCATTTAAAGCTGTGTTTCAATTAATATGACTATTTCTGAAAAGGAATATGTTCTTTATAAAAAGATACGGAGGAAGTAGTTAAATAGAATAGGTGTTAATACAATGTGGACTTAGTACTTAGTTATTTCAAAGTTAAAATTAGACCGCCTCTTTAAAACTTTGTGCTATTTCAAAAGGGTAGTTTTTTTTATGTTTCAATTTAAGTCACCTTATTTAGAAAATGTGTTATTTCAAATAGTTGTCAAACAATGCTAATCAGTTAAGCTAGCTTAAATATGTATACTCTTTATTGTTTAAGGTACCTTATTTGGGTTGCCAAACACACTAATTCTACTATAATTTCACCATGTGAATTTTATATCTTCTATAAAATTTTGCCCAAATGCCCAAGTGTCTCTTGCCTGGACAATCAAGCGGTTACGTTGCCATTGTAATTTGGTAGAAGTTTGGTTGGAAACTGATGGTGCTAAGGATGCCTATGAAATCAGGGTTTAAAACTAGTTGTTTTGGGTATGCCAGGTTGTATATTTAGGAAGAATAATAAGCTGGCAAGAAAGCTAATATGCTTTTCCATTTTAATATCTTTGCAACCTTAATCTCATTAGCTGGCGTACACGGATAGACACCTAATTTCAATGATATAATGGTGGGTAGTTCAGAAACAACAAATAAAGAAGAATGTATCTTTAATGAAACTTTCATCCTATAATTAGTTGTTGACTAGGTAGGAATAAGATTTGTTGGGTTAATGGTGCATTATATGACAGATTGATTTTGATCCAAAACAGGCTTTTCCTGATCGGGCTAGAGAAGTATGGCAAGGGTGATTGGAGGAGTATTTCGAGAAATGTGGTGGTTACAAGAACACCCACCCAGGTGGCTAGCCACGCACAGAAGTATTACCTTCGCCAAAACTCCGGCAAGAAAGAGAGGAAAAGATCAAGCATCCACGACATTACCACTGTCGCTGAGAAATCTGCTGCACAACCTGCTGTAGAACAGAATTGGATTACGCCTCCAGGAGGAACCACGTTCAGCTATCAGAATTTCGGTTTCCCGATGTAAATGCTTAGAAGACAATGGTTGGTGTTATCTAGTCTCATTGTACATATAAAGGAAGTTGTGTAGTTTGGTTCAGTTTTTGTTTCAAAGTTTTACTTTTTAAAGGGAAAACTGGAGTGGACTGGTTGGAGTACATATGAAGGCAGAGTGTTGGTGTTTATCTGTGAGTTGGAATGTTGATGTAGTGGCTTTCAGGGTAGTGAAAACACAAATTAAATAGACTTTATATGGTTGAAAATGATAGTTGAATAGTTGATACTTGATATAGTTGGATTGTAATCTTACTAAAGCAATCTGAGTTCGACATTAAATATCATACTTCCTCCGTTTTTTTTTAATCGCTACACTTTTCTTTCTAGGAAGTTTAAAATTAATTGTTACACTTTTCCTTTTTTCCCCTTATTAGTAACTTTTTCTCTCTATCTCTCTCCAATCACTTTTTTTTACACACTTTTCCTTACTCACCAAAGTTTTGCCTAGGAGTCCGTAAAATGAGAAGTGTAGCGATTAAAAAAAAACGGAGAAAGTATTTGTTTTATTTCTTGTCTTTGTATCTAACCTGAGGCTGATTTTGTATCTAATTTAATAACCCAACAAAGTAATTTAATCTAGGGTCGACTCACCATTCCATGCTTAATATGCATCTAAAAACAAATGAAAATTATTTTAAAGCATGCTTCGTGCTATATCCAATGGTACATCAATTATCAATTTTTAAATTGTGTATCGAAAATATAGTTTGCATATTACAATTATTTTTGGTTATTTAATAAAATTCTTAAAATCTATCTTTCATGTATTATTATACTTTCTCATATTACAATCTCATGGTTGTGCCGACCAAAAAAATGCAGATATGTTATGTTTGATATGCCTGTTATAATAACAAGTGAGAACTGGACAATCGTTTCTAAGCACATCTGAGATTCGTTTTCTTATAGGAAATTTATCGACCCACCATGAACATCAAGAGTTATTAAGATAGATCTAAAGGTAAGTTTTGACCCAGTCAATATACTTTAAAAAAGGTTACTTGATAAGTCTAGCAAATAAGGGCTCTAAGAGAACTATTTGCCATATACTAAAACTGATGAATTGCATACATCATGTATAAAAAAAATGGATACTAACGCTTTGTTTGGATAGCAAAGAATGAGGGAAACGAAGGGGAGGGAGAGAAGGGGAAGGGGAGGGAAGAGAAAGGGAGCGGGAAGGCGCCGTCCATTTTCCCTCCAAATATTTCCAATTTTAAAAGGATTATATTAAACAAAGAGGGAAGATGGATTCCTCTCTCTCATTTTCCCTTCCCTCCCCCCACCATTTATCCAAACAAGCGAAATTGTCCCCCTCCCTTTCTCTTCTCTTCCTCTCCTTCTATTTCTTCCCATCCAAACAACGTGTAAGTGAACTCTGGTAATGCTCACTGGATAGTGGCAAGGAACAGCCTTGAAGTATTGAGGTGATAAACTATGCGTAAAGGTTAAACTATGCTACTTGCCAAACAAAAGAAAATTAATATATATCACAGTCGAACCTCAACTTCACGCTGAATGATGGAACAGTAAGTTGGAAAGATTCCAAAGAGCATTGTTGTGATTGCAATATTGGAAATGAGTGCATTGTTGTAAGAAGTCATGGGTAAGCTAGATGTGGTTTCTAGTATTTCTATAGCTATTGAACTCGTTTTCAATTATAGTAAGCTAAACTAAAAGAAACAAAATCACATTACTAGTCCAAACACCTACTCAAAATATGACACCTAATTTAAGAAATTACGAGAAAATTGACATTTGATTTCAAAGTAAAACGAGAAATGCTAGGGATCTAACAGTTAGATGTGTGGAAGAAACGCCTATCGTAGTCACTCATGCAAGATTCTGAAGTCTGAACCCCAAAATACCTACAAGCATGCTCTCTAAAATCCCCAACCTCTTTCCCAAACTGATCAACAAACCCAATATCATCGACTGCCGTCTCCTCAAAGTTCAACCCTCTCATGCCAGTCTGCTGGTATGATTTGATAAATAACTTTTGAGTCTCAGGAACAAACAATAGGCAAAAGATGGCAAATCACAATGGATATAAATATACAATAACTTTGTCTGGCTACAACTTATTTTCTTGTGAAAATAATTCCAAGGATATCATGATCACAGTGGCATAAATTCAGCATGCATGTCTACTCTGAATTTAAGTTGCTACATATATCTCTCATCCTAACTACTTCCTCTGTTTTTTTAGTGACTACACTTTCCATTATATGAAGTTTAAAATTAGTGGCTACACTTCTACTCTTTTCCCTTATTAATAACTTTTTCTCTCTATCTCTCTCCTACCACTTTTTCTTACACACCTTTACTCACTCATCAAAACGGAAGAAGTATGTTTTTGTGGAGCCTTTTATTTCGTTGACACCACGAGTGAAGAGATATCTATCAGTGCATCGCATGATCTTGATTCTTGCACTTATTCAGCATAAATTCAGCCTGAATGTCTACACGAATGATATTGCACTTATTCTATGAGACCGTTCTCGATAGTTGCAAAGAGATGAATTAAAATATAATCGCAATTATAATTATTATTGTTGTTATTATTCCATTACTAAATAGGATCTTACAATTGTACAATTCAATTTTGTCGATATGATCTACACCTTATAATGATTCAACGTGGAATCAAATCGAATCCTGACACCTTGCAACAAAGAAAAAAACTAATAGATGAAATAGAAAGTTAGGCAAATATGAGTATATGACGGTAAAACAAACTTCTTTCTCCAAGAGTCATAGCCTCGTACCACATTCATACAACTACGCCAGTTTGCATAATCTCAGATCATGAACAAACCATACAACATGGATTAAGGAATCCCCAACAAGATTGTACTAGACGTCTTAGCAAACTATACAGACACACTGTTTCAGTTGAGTACATTGTACATTTATTTCTCAGGAAGCTACCGAAGAAACTGCAAGACTCTGAATCTGCTTCAATTTTTAGTGAGAATCTCCCTCGGTTTTCTGCAAATAAAAAGACACTTTAAGAAGATGTTCGATCAAACAAATGATCCTCTATACGAAAAAATAATGTTGTGGTAAAAGATTTCATCTTCCAGGACTAACTTTTTCTGGACCATTGACAACATAAACAGATTTCTTTGGGTTCAGAACTGAGAACATATTCGATGTCTTCATATCTTAAACTTAATTAGGATGCAAACATAGATGGAAGATGCTCTTCAAGAGAACATGAGAAGGACACGGTAGGATTTGGGAGCAATCCAGTTTTGACATGGTGAGTAATTATCACTAACCTGGGGCATGATGATAGCTAGTTTTTCTGTTATATGGACCATTTATTTGTGGTGAGAGAGGGAAATGACAGCGTATTGGTGGACATCGATTAACAGAAAAAATGAACACACATCAGCAAAAAAGTAGCAGAAAACAAAATGAACAATCACATTACTTCAGAATTTACGCAGAATACCCAACGACCTAAAGTTTCTTCTTTATCTTTCACATCAGCAGCTATAGCCTATCAGTCATAGAAAAGCACCAATTTCCTTTGGCTATTTGACCATTTGTATTGATCCAGTCCCATGTATGATTATGGAAAATTATTATTAAATGGCCACTGATAATCCCAGTCCCATTCGTGTACAATTATACCAGTTAACTTGATCTTCATATATGTGAAACACATATCAGACATCTATCTGTATAGCATAGCATTTAGTAATGTGTGGACTGTGGAGTAACATCTAAAAATAATCCGTTGAACATACTATAGCCCTAGAAACTCTTTATTTAAACGTCTTGCGTGCAAATTCTACCAATAGCTTCCCAACAAGTCTTGAGTCATGGTGCAAAAATACGGCCGTATAGGAACGGTTCGCCCAAGTTGGAATGGTTTTCAACTTTGGCGAACCGAAATTCAATCGATTCAAAAAGGTGGATTTAAAAAGCCCGATATTTTGGCCTTTTCACCCGTATCACCCGCGACAACAAGGGTTTGCCCGTTTTTTCCGCTACAAAACGTCACTTTGCAAGTTTTTTGCAAATCTTTTAAGAAAATTCTCGTTTTTACTTATACAGTAGCACCGATCTACCTCCAATGACGACTCAGACAAGAGAAAAGAAAGAACAGGCACCACCGCACTGTTGAACCCTATATAACTCCACTAAGATCTAAGAAAATTGAAGCAAAAAGACCAAAAAAAAAAGTCTAGAACTAAATTCCAGCGACATATGCGGTTGTCGCGACCAACGATACGTTCCGTTACCCCTTAACCGCGATCGTTCCCGTTTCCGAAACCTAAACCGTATTTTCGAACCATACTCTTGACAGTATAATGGTATATGGTCAAAAGTTTCATCAACCAGATTACAGTCAAATGGATAATGTTCCATATATATTATGATCTGAATAATTATGCTTTCAGTGACCACGACTAATCATCCTTCTAACTGTGGGCTTTATTTTAAGATGAGATTTCACAATTCACATGTAGAATAGCTTTAATCAGAACTTATAAGTAGCTAATATGGTCTAGTATCAGTATATAAAGAGGCCAGTTCAATTGAACATCTATATCTTACAGCACTGCTACAAAAAAGGCCCACAGTTGCACTTTTGATTGTTATAAATGACAATTGTTTTATGTAATGTATATGATGCTGAATGGAGCTGTCAGGCTCCTGTGATTCATAAACTCAAGAACCCATTGTTCAAATAACCTAATTCTAGCTCAGTACCCCTCTTCGCAGTCCCTTCGTCAAAGCCCAGTAAAAGAAAAAAAAAATTCTAATAATTAAACAAAGAAAAATTAAAAAGTCAAGTCATATGTGATCTCGGACAGTATATTGCAGAACAATAGATTTCGCTCCATTTAGAATTGAATAATCACATAAACTTTAGCTTGAAGCACTTGTCTTTAACTAATAGAAGCATCCCAGGAAAAGAGGAGGCGGGGTGGGGAAGACTAGCGGCCAATTCACTGTAAATCTGTTCGTGTATTGTAAAGAAGTATGAATGGCATACCGGCTGGGTTAACCCACCTGGATTAATCACTTCTGGCTATTATGATCCCATCTTTTTTTTCTTTTCATATTAAGTCATTGATCTTATATCTCAAAGAAGGGAGGTTTGCGTTCACTAGTCTGAAAGTCATCGCATCGAGTAAGGCAAGGGCCCATGGCAGTCAACTAATAGTGGTCTTTACCTCATTTACTTTAACAATATTTGGGGACAACGGGCTAAACGACCTCTCGACACTTACCCTGCCGTACCCAGAAAAGAGAAATTGAAGTTCAAAATCAATAGGTTCGAAGAGTGCAGTCTGCAGTGTTTGAAAAGGCGCCCCTGAGGTGCACTGAGGCGTTAAGGGTAAACGCTTAAACTGATCAAGGCAAGGCGTTTGTGGCTAGCCGCACTTGCACTTTTTTCCAGATTTTATTTCAGATTTCTTCGCATTATTTCTTAGGTGGGCCACTTCAATGAGATGCACCAAGGCGAACTGCGCCTAATGCTCCAGGAAATCTGATCGCCTTGGTGCATCTTGAGCTTTATCATACATTGGAAGAGTGACAGGTCCAGTGGAGATATTCAACACGAAAACTTCTCCAATCCTGGCTTCTATTAGCTGACATAAAAGACAAGGACTATTCGTTCTTTCTCTTGTTCAACTATCGATCTCTTTCCTTTCCTTGGTGCTTCCTTTCTCTTTGTGTTTTGGCCTCCAAACAAAGTTCGAATTCCCACACACGTCTAGGAGGTCAGCTACTTAGCTCTTGAAAGAAGAATGGAACAACAGCAAAACCTCGTACTGCAAGTTCAGTTCAAAAAAGGCTAAAAAAGTGGACAGTATGTATTCTGCATCCCCCTCATTCTGGAGTTGCTTAAACTGTTTTCTTTCAGCTATATAGAAAACGCGAGGTTGACTCAAGACGTCTGAAAAAATGTCACAGTCCCCTGAAATAGTGATGGTTTTAAGATTGCATTCCTATTTGCGGCTACTTCAATTAAGTAATTGGATGATAATAGAAACTACAATGTGATGAATCAAGCCAAGCCACACATTCAACACGTGTATTCCAGGCGCAACAAAGAGGGAAAGTAGAAAGAGCTTCTAGAAGGGAATATTCAGTGAATGTAAATATCAGAGTTTGTTAGAAAAAGAATGATGGGGTCAGAGTTAGTTAGAGAGGTCAGTATAATTAGAAGGGGGAAATAGAGAGAAGGTATGCAAGAATTTTGTGAGAAGTAATTTTGTAGTGAGAGAGCACTGAGTCTCGAATACTCAGCCTATCTTATTGGCTTTCAATCAAAATCCCATCACCTTCTGGAATACTTACTGGCATTCATATTTTGCTGTCCTATTTTATGTGTTACTAACCTTGAGTACAGGGAGTTCATTTCATACAAGTATACAACTACTCCATTAAAATGGGTCTTTCTGCAAAAACATTCCACATTCTTAATTATGAAAAGATGAGACTAGTAACAATTATTTTCGGAGTGGGAGTGAAAACCATAAAAAAATGATTTTACCATTAAAAAAAACACCGATGCGGTGCAATATACAAAGTAGAGAGTTTGAGAAGTAACAGAAGAGGTTTAACACATGGTAAGAAAATAAGGCCGCATCGTTCATATTGATCGTATTGCAAAGATTTTCAAATCTACCGAGCCCATACTACCCGCATTCTAAAGGTGTAAAAAACCGCATTTTAGACTGAATTAAGCAACATATTATGGTCTCGTCCGATACTTAGCGTTACGACAACTGTGTCAACTCCATTACAATGACCATTACCGCGACTACCTTTTGGAAGCATGGTTTGACTCCCATAGTTCCATGAACTTTCTCACCGGTGGTGAAACACTCCTCCGACATTTTGCTTGCTTTGCTAAATCTAGAAGATTTGGACCTACACGTGGCATAGCCGCATTCGCATTCGCATTCCCGTTCCTTCCGTGTGAAGTTAGAGGAAAAGATTTACGGAGCAATTGGAATGGTATGGAGATAAGGTAAAAAAATCAAGAGTTCACGATACTACAAGAAGTTTCCAATTTACTTACAAGTGCTTAACCTAAATGATACGTATGGCGGCATGGGTGGGTGTCATTGCGCTTGACAACTTATAGAGTTCACATCAAGAAGGTAGGTAAGGATACCTAACCCTATCTACTCAGTTTAGTTCTCAGTAAAGCTCTCAAAGGAGCTTGGTCATCTAGCTCAATAAAAGGCTATGGCTCATTAGAACCATGATGTATGCCGTGGTGTGTTCTTAAGAAAGGATATTACACAAGCGGTTAGCATAGTGAATTGGTACATCGCCCCAAAAAGCAACGTTCGGTCATTAGGACATTGTGAAGAGGTTGAATGCTACCTCAAAAGCATGGCACAAGAAAGGGTCGTTGGGAAGTTGTGAAGGGTTTTAAGAGTACCTCAAGAGTTTGGCACACATGCCAAAAAAGAAGAAGATGGTGGCTTATGTGATTTAGATTGTCTCCTTAGACTTCGATGTCCAAAATTCTACTTCCGAGCATTTTTTTTGTACGACATTGATTTGAAAATCATCGCTGAAAGATGTAGTAGCTCTTCAACTACGGAGGCCTTCTCTTCTCCGCGCCTGCTCACGCTTCGCTGTGGTCAGAAGGCAAGCAAGATTATTAAAAGACTAGGATTTACCAATTGAATCAGAGTCGAAGCTTCGGGGTTCTCCGGTGGAAGATAAGGACAAAAACTTGACTTTACTAAACAAGCGAGAAAAGCCCTTTCTATCTTAAAAGCCTAAAGCCCTTGTTGAAAACTAAAGCGGCATCCAGATTGTCATCAAAAGTGGGATCTCATCTTCCAATGTAGGCAGACCATGTTCTCCTTTGCAATATAAAGGAAAGTGGTTCGAAGAGTTCAAGTTAGTAGGAGCCGCTCATGCCTAAGCTTGGTGTCTATGAGACTATGAGTAGTCCATGAGTCGTTGCAAAAGCGGTACCTTAAACAAAAATTTGGCAAAGATGGAGAGACTTTGATGTCCAAAAATTTACTTATGGTCATATTTTTGAATTTTGATGGTACAATCGTGACTTGAAACTGAGTTCATAGTCATTATCGAGGATTTCAAAGAAGCAAAGTGATTAAAGGGTTACTCGGAGAATCACAAGCTTGGTGTTTGTGTTTAGTACACATTCCGAAAGTGAACCAAGCACATAAGAGTAAGTGCAACTTTAGGATGTGATTGCCAAAAAAAAGCTATCTTTGATGAAAATTGCGAGCGAGGAGAATCTCTCCCACGTGTTCACAAGTCGACACCCAAAGTTCACTTAGTTGACCTCTCTCCGTGTTCGACATGTGTGTCCCGGAAGGGGTTGGAGTTCAAGATTTTGTATGTATGAAGAAATATGGAGAATTCAAGTTAAGGTGGAAAATTGTTATTGAGAAGAAGGAAATAAGGGAAGAAGAGGTCCGGCAAGAGCGGGTGAAAAAGGGGCCTCGACATGCATCTCGAGGGAAGAAGTTGTTGCCTCCATTTTATACTAGTATCAGAGAGAGCGAACCTAACCTATTTTCTGCTTGGCTCTATTTTGGTTAACCTAGCAAGTTTAGGAAGCCATATATAAGGTCTTTCGAAACCATTTGAAACCCTATAACACACCTAAGAATTACCTTCTTTCTCTCCTCTCCTTTCTCCCTCCATTGTAATATTTTCCTCCATTGAAGTTGAAATACAAAGCTATAAGCTCCAAAGGATGGATGTACTTTCTCTCCTTCTCTCCCTCCATTGTAATATTCTCCTCCATTGAAGTTGAAATACTTAAGCTCCAAAGGATGGATTTAGGTCACATTTGACCCATCCATGATAAATTTTTGTATTGCTCTTCTCTATTGATTCCACTTTCATTTCAAATTCTAACATTTAATGTTTGGTCGTAAGCAATCACCAAGCCTTAACAAGTTTATAAAGGTGGATATAGTTCTCTAAAGAATGAAAATAGAATGCCATTTTACCTCCATATTCATTATATATATCTTTCTCTTCTCCCCTCCATTACATGCCCAACATCTTCATTTTTTAAATCTTTCACAAACATTTCTTATAAGAAACCAAATGAACCTTAAGAAGAATATAATACACAGAAAATATTTTGCATCCAATCAAACCAAGCCATACGAAAAACTATTAAACACGTGATCGATGAGGATAGTAATTGATATCAACTAATAAAAGGCAAAGGTGGCGCAATAAAATGCAATGAATTTGTAGATAGTGGACATCAAGTTCCACATAAAGATTAATGTGTTAAGAGAGAAGTGCAAAGGTTAGAATGTGTGAATACCTTCTGAGAAGCTTCTTTATCTTTTAGAGCTTTCTCCTTTTCAGCCTTCAGTTTCAGCTTCTCTAACCTCTCCCTCTCCATTTTCTACAAAGCAATTGCATATTTAAGATTAATAACCAACAGTAAAATAAGAACAGACTCTGAAAGAGTGAGGAAGACCTGGATGTAGACGGTTTCCTTAGCACGCTCCTCTTCGCTGAGAACACGGCCTCCTTTGGCATCACTTGAATAGCGACACAAAAGCGAAGCCCTGGGTGCAGCTCCCTCCATCACACGACGAATTGATGAACCACTTACAACACCTGCTACGGATCTCATTGCCATCATTCACGATTCACGATTCACGATCTCTTCTTTCCCCGTCTCTCTCAATGGTTGTTTATTTGAAATACGACTCTTCTAGGCCTTCACTTTCGATGTAAAAGTAAACACCTCAAAATAAATACTAGTAGTAATAAACATACCTGAAAGAAAATGACACATCTTTGGCAGTTGGCACTACCGGACAACGGTTAGCGGCTACATGTCTACATGAATATGGCCAGGGATGTCAATGGGCTAAATTTGGGCCGGTTGGTACTAGATCCGGATTCATGTCCCGAGTCTTGGACCCAAATTCAGACCGTATCTAACCATTTTCGAAAAACAAGATCTAGACCCAGATTCAGCAGTACCGTGGATCTGCGGATTTGGATTTGGTTCTTCAATTATTTTCAATTCTTTAAAACCTTGTTAATCACTAATTTATTATAACGTTAAAAATATCAATTATGCACCACTACATTTGTTAAAAGCATTGTTGCTCCAACTGTCTTCTGCTATCAAACTACGAAAAGCATTTTAGCTGCTTTTCAACATTAGGAGTAGCTTATAAGAGCACGAATCACAGATCAAAAGTATTTTAGTTATCAACATCCCAACTTTTCAATTTCCATTTTTCAAAAGCATTCAATGTATTAACATTAATGACTGCTTAACGTATTTCCAACATTCAAAAGTGATAATACGGTGGCAAGTCGTGGATGAATCAGGTGGCGATGTCAGCGATGGTGGGTCGGATAACGAGTGAGATTGAGGAGTTGATGACTAGTGGAGTGGAGAGAGGCATTGAGAGCTTGAGAGACATTGTTTCTCTATTAGGATTAAGAGTAGTGCTTCTCTAAATAAAAAAATACGGATCCTCGGGTCGGATCTGGATCTTAAGCTTGAGATCCAGATTCGGATTCGTTTTTAGGAGAGAGATCCAAATCCGACCTAGATCCGACGAGTCTATAATTTGAAGGGTCCGTGAATCTGGAGCAGGTCTAGATCCACTGCCATCCCTAATTATGGCATGTTCTTTTGGGCCTTTTGGCCTACAAATAATTTAAATTAATTTTATTTCAGTTCAGTCTTATTAATTTCAGTTCAGTTCTATTTCAACTTATTATTAACATTTTTATTATCACTTATTATTAATAATATTATCATTATTATTATCAGTATTAGTATTATTGTCATTCAACATTCAGATGAACATCAATCAGAATTTGAATGAACATCAATTCATATACAATCCAAATTAACATAAATCTAATAAGTTCAATATTTATACAAAAATATATACAAATCACAAATTAATATATTCAATGAACATTCAGCTTGGTTCATGTAGTATTGATATCTCTCGTGTTTTAGATTGTGTGCTTAACCCTGTTTTAGTCCCACATTGTAGGTTATCATTTTCTTCTCGTGCCTATTGTTTGATTGCTTGAGGACAAGCAACTGTTTAGCTTGGGGGAGTTTAATAAGTCATTTGTATATAGGTCTTTCATGATGCATTTAGTTACATTTTAGGATCATTTAGTTGCATCTTAGTCCATAATTGCATATAATTACTTAAGTTGAGAAAATATTACTCTTGTGTGTGTTTTCGGTGTTTTTGATAGTTTTATGTATTGAGAACACAATTAGAGTATTGTTGGACAAGCTTAAGCATGAGAAGCATCTAGGAATGAGCTAAGTCAATTGAGAAATCCAAAGGGGATCTTCGAGTTAGATTGCAATCCAAACATAGCGGAAACATATTAAAAGAAACATGAAAATCGAGTCATGTGCACTCTTTTGATCATAACTCATTTTCCAGATATCGGAATTGAGTGATTCTAGTGGGGTTGGAAACTAGACTTAACGGTATATCACACGCCCCGATAAGACTTCTAGTTTGTGAGATATGGTCTTTGCAAGTTGACGCTGTTTTGCAGGATGAAAACCCGCGTACGCGGGCTATTCCGTGTAGCTTATAGTCGAATAAGGCCTTATCTTTTGACGAATTTGGCTCTATTTTTCTAGTTGTTTTAGGATATAGAAAGGTATAAATACTAAGGGAATATTATTATTTTCTATTTTATTTTCCATCATTAATTCATTTTAGATTAGAATTCTTTTTCTCTCAATTAGTTAAGAACCCTAGTTTTGCTTTTTTCCGAATTTACATTGAATTTTCAATAGAAGCTTTGATTTTGCAAGATTGGTTCTACAATTGGTATTATTTATCTTCTTTTCTTATTTCTATTCAATCCTTGATTATTAATTCATGTCTGCTTATTTAATTATGAATATGTTTTCCCCAATTATGATTGAGTAGTCTATTTCTAGGGTTTGAGGGGATCCATGATCAATTATGAAGGGTTGTTTATAAAGTATATTTTTTTATTGATGTATGTTGATTCCTATTGAATGTTCTTATATCTATTCAATTCAATTTGACCAGATTTGATTGTTATAGTATTGCAATATGAGGTTATGCGTCGAGAGGTATAAACTTGATATTAAGGCTAGTTTCAATAGGTAGAATTGATATTAATAAATTGCGAGAGCCTGTTAGTATCGTTCTATGGTTGATTTCGATTCGGGAGAGCAAATCAACTTATTCAACTACATTATTAATTATTGACTATTATGTTTCATCCCGAAATATTGTTCATTAGTGAACCTATGCCCTAGACTCTTTATTATTGATATTCTTGATTTAGTTATAGTCTAGTTTAGTATAATTACCCACAACATTGGTTCCTTATAATCTAAATTTGACTGACAATTAGGAAAGGAACACTGTTTCTCCGTGGATTCGACCCTTTTTCCCTGACTAATATTTGTTAAAGGACTTTAGGATTACTTTTGATAAGGTGATACGACTTTAGCCTGTCAAAATTTGGCGTCGTTGCCGGGAAACGGTTTAGTTCCATTTTCTTTAATTGTTTTAGAGTATAGATTATATACTCTCGTCTCAAAGAATACTTGTTCTTTGGGATAAAATCTCTTAATTGTTTGTTCTTTAGTTCTTTTATGCGCAGGAGCTTGAGTTCAAATTGCCTGCCATTTGATCCTGAAATTGAAAGATCCTTTCATAGACAGAAGAACTTCTTCAGACAGTTGCGAGATAATTCAGGGGAAGATAATCCCTTGGATTCTGACTCTGATTCTAGCATCATTGTTTCTAATACTCCACAAGAATCAGAGATGGCTCGGAGACTTAATGACTTTTCCCAGACCTCGTTGGCTGAACTTCCCAAGAGCAATCAAATGCCTGAAATCAAAGCTGTTAATTTCGAGATCAAACCTGCATTGTTAAACATGATCGAAAGAAAATTTTTTGGTGGTGGACCTAATGAAAACCCTAATCTCCATTATCAGGATTTCCTGCCAATATTATTCTACTATTAAGCAGTAGGGAGTGACACAAGATCAGATTCGGGAGATTCTTTTCCCATTTTCACTTCGAGACAAGGCAAATATGTGGTACAATGGGATTAATAGAGCCACTCTTGGGATCAAAGATTGATATACCTTGGCCCTAGCTTTATACAGAAAGTACTACCCTCCAGAGAAGACTGCTAGGTTGCGTAGTCATTTCACAAATTTCACCCAAGGTAATGATGAATCTTTACATGACGTGTGGGAAAGATTCAAAGATCTTCATAGAGAATGTCCCCATTATGGTTTATAGAAATGGTTCCTAGTTCAGGGATTTTACAATGGTTTGGGGAACAACTCAAGTCTTGTCCTTGACTCTGCAGCAAATGGGAGATTCATGAAACTATAAATTGATGATGCACATGATTTGATCGAGGAGATGGCTATTCAAAGCTCTCAATATGGCAACCCTCGCGGACTAGCTAACAAGGGTGGGAAGCATGAAATTGATTCTATATCGCTATTGGTTGCACAGATGAATGCCATAAGCAATAAGCTAGACAATATGCAACTCTCTTTTCCCGCAAGTGTTGCTGCTTTGGGTACTACATCTGAAATCTTATGTGAAAATTGTTGGAGTATAGTTTGTTCTGTTGATAGGATTGAAAGGCATTAACTTGTTCGAGCGAACTCCTACACTCCTGTGACCAATGTCCTATAAGAGCACTAATGTCCTAAATCCTCCTGCACCACAAGCACAACAACTAAACTAGAGGTATCACCAACCACCTTCTCAACATCCTCCTGGTTTCTCTAGACCACCATTTAATCCATCTCAACAAGCACCTCCTGCCGATCCCATGATGGTTGAGATGAGAAATATGTTGTTGCAGATGCAAAAAGATAGACAAGTTGAGAAGGCACAGATTGAGTCTATTCTAGCTCACAATAAGATGTTGGAGAACCAGTTGGCACAATAAGCCACTTCAAACTATAATAGACAATAAGGTGCTCTCCCAACACAACATGTTCACCCAACAAATTCTGTAAGCGCCATCACTCTATACCTTACTGAAGAATTGAGGAATGCAATGCTTTTTTACAAAATAAATCTCCACCAAAATTAAAAGATCCTGGTAGTTTCTCTATACCTTGTCACATTGGTAGATTATTCATTGATAAGGCGTTATGTGATTTAGGTGCTACTGTGAGTGTTATGCCACTATCTGTCGCCTCGAAATTAAATACGGGTAGTCTGAAAGTTACCAACATTACTCTGAAAATGGCTGACCGTTCTGTTAAATACCCCCTAGGTGTCTAGAGGATGTGGTCGTTAGAGTAGGTAAAAATTTTATTCCCGTAGATTTTGTTGTGCTTGATATGGAGGAAGATAACCAAATTCCAATCATTTTGGGTAGGTCGTTCCTTCATACTGCAGGTGCAATAATTGATGTGAAAAATGGTAAGCTTACACTGTCTTTAGGAGATGATGAGGTCACTTTTAATCTAAGCACCGCTTTGAAAAGTCCTATGCTAGAGGAAAAGTGCTATAGTTTTGATGTGGTTGACGTGATTTGTCATGATAACATGCCCCAAGCTCTCTATGGAGATCCCTTGGAGGCGGAACTTTGTCTTGATTCTTCCACAGGCGATGACAATAGTTGGAGAAATGAGTTGGATGTTATTGAGAAGGCTCTAGCTAGGAAAGAGTTTGACTTTGATGAAAGCCAAAAGGTAAAGAGGTTAGTTCGATCTCCGTGCAATATTGAGGTAAAGAAACCCGAACTTAAAGCTCTTCCCTCTAACTTGAAGGATGTCTTTTTAGATGAATATGAGTTAAAACCTATGATTGTCAGTGATGCACTCGATGATAGCCAACTCTTCCAACCTTTGGTTGTTCAAAAAAAATCATTAGAAGGCTATAGATTATCGTAATAATGATGTGAAGGGTATTGGCCTCGAATTTTGTATGCATAAGATACACATTGAGGATTATCATAAGTCTTGCATCCAACCGCTAAGGAGACTAAGTCGAAACATGCAGGAAATGTTTAAGAGAGAGGTAAATGGTCCTGCGGGACCTTTATAAACCAGCACTTTTCGGGAGGCAACCCGAATTTCTAACTATTCTTTTCAATTTTTATTTTAGATTTTGAATTCATTTGCATTCGTTTTTTTTAGTTTAATTAGTTTCTTTTCGTATTTTGTTTTAGATTTTGAATTAACTTGAATTCATTTTGTTTTATTTACTGTCTTATTTTAGTTTTGAATTCACTTGAATTCAATTTTTTTAAAGTCTAGTTAGTTTCCTTTCGTATTTTATTTTAGTTTTTGAATTCACTTGAATTCGTTTTTTATAATTTAGTTAGATTTTTTCGTTTAGTTTTTGAATTCAACCTTCATAATTTCATGTACTAACCATGCTAACAAGTGTTGTTTAGTGGGTTTGGTGTGCTAATGTTGTTTCTTGGTGAAAGCGCGAGCTCAAACATGCGTCTACGAGGTCTCACAAGTCACAACCACTTCATGCCCACAAAAACCCTTGCCCGCAGCCTTGCATACTCTCCTCGACAAACACCTGCCAGCCCGCAGGTTTAATTCCCGCGTCCGCGGGAAATTGCTTCAAAATCCTGCGCCCCCCACTTGTCAACCCGCGGCCGCAGACAGCCTCCCCTCCACACTCTGAAGTTTCTGCTCACCCACGGGGTCAAGCCTGCGCCCGCGGGTTTTCGCTTGTTGTTCACAATTTAAATAAAAAAAAGAATTACAACAAAAGAGAACAAAGCACCAGCGAACAGAGCTCACGTAAGACAAACCTCCCTCCCCTTGTATCTCTCACCAACTGCCGGAGAAAACTCCAGCACGGCAGCAGCGAATCTGCCGCCAACGCAGAGCTCCTCATCGTCGGCAATATACAATCCCAAAGCCCCAATCCCTCTGACAGCACTGCCCCCACCTCGCGAACTCAAAGTCGTCCAGCCCCCCTCTTACAATTTCGAGCACCACTCACCCTCTCTCTCATACTTTTCAGCCTCGCCGGACGCCGACGAATCACCACCACCGGAGACCTCTGGTTTCGCCGGCGCAGCCAAGCCCCAACCCCTCCGACAGAATCCCTTGCCGCAAGCACCCCCCACCAAGCCGCACAACACTATATCTCTCACTATCCCTCACCCACATCCACAACGACAGGCCGCCTGAAGCCACTGCTCACCACCACGCAGCCATCAGCCACCCATATGAATTCCCTCTTTCAATTCCCATACTCAAAAGATTTCTAATATTAAATTGGGACTTTTTGAACAAGCTTTTAAATTCTGCAATTGCCACTCTTGGAAACATCTTTGAATATTCTCAACAAATTTTGTTTCACGCAATCTTGCACTTGAAGAGGTAGTATGTTTTCAATTTTTTCAATTTCATTTCGAATTTTGAACAATGACTGTTTATGCCTACTACTCTCGTTATTGGAAATGTGGTTGGTTGTTGTGTTTGCTTCTTGTTGAGAAACCGTTATTGGTGCCTACATCGTGACTTTCATATTGGAATTGATCGATTGTGGATTTTGTTGCCAACTTTCACTTGTTATATGTTTGATTGGTATTGGTGCTTTTGATGGACGAGGCTTGTGTTGTGTGCGACTTTCGCTTCCCTTACTTTTTACACTGTGGGACACTGTGTTGTATTTAGCTTGAGGAGGGATATTCTATCCTTTATTGCTTTCTAGTGTAGTTTTTATCGCTTTGTAGTTGTTACACACTTTTGCTTGTTCATTAGGAATGAGATTTTACGTGTAACTAAAAATATGTACTGCTTTCTTAGTTGCATTTTAGTTAGCTCATTTCATTTTAGTTTTCATCTATGGGACTATTGTTGGCACACCTTTAAAAACTTTGTTGATATCTCTGCTAGAGCTCTTCAGCTTTGCTGTACAATGGTTTCATGATTCTTCATAGCATAATTGTTACGATTGATTGGCCTTGGTAAGCCTGTTTGATCTCTCTCTGGCTGGCTTTAACTTTACTGTGCAGACTAATTGACCCATGTGAGCTTCTGTGCCTAATAAACTGATGAATCTCTGTCAGTTATGTTCTTTCATGAGTGATTAGTTCCTCAGTTGATGTATTGATCTTGATTTTGACTTGGTACCCCTTGATACTTGATTATGTACACTATTTGATATGATTGAGGCGTTCATTTCATGATTTGAGCTCCAGAGTTCTACTTGTCTACATTCTTTTCCCCTCTCTAGCCTCGCTGACCTTTCTTGACTCTTGTTTGATACGTTTACCCATGTTACAAGCCTTGACCTCATTTGATTATTGTCCCAAGCCTAGCTTGGGGGAGCGAGTATTAGTTTTGGTCAGATTGTATTACATGGATGTAGTTAATGCGTGGTATTGTTGAAGGAAAATGTTATTAATGAGCTTTGTCATCGAATTCGAATGTAGTTCAAAGAGATTTTGGCAATATAGAAAAAGAGAAAGAAAAAGGAAAACAATGAAAAAAAAATGAAAAAAACAAAGGAAGTGAACATATTTTGAAAGAAAAGTGAAAAGGTTATATATGAGTTACTATGCGTGAAAGATATTCTAGCGATATTTTGGTAATGATGGTGTTATATGGAGTTGTGAATGCCTTGTTAGGCCGTTTTTACATTGATATTTGCTCCCCTTCTTGGCTTTTCCACCACATTTCCCAAAATTTGATCCATACCCGTAACCCTAACCTCATTACAACCCTTGAAAGTCCTCTTGATCTTTGTGTGTTGCATTTTCGTGTTGAAGGTGAGTCAAAAGGTCAAAGTTAAAGAGTATTGCTTCTTCTGAGTTTATATATATAGGTTGAGTGTCATTATTTTTCGCCCTAAACACATGAGGGTATGAGTGCACATATCTATAGTGAGGTCTGTCAAGTTTTGTTAAGTCCAGCTTGGGGGATAGGGTTTGTGGTAAGATTGTTGAATTGATTGGTCACATGACGTGCTATGCGGCTTTGTTTCGTAGATACTCAAAGCTTGGTTCATGTAGTATTGATATCTCTCGTGTTTTGGATTGTGTGCTTAACCCTGTTTTAGTCCCACATTGTAGGTTATCATTTTCTTCTCGTGCCTATTGTTTGATTGCTTGAGGACAAGCAGCTGTTTAGCTTGGGGAAGTTTGATAAGTCATTTGTATATAGGTCTTTCATGATGCATTTAGTTACATTTTAGGATCATTTAGTTGCATTTTAGTCCATAATTGCATATAATTACTTAAGTTGAGAAAATATTACTCTTGTGTGTGTTTTCGGTGTTTTTGATAGTTTTCATGTATTGAGAACACAATTGGAGTATTATTGGACAAGCTTAAGCATGAGAAGCATCTAGGAAGGAGCTAAGTCAATTGAGAAGTCTATTTCTCTTCTCTTCTTATTTCTACTCAATCCTTGATTATTAATTCATGTCTGCTTATTTAATTATGAATATGTTTTCCCCAATTATGATTGATTAGTCTATTTCTAGGGTTTAAGGGGATCCATGATCAATTATGAAGGGATGTTTATAAAGTATTTTTTTTATTGATGTATGTTGATTCCTATTGAATGTTCTTATATCTATTCAATCCGATTTGGCCAGATTTGATTGTTATAGTATTGCAAAATTAGGTTATGCGCCGAGAGGTATAAACTTAATATTAAGGCTAGTTTCAATAGGTAAAATTGATATTAATAAATTGCGAGAGCCTGTTAGTATCGATCTATGATTGATTTCGATTCGAGAGAGCAAATCAACCTATTCAACTGCATTATAAATTATTGACTGTTGTTTTTCATCCCGAAATATTGTTCATTGGTGAACCTATGCCATAGACTCTTTATTATTGATATTCTTGATTTAGTTATAGTCTAGTTTAGTATAATTACCCACAACACTCGTTCCTTATTATCTATATTTGACTGACAATTAGGAAAGAAACATTGTTTCTCTGTGGATTCCACCCTACTTCCCTGACTAATATTTGTTAGAGGACTTTAGGATTACTTTTGATAAGGTGATACGACTTTAGCCTGTCAAGGACAGAGAAATAAAGTTGGCCTCAGTTTTCCGTTTTCATTGAAGTTGAACTGATTTTGATTTCGTATTATTTCGTGTTTACCGGAAGAAACTCAATGTTCATTAGTATCCCGCTCCCTTTAATAATGCACGTTTTGTTATCTATAGCCTACATTTTAAAGCATGAGCATTATGCTCATACTATACACGAGTGTAGCATCTACCCTTTGCGAAAATGGAGGGAAGAAAGTGGCTAAATGAAGGAGGATAGGTAAAGAAGAAGGTGAAGTTGGAAGAAGAGGAAGGTGAAGAAGGTGAAAAGATTAAATTAGGCAACAGTAAAAAAATTGCCCAGCTCTCAAGCAACTTATCTAAATTTGAGTGGCATACAATTTGACTTAATATTAAAAGAAGACATAAAGGTTGGCTTATTCTAAACAACTTTTCTTATACAAAATTCTAAATATTTATTTTTATCTTTCTATAACTTAATTATTGTTAAATACAAAAATAAAATTATGAAATGACATCTTAAATGACATGACACCCTTGTCGAATAAGATTGCCGAATGTCGCCAACTGTTAACTGACACGTGGATTCCGTCCTATATATTAGTCATAGGATAAAATTTATAATCATTTTATTAAATATAATTATCTTTAGTATTCTTGCCAGATCTGTCTTCTTAACTATAAATATGTATTTCATATCCCTTCATCTCCATTATTATTAAGTAAAAAAATATATGAAATGAAATCTTAAATGACATGACAAATATTGTCGGATAGGAATACTGAATGTGTTTTATATGAATGTAATCTATGGTATTAAATAAGCTTATAAGCACGCAATGTGCGAGAAACCATATATGCAGTGTGATTACAAAAATGAAACTACTGATGCGGAAGAAGATGGAAACAATTCAATTTTGAAACAGAGTAACCATACCATTGCAAGTTTTGGAGAATACATTATCATTCTAGTGTTAAGTGTTTACATATTTCCTTTTTTAATATTAAAACTCTAATGGAAAAAATGTATACATTTGACTGTAAATGCAATACAATTTTGCTAAAACTCCCGCGGTCAGGGGTGAGCATAATCGAGTACCTGGTCAAAATACTAAAATCGAAAACTGGAACCAGTCAAAAACAATTCCTATATTTGGAATTGGAATTGGTCGAACCGGGTACTCATTTTCTGGATTGGACCCGAAAACGATCGGGGATCAATTTCAACACCGAGTACCCGGTTCTCTATGAGATGGATGCAGTATTGATTTTAAGTGGGTTTCACTTTCTAGACTTGGTCCTAAAAACGGTAGGAAAGGGTTCCAATGTTAGATACCTAACACCCAATGGCATTTAAAAGCTAAGTTTATTCATTATTAAGCTAGCAAAAAAAAACTACAACATATTCGTATTAGTATCATTTGATACAATTTTGCTCGAACTTATATTTACGAGCATTTACGTTTTAAGACTCTTAATTATTAAACGAACAATAAAAAAACCCATCAAGTACCCAGTCCCACTCTGGTTCCATCGAATAACCGGTCTTGAAATCAGAGCTACCGGGTAACTGGGTCCAAAATTTACTACTAAGATTTCAACCAGTTGCAACCCATTCCTTAGTTTTGGACCCAGACTTGGTCCCAACAGGACTAGTTCCAGTTCCTTACCCGCCGAGTCCAACTAGTTTTGGGTCTGAAATCGGGTACCCGGTAATGCTGCTCACCCTTACCCGCGACTATTCTATTTAAAACTTGAATCGCTTCAAGTCTTTTTAGAGCGGGTTTTGCTGTTCACAATTATACTGCACGCGTCATATGCATACAAGATTAGTAAAATAGAGTTTGACTTGTAGATTATGCTTTATTTGGTAGTTTTATCATTTAGTGTACTTCTACTTGTCCAAAACTACGTGTCCAAAACTAATTAGGGCCTCGTATGTCAAAAAAAAAAACTATTTAGGGCTTGTGTTTTTCGTCCGAAAATAACTGAAGGAAGTGCAGTAAACTGAACTGAATGTATTGTCAAGGAATTGAAGTGTAAATACAATGGGAAGAAGAGGCCCTAAGGTTAGACCTGCCAAATAAGTCATTTCATATCGACTTCATGTTTGGGTTAAAAATAAACGTGTCGAAAACCCTTGTTATTAAGTAGAGTCATGTAACTAATTGTGTCAAAGACCATGGAAACTAATCCGACCTGCTTATGACGATTAGCCGTATCAGTCCATTTAACCCGCTTAAGCCATACAATTAAGAAAATTACGATGATAAATTAATTTTCCGTGTCTAATTTTCTTCGATTATGGTATGAATTCATATTTGACAGCTAACCACTAACCTTCCTTTGTATTGAAATTTAAAAAATGAAGTAAAAAAAAATTGTTACCTTCATATCATACTGTGCATGTTTAGAAGTGCTTGCTTTAGTGCGCCATTCTTGTATAAATCTATGTTTTTAAAGTAAACGGAAAAATTTATGTCAGTTTTGTGTTGAAAATCTCAATACTAACCCGAACTATTTATTGAACGCTTTAACTCATGTAAACCCATTTAAGTAATTAACGCGACAAGATTGCTTAGCACTAACCTACTTATTTCGTATCCGACTCATATCACTTTTGACAGCTCTCTATAGAACATAGTTAGTAAAGAGACCAAATTTTTGATGTTAAGAAAGAGAAAGTATTAAAAAAAAGAGATAAGAGAGAGAAAAAGGAAGGACAATGGACACAGAGATAAGGAAAGAGATAAGAAGAGAGAGAAAGGAAGGCCAATAGAAGAAATGACTAAAGTCATTTTGGAAACAATGTTAGGCTAGTTGAGGAGAGAGAAAAGTAAATTAAATACTTTATCCAATATTTAAGTGACATAGTTTGACTTTGACACTACTTATAAAATTTACTTTAATTATCTTTTGTGATTTATATTTAATTCTTTCGGGATAAAATAGCTGAACTGAACTGAATGGTTGGTGATATGCGAGAGTAAAGTATTGTCCAGAGCTGAACCGAACTGAATGGAAATAAATTAAACTGAACTGCACTAAAAATAAGTTGGGGAGAACATACCCTATGTCAAAATACAGCTCGTGAGAGCGCCTATTTTAAAATTAAAGTTAGTCAATGGCCCAAGCTCAATTAGAAAGTGAATAAGTGATTAGTTTAATCTATTTCGAAATGGGTTTCTTTGTAGAATGTCAGTTTTATGCTAGTATAATTTATGATGAAATTAGACGGTGGGTGTGTTTGGTAAATGGCTTTTGGGTGGCTTTTTCATTGACTTTTGGCTTTTGAGTTTTATATCTGGTCAAACAGCCAAAAAAAGTGTTTGGTAATCGATTTTTGGAGTAGTTGAAAAGCCGACTTTTAACCCAAAAGCCAAAAGCTGCTTTTATCAGCTTTTGTTGCTGGCTTTTGGCTTTTGCTTTAATTTTGTACTTAACAACCGTTTTTACCAAACACTTTTATATACAACCAATAATTGCACAGCCAGTTAAACAAGCCACTAAAAAAAGTCGATCAATCCAGCCACAACAAAAAGCCACCAGCCACCAACCGATTGCCAAACACCCCGATATCTTTTACTTCCTCCGTTTCAAAATAGATGATACATTTGCATAGTGTTTACTATTTATGGTTTAAACTTTAATTAGCTTTGGTGATTTAGATTTTGAAAAAAACATAGTCATATGGGATCTTGATAGATTCGTCTCAATATGTATTTTTTTAATATTTACTTTTTATAATTTTTACTTATTGATAATTATAGATATTAATGTTTAAAATAATGCATTGGCAAGCGTGATAACATGAAATGTGGCATCTATTTTAAAATGGAGGAAGTAATAATTTGGGGTCAAAAAATATGTTGTGAGATTTTTTAGAGTTCTTTCATCGTATTTTTTACAGAAATCAAATTTATATACTATTTTTACTTTGTAAAATTTATTATATGAACAATTGAAATTATCCATTGAAGTACTAAAGTCAAACTGCGTCGCTGCACTGTAAAACGGAGGAAGTATATATAATGCTCTATTGCAGACCAAATATATCGTCCCCTCTAACCGTCTAACGTATGCAAGTTCTAAGGACCAACTCGCCACTAAACCTCTCCCTTGTACGACGTTAATAAGATTAAAGAGGGGTGTCGCAGCGGAGGCGTTGGGGGTAACTGGTAAAGATGTATCATCCTAGCAGAGGCGGTGTTCGCGGTGGTCGAGATCGTAAGCTTTACTTTTCTCCTTCCTTCCTTCCTTCCTTCCTTCCCCCCTTCCCTTTTTTTATTACGAATAATTGATTTCAGTTGTTAGTCCTTCTCCTTTATTCTCCTTTTCGTGGTTAACTTTAAGATTTGTTAAATTGTGATTTTGCTCCATTTTTTGTGGTCACGTCATGCTGTCGAGTTTAGGGCTTTTAATTTTGGTCTTTTGCCTCCTTCTTGTTAAGTTAATCCTCTTGTTTAGGTTTTAATCCCTGTAGCTTTGGTATTTTTGTGTTTTTGTTGGTACTTTTATGGTTTAATTCCATGGTTTCACCTCTGGCATTTCCCATGAATTGAATGAGATCTGAAAGTTAATGGGATGTTTTGCTGTAAATGGTTGTTGAAATAAAGTAGATGAATTTGTATATCTATTTCAAGTTTGCTTGAATGATGTAAGTAATAATTGGGTATTCCAAACTTGAGTGGGGGATTTAATTTTCTGAGAGGTGATATAATCCCTTTGAAATTATAATTTTTAGTGAGAATTTTGGCTACTGATGGAGAGCATGTAGGGTTTTAAAATCTGGTATTTCAATGGGGCTTTTATTACGGAAGAAGTGGCGAACTGCTCCCTTAGGGGGAGGAAAGCGAAAGATAATAGGCTTTCCTTACGGCTTGTTTGGATTAGCCAAGATAAGAGGGGAGAAGTGGGGAGGGGAAGGGAGATGACCAAAATCCATTGTTTGGATACCAAGTTGGGAGGGGGGGGTGTGAGGGATATGGAGGGGAGGGAAATGGAAGGATTGATTTATGAGAGATTCCTCACTCCAAAAATGGAGAGATTGGGAAGGAATACCCATCCTTCTTCCCTCCCCTCCCCTTTCTTTCTCTCCCCTCCCCTTCTTTTCCTTCCCCCTTTTTCCCAAACACACTGAGAATGTTGATGTTGCGTGATAAGGGGTTTTGCTCTTTTCCCTTTCTCCCTCCTTTTCCCCAATACTTGAATTCCTTGCCCTCTCCACTTAGAAAGAGGGTAAAGAGAAACTCTTAAGTCCTTAACCACCCACCACCCCAGCCTGGCCCCGCCCACTACCACCCTGCCAACATGAAAGCACTGTCACCCCTATGAAAACCGTCTCTCGTCCCACCGCAACCACCCCAACCCATCGATCAAACGACACGATGCACGGCATAGGGTGCGACGCTTTGCCCACTTCAGAGTTGTATGCGAGTAACAAGCACAACTAAAAATTTTCTTCTCTCCCTTGGCTAAACGTGCTTGCATTTATTCGTTCACTATTTGTCAATGGCAAGAAGGAAGAAGAAGAAGAACTAGGGCTTCCTTCATCAAAATCAGGTGCGAAGAAGAAATAATGCACTCTCCATGCTAGTGGAAGTAGTGGAATGAAGTAATGGAGTGCTACACTTCCATATATGATTATTGCAATGCATAATATTGGAGCAATCGTGCCCTTATTGCTCCATTAGAACCAGTGACTAGAAGTAGTGATTGAGCCTCTTAGAGGAGTTGAATGGACTTAGAGCATCCTTTGAATGGAAATGGAAAGTCATTGCAAAATCCAATTTCTCGAAGGTTGGAGATGGAGAAGCAAATGATTGGATGGCATACCGTCTTTAAGCAGTCTACAATGACTACTAAGGTATGTCTTTGAAATTTGTGCCTTCCTATTTGTAAGGAAGAGAAAGCCGGAGCACTTTGATAAGTTTGAGGTTTGGAACATGTCAAACGTGTGTTTGCTGCTATAATTCTCTTTGTTGTTGGGGATATGCCTAGAATTTTTATTAAAATTAATTTGTTGCAATTGAGTGGAATTTTGTGGCTAAACCTACCATCTTTCCTCATGAAGTAGGGATCTCATTACAATTTTGGTTTGTTAATGATATGATGGAAGTTTTGTATTCCAACCTCATATGCTTTTTGGCAAACCTTTGATTACTAAGCAATGGACTCTGAACTTTGATCTCCATGATGAATGTTGAAAGTAATTTCCCAATAATTTCCCTTTGGGGTTAGATTTCCTAATTTACCATTGAATTGCTAATGTGGAGACCGAGTAGAATAGTTAGTGTACTAGGAGTTCCATTTTTTTTGCAAATGAGGGCACCACCAATCAAATGATCACATAGCCATTGCCGGTATCTGTGCATACCTATGAGCTATAAATTTTGTATGACTAAACACCACCTTAGAGAAAGTTTGTTGGGTGGTTATACTTGTAAACTTAAGAAGGCTGCTAAGAAAATGAAATTAATTGACCGAAACAAGTATGAGTGGAAAAATACAAGATGACACCCACTCATCTAACTAGTGTACAATCTGACAGTTGTTCCCCCGTTCTTTTGGGAACAATATAAATGAAGCCATCCAACAAGTCTGAAGTAATCTGATGATGATGATGACAGATGAAAGGTAAGGGTGAAGTAATGCCATAAGAGAGGGCTTTTGCAAGCTCGGTACCATCAAGTGTTTAGTATGTTAAATGAGGATGAAACCGAGGATCGAGGAGAAAAGGAGAAAAGAGAGTTGTGTAGACCCTTAATGTTCATGATTATTTTTGCTTCATGGAGTGTGAGGGAATTCAATGACCCCTTGAAGGTTTTTGATTTGAAGCATCTCCCAACCGTCGAAGACAAATAAATTCATTATTGAATCTAGTGTTCAATCTCGAGATACTCATCAAGAAGAATGCTTGACTATATGTGGAGATGGATCATTAACTATAGCCGTAACGTAAGAGGAAGGTTTTGGATTGGTGAAAAGCACGGGAGGTCACTCTCTCTTGTATTGACACTCCAACAGTTATCTGAATCTATTGTAAAATTTTATTGGTAATGAGAGCTTCGTATTGACTTGGTCTTGACTCGAGTGTATGGTTTGCACGCTATTGTTGTTGACACACTTCATTTTCCTATTTCTGCTGACCTTCAAAGAATAGGGGATTTGTGGACTCGTGTTGGCTGATTATTGGGGGCTTCAACTTAGTCCTTTTCTTAGATGACAGAATTAGTGGGCATCTAGTTGAGATTAGAGATTTTGAGCTATGTTTGGAAGCGTTGAATGTAGCTAGCATTAATAACATCGGCCATTATTAGCAAAAAAAAGGTCAAGAAAAGGCTAGGATCTTAAGTAGAATTAATCATGCCCTTGGGAACTCTTTATGGATGCAGAAACCACCATTTAGATTATGAAATTACATCGTGGTGAGTTTTCTAAAGTTGTTTATGAGCACCGGAAAGCTTATAATAGCAGTTCTTTGATGGAGGGTTGTTTTAGAGAACAATTTATGTATAATTGGCCTAAAGCACTTCACAGGTTTGAATTCTCTAATTTGTTTGAGAGAATTGAGAAAGCCACACCGGAGGTACAAATTTTTGAATGTACATTGAGGAGAAAGAGAAAGTAGGCCTTCTTAGAAAATTGTATAGGACAAAGCTATGTTACTCAGTCTCATGTTTGCATGTCGTGTCCAAGTAAGGATCTGAGGATCTAATACACTCGTCTTAAATTTTGCCGATACGGCAATACAGTCAAAAGAGTGTCTTGACCAGATTTTTAGACACGATAATCAATATAATTAGGATATGAATTAATTATAATTAAGGAGTACCAAGATATTACTAATAGTGCGGTAGAATATGTACTACTATAATAAAGAGGGGACCTTGTGCCATCAGAAAAAGGGGGAGACCACGTATCAATTACATATTTACGTTGATTGTGAGAAAGGAGAGGACAAGGAATAAAAATAGACATTGTAGACTTTTTATGGGTGTTTTAATATTTATAGCAGTACCTTACCTTTAGAAAGCAAGTCTTAATTTTGACCGATCAGCATTATCATCTCCCATACAACAGACACCTTCATCTCTCCTTCTTCTCCTTTTCTTGTTTTTCTTTATACCGGTAATGGTGTCATAGCCAGATCTAGGGTTTTTCGATATAAACTTATAACTAAAATTACCCAAATGTGTGACACTTGATTTTCGGTGCTTTACCGATACTCAACTCGACGCCCTTTCCCATGCCTATCGAGTGTCTATTGAGTGTCTTGTTCATGGTTCGAAAATACGGTTTAGGTTTCGGAAATGGGAGCGGTCGTGGTTACGAGGTAAAGGAACGGATACGTTACGCTTGTCGCGGTAGGAATTTAGTTTTAGATTTTTTTTGGTCCTTTTGCTTCAATTAATCTTAGATTTTGGTGGAGTTGTATAGGGTTTAGTAGTGCGGTGATGCCTCTCTCTTTCTTTTCTCTTGTCTTTGAGTCATTATTGGAGGTAGATTGGTAATATTGTATAAGTAAAGATAAGAAATGTCTAAAACGATTTGCAAAGTGATGTTTTGTAGTGGAAAAAACGGGCGAACCCTTGTTGTCATGGGTGATACGGCCGCAACGGCCAAAATATCAGGCTTTTTAAATCCACCTTGTTGAATCGGTCAAATTTGGTTCGCCAAAGTTAAAAACCGTTCCAAGACTTTCAACTCGGGCAAACCGTTCTGATACAACCATATTTTTGCACCATGGTCGTGTCACGACTCCTGTTGAGTCAACACGCGATACTCCATGCAAGAGAGAGTGTTGAAGTTACATAGGGAGAAAGTGAAAATAGGTCTCTTTGGAGATGGTTGTACATTCAAGATAGGCAAAAAGCTAGAATTCAATCGATGAAGGAAAGAGATGGAAACTCTCTTTAATTCTCCCTCTCTCCCTTAATGTTATGGTATCTCTAATTGCAAGATACTCCTTCTCTCCTTTAATGTATGCACAATCGCTTTGTTAGTCTCAATATAGTATTGTGAGATCTTTATAGATTAATCTCAATCTCTATTTTCATAATATCTACTTATTACTTTAATTTATACATAATTAAAGATATGTTGATTTGACGATGCTTTTTGGTCAAATGGTGCATAGGAACGGCCCCATCCAAACAAAAGAAAAGAAAAAAGAGTCATGATTTTATATTGTAGAAAATAGATATGATATGTTAACTCTTGAAAAAGAGATATATTTTTTGTTATATGAAGAAAAGTTGGTGAAATATGATTACATTTAAAATTTACATTGTAGAAAGTAGTGAAAAATTAAATTAGAAAAACATTGAGGGGGTGTTGCCCATTTACAAAAGGACGGCTGTTGGAAAAAAGTAGTGTAGAGCACTCTATAAACTCAAGGGAAGTGAAGTGGCGCTTGAAACTAGGCTCCAGCTAGACAAAAGTCTAAAATGGAATTTGCTAGCTAAATCTCAAAAATGCGTTGATTTCTCATTTTCGAAGTGCACCACCAAATTGTTAATGGAATTATCTTTCGATACTCGCCAAGACAATCTTTTTAGACAAAAGTCTAAAATGGAATTTGCAAGCTAAATCTCAAAAATGCGTTGATTTCTCATTTTCGAAGTGCACCACTAAATTGTTAATGGAATTATCTTTCGATACGCGCCAAGACAATCTTTTTTCGTTGAAAGTTTTGGAAAAATATTATCTGGTGCAGGTAAATTCAACAACCATTATTTTAGTTGAAAAATATTTAGTAATATTGAACATATTATGTATTAATTTTTTGCAACAACTAATGAAACATCCAATTCTAGCATAATTTTCTTGTTTTTATTTTCTATTGTGGAGTACAGAAAGTTGTAGATAAAGAGTTGATAAATTACCTTGTGTGGAAATGTGGTTAAGAGACTCAAAAATATCTTAACATGATATGCGAAAATAGAGTGTGATATTACTCTAATATGATATGAAATACTTCATTCATTTCCTGATACACGCAACTTTTGACTATTTTTAGTTTTCAAGACACGCTTTTGATCATTCATCCTTTTACTTATGTGTTAATAAATTATGTGAAAGTTGACGGTTTGGAAAAAAGATTGAATTGAATAAAATAAGATCCTACCTGATAATATTTTTTTTATATAACTTATACTTTCAAAGTTAACTAAGATCCAAAAAAGGTCGTATGTTGCATGTATTGATAAACGAAGGAAGTATTCATATCTTAAAATGGAAAAATGAAGGGGAGGTGGAGGGTTTAGTTTCCGGGATTTTGCAGCATTGCATTTTAATAGGAAGTTAAAGAATTCAGTTACAGTTTTACCACCAAACAATCTCACTTTCTCCATTTAAAAAGAGTTGATATTTAGCCTTTTGCACAAAAAAGTTCCCCTTATTTAGTTGATTTCTCCTTCTAAGACTAGTGCTAACTAGATAAATTAATGTTTCCATTCCGTCATTTTACTTACTATTCGGTGGTTTGAAGTATTTATGGCTACCATTGGAGTTGGGAGTCTAATATTAGGGAATGCCAAACTTTCTTTTTCCTATTAGATACACCTAGACACCTAAAATTTATAGCAACAAGTTAAAAAAGTTAAAACATCAAATATTATTAATGGAGGGAGCACGAGATAATTAATGGTAACTTTTTTGCAAGATGGTGATGTGCAATGAGACCGTTCGAATCGCCCCCAAGACCCTTTAATTATAAGCCCATGGTCTATAATAAGTAGTCGTTTTTGTTTTGGTTTGTTTTTTTTGACTTGATTTCAACTTTAGGTCTCATCATTATGTGTATTCTTTAACTATGGAATCATTGATTATCTTTCATCTTCAGAATTCAAGTGGGATGATGTGAAGGTTGATAAGCACAGAGAAAATTACCTGGGTCACAGTGTCAAGGCTCCTGTCGGGAGATGGCAGAAAGGTATTTTTTAATTTTTTTTTACTTCAAGATTTTGTAGGTTAGGCTTAAGGGCTGCATCCTTTTTTTTCTTTGCTTTTTATATGTTTAGGTGCTTGCAGTTGAACGTCAATGGCTTTCTTTGAAATATATTGATTGTAGTCTTCGTGTTTTCTTCATTATATGGACAAAGCATCCATCTTCAGCTTCGTTATGATGCTATGCTGCCTGCAAATATATCGGGTTAGATTGGCTGTTGCTAGTTTCAACTTTTTCAACAGTTCTTTTTTGCACTGAAGACGTCACTGGTGTATAATACATGTAACTAAGATGGAGAAATATTTATATTGAGATCAAGGCTTTGCATATACTTCTATGTTTTTGACATGCTGGTGCTCTTCTCTCAGAATTCTCGATTTAGATGTTTGACTATCATTTTCAACTTGAGCAGGCAAAGATTTGTTTTGGTACTCCAAGGACAAGAATTCTCAGGGTCTGGAACAGGATGCCATAAAGGCAGAGATTCAAAAGGTCAAAGAAGAAGAGGAACAGTTGATGAGGGAAGCTTTAGGCTTAGCTCCAAAGCGTTCTAACCGACCCCAAGGGAATCGTCTTGATAAGCATGAGCTTTCTGAACTTGTTAAGCGTGGGTCAACTGCTGAAGATTTGGGCGAGGGTCATGCTGAAGCAGCAAAAGTTCAGGGTGTTGGTTTTGCGAGGTATGCATTTGGATTTCTCTTGACTAATTTTGTATAATTTTGTGTAGATGCCTTGGTACATTTAATCCTTTATGCAAATTTCTGAATTACTACTACTTATGAGATTCCCTTTGTATCATCAGATATCATTGGAATAGATGGCATTTGGGTAGTAATGTGCCTTCTTTGATTCTGCAAAACATCTTCCACTTATTTTGTAAATGAATTTTAAATCCAAAAGTTATACTATAGAAGCAGTAGCCACCCACGCCCATTTGGAACCATAAATACTACAATTTATTTAAGATCTCCATTCAAACCTACTGGTACAGGCAATCCTGGAGCCAAAATGTAATCCTCTTTATCCAGTTTAAAAATCACGAAGTAAAGAAGATGCCACTCTTGTTGATGACTTGATGAACTCGTCTTTCTGAGGCACTTGGAGTGTATATGTACAATTATCAAAAGGATTGAATACAATTCTAGCTCTTATGTTGCCCTCTGTCAGGACAAGTCAGTAAGTGACTACTACACTATGATTTGGAAATCACTATCAAAGATAAACTGGAGAAAAAACTAAAACAGGCGAGTCCTTCAAAAATAAAACACTGAACTTTATGAAATGCCTCAGCTTAGTTTGGTTAGAAATTTAGAATCTAAAATTTGACTAGAGTACTATGAGTAGCATGATACTGCTGCCTGAAGAAAGTTAGACTAGGTTTTGAAAGAAACCCCTCCCCCTCCATATCACAGAGAGTGAAACTCGGTAAAAATTGATTCATATTCTACCTTATATGTTTAGTTATGGCCTCATCTCTACCAGAAAAAGAGATCTCCATTTGAGAGGTACAAGTACAACTAAAACAAAGGGTCTTTTTGTCATGTTGACAACTAGTTTACGGACAGGAATTAATCGGTAAACTGAAGCAAACACCCTTATCCCTTTTGTTCTGTAAGTGTTATCTCATGAAAATGAGAGTTCTAGAGTTTGGGCCAAGAAGTAGATATCCTATAGTTTGTGTAACTACAAAAGAATTTAAGGATCCTGGCTCAAGATTGGATGCTGAGAGAAAGGATAGACTAATTGGATGCAGAGAGAAAAGATAAACCAAGTGTGAAAAAGAAATGAGAGCTTATATTAAGACATTCTCCATATTGGTGAATTGTAAAGTTTAGCATGGACAGGGAGTCATTTCTCTCACTTTCCCATTGAGCCATTGCATTACTAATTTTTTTGACATCGGAAGAACTTAGAGAAGGGTTGGGGGGGACAAGCAGCCAACAACTCTGACCGGCTTGACCCTAAGGTGGAAAGCACTTTGGGCGGCTTCTGAAAGAATTTGAACTAATTGTGCCACAGTTGAACGTTTCTGTCCAACCGCATCAACTGAGCCAAGCTCCCTAAATTACCGCTATCGAACCGAATCCCCACCAATAACTAATATTGCTCGGGGTTGGAATACATATAATGTCATAATGGTGGTCTAATTATCTAACCGTTTTAGTAAGTTGAAGCTCCACATTGTGACTAGTTTACTCAATAACCCTGATCTTGTATTTTCAGAGCTCCTCGTACTATGGACACATCAACTTCAGTTCTGCCGGGTACCAAGGCAGCAGCGGCTGTTGCTGAGACAGATAGGGCTTCTCCTGAGGCTTCTGAAAAGTTGGATAAACATGAGTCTGATGAAGAAGGTAGACAAAAGAAGAGAAAGCATGACGAGAGGAGGCGTGAAGAGAGGAAGAACAAGAAGCATGAAAAGCATGAGAAGCGTCAGTCTCGTGACTCAGATGACAAGAGAAAACGTCGAAAGGAGAAGGAAAAGAGGAGACACGACTCAGATTCAGAATAAATACTGGTGTCTCCATCCTTGTACAATATTTGCTTCACCCAAATCTACCACTAGGCACTAAGCCAACCAAGTTGTTCACAAGTTATCAATTTGGTCACTGCATTCAAGGTTTGGCTCTGGATGTTTGTCTCGATTAATATCAACTTTCAAAATACTTTTACATCTTGGTAGCTTAGGAATTTTTCGCGTGAAAAGGTTTCTTAAATCACTTCCTTGTTGCAAACAAAATTTCATTGACCAATTTAGCATGTTCATGTTCCTCTCGTGAAAACGCATATTTGATTCTTAAGACCTTCCTAGTAAGGTTCATCACTAGCTCATGTCGTCACTTCCTAAGACCCTGGGGAATTTGTATAACTGTTGTTTCTTGAACTAGCAACTATACCAATATGTAAAAGTCGGGATATGATGTAATAAAATTGAATCCATCATCTATCTATGAAAAAGGAGGATATACCGTTCAATCCGATCCCGGAGGAATTGAGTTTATCAATTGCAGAATATATACCAAGTTAGCCAGCACCACCTAGACAAACCTGTTTTGTGTCTTCCTTCGGTGAATAACAAGAAATGCCATTTTTTATTTGGTGACTTATTCTGATTATTATGCTGAAGTCACCAAATAAAAAGCTCTCACTTCGGTTGGATGGGATCATTATAAAATTCTGAGTGAAACCAAGATCTAAAAGGGTTAAGTCACTCGAAAACTAAAGAAGAAACTGTAATCAAATATGACAGTGTCTAAGCCCAACGGATGATAAGAAATCATCTTCCAATCAATAGTTGAAGACCAACGAGTTTCTTTGAAGCCTGTCACGACTGTTAGTGCTAGTAACCGGGAAACAAAGATGAACACGTAAATGATAACAACGAACAAAGAACGATCCTCTAGGCGTGTTGGAAAACACTTTCCCAAAAGCAATATGCCGACCCTATACGAAGCACAGGTTACACGGAATTCACTTCCGAGATCAAGAAGAAACAGTGAATATCACGCTCGTATGAGATTCATCAAATGAGAACAAATGTTTTTGTGAATTTTGCTTTGATGAACAATAGAGAGAAAAACATGAGAGAGTGCTTGTAAAAGAGAGAGATAAATTTCATATGTTCCTTCATCTGTGATAATCACCACATATATGCACGTCAAACAAAGAAAACGGCCAATAACCGCTCATAGAGCAAAACCGTAAAACAGGAGCATCCACAGGCAGAAGCCTGTTGCGAGCCGCGACGGGTGTCGCGAGGCCCGCGACAGACCTCACGAGCCGCGACAGACCTCACGAGCCGCGAGCAGCTTCTGCTCCTCCGTCTTGCTTTGGCTCGTGTTCTCAACTCTAACTCTTCGGAAGTTACATGTTTACTATACCGTATCCAATGTGCATTATAACGTAACTTGAACAACGACACCATAACCAAGTAATTCAAGTTAACGTTAGATGAAAATAATCAACCAAATACTCTAAATTATCCAACAACAACTCTTTACTAGAAAATAGAAACACAAATGAAATTAGATGGATGATACAAAATATTCCCTCCGTTTTTTTATTAATAGGGACGTTTGCTTTTTCGTGTGCACCAAGGAAAAAGAAAATAGAAGGATGATAAAAGTAAGCAAAAATTGAAAAAGGTAGAGAGAATGAAAGAAAAAAGTAGAAGAGAAGTGTAATAACTAGGTGGATCAACCTACCATTTATGGGAAAAGGTAGAAGTGTCTCAATTAAAAAACAATTCAAAATGGCAAAATGTCTTTATTAGAAAAAAAAACAAAGGGAGTAATAGGTAACCCTAATAACATCATTATTCTCTCTGGAAATAATTAGCAGACTAGGATTAAAGGTCTGTAAATTGCACAGACTAAAAAAAAAAATTAAAAACAGTACCAAAAAATATTATGATGCTAATCTCTATACTGTAAGGGAAGAGGGGTGGGACACCAAACTTAATGTATTGCCTAATTTACCCTTTGTTGTTTAATTAATAATTTACAGAAAAAAATAATTTATTATAAAAAATTAATGAGAACAATTGCATAAATAAACCACCTATAATCATCCCACAATCCCACTACATCACAAAAAGTAACTACCCACCACCCACTCATCCACTCACCCAACCTCAATAAATAAATAACATAAAAAAAAACTGATTCAAAATATCAAAACTACTATGATATAATTTTTGCTAGTCAATATATAAGAAAAGAATAATCTTAACATTCATGAGTATCATTAATAATAATTATTATCAATATACAAGTATGAGCGTTTTCCATACTTTTGTTTTCTTGTGGTATCATAAGACATAGTGACAAGGACTGTTGCAATGTCACTGAGGAGGATGATAATCCGGGGTTAGGATGGGGTACTTTCTTGAAGGCATCCCCGTGTAAGGATGGTCGAAGAATAAGGTGGAGTTGGAGGAGATTAAAAGCAATAAAAAGTGTTTATTTGTTACTAAGCAGCGGGAGGAGGGAGGACCTTTATCGGCAAGCGTGGTCGATGGTGGGAGGGTTCGTAATGCTGATGTGGTTGATTTGGTTGTGTCTGGGATAATGTGGGGGTACATGGAGGGATCGTTGATAAAGAAAACCCTACCTCGCTACCTGTAGGTGGGGGAGTTACAGAACAAGTTCCTATTACTGAAACACATGTGGCAGACTATATTGAAAGTATTGATGATGCCCTAAAGTCAGCGCATGATTCCCATGTGGGGAATGTTCCTATGAATCAAAAAAAGTGGAAAAGAAATGCTAGGGCTGCCTCTGAGTGTGCGAAGGAAGGTGTGATAGGGATGAATATGGGGAGGTGGAAAGGGGATGGTGGTATAGATGATGTGGAGATGGTAGACGTGGTTAAGGAGCGCAAGAAGGTGAAAAGGAATATGACAATGACTTCATATCTGGAGCAAGTAGCGGAGATTGGCGATGACCAATCCCGCGAAGGACAAGATAGACCTAAGCTGGAACTGTCAAGGGTTGGGTAATCCCTTGACGGTTAGTGCTCTGGGAATATTTACTGGAGAGATGGACCCGACTTCGTCTTCCTCATGGAGACTATGATTGATGAAAGAGAGTTAGAAAAAGTTCATAATCGTTGCAGGTTTACGCAGGCTTGTGTCTGAGTAGTAATGGTAATTCTAGTGGGAATGGGACTATGGTGGCGAGACTTACGATGGAGGTTAACTCATTTTCGACTCATCATATCGAATGTGTTGTGTTGGATGATGATAATTCTCCAAGTTGGGGCGCGGTTTGTATTTATGGATGGCCAGAGACGTCGAATAAGCATATGACAAGGCAATTAGTTAAAACGTTAAAGCAGCTATGCGCTCTTCCCATGATCTTACTTGGTGATTTTAATGAGATCACAAGTTTGTCAGAAAAATATGGGGGCCCGCCGAGGAATGAAAGGTTGATGGACGGGTTTCGAGAAGCGATGGATTTTTGTGTGCTTAAAGATTGTACTCATTCCTAAATGCTCTAACCCCACGTAGATGACGAAGTTTCATCCGATTAGCTTATGTACCGTGCTTTATAAAATTATTTCTAAGACATTAGCTAATAAGATGAACCCGTTCTTGAGCTCAATTATCTCGCACAGGCAAAGTGTGTCTATTCCTAAGCGATTGATTACTGATAATGCTCTTGTCGCCTTTGAGATATTTTATGCAATGAAGAGAAAAGGGGAAGAGAAGGAGGGGACCTGAGCGTTAAAATTGGATTTGTGTAAGCCATATGACCGCATGAAATGGGGTTTATTTTGGAGAGAGTGATGCGTAGGATGGGTTTTTGTAGCTTGTGGGTGGAGAAGGTGATGGCGTGTGTGATAAGCGTGTCTTTCACGTTCAAGTTTAATGGGGATGTTGCTGGCTCTTTGGTTACTTCTCGTGGACTTCGGCAAGGTGAGCCTATTTCACCTTTCTTTTATGTGCTGACGCCTTTTCACCTTTGATATCTAAGGCAGTTAGGGAAATTTTGATCCATGGGGTCCGAATATGAAAAGAAGTGCCAAGAAGCTCACATTTATTCTTCGCATATGGTAGCATTTTATTAAAGTGTTTGCGTGTGAATGCTCTATGGTGGCTGATGTTATCCGTAAATATGAGAGATCATCGGGTCAAATAATCAAACTTAGTTAGATAGAGGTGGCCTTCACTAAATGTGTGTCTAGCCTTTGTCGTCATGAGATTGTTACGATTCTTGGTGTTAGAGAAGTTGATCAACGCGAGAAATATTTGGGGCTCCCCACTATTATTGGAAAGTCGAAGAAAGTTGTCTTTGCGGGGTTGAAGGAAAGGATATGGAAGAAACTGCGAGGTTGGAAGGAAATCATTATCGCGCCTGGGGAAGGAAATTTTTAGAGTGCCAGAAGGTTTGATTGATGACATTCATGCTATGCTAGCCCGGTTTTGGTGGGGTATGAAAGGTATGGAAAGGAAAATGCATTGGTATAAATGGGATACGTTATGCTTACCTAAATCGATGGGTGGATTGAGTTTTCGTAACCTCAATTGCTTCAATCAAGTCTTGTTAACCAAACAAGCTTGACGATTATGTAAGTCACCTACTTCTTTTTGCATATGACATTAAAGGCTAGGTACCATAAACGCTCCTCCTTTACTAATGCTTTGCGGGGCTCTGACCCGAGCTATATATGGAGGAGGATTTGGGGTGCAAAGTCTCTTTTATTGGAGGGACTTAAGTGGAGAGTGGGTAATGGGAGGAAGGTTAGGGTGTGGGACAAGGTGTGGCTGATCTTTTGCAGGAATATGCTGGTGGGTGGAATGTTGAGGTGGTGAAAAATACGTTTGTTGAGGCGGAGTGGAGCTCGGTGCTAAGCATTCTTTTGACTATGGAGGAGTGTGAAGATAATAGATATTGGGGGTCGACGAAGGATAGGTTTTCACTATGAGATCATGTATTGGTTGGGGCAACTTGGACACATGAGAACGTGGGATCTACAGTTTGGTGCACGAGAAACATCGCTTTGGAAGCTAATTTGGCAAGGAGAGTGGCCACCTAAGTTGAGTCACTTCCTGTTGCGTGCTTGCAAGGGATGTTTGGGAGTTCTTGAGAGGTTGCATCATTGTCATGTCTCCCATTCTAGTTTGTGCTCGATATGCCAAGGTGAGGATGAAACCATTGTCTACGCATCATTTGGTTGTAAGTGGGCTTGGGAAATATAAGAAATGAGCGAATTTGGGGACATTATAATGATGCCTCGGCTACGTCTTTTCATAATCGATCTGAATGGTGGCACATAAACTATCACGAGAAGATTTATGCCAATTTGCTACCTTGGTGTGGGCAGTGTGGTACTGTCGCAACATGGTGGTTTTTGAGGGGGTAACGCCCAGTGCTGTTGATGTGGCTATGGGAATGGTGAAGCTGGTTGCCGACTATATGGAGTATGCGAAGAAGGTTTTTGGCCAACGTTCGATGCCCATTAGTTTGCAGGGAAGGTCGGTGGTTCCTGTTATGGGACATGTGAAAATAAATTTTGATGCACACATGGGAGAGGATGGAGGTGTGGGGTTGGGCATGGTCATTCAAGACGAGGGAGGGGGCCTTTGTGCTGCTAGGGTCTGGCGTGTTGAAGCGAAGTGGGATGCGTGGGTGGCTGAAGCAATGGCGGCACGGTATGGCGTTTATTTGACTAGACGTTTGGGCTTTTGTTATATGGAACTTGAGCAAGATGCTAGCAGCATCAAGTTGGAGATGCTCTGATTTTTCTTATATTAATTTAATGATATTATTAAAGTGTCGATGTGTTGCGAATCTTTTTCTATTGCTCCTGTTAAGCGGGCGGAAAATATAGTTGCTCATTTGTTAACTAGGTTGGATATTTTATGCAATTCTGAAATTGTATGGCTAGACTGCTTTCCCCAAAGTGACTTTGGTGGATATCGAATTAATATATTCCCCGTGCCCGGCTTTTACCTCAAACAAAAGGAGCATCATGACATCAACCGATTGACCTTTTTTATGTTGTAAGATCTTTATGATTTTGTTATCTCCTTTACTCCAACAGAACCATATGCCCTCCTTAGTTCATGCACCATCATTAAAATAGATTATCCTCTTATTTAAACACACTTAATATTTACTTAGTAGTCCTTCTTAACCTACATCGTGTGACATAGGTTAGACAAACTATATTAACATTACGAAGAAATGTAAAAACAACCTTGTGCACTACACGAGCTTCAAACCAGTAAGGGTGTAAAGCTTGCTTTTTCGGTTCTTTTATCATGAAAGTAACTTACACTATGATACTACTACTTTTATTATTCAAAGGGCGAACAACAACCCCATAGCGATGTATACTAGCACGATCAATCGATAGTCGGGGAAATTGTGAATGTGATGAGAACAACTTAACCCACGGTAAAAGCTCTTCCCTCTGTTATTGTTGAATCTTGATTGACTAGCACTCAGGAACCAATTCAGAGAAACTCAACTACCTCACTAGTTTTGACAACTAAAGAAGACCTCCGCAGTACCCTCACCCGAAAGACGAAGTCAGAGGTAAGACAGACAGACGACAGTTAATTGTGTAACTTCAGTAAGCGATGGGAAGAAAAAGGGCCTAGAACTTGGGGACAACAAAAGAAAAAGAACGAATGAAGGCATATAAACTTGAGTGCCTGCTATTGACCAGCCTCAACCGCTGGTCAATCATGCCTTCAAGAGGAAAAGGGCATAGGAGGAACAAGTGATAACACATCAGTCTTTATTTAACAGCTTGATGACAAAAGGCTAATTGCCAGTTCGACTTTCATTAAGAAATCAGAAAGGGGCAATTTTGGGGAACAAGCCACCAAAATGAACAGATCATTTTCTAGTCTTCTATCCCCAAAATTAAGAATGCCAAGAAGAAGCTGCTTAACAATGGCTTTCTGTGGGCTGAAGGAGCACATTCCAGCCAAATTCCTATGAAATTCAATCCTTTGGAGGAAATAACTTCAAATTGTAAGGAAAACAATGTGGAACAATTACTAGTTGCCAGGCTTCAGCCCGTTAATAGCGGGCACATTTCCTCGACTATTCTTCACATATGCAATATACTCTCCGTAGTGCATTGTAAATGCTGTACTCTGGTAGCGAGTCAACCGAATGCGCTTCCGCAGTGGCTCCGTGATTACACCATTGTAACCCGCCTTACGCATCAAGGAGTCAATAGCCTCAAGCTTTGTCCAACCTGCAAGCATCAGAATATGTGATCAGCACTATTAGATCATAGAGAACACTAGCTCTATCACATGCTCACGCTTAGCACTGATTACCTTAACACTTCACTATATAAGCTTGAGATACAACACTTCTTCAGCTCCATATACACTAAATGATATATACACAAAAATGTTCACACATATACAACAAACAAGGGCAATACAAGCCACCATGCCACCTTGACGTGAAGTCAGCTTGACAGAAAAGAATCATATACCAGCAAAACCCACAGGTTGAGGCAATAATAGGGACATTGAAAAAGCGCCAAATATCTTGTGAGACAAGGGCCTCCTATTGAAGGGCCTCTAACCCACCATAATAAATTTCAATATTTTTGAAGATTTAGAAATTTCTACATAATAAACACTTGAAAGAACAAAAAGACACAATATAAGAACAAAAGTATACCCGAATTTAATCTTCATATTAAGCTAATAAATACTATACAAAATCCGACTTCATTGGACAACTTACGTCGCACAGCATACAGTTCACTAAATTCGCTTTTTCTGGGATCTCCTATTAAAATCTCAACCACTATATCACAATCAATCGTTATTAAATCACCCATCAAACAACACTAAACAACTAAATGACGAATATTTCGCCAGTCAAAAGGCATATATTTTTATGAATTTGGTTAGCGCTACATTAGGCTATAGGAATTACTATTCATCTCGAATTCTTTTCAACTTTGAAATTGGAGTTGTCAAATTAGTGAGCATAAGCAACATCGGCAACGAATCAAGTATGAGATGATGGCTTTTTACATTTGGAAGATTTTTGATCAGTTGACTTCCAATTGTGTTTACCTATTTTATTATAAAACTTGTAATGTTTATTTTAGAAAAATACAAATAAACTATTATTAGTTTATTTGTGACACTTGTTTTCATGTAGCTACAGTCTACATAAAGAGATTATCATGCCTGTTTGTTTTTTATTTCGCCAATTTGTTTTTATATGTTTCTAAATTATTTTTTTCCAATTACAAAATTAATTATTATCACCAGTTTTACAGTAGTTCTAAATTTGTATCTATCTAACAAGTTTAATATTGCTTTGGCACCCAAAAATCTTAAAAAATACACCTGTCAAAATTGAAGATCTATGAGTTTCACATGTTAAATTCATCATAGAAGCATTAACACATTGAGTTGTTTCACAATCTTACAAGTGCATTTTAGCCGTTTCCAATTGGTTCAATTCTATCAATCACTTGTCTTTATGAAAGAGGGATACAACACAAGTACTCTTCATCAAAGCTATCATCCACAAACTCCAAATATGTGGGGTGAAAAAGGAAGGTACATCATCACACATAAATTTGGTGGTGTTTCACGAGTACATGATGGATATATTGAGTTATTGACAAAAGGAGTACTTGTAATATGAGCGCACAAACATCTTGCACGTAACATTATGAACAAAGCCTCCTCACCTACAATCATTAATCACAAATTTCTTGCAGTCCCAAGAAGCAAGACGCATACAAGATTACCTAGATACCACAATTACATATAATAAACTCGTTCTCCACCCAAACCATTCATGATCCTACAGCCATCAGTAACATATTAGACGATGGTGGACTCAGCGGTCCTGATTCCACCCTAGTTCAATTGACCTCATCACCCTGGAACTTTAACGTTTTTTAAGAAGTGAAGTGAACCCGCCTTAAACTATTAAAACCAAGAGGACTGAACATTGTACCTTATCTACTTTTAGGTATAAATCCATGAAGAAGGATGCATACGATGTACACAAAAGGCACAGCAGAAACTATATATTGGTCTTTGCAAATTGTCAAAATAATACCACCAATTCTATGATCAGACAATGTGTACTAAGCTTCTTTATATAGATACATGAAACACATTCGTGGAGCTTCGGCAAAACTATGATAAAAATAACTCGAGATTATATTTTCACCTCAAATAGCAAAGCAAATTCTGTAAAACATGACCGGCAATAAGCCATCACATGATTGATGTGACAACCATCGATCACCAAAGCCACCCTAAGACCATGTCACTACAGCCAATAGCATAAACAACCAACAACATAACTACAACCAAACCCTCTTGTCCTATAAAGCAGGAAGTAAGAACAAGGCACAAACTTGGAGGAACTTATACCATGGCAAAGTAAATTTCATAATATAGGCTTATAAGGAACAATAACAAGGCCAAGAATGACACTAACAATCCTGGTATTGCGGGAGGGGTCCAGAGGGGCTGTGACATGTATGAACTGGTCTCAACTATAGAATTTTTTGCTAAAACCATAAAAACCAAAATATGAGACGGTCAGGTGAAAAGAGACAACACCCACCAACACTCCAACAGCAACAAACTACCATGGGAAACTGGGCTTTCAAAGGTATTCTGCCTCCTCACCTTCTTCTAATCCTCAAATAGTATATCTCTGGTAAACTAACTAAAAGTCTTTTGTGTCCATTTGAGATGTCACCATAATGCCATTCAGAAGACTACAGACAATAACTCGAATAGATTTTGGCATCCAACTTCCATTGCCAATTCGGCCTATAATGAGATAACCCTTTGCGGTCTATGTTGCCTTACTTGTGAGTTGTTTCCAGTTGAATACTCTAACACATGGGTGTCTACTGTCTATGAATTAAAGGCAACTATACTAATGGAATTAATGCGTCAAACCTTCGTGAGCAGGAACTTCCGGTAAGTATGTGGCACTTCGCCTGGTATTGTAGTCTGGATCAGTAAATTCAATTATCATACCATGCTTTCCTACCTGCCAGAATATCATCATAGCACCAGCGCAATATTAAATCATGCAACACAGAAGGAAAGAAAATCTGACAAACAAAACTTAATGACAGTTCCAAAGGTGGTTGTTTGCAATACTTAGATAAGGATGTAAAGTATGTCTTCGAAAGACATGGCCTCATAGACATGAAAATTTCATGGACACCCACAAACTGTTTCATTGCTGCTCCCTTTGGTTGCATGCTCTCACCAAGCACGCCGTCTAATCAAAAGGCCATCAGACCCACACCCAAGAAGAGAAAGGCTTTCAATAGAGTGCTAGGAATAAACACATTTTGACGCCTATATTCAATCCTAACCACTATCTCTAAATCAACCAGTACTTACCAAGGCACAGATGCTCACAGATAAACAGTTGGCTCGGAGCAGTAGGTCTAATTATGAGTAAGAAATTCGCTAGGATGGGGCAGCCAATGTTAATGTCACACAATAGTTGGGTTTCCAGGGTACTTCATTGTCGTGAGTTGAAACACAATCCCACCTCCAAAATATGAAAGAGGCAAAGGATAAAGGCGCAAATATTCATCTGATGAAGCTTTGTATTCTACATATAAGATTGGACATTTGAAAGAAAGATAAAAGCACTTGAAGTAATCAGTAAATGGTGGAAGCAAGAAGCTTCTAAACTCGGATGTCCTGTCACAAGTCACAACCGCAACGTATGTCATTGCTTCACAAACAGGATTCTAATAAATAATAAGTCGCTTCAGAAAATTGATATGATTATTGGCAAGTGCTTAATAGAATATCATGCCACCAACACATCAGCTAGTTATAACAATAATCATCACAAGTAATGATTATTGGCAATTGCATAATAAAATCTCATGCCACCTATATGTCAGTTAATAATAGTTCCTCTCTTCACAATAATCATCACAAGTAATGAGCAAGTTCAACTATATGACAAACCTTCAAAAACTGGAAAGATTGGTCATTTTATATACTCCCACGGTTCCTCCACCACAAATAAATGTCATGTTAAGTTTGGACACGAATATTAGGTGTAGAAAGTATGGGAGGTAGGTTTATGGTAATTAGAGTAAAGTAAGATCTCAAAATAATTTGACAGAAATATAATTGACATACTGGTTATTTAGAAAGTGAGAGAAACAGTCAATTAAAAGACCCACACAACATAAGTTCAGCGGTTGGATGGGGTAAAATTTTCCATTTGAAGCTCACAAGATGTTTACTAGTGGACTGACCAAAATAGTATACTGGATGTGGATTTAGGATGGATCAAGTAGGGCAGATTTTCCACTTGAGATAACAAGATTTATGGTTCTGGACTATCCAAAATAGTGTAAACAATTATATATGTGGACGTTGAACATTTAAAATTACCAGCATATCGCAAAAGAGTTTTATATGATGCCTACCTTTAAAAATTACCTAAAAATTAGGTGCATAAAAGAATTACTTCCTCCATTTTTTTTATTGACTACACTTTCCTTTACAGGAAGTTTAAAATTAATGGCTACACTTCTTCTTTTTTCCCTTATTAGTAACTTTTTCTCTCTATCTCTCTCCTACCACTTTTTCTTACACACTTTTGACTCACCAAAGTTTTGCCTAGGAGTCCGTGAAATGAGAAGTGTAGCCAATAAAAAAAAACGGAGGAAGTACAATAGATCACTGCATAACATTCCATTTTAGCAATCTTAAGAAATCCAACTATACCAAAAATAATTTGCAGAAGAGCACAAACCTCCCAGTCAAGGTAGTCAGCAGCAGTTTCATAGTCAATCAGAATTGAAACTGTACATTCTAATTGTGGGAGTTCTTTAGCTTGAATCGGGGGGAAACGGCGGTCTCTCAGTGCACTGTGACACAATAAACACACAAACAGACAAGCTGGTAGCTTCAGCAGCATGCAGGTGAAGAAAAAGAGTTCAAGACAAAAAGTTGCATGATAAATTACACTATATACAATCAGAAGAGAAGCAAGCGGAAACTCTTGACAAAGACAATAAAAAGTTCGATGATGGAAAAAACACCGACGGCAAACTGCGCGGTCAAATACAAGACTGAAAAAATAGGAACCATGAACGAGCATTCACAAAAGCCAATAGACGGGATGAATGCCATTGCAATCCAAAGGCAAAAGATTCACAAATTCCAGCTAAGTAGTAAACCGTATTCTAATAGTACATCATATTCTCATCTGAAGATGTGAAGATATGGCAATCATCACATTCTAGTCTGAAGATATTGAAGCGATTGCACAAAGAAGCTTTGTGCCTCACATATACTACAGGTCAGTAGATTTTGTCCTTTCCAGAAATATCAACTCTTAAATTTTCTCCTTATCTCTCTTCTTCCAGGTATTGTTTCATCCACACGGAAACAAATATGAAGCTGAACTTCAATATTCAAGTTATACAGCAGTAACCAACAGAGTGGTGTTCTCTCAAACGAAATACCAACTGTAGTTTTGTTAGATAGTTACAATCACTCAAATCAAGAAGTCTTTCTAGTTGCAGCTAAACTTATGAGAGAGAGTGCTAAGAACTGACATAGCTAGCTCAGAGTATTAAGAATGTAAATGGACTTTTGTATTGAATGAAAAGGAATTACATAAAATGAAAAGGATAATCAAGCTTTCGAGTGGCTTGAACACTCCCAATAAACTAACCAAAATATCTCTCAACAATTTTCACTATTCTCATTTTCTAAAAGAGCATTATTCCTTTTTAAATTAGGAAAAATTGACTAGAATAATCCAAACTATGGTCACGCCAAGAGCAAAGGTGACTTGAAACCGGAAAATCAGGTAGAATTTGACTTTTCTATTAAAAAACATTTATTTTTTCTCTCCTTTCCACCCTTACCCAACTACCACCACCACTCCACCCTCACGTCAGCCACGACCTTCCACTTCCACCCTTAACCAACCACCACCACTTCGCCTTTACCCAACCACCACCCTCAAGTTATTACACCCCTTCACCATCGAAATCGCCAAGCCTCCCTAGTTACTACACCCCGCCATCACCTGAATACTATAACTCCTCGCCCCCACCACCACCATCCTCTTACATTACCCCATACACATCACCAAGCCCTAAGTTACTACACTCCACCATCACACCTGAATACTCAGCACCACCACCTACAAACCACCAATATCCACCATCCACACCTGATTACTAAACACCACAACCTTCACACCACCAACATCTTCACCTGAATACTACTACTCCTCGCTGCTACCACCGCATTCATCTTCACGTGTGGACACTGGCTCAAAACCCCTTCACTTGCATTTTATGGTGTGCTTCAACCGCTTGTTCGCAGAGAACACAACCCTTTGCGTTTTACATGTATTTATCACCCTTCTTCACGCACAAGAACAGAACGAGAAGGTGTAGATGAATCAGGAGCTTCCCCCATTGTTAAGAGCTAAGAGCTAAGGAGAGAGAAAATGAAGATTCTTGGTATGGAGTAATGGAGGTGACCGGAGGACGGAGAAAAAGGGGAGGGTGAGAAAGAGAGAGAGGAGAAAAAACAGCGATAAGAATGCAGCGGCCATCGACAAAAGTGTGAACCACATGATAAGAGGGAAAAGGGGTAGAGATCGCCAGTAAGTGATGGGCTGGGAGAGGGTGGTGGTTTCGGGGGTAGAGGAAGTCGATTTGGGTGATAGTGGTGGTGGTGGGGGAGGAAGACGCTGAGAGTGGGAATTCAAAAAATGCAAAACGAAATTAATGTACATGGCTAATCAAAGAGCAACACGTGGCCTTAATTACCTGTTAAACCAATTTCCTTCGGGTCATGGTGCATTTTCGGCAGATTTTCCCCACAGTTGGGATTATAGAGGAATTACTCAAGGATTATTCTTGGCGGAACGACTATAGTTTGGATTATCAATCGATTTTTCCTTTAAACTAAAAAAGAGTTTTGTTCCAACGTAATTTAGACATGACAAGTCATTGATATCAAGTGGATCGTAACAAAGGGTTTTACTTAGGAATTTGTAGGTAAATAAGTACAAAAACGGAGTGAAAAACATGAATCTAATTTGCAAGCATCAAAAATATCAAGCCAGAGACTAAGGATTCGCAAAGTAAAGAATCAATAAAGGCCTTTAAGTGGCAAAAGGTCCCAAATGGACTATCATTAAGGCGACTGAAAATGTCACAAAGGAATTTTTATAAATATTTAAACTTATACGAAAATTAAAAGTTTAGCTCTAAAGAGAATTTTCATATTTTCCAATTTACTTTGATGGCATCAAAACAAACCATATGTATCAATATTACAAGATGGTTAAAGTATAGCAAGCAAATATTGTCAAAAATGTCCCAATAAAAATAAACATATGGAGTATCAAACATTCATATATCGGAAATTAAAAAAGTATAGTCAACAAGTATTTGTATTAAATTTTCGTGCACTAATACTTGTTAATATTGTATTGTAAGAACAGAAATTAATACTTTAAAAAGAAAAGCAAAAAACAACTTCACAAAACCATAATAGGAGGATAAACCAAATGTAAAAAGTACAAAAAAAAAAATCTAAGTGAAATGGAATAAAAAACAAAGCAAAAAACACGGAAGGTTATTCAATAGCTATAATAAAATTGTAGCCATTGCAATAATTTCAATTTCAACCCTTTATTTTTGTAGATTTCATCTTGTCCATTAAATATAATTAACTTCTAAAAGATTTGACTTTCTTTTTTTTATTAAATAAATTAGATTGATGGCCAAGATAAGCCTACAACTAATGAATGGTTTAGATTTAAATAGTTACAGTTTATTCTAGCCATTGTAGAATTATCCAAAGAACACAAAGTAAAAAGGAAAAAAAGAGAGAGAAAAAATACGGTCGTATTGGAACAGTTTGCCCGAGTTGGAACGGTTTTAACTTTGGCGAACCGAACTCGACCGTTTCAATAAGGTGGATTTAAAATCCCGATATTTTGACCATTTTGACCGTATCACCCGTGACAAAAGGGTTTGCCCCTTTTTTTCCGCTACTTTGCAAGTTTTTTTTGCAAATGTTTTCAAAGATTCCTTATCTTTACTTTTACGGTAGCACTAGTCTACCTCCAAGACTCCAATAATGACTCAAAGATGAGAAAATAAAGAGAAGAAGAAGCACCACCGCACCACTAAACCCTATATAACTCTAATAAAATCTAAGAGTACTTAGAAGCAAAAAGACCAAAAGGAAACTCTAAAACTAAATTCCTCCTGCGACAACCACAACGCGGTCCGCGACCAACGTATCCGTTCCGTTACCCCGAAAACACGACCGTTCCCGTTTCCGAAGCCGTACCTTCAAACCGCGACACAAAGACAACGAAAATAATAACAAAGTCATAGAAAACAAAAGAATGACCAAAGTAAAAACGAAGAAACAAAACCAACGAGACATGGGATTCAAACCCATCTATCTATGGTACGAGTAAAATTAGATTTCTGGGGAGAACTATCATTTTTGGAATTTGCGCGCTCCCTGGTTAGAACCGTTAAGGGTTCCAAATGGTTTGAACTTGAGTCCTCTAAAAAAAGACATACAATCTGCTCTAGAACCATTTTGATAATTATTTTCATAACCATTGCAATTAAGACATTCATTTCCAAGATCACAGGGTGGGCCAAGGCTCACACTGGACACCCCCCAAATCTGCCGCCGGTTGGTAATATTTTCTCGTAAATGACTTGTGGTGGATGAATGGAACATACTCGTGTTGATTTTTTCAACAATACTTCATCCACATTCCTTTTTGTTCTTCCTATTTGGAATCAGGGGAGAAACTATACAGCAGTAAATATGGACAAGATTCACTTTCAATGAAAATAAAATAACATACATAAAAAAATATCTTGTAGTTAGAACCAATGAGAGTGATTACACACGGATTGATGGGGCAACAATGTAAATTTGTGGATCTATGGTGAATGCATTAAATGCAATAAAAATCATCCAGGGTAGTTTTAGGCTAAAGCACAAAAAAGTGCATTGTCAACCAATAAAAGCAAACTACATGAACGGATGTTATTGATAAAAGCTTATTATATTTAGAAAGATGCAGGAGAAAATTTTTGAGATTTCCCAATGTGAAATATAGGAAAAACAAAAAGGAACGTAGGGAGTACAAAATGATGAGTTTTTATCCTCATGAGTATCAAAGAATAAAGAATACCTTTTCTTTCAACATAATAATGTCTAAAGCTATCATAATGTAATTTGGTTATATATATGGTGAATAATTACCATTATTTGGCCATTCTAGACAAGAGAACGAATATAGCTAGAAAAAAAGTTCTTACACAATGAGTCACCGTTACATAACACGCAAATTTCATAGCAGCATTCTATCATGGGGTTTCACAGAACAATAACTCCAGAACCATTACAGCTTGGCCGTTCCAAAATTAAAGGGCGGATGGGCCGAGTTTTAATTCCATGATTGGAAGGCTTAATGTAAATGTTTACTAGCATACACACCACAAAAAGACATTACAATGTACATATGGAATAAGGAGAAGAACAATTGTGCGCATGCTTTACACCGTGAATCACAAGTATGTTTCCGAACATAGATGCTCTGGCAACTGGCCAGGTGAAAACACAAGTCATATGAAAACATCGGTCACCTGGGTTCCTCTCTTGTCAATTCCAAACTCCTATCTTTCAGCTCTTCTTTCAACTTCAAGCAAAATAACCATAAGCCTAGATTTTTACCAGCCTTGTGAGCCTCAAAAAATGAGCCAAAATCAATTTAAAAAAAGTAAATACTTGAAAGATGCCTTCGGTTGCTCTTTCTTTGATCTAAGTTACTTTGGTTCATCTCAATAAAGAATGAAAATGACGAGCTAAAAGATATTTCATGTAACATCCCCATAAAGCATAACCATATATAGCAAAGGCATTAAACTGAGAATTAAAACCATGAAGCGAGATATCCAGTAAGCTTCCTGAATCACTACATTTTATGCATTTAGTCACAAATAAACTGCTAGTATATCAGTCAACAGGGCATCAAACTGAATCATGTTTCTGTCAAGTAAAGGTTATTCTATAAAGGATTTTCAATTTGCCATTCCATAGGATAAGATTCTGTAAATATGTTCTGAAATCACAGAGCCACACCAGGCATTTAATTATAATTAAAGCATCATAACCGACACTTATAAGAAATATCAAAATTATTTTCTGGGCACTATAAACGTCTACAACCACTAATATTTCCCAGCAACAGTAAGATATAATGCTTAAAAATATATCTTACTGTATATCTAGAAAACATGTCCCAAAGCTCTTGACATTACAATGATAAAGCAAACTTTTTCCAAGTCAACAGCTCCTGTCACGACTGCCGTGAAGCTTTGACATACCATCAGTGAGATGTTGCTTCGACAGAAGAACCACTATTGCAACTATGGTGAATTCTAGATTTTTTTCCTACGCATAGGGTAATGAGGGGGAAAAGATTCTCAAGAACAAAATGACAGAGCATATTGGTATATTCCATTACAATTCCAAAGAATAACCACATAACTCAATGCCCAGCAGCTCCATGCAGTAACTAGACAACATCCAAAATACTCCCTCCGTCCCATATTAGTTGGGACACTTTTCATATATGGTTGTCCCATTTTAATTGCAACACTTCTATGTTGAGCATGGATCTACCAATATTTTATTATATATGACCCAATTAATATACCCCACTCATTCATTGGTTTATGTCAAAAACATTAAAATATTACTCCCCTACTCCATTAACTTCTTAAAAATACCACATCATTTTCTATCACATCAATTTTTACAATAAATAAATATAACCTAAAATATGTGCACAAGCTATTGTTGCGATTAATATGGGACGGATGGAGTACAAAATATGTATCATAAAGCACACCAAATATATGACATGTTGGACTTTGAAGACATAAGTCAGATCTATAACCTGCTTATAGTTACAAGAGATCGATAGAAAAATGAAACAAAAGGAGACACCATACAAGCATGAGAAAGAAAAAGAAGCCGAAGTGTCTGATATGGCTCGTAAATAAGACAATACCTGGTAAGAGCATAGTCTCTAAACCCGTTGATCAAGGCACGGGCTTCAAGAGTCCCTATGCATCCACGCAGGCGAGGCTCCCCTCCATTGACCACCTTCTTCCAGGTTACAAACAATGGACTGCACACAGAGCCACAATCATTAAGTTCAAAACTTATTGACCACCACATGTTCCCTGCTATTCCATAACCGCTACTCTCTGCTTCACCAAATAATGGGCCAAATATGATTGAGGATCCTTATTAAGGATTTGAGTAGAATTATTAACTTCATCTCACAGGTTTACTTTCACCATCTTCACCACACCAATGTAGAACTTCTTGGGGTTCTTAGATAAGGATAGCATATAGGTACAGGTACTACAGAAAAGTAGTTCTTTTAACTTAATTTAGAACCAGCCTAATATGTTAAGACAGCCTAAAATAGAAATGGTCTATAATTTAAGCATAGAGGTGTTTTCATTTAAGGTTATACATGCATAACAAAGACTCAAATAGTTATTGCATCGACGTCCAAAATCAACTAATAAATCTGCATAAATATACTAGAGTGATAAGTACCATTCAATTGGTGGTTTAAACTAATACTGGATCAAAACAGAAACAAAAACGCCGCTAAAAAGGACAAGAGGGGTGCTTAGTGATTGGTTGTTTGCTGGTGATTTTGACCAGCTGTATAATTATCGACTCTTAAAAAAGTATTTGGTAAAAGTAATTGTTAGTACTGGTTGCTTAGAACAAAATGGAAGCAAAAGCGACTTTTTAGCCACTGTAAAAGCCATTTATGAAACACCTTTTATGGCTGTTTGACCACAAACAAAAGCTACAAGCAAAAATCTAATGAAAAAGTATCCAAAAGTCATTTGCCAAACTGGCCCCAAGTACTAAGGAACACAAGGAGTAAGAGCATGATTTTTACCTTAATTTTAAGTAGGAAACTATTGTCCGCCATTAGGAAAACAAGGCAAAACAAAAGAAAAATGGAAAACGGGTTTTGCCGGAAAACGTTTTCCACCCAACCGAAGGGAGCCTAAATCAACAAAAGAGACATGCAGTATTCAAAATCGCCTAAATCAACAAAGAGCAAAATTATAGGACGATGAAACAATATAAAAAAAATACATACAACTTAAGCAAAAAAAAAAAAAAAGGAATTGAGAGGAAGAGAATGAAAGGGGGGCATACTGATGACCCTCCTCGAAAGCAGGAGGAGGTGGATTTTGTTCATTATTGTAGTGAGCTACAAGTGTATCAAAACAGTATACCGCCATCTCCTTCTTTGCCGACACCATTTTTACTTCCCTTTTTTTTATTTCAATTTTAAATATCCAACAAAACAGTATACAGCTCGTAAATTAGATGATGAAGTTAGGTTTCGAATTATGAATATTTGTTTGGTTGCGTAAAAATTAATATCCAACAATGGTGATTGGTAGTTGGACGAAGAAAGAGACGATTTCTCCTCTTTTTTATTTAGAATTTTTGGAAGAATAATAGAGGGAGGGTGGGAGGGTGGGAGGGTGGGAGGGAGGAGAAGTAAGCAGGCAAGCAACGATGAGAAAAGGGCAAAGCATTTGTTGGGGGTTTGGGTACTCCACTCCAGTGAATTCCTAATGTTCCATTTGGAAGATGCTTGGTCCCCTATTTCTCAAAATATGCCATGATGTTATATTGTTACTAGTTCTTAGGCCCGTGCAAAAATGCACGGGATTTTTTATGGTTTATAGGAGTGGATAATTCTACGATGGCTACAATCTTAGCGTCTGTTTAGATAAACTGAAAACAACTGAAATGAACTGAACTGAACTGATTGGAGCTGAACTGATTGGAGCTGAACTGATTGGAACTGAACTGAACTGAATTGAATTGAATAAATATATAAATAATATTTAAACAATAAGAATATGAATATTAAATAATAATTATGATGATAGGTAATAATAATGAATAATTATTAATAAATAATAATAATAACTGTATTTTAGATATTTTTAAATGATAATTATAAATAAATAATATTAATAATCATAAACTAATACAGTAATAATAATGATTATGATTATAATGATAATTAATAAAAAATTATTTTATAGTCTTTGTATTAATATATTAATACATGATGATGATTATATAATAACAATAATATCTAAGAATTAAAATAATATTACTATTTTAATAATTAGATTTAATTATATATTAATATTTAGTAATAAATAATGATTGGGTCGGACCGTGCAAAATTACATCATAAATCATTCTGACGTGATTTGATTGGATTATGGGTTAAAAATGCGGGTTTATTGGTGCTTTTAACCTAACCCATGTTCCTCCCTAATGATAATAGTAATAATAATGAATAAAGCTATAATAAACAAAATAATATATAGATAATAATAATAATAATAATACTTAATAATAATAATATAAAAGTAAATAATATACAGATAATAATAATAATACTTAATAATAATGACATAAAAGTAAATAATAATAATAAAAATAATAATAAGAGTAATTAGTAAAAGAAATTAGACCAACATAATAATAATATTTAACAAAATGGTTATAAAAGAATGGAGCTGAACTGAACTGAACTGATTGGAGCTGAACTGAACTGAACTGAACTGAACGGATTAGAGCTGAACTGAACTGAACTGAAATTAAGCTAAAATGAACAGGCCCTTATTGTAGCCACTACTAAATATTTAAATCTAAACCCTTCATTAGTTATAGACTCATCTTGACGATTAATCTAAATGTTTTAATTATAAAAAATGTCAAAATTTGAGAATTGAGATTGAAATTATTGTAATGGCTATAATAACCTTCCTTATAGTAGTATTATTAATTTATATTGCAATGGATAGTGAGTGCAATACATATACAAATTATTATAGATAAGTGGAATTATTAGATATACATCAGATATTATTTATGTTATAGTCGTCTTAATTTTGGGAGTATAAAGATATAATATGAAATGCTCAAGATGTTTTGGTAATGGAGAAACAATATGGCAGATGTAACTAAATAGTCATTGATTAAATTGAACACAAAAGATTGTAGTTACCAAAAACTAAATTATCATATTAGCAAAAGAGTAACCATAAAGTAAAAGTTTATCCTATCAAAAAAATTAGGAATAATTGTAATGATCTAACCGGTAAACCACATTCTTATTACTCTATTACGGTAAAGTTCGGCCTTGGGGTCCATGATCAAAATAATTCAATTTGCCATTAAGAAAAAGAAAGCATTAATTCACATTCCTAAATCCTATACAACGACTTTCCATTTCTCTTCCCAGTAACTTCCTTTTTTTTAGGGATTCTCTTGCCAGTATAAAAAGTAGTATTCGGTTTTCATTTGTTGTTCCCATTGGAAATCTTGGTACTATTTACAATTAGAGGGAATCTTTTAAATTATTCAATATATATAAGAAAAATTATAGTCATGTGGGGTCTTGTTTAATTGTCTAAATGAGCACATTATTATTATTCAATCGTTGTAATTTTTACTAATATGCAATTGAAGATAATGATGGTCAAATAAGTGTTTTGACAAACGTGCAAAGTCAAAGCGGGAACAACAATATGGAACGGAGGGAGTAACATATTTTGTTTTCCATTAATTGATACAGTAATTCATTGATTCTTTACTACTACCCCTCCAAAAAAAAAGCTGCTTCTAGTTAATTCACACAGGGAAAATCTTCATCTTAAAAAGTCTTACGAAGTAAAGAAAAATCTTCATTAATCCCATGATTTTAGGCCTTCCCATAACCAACATACCCTTTAAATCACTTTAAATTAAATCCTCATTATTACTTCCCCATTTTTATTTAATAGGGTTACTTTGACTAATGTTATTATTCACATTCTACTCTTTGACTATCTTGTTATTTATACTTGAGAACTAACATAGTCATGTATGATCTTGTATGATTCATTTTAATGAGTAGTTTAAAAATATCAACTTTTTATAATTTTTGCTCATGTGCAATTTGAGATATTCGTGGTCAAACAAATGCATTGGCAAGCATGAAAAGTACAACTATCGCTATTAGATAAAAACAGATCAGTATATCTTTTCGTTTCTTTTTCTGACTAAGGACGTGTTCTCTTCGTCTAATTCTAGCTAAACTGAACTGAACTTATTGGAGCTGAACTAAGGGCCTGTTCTCTTCGGCTAATTCTAGCTAAACTGAACTAAACTTATTGGAGCTGAACTGAACTGAACTTATTGGAGCTGAACTGCACTGAACTGAACTTATTGGAGCTGAACTGAATTGAACTGAACTGAACTTATTGGAGCCTGAACTGAACTGAACTGAACTGAACTTATTGGAGCTGAACTGATGAACTGAACTAAACTGAATTGAATTGAATTAAATTATAATAAGTATATGAATAATAAGTAAATAATAATGAATATTAAATAATAAGTAATAATAATTCTAAGTAATAATAATTAAATTAATAATTTAGAATAATATCAAATGAATAATGATAATATTATTTTGATGTTATTATGATAGTTATAAATAAATAAATAATAATAATAAATTAATTTTAAAAATAATAATTACTGATAATAATAATAATAATAATTAATAATGAGTAATTACAATAATTAGTAGTATTAATATATTAATACTTGATGATGATGATATAATATAATGTCTTAGAAGTAAATTCTCATTATAATAATAATTAGCTTAAAACATGGGTTGATGTGTGCTTCTAACCAAACAACGATTTGTGGTGGGTTGGTCTATGATAGAAATACACCAAACCGCCAAAGTATATTTAATATACAACGTAACGACAATGTTGTATTTTAAATAGTACTGCAGTATTATTAGCAACTTTGCAATTTTTTCATATCTTCTAGCCTTTTGTAGCTTATTTGTATGATATAATAGTGAATTTTATTCAGTAAAATAAAGCAACAATTGCAAATTAGAATTTTCGTATTGACATAAAATTTGGTTAAACCGTGCACCAACCCAACTTTGCTAAGCCATAATAATAATAATAGTAATAATAATGAGTAAATATATAATAAAAAATAATATATAAAAAAAAAATTATTATTATTATATAATAACAATAATAATAAGTAAAATAAATTAGACCAACAATAATAATATTAAACAAAATGGTTAAATAATGGATGGAGCTGAACTGAACTGAACTGAATTTATTGGAGCTGAACTGAATTGAACTGAACTTATTGAGCTGAACTGAACTGAACTTATTAGAGCTGAACTGAACTGAACTGAACTTATTGGAGCTAAACTGAACTGAACTGAACTTATTAGAGCTGAACTGAACTGAACTGAAAATAAGCTGAACAGAACAGGCCTTAAACTGAACTTGTTGGAGCTGAACTGAACTTATTGGAGCTGAACTGAACTGAACTTATTGGAGCTGAACTGGACTTATCGCAGGTGAACTGAACTGAATTGAATTGTAATAAATATATAACTAATAATTAAACAATAATAATTATGAATATTAAGTAATATTTATAATTCTAAGTATAATAATAATTGATAATTTAGAATAATAATTAATGAACAATGATAATATTATTTTTGATGTTATAAAATGATAATTATAAATATATAAATAATAGTATTGATGATAAATTAATTTTAAAAACAATAATCAATGATAATAACAATAATTAATAATGAGTAATTACTATTATTATTATTATATATTAATATATTAATACTTGGTGATGATCGTATAATAACAATAATGTCTAAGAAGTAAATTAATATTAATATTATACTAATAATTAGCAATTATATTAATAATCATCTTAAAACATAGGTTAGTTTGTGTTTTTAAACAAACCACGATTTGCGGTGGGTTGGTGTACAATATTTTTAAACCAAACTCCACCTATAACCACAAAAGTATTTTTAATATTCAACGTATTACGATGTTGTATCTTAGATAGTACTCCAATATTATTAGCTAGCTTATTTGTATGATGTAATAGTGAATATCTAGTCGGTAAAATAAAACAACAGTTGTAAATCAAAATACTCGTATTAAGATAGATGAAATATGGTTCAACCACACACCAACCAAATTATACTCAACCATAATAATAGTACTAATAATAATAATGAGTAAAGATATAATAACAAAATAATATATACAAAAATAATAATTATTATTACAATAATAATAGCAATAATAATAAGTAAAATAAATTAGAGCAACAATGATAATTAAACAAAATGATTAAATAACGAATGGAACTGAACTGAACTGATTGGAACTGAACTGAAGTAAACTGAATTGAATTTATTGGAGCTGAATCGAAATGAACTGAACTTAACTTATTAAAGTTGAACTGCACTGAACTGAAAGTAAGCTGATTAACAGAAGAGGCCCTAAAAAACCCTTGGAAGTTTAAAACATGTTTATTCCTCATGAAAGCAATGTTTCATGGAGGCAACGTTTCACATACTATATTCTTATTTATAACGCTACAACAAATGTCGAAAATCGTTAATCACCACTAAAATTAATTTATTTATTTTTATCTTTTAATTTTACAAAATCTAAAAAAGTAAAATTACCAACCACCCGTCATCTTCTCGTCGCTTTCTCTCTCCCTCATGACAGTCTCTCTACGTAATGTCTCCTATGACCTAACTCAGTCCACCCTCTTCCCCGCCATTGAAACGCCAAACCTCCATTGACGGCACCGAACAACCATCTCCACGAGTTCACCCTAAGACCTTACCCAATCCACCCTCTTCCCCACATTATGTACATAAATTTGTGTGTGTTACCATTTGTTACAACTCGTTATACTTATTTTTTAAAATGAATAACTTTAAATAAGAGAAACAATTTGAATGGTAAAATTATGGTTAAAGAAGTGTACATAATACAATAGTGAGTGATTAATTTTGTACAAACCTATAATGGAGGGAAGTTTTATGAAGGCTTATTAAATTTGTTGTGTTTCATTACTTGGTAACTGTTATTACATATACTTTAGGGTAGATAAAGCTACTCTATGATATTGTCCTATTGGTGCAATTTGTACCAAGCTCGTACTAAACTTAGGATCCAATCATTATAATAAATACTAATATTAAAATACTAATATTAGTTTACTTCTTAGATTTTATTGTTACTATATAATCATCATCAAGTATTAATATTAATAAAAATAATATAAAATAATACTCCCTCCGTTTCCTTTTGTTTGTCCTACTTTCCGTTTTAGTCCGTTTCTTTTTGTTTGTCCTACTTTTTCATCTTTTCTTATATAGAAAGATTATATTACTCATTTACCCCTACTTTATCATTTTTTGGTCCCACATGTACCTTTTAATCTTCTCTCACCTACTTTAATCACCAATTTACTATAAAATAAATGAACTTGTTAATTGTTGTCCCCACCCACATGTCTAATACATCACTCTCCTTGATATTTGGAGCTACAGTAAATGGGACAAACAAAAAGAAACGGAGGGAGTAATTATTAATTATCATTATTATTATTAATTATTATTATTATTATTAATTTATGATTATTAAAATATTTATATATATCATTTAAAAATACCCAATATACTATTATTATTTATTTTTTATTATTACTTATCATTATAATTATTATTTAATATTTAATATTATTATTGTTTAAATATTATTTATATATTTATTACATTCAATTTAATTTAATTCCACTCAATTTAATTTAATTCCATTCAATTAAATTCAATTCAATTTAATTCCATTCAATTAAATTCAATTCAATTCAATTTAGTCCAATTTAACTCCAATCAGTTCAGTTTAACTCCAATCAGTTCAGTTGTTTTATGCCGAAGAGAATATGTACTTAGAATGCTTCTAATGTACATCGGAGCACTATGCTAACGTGCATGATTATGACATGGGAAAGAGCACCATGCTCATGGTGCTCCTCCCTGCACCATCTACCATTTGTATATATATAATATAATAGTGAATATCTAGTCAGAAAAATAAAACAATAATTGCAAATTAGAATACTCGTATTGACATGAAATTTGGTTTAACCGCGTAATAATCCAAACCATGCTCAGCCATAATAATAATAATGAGTAAAGCTATGATAACAAAAAAATATAAAAATAAAATTAATATTAAATAATTATTACAATAATAAGTAAAATAAATTAGACCAATAATAATAATAATAAATAAAATCGTTAAATAATGAATGAAGCTGAACTAAACTGAACTTATCGTAGCCGAACTGAAGTGAACTTATTAGAGCTGAACTGAACTGAACTTATTGGAGCTGAACTAAATTGAACTGAAAATAAGATGAAGAGTAAGAGGAAAGAGGATGGATACCCGCGCGATGCTCGAACTAATCACTTTCCCAAACATAACCAACCATTTTTTATTTTGTTTTATAGACTAATGCCCTGTTTCTTGGCCTGGATATACAATTTTTATCATACACACGTGTGTATTATGCAAGGCTTTTTTTGCTCAAAGAGATTTGGGTGCACCGTGAGCATGATACACCCAATACTATTTTTTTTTGTTTAAATAGCCTTGGGTATACCATGACATGATACACCCTAGTGTATGATTCATACTCTCGGCCAAAGAACTTGAATTAATTTCAATTCAATTCTATCAATTTCATTTCAGATTCAGCACAATTCTACTTCAACTTATTTTTAACACTCTTATTATCATTTATCATTATTATTGTTATAATTATTATCATCATTAAGTATTATTGTTTTCGTTATAATTATTTTTATTAGTATTAGTATTAGTATTATCATCATATCATCTATATAATTCAATTTACAAAAATTATAAGTTAAGTTAAGTTCTTTGTACTTCAAAAGAGCGGGTCCTAACTTAAGCCAATCACTTTATTCAAAAAGTACATAACTTTATTGAAAAAGGTGTTTTAATCTCTTTTTCTGTTAGATTCGTACTTGTCAAATTAAATTAAAATTATACAATCTTTTAAAGAAGATTTTCTTTGTGTGAATCTATCAGAAGAAACAATCAACTTTATAAATTTATATGGAAGGTTATTTAATGGCTACACTTTTACTATAGCCATTACAATAGTTTCAATCTCAATCCTTAATTTTTGTTAGATTTCATCTTATCCATTAAATATAATTAACTTTTAAAATATTTAACTTTTTTTAATTAAATCATTTAGATTAAGGGTGAAGATGAGCATAAAACTAATGAAGGATTTGGATTTAAATAGTTATAGTGGTTACAATTTTATTTTAGTCATTGTAGAATTACCCAAATTTCTATTATTACAAAATTTCCTCAAATAAGCATATTTTAATCATTTTTATTTTTGCGTTTTTAAGAGATTAAAATGACTTAATATTATCTCTTGATTATAAATCAAAAAATTATATCTTATAGTTCACTTGAGAACTTCAAATTATCATTCCTTTTTTTCTTTCATAGTTGATTATGGAGATAAAAAGAAACATATCATAAATTGTATCTCCTTCCTAGACATTGATGACATAGGATATTAGGATTCATTTGATTCACTCTTGTTTAGGTTCTCTGATTGTCAAATACTGATACCTCTGTCTAGCATTTGAACATAATTTGACATGACGACAAATCGACAATGGCTGGTGGAAATTTGCTTTACATATACTCTTTATTAAAAAATCTGCAATACTCTTTTACCATCAATCATCATTAATAAAGGGATTAACAAACAACCCTCGCCCTGAAAATCCGCCGATAACTCAGAAAAATTTTGTCACGGCCAAACCTTGAAACCACCCAACCCTCGCCGTCAACCACCCCCCAAAATCCTATAACCACCAAGCAAACCCCAAAATTTACCCTAAAACCAACAACAGCCTTCCCGAAAACCACCTCCAAGAACGCTGAACATTTCATTTTTGGGCTATTCTTCACATACAGTGATTAGATTTGGCGTAAGTGGGATATGAGGTTGTCGGCCAAGGATTTGTTCCTGTTGTAATCGGTAGCATAAATGCACATCTGAGCAGAAAGGCTCACCAAAATCATGGAAACATTAGGTTGAAGATTATTACCAATCTAAATTGATTAAGATAAAGTTTCTCAATACACATCTTACAATTGGGAAGTGTAAAAGGGGGATCACGAGCCACAAAGATTATTGTTTCCTTCTCGAGTTCTCCTTCTCCTTCTTCCTTTCACTCCTTAATCCAGCCTCCATCAGAATTTAGGGTTAGATGTAAAATGGTAACTGACGTTTTTGGTTTTATACGATAGGCTGTGCGTTTATACCGTGACATGTGGACTAAGTGAAGCAGTCCTATGACATGTGGCCCATGAATTCCGCCTAATAAGACACATGCCAAATATTATTTTGCTTTAATGATATATATATATAGATTAACCCATCCGAACCAGTCTAGTCGAAACCCAACATAACAATAAAAAAAAATTGTCAGAAATAACTCAATATTTGCGTTGACCGCTTTTAATAAGTCACCTTAATTTATTCCATTAACAAGTCAACTTTACCGCCATTTCGGTTTTAACAAGTTTTTTTAAATGTTTACCTGCAATAGGGGTTATAACAGGTAAAATTAGATTCATTACAAGTAATTTAATTATTTTTTATTTTTTTCACATGTTATAAAAGCAAAACCATTTCTCTATCTTCTTCCTCTGATCCATGAACTCTCCATTTTAGGTCTATGCTTCTTTACTTCCTTTTTTCTGTTTACTCTCCAAATAAGAGTTATTCACTCCAACAATCAAACTCGCTGCAGTGGCGAAGAGCTGGATTGCACCCTCAATTTCGTGATTTCATCATCAGTCTTGCTCAGATTTTTCTTCCTTCCTATTTTCACTTTTTTATTAATCTTTCCACATTGTTTGCTTGTTTGCTTTATGATTCTCGTCTTTGAGTCTAAATTAGGTAGTTGGCAGTTTTGGGTTTAAGAATTGAAAAGGTTGGATTTTGACATTGCCCATTTCCTTCATTGGATAGTGTTTAAGAATGATGTTTTGCTTGATGTTGTTGTTTTGTGAGTGAATAATGAATTAATGTTGTTGTTTTGTGAGTGAATAATGAATTGATTTTGAACATTCATTGTTTCAGCTTGCGTTTTCTTCGGAACCATTGAATCTGAAGAGCAACAACAACAGCTAAATCGTCTTACTCTGTCTCCCATTTTATCATCTTTTTCATTGGAGAAAAACCTCCAATGCCGAGTAAATTTAGCAGTGGCGAAGAGCTTGAAGGTTCGGTAATGGAGTCGAAGGAGTGAAACGTCTTCATGAAGCCTTATGCTTAAAAATGGCGTCGTAAATCCACCGGCGGAGCTTGCCGCCATTAATGTCGTCGTATCTACTACTCTCTTTTTTTCTCGCTTTGATTATTGAAAATTTTTAATGGGAAAAGGGTAAGGCTTCACACCAAAAAGATGAGAGAAGGGAAGGGGAGGGAAGGGGAATAAGGGGACAGTAGAGGTGCAGGGAGTGGGGTGTGTGGGGCTGGTGCAGGGCTGGGGGAGAAGGGAGAGTTTCTGTTTTTTTTTTAAAAAAAAATCTTTATAAGTCAAGAAGTCAAAGGGAAGTGGGGGAATTAAGGAGTGGGTTTACATGTTCATCAGGTCACAGGTAAAAAAAACTTGTTAAAAGTAGAGTGGCTACAAGGTTGACTTGTTAATGGAATAAATCAAGGTAGACTTGTTAAAAGCGGTCAACGCAAAGGTTGACTTATTCCTCACAATTTTTCCTAAAAAAAATAGCTGATTTTTTGTGCAACGCGCCGCATACTTGAAAACAGTGCGGAGCGGACGCGTGTACATCAAACGCTGAGGCCTCGAATGAAGACATTAAAAACCTCGTTGCCCTAACCTACGTACGAGGAAGTCGCCATCAAATTTCGCTAAATTAAAAGCCATTAGTTTCAGCAATTAAAATATTGTTGCCCTAACAGAATTTACGAAGTTTTATTTAAGCTCCTTACAACTCTCACACTTCCCTCTTTCTCTCTCTCCTAATCAATTTGCAAACTTTCAATCAATTTCGAAGCTTTGTGCAAAAATCAGTTAACAGAAATTACATCCATTAATTTCTGGAAAAATCAATTTCGAAGCTTTGAATGTCAATTATGAATACGAATACGAATTCATCAAGTCTAACAGAAATTATGAGAAATACAATAGAAGAATCACTACTAAATCTGGGTTTGGCGAACAAAAATAATGATGACTGTGACCAAGAAGAGATTATCAAGAACTTTTTGCTAACAAGTTAATTTTTTCATTTTATAAGAACTCTGAATAACACTAGTTATTTTTATTGGGGGGTTACTAGCACGTGGAAGATGATTGGTCTCCTATTTCTCAAAAAATGTCCAGATGTTATTAACCCATCTGACCCAGCCTTGTCGAAGCCCAACATAAAACATCCTTGCAGATAATAAGAAGAAAAATAATTCACATAGAAAGGTGGGAAACAAAGTAAAAGAGTCGCTTGGTTATGATCTCTCTTAGCCATAAAGTGTACAACACTATTAGCCTCCCTGAAATAATAACGGAATTGCACCTTTTCAAACCTGCCAAAATCACCCAACACCTCCTCAATAATAGTACCAATTTCCCAAGGAATGGGGATCTGATTTTTCAAGGTTTTACTAAGTATTAAATTATCACCTTCAACAATAATTATTGCAAGACCCAAGGAAATGGCTTGGTTAAAACCCTCTCTCAATTCCCACGCTTTCGCTTGGTTGACGCTACAAACAATAATCAGGGCCTTGCAACCCGCAATAAGAACCTTTCTCCACCTTCTTTCTAATAACGAAGCTACAAGAAGCATGACCGTTAGCTAATTTGGACTCATCAAAGTTAATTTTGAAAGAATCGGTCTGGGGAGGGGACTAGGAGGTACTAACTTTTTTAGACTTGGACCCATTGCTAGGGAGACTATTACCGATGTTAAGTTTAACGTTATCAACCTTAACTTTAAGCCAGTCATTAGAGTAGCTTCTGATTATAATATTAGCTTTCCTTGTTGTCACTCTCTCTTGGCGGAAAATAACATTGTTTGTAAAGAGCCAGATAAAGCATCAGACAAAGCTTAGTTTGGTTATTTGGCAACGATCCCTAACCTGGCCACAACTAACTAAATTTTCACAAAAAGAGATAATCCTAGGAAGAGGAGGATCAGAGGGTCAATCCGAGTTTGCTCTAATATTATTGGCTAGAATATCCAAGGGAAAAGCATTGAAAGAAAACGTGACTGGCTGATTCAACATGAAAATTGCAGAAGAAAATCTATCTTTCAAATCTTTCCTTAGTAGGAAGACCGTCATTGCAAAGTTTCCTCATGAAGTTTTTAATTTTAGGGGGACGGTTCATGTTCCAAATCCAATCATATTCAATCTACTCCGTCCCTTTTTTTATAACAACAATTGTTTTTTTTTTATGTGGAAGGGAATTTTTTTAAAAAAGTTAAAAGGAAAATAGTAAAAGTAATGAAATTTAAAATCATAATAAAGGAGGCAATTCGTATTAGTAAAATTAACCTCTATATCATATTCGTATTAAATAAAAACACAATAGACAAAAGATGGTGATCGTAACTTATCTCAATTTCGACTTCGTACATGTCCAATACTATGAGATATGAAACTCAACTAAACTCAATTTATTAAATAAATGAAACTCAACTAGAATGCACTCTAAGTAATATGCTTATTAGAAAATTAAACTGAACGCAGATTTATTCTGAGAAGAACTTGAAACCACTTTAACCAACAAATTATTGAAGAACGTTGCTACTTGGTCCAATAAGTCAATGACATGTGTAATGTTTAGTTTTTATTTGAAAAGCTATAGCTTGCAATAGCCATAGTTTTACCAATGGATACAACCTTACAACGGCTATAATGTTTTTCTTAGTTTTTATGTAAACTAGTTGTTGCCCCGCGCGCTATGCGCGTGGCGCCCCAATATGTCAATCTATTAATGTGTGGTAATCTTGTTCGCGATGTACATAGTGGTGTACGAAAGTTGAGAGATAAGATTCGACAGTGTTTGCATATCAAAGCAAAGTAAATATGCTTCAAAGCTAGTAACACTACAAATAACAGCTTGGAATTAAGAAGTCCTTGCATTATCGAGATAACTTGTCACATTAGTAGCCATATTTGGCAGCCTGCATATCTTAGAACATACGTGTACAATAAAGCTATGGTGTAATGTTGTTATAATAAATATAGGTGCTTATTTAACATGTAGTGTAATTGCCACTCTAATGTAGCTATATTAGAGGGGCAATAATTGGAGCCTCTATTGTTGGAGCCATCTCATTTCGGATTATTTTTCTGTTAATAATGATGTTACATTTGATCAATGACGTGGCAACAGTCTTCTCATGTAGAGAACGGGACCAACTTTCTTATTCCTCCCTCCGATGACCATTTCTCTTATTCCAAGATAAAGCTCGTTCCCAACCCAACGCAACCTAAAAAACGCAGATTTACTAATACATGAATCACAACCAACAGAAAAAAAAAAATCCAAAGAGCAAACAGCAGAGGAACAAACAATAATACTTAAAAAAAGATAATGAATGCCCTTGTAAAATCTTTAATCAATCCAGCCTAAAGTAGGCCCAATTCACTTGTCCAAACACATATTTGACCATAATTCGTATCTCTAGTTAATGGATTAGTATGAATTTAAATCAAAATAATGCTAAACTTTTCAATCAGCTTATCTGCAACATGATTTTAGCTCACATCAACTTTACAGCCAACACAATATTGGCATTTTCATCCCATCTAATAGCTAGCTCCATGAAGGGATACCAATTTCATTCATCTCAAATACCTCCATACCGGCAAAAAGCATCTAGTAATCAACTAACTTTCACGTACCTTCACAAGATCCACCACTCCAACAGATTGAAGGAATACCAATTTTATTTTAAGCGTGATTAAACAAGATATATTTGTTTGTCCAACTGAGAACACAACTTTCTTTAAACCGAGTTAGCCTTTGACTAAAAGGGTTTAGAAAATATAGGACAATCACAAAGTATCTCATTGATCACGCAAGACTTTTAGAAGGACAAAACCAGAGGGCTGAACACCTTCTTTAACAATTAAAATGAAATTATATATATTAAGATTTTATAAATGGTGTATGCAACCACAAATTCTTAAGTGTCTTCTATAACATCAATATTCTTTGTCCTCCCACCTTCAATAACATCAATCTTAAAGTGTGGGCTTCGCCTAAAATCACTTTGTTTCCAAGAGCTCATATCATTCCTAGAAAAACCCAATATGATAATCTAGATTCTAGGATAGAGAAAAAAAAAGGAAAACCATAACGAAAAGAGAGATACCAGAGCTCTCAGAAAGATGGTTTAGTTTACACCATTACAAAAAAATTCGTGGAAGAAGAGCAAACCAGAGTTTAAGTGTCGCTAAATTTGTCTCTGTTTTTTTGATGTTGGGTTGGAGTAGAGAGAAAGATGTAGAAGAAGAGCAAACCAGAGTTTGAGTGTTGCTGAATTTGTCGCCATTTTTTGGTTGTGTTAGAGGAGAGAGAAGGCTGAAAAGCAAGTGATGAATGAAAACTGGAAAGCGAGTGGCTAGAAAATATGGTGGTGAGGAAAATCAGGAAAAAGTTAGACAAAAATGCTATAAACCAAAAGCCTAAAGTTAACAGTTCATTGTTCTTATGAACAGTGAAATTCAGAGTTTTGAGACTCATCTCATTGTTCATAAGAACGGTAACGCCATTCCTTGCTTTTAAAAGAGTAAATTAGGAAAAAGTTAGACAAAAATGCTATAAACCAAAAGCCTAAAGTAAGCCGTTCATTGTTCTTAAACAGTGAAATTCAGAGTTTTGAGACTCATCTCACTGTTCATAAGAACAGTAACGCCATTCCTTACTTTTAAAAGAGTAAAGATTAAGCAAGTCTATAAACAGGTATCTCATAAACAATTGTTTTCACACTTATTTGTCTTTATACTTCTAATTTTCTCCCAAAAAAATCAATCAAAAATCTTATTTTAAAATCAAGATTGTGGATCTAAACTAAAATTTTGATTTATATTCTATTATGAATTTGATATGAAATCCCCAATTTCAACATTTTTTTCTTAACAAAATCAAACTTCCAGCCTTCTCAGACTCCAACTTCCGATAATCCTACCATTACACAATCACCAATTACCCCAATTAGAGCAGAATTGTTATGAATTACCAATTTTAGCAAAAAACTTCTTAATGAAACCTTGATATTACCACTCAAAATCCAACCAATATTCGATATTCAAATCGTAAAAGCAGGTATTGTGCCTAAACAAAAAGCAGTAGCATGGACGAGGAAGGATGATACGCTTCTTTCTCTAAGCTGCTCCAATGCTACAACTAATAGATCGTAGGAATTGGGAAAATGTTCATGTATATTATTGTAAATAGCAAAATTTTCAACGAAAATAGGGATCTTGATGAAGCATAATGAGAGGCAAACCATTGTAGATAGCACTAGTGGTATGTGAATACAACACTTGAAAATTAAAGGTTGGTGTGCCTAGTTTGACAAAAGAAGTGGGTTTGTAGAAGTTTTAAAGACTCTTAAGCTTAGCAATAGTATGAATGTCTCTTTTTTCTAGGAGATAGATTCCACCTTTTCTGATGTGATATAAGAGTATTTATACTAAAAAGGGATGTGATTGTTCCCTCTTATTGGCCTAGAATAAGGGCTTTTGATTGTTAACACATGGCAATCACTGACTGCTTAGATATTTAGGAGCTTTCACTTCTTGGGATTTGGGCTAACTAAGGTTAGGTCAGTCTATGCCTAAGCATGATACCTCAAGCCTAATTTCCTTATATTGAAGGGCCACCTAGAACTGGTGCACTACTGATACATGCCAGTCCCTGATGGTGAGACATGTCAGTTTGCTACTTGAGGGCATGCATCAGCTCTTAAGGATGACATGTGTCATTCCCAAGGCAGGACATTTGCCGCACTACTAAAGGTTGTTTTTATGCTACAACAACTTCTTATGAGTTTCTTTTGCATTCTTTACTGTCCATTTTCGTACTGAAGAGGGCTAAATGTGATTTTTATAACTCGTAGAGTGCATTAGATGTTTTAGCCTTATACCCTACTAAGAATCATTGATTTCATCCTTACAAAGTTCATCTATCTATATTTATTTATTTATATATTAAAAAGCGCAGACAAGAATTGTATACTGTCACATGTTACATCACTATTCATATAGCATTCTAACGAAATCATTCTCATATTAAAAACAGTATCAATGTATGTGAAGATTCGGTCTCATAACCTCAAGTATGGAATGCAAAGCTCTAGCCATCAATCCATCATATATTTGTTACTTATTTTGTCAAAATAAGTGATGATATATGAATGAAACCATGAGTTAAATCAAATCATTACTTTTGAAATTCATATTGTAAATGAGATGACTTATTGTCTCTTTTTAATAATACTTTGTTGCACCCTTGCACTAAATGATAGGTATAAGTTATCTTTAACTACTACTAAATGGTAATACATAAAAACTCTTGAGCATCGCCAAGGTCTAAATACTAGTTGATTTATATATATAATAGCATACCTATTGAATTGATTTTCTTAACTATTCGAATGAAAAAGCTAACTAATAAGCTAAATCTTGTTACTATTTTATTTATATATTAAAGAGTACATTGTTATAATTAATGGAATAACTAATTAAATAATTCTAATAACTATTCCAATAAATAAACTAACTATTAAGTCATTCTCATAAGTATTTGATAATATTTCACAACAAGTTAAGTGATTCTCATATATGAATAAATTATAATAACTATATAACCCTTTGACAAAACTATTACATCGATTATGGTAACCATTTCATTACAAAATTTATTAAACACAACACTAGCGATTTCAAATGTAAACCTATTCTTGAAAGAACTAGCCATTGAAATTCCAAAAACATAGCAATTTGCTCATCAGTGGATGCATGATTTTTAAGTTGGATATGCAATATGTCAATGAAACATGAAAAATAAAATAAAAAGTAAGAAAAGAAGCAAATATAACCTGTGGAGTTTCGAATACATGGCTAAAATTATTCTATTGAATTTTGCAAAAGATTCTACTACCAATCTAAACCATTTACATACTTTCATATTGCATTAATTCATATTTTTTCTAAAATCTAGGTAGACACTTGTCTATCCATTTGCCTACATGGATTCGCTCATGTTTGTAATGCGAACTTACCTTGATTTGACTGGTGTTGTTCTTAGTGATATAATTTATCTAAACTGGGATAATTTCAAATTTCGTGCATTATGAAGCCTTTTCATTTTAGGTCATTAAATCAGACTTATCTGAAACAGAAATCGAATTACAGTCATAAACTTATTTCTTTGCAGAGTACTAATTCACGATTTTATTGCTCACTAGTATTAGTCCCCGGCGATGCTCGGGTTACTAGTTAGAGATAACTGAAGTAATCTAGAATGTAAAATATCATATTAAAAAAATATAAGTCATCTCACTTAGACAACTTAACTCTTGGTTTTCATTTATATATCATCATTATTGTTGATAGAAGGATCAATAATAATATGACGGCGTAGTGGTTGGAGCTATTCATTCCATACATGAGGTTGGAGGTTCAAATCTTCACATTGACATTTTTTAATATATGAGAATTTTGTTGGATAAAATGCTATTCATAGAGGGATGTTGACATGTGGCAGATAGCAACTCTTGCTTACGCTTTATATATATATATATATATATATTTATTTTGTATTTGTGTTAGTTGAAATAAAATGAGTTCTCTGGTGTTCAATGTTGAGATATGGAGATTTTAAAACAAATTCGCATTACAAACATAGAAATTTCATCGAAAGTTATCTCACACATTACAAACCAAACCATCTTGTAAAAATCCCGTAAATTTAATTATCATATTCAATTCATATAAATTAGAATTTCATGAAAATTTATACTCCTCTAAACGATTTTTTTTTAATAATGCTAAAAGTATCTTAAATATCCTTTATACGTTGTTTTCAAACTTATTTACCGTCATATTGTTCATGTAGGATTGAGCAAGAACAATCTGATTTTTTTAGCTTCAGTCATAAACCGCTACTTGGAGTAGCGGATTTACCCGATATTTAAGTAACATTTTTGGCTTTGTAATTACACGCCAATTAGCGATTTTGGTCTTAAATAACAGATAAAAACGATTTTGGTCTTAAAGTCACTTTTATGTGATATTTAGGTAGCGGTTTCGTCTTTGTAATTACACGCCAATTAGCGATTTAGGTACCTGATATTTAAGACCAAAATCGCTAATTGGCGTGTAATTATAAAGACAAATCTGCTACTGAAATATCAGGTAAATCCGCTACTCCAACTAGTGGTTTTAAGACCAAAATCGCTACTTGAAATAGTGATATAGTGCTGCTTTTGCGAAAGAACAAACCTACTATCAAAACTACGTAGAAGGAAGTTATGATGCTACAGTAAATAACTTTCTAAATAAACATCAAGAAAATTCAAGATACTTATTATGTTATTAAAGAAAAAAATTCCTCTAAACTAGATCTGGTAAACGTGTCGTGTCGTGTCATATTCGTGTCACCCGCTTACATAAACGGGTTAAACCCCCTCAACCCTAACCCGACCCGTTTAATAAACGTGTCGTGTCAACCCGTTTACTTAAACGTGTCAAAGAGCTTTGTCCCAAACCCGTTTATTCCGTGTCGAGTTCGGGTCGTGTTGGCGTGTCATATTGTTTTAACATATAAAAATTAAAAAATGAGTAATTTGAGTTATGTCGTGCCAACCCGCTTAGTTAAACGGGTTGAACCCCTCCAACCCTGACCCGACCCGTTTATTAAGCGTGTCGTGTCGTGTCAACCCGTGTACTTAATTGAGTCAACACCTTCAACCCAAACCCGCTAATAAAGGGTCGATTTTGTGTCGAGTTGGCGGATCGTGTCAGTTTTTAACACATCTACTCTAAACCAAACAACCACTTTAGTTTAATGCAATCACTAGGCTTATGGCTAATGGTCCGAGCCACAAGTTAAAAATGAGGATGGTCGTGGTGGCTAAATCCAAATCCCCCACCCCAGCCCCTCGCAAATCGTAATCATCAGCAACTCCGCCAAGCGAAAGCTCGCATTCAACAACTACAATTCCTCATTCCTCCTCATTCCTCATTCCTCAACTCCAAGGGCGCATAGTGCAGAGGAAGCTTACATCCATACATCCTTACACTTCAATCTTCTTTCAGCTTCTCTCTCTGCGTGCAAAGCTTCCTGCCCAAGATTTCCACGATCCAATCTCTCTCTTTCAAGGTATATTCAGTCTTCCTTCTCATCAATTGTCCTCCAATTCTTCAAACCAAAATTAATGGAAAATATAATTTGCTTTTGGGCGCACAATTGGAATTCAGGACAGAGTATTAGTTTGTTGAAACCATTCACTTAGGGTTTTTCTTTGTTGCAATGGTATTTCAAAATTGGCTTGATTTCGATGAGGCAATTGTCAAATTCACTGGATCAATTAGGTTTTCAATGTTCAATCGAATTTTATGGATAATTATAATCTCAATGCGTATCCAAGATGATCTCACTTGTAACCGTAGTTGAGATCTTTTCATCTTGATTTATGAGGTGTATAGACTCGTGCTAGATGTGTTCTTTCATATTCTCCGTTTCTTATAACTTTTTTAATGAGGTGATCAATTGAATAATCGTATTTTTGTAGGTCTCGTAAATACTAGGATCTTCGATACATTTTTTGTGGGGAATCAGATTGTGTTTCAAAGATGAATCAGAAAGGATTGATTTATAGCTTCGTAGCAAAGGGAACGGTGGTTCTAGCTGAGCACACTTCGTATTCTGGCAACTTTAGCACCATCGCTGTCCAATGCTTGCAGAAACTGCCTTCGAGCGGTAACAAGTACACTTACACCTGTGATGGCCACACTTTTAACTTCCTTATCGACAGTGATTTTGGTAATAGAGCTTCTAGCAGTATATTTATACTGTTCATATATGTTATCCCTAGTAGAAATTTCATTGATGGATGTTGCGTGTCTTTTAGTGTTTCTTGTTGTTGCTGACGAGGGTGCTGGAAGGAGTCTTCCTTATGTTTTCCTTGAGCGGGTGAAGGATGATTTTAAACAGAAATATGTTGGAAGTATCAAAAGTGGCGATGCTCACCCGCTTGCTGATGAAAATGATTCTGATGACGATCTGTTTGAAGATCGTTTCAGCATTGCATACAACCTTGACCGAGAATTTGGGTGTGTGTCGACTTAAAATTCTTTTTGATTGTTTATGACTATTATATGGTTCACTTTTACTGAATGGTATAGGCTCATCATGCCATTCTTTTCTTGATATGTAGCCCTAGACTTAAGGAGCACATGCAATATTGCATGAATCATCCTGAGGAAATGAGCAGGCTTGCCAAGGTGAAGGCTCAAATTTCAGAGGTTAAAGGAATAATGATGGATAACATTGAGAAGGTAGATACTTATCTTTGGGGGTGTTTGGCAATTGGCTGGTGGCTGTTGGTTAGTGGCTTTATATGCTGGCTTGTTTGACCGGCTGTTTTTAGTGGCTTGTTTGACCGGCTGTATAATTATTGGCTGTTAAAAAAAGTGTTTGGTAAAATTGGCTGTTATTGTTGGCTGTATAGTACAAAATGGAAGCAAAAGCCAAAAGCCAATCATAAAAGCTGGTAATAGTAACTTTTGACTTTTGGCTGAAAAGCCAGCCACTGCAAAAGCCATTTACCAAACACTTTTTTTGGCTGTTTGACCAGAAATAAAAGCCAAAAGCCAGAAGCCAATGAAAAAGCTAGCTAAAAGCCGCTTGCCAAACACCCCCTTTATCTTGATCATGTAGCTTTCTTCTTGTTCTTGTTCTTGTTCATCTAATTCTCTTTTTCTAATATAATAAACCAGTTGAATGCGTCTAATGTTGAGATCATATTTTAGTCATTCCAATTTGTTTGTACATCTACAACTACTATAATTTGGGATTTAAATTGCCAAGTAATATTGCAATATTGCTTCGATAATTTAAATGATATTAAGATGTAATAAGAGAAGTCATTGGAAATGGACTAATAATGTAAATGGATAGAGTGCTTGCTATCATTTGAGCTACTTAAGCGCACTCTTCTCATCTCTTTACATTAAATTTTGTCTTCGATCTTTGACAATTTGTAGTTACAATGCATAATAAACTGGCTTGGAACAAATTAGATCTTACAGCCTTATGGTAATGTCTTATGAAGTTCTGGTAGTTGCTGTAAACCTTTAGTGTTTAGTGTATAAACAGGTAACCTTGAAGGATCCTTATCTGGATCGTTGACGTAAAAAAGTATAGATTTTCTCTTGGTTCACAAGAAAGAGAAGTTGGGTACTCTTAAGTAGACATCCATATGTTTGTTCATAGCTGATTGAAAACTGGTGCCACAACATCTCATCTATTATATGCTTCCTCGCTCTTTTTTACTCACTACAATTGTCATTTTACATTATTCACGCACTTCACTTTAACCGTGTATTTTAAGGATAAATATAGTCCTGTGGGAGCTTATTAGATTCGTCTCGGTATATAGTTAATTAATATCAAATTATTATATTTTTTATTTAAGCACAATTAGAGATATTAACATTCAAAAGTTGTGTGTTGGGACTACTGACTAGGCGTGAAATTCGTATGTAATGAGTAAAACCGAACAGAGGAAGTATAGAGATGGTAACATTTGATTCGATACCTTGATATATGGGAGACATATATTTAGGTAAGGTAGAGGATATTGGATGTTACCCCTTTTCTTGCCTTGTTATGAAAGCATAATATGGTTAAGTTTGTGAAATGCATATTGTTGAGACCTTTGCTTTTATACTTATAATAAAAAGGAGCCTCAGTTCTCAACACTATATGAACGCTGAAGGAGGGTGGTTATTAACATATTGTGTACATAAAGGCTTACTAACAGCTGCCGTCAAAACTTTTTCAGTTCTGTGCTTGCCACGTAAACTCTAACTAAGAAGGGATTCCCTTTGTGCCGTGCTTCTTGGGTTGTTTTGATCTACTAACATTTCAAGTGGACATTCTTAGATGCCTGACTTTACGATTAGTCTAGGTTAGTTTCCAAAATGATACAAAATTTTCATGTGTTATATAAGGCTATTACTTGCCTACTCCTACTAACTTTAAGGGCGAATGTTAGAAACTTTGTCAGTTGTCACACATATCTACTGTCAAAGGAAGGAGTACAACCTATAAGTTTATCCAGTGTGAAGCTTTTGGATTCTGGGCACTTTTTGAAATTCTTGTTCCTGAGTCCTGACTTAACATCAAGGACGTGGATATCAGTGTCTTGATAACCATCTTATTTTTGATCCTGCCTGCCTACTTATACGGACCTTACAAGCTGTCTCACATTGACAGTCTGATCTCTGTCAACTATTGATCTGACTTCTATCCTCCAATGCCTTTAATCTTGGGTTCAAGGGAATTGTAGTGGATAAAAACAGAGAAGGGCAAAGGGAGGAAAAGCTTATGAGAAATTCCACTTGCTTTTGCAAATTTCAAGGATAGGTAGATCGTCCTCTCTGGTGGATGATGAAACTGCTGAGTATATCTTTATATGATCAATATGGATAATGGTATTTTTTGGCTTATTTATGCACCATGACTAGTGATGAGAACTAGTTTTCCCCATTTACATTGTTAATTAAGCTTATGCAGACTAACTAATAAATCTTTCTCTCCTCCAGTTGCCTATTGAAATTTTTTGTCTTGCTTTTATTATAATGTAAACGTATTTTGCCCTATGATGTAGGAGGATGTTAAAGCAAGAACGGAGACAATGTTATTTTTGCTGTTCATTTTTATATAATTGAGCTATTTGAAGGAATTACACAAAACCTTGGTGGTGGATCAATCTCAATTAGGGGCCCATTTGGTTGGAAGGAAAACACTTTTAATGGAAAATGATTTTTCAAGATAAAAAAATTTATAACAAAAAACACAATTGTAAATTAGGTTTCCTTCATTTCGTTCATTGCATGGAAAGTTAGAGAGAATAGGAAGAAATGGAAACAAAATGGGGAGGATGAATCGGAGTACGGAAGCGGGGAGGTGAAGAATAGGAGGAAAATATGGAATTCCTTCCTTTCAGAAGGGAAAAATTTTCCACCCTCGGAAAAACTATTTGTCACCATTTGTAAAATAGTACAAATTAAAAAAAAGAAGGGAAAGTCACTTTTTTGGGAAAATACACAACCAAACACTCTCTAGATCTTCTGAGTTGCTTAGGCTGGTCTTGGTTGTGCAGAGTTGTCTTCCCTTTTAATCTTTTAGAGTTCAAGAACAATAAACTAGTCAAGCCTCCAACTTCTTAAGAATTCTATATTTTAAGGTATTTTTCTCTTCTTTTGCTTCCCTTTACTCCCAGCTATATTTCTTTCTTTTAACAAAAGAAGAAAGGGTGGAGAGGGAATTTAATGTATTTGAGGGGTATGATTTGTCATCCTTGTTTTGGTTTATCATGTTTTGGATCTTTTTTGAACCTGTAGGTTCTGGATCGTGGAGAGAAAATCGAACTTCTTGTGGACAAGACTGAAAATCTTCAGTTTCAAGTATGTTTGAGATGCTTTTGATTTTGTGATGTCAATTTTTGTTGGTCACTTGTTGCAATTGCAATTTTCAACTTCCCCTCATTGCTACATTGCATGCATTTCTGCAAAACAGGCTGATAGCTTCCAGAGACAGGGCAGGCAATTGCGACGGAAGATGTGGTTTCAGAACATTCAACTGAAATTGATCGTTGGAGGTTCTATTCTTGCCTTCTTCATCATAGTGTGGCTAGTAGCATGCCGAGGGTTCAAATGTTGACACTTGGAAGTGTAACAAGAAATGCCCCAAAACTCCTTAGTTGCAGTTATCTGATTTTTACCTTTTTGTTTCCTGTACAAAATTTGAAAAACAGAAAAAGGTTTGTGAACTAATGTATTATGTAAATGAGGTATGGCTTGTGACTTCTGTATTGTTCCAGTGTTTACCATGTTGTGTTTACAATCGTTGGCTATATTTTGTTGTCAATAGATACAGGAAGATTCAAGCATGGATGTAAACGGAATAATTTTAGCGCTTGAAGTAACTGGATCGGTTCGTCAGTATATTGGCTGATGATGTCAGAATCTTATCTTTCAATTAATGACTTTCCTTTTTGGGCGTGTGAGCTGTGGAATATATTTATGAGGAAAAAATGTGCAACTAAAGCCTAAGGGTCTGTCTGTTTCAACTGTCCGGAAGAGAATTATGGAAAAAATATGTAACTAATGAAGCGTTTGGTATGTGAAAATAGGGAGTTTGAGGATTAGAGGGTAGGAGTGAGATTGAGAATTGGAGTGTAAGATAAGGATTAAAGCTCCGTTTATTTAAATGGAAAACAATTTTCATGGAAAATCATTTTTTAAGAAATACAATATTTAATGGAAAATATGATTTTTGAAAAAGTTTTCCTTTGTTGGTTTGATTAGGGGAAAACTTAGGGAGAAAAGGTAAATAAAGTAAAAGAAAAAAAAAGATAGTAGAAGAGAATAAAGAGAAGTAAGGAATGAATAGTTGTGGCATACGTTTTTTACAAAATGAAATTGGTTACTAAAATTATTTTCTACCCCTTATCATAACAAACAAAGGAGGAGGAAATCCATTTTCCACCAAAACAAACGGAGCTTCGATAGTGTCTATCCCTGGTTTGGTATGCGTTGAGAATAAGTTGGGATTAAATGATAATTTATGTAGATGCCCTTACTAAATCTTCATCCCTTTCTTTTCATTAAGGGCATTTTAGACTTATAAAATTTAATCCCCTCCCTAATACCTGCCCCCATGTCTTATTTTGGTGGAATAAGATGGGTTTAATCCCATTCCCAATCCAATAAGATTTTAGACACCCCCAAATAAACATGAGAATACTACCCATGGGGATATAAATTTCCAATCCCACCCCTTAATCCCCCTAAACATACAGCCCTTAAGGGCCTGTCTGATTAAACTAAGAGATCATATAGAAGAAGATAATTAGGAAATTATAAGTAGAATATAATTTTTATTTAGAAGAATGTAATATATTTGAATTAATATTTCATGCAAATATTATGTTATTTCGAGCCAAATCGTAGACAAATACTACCTCCGTTCCATATGTATTGCAAGATAGGGAGTTTTACGCCTCCCAACGCACTACTTTAGACGCTAATATCTCTAATTTTATTTAAGTAAAAATTGTAAAAAGTTGTAGTATTAATTAAGCATATATCGAGACGAATCTAACAAGATCCCACATGGCTATATTTATCCTTATGTATAAATCACAAAACAAAGTCAAAGGGTAGTGTATGAATAGTGCAAAATGTCAAAGGTTGCAATACATATGGACGGAGGTAGTATAACTTTGTAAACTAAAGATAAAGATAAAGATAATAATAATAATACTTATTATTTCTAGCCCTGCCTTTGTTGATGCATTGAGTCTATTTAATAAGATTGTGTAGTATGACATTTTTAGTAATCCAAGTGTGATCGTTGCCCCCAAACTCATAAAGAAACTGCCAGATATATATTTCACAAAGGTTACTAGTACTGCAAAGTCTACTTTTTCCTTAGCTTCGCGGCATATAGCTTTGTGGAAATCTCATCAGGCTGAGTGCACCTCTAATTGGCTCGGGACAATCTCGATTTCAGGTTTGGGTTAGAATATAAATGACAAGACTTATCGTGGTGTGTTGTGTTATCAGTTGAGTATTCCTTTGTTTTCTACTTCGAGGTCGTGCTCTACTTCCTCCAGGGTTTTCGAGGGAGATATCTATAGTGATCATGTTGTATCGTGTGCTGTTACTAAACATGGACATAATTTAGTTCGTGACATCCTATTAAATGTTTGCTATAGGTCTGGAATTTCTGCTGGCAAGAAAGTTGGCATTGGGTTATGTGATGGGCAATGACAAACCCCTTTGTCCCGCTAATATCTTACTTTACTCTTGGGATGGGGGGCTTGATGTTTGTTTTGACTTGACAGTGACATCACTCTTGACACAATCTGGAATGTCTGATTTCGTGACTAGACGTGTGGTGATTGATGCAATACAACACAAACGTGTCAAGTATCAGGCTAAATGTGTGGCAATTGGATATTGTTTTTTACCTTTCTCCTTCTATTCTTTGGGAGAATCAGAGACATATGCTATTACGATGCTGAAACGGATACATAGGTTTTCCATGGCTCAAGATCTTCGGGCACGGGGTGGTGTCCACATCTTCGCTATGATCAATTTTACTATTGCGAAAGGAGTAGGGACCCAGATAGTATCTCGACTCCTCCTCTAATTTTTTTGTAAATATTTTGAGCTTGTTTGATTTATAATAATAATGATAATAATAGTAATAAAAATCATAAAAAAGACTAGAGTAATACTACTTTCGTTTTTTTAATAGGGACATTTTATAATTTCTAATAAGTTAGATATACTTATGATAAAAATATCAATAATAAAAGTTAAAGAACATAATTAGATATTAAAATATTTATCGACAAAAAAATTGGCTTATGGATAATTTTGCAAAATCTAAAAGTATAATCATCCGAATGGAAAGGTGAGAAAAAGTAAACGAGGGAGGCTCCGGGGCGCCTCTTTCTCTCCGGTATCCAATAAAAAAGCGAGAGAAAATGCGGCTTTCGTTCTTCTTTTTCTAGTTCACTTCCCGTTGAAGCTTTTCCTCTTCATTCTCTTTAGTAGTTATTAGTTATTAGTAATTAGTATTAACCACTTTCTCCTCCTTCATTCTCCCGTCTCTCTCTCTCTCTCTCTCTGTCCCCACATTCCTTTCTCTCACTCTCACACCCTGTCATTTTGGTTGTCCCTGTCATATGTTTTTTCGTTTCCTTACTCATCACTCAATCATCGCATCTTGTTGCCTACGTTAACCATTTTCATTATTTCCTCTTCTTGTTTTTCCCCCAACTCACTTTCATTCCAATTACCTAATCTTTCTCTTATAATATACAATTTGTTACTCTGTTTTCGTAACTGATTCTAATAATGGGAAATTGCTTTACAAAACAGAAGAAGAACAAGAAGAAATTTCTAGCAGAAATAGCACCCGCTGATCACTTACTTACCCGTAAACCCTTACCTCCAGTTGTAACCCTGAATGGAGATCCAAATAACGCAATCACTCACTACCTGCGTTTCGCTCTTCTCTACAAACCTATCTCTCTCCGTTTCATTCCCTCTTCCGATACGCCCTTATTCACTATCAGTTTCGAATCCGACAACCCCGTTTCGGGACCCTACGAAACGATCTTAGAGTACATGGAGTCCAAACTCCCTCACCCTTCCTTATTAAAGGTAAAGGTAGAGTGGGGTTGGGGTTGGGGTTGGGGTTGGGGAGAAGAGGAAACTACGTCGTTTAGGAGCGTAGTGAGGGTGGTGGTGCTTCAGCATAGGAGTATGAGGTGGCATTTGGAGAGGGTGGTTAGGTGGGGGTTGGATTTGTGGAAACGTGGTGGAGTAGGAGCTGTTGATCCAAGTGTAGGGACACCAAAGATGGAAGTGAATAAGTTTGGAAAGAGTTATGAGAAAGTATTGGAGATGTTGCTGGAGCATGCTCAGATGGAAGAGCGTATTATCTTTCCTATCTTACTGGCGTCTGATCCTGGTCTGTCTTTCTATTTCCTTTCTTTCCTATTTATGATTTCCATACAAATGCAACTGCTTTACTAATTCTATTATCATTACTACTTCCTTCATTTTGTTGTACTTAGTACTATATTCGTTCTTTGCCACTCCTTTTATTCTTTAGCAACTACTGGAAACCGCCTACCTTTAAATTAAAATTACACAATCACTCTAACTCAATGTTAATAGAATATCTGGCCTTAGGTTGGTCTAATTTTATGTTTATGTTAAAATTAGAATGTCTCTTTTAATAATTTGTGATTCTTTCTACGTGAGAAAAAAGTGTTCTCAAATGGGGTTTTATTAAATCCATCTCCGTGTGTAGCTTCTATATATCAACTTTTTGTACTTTTACATAGATGCAAATTTAGATTTAAGCGTTTGAATATGTGCGCTAGCAATTGGGTACATCATAAAAAAGCGAAGGTAGTATATATATGAAACATTTGCATATATCCGATATTAATTATGCAAAGCTCTATACATTTTGGCAAATGCTAACTAACGCTGCTGGGGCGATGGATAAGGTAACTAAAAGTAGAGATATTAAATTAACTTAAATAATTATTACGCCCACTGATCCGTGATATTGGTATATACTTCCAAATTAATGTCATTTTGGAAAATATATTGAATGTTAATGAAGGTCCCTAGGACGTTCGTTAGCAAAATTCATTTATAGAAGTGTTATGTAATAGGAATTCTTTTTTAAGGGAGGGTTATGATAGGATCACAGGAAACAGAAGGAAGTGAATTTAGTGCTTGAAATTTACATTCCTCCTTTCACTTTGTCATGTTCCCTATTTGGATGTAGAACATCAAAAACAAAAAAGATGGGAAGAGAAATTGATCCCCCCTCCTAACCAAATCTTTTCTCATACTAAAAACATTTGCGAGGAAATTCTTTTCGTACACTCGGGTGTAGACATATTATGTCACTGATGGGATATATGAAAATGAATGAAAAAATAGTGTAAAATAGTGATTGTAGGTACAAAGGATGCCTTGTCCCTTTGGCTCCCCTCTCATTCGCTGCACTGTTGTTTTCCAAATTGTGATTCTTTTGTTTTTCTATTGAAACAGTTTTATTACGAAAGGCTTTTTTTTGTAATCCTACATTGATATCTTTGGTTTAAAATAGTAGGGATACAATGGGTTTTGGCCATTCATTTAAGTGGAGTTAGCCATTTCGATTGTTTTTGATGTTGAGTTTTGAAGAAGAGGGAGTGGCCCAGGAAGGGAACTAGCAATAGAAGAATAGTAGAGGATATGAGAGCTTTTGAGCTCAGCCTTATAATGTGTCCTTTCAAGTTTGTGCTGTTCCAACAGCGGGTTGGAATTGTTCTTGGAAGCTATTTTGTGTTAACTAAGAAAAATTTCCCCAAAAAGTGATATGCTTATTGCTCTTAAATTGAACCCAAACCTTTCATTTTAATTAGTCATACTATTTTGCAAGTAGCTGGCTGGCATACTAGCACCACAAATTTGTAATTATGGAGATACAAATCTCAGTTATTTGTGTAATTGTTTCGAGGAAGGTTGTAATCAGATACATTGGGGGGGATGATTTCTGTACTTAATATCTATATAGCGCATACTTTAGTTCTGAACGTTCAAGTTAGGAATGGCAATGGGTAGGGTCTGGGTTGGGTTGGGTCTGACCAGACCCAGATCCAGACCCATTAATTTTTTCAAGACCCAGACCCGACCCAGACCCATTGGTTTGGGTCTGATGAGTCTAGGGTCCTTACAAGGTCCTTTTGAATTTCAAGTTTAATAGTATTTTATAATCTAATAAATTTATTTTGCCTATTTTATAGGTTCGTGTGACCATGGTTAACGCTTGTATCGAAATAATTAACATAATATAGTTCATAAAATCTTAAAAATGTTTAAACTTACATTATTACATGTCTTAAAATGGAGTAACAAATTGCAACTTTATTTTTTTTTGAATTTTTTTTGTGTAAATGGGTCTGGGTCTGATATAGTTGGACCTGGACCCAGACCCGTTTAACAACCTCTAGACCCAGACCCGACCCAGACCCTTATAAATGGGTCTATGGGTCTGGGTTTAGATCGGGTCTAAGACCCATTGTCATCCCTAGTTCAAGTGAAACTTGTTTGAAAACAGGGCAGTAATGATAAATGTGTTGAACAATACAGGGGTTTGTCGATGTGTGAATGAGGAACATGCGAGGGAACTACCTGTAATGAATGGAATTAAAGAAGATATCAAATCCGTGGGAGTTCTCAATGCCGGCACTTCTACGCATAGGGAGGCCTTGTATAGCCTTTCTTCTCGTCTACAAGCATTGCAGGTAATTATGAATATCCTGCTTTCATTGAGCTCTAAATCAGCACAGTTTGATTATCAAATTACTTTGATGCATTCTACAACTTACACGAAGCATTAGTTAGTTAATTCGCGTATTATATGCGCATTATATGCTGCTGTATCCGTCTTTTTGAAAAAAACGCGAATAAACAAGGCTTGGTCTAGTGGTAAAGGTTTGATCTCATGACTTGAAGGTCATGGGATCAAATCCCACTGGGGGCATTTGGGGTGGGGATCCCCTTACCATTCCCCCCTGCTCTCAAATGTCGGGCCCCGCAAACACTAGATCAAGATACTGTACTAGTTAAGATCTGGCTAGGGGTCCACCATATTACCTTCTAAAAAAAACGGAAAAAAACGTCAATGGCGTATTAAACGGAAAAATTCGGGTATTAGCCATTTAAAACGTTTAATACGTTTAAAACGCGTTTTTTAAGGAAAAAACGTTTTATTTTTGACAAAAATAATAATTAATAAACTGTTTTCCGGCGATCTGCGGCTGCACGATGGCCTTCTTTCCTTTTACAAGAAACAGAAGGTGGAATTGAGATGGTAGAGAGGGAGGAGTTGGGGGTTCTAAGCCATATTATCCAAACTCCTATGTGTTTTAGATGTGTATCAACAACAGCAAATCAGGATTGATGATCAGTAGCCAAGATTCAGCCACCTTCTTTTTTTTTTTGAAGTGAAGGAAATAGATGGAGGAAGAAGAGTTGTTGACTTGAGTGGAGATTATGAGGTAGAGAGGGAGGAGTTGGAGCTTGGAGGCGTGAAGAGGAAGAGAATGGAGGGTGGAGATTAAAAGCAAATTTTAGGTTAGATGAAATGGTTGTGAGATATCATTCTTAGCAAGTTGTGGACCGTGGGCTGTAGCCGAGTGAGAGTAAAAGCTTTTGAGATTTAGATTTTAGGTAATTAAGTTAAGATGGTATAGGTCAAGTGCCAATAATGCATTCAAAATTGCCGTTTTTTTGCCGAATTTTTTAAATTCAAACCGTTTTAAACGCGTATACATATATATCCGAACTATAAAAGTCAACGTTTTTTTAATCGAATTTTTGACCGAATTTTTCAATTTTTTGTCGTTTTAAACGCGCCGAATTAAGTTTAATTCCCGTCCCGTTTTTAACTAAATAAGCGAAGCACCTATATAAGCCCTTGATAAAATTTACATAGCAATTAGCATGGATAAGTTTTATTTGTGGGTTATAGAATTAGAGGAAAGAGCTTTCTGGTTCTGGGCTGACATCTGCTTAGTCTTAACAGGAGAACTTCAGCCAGCATTTTGATGAAGAAGAGAGAAATGTGTTCCCACTGATGGAGGCTGCGGATTTGACCCAGAAACAACAAAGAAAAATTATGGAACAGTGTATCAATGTAATGCAAGGGACCCATTCTCACCTATTCCGGTTTTTCATCGAAGGATTACCTCCTCATGAAGCAATTGAGTACTTGGATTTGGTCATGAGCTGCATTGACAAAGAAACAATTGTCTCTATGCTGCGTGCACTTGTTGAGTAAGTTGAATTAGGGATCCCTGTGAAGAACTCTTTGGAATGCAGGAAATATATACTTCATTCTAATTGCTTGCAAATGAGTTAGCTCTTTTTTACTTTTGAAATTCTTTATAATGATTTGGAACTGAGTTGGATTCTAAAATTTTGTTTTCAGTTTAGAAAGAACCAAATATTTCAAACGCACAACGATAAAAACTACACCGAAGCTCTCATGCACTAAAGTTTTAGTTTCCTTGCATACAAGCTTGTATCTATTCGACACTAGTAGTGCTTCAAAAAGCGAACTATTTATGACCTCCCATTGATTCGACCCTAGGTAATATAAATATTTCCAGGTCATCCAGGTTCACTTTCTGCTGGGTGAGTGAATGGGCAGATTTTTCCTTTGATTCTTACCCGTGTTTGTAAAACCCGAGTCTATGATCAATTTTTTTGTGAATGCTAAGATAGGATGAACCTGATGAAGGTTCCACCTCTCCAAAGGAAAGGAATCAGATAAGATTAGTTGGCCTGTGTTCTCTTCACGTGGCCTGGAAAAACAATGTTTCAACTTTCAAGTTGATGGTTCTAAATATGCTCTTGTTTCACTTATTTTTATTGAAACCTTCCTTCTAAATGCAGGTAGAACAGCATACACTACAAGATTGCGGAAATTTTGAAGCGCTATCATTCATTACATATACCAAGCTAACGAAAGCGGATTTTAGAGGAGAGAGCTTGTAAATTTGTTACATTTTCAGCACTATTGTGGCTTTTTGAGTGTATATATCGACAACAGCCTTTGATTGTACTTCCTCTGTTTCACAATAGATGCATCATTTGTACTTTTCACGCTTCCCAATGCATTATTTTAAACATTAATATCTTTAATTATCAATAATTAAAAATTATAAAAAGAGGATATTAAAAAAAATACATATTAAGACGAATCTAACAAGATCCCACATGATTATGTTTTTCCAAAATTGTAAATCGCCAAATCCAATCAAAGTCTAAACTGTGAATAGTGCACAATATGGAATTGTTGCATCTATTGTGAAACGGAGGTAGTATATTAAAGCCCTCTTCATTTCTCTAGGTAAGAAAAAAAATGTGGTTTTCCTTGTTAGTCTGTCATATTATGTATGGAGAACTTCCCAGAGCTCAATCAATTTAGCCCGGATTGTTAACGTTGACAGTATGCTGTCATAATGGAACATTGCATGGATTTTCCACCACTAGTATCTTGCATTAATATTACTACTGAAGTACTAGCAAGATATCGTGTGTTCATAAAATAATATTCACGTTTGTAATATACTAGTTGTTGGTCCGTGAGCGTTGCGCACGGTCATCCAAGGTAGTAAAACTTCGTTTTAGAAAAATGATCCTAAATGCTAATTTTGGGATAATTATCTCTTTTGTACTCCCTTCATTTTTATTTAATAGAGACGTTTTGACTTTTGTTACTTTTTACATTATGTGCTTTGACCATCTCATGTTATATACATAAGGAAAAATGTAGTTACATGGCATTTTGTTTAATTTATTGTAATGTGTATTTTTTAATATCAACTTTTTATATTTTTACTCATAATTAAAGATATTGGTGAGCAAAGACATGCATTGGTAAGTGTATAAAAATACAAATATCTCTATTAAATACAAACAGAGGGGAGTATATGAGAAAAAATCAAGATGAAGAGGAAACTTGTCTCTTTGGATTTCTTCATTGTAAATCACCCCTCATTCCACTTCCTCCATTCATATAATTGCACACATTAGTAATATAGTATAAAAAACACTTCAAAGTTCAAAGTTGGAAGCACGTCATTTCTAAGATTGTAGAAGAAATTCATTACACGGGAATATGTGATAAAAGAAGCCTATTATATGAGGAAAAATAAAAGGTTATTGGTGAAGCAAAACCCAACAAATAATGATGATAAAAACAAACTGGGAAAAAAATTAACTCCCTCCATCCCCATAAAAGCGTGTTCCTAGATGCAACAATCAAAACTTTCATATAAGTTTAGTCATTATTTATAGTAATGAAGCATAATCAATAAGCAACAAGTTGCATCAAAAGACTCTTCTTTTTACTCCTTTTGATATGAACTCAATCTTCACCCGGAATTTAGAAACTGCAAATTTTGTACAAAGAATATTAACAATAAAGAATGTCAGAAAATACTACCAGGTTAGATTAAGTAAGAGCTTAAGTACAACATACGCTCATAGATTCTTAGTGACCGTGAGAAAAATAAGTTCACATTCATTATAGTCGTTTTACTTTACCAACACTTGGACAAGCTTTTGTGCCAATCTCCCAAGATAATAAAACCTAATTAGTGAATACATTTGGGAATTTAAGTAAACTTCAGATGTACCTTATTTATAATTCGATAATATTAATTTTAGTAACCCAAATCTTCAAACTTGTAAAGACATATCAAGTTAAATTCTTAAGTCTAAATTTCGGCATAATCCCTCCTATTTTCCCGAGCCCAAAATAAATAAAAAGCAAAAAAATCATAAAAACACAAAATTATACAAGCCTTCAAAGGCCAACATCGTCCCATTTTTGGGCTCACATCATATTTCCGAACTCCAAAGATAAACTATAATTTAAAAACAATGAATCATCCAAAAACCTACATTGAATATTTGTATCATAAAAACAAAAAATTATGCAAGCCTTCAAAAGCCAACATCGTCTTATTTTTGGGCTCACATCATCTGAACTCCCAAGATAAACTAACATAACATAATTTGATATTTTTTTATAAATAAGTAATCCATCCAGAAACATATGTCCTTGCCATATATGTCTTGCCAATTGAATTCACAAAATCGAACCTGTCCCTCCTACTTACGGGATACAGGATAAAAAGAATAGACAAAAGTAGTAAATCAAGGATCAGAGATATATCGCATGGCTATGTGAAACTATATTAGTTCATTGTTTGAAAATAAAACTCGAGGCTTTTCGCAACCCTTTCTAGACTCTGAAATAGATTTTTACGCTGATTTGTTGATGTTAGCTTCTTTGCCAAATGCAAAGGAGTATTACCTTCCTCATCTTTGTGATTGATGAAAGAATCAAAATCTACCAAGTTAAAGAAGTTAGCTGCAGAATATTTTGGCCTCTTGAATTTGAGTAACAACCTTGAGCTAGCTATAACATGATAATAAAATAGTGAAATAGCAAGGTCAAGAAGGAGGATTATTAGAAGCTTTATTACTTAAATTAAGAGCATCTATAAAGTTGGCAATACGAGCAAGAAAAAAATCTCAAAATTCACAATATGATGTTAACTGGACAAACATCTCGTCTTCGTCGGTGTAGACTTGGTAGACTGGCCATTGTTTACGTATAGCCATTCGGAACCCTATAGCTACAAATAATTACTTATAGCAAGGGATATAAGCTAGACGTGGAGAATACATCACTACGTAGCAAACAATGGCCAGGGATAAAAGATAATGAACCAATATGTGAGTAATTCTTTGTTGTCACAATTAAGTAGAAGGTTTACACTTTTACATTCAAACAAGGTTGAACTTGCTCTTACATTATGCTTCAGCATGGGGACTGAAAAAGCTTGTTCGGTATCCATAACTTAAATACATTGTAACTTAGTTTAGTTACAACATACACAAAAAAAGAAATACAATAGAAACACTAAAGCTAAACATAATCTATCAAAAAAAAAACTTTTGAAAAAACATTAAAAAGATACTTTTACAAGATAACTCTTTTTAAGTGAATGCAACGCTTTATTTTGAAGCGATAGAAGGTTGTCCGTAAGTTTTAAATAATGCTAACCAATTCAATGTGTTGGTTTGATCATATTGAGAAGAAAAATTGCCAATGATAAGAAACAAGAATAACAAAGGGTAATATTTCAAAATATCTTTGAAACCTACAAAAATTAGAATGTATAAGGGTTATAAATCAACACCTAAGCAAAAATATGATATTGATTCTAAGATTAGGAATCAAGATATTCAAAAGGACATATAACAAATACTAATTTACGAAAACATATCTCATCAATTACCTAGGGCCTATCCACATGAACTACTTGTAATATCCATTTATCGCATCAATCTCAAAGGACTTCTCTAACCAAATACAATCACAAAAGGATTCAGAATAGATACCGAAACCTCCTCAAGCATTAACAATGTCATTCAAAGTTCAAAATTTCAAACACAGTTGGAAAGTCCTTCCAATATCTTTTCGATTTCTAAAAAATTGAAGGTGAAATTAATAACGGAAGATGGGCAATAGTTGGGATTAGTCCAGTTAATTTTTCCTTATTAATTTCATTGGTTAAAGAAGCAAACAATAAAAAAAACCATCTTTTATACATCCGTCAAACCCTTTTATACAATATAAGAGGTAGTTTATAAAGAACATATTAAAGGGTGTCCATAGTCTGTTATGTTAAACCCTTGAATATCTAGTAAGCAACAAATACACATGCAACAAAAACACGTGCAACAAAACTAACAAGTTCAACTTCTTGTAATGACTCATGAGATAAACCAGACTCTACTTTAATGTTTCTCAATCTTATACTCTTTAATGTTGAAGTAACGTCGTTGAATCAATATCTAAAGCTTTCTTAATTAAACCACCACATTTTCCCTTATGTTTTCAAAGAATATTGTATTAGAATGTATGCCATTATAAATACTTGTTGCTTAAGAAAAACCAAACTTACCTTGGGAAACAAGAGTTACAGTAAGAGAGCATACCTTTTAGTTATTCAAGGACTGATTATTGTAAGATCTATTGTTTGAAGAGAAAAGAGTGGAACACCCTTGATGAAAAGAAATGAAAAAACCCCAGACCTAAAGCAGTCTCAATGCACTTCAAAATCACATCATAAAAGAACACAGCGGACCTGCAAGACAACGGCATAGCCACAAATTTGATCATGAAATGATACAAGATTATCACTTTCTTTTAAATAATCTTGCATGGTTAAGAAATAATAATTCTTTTGAAAAATTGAGAAGTAAAAGGACCTCTCTTTTTTCAAGCCAGAAACCTGAGCCCAGCTCAGAGTCACGAGGAGAGGAACAAGTTTCTTTGAACTGAAAATTACTTTTAAATTAACAACAACAACAAAAGGGATACGAATGAAAAGGCTATTTGACTATTAACCATTGCAATTAAGACTAATATGAATGATCGTCCTGAATAATGGAAGGTGTAATCTTCCCTCTGTTTCCAATCTTCTATGCATGTGATCAGTATTGAAATCATGATCATGGGGGGTTTGACAAGAAAATTGCTTATGATTCAATATTGCAATAGATAGATAAACCAAATGCATAAAAAATTTCGGCAAAGAAATGTATTAATACCTAGGAGGTTAAAGCTTTGATCCAATCTTTGTTTGTAAAATCCTAGCAAAAAAGAAATGTGGTGAGGAGTTGAGAAAAAGGACCTTCAAAGGAGGAATAACGAAGAAAAATATAATACAAAGAAATACAAGCAAAAAATTAAGAGCTAACTATAACCTATCCGCCATTGATGAATTCTTGAAGCTTTTCAGTTGTTGTCCGATCATGTAAACCAGAATTTCATGAAGTTTCATAGGGATATCTAGATAAAAACATTTCAAGGAGTACAAAGCAATGTAGCTAAAAAACTTACCTTAAAATAAACAATCTCGTTGTTGTCTAGTCTTCCATTCACAAAGCCTAAGATTAACATAGATATCAATAGTGTGAACAGAGCAATATATGACATTACTCTCTTCAATTTTCCTCTGTCATTTCTCTCTTACAATTAAGGATGGCATGAGTAGAAGATTTATGAGATAATGAGGGTGAAAGAAAAACGGTGACATCTATATAAAAAAAGGAAAATCAATGCACTTACAGGAAAAAGAAAATTTTGACAGGTGATTCTCATCAATCCAAATTCTAGAAAGAGGCAAAGAAATGGTTTAGAATTATAAAAAATGCAAACGCAATTCCCCATAGCATTGAATTAAATATCAAAGAGCAAAGACCCAAATGATAGGAAACACAGGAAAAACATACCCAAAATTGGAATATAGTAAACCCATAAAAAATATTACCAAAGTCTTCTTTGTTCTTCCCATATTATGTGAATTCTTATGAAACTGCAAGCATTTAAAGTTTAACCCAAGAAACTGAGAAAAAACGATAAGAGCAAAGATTAACAGTTCACTGTAGTATCAAATTAGAAGGAAAGCACAATACCCAAAAATGTGAAACGAGAACTCACATAATTTTCAATTAATCTAGTTGAATTTCGAACGAAAATGTAATATACTGACACAAATTTATTAACATTTTACGAAATCTTGATATCCGTCGCCCTTAGATATTACAAAAATGGATGGACTTGCGTAAAACTTCTCTCTAAATTGAGAGCCTCTCTCTTTAAGCTTCCAAGAGAAAGAGCAGTATCTTCCACTTCTTCCCCACTTTTCTTCACCACTTTTCTTCTCCCCCACTCATTTCCATCTATGCCATCTTCACATAGTGACTCAGTCCATATGGAGTCTTCCTCTTTTTTCCCCAATTATAATGCAGGAAACTGTCGTATATGGCCAATTATTAAAGTTACTTCGTTTGATCATATCCCAGTTCTCGACATGCTTACCTTCACAGTTGTTGGTCGGTTTCGTGATTACCGCATCTTTGATGCTGATACTGTTGCTGCATGGATCAAATTCCACTGGAAAACCAATGGCGACATTCAAGTGCGCAAAGTCGGTAAACACTTCATTTTCATGTGCAAACATTACGAGGATTGGGAGGGTTTAAACAACTTAGGTATGGCTAATATGCAAGGAGCTTTGATGATTTTTAACACCTTTAATTCCAAAATGTCTATTCCGGCTATGAAGTTCAATCATGCACTTCTTTGGTTAGATTAGAGGGAATTCTTACCATCTTTAATACGGTCACGATTGCTAGAAGAGCGCTTAAGAAATTAGGGTTCATCTTCAAGTTTGATGCTCACTCGCGCTCTGGTTCTGTGTTACCATTCTTGCGTGCCCGCATGTGGATTAATCTAGATAAACCCCTGGTTCCGGGCTTCTTTGTTGAGCTCCCTGATTGTTCTCGAACCTGGGCCCATTTACGATATGAAGGTGTGTTGCACCAAATGTGCATGTATTGGTCACCCAACATCTCGATGTAGACTTTCTTCTCTGGCGGCTGAGGCCAAGATCATTGCCCGACTTCGACAGCTGGATACTTCACCGCAAGCGTTCTTGATTGAAAAAGCTGATACCTCTTTGTATACACACAAAATTTTGGGTCTTAAAAATGTTGAATGGCATCGTAACATTAGAGTTGATCTAAAGATTCCTAGGTCTTCTCCTTCTTCGGATTTCTACCAAGAAACCACCTCCTCTTCACGTGGCGATGCCGGTGACGATCCCCCACCGAGGCTTAGGGAGGTTGGTGGACCTTCTTCAGCGGTACCCAAGAAGAGGCCAGTATCATCGTGGAGCTCCACCTCTGGTTCTGCTTCTCCATCATATGAACCACAAGAGCATTCTCCTTCTGTTGCAATTATGCCTTGCATGGAAACACCACCGTCTAAACGGAGTAAATTATCTCTTGCATTACCCTACTATCATCCTCTTTTTTCCGGTGATCGATCATGTCATCAATCCTCCGATGGTCCATTGTCCACGCAAACGAAAGGGTCAGAGTTTGACTATTATGCATGCAAAAAAGCGACGTGTCGCTTGGAGCTTAACCCGTCTTAAGCAGGCACTGTGTACTCCTCCACATCCTTCTCTTAAATTGCACTTAATGCTACTTAAGTATTTTACTTCTCAATACACGGTTAGCACTCTCTTCCTTCTTCAATGTCAAGACTTATGGAAAGCTTTGCATGCTTTGCATTTATTGCTCTTTGGGTTAATATCATCAAGTGCATATCTCTCTACTAGATTTCTTTTTCCTTGGGAACATGCTACAACAAACATGATGGATCGCATAAGCGCTCATGGGCTTCCCTCGAATCTAGCCTGGCTCAAAAGGTTTTTGGAACGCGTAAGCGCTCCTGGGCTTCCCTCGAATCACAAAATTCACTTTCTCTGTTCTTCTCTCCCCGTGATCGCATGCTCATCCCCATCAATCCCATGATGGATCCTTTTCGCCCTACTTTTGATACTCCACAAGCCTTAGGTCCACAATCTTCTGATGTTATAATGGGTGCTGAATCTCTTCCCATCCTTACCATAGTGCATGCCCTGCCGACACCTATTCCATCCGGCCACGTGGCTCCACCATCTTCCCCAGTGTCAGGGCTCTCCCCCTTGTCTGCTTATGATGAATTCTTCTCCTGCTCATCTAATGTAGAGCATTTTATGACTCGTGGTTTTAAAAAACTAAGGCTTGCTCAGGATGACTCTTCTTCTAGTGTGGTGTTGGATGACACTCCTCCTAGGGTGGGCACTAAACGCCCTCTTTCTTGACATGGACACTGCTACTTATTATGGGGGACTTACTCTTTTCCTACCAAACGCCCTAGACGTCAAATTAAGTATCATGGAAAATGCGGCTGTTTCACTAAGTTGAAATATGGGTTGTCTGATGGTGAGGAATGGCTTGAGGATACAGGAGCAACTGATGGCGCGGCTGGCCGTGAACAGCCTCTCAACGGAAATTGAAGGTCTTAAGCTGGAATGTGCGTGGGGCTTTAAAAAACGCACCAATAGCCCTCTACCTTAGCTATGTAATTAAGTTGTTTTCTGTTGATGTAATGTTCCTTAGTGAAACTCTTTGCTCAGTAGCTAATTTTTCTCCTCTAGCTACTCGACTTGGTTTTCCTAGTTATCATGGTGTTGACGTTGTAGGACGTAGTGGGGGTTTGGTTGTTTATTTGAAAGCCTCTGTTGCTCTTGATGTTGTAGTACGTACTCCAAATCTTATTTTGTGTAATGTAATAATGCTAGCTTTGGAGTACTCTCTTGTTTTTTGTTTATGGGGCGCCTAAAATGGAAGATAGATGTACTGTATGGGACACCATTTCAACCACTTGCTTTGCTAATAGGAAAAACGTAGTCATTCTGGGAGCTTTTAATCAACTGGAGTTCATTAACCAAAAACAAGGTGGTAATGATAACATAATTGGGGCACTGCTTTTTCGCTTTGGCGGCTACAACATAGCCTTTTGGAAATTCCTTTTCATGGACCTCCTTTCACATGGACTAACAATCAATGTGGAGATAAAGCCATTTTCGAAAGACTTGACCGTGCTTACTGCGATGATGCGTGGCGTTTATCTCTGCCCAATGCGTGTTTGTGGCATCTTCCCATTTTCCTATCTGACCACGCTTCGACATATGCACTTCCCTCCTCTATGGGTTCACTGGATTTCTCAGTGTATTTCTACTATCTCCTACTCTGTAATTGTGAATGGGGCTGCATCCCATCAATTTGCGCCTAATGCGGGTCTCCGTCAGGGTGACCCGCTATCTCCGTATCTCTTTTTATTATGTATGAAAGTGCTTAGTCAACGCCTCCACAGAGAACACGATGCCGGCTTGATTCGAGGAATTCAGATTAGTAGACGGGAGCCTTCTATATCACACCTTTTCTTTACTGACGATGCCCTACTTTTCTTCCAAGCCACTCCAGAGTCCTGCTCTCGGGTCAGATCTATCCTTGATAGCTTCTGTCACCTTTCTGGTGAAATGGTAAGTTTTACAAAATCTGCTGTTAAATTCAGTCCCAACACCCCCCTACGCTGTTGACTGATTTACAACAACCACTGGGAGTCACACCTACTGCATCTTTGGGTCAATATCTTGGTTGCCCTCTGGAGGTTACTGGGAAATCGGTGGCCCTCTACCATTTTTTATAGAAAGTGTCCAGCAAAAAATTTCTTCTTGGAAATTCTCCGCTCTTTCTCTAGCTGGGCGACTAATTTTTATTAATGTTGTTCTTGCCTCTTTAGCCTCTCATATTATGTCAGTCTTCATCATTCCCAAGACCATTATTAAAAAGTTAGGATCTTTGTTGCTCAAATTCTGGTGGTCAGGTTTGGGTGATAAGCGACCCATTTACTGGTGTACAACGGAACAACTCCAACAACATCGACTACATGGAGGTCTGGGTCTTCGCAATCTGGAAGCACTTAATTTGGCAACACTTATGCGGACGTCCTGGCGCATTTAACAAAACCCACAATTACAAGTCAGTCAAATGCTCTCAGCCAAATACCACAAGACCCCACTACTTCATTCTGGTGTTTTCCCTTCCCCTCCATTGTAGGGTTTCCGCGGGCTTGTCAAGTGGCTGACCGATTCAAGCAAGGCTTTGCTTCTCATATTGTTAGTGGTCTTACCATTGCCATCCATAGCCATGAATGGATTGGTGATTACCCAATCGTGACGAAGACCTCTGCTCCTTCATATCTCACTCTGGTGAAGGATCTCATTAATTCTCATGGGCAATGGAATGCTTCCTTAATTTGGCAATCTTTTTCCCCCTTCACGGCGCAACGTATTCTGGCACTTCCGCTCCCTCAGGAGCCAAAAACACAGGAAGATCAACACTTTTGGCGCTTCACTTCTAATGGTGACTACAGCAGACGCTCGGGCTACTGGTGGCTGATTCATGGGGATCTTCAGCGCAATACCAATACCTTTTGGCGTGTGTTTTGGAAACAGAAACTACCCCCGCTGGCAGATCTTTCTATGGCGTCTTCTTAGGAATATTTTCCCTACTAAAGACAACATCAAAAAGCGACAAATGGAGGTTTCTCCAAATTGTCCGTTGTGTGACTCTGCTGCTGAAACTACGGCACATTTGTTTCGTGATTGTGAGTTCACTACGCGCATATGGATGGCTTCTCCCCTTGGGATTCGGAGCACAATAAGTCATATAGGAGTGTCAGATTGGATTAAACAATTCATTTTGTATCTGGCTCGACAACCAACATCTCAAACTTCCCCCCTTTACACTTTTGTGGTAGTTCTATGGGCAATCTGGTGTCATTATAACACCATCACTTTTCAGCGGGAAGTCTGCTCCCTAGGTTCTATTCTTGCGCATTTGCAGTCCTTGCTTCTACGTCGTCCTCGTCAACTGGATACTTCTTGCAATCCGCCTCCGGAACTTGTGTTCCACCCACCTCCTACTTACATTCATGGACCCCCTCTTTGTCCTCCTTTCTCGCGTCTGGTGGTTGACGGTGCGTGGAAGGCAACATCTACTAGTTTCATTCATGATGCGGTTGGATGGCGTCTTATCTTACCTAACAGGACTCTCCATAGATCATATTAGGTTTTTGCACTCTCTCTATTCCATACGAAACTCCTGGCCCTCTTTGCTGGTCTCACGGCTGCTTAATCATTGTGTCAACGCTTGTGGGTTGGAGTTGATTCCCAACAGGTCGTATCAACACTTTGTCATCCACAAACTTGTCACGTTCAACTCAAGCCTCTCCTGGACCATATCCTTACTCTCGCTTCTGTTTTCCAGTCTTTTGTCTGTATTAAAGTTCCTCGGGTCTGTGTTCGGGATGCACATGTGCTCGCTACGCGTGCTCGCCGCACCCTTTAGTTTGAGTCTTGCTTGTTTCATTGTCACAAAAAAAATTACAAAAATGGAAACGCATTCAACCTTACTCAACTGAGAAATAAAATTCCAGTAAAATTAAACCAAAAATAAGAGTTAAAGAAAATAATACACTCACATTGCAGCCCGAAGAAAGACGAGACGTCAAAACGGCAAAAGTTTCTTCTATTTCTTTCATGTTCTATCATTTGCTTCTACAAACAAACAATTCGACAACAATAACACCATCTTACAACAGATTGAGCAACAAAAATATGAGAGAAGAGAGAGAGAGAGTGAAACCTATGCGATTGAAAACGAAGACAAGATCAGAGTAACATGAAGGACGGATAGCAGAGGAGACAGAAAAATCGGGAGCCATTGAAGGAGGATATTGGAATTCAGAAAACTTTGGTTTACCTTTGAACGCACATATAGGACATTGGAATAGAGGACTCCTCGAAAACAAGTAAAATTAACTCCAAAAGAAGAAAAAAAATTAGATGTAAATTATGATCTGGTTGTCCTCAAAGCAGAAGAGGAGGGAGAAGAATGAAGATGATGGGAGTTGATAATGAAGAAGAGGTAGCAGAAGAGACTGATGAAAAGAGAAAATGAGAAAGAAAGAGAGCAGAGAGAACTACACATCCCTTTCACCTTTTTCAGTTTCATCATTTGCTTTGGTAGAAGCGAGAATACAAAGAGCTAAAAGAGAGATGGGCATCCACTCAAAACAAAAGTTAAAAAAGAAAACTTCTTTGGCACTGTTCATTTGAACAGTGATTTTCAGCGTTTTAGGACTCAACTCACTGTTCAAATGAACAGTAAAATGTTATCTTTCTAAAAAGGCATGGTAATTGACGCTCCAAACGTGTGTTTCTCTTCATAAATTTACAAAATCATCCAATATCTACCCCCGAGAGTATTAATAAATGACAAAGGAAATATACAAAGACAAAAAGGTGTTTGAGAACGAACAAGCAAAACTGAAGAAAGTTGTATCTTGAGCTCACACTCATTAAATAGACATGGAGAGAGAATAAAATTTGCATTTTGAAAAATTTTATTTCTACTCATTTTCAATGTAGATGCCCAATAATTAGAGCCTCATGGGGATCTAACCTAATCATATTTTATACTATACACATCGTAACAAATGATGTTCTGAAAAAGATTAGTTGGTAAGATGTTCTCATAAAAATTATCTCATATATTTTGAAGAGTTATAACCTAACTCTATAACTCTTAGTTTTTATTCATATATCATTGCTGATTTTGATAAAAGAAGCATTAACAGTATGTTGGAGTGATGTTTGGAGCTAAATCTTGCATACTTGAGGTTGCGGTATGAATCTTCATGTAGACTTTTTTTTTTAATATACGAGGATGAAGTGGATAGATAGTCATTAACAATGTGTTTGGATAAAAAAAGGGGAAGGAAAAGAAGGGGAGTGAAGGGAAGGGGAGGGAAGAGAAAGGGAGGACAGGAAAGAAGGATGACTTTTCCTTCCAAATCTCCAATGTTAGATGAAGCAATTTTTTATAGATTGATCCTTCCATTTCTCTCCTCTCCAAATCCCTCACTCCCTCACTTGGTAACCAAACAATAGATTTTTGTCATTTTCCTTTCCCCCTTCGCTTCCCTCCTATTTTGGCTATCCAAACAAGCTGTAAAAGAGTAAGACTGACATGTGACAGATTGCAACTCTTACTTACGCCTTTAAATATATAGAGATTCGTTTTGGTAAACACCTGTTCTAACTCTTGTTTGAGGAGCTCAATGTAGGCTTTTAATCTGCTGGATCTTTTGAACTGATCCTCTTTCCTATTAATGACTGCAATCCCTTGTGTCTGGTATTTTGCAACATATGTCCTGTGCCCTTCTCATTTCGGGCCTTGTGTTTCAGTTTCATTATCTTCTTCGCCTTTGCTCTCCATGTCTTTTGAGTCACTCTCAAGTTCATTTGCATTTATTCCCATAATCCGGTCTGAAACCTGCTTGCTCTTTCTAATTTGCTATAGGAATAAAGTTAAACATCATCTTTTTTTGTCATCTTCTACAGTGGCATAAACTACATATAACTCTTAAATGATCACAGGTAGTAAGGTTTCTTTTTTAGTCTTGCATAGGGTTTTTTCCTTCCAACTACACTATTGAGAAGTAGGTTGATTAAATGTGTTGCTCCGAGAATACATTATCCTTTTAGGATTTTTGGTAACCTAGTGCGAGTTTTCAATAATCGAAGCTCTAATACATATATGTGTTGAAAAACAAGAAGCTATGTTTTGCTGGTGTATGATTCTTTTAATTCTAAACCTTCTGCTGCATTCATTTTGCATTGTTGTAGTGCCAGTCACTACCTTCTTTTGAAACAGACTTTCAACATGTAAGAGAGTATACTGGTAGCAATTGGAACAACTTCACTAGAACAAGTCGTGGCATGGAGACCACTGTCCTAAAGTTGTATTTTCCCCGTAATGAATGCACTGACTCTTAACAAACAACTCCCAATATAGCCCTGAAGAGAGAAAGGGAGAGAAAGCGTTTTTGTGTAGAATGATTTTCTATGTCATTGAAGTTAGGAAAAACATCCCATTAATAGGCTCCTCAATCTGCCCAAAAACGACAATTGAGATATTCTGAGACCATAATTGCAGGAGGCAAAGATAATGGTCGTAAATAGCGCTCCAACGAAAACAAAATAGGCAACTGTCACAAAGTCTTTAAAGTAACCGTTTGGCCTATACAAAATTGAGACGAGCCAATGCCACACGATCTCGACCAGGTTCGTGCCCGTGCTCGTGCTCGAGCTCGAGCCCTGATGGCCCCCGTGCGTGTGTGTGGCGGTTACTAGAGTATATCCTTTAGACTCTCAAATATACTTGAAGGATAGAAACATATGTAAGGAAGGCAAAGAGTCGTAGAAATGTCCATGTGAGACTATTGTGGATTTGGTAATCATAAACGAAGAGGAGAGATAAACAAATGGTCGGATACCAATGTGGGACTTGATATATTGAAGCAAAAGTAGCTTGGAGTAATAACTCGAACATTCCACCACATGATTAAAAAAAAAAAGGAAAAGAAGAGAATCTGAGCAATAAATACTAGAGTTTTTTGAGTACTAATGTCTTGTGGACTAGAATAGATACTCGATGCATACAAGCACGTATTTACAATCGGGTTAGGTAGATTTCTCCTTGAACCTTACACGAAGTTTGTAAGACGCGCTTGTGTACTGAAATATTTCTCAAATCAAAGGGTTTCTCACAAAGTTTTTACATAGATGCCCCATAAAAACTCCTGACCAGAGACCCTAAGCCTTAGGGGTTCTCATAGGAGATTGGATGTAACCCTCACATTCACATAGGTAAGCTCATCAAGTTTATACTGTCACAAACCACCTTTAAAAGGCTATGAACTCATGAAGAGTATTTGATTCAACCTTACACATTTTCGAGTAAAGAAAAAATAAATAATACGTTGCTTTATTATTATTAGGAAAGGATGGTAGTACACGTTACTTTGAGTTTCATTTTGTTTCTTTTGACCTATTGAACTTAGAAAATTCTAAGATAAGTGTCCATCACATTTCACTCCTCAATAGGATTTTAACTTATTCCTTGTGCTGACTCAAACACCCATTATCTACTCTGACCTTTAGTGAGAGGATCTTCAATATTCCTCTCAGATTTTACAAACTCAAGTAATATCACATCTAAATATCCCTTGCTCTAAGAAAACTATGTCTCATCTTCCCATTATACGCTTGGTTGTTAGCTACCCAAATTGCAACTTGTGGATCGCAATGCATGGAGATTAATGGAGTTGGTTTCCCTCACAGTGATATGTGTAACTAGGCTTGTTAACCATTCAACCTTTTGTCCTGCCACTTTTAATGCAATACATATTCCATTCTAAATTTAGCAATACACGTTTACTAAAAATATTTCCATGATATAAAAGCATTATCATAAGTAAAAACATAGCCTTTTAGTGTTATGAATCTCATCGTTATTAGACACCTACATGGCTACCCAATAATTGATTGTCCCTTTTATATACTTTAACAATCTAATCAAAGCACCCCAATGCTCTTGATTAGCATTGTGGGGGAAATCTGCTTAATCTATTAACAGGATAAACAATATAAGGACGAGCGTAATTCATCAAAATCATTACTCTCCCAATAGTTTGGCCTATTCAACTCAGGAAACACTATTACCTTTGTTCTTTTTAAATGAATACTAGGATCATATGGGGTTTTCACGAGAGTACAATCAAATTGATTAAATTTCTTTAAAATATTTTCAATGTAAAGAGATTGATTTAAATATAACCCATATGCAGTCTTAGTAATCTTAATTCCCACGTTGACGTTTGCCTCGCCAAGCGCACTAAAAAACGTTTTGCTGTGTTACATTTCCTTAATTCTAGGCCTCTATATTCATTGGGCCAGTTACAGTTACTACCATGAATATGCATTGTTCTTTCTAGGGAGTCTTTACTACATTACTTTACTTTGGCGAAAAGATTATTGTGGTGGTGGTAGTGGGAGGCTATGGTTGTGGTTATGGTTTTGGCTAAGATGTTCGTAGGGCATCAAAGTTGCACATAGAAAATCCTGTGAGCAAGGATGGAAAGATGCTGAAAAAAGTGTGGGAAGGAAAAGGAGTGTCAGACCATCTATTGCCTTTTCTTAATTATGATAATGCGTATCGTTTGAAGGTTGCCGTTTTGATATAATATCGTAACTAATTTATTAGCTCTGGCGATGCTCGATACATTTTATTGTGTTACATTCCCTTATCTTAAATGCCTCGGTATTCATTAGGTCAGTTAAGACATTGAGTGTGTGTTTTTATTTTTAGAGCTTTTCCTATATTATTTTTCTTTGCCTAAAAAAGGCTCCTTTTTTTCTTCTTCACTTTGTGCTACATAACAAAACATTGTGGTGATCGTGAAGAGCTGTGAATGTGGCTATGATACAGATGCGGTAACAAAGTTGCGGAGAGAAAGTCCAACGGGCAAGGGGCTAAGGAGATGTTGAAAAAAGTACAGGAACATCAAGGAGTATTATTGGGCAGGACCGCCAGTTATGTCCTTTCTTATATACTATCTTTGAGGTAGAAGGATTTACTAAAAGAATAAAGTTCAACAACATTCGAGGACGAGGCGTAGTGATAGAGTTTCAACTTTTCAAAGAACGATAATGGATGATGGATTTCTTGCGTCAATTCATGACTGACATGCTAGCTGCAGTTGGCTGCATGTTGCTATTTAGATTTGGAAGTGGTCTGGTAGGTTGATTGGCTGCGCCCTTGTTGCTAATCAGATACGTAATGACAATTAATGCATAAAGGCTTTGCCTTTATAGTGCTCGCTATCACCTAAAAAGCAACAGAAAATTACATATCAAAACAATGAAAAGATAAGTATTTCTTAAATGGTGGTTCGATGAAGTTACAGAGCTGCTATAAAACATAATAGTTCTCTCATGTTCTCTTCCCCTCATTAGACATGCTAACCGAGCTCACATCTGTTTCAATCTTCCTCCTCATTGGAGACAATCGATATTTTGCCCATTCCTCCAAGGCTTTTCGATGAAGAGAATTCATCCTGATATAAGGTCGTCTTTTTTGAATCAGCTTCTCTGCATCTTTCCAGTTATCTACTACTCGTAAAGCCACTAGTAATGCACACATAATTGCGACACTTCTTCCATGCCCTGAAATATCATGCAACCAACTGATAAGGCTATTGATATTATGAAGTAGAATTACTAACTGAAAGAACAGTATTATAATTACCAGATTAAATAATCATCAACAGCACTGCATAAAGCAAACCCTTCTTTAAAGCAGAGGCTCCAACCTAAGAAAGCACTAACTTATGGACTAACAAATAAAGAGGACAAAGCATGCTACCTTAAAACAGGGGTTTCAACTAAAAAAATGCTCTGGCATGTGAAATACCTTGTAATGAACCATCTATTGAAAATAGACAATCTTGCACGTATCCAGCATAAGGTGTGTAATTGTTTTATGCTACATCGGTTACAACCATAATTTACCGAGTTCCCAATAAAAACAATACAATAAAATGTCAGACCTCGCAGATTTTGTTGACGCAGATGTTCCTCTTGGTTAGATTTTCCTTGGATTGAATTGCTTTATTCAAGATTTTCCAGATAAAGATTTTCCATTTTGGGAGGAGAGAGGAAACAACAGCTCACTTATTTAGGGAAGTACCAGCATTTCTGGGCGACGGGGAACCTCGAAGTCAGAGCCAAACATCCCTACCCCCTGAACCTAGAAACCTGGATCAAGAACTTCAGGTCTTTCCTGCTCAAAAGAGGAGAGAAGGAGATGGTACATTTCACAGCCACCTTATGGGCGATTTGGATTCACAGGAATGGGGTCACCTTTGGTAGGGAAAGAGTTAGTCCTAAACTACTTCTCGACACCCAAAAGGATTGTATGAATAGATGGAGAAAGAGAAGAAACACCTGCACCACAGCCGAAAATACACAACCAGAGGATTGCCCAGTCCCCCATGAGAATGAAGCCTGGGAACTGACACAGGTCAACAGATCCTCATAATGCAGATAGATGGAGCTTGGAAGGAACACTCGAGAAGGAGGAGGAAAGAATGGGGAGCAGCCATAGGATGGAAAAATGAAAACACAAACCATAAGATCAAAGGAGGACAAGAGTCTTTGCCAACTCAGCCATCCAAGCGGAAGCTAACGCTCTACTTAAGGGAGTAACTGAAGCCTCCAGATTCAGTGAATGCATCCACATTAAGACGAATAGCTAAAATATCCAGTCAGCTGTCCTTTACATATAGCTACTATCCTTCTAAAAATCAGAGATGGAAGCTAAGTGTAAAATATTTAAATGCCGCAAAGTGAACAAAGGAAATGTAGCAATGGTTCATGACCTGGGCCACTAGGGCTAGGAAAGGAATCTTGTAGCTTTCTTGTCCTTAATAACATTGCCATCTTGCTGTCAAAATGTTTATATACGAATTCCAGGCAAAAAAATAGAAAAGATGCAATAAATGAATGTCAAAAAAAACAATTTTCCCAAAATGTCCAAATCTGTCCCCATAAAAGAGAACGTTGCTTTAGTTTATCTGTCTAGGATCTATAGGCCAGGGTTCATCGATCCACTCCGTTCATAGACTAGTCATTTGATTAGAAACGCGAAAAACGGGATTCATATATAATGAACTTGTTAGCACGGCACATCCACTGTTTTTGAATATATAATCCTCAGTGAGAAGAATGGGCCGGACAATAACCTACTTTCAATGCAGCTACTGCAAGTGCAAAGGACGGAAAAGTAAAAGGGCCAAGGAAGAGGGCATGCATTAAGACTCCGTTTGGTTGGGTGTAAAACATTTTCAATGTAAAATGATTTTTATAGAAAACAATTTCAATGGAAAACACAATTGTAAAATTAATTTTCCGTTGTTTGGTACCATGTAAGAAAGATGATGGAAGAAAGGGAAATAATAAGGAGAGGTGGTGGGAAGGTAAGGAAAAAGAAGTTTTCCTTTCAAAATGAAGGGAAAATGGTTCCATAATTGAGAGTGTAAATGATTTTACACTCCTTTGCCAACTAAACAATGTAAAAGTGAAAATAGAGGAAAGCCATTTACACCCTACCAAACGGAGCCTAAAAGAAGACACTCGGTGTAGCAGCTGTGTAAAGATTACCAAACAACAGGAATTCATGATGGTGGACTGGACTTCTCAGATTCAAATGACGACATTTTCTCGTGCGATATCCATAGCAATTTCAAGATAAACGAAACTGACATTCACAATGAACTCCCAAGTTACATCTACCGAGGGCTTGGCAACCCACGCACTTTACAATTAAGCTAATAAAGTTGATAAATGAGAGAGCATGAATAATGTTTTGTATTAAACACTAAAGTCGATCCTTTAAAAATAGAGATGAATAATCAAAGATGATTATGAAAGAGTCTTAATGAAGAAGTGGGCTATTAACTATTTTCTAGAAGACTTGTGACTAAGGTTGGCAAAATCTGACCCGAATGAAATAAGTGGGAAATAAATGTTTTAACGAGCTGAAAATAAAAGTTACAAGTTTTCCACTCATTTTGGATATTTTCTTTAAGTCAAAGACTCTCTATTCTTTGGCTTTGGAATATGATGGAACAAAGCAAAATGACTTCCTTATAACCTGTTCGTTATCGTTTTTTGTTTTCAGTTTTCAGTTTTTTTGAAAACTAAAAACCAAAAACACGAAACCAGAAAAAGTGGTTTTTAATTTTTAGTTGTCAGTTTTCAAAATCATCATGTTCCCAATAAATTTGACTAATTTTTTATTCATTATAGGACATGTATCATATGACATTAAAAATTAAACTAAAAAACAGAAAACCACAGTGATACCGAACGGGCACTTAATTAGTTGCGCTTGTTACTATGAAATGGCAAAGTAGTCAATGCATTTTCGACGCAATTTTCATTTTTGGGTCATCCGGAAACATCCTCTTTGTGTATTCAACACAAGTTGGGGTGTAAACGAGCCGAGTTGATCTACAGCTCGACCAAGCACGGCTTGAAGACACTTTGATCGAGCTCGCCAATTTAAGGCTCGAGCTCGAGCTCGGCACTTTTTTTTTCACGCGTCTATATTGGTTATTGATCTGGCATACACAAAGTAAAATACGCAATAATTCAACACAGATAAATTTAATGCAGCGTAATATGAAACCCTATAATATTCCTTCTAGGCTTTGCACGCTTTAGCTATTTTTTTCTTTTTTCTTATTGCTTGTACATCACCTTTCAAATACTACTATGTTTTGAAGTCGAGCCGAGCCGAGCATTGCAAGGCTCAAGCTCGAGCTCGGATATTAAAAGCGCTAAGGTAGTTGTTGTATTTCTTCTACACACAGGAATTAGTGTTGGAATCTACCATGAGCGATCTATAGATTATCGAAGTTGCAAATTGTTAGTTAAAAATTGTTCTTATATATAGTATTCTTTTTGGAGCAATTTTGTAATTTGAGACTAAATTAAGGATATTGTTTTGTTGCTCATAACACACAGGTCCAAAATTAGCTAAATCATGATTGGTTATTGTCATGTTTATTGAGGTTTATGATTGCTAAACGTGTTTAGGTAGCAACTCGAAGGTCGGTTGTTACTGTCGTAAATTTTCTTGGTTTTGGCTTGGTGTTGTTTGGATGTATAGGATACCGGAGATAAACACCACAACCCTTGGTGGGGATGGGGTTTAGAGGATCAGTGTAGAGGACTCTGGTGAAAACTAAAAGGAAAACAAAATTGCAAAAGGGCCCAACCCATACAACATAAAACATGAACAAGGGTACTTATTTGCTTTCACTTTCTTGTAATCCCAAATCGCACCTTAATTCCATTTCACCATAAAGCGGTCTTTGTCAAGGGATTGTATTTCTTTCTTTTTTACCCATTTGCTAGGCTTTTTATACTCATAGGTAACGAAATTGAAATAAGAGGCTATGAAATTGAAATAAGAGGCTACAGGGAGTTCATGTTGCTAATGGAGCCCCAAATATTAGCCATTCGCTATTTGTCAATAATAGCATTTGGCTTTGAAAAGCAATCAAGTGACCTGAAAGACGTGTGATTATTATGAGATGGCTTTTGACTTGGTGCAAATAGCCTTCAAAACAAACTAAGAAAGTGAAACTGTATGTAACTAACCAGAATTCTTTTAGTCTAAATGGTGCAAACACCAATTGGAAATCTTGGCATCCCTACTAATGTTGGACATGTTTTTGTTACAAAATAAATTTGTAGATAGAGGAAACTTAAGGCGGTAAGAGACATAGTTATCTGACACCTTACAAGTGAAATCATATCTGAAGGCCTTGCATGCATGGGGACGCTAGTGATGTTGATCCTACCCCTCTTTCACACAATCCAATGCTAGCACAAGTTAGAAAGAAGTATGAACAAAGAAAAGAGAAAGAAAACAAAGATGGTTTTCGTATACATTCTATCGTGTTGAAGGGATTACTACGAGTACAACATGTGAATCCCCAAAAGAGCATAGGAAAAAAAAATGCTGATTAAAAGATGGAACAATCAAATTAAAATAGTGCAGATCTTGAATCTCATAAGAATTAGAGATGTTTATGATGAAATATATCTAAAGGTGTTAAAGAAGAGACAGCTTATTTCCGTTTTCAACCAAATTAAATCACTATGTCTAAAAAACCAAGTCAAAGGTAGCTACTCTTTTGAGAAGGGTTTCCCTACCTACATTTTGGGTATCTTCAAGCTTTCCACAACTTTGTTTAGTAAATATCTAATCAATAACACAAAAATGCTAGTAAAGAGCAAAGGATGAAAAGAAGAAATTTATTTGGGTTCTTTAAGATAGCTTATGTCTTCCGAAAGCTTTAGGGGGTCTTATATACATTGCTTTGAAGCTTATGCCTAGGCTTTTGTGGATTACAAGGTGCGAAGACTCATCATTAATCCTCATTCATTGGAAGCACAAATTCTAATAAGAAAAAGCACAATACTCCTAAGTCCAATATACTCCAACAAAAAAAGGGTGATGTACTACAAGCTCTTCTAAGAGAAACTGGACTTGGACTTTGTAGTAGGTGTTGGTTGCTTAGAAACCGGTGCAGGCGGGCATGTAAATGATGGTTAAATATTTTTGATTGGGAAGATAAGTGGCTTTATGAGTCCCTTCTTTACGTGTATTTTCTCCAAGATGTGATTGCTCTTCCAACATAGTGATACAAAATCTTATTACTTGGCCCAGGTTATTGAGAGGTGCTTACTAGACAAAACACTTTATGTGTTCCAAATGAACGAGGTTTTAAAAAAAGTTGCTTTGAGACTAGTGAATTGTTCGGTGTGGGATGTGGTTAAAGCTGAGATTAATTAGGCGCGCAACACAGCTAACCATGAAAGCTTCTTCCTCATCCGGAGATAAATTATCTGTGCTTAGAATTTGGTTACTTCAAGGTTCCTGTGAGGTCAGTCAAGCCGACACAATTAGTACTTAATAGGAGTTCGAATGCAACACAAAAGATGTAAGTACTCTCTCCGTTCCCTTTTTCTTGTTATCGTTTAGATTTGGAAGTAGATAGTTACTTCAAAATTGTATCCAATATATAAGGAAAGTCATAGTCGTGTTGGATCTTGTTTGATTCGTCTCGACGAGTACATTAAGGATGTCAAACATTTACAATTTTTTAATGTGTTTAGAGATAATCAAGATATAAAATGTGCATTGGCAAGCTGAACCAAGTACAGGGGCAACAAATAAACCCTTCAGTTTCATCAAAATATGATTATGTTGTTTTGATACTTGTTAATCTCAGTCCGTTCTTTAGTGATCCAAAATCTAGCCCACTTAAATGCTCTTTGGTTCATGAACCGGTTGCTCTTGTGTTAGAAACTCTTGGATTCTCTCCCTTTGCTTACAAGCCCGACTTTGTCACATGCATTACTTGGATACATGAATAAGACCCAAATGAAGAATCAACAAAGAGAACGAAGACGTGTGCATGAACAGACCAAAGTTCTGTTTTGGACATCCTATCTTTTGTTTTGCTAGTTAAATAATTCATGTAATAAAGCCCAAGATTTATTCTCAAAAGAGGCTCTTGATTCGACGTGTATTTAGGGGTTTAGGAGTGTTTTTTTAGCTCTTCAAATGCCGGTAATAATCAGCCTAAAGAAAGGATTTATTAGGAGTTAATAGAGGCGTAAAATAAGGAGTAATTGTAGCTTCATTCTCTTTAGCCTTTGGACGTTTTTTTAGGGTTCTTTGTCCAATCTTTTGGACTTCTTTTGCTGCTCCTATTCTCTATATAAGGAGAGCTTATGGTTCTATGAAATCAGATTTAAGAGATATAAATAAAAAACCTTGTGTTCATAACATTTTTGCTTTGAGTTTGTCTCATGTTTGAGTGTTCCTTGTTACTTTGAGTAAATTTAAGTAATAAGATTAGGAGTGATTGAGTGAGTCTTATCTCTAGCCTAAAATCCTAGAACTTTAGTTAGTTCTTGAGTCTTGGTTTCTATCCTTGTTTCCGAGTGTTTTAAAGTGCTATTGTGAGTGTTATTATTCTCTTGAGTTTAGAATCATCATGTTTTCGAGTGTTTTAGAGTGCTATTGTGAGTGTTCTTATTCTCTTGAGTTTAGACAAAAAATCGTGTTTTGGTGGTGAAACAAAACGGACAGAATTCACCCGGTTTTCTGTCTAACTTTAGAGGGCGATTTCTTAGGGTTCCAAATTGGTTGATTCTTTGTTTGAATCTGGATTATTTTTTGTGTAGAATTAGAATACTCGCAAAATTTTTCAGATTTTTGCTATTTACTGGGCGTGTTGTTCGAGACAGCATAGGGAAGAAGTCAATGAAGCACACTGAACTTCAAACGCAGATATGTCCATCCGAAAAGCTTTTAAGAAGTCACTTTTTAAGAAAAAAATATTGCTTAGAATTTCCTAAATTTTATGAATTGTAGAAGGGCCTTTTTCAGTTTTGTTTAATTGCTTTGAATTCGACAGTTTCATTATTGTAAATGCAACACTCTAGCAAAATAGTGAAAAGAGATAATGGCTGGTGAAGATCTTGCTAAGATGTTGAAGGTTATCACTCAAAATTCAGAGAACTTGGAAAAAAAACAAGGACAGTGACCAATTTGGATAAGAAACGACCGAGATATGGCCCTTGAAAGTTAACACAAAAAATTGTTCGAATTATGCGGGTTTGTTCGGAATTGGTAAAAAAAAAAAGACCCAAATGCCTTGTTTTTATGTGCGAGTGACAAGCTTTAACTGTTAATAATGGAGTATGCTTTATTATTAATGGAATATTCTTCATTAAGGTTATGTTCAGGAATAATTTATAAAGCAGGGCTACCATTGGGAATTGAAACCTAAGGGCCACCATTGGGAATTTCTTTTTTTTTTTAAAATATCTCTCAAATCTGATATTATCGAACCATAAGCCCTCCTTAAATAGAGAATAAGAGCAGCAAAAGAAATCTAAAAGATCAGATAAAGAACCCTAAAAAAAACGTCCAAAGGCTAAAGACAAGGAAGCTACAAATGCTCCTTATTTTACGCCTCTATTAACTCCTAGTAATTCCTCTTCATTAGGCTGATTAACACCTGCATTTGAAGAGCTAAAAAAACACTCCTAAGCCCCTAAACACACGTCGAATCAAGAACCTCTTTTAGGAGTAACTCTTGGGCTTTACATGCAATATTTAACTAGCAAAACAAAAGAGAGGTAGCCCAAAACAGAATTTTAGGCTGCTCATGCACACATCTTCTTCCTCTTTGTTAATTATTCATTTGGGCCTCATTCATGTGTCCAAGTAATGCATGTGACAAACTCGAGCTTGTAAGCAAAGGGAGAGAATCCAAGAGCTTCTAACACAAAAGCAACCGGTTCATGAACCAAAGCGCCTTTAAGTGGGCTTGATTTTGGATCACCAAAGAACGGACCATGATGCAAGTGTCAAACAACATAATCATATTTTAATGAAACTCAAGTTTATTTGTTGCCCTTGCACTTGGTTCACAAACGTGAAAAAGCAAACAGGAAAAACATTCAGGAATGAAGGGAGTATGTAATAAAGATGATATGTCATCATCAGATGCTTGTGATCGGCTGACTTGCCTTTTGATGATGAGCAGTGTGGTTGTGGCAACCTTAGGGATTGAGTGAAGGCAGTTTGCGGGGCAAAGAGAAAAGATGGCGAAATGGTTATGATGTGAAGGGCTTTGTGGAGCGTGAGAAATGGTCATGTTTATATAATGTGACCGATAGCTCCACTGTGGTGCGTTGTTAAAGGTTTGGATTATGTCCAAACTTTCTTGCATGCCGAAGATGATGCCAATGTAGTGATTCAATAGAATTTCATTAGGCATTCGTGCGTTGATGTAGTCAAGACAGTCGTGTTTCCGACTATTTGTGGTGAGGTTCCATCAACTTCTGTTCCTTCCTCAACTTCATGGTAGCTGTCTTTCAAGCAAAAGTAACACATTTTCACTTGAATTGTGCCATGGGTGTGGCCTCAACAATATAGTTGTCAAAAGTGGGTCTTTTGGTGCTACCTATTGCTAATCTTAATCTTCATCAACTATAAACGTAAAAGACAATATTAAGGTCATCGTTAGTAATGAAAAAGAAACAAAAGCAACTTCTTCCATTGCAATATCATGTTGCTGATGAGGGGGTACATATATGGTAGAACCAATATTACCTGGTTTGCAATTCGATTTGATATGGGGGTACGGGAACGGATACGCGGAATGCTACCTCCGGTGAATCGGGTGCGAATGAATACGAAATAGATATGTATATTTCATTTTAATATTTAAAAATAAGGTCATATTGTTTATTGATAAGATCTCTAGTTCAGGATTTTGAAAAGCTTCTTCATCTTCAGCTCTCCAGTGCGTGCTGCTACGTTTAGAGTTTTGAAAAGGAATTCGCGTCCCACAGCGACCCAAATCGCAAACCCCCCTCGTTCCGGAACGTGCGATCTTGTTCGTGATTCGTGAGGGCGACCCACGAACCAAGTATCATTGGGTAGAACACTTAAAATTGGGAGAGAAAAGAAAAACACTAAAAGGAAACTAGAAAAACATCAAGACAACAAGAGATGCAGAGACATAGGCTTCATCAATCCAAGCCTAACTCAAATTATGAACGCCCCTCACTCCACGTTCATACAGATGGGTTCAAATGATCACAGTTGGTTATTTTCAGGGGTTGTGATTGGGCTATCTGAGCATCCTAGCAAACAAACCTTAGCCAGAAACTAGGACACCGTGATAATCAACAATTATTCAGAATAATAAGTCATGAAATTGCATCAGAATGGCATAGGCTCAAGGATTAACGGCTTCTTGACGGCTCTACAAACTACACGGCTTCACTAGTCTAATCAATACATCAACCACCAAACGAAATTGCTCAGCTGATTGACCATACAACGAGGACCCCAATGAGCAATCAAGTTCCAAGTAGATAATAGAACAGCAATCAGCATATGCTTTGTTTTATATAATGCTGATATAGCACTTGTAAAAAAACCATTGTAAGCAACTTGCAATAGGTTTCTCCCATCAAAAAAAGAAGAAGAAGTCATAGAGCAGATATAGAGCTTAAATTCATACCATAGGCACAGTGGATGAAGACAGGTACTCCTTGAGATCTCTTCCTGCAAGCCCATTTGACAGAGGACTCAATCTCGGATGGCTGCGGGGACCTCGTATCCCACGTTGGAACACACAAATAACCATTCTTGGAAAACTCAGACTTTCCAGGAAATTCACAAGTGCAATCAATAATGGCTGGATTGTTAGGAGGAAATTTATCAGGGGAAGAAGGCCATCCCCCAACATACACACCCTCACTAATTTCAGTGTAAGGTTCTTCATTACTCAATAGTCTTCTAAGTGTTGAGAATATCCGAACAAATAACAAAAAAGGGCTGAACATAATGATTGACCAAATTGGGAATGTCCCATCTGTGTTCTTCCCTAACAGCATTGGAAGATTGATATTTGGGTGTGATGCAATTGAAACCAATAAGAATACTAATGAACCATATAAAAATGGAATTGCTAATAACGTGAATCCAATGCTTCTCATTAACACAAATACCATGAAATATAAAGCTGATTTCAAAAATATTAACCTTGAAATACCCCAGCCCATTATTCTCTTTTTTTTTTTTTTGGGAAGATTGAAATTACAGGTATTACCTAAAATTGAAGTGGGTCTTCCCCTGATTCTGCAGAGGGTAAGAAGGAAGGGAGGAATGACAAGTTTGAAGGTAGCAAAGACAACAAAGAATAAATCTTCAGATACCAAAGACAGACAAAGGGGAACGTACAAGACTTCAAAACAACTGTTTATCACGGGAGAGTGGAGCCTCAATTTCACCCAGAACTCTATTTTTTGTGTTATAAACGTACTCAAAAAAAAAAATCTAACTATTTAGAGTTTTAGACGCTCTATCAATAAGCATATAATTAGATCGTATAAAACTTTTAGCTTAAAGGTTCATGATTTTAAAATTTGAACCCCACCTCACTTTTAAGTAATTGTTTTAAATTAAATCCTTTTGATTTTACAAGATAGACTATTTACCCCAATACTTACTCCCACGAGAAATGAAGTGTTACAAAACATCAACGATCAAGGGTTCGAGTTTCTCATTTATCTTTTCTTGGAGACTCTTAGAATTGTCTATTGTATAACGATTATGTACTATTGACATAGAATCGTGATGTTTCATGTAAATAATACCAAGCAACATTGCATTTCATGTAAATAACACCAAACAACATTAAAATCATGCAAACTAGATTTTACATTTTTACTCATGCTAAAGCACGTGATGCTCATATCCAAATATTATATATCTACTTTAAATACGTACCTTACTGTAGCATTGATAAGTGTTTTTTTTTCTCTTTTTATAACAATCATTAATGAGTTAGTTATATTTTAAAAAAATACAAATCATCTGTAATGGTAAGCAAGTAGTTCATATTCTTCTAATTTTGTTTAGTAATTGGAATTATTAGAAAATATTACATGAATAATCAATATTATAGATTTTGTTGGCATCTTAGGAATTTTATAATAGTTTTTTTATTCACTTTGTTTTCAAAGCGAGGCATATGATTTCTGGTAATGGGGAATGCATTTTTTTTAATAAAACTAACATAGGATTTCTTTTTCGGAAAAAAAAACTAACATAAGATATACTACTAATATGTAATTGATATCTATTGAGATATATTATGGATATATTCATAGTGTGAATGAAATAATGTAAGTATGGTGAAGATTCTTGATTTATGGAAACTTCATAGTTAGTTCATAGGTTTTTGTAGTGTTACTTTATTCAAAATACTTGTAGGCAAGAGTTCATCAGGATTGAGTATTGATGTTTGGCTTAAAACTTCATATGACTTTACAATTATAATATGGGATAACATCAAGCAACATTATTGGTAATTTAAAATAAAGGGAAGTATTATAAATTACTACCTTTTAACCTATTATACTACATTTTGGGGGTGTTTGGCAATTGGCTGGTGGCTTTATATGCTGGCTGGTTTGACCGGCTGTTTCTAGTGGCTTGTTTGACCGGCTATATAATTAATGGTTGTTAAAAAAAGTGTTTGGTAAAATTGGCTGTTATTGTTGGCTGTTTAGTACAAAATGGAAGCAAAAGCCAAAAGCCAACCATAAAAGCTGGTAAAAGCAGCTTCTGGCTTTTGGCTGAAAAGCCGTCTTTTCAGCCACTGCAAAAGTCAGTTACCAAACACTTTTTTTGGCTGTTTGACCAGAAATAAAAGCCAGAAGCCAATGAAAAAGCCCCAAAAGCCATTTGCCAAACACCCCCTTTATAAAATGTGTACTACCTAATATCCAAAAGTACTACCTTATATGTAGTAAATCAAGTCAATACTACTTACGAGAACATGATATTATACTTGTTTTTGGAAATTTACTACCTTATCTCTATTATATAAGTGAAGAGGTGGGGGTGGACACCAAAAAGAAAAAAAGGAAAAATAAATCAATGAGTTAATTAAGTAATTAAGTTTTATTTCCAAATTTAGCCATCAGATTTTTAATAAAAGATGTTCAAAACTTCTAACTAAAATATCTAAAAATCTACAAAGTAAAAACAATTAAAAAAATATTAACGATTATATTTTCTTGAGATCTATAGATAGACACCCACTTTGCTATATTTTTATATACTTTTAAATTTTTTTTTTTGAAATACATGAGTAATTGATTGTTCATGAGTAAAGGCACATTTTATTAAATTGATCATGATAAAGTATTTTAACATGAGTGAGAAACATGAAAAAGTATTTTCATGTACTTTTAAATTTTTTCTCATTTGCACAATGAGCAAAAAATACCTTACTGTGTAATATAAAACAAAAATTATTGTAGTTGATGGTGGGGAGTAAGTGATGTTTTCAAAGAATTATAAGCCAAAATTAATTTAGCTTGAAAACAAAATATATTGTGTACCTTCACATTTTATCATGTTACAGTAGTCAAAACACACATCGTATGCAAATAAATTAGGATTTTTTTTGTTTAACACCACCTAAATTTTTCACATTTTTAAAAACTCACACCTTAATGAATTTTTCTTTTAAATTTCCACCTATCATTCCCAATTTTATTAGATACTCCCACCACTTAATGATTTTTGTTAAATTTCGTTTACAAAACCGTTAAGTGTGACCCACATATGCATTTTATTATTAGTTTACGCTAAAATTGAAGTCAATTTCATCAATTTAAGGGTTTTGTTAACAATTTTGTTAATGAAATTTGACAAAATCGTTAAGTGGTGGGAGTTTTTAATAAAATTGTAAATGGTAAGTGGAATTTGTTTTAAAAAAAAAATCATTAAGGTGAGAGTTTCTAAAAACATGACAAGTTTAGGTGGTAAGATGCGACTATCCATAAAAGTATCTACTGTAAATTATGAAATTTCATAATAAAAGTGTTGTCGCACGCATCGCGTGCACATAAATCTAGTTTAGAATATATACTACCTTACAATCACATTGCACTATGCCCCTCCTGCGCTGTGGGCCCCTGCTCAATAGGTTGATATATTTTATTATTTCTATCTATGGATAGGAACTTGGCAAATTGGTTTCTACTACTTTTCTGTATCTTCTTACCTTTTCTCGTGAAGATAGGTTATCATATTCCATCAATATTAGTTAAATAATTAAATTCTTCACATAAATTTTAGAGAATATTAACTATTTACTTCAATTCATTGGCTTTGCATTTGGTCGAATTAATTCGCTTATTGTTATTTTGTTAATAAAATTAGTAACTACAAATTAATATTAATTTAACCAATAATTGTTACTTGCTTCATCCTATAATACTCTTTACACTTTCTTTTTCTCTCATTCCCACAATACGCTTCACACTTTTCTGTTTTCTCTGCAATAAAATATTGTTTAAACTTGTATTATCGGACATAACCTACATATTACTCCTCCACTATCACATTTCACTATCATATTTTATTTAATTTTCCTACCTTTATAAAGATGACATTTCACAATCATATTTTATTAATTCCTTCACTAGCTCCTATATATCACATATCCTATAACAATTTCGTCTGACATCTCTTTCTCTGAATAAATTAAAACCAGTAACTCCTATCATATCCACTTTTATAATTAGTAAACAATTCATAGCTAAATAATATTTTATCATCTAAAATTACTTATCGGGTGAGTGTCAAGAGTACTATAGGACGGAAGTTGTAATTACCTTTAAGTAGCTTAGAATAGATAATTATGCTAATTTAACAGATACCTAATTATGTCAATTAAATTGATAATTGTTAATTACACTAAGTCACTAAGTAATTTGATAATTGCTCACTACCACAAATTTGGTATTCAGTTGAGATGTTGCATGAAGAAGTATGGGTGAGGAATTATAGCTTTTCAGCACTTCAAAAGTGTCATGGAGGTGTGTAACATGATCTTAAGCTTTCTTTGACTTGACTAGCATGTCGTCTATATATACTTCCATTGTGTCCCCAAGTTATTTTTCAAACATTTTGTTCACCAAGCGCTGGTATGTTGCACCTGCATTTTTCAAGCCAAATGGCGTTACCTAGTAGTAGAAGTCCCCATTAGTCATGAAGGAGGTCTTTTGTTGGTCTGCAGGGTCCATTAGAATCTGGTTGTAACCTGAGTAAGCGTCAAGAATGTAAGCTTCTCATGCCTAGTTGTTGCATCCACCTTAGCATCTACGTGGGGCAGAGGGATGGGGTCTTTTGGGCAATCTTTGTTAAGATCCTTGAAGTCTATGCATACTTGCCATTTACCGTTCTTCTTGCTTACTGCCACCGCATTAGCTAGCCATTCAGAGTATTTTACTTTCCTTATTTTGTCAGCTTCTCCACCTCCTCGTTGACTATCATTTTTCTTAGGTGCGAATTTACATCTTTTCTGATTGATAGGTTTGGCATTGGGGTTAACGCTCAGCTTGTGGGTGATGACTTCAGGATTGATCCCCACCATGTCTTCGTGGTTCCAGGCAAAACAAATGACATTTCTTTTGAGGAACTTGATGATTTCTCCTCTTTACTCAGGTAGCAAGGATACTCCAATTTGTACATCCTGCTCTGGTTTTGCTAGGTCTAGCACCACCTAATCCATGTCTTGTTCATCTGGCTTCATAGGTGCCGACCCTTTCTATAATTGCTAGATGGCCTCCTTCTTTGGTTTGTGGGAGATGTTGTAATATTCCTTGGTCAGCTTGCGATCAACCTTGATTTCCTGCACTCCCCCATCTCGTTGGGAATTTTGAGGGTTTGATGGCAGGTGGAGGGTACAACTTTCATTCTATGTATCCAGGGTGTCCCCACTATTACATAGAATGATGGATAGTCTACCACGCTGAACTTGGTTTGCAGGTTGACTAATTTTTGCATAGGTAAGTAGAGTGATTTCACCAATGGTCAGATTCGGCTCTGCACTAAATCCATATAGCACGGTGGATTTTTTGATGATTAACTTTCATGTAACTTCATGCCTTCGATGGAATTCTTGAAGATAATGTTGGCTGAACTGCCATTATCTACAACAATTGTTTCATCAACCAGTTGTTGATGGTCAAAGATATGACCAAGCCATCTTGTTGGTCCACTTTCTCATCTCCATCTTCTTCGTCGAAGCTGATGGTCATGCTCTATGACTCCTTGTCTTGTTTGTCTTTGTGTTGTTTGGGTATAGTTGTCGAGCCTTCTCTTGCAAATCTTTTAGTTGTAGAATACGTTAGTCCATAAACTTTTGATCCGCTATTGTGGGATGGGTCGGGTAGGGGTCCACATTACTTGTTGGCATTATTAGATGGTTCTCCATCTGTCCCTTTTTCCCCATAAGGTGTCCAGATAACCTTTTTTTTAACAAGCAGACAACCTCTTTTTTTAGTGCATTACAATCTTCTGTTCTCTGGCCATGGTCGCCGTGGTAACTGCACCACTTAGTGGTGTCCTTGTGGTTGTTAGGTTTGTCACTTTTTCTTGGGCACCTGACTGCTGAGCCTAACTTCTCTAAGGCATTGACTACTCCTCCCGCATCAACGTTAAAACAATAGGAAGAAATAGGAGAACAATCATTTTCACCTGTTTTACATGTAACTTCTCTAGCTACGCTATTGGTTTAGCCGCGCCTCTGGTAGGGTTGATGATCTCAGTCATTCCTCCTGGTGTTCCGAGCTTTTCTATCATCGCTTGAATCTCCACTGTACCTAAGCATCTCATCTTCTTCTTCGCGAATTTCAGTTATGGCTCTAGCTCTTACATCCTCGAAAGCATTGCAAGGGTACCTAGTTAGCTTATAATACAACATGGATTTATAAGTTAGACCTCTCCCGAAGGCTTCAATGGCAGTGAGAATATCCACGTTCTTGCTAGCTATCATCGCTTTGTTGAATCTGTCAAGGAACTGGCGCACAACTTCGTTCTGTCCCTATGTGAGACTATATAGGTCGCCAGTATGTTTCTCCAGACCTGCTACAAGCAAAATGCAAATAAAACTTGTTAGTTAAAGTTACGAAGTTAGGGATAGTACCTAGTTTTCAGCCGATAAGCCACTGCAGGGCTGGACCAGCTAGAGTGGCACCAAATGATTTACACATGGTGGCTTCAGTGGGGTTCCATGGGATAGAGGGAGTCCACATCTTCTGCTTTTGAACTGGGCTACGTGGTCATAAGGATTAACTCAGCCATCATATAGCTTGGACGTGAAAGTTACGTGCAGCTTCTTGGGAATCATGACTTTGGCTATCTCCTCCATGAAGGGTGAATGCGCATATCCATCAGGTCAGGTATGGGTTCCCCAAGTAGCTTAGCTAGCATACGCATCATCTTTCTATTATGCGATTCAAGGATTGCCAGCTTGCTAACACTGGGATCAGCTTCTTCGTCTTCTCAGTCGAAATTCTCCCTATCTTCCTCCTCTTCATTGCTACTTTCAGAGTCGGTTAAATTGAGGAAGTGATGGGTAATGTTAGTGTTGCGTCGTTTGGACTTCTTCTTGTTGCTCTTGGCAGATTTCAACTCCTTTCTCAAGTTTTCGAAGGTGTGCTGTGATTCAGATTGAGCACATTAGAGTTCTTGGACCTGTTAGCTTTCATTTGTTCAGGGTAAGTTCAGACATCTTGATTAATTGATTGATTAAAGAGAGTGGATGATAATGATTGATATAGAATTGTACTGTAGGCCCCATGGTGGGCACCAAATTGTTTATGCCAAATTTCACACAAGGTAAAACTTAGCTGGTGACCTACAACTAACCGATGAAAGATGCTGAATGCAATAAAGAACAAAGAAAGCAAAAAGAGAAAGAGAAACCAGAGATGGTAACGCAAAAAACCCCGAGTGACCATGAGTCCACCAATCCACTATTATCAATGTAAATACAAGATTAATGTTGTAGCTACAATAGAATGTATGTAGTTCGTAGACTTATGAATCAATACTATGCAAGAGACTATACAAATGCTCAAGATTCCCTATTTATGTAACAACCTCCTTGAATCTCGCAACTAACTCTGAGTCTCCCCCTAAAAGTAGGCACGCGCAGTTTAGGCAGTTGAACCCTCCTGGACTTAGTCCTCCTCCTTAATAGGAGTTCAACTATTACTCTGTTAACAAGCTGAATATCTTCTAGCTGGAAAAGTTATTTTGCTCAGCTAATACAAATTTCTACATGTTATTCCTAGTTGAAGCTCCTAGCTGATATTGGCTAACTGTGAATGCCTTCCTACCTACACAATCAGCTTAGGGAATAATCAGGACATAGTAGCTACATACATTATAACCCTGTTTTTATTACAAGAAACCCAACAAAGGAAATCTAGTACAATTGTTTTTCCCTGGAAAATATTTCACATGGTCAACTATTTTCCATATTGAAATCGTTTATCTCTCCAACCAAACAGCCCAATATTTCCTGTTAGTTGCATAACCAAAGAAGCTGGAACTTAAAGCTACCTGCATAACTCTTTTAAGCTCGCTACAAGCAGGCCCTTAATGTTTCTAAACAGGGGCTGATGCTGAAGCATAAATAAGAATTAAGTGGGTATGAGCTCCTCTACAGTTCTCCACATGAATCCCGGATTCGGAAGATTGAACACTGAATCATATGCATCTATGTCAAAATCTATCTGTCCAAGTGTTTGCTTGAAACTCTCAGTTGCCATACATGGGGAACCCCGAGCAACGGAGACCTGTTGCATAAAACTAGGTGAGATAATAGAATGCATAATTGACCATTCAAGCTGCAATAATCATCATGCTTAATATAACTTACCAAAAACTCAACAATACCTTCATATATTTATATTGTACACTGCCCATCAATCAGCACAGTGGAACCAATTAAGTATCTGAAGAAACAAATTAGAAACTTACATAATGTCTCTTCTTTAGTTCAAAATGCCAAAATTTCCAGTCCTTCACTTCTTCACCATGTAATTTCAAGGAAATGTTGGTCCAATTGATGTGGTTAAACTCCAGGGCATCCAATCTGTACCTCAATCCGCTCCCTGTTGCTTTAATGAAAGCTTCCTTCAAACTCCAGCATCTGTCTCAATTGCCTAAATCAGTTCAAAAACGACTTGAATCACAACTTATTATCACATTACATCACAATTGAATGTACAATATGAAGATTTGCTAAACTTGCATCTATACTAGTCCCTCTGTCCTACATTATATTACATCCATAAAATGGATGTCCCAATTTAATTGCATAATTCCTTTACCACGTATATTTTTCTGTACTTTTCTAGTTTTCTCTCTCCAGCCTAACACCTTTTCTTACATTTTCTCCCTCCATCCTCTTACATTTTCTCTTACTTTTTACCTTTTCAGCTCAACCTACCATTATCTCATAACATCTAGTGCCACTTCCTCAGTTCCTCGTATGGAAAAAACAAAATGGAAAGGGAGCACACAAATGGTGCTTCTTTATCTTCTAACCTTAAAAGGAATCCTCCCTCCGTCCCCAATTATTTTATGTTATGTTTGTGCACGCAGGTTAAGAGCATATGGTAGGAGAATACAGGTTTTTGGGTGGATAGAGTAAAAGTAAGACTAAAAAACTTGAGTGATAAAGAGTGTTAATTGAGGCCCAACATCTTACGAATATGAATTCTGAATGTGAGGTATAATGGAGAGACTCACATCACATGGTTGACTGATTGGGTGGGTTAAATTCCCCATTTCAAGTAATGGGACAATTATTTATGGACTCACCAAAATAGTATACAAGAAAATTACTTAAGGACGTAATATCAGATTGCTACCTAATAAAGACTGCCTTTATAAAATAATTACCCTAATACTACCCCATTTCTTTTCAGTTGCAACATTTCTTTTCACGAGCTTCAACCAACAATCTTGACCATTGATATTTGCGCTAGAAAAAATTTGACCATTAAACTCTTTAATTACACAAATAAAAGGAAAAATTGTCAAAAATAAGTCAACCTTTGCGTTGACCGCTTTTAACAAGTCTACCCTAATACATGATTTTGCTTTTAACAAGTTTTTTTACCGGTTACCTAGTGTTACCTTGTTAGTTTAAGTCACTTTTCCACGTGTCTTAATCTCATTAATTTAAAATAATTTTTTTTTTAAATTTCACTCTTCTCTCCCATTCTTTCTCTCTCTGTCATCTTCCTTCCACCTTCACTACCAATTCTCACCACCAAAAATACCGGCATCGATCACAAATCGAACCACCACCTTCACAACCAACTCTCACCACCAAAATATACCCCCACCGCATCACCTCCACAGCCAACCCCCACCACCAAAAACACCCCTCCCCCAAACCACCCTAAAACGCCTCCCCACCACCTCCCTACCACAAACCCACCCCTAATACCGAAACCACCCCAAAACCTCTCCCCACCACCTCCCTACCACAAACCCCCTCCTGACACAGCCACCGGCCACCTCGCAACCCACTGGCTGCTGCCACCGTAACCCAATTACCCCACGAGAACCCTTCCTGAAACGCAACCCCACAACCCTCTTCGAATTTTTGCAGCCCAACCACCACACCTCGCCACCTCCGTCGCAACCTGCTTACCATCCAAATATCGTCAATTAGTAAATTTCCAAGTAACACCAAACTACCATCCAGATCCAATAACCACAACCCAACAAACACAAATAAAATTCCTCCTAATTTTTTAAACACTTAACTAAACCCAAGTTTTTGGAGGGACAATGATGGAAACACTTGGATAACTGAGTCTCCATTTTCAAGCAGCTTCAAAACTGCAAACAACAATGGTGGAAACTTCATCTTCCTCAAAGTCTCCTCGCTCCATGTCACCTTTCTCATCACGAAAAGGCTTTCCTTCTCCGTTGACTTCGCCGGCAATTAAGTTTTCCAGTGGACGTTCGACGAGTTACAGGGGTGTGGGTGGGGTGGGGTGGGGTGGGGTGGGTGATGGGTGAGAGCTGAGAGACTGATTCTCATTTTGGGGTGGGTGATGGGGGGGGGGTTTATTTTGTTTTATTTCTTATTTTTTTAAAATATATATTTTAAAACTTAATACGTTCAATAATGGAGTGACATGTGTCACTTTAACCTGTTCAAAAGGTTAATAAGGTTAATAAGAGCTGATTGCCGGTTTTAACTTGTTAAAAGCAGAGTGGCTACAAGGTTTACTTGTTACTGGAATAAACGAAGGTAGACTTGTTAAAAGCGGTCAACGCAAAGGTTGACTTATTCTTGACAATTTTTCCTAAATAAAAAGGTTTGAGACCAACACCTAATCCCCTTCCATTTTGAATCTCTCTCATTTGCTTTCCCATTTCACTACATCACTATCCCCACCACCATTACCGGTCTATCACTACCACCGTCGCATTTGATCTTGTCCAACCAACCACTCCTCTATCAAACCACAAACCAACACCACTAACCACCATTACCACGCCAACACCAATGCTAATAACAAGCCAGAGAAGGAGATAACCAGGAATTTAGAGCAAAGAGAAGAGTATCAAAGAGGGATAACAATGTGAAGGGTTGTTGGTGGTGACAAGGGTGGGACAATAATCAGCGAAAATCAGGGCTAAGTAGAGTGAGAATTGATGATTTCTTTTAAAGGCTAACTTATCAAATTTTTGATAAACCCACCTCTTATTATTTTCCCCCTATACCAGATTTATAAAATATAAGTTAAAAATCCAAATCCCTCTATTAAGATTGAAGCTTTGTGCGATATGTGAAAATTGCTTCTTATCATTCATATGAGACTTTAGTATATACAACATATTTTTGTAAATATGACCTTGATAGGTGCCTAAAAATCAGGGATTTATAGGTAAGTAATCTCCTAAGAATCACTTATAGTAATATGGTATAGCTGCCTAGATTGATTTTCTACGCTCCCTCACGCGATATATGTTCTCCTCGGTGAGATAGTGAGATGGGGATAAAACAAAGCTTCAGTCAAGATGTCTTGTTGCCTCGACAGATTATAGTTGAGTGAGATTGTCTTGTTTTTATATCCTCAGCAGTGAAATTCCACATGCTTAGTTCGATCATGATGGACTGGATTTTTGGCAATTGTATTGATGATTGGTTGTCACAAATCTTGTAGAATATGAAGTTCCAATCATAAGTTCTATTAAAAATCTTCGTAACCAAATTCCTTCTTAGATACCCAAGGCTAACATACAGATACCAACCTTGTCTTTTTTTTTTGCTATGCCACGTCACTTAATTTTCCAGGATAAATGAGCAATATCTAGATGTGGATTTTCGATCATAAGGAGATTTGGCCAATCAGATTCACTATAAACTTCCAATGTGCGCTGGACAAATATCCTAAACATAAGTCCCTTCCTAGGATTCTTCTTCACGTATTTTAGGATGTGGTTTAATTCCTCAAAGTGAAGTGATCTACTGAGGTGTTGCTAAGAAACTTATATGTGGACGTGCATGAGTTAGATATATTAGCTTACCCACCAAGCGTTGATATTACCCCTTATCAGCAACTGCTAGTTAAGAACATACTTACGCTGAGACCGAGAGTGCCACTTTCATTCCGGAGAAATTTTCTAGAAAGCCAAGTCTTTAATCTCGAACTCCTTCGCCAATAGTATCTTAAGCCTTTTTATTTCTCCTTCACCCTATAATAGCTATAATAACTATGTCATCAACGTACACTATCAAAACAGGGATTTGAAGTGTTTGACAAATAGAGTATGATCGACCTTTGTCTTCGTGACCTTGGTGCATCTGTCAGACTTTCCCTTGTATATCTTTAGTCTCAAAGCCTTAAGGTATATCCATATAGACTTCCTCAATTAGATCTCCGTTCAAAAAGGCCTTCTTGACATCAAGTTGGAAGAGTGGCCAATCGCGGTTAACTGCGATAGTCAATAAGACGCGAATTATGTTAAGCTTTGCCAGAGGAGCAAAGGCCTCCAATCAATCCCATATGATTCTGTGAACCCTTTAGCCACTAGTCGAGCTTTATATCTATCAACACATCCATCGGCTTTTTTGTTTGACCGTGAATATCTTTCCAAGAGGTAATTTTGTTAATACCTAGGTGTCATTCTCTTCAAGTGCTCTATAGTCTTCTGAGGTTGTTTTGTGCCACCTTGGAATCCTTAAAACCTCATAGACATAGTTGGGAATCGTGATCTTATCTAAGGATGTTACAATGCCCGAAATGTAGGAGACAGATTTGTATAAGAAATGTCGCTGCCAAGAGGGTGTTGAGTGCATGATCGAACACCTTTCACACAATCTGCGTTGGTGTCAGTGTCACAAGAACCACCTGAAACTGAACCTGAACCTGAACCTGATTGTGGATCAGAATCTTCCACACAATCTGCAACATCATGTATTTTTTTCAGGTTGGCTTGGCTAAGGAAAGTGTCTTGACCTTGCTGCTTTAGTACGGGCATATCAGGAATTTTTCTTCTTGCATAAACTTTGAGAGTATCATTAGGAAAAGATGTTTAGGATAGACAATGGGAGATTGATCCAACAAAGGAGTTGATGAACCTGAATCTGAATCTGCAGTATTGAAGTGCTACAGGTATTAGAAGGAGAAGATAAAGTGGAGGATGGTGAATTAGGTTCAATGAGTGATGACCAATCTCAATTCCGCAATTCACTTGTGTTATTCTCCCTCTAAATTTCAGAATTAGGGTAAAGAGGAATGTCTTCAATGAAAGTAATATCCATGGTCTTATAAAACTTGCGGATAGTAGGAAAGAAGCACTTATAGCCTGTTTGATTGGATTAATATGCAAGAAGGATACAATTAACTGCACGAGCATCAAATTTACCACGGAATTGAGAATGGACATGAAGAAAAGCTACACAACCGAAAAATTTGAGAGGAACTTGTGACAAAAATGTTTTCAAGGGTGATTGAAAGTTGAGAACCCGAGAAGGCATACGATTGATTAGATATGTTGCAGCAAGAATGGCTTCACCCTAACATTTGTTAGGAACATTGGTCCGAAAAAGCAAAGAGCGAGCGACCTCAAGTACATGACTGTTTTTACGCTCAGCCACACTATTTTGTTTTGTTGTGGTGTGTCAACACAAGAACTTTGCTGAGATAAGGACCAAAGGTTGAATTGAAGAAGGCTTTGGCATTATCAATTGTAAGAATTTGAATATTGGCTTTGAATTTTGATGTGGAAGTGTAGAAATATGTGTGTGGTTTCAGATGTTTCTTTCATCACAACGTACAACACAACAGAGTATGATCATCCAACTAACAATAAAAACCATCGAGCACCATCTGTACTAGGTATGCGGAAAGGCCCCCAATAGAAGAAAAAGGGTGACTTGGTTTGTATGGGATTCGTGGTTAATATGTACTTCGAGTATGCTTAGCCAGCTGACAGATTTCATGAAAGGAATTAAGAACATTATTGATGAATAAGGGTAGAAACAAACGTTTCAAACACATAAATTTTAGATGACCTAGACGAAAGTGGCACATCATGATTTCACTTTTTTCTAATTAGAATGGCAAGTACATTGACTGGATTGATAGAACAAGTGTTGACATCTATAATGTAGAAGCCCGCACGAAAATCAAAAGTGCCAATCATTTCTCCCCGAGCTCGTACAAGATTTTGGAAGGAATTTTAAGGCACGGTTTAAGTCATTGTTCAGTTTACTAACAGATTTACAGTCAAGTTGAGGCACAAATAACACTAATTTGCGAGTAAGAGTATCTGAGACACAAAAGGTTCCTGTTCCAACGACTTTGATGCGTGTACTATCACCAATAATTCAGTTGGAAGCATGGTACAAGAAGAATAAGTGGTGAAAAGTGATTTGTCACCTGTCATATGATTGGATGCACCCGACTCTACAATCCAAGACGAGGAGGATGATTTGAGTGCCTTTTGAAAAATTAGGTGGAGAAGCTACAATTGTTCCTTGCTAAATGGAGCAAAGTCACCACATTGAGGTGCTTCATAAACTGCAACATGGCCCCTTGCCTCGCAATCTCTGTTTCTCCATTTGGCTTCCAATCAGCACGCTTTCCATGCAATTTACAACTAAGTTGCCTTCAAATGCCCTCCACTTGGATTGTCATTGGAATTTTGACAATTGATTCAGGCAGCGAAAGCACCTGAGTCTGGAAATTACCTTTGACTGACCTTTGCCTGCTGTGAAGACTGGAACTTATGGGATTGAGGTGGGATGAGACTGTCCCAAATCCCAATACAACCCGTTTTTGGATCTCCTCTATGCGCACTTCGGAAAAGGCCTCTCGGAGATACAGAGATTTAGTTCCAAGAATTTTGCCCCTTACTCCATCGAGATATTTGTCAAGTCCCATCAAAAATTTGAAGACACGTTTAGTCTCCACTTCTGAAATACGTGCGATCTTCAGAACACTTCCATTCATGTATCTCATATAAGAGTACTCTCCACCTGGAAAAGTTCGGTTGTGTTCTCTATACTAGTGAACGTGTCTCTTGCTACTTCCCATATTTCTTTGTCATAGGGACAAGGTTATTAATCAAGACACAAAATGATTGTTTTTTCCCTCTAGGTTTTGTATTTAGCATCATTCAAATCAAGGTTTGAAATATCTCTAGTAAGATATTCATCTTTGCTCCGCCCACTTATGAACATCAACATTGACTGAGACCATTGAAGGTAATTATAGCTAATTATTTCATGAGTGATGATGGGGACAAGGTTATTTTCGGAGGTGGCTGGAATGCTGGATAGGAATATTGTGAGAGGGATTAGATGAGGATGTTTGTTGAGGATTCTCCATGAAGGGATAACTTTAGAAATAAGAGAAGAAGCTAAGAGTGGCAGTTTAAGAAGAGAAAGACAGGTTTTGTTGAACCTTGCTTTGATACCCATGGAGCTTTATGAAATATGTGAAAAGCTTCTTATCATTCATGTGAGATTGAGTACAAATATATATACAACATATTCTATACATATGGCCTTGATAGGTGCCCAAAAATCAGGGACTAAATGACAGAAATCTTCATATCCTATATCAGTATTATAAGTAAGTAATCTCCTAAGAATCAGCTATAATAATATGATACACCTGCTTAGATTAATTTCCTACAAAGATGACTAACCTTTCCGCGCATAGAATAAATGCAAAGGCCATTTATTGTAATTCAGCCCTGCTAATGCCATATAAGGAAGACCTCTTTTGAAGCTCATTCGGTTTTACGTACAAATGGACTGAGAATGAACTATGTGTAATCTACAACAAGTGCATCAATAGCTTTCATAAGTTTCCAAGGAACTACATCTATATAAGTAGCAAAGAAGCGTATCCATTGGAAACAAAACTCGACCGTTGCGTTACGTAGCGATCGTTGTGTAGGATTTTGAACTTGTCGTTACGCGAGAATCCGTTACGTGAAATGTGGTTATGTAACGCCTCGATGAAGTTGACGTTCATCTAGCTGCGTTGTCCACTACATATCAATTACTCAGTGCGTTAGAACGTTTTTTTACCCGTTACATCCGTTATTTTATAGGAAATACACATAATAGCACAAAAAAAAGTAGGCACACACCAATGAAAGGAGAAAAACTTTTCATATGTTTTCAAGTTGGATAATATATAAGAGTTAGAATCAAATTACATATATAATAGTATATCAAGCTCATGTTTTGAGTAACTTTTTATTCACCATATGTGTAACACAACTATATGATAGCTATGGTCAAATTAAGTTATAAGAATAATTATAAAACTTCAAAAACGCAAAACTGAGTTAAAAAATCTGAAAGTGTAAATTTTTTGAAAAACATCACGCCGCGTCAACCGCGATTTGTTTCTATTCGACCGTTACAAGCCGCTTCTGTGTCATTGCAACCGTTATCGCGACCGCGACCGCATCTGCGATTTTATTCCTTGCCATTAATGCCCATCTTCCAATATTATAACAAGTAATGAAACTTTGAATCCTTTTTTATTGCCACGTGTAACATACTCATGTTGGGATAACCATAAGGTTAGTTTTAGTGCCTTATACACGTGGTTCTTTTATAATCACTACATTTCTTATTTTATAATATTCACACATTTCTTTTTAGCTAACTATCATGATTTATGCATAAGGATATACATGTTCATGTTGTGATTCTCGGACTCGTCAGTTGACCCAACCGTACCCGTGTCGACACGACATGAGTGCCGACACCGAATACGAGTCGGACATGGGAGGGAGAAAACGGACTCGGCGACTTCAAACCCTAGATCTAACATTAGTGTTTCCATAATTTCAAACAAGACATTAGAGCTTCCCTTTATTTTGTCATGACGACCGGATTCATACACTTTTCAAGCAACTGCTCTACTCCGGCCACCTTCTCTGGTGACGGCTGCTTCTTTTAGGGCTGCCGAAATCTCTTCTTCTTCTCCCTTTTTGTTACCAGGTTGTGAAATAAATTAAAAAAGAAACTAGGGTTTGGCTGAGTCACGTGGGTGAAAAAGAGGTAAATTAGTGAGTAGTGGAGGACAGCCTGGGAGCACGCAGCAGCATTATCTTTTTTAACACATTCTCTTCTCTCTCTTATAACTTCTTACGTGTATTACTAAGACTAATTGTAAAAGGTTTACAGTGTACACTCATTTTAATAAAGGTTTACACTCATTTATTTTAGATAAAAATTAAATACTTTTCCATAATAAAAAATTAAAATCAAAATAATAACATTAATTTTTATTTTGTTTTGTGTAAAATAATATTTTTTTTATATTAATTGTCGTGTCCCCGAGTCCAAATTTGAATTTTTGGACCCTTCAAAAATCAAAACATGTCCCCGAGTCCCCAATTTTCAGAAATTAAGGATCCGACACTAGGACCCGTACCTGTGTCGGACCCTTGTACCCGTGTCTGAGCATCACAATGGTCATGTGGATCTTGTTAGATTCATCTCGTATATACTTAATCAACATCAACTTCTAATAATTTTTACTTACACTCACGACGAATATTAACGTCTAAAATTGTAGGTTGGGAGGTGTGAAACTTTGTATATAGAGTTATTATATAAGAACGGAGGAAATATTATCTACCATTCCACCTACTCTCCGGTTTGTGAAACAATTACAATAATGGAAAATGAAGGACTTTATCCGAAATCGAGTAAACCAATTGAGATGACGTCAATTTATTCCCAAGAAGTGAAGACATGCATTGAACTTTGGAAGTGCTTATGTGAATCAATAACAAGGTGAGATGATAATGATGATTGTCGGATAATAATTTAAAACCAAGATTAAATGGCATGCACACATAGATTTGTGCGCCAAAAACGATTGACTATATCAAGGTTGCACATAACAAGTGGACATGACAAAGACTAGAAAGATTTATTTCAGTTAACAGAGGTTTGATGTCCTCCAATATTATGAATGCCAAATTTTACAGCTGAATGTGGTAAATCAATTTACTTAGCATATACTACCTCCGTTTCTTTTTATTTGCAACGTATTCCTTTTAAGAAATGTCATATTAATTGAAACATAGCTTTTTTTTCCATTTATTTACAACTTTGCCCTTGGTATGAGTGCTTTTCCTTCATTACCAAGTGGTCCTCCTCTTTCTCTCTCTACATTCCTTGGTTTGTGTGTTTTTCTCTATGTTCCAAATAAAAAGAAACGGATGAAGTATAAGATACTATGACTTCTAGTTTAATAAAACTGACAGTCAGTTTTGTGATGTAGATATAGCTGTTCCAATTATTAAAATACAGGTTTGAATGATTTTGAAGAACAACTAACTACATTAACCTACACTCACCATTTGCTTATTATCTTGTAGCAACGAGAGAAAAAGAGCAAGCAGAAATACCTATAGAGTCCTTGCAGCATATCATCATCAGTGCCGGCACTTTTTATCTTGTCCCACTCCGTACTTGAAAAATATGATGAGAAATTGTTGATAAATTGTGAGATTGTTTCCTTTACAGGAAATTTGTGAAACACTATATCCAAACCCACAATGCAGAATGGCTCAGATGCAATAGCCACAAAATCACCATGATGGCTGACACTGAAGTTGAAATTTGGAAATTTCGGTCTCATGCTGTCAAAGTGCTGTAAAATCACCAGTTTAGTTAAGAAACAATTTATGCAATAATCAAGGGAGCTACTTCCCATACAGCTAAAACAGGATATGCACGGGTACATCAATTTTGTAATTTCTTTTGAGCAAATAAAGAACAATGTCCTCTTTCCTAAAACAGTATTCTGCAATTGTAAAAGTCTCACCTATAACTAAGCAAGGCTGACATTAGGAAATAATCATGAGGGCCAAAACTGGAAAACTTCACATGTAAGAATCTTACCAGATGAATAATGATACTTCCTCCGTTTCTCAATACTTGCAACATTCGCATAGCAATTTAGTAACTAACTATTCATCTACCAATCTTATGCCATATTTTCTCGCAAGTGCATAAGAAAAAACGGTGTCTTAACTCACAAATTTATAATATCAACTTTTTATAATTTTTACTTATCGATGCTTAGAGATATTAATGTTCAAAGTAAAGCATTGCATAGTCTGTGCCCAAGAAATGTTGCGAGTATTGCGAAAGGGAGGAAGGAAATAATTTCATATTCTTTTCACTGAAACTAGAAGAGATTCTTTTTTTTTACTGAAAGCTTGTAACAACAGGTTCCTGTAGACAGTTTAATAAATCCACTGGAAATTAGAAACTTTAGCCTTGCCATAAAACACTTAAGTTATACGCCGCCATTTCACGCCTAAGAAACCAAATTGATGCAGAAAAACTTTGATCTTGGCGATTTCATGCTCATACAAATGCTGGGTAGCTTATTGTTCAATTAGTATGAGCAATGCAATTGAAACTGCAAGCAGATACAATCATATAACCAGAATCTTTATCTCAACATAAACACCTCTATTTTTAGCAAGGGAAAAACAAACTTGCATAAATGAAAGGACTCAATATCTCAACTCGACCTCCCTCAAAGCCCCGTTCTATGTTATCAATGTCTACAGTCTACACAGAGCACTAAATTGGCATCACCTTGGAACAGAAATAGAAAATCGCACTTACCACAATAGATTTCTCAAACAACAAAACCATCATGAACACTGCATGGTTCACTCATCTGGTTAACCAAAAAGAAGTTCTTGGTAAGAGATATTCAGAACTCAAAAGATGTTGAATCTACAAATTATTTTCTTGCTACTTCACTTAGAAAAGAATTATGAAGTAAGACTTATGACTTATCCACGTAAGACTTTTTTGTTTTTCAGAACAGCAAGAATTTTTTTTTGAGCTGCCAACAAGTGACCTGCAGATTTCAATGGTACCAGAGTTCCCTTCTGGCTTAGAGAGTAGAGATGCTAGATTCAATTCTAGGGAGCTACACTTCCATTCTGAGGAAACGGTGTGATTAGCAATAAAAATTGAATGTCGAGGGTAAACAGCCCAACTTGCACTGGAAGGAATCTGCTCAGTACCGTCCTCCGACTAGATGATTAAGGTTCGTGAAGGGCAAACCAAAAACATAAGGGGGGACGGAATGTTGCATGAGATTTGACAAAAGTCACGTGCTACTTTTTGTTCAATGTATTATTGCGGTTCATAGAAAAAGGAAAACAACATTACAACTTAGAGGAAGTAAAACTTCTAAATCTGGGTGTATAGTTTGTTTTTAATGTTAACTACATCGACACATTAGAAAAGCTTTTCCCATAACTTCATTGTCTTCAATCCCACGAGCACAAGAGAGTAATATGAAGTGACCACCTGAAGTAATTGTCATTTCTTTTTTTTAGATAAACGCTTCCTGCTTTAGCCAACCTAAATATTGAGAAAGAAAACGCCTTCGATTTTCCCGAAATATGAATACAGATCGCATGGTAATGATGTGCATGTAGGAAATTTTACTTTAGTTTCTCACTTTTATACTTTTTTTATTGATTGAGTAACTGAGTTGGCATTATTGTGAATGACCATCCAACCAAAATAATGAAAAGGGGTGCATAAGAAGTGTGAAGAGTGATAAATTATGAGGTCCAAGACAGTTTATGTGGCAAGGATATCACAAAAGTTACCAGTGGTTATGCAACTAACGTCGTTTAGAGTGATCGATTAAGCAATAGTTTTACAAAGACTTACATGAGCTGGTTCAAGGTATATTTCAAGGAGAAAACATATCTTTCTTTGGTGGTTATTTGAACGAGCATTTGCGTTCATAGAGACAAAGAGTTCTAAATTTCAGATGGTCCGTGGATGCTTTGGTTGGTAAGATAGATAGACGTCCAATCTTGCAGCAGCTAGTTGCCTGACACATTACTAATTCTCCCGGCGTAGATCTAAAGGAGTAGGAATGGGGTACTTTATTTTCCCTTCCAGAAAGAAAGAAATGCACGATGGTCAGTTGTTGAGTCGATTCCCATTGGGAAGATTGGGCTTTAAGGATGACCGAAACTCTCGTCGTAGTTTGGCGGGCGGAGAGCTGTGAGTGTGGTTTCGCCGATTGATAATGCCCACGATGATCGCCAATTCTCACCCTGTCCCAGACATTGTTCTCCGACGATGTCCCCTAGACGGAAGGGGCCACCATTCTCTTTCTAGCTGAATCCAGCAAGTCATAAAAGAAAAGCGGATATAAGAGAAAGGCAACGAACGCATAAGCACACGAGTACTACGAAGGAACGCCAAAAGCGAAGGCAGCTCTCTGGTCCCTACCGACGCTGGGGTGCAAAAGCATGGGGAGCGATAGGAGGATGTCAGCCCTGGTGGCAGTGGTACTTTGGCGAATCAGGCGTAATGAACCCGCTTCTATTTAGTTTTCGATTTAGCCATTGCACTTGTGAAAAGAGCAGCTAGAGTGCAGGAGACGAGCGAGCAACATAAAATTATTTCAGTTTATTGCTGCCACTGAACTGGCGAATGAAATAAGGGACTGAAAAAGAAAGCCATGGGCTGCCATTTATCAGACAACCTTATTCATTCTTCGCAAGATCAATAGGACAAGAGTGATTTTAGTTGAAGGATAAGGTAGACCAAATGGCTCACAGAGTAGCAAGACCACTAATGTCCGAGCCCTAGTACATGTTTAATTATGACCAAAACATGCCATGGGAAGACAAGTACGAAAATAGATCTATAGAAATATATGCAACCATTTTACAGTTTCAAGATATTTATTCACATCCACAGATCAAAGGTTTGTCCTCCTTTACCACATACAGCACAAAGAATGTTATAGACATTAAAGCACCAATCTCTGCCCATTTGCAACTCCAACTCAATTAATTTTGCAATACCCATGTCTTAAAACTACTAGACGCCAATTGAGAATATAAATACTCAGGTATGATATTTGAAAAGTAGTGCGAAAACGTCAAAAAATTTGCCGCATCTGAGTTGCATAATTTAAAGAATCTTTAAGAGGTCGACACTGCTCAAGGGTCCATGAATATTAGAGGCAAGTAGAATAGCCCAGAATTAAACACCAGCAGTAAGCAGCAAACTGAAAAAGAAACCTGACCAGCATGTTTAGCAACTAGCAAGTCAATCATGGTTTCTTACATGGTCCTGAGCAAAGTCCCATGTGTAACATCAACATGTTTCCCAAAAAAAAGAAGTTAAAATAACATCAAATAGAAGATCTTGGACTTCTGTATGAACTGAGTATGGCTTATAATAACTTATTTCATAAAGATTGCAACATTTTGGTGACAAGTGACAAGTTGGGTCTGAACTCTGAAGAGGTATAATAAGCAAGAGAACTGCATTTTGACATGAGGAGCAAACTTATTAGGTTTGGCAAAGCACAAGCCCCCCCCCCCAACAACCATATTTATGTGCAACCCCTTTAGTTCCTCCACAACTATATTTATGTGCAACCCCTTTAGTTAGGTAGCGGGTGGAGGGCTGCCCAGGACATATCTGATAGGTGGGAGCTAGGCACATATCAAACTGTTTTTAAAAAATTGTAGTACACTTATATATTTATGTAGTATATTTTTCACATAATGTAGTATATTTATAGAACAATTTGTAAGATTAAGCCTAATATAGTTACATTTTTGTGAAGTGCAGCCACATTTTAAAATTTTTGTCAAAAAAAGCCACTTATGATACTCCGGCTTGTGAAGTTAAGCCAATTTAATGAAATCCGGCCAAAATTGATTTTTTCTTCAAAAACTTATTTTTATTTCCTTCTTTTTTCCCCACTTTACTTAGCTCATTTGATTTCTTTCTCTATCACTCCTGCTCACCTATTCTCTCTCTTGCACTGACCTCCATTTCTCCTCTCTCGTTGCACTGCTAACTAACGCTACCCAGTACCCACTATCTAATTCTCCATCATTGCAAGCTTACTGAAATAAGCCAAATTCTTTTGTTGACCCACCCACAAGCAAGTTCACAAAAATCAATTTGGACATTTAATTCCATCCTTGTCAAAGTACATGCTAGGAAAATTTAGATATCCATTTTCACATCAGTTCCCAAAATTTAACCTTCACCTAATCTTGAGAATAGGACCCTTTGAATGAATTTCGTGGGCCTTTTATTTGTTTCCAACTTCTTAAATATACTCAAAAATCCGTAGTTAGAAAATCACTGTGCAATTTAGCCTCTTTTAAATTGCTTTTGCGAATATACAATGTCTTTGCAATATGTGTAATTCTCTATTAACTCTAAATACAGAGGTACTAAAAATTTGATATTGTGTAGATAGAGAAACAAGCAGCCATTAACCTATACATTGCCATTAACCATTACCAAAACAATGTAGCTTGCTGGTGGGTGGGGTGGGTCATTATACAAATTGGCCAAATTTTGTAAGATTCCAAAGAGAGAGAGAAATTGATGATGGGTATTGCTGAATGCTAATGCAACGACAAAGGGGAGATGGAGGTCAATTAAAGAGAAAGAATAGGTGAGCACGAGGGAGAGAGAAAGAAATTAAATAACCTAAGTAAAGTGGGGAAAAAAAAGAAGGAAATAAAAATAGGTTTTTTGAGGAAAAAAATCCATTTTGGTCGGATTTCATTAAATTGGCCTAACTTCACAAGCCGGAATTTCATAAGTGGCTTATTTTGACAAAAAATTTAAAAGGCGGCTGCACTTCACAAAAACACAACTATATTAGGCTTAATCTGACAAATTGTTCATATTTATATATAGTTTGGAGTAGTATAGTTTCTGAAAATTGTAGTATATTTTTAAAAAAATGTAGTAGAGACCTACCTGATAGAAGTTACTGTTCACATCTATCAGATAGGTCTTTAGCTTTTCCCGTAGCGGGTGTTAGACGGAGGAGGTCCAATCGCGATAAAATTCTAAATCGTCGAATCGATAGCATCGCAAAAAGAGAGCGAGGAGGCATGTGCAAGATGGGCCCACTGTGCGATTACTAGGTAGTATAAAATTGTATAAAGATAGTATATTTGATTATAAAGTAGTATATATTTAGAACAAGGTAGTATAAATTCACCAAAGCTTGATTATCATATGTTGTAATATAATATCCACTTCATCTGCTACAAATAAGGTAGTACTTTAGGGTATATCGACGTACATATCTTATAAAAGGTAGTATATTTGGTTAGAGGGTAGTATTTTATAATGCTTCCGTTTATTTCTTTGTTTTATTTACAATATGTAAACAGTACATATAACAGTTATATACTAGGCATTTCTCGTCGAAGAAATGGATGAAATGAAAAGTTGCCTCTACATTGCATGAAAAAAAGAAAGATATATAGTTCAATTTTGACACTGGAAAATAGAGAAGATGGGAGGAATAAGAGGATTACCACATAGGGTTTGCCTTCAACAGTTGAACTGATAATAATCTCATTAAAGGGAATTCCCAACACTTGATGTACAATAGCATACTGAAGCAGCCTGCTCACCAATGCCCGCTTCATGTCTTCCATTTTCACATATCTATCATTGATTGCCTTTTTATGTGTTAGAATTTTAGCAAAGAACTGTAATTGAAATAATATGAAATTAGAAGAACAAAACGAAAATGAGTAACAAGAATTGGAGAAGCAAATAGGTTAAATAAATAGGTAAGTTGTTTGCAGAAACTCATACCTAGTAATGAAGGAGTGTTGGTGTTGGGGGAGAACCAAAATTGCGGAGCAGAACTGGGAAGGTGAAGGGTTCCATTCTGATATGTCAACAATCCATCTTTTTACCCCGCTCTCCATTACGCACTTGTTTGGCGCAAATTAGATTTTACGCTCGAGTGAAAACGGTAGCATATTGTAGTTGCAAGTGGCCCCAAAAAATTCAAGTGGTCCCAAAAATTTTAAGTGGTCCCAAGAATTTGGCCAATTTTTGGCGGTTTTCCAAATATTGAAAAGCGGACTACTTTCTTTCACCTCAGCTTGTACTATAAGTAGTGCATTTTATTTCTCTCTCCTATGAAACCCTCTTCATATTTATTCTACCATCTTTGCTTTTCTTCCCATAATTCTGTGCAAAAATTGTTGTATTAAATTCTTCATTTAATACAGAAAATTGTTAGAATTTTTTTTGTTTTATGTACATTATACTTAGTTGTTTCTTGTTCATAAAGTTTTTAGGGATGGTTTAGATGGAATTGGTGATGTAAATGGGGTAGATGTAAATGATGGTGATGGTTGGAATGGTTTTGATAATACTAACTTGAATGAACAATTGGATGATGGAGTTAATCATGGTAGTGAAGATGCAAATTCAGATGACATATCTGGTAATGTTAAAAAATACAACACATTTATGAACAGTACATTGTCTTTGGTTGGTACAATGAACATATGTTGGTGGAAATGGAACATGTTCAGAACATGAATGTACTTATTTGTCAATGTGATTATTCATAGTATTATAGTTTGATAGTACAATGTACATACAACTGATACAAAGGGAACATGTTTTTAGAGTTAGTATACTTTTTGTTTGTTTCTTGGTTATTACCAACATTAGTGATTTTGTGATATATTGTTTGAGTAAACAAAATTTGAGTGCTCCTTATAATGTGTGATTTAGATTTAATTTTTTTAATACTCCCTTCGTCCCACATTAGTTGCAACACTTTCCATATACGGCCGTCCCACATTAGTTGCAACACTTCTATTTTAGGCATGGACCCACTATTTTTTTATAATATGTCACCTTACATATGACCCCACTCATTCATTATTTAATGTTTAAAACATTAAACTACTCACACATCCACCCACCTATCAATAAATAATTACTCTATCACTTTCTATCACATCAACCTTTATAATAAATTAATACAACTTATACCCTACTCTACTAACTTCCTTAAACTTTGCGCCCAACCTATTGTTGCAACTAATGTGGGACGGAGGTAGTATAATTTAGCTTATTCTCATGTCCTTTTATGCTTATTATGTATAGAAATATTTTATATGTGTTTTTGTGTTGTTTTATGTATATTAACGTGCATACATTTTTTTTGTTGTGGTTAGAGTTTCATGAGGCGGAGGTGTTTGAATTGTTATTGAAAGAGGTAGCCAATGATGATGAAGCATATAAGCTGTACAATGATTATGCATTTAGGAAAGGGTTTGGGGTACGTAAGGACAAAATTTCTTGGAGACTTAGTGGTAAAGTAATGAGACAACGTATTTTGTTTGTAGCCGAGAAGGCGTTAAAAAAGTTGATATTGGATCTCCCAAGGTATTGAGTGAATATATGTTGTTTTAAATTTATAGACTTTGTAGCTAATTGTATTGATATGAAGATATATGTAATGAAATGAATTTGTTAAAACATATCGTGTAAATAATTGGACAAATAGTCAATGTACAGGTATCATGTTTATATTAATAATGTACATATTTTAAAGAGATGAACATATGTTGAAGAAACTAGGTATATTATATTTACATGAGGTGTACATTGAAAGTAATTAGATGGACATACGAGTGCACGAAGTGAACATATATTATCCAAATTGTGACATTACATTATTGTCATTGTACATGTGTATAATGAAATGTACATTTAAGTTGATTATCATTATTTACAAATAATGGGATGCACATTTTGTTTAGTAAGATGGGCACATGGTTGAAGAAGATGTACATATGCGTACAGGGCATGAATATATTTGTTTTAATGTTTTCCCAGGTATGTGTAGTATTATATACAAATAATGGGATGTACATTTAACTTAATTGGATGATCATATGGTTCCAAGAAAGGAACATATGTTATGGAATATGAACACATTATAGTTGTCAATGTACATATGTGTACTTTGTATGAACATTTAATTTTATATGGTTTCCCAGGTATAAGTGAAGCTTGATCATCGTTGTGGTTGTAAAGCATTTGTTCAATTTGATGTTGTAAAAGAAAGTGGTGTTTTCATTGTTGTTAAGCACCACATGATTCACAATCATCCAATGGTACCACTTAGTCAAAGACATTTGGTAAGGTCTCATAGACATGTGAGTAATGAGCAACTAGATATGATAAACAATATGAGAAGAAGTGGACTTGGCATCGCTCAAGCAGTGCGTGTTTTGAGGAATGAAGCTTGCGGTTCACAGAATTTAGGGTTTATGAGCAGAGATGCCTATGACGCGGTGGCTGCTCAAAGGAAGAAGGAGTTAGATGGATGCGATACTAATCAATTGATCAAGTACTTTACTCAGAGACAAGCGGAGAAAAGTGATTTTTATTATGATTTTCCGTTAGACAAAGGAGGTCATCTAGTGAATTTTTTTTGGAGAGATGGAAGGATGAGAAAAGACTATGATGTGTTTGGTGACTTAGTTGTCCATGAAACGACATATCGTACAAACAGATATGGTATGATATGTGGCCCGCTTGTTGGGATGAACCATCATCAGAGGAATGTGATGTTTGGTGTTGGGTTTATATTTAATGAGACGACTGTGTCTTTTGTTTGGCTTTTTAGTTCCTTTTTAAAGAGCATGTGGGGCATGCCACCTATCACCGTAATGACTGATCAAGATTTTGCTATGGCGAATCCTCTGAAAATTGTTTTCCCTAATGCCATACATCACTTGTGTTTATGGCATATTGGCAAAAATTCAATTAATAATATTAAGGGTTTGAGGTCAAAGGACGGGTTTGTGGATCTCTTCAATTATGTTCTAAGATATTGTGAATCAAAGAGTGAATTTAAACACTACTGGAAAAGTTAAACACCTCCTTTTTATATAAGTATTTGATCCTATTCAATCATTTTCCATTTATATATAATATATGTTCAATTTCATTGTGTAATTGTACACTTATATACAATGCATGTTCAATGGTACTGATGGTATGTACACCCTTATGTGTTGTAGACAATGAAATATCCATGATCATTGAATGAAAATGTTTGTTTATTTTTCCTGATTACATGTTCATTTTCTTATACAGTATGATCACCAAGTATAAATGTGCTGAAAACCCTTGGTTGTTTAGGTAGTATAAGCTAAGAAAGTTGTGGCGTCCTGTTTACACAAAAGAGTATTTTTCTGGTGGGGTGCTGTCTTCGTAACGAAGTGAGACGACGAACCATTCGTTAAACCAGAGGCTTCATATCATGCAAGGTTTGTGTGATTTTTACAAAGGTTTTGTTGATGTTGTGAATGAATGGAGTAAGAAAAGGAAAATGGCGAGGATTACCAAGCACTATATGGGAATAGGTATCTAGCTTTTGTAGATGTGAAGCTACTTAACCATGCAAAGGAGTTGTACACTGTGGCTGTGTACTTGGTATTTGAGGAAAATTTTCTTAGAGGTGCATCATATTGTCAAAAATTAATTAAGTATGACCCGCTAATATTCGAATACCACGTTGGGCGGACGGACAATGCGTTCTTGATGCATACTGTGAAATTTGATAGTCATAATATGTTAGTTGACTGTACATGCAAGTATTTCACTGAAATGAGAATTTTATGCGCCCACTATTTGCGGATATTCCACATTCACAGTGTGGAGGAAATCCCAAAGATGTACATTGTAGGTAGATGGACAAAGGCGGATATGTGTACAAGAGTGCATGATGTGGACCAAGACGCAAATATTGTCTAGGCATCGGTTTGGCGTGTACAAACAACAAGGAATGCCATGGCTTTGATAAACTCAAGTCAACATGACACGATGGTTCGGAGTGTTGTGGAGCATGCATTAAGTGAATTGAAGTTAAAGGTTCAGACACTTATTGGTAAGGTTGATGAATTTGTAACCACAGAGGAGGTAAGGAATATGATTTTTCCAGTTGTCAAAGATCCTCCTAATAAAAGGAAGAAAGGTTCAAGAGATATAAGGATGAAAAGCACAGTTGAGAAGAATGTAAACAAGCTGAAAGGTTGGAAGAAAACTGCTGAAAAGGCAGCAATTAGATCTAAGGCAAAAGCACAGAAAAGCGTAAAGGTATGATCTGATACCTAAGATTAATATACATTATGCCATATTCACATATACATTTAGTGCACCAATATGTTCATCATCATTCGTTTTGTCTTGGAAACACCCTCTTATAACTTCTTTGAAGATGCATAAGTAATGATCAATGATTTATTGTATATGTACATTAGTATTAGTAATTTGTACATTGAAAAGCTGTCTTAGTAATGTATGGCTTTAGTAACCTTGTGCACTTGTTTTGAACAAGTGTCTACTAATACATACCATATGTGCATCATCATTTTCTATGTACATTGATATTAATAATTTACAACTTATTTAAAGATGATGATCAATGATTTATTGTCTATGTACATTTTTATTCATAACTTGTTCATTAAAAAGGAGTCTTTGTAATACATGGGATTGGCAATCAGTATGCACTGGTTTTGAATAAATGTTCACTAGTATTTACCAAATGTACATCATTATTTGGTTAAATGATAAAAATATTTCTAACTAATATCTAATATGGATTTTCAGGAGTACATTGATGTTCCTGATGATGGCAGCATAGCTCACTCCACATCTAAAAGTTCAATGTTGGATGTATATGTTCCAGATGACTACTTCCCAGTGAACATTATTTTATGAAGTATGAATTATGATTTTGGCTTGTTTTTTATTATGTTCATTACAGTTAGGTTTTTGTTGTAAATGTTAGTAGGACATAATCCATTTTGTAACCATGTGGCTCATTCATGTTGTACTAGGTTATGATGTTTGCTGTACTAAGTCCACCATGAATGAGTTATCCAGAACGATGAATATATTGATGATCAGTTGAATGTACAATGAATATATTAATAGTCCATTTTGTAACTTAGATTGTATTTTTTCCTCACTATGCACATTATGCAATATACATATGTACATTTATTGCACCAAAATGTTTATCATCATTCCTTTTATTTTGTAAAAGACACTCATATAAATAATGGTCAGTGAATCATAGTTTATGTACATCATCACTCTTTTTCTTATGGAATGCACATATAGTACATTCTATTGAACATGTTTATTTTGTATAGAGTAAGTGCACAATATGATCAATATGTAGACAATCTAAGATAATATTATTAGTATATAGTTAATAACTATGCAGTTTTTCCCAAAAGGAGCACCTACTTAAACTACATTGAAATTATATAGATATTGTTGTCAGACTAAATATTGTTATATCTGCCTATATTGCAGAACACACAAAGAAGAAATTAACTAAGTTATATAATATTGTATCATAAGATAAATAGATTACATATATCAAATTGTTAAGTGTTCTTGGCAGCAAACTACTTAGCAGACTTCTCAACTGTTGTTGCTAGGTTATTCATACTGATTGTCAACATCTCAATGCAGTATTGGATCCTCAGCTCCTTGATCTTGTCAAACTGGTAGGCAAATGAGAAGATGACATTCAGTATACATTTCAATAGATATGATGTACATAAATGATTAGTCTGTTATGATGTACATCAGATAAGAGGGGGTACACATATGTACATCTTTTGACATAAGATATACATATAAACAGATACAGTGTACTTGGTGAACATAAACCGAAATGGAATGCACATGTAATATATTGATAATTAACATAAAATGTACAACTTCGCCCATAAGATTTACATGTGAATAGATGGGATGTACATAGATATTGAGTATCAGAATATGGGCTAAATGAAAATAAACATTACTTGCATAGGATTGTACATGCAATATACATAAATGTAATTTAAATCAAAATGAATTAAATACTTACATTATCAACGAGTAGCCCAGTATGAAAGTCCTCTTCCCAATTCCCTACGTATTTTTCCTATGGCGCATAGCATAGATACCATAGTCTGTAGTATTGACATTGTTTCTTCAAGGCATCTCCGCAACTCTTGTCTTCATTGAAGCGATGATGTGGACTCTTGTTTGGATGCCTTGGAGAATCAACAACCTACCGAAAGCTAAGGCCTGTTGAAAATATTTGTAAAAGGGGTATATCAGTTTATTAGCTTTAATACCATATCGGAAAAAAAGCGGTATGTCAAAATGGCACTTACAAGTTTATTAGGGTAGTCATGGTATTTGTTGGATAAGGGGATGTTTGCCGGCAGGATTCTATTGTCTAGTATGTCTATTGTCCCTTTGATGAAGTTGAGACAGAAGACATAGAAATGTTCGCCGGCAACTACGGGGAAGAAGACCTACATAAAAAGATATTTTATATGGACATCATACACAAATTTGTTACACAAAATAAACTTTGGTACAAGAAGATTGTACATTTACCACACCTAAATGTACTTTTCATATTGATCAATGTACATTCCAATGATTAAAATGATCACTAGAAAGAGTTTATTGTGTACATGACAACATTTGTAATACAACATGAATCTTATGATCATATATGCCAGTTCAATGTACATTTACATAACTTAAATGCACTTTTAATATTGAACAATGTATTATATTTGTCTAGTCCAATTATTAAAATGTTCATTAGAAAGAGTCCAATGTGCAAAGGAAGTATTAGATTATACAAACAAAATGGTAAAAGAAGATTGTACATTTACATAACCTAAATGTACTTTTCGTATTAATCAATGCACATTCCAATGATTAAAATAATCACTAGAAAGAGTCTATTGTGCAAGGGAACTATTAAATTGTACAAGAGAATCCCCAGATGGACATGACAACATTTGTAATATAACATGAATCTTATGATCATATATGGCAGTTCAATGTACATTTACATAACTTAAATGCACTTTCAAGATTGGACAATGTACATTGTAAAGATGGGTGACTGACCAATGTATTCTATCTGCCTAGTAAAATTATTAAAATGTTCATTAGAAGGATTCCAATGTGCAAAGGAAGTATTAAACTGTACACACAAAAGATGAAACACTCACATAACTAATATGTCTAATGGAATGAATAAAATGTTCATGTGATTTTAAAATTACCAAATCATATGGATCGACTGATGTGATACCCTAATCAGCACACTCGTAGGTCAGTCGTTGCTCGAAGTCCGCCATCCTTGCCTGTTTTGAGTCCCTTAATTGTTGTTTAATTTCTTCTTCAGTCTCCGTAAGAGGAATTGACGCATGAGGATGCAGCAGGTGCTTCAAGAGAAAAAACATTTAAGTAAGATGAATTTGATTGATAATAATAAAGTGAAATGAAACTTAGAAGCAAATATGGTTTACATGGGCAGTTTTTGAGAAGAATAGTCGCTTCGGAGTAGCTAAAACGTTTTGAGTCATCCTGTGGTTAAGGATGGATGCCCATGCATCAAGTATAGAGTTGAAGATTTCCTTGTCATCACCAAGCACAAGGAAAGCTTCTCTGGTAATGAAAGTGAAGGGATCGTGGTACAACAATTCCCTGCAAATTCAGGGTTGAAAGTAAGTATTGATAATAAATGGGTTATTAAAATGGGAAGTGGGGGCGGGAGGGAGACTTACTCTACATCTAGTGCCGCAAAAGCATAGTCGGCGATGTACGTGTAATCAACCGACTTTCGGCCTCTCTTTGTTTTGATGAGATGGGAGTATTGCACCAACTATGGTGACTTGAAGATGGCTGTCTTTTGAACACGATGAGCTGGTCGCCCTTTCGCCAAGCCTTCCTCCTCTACTTTTTGTTTTCTGCATGTTGACATATATATAATATCATATTATAAACAACTGAAAATGATAACTTAAATCATACACCAAGTACCCTTTGTTTTGTTAGTCCTCTTTTTCATTTGTTCTTTGTGGGCTTCCTATGAAGCAATCTGCTTCAAATCCTAGGACATTTTGAAGTGGACTGACCTAAAAAAAAAGATGTGCATTGAACTAGTAAGAAGGAACATGTTTAGCATTAGAATATACATCAAAACAAATATAGTGAACAATTATTTTAATCAAATGAACATTTTAAACAATTCTGTAACCTTTGTACATTCATTTAGACATAAGGAACATCTTCTTCAAAAAAAAGTACATCAATAATATGATCATGCCATGCAATTTACGTCATCCGAATGAACATCAATATAAGTATAGTGAACAATCAAATGAAGCAAATGAACATGTTTAGCATACACCATAATGTGACAAATGTACATTCATTTAGTGGCAAGGAACATATTAATCAGTAAAATGTATATTAGTTTTGGCAAAGAATGTACAAGGTAACAAATATGGTGAACAATTCTGTAAAACAAGGATATTCATGATCAAAAGTACATTCATACAATGATATTGAACAAATTATCCAGTAAAATGTACATGGCACAATGAACACAGAATAGCACTAATGTACATTCTTTCAGTGACAAGGAACATCACAGAGAATAAAATGTACACCAAGGCAAACACATGTGTATGAGACAAATTACCTTTGTTCTGTTTCTTTCTGAATCTGCTGATCAGTTAGATCTAAAGCATCTTTGCAACTGGGGTATCATGAGCCATGAGTCAAATTAAATATTATTACACAATATAACAAATCACAAATAATACAGAGTAGCTGGCCAAGTGGCAACTGAAATATTTTTTCACAAATATTTGTTTAACAAATATTGAATACCAAAGTAGTATTTGATAACTACTTTGCAAACAAATGAAAATTTTGCCATTTGGCCAATCATACATTCTATATATTATTGTTTCGAAAGGACTTGGAAAATGAATTTGGGCCATTTAGGCAGTGCTACATTATTTACCCTGTAAACTCGTCTCTTGTTTGGAAGAGAGTGTCAACAACCTGGGGCTCTTGTTCCTTGAAGATATCGGCACCCGGCCATGGTGGGCTTGGGTTTTGATCTGATGCACTGCTCCCTATACGAAGCTCCAAGTTCAAGTTCAGATTAGGTTCAGCCGGGGTTGAAGATGATGGGTTTGATTGTCCGAGGTGGCTGTTGACAGCTTGGTCATCGATGGCCCAAGCTGGGATGAGAGGGAGAAAGCATCATCTTGGGTGAGCGACAACCCTTCTTCTTGCTGCTGAGCCTCGATATAGCTTGGAGCCTTTGTCTCGAACTTGGCCCAAATGTGTTGTAGAATTGTTGGAGTAATGTTGTCAACCTTTGAGTCTAGTTTGAGTAGCTCCAAACTCTGCTGAGGCCCCTGGTTTAGCAGAGTTGTCAGCTCTTCCTAGTTTGCTGTCAACCTTGAACAAATCGACTTGAACCTAGACTTCCAAGTCTATGGAAACATAATAAACATGTTCATTAATGTGCCCAATAGATCACATCATTTATATTTGTTGGTAAATCTGAATTGTTATACCTCTAAGTCACATGGCGGGTGTTGGAGGGGATCTTGTTGTTGTAGTTGAAATGGGTGGGATTGTCAAGACATCCATAGCAAACGAAGAATGGTTAGTGAAATGTATATAGTGAATCAATGTGTTGTATTCGTTATTTTGATGATGACAAATAAAGTAATTTTTAACTTAGTTTTAATTAGTTCTTAATTAGTTTTATTTATGTAGTTATTTATAAAGTATTATTAATTACTTATTTTATTAGACCTAAAATAAATTTATGGAGAATTGGTTTAATGATAACCAAAATTAAGTTGTTCAGAAAAATAGGATATTTAGTTATATTACTTTGTGTAGAATTAATGTTCTAATATTATGGAATATTGGATTCCATACTATTAGTTGAGTTTGTTAATGGTTTACAGGAAATAAAGAAGTTGAAGAGCTGGCGCTTTTTTACGAGGCTAAATTGGTGGGTTGTTAGCAGCAAGGTCCTAGATTCTAGGGAGCACGATCACAGCTAACAAACTGCGCATCTCCAATACAAATCCAAATTGCCAAAGACCAAGTCAAGAGCTGTTGAGAAGATCATGGAAGACTCATTCAACTGTGCAACACACGGTTATGGATCGTGGCCTAAGCATGATCCATAACGGCTATGAAAGTGGAAGAGAATGCTTAAAAAGATGCGTCCACTACATGGAAGTTGAAGAAGACCGTTGAAGATATATCACAGCTATATAATCTGAGAAGAACTCAATTTTAGTTTTTACGACTTTCAACATTAACTGTGTCATTCTTTTAGAAAGTTATTTCGGTTTTTATTCTCTTCAACAATTCATTATTGTATTCCATTAATCTGAGTTGGGGTGAGTGAAATTTTGTGAGAAAATTTCTACATTCAAGAGAGAAAGAGAAGAAAGAGAAAGAGAAGACTTCGAGTGAAGTCAAGAGAGAAAGTCACGTGTTCAGGGGGAACAAGGTGACTGGGAACTAGTTTCTAGAGGAATAGAGTGAGTTGCTGTTTATAATAGAGTGTAATTTACTATTATAAATAAAATGGCAAGTTTTATTCCTAGAGAATATAGGAATAAGATCTTGTTTAAAAACATTTCTAGTGTTCTTAGTTTTAACTTCTCTTTAATTCTTTTAAGCTTATTAATTCTGCAAAAATAGCCCCTAATAGTCTTTACTACAATTCACCCCCCTCTTGTAGTAAACTTGTAAGTTTTATAGGACCAACACAATGAACATATGGAAGAAAACAATATGCATCTAGTTGAAAGGAATGAACACAATATTATATACAATGTACATATAATTCAACAACTTGTACACATGATTCAACAATATGTACACTTGATTAAAAGGTCATGTACATTCAGTTCATAATGAACATTCAGTTCATTTTAAATGTACATTCAGTATATGTTAAATGTATATTAACTTTGCAAGAATGGCCAATATGAACATGGTATATTTAGTATATCATATAGACAACATTTTCTGGTGTACACTTACATCAAGTATATGTACACATGATTCAGATAGATGTACACATGATTCGAAATTTATGTACTCAATCACAAATGTACATCTCTAAAAAAATAATAAACACTCAGTTTATCTTAAATGTACATTCAGTTCATCTTAGATTTATATCAAGTAAATGTATACTTTCAATCCATGGTAAATGTACATTCAGCAGAGGTTCAATGTATATTAACTTTTTCATAATGGCCAATAGAAACCCTATAAATTCAATTATCTACATTTAGTTAATGCAAAAGGTACATTATTCTTTGTAAAATGGCCAATATAACCAGTTATCTGAACATTACCTGAATATCCTACTCGTGTTGTTGTGGTTGCTGTTGCTGTTGTTGTTATTGTTGTTGTTGTTGTTGTTGCTGTTGCTGCTGTTGCTGCTGCTGTTGTTCTTCTTGTTGTTGTTGCTGTTGTTGTTGCTGTTGTTCTTGTTGTTGTTGTTGTTGCTGATGTTGTTGTTGTTGCTGATGTTGTTGTTGTTGCTGATGTTGTTGTTGTTGGTCTTGCGTTGCTGCTGGTCTTGCTGTTGTTGTTCCACCTCTTGCTGCTGGTTATTAGGCATGAGCATAATTTCAGATGAAACTCTTGCTTTATCATAAGTTTATGTGTTTCATAAAATTATATGTTGTAGAAACCTATTTCCTTCGGCAGTACATATCCGGGCCAGAATGGTCCCAATGCCAAATCCATCTTGCTTCTCAATGTCCAGCCTCCGCCTGATCAACTCTTTACCCCAGACTGATATGAGGGGGAATGCACGAGGAGCCTTGAGAAGTGCCTTCTGGCATCTATCAAGATAGCATACCTACAAATACATATGTTTATAGATAACACTGAACCAACAATAAACATGTGTTTAATTTTAAAACTAATTAACAATATGATGAACATGATGTATGATGTATATATTAATGAAACAGATATACTTGTTGCAATGGGAAATGAACACATTAATGAAACAGATGTACATTAGTTTTAAAATTAACAATATGATGGACAAATGTACATACTAATGAAACAGATATACATGCTGCAATGAGAAATGTACATAAATGAAGATATTATTCAAACAGATGTACATTAGTTTTAAAATTAACAATATGATGGACAGATGTACATACTAATGAAACAGATATACATGCTGCAATGAGAAATGTACATAGATGAAAATATTAATGAAACAGATGTACACTAGTTTTAAAATGAAACAAATGTACATTAGTTTTAAAATTAACAATATGATGTATGATGTATATATTAATGAAACAGATGTACATATTGCAATAAGAAATGTACATAGAGTACATGATGTTCATTGATCTCATATATTGGAGTCAGATGCAAATAACACTCCTCTAAAAAAAAAGGTGCAAATAACAGTATTTGTAATACAAAATGAATCTTATTCTGTACTTACCATCAGGAATGGAAGTGGTCCAGTGAAAAAGCGAGTTGGAGTGTGCTGCCAAGCACGAACACCCTGGAGGAGGGAATCTATTGTGTACTTACACCAGTTGTAATGGCGTATTTCCCGGACATCTAGAGCAGCAGTGAGGCAGAGGGTTTGAGGTTGGGAATTGGTAGTTGACTTGATGCAGCTATTAACTAGAACAAGGAGGAAAGTCCTTTGCTAGTTGTCGGATAGCGGCACAGCTGCATCACAGAGGTGGTCAGTCAATGTGGAGAGGTATGGCATGTTTTTTTTGTATGCCATAGTATTCTCTCAACTCAGCCAGCATGTTCTGGTACTCATCAGTAATTTCCAGTTCTTCATCAATGGGCCTGCCACCCAGTGCAAACCCGTACACCAAGTGTACATCTATCTCCTCAACCTTGATCTCCCTCCCTCGGCGGAGCATGAGGGAACTGCTTCCTGCCGCAAACTTCGAGACAAGATCAACTGCAAAACTCGCGTCATTTTTACCAAAGTCCAGCTGAAACAGTGATCCGAAACCCATAGCGATGATAGCCTCCCTCTTCTCTGGCATCTTGCTAATTGCTTCCAAAACAGCCTGCAATGACAGTACACTATGTCTCGGTTTCAGTTGGATCCGTTCATCAACTCGCACAACTTCCACTACTTCATTATCCTCGTTTGTTGTCATCGGTATCTTCTTCTTCCTTTGACTAGCTTGGGAACTAGTATGGGAAAGAATAATGAATCAAATAATTTTATAATACAAATTATCATAATAATAATGTACATATTAGTTAATTTAGTTCCATATTTGTTGATGTAAATTATTCTGTAACATGTAATTTAGGGTTTCAGCTACTTGTACACATGATACAACAATATGTACACTTGAATAAATAAATGGTCATGTACATTAAGTTCATAATGAACATTCAGTTCACTTTAAATGTACATTCAGTATATGTTAAATGTTTATTAACTTGTAAGAATGGCCAATATGAACATGATATATTTAGTATATCATATAGACAACATTTTAAGGTGTACACTTACATCAACTATATGTACACATGATTCAGATAGATGTACACATGACTCGAAATTTATGTGCTCATTCACAAATGTACATCTCTTATACAATAATAAACACTCATTTTATGTTAAATGTACATTCAGTTCATCTTAGATTTATATCAAGTAAATGTATACATTTAAAATGAACATTATTACTAGGAGCCCTCGAAAATGCCTTTTTACCTTGCTTCAACTTTCACTACAGAGGCCTTCTGTGAACCCTCAACTTTCACGCGTGGCCTTTTCTTTGACTTCTCTACCGGCACAGCAGCCGGTGGTTGGGTTGTTGTATTGGTGTCTTGAGACTCCCTGTGTACATTACTTAACATTCAATAACAAACACTGACTCAAAATATACATTTATTTGAATCAATTGTGCATGAACGGTTTACATAGGCATAAGGACAGAAGAATGTACATGCTTTCTTGGATGGAACACATAAGGAATGAAGGGTTACATAGGCAGTTTATAGTGAACATGATTACAAGATTGATGAACATGCATTAAAGACCAATGAAATCAATATAAGAACATGTAACTAATATAAATAAACATACATTAGATATAAATGTACAATCTTTGAACAATGTACAAACGATATATGAACATGTAACCAATATAAATGAACATACATTATATATAAATGTACATTCTTTCTCTTACATATTTACAAGAATGGTGATCATGCAGTGTAGACCAATGAACCAAGGCATGAAACTTCTATGTACACAAATGATAATTCAATAAACACATTTTTACACCATGAATTATGATTTAGATGAACATACTTCATCTAGAATTGAACATATTATTTATATATATGTACATGCTTTCTTAGATGGAAGACAACAAGCCAGAAGCTTTGTAAAAGGTAGTTCATAGTGAACATATTAAAAAGAATGGTGTACATGCATTGTAGATCAATGAACCTAACCATGAAAAATATATGTACACAAATGAAAAGTCTATGAACACGGTTGACACAATCTATGAGCACATTTTTACACCATGAATTATAATTTTTGTGAACATACTTTATTTAAAAGGAAAATTTGTCAGGAATAAGTCAACCTTTGCGTTGACCGCTTTTAACAAGTCTACCTTCGTTTATTCCAGTAACAAGTAAACCTTGTACATGGTTTTGCTTTTAACAAGTTTTTTAACTTATGACCGGTTAGACCTGTAAAACATTATTATTCTAATTATGATGAAATGTAATGCTGAAATTTTTAGAAAGAGTCCCCATTCTAATTATGAAATGAATGTGGCAGGATTAGGAAGAACACTTCTCAACATAAGAATTCTCAACTCCTACTCAATTTCTCGCTCCAATCTTCATGAGCTGAGCCCACCTCCTCTTCATTCTTCCATCAGTGCCCATTTCAAACCATCAAAGCACACCAGATTCTGACGATCAACAACAACAATGACATCCTCCTATATCAAGCTTGAACAAGCTAGGGTTCCTCCCGCTCTTACATTACCCACCCCCCATCACAAAGGTCACCTCTTTCTTCCTCTTTAATTTCTGGGTTTCTTTAATTTCTACTCCATACTAATTTTTTGAACAAAAGAAGAAACGAAGGCAAAGAATGGAGGGGAGAGAAGGATGCCAACACATATACCAGAACTGTAGATCAGAAATCGAGGAAGAAGAGAAAGCAAGGATGCTTGATTCACCCTTTACAAGGATGTTAAGGCATAGGGGTAAACACCCTGCTTGGTACTCCCCTGTCCCAGACCATGAAACTGACTGAAGCTTCTTCCTTCTTTAAACTGGGATTATTCGCGTAATTATTAATGTATCTTAATAATCTCATTGTTGTTATATGGTTGAAATTTAAGTTTTGAGATAATATGTTACTTTTGTAGGGGTTTTCGTATTGTTGCTCCTATATATAGTTTCCCCTTCATCTTAATAATTAGATAAACATCTTCTTCAAGCTTAACTCTTTCTTTTTTCTCAATTTTAAGCTGGAATTCTGTCTAGGTAGCACCCGATTCTTTCTGGGTCATCGTATTCTTGCTCAATTTCTTCTGGGTCATCGAGTTTGCGCATCGAGTTTGCGCTCAATTCTTTTTGGGTTATTGATTTCGAGCTCGATTTTAATATTTGGATCATCGATTTTCGGGTATATTCTAAATAGTTGTAAAGTTAATTTTATTTTGTTCAAAAAGGTGAGATTTTTTGGTGGGAGTGTTGTATGAAAGAGTGAAATCTGATGAAAGAGAGATAATGGGTGGAGTATTGTTTGAGATGGAATGTTGAGTTTTGTTTTTGTTTAACTTCAAGCTAATGGAGGTTGAAGGAGAGGAGTAGAATTTCAGAGAGGGAAGAGGCCACGGGAAGGAGAAAGGGAGGAGGGGAAAATCTGGAAAAAAAATAGAAATTTAAACCAGTCAAAATATGCCACATGTCATTTCCACATTGTTTACCTGTTAAAACCTCCTATTGCAAGTAAACATTTAAAAAACTTGTTAAAAGTAAAACTATGTACAAGGTTTACTTGTTACTGGAATAAACGAAGGTAGACTTGTTAAAAGCGGTCAACGCAAAGGTTGACTTATTCCTGACAAATTTTCCTATTTAAAATTGAAATACATTATATATAAATGTACATGCTTTCTAAAATGGAAGACAAGAAGCCATAAGCTCTACAAAGGTAGTTTATAGTGAACATATTTAGAAGATTACTGAACATGCATTGTAGACCGATGAACATACTTTATCTATAAATATATGTACACAAATGAAAATGATTTGAATACTATGAACATACTTTGAACCATGAATTATAATATACATGAACATACTTTATTTAAAAGTGTACATACATGGAAGACGAAAAGACAGAACAATTATTTAACCTAGATATATGTAGTGAACAAACATATACTGAGGATGGCCAACTCTTCAACCTAAATGAACATGCATTTAAGAGAGGATAAATGTACATCCTTTAGCATAATCAGACAAGAAATTGTACTTAAATTTCAATTTGTGGTCCATGTTCTTGGTGAAGTTCTTCCAAGATTTTTGGGTCCACAAATATTTCCGAAGTTTCTCCTTTTTTTTTCATCCTTTTAGGCTTACGGAAATTGGACAGTGGGATTTCTTCATCATCAATCCCACTACACAACAAAAAGAAAATATTCTACATCAGTTTATATACACACATGTCTAATAAACAACAAATATTTTTCAAAGAATGAGCTTTAATTTTTTTTGGTTTCCAAGAATACCTTATTGTTTTTTTTTTGTTTTTGTTTGGCCTTGATTCTGGTTGCTTAGACATCTCTTCTTCCTGGTTTTTTAGGGTTTTGTTTAAAAAAGTCTTTTTTTTCGCTAAATGTTGAAGCAGATGGACCTTCTAACAACTTGAACAAATGTCGAGATATTTGAAGGAATTTCTGCACTGTAAATGGTGGAAAATATGAAGATGTTGAAGAAGATGAAGGGATTACAGAGGAAAGGTAATAGAGAGAGAGTTGCAGTTGAGAGAGAAAGTTATGGGGGATTGTGAAATGGAAAAAGGCGATTCACTTTCCATTTCTCCTATATATACGTGCCCGAACAGTAACTGTCAAATCAGTTTATTTTTTGAATTTATCATGTTCACCCATTTAAGGCCCATGTACATTTGGAATCCCGCCCATTTTAATTGAGCCGCATTTTAATAACATGGGCCTGCGTTTTGCAACGAGAGTATGATGCTCATCATACACTCGAGTGTAAGGTCTACCTATTGCTTGTTTGGTATGAAAGATGGAAAGGGAATGGAAAGGAAAGGGTTAAAAGAGAGGGAAATGGTAATGACAAAGATTAAGGTTATCACTTGTTTGGTATAAACATGGTAAGAAAAACACTAACTTTGTTTCCCTTTCTTATTGTTTGGCATAAATATAGTAAGGGAAACATTGACTTTATATTTTCAAACTTTCAAGAGGAATATAAGGACTAACATCCAAGTTAATTTTCAAGTTTCATCAATCTAATTACCAATGTAATAATAAATTCATGAAAATAAAAAAATAAATTTCGCCATTCGACAAAACAACTTTTTTCGACATAAAAAGGAAGAACATAGGGACTATTTTCCAAGTTTATAAAATATAAAATGTAGCAAAGTTTAGCAAGTACAAGCACAACTACAATTCATGAAATCAAGCATAAGTTCTATTTTTTCTGAGAAGATCTAGAACATATTGTTTCTTCAAGTTGTATGGAGCTTGATAAAATATACGAAGCTTGTGTTCTTCCGCCATTAAAATAGTTGCCACCTCCAAAGCCTCGGATGGATAAATTCCTTATAGCCTCATTACTTCTTCCAACACCTTGTTCACTTTTTCATCCAATTTTTACTCCCTTTCTTCGGCTTTAGACCATGCATTTGCCATAGTTGCAAGATTTGCATTGATGTCCACAAATATTTTTCCAAATGTTTCCGAATTCCTTTGAAGAGACGCAACTAACTCATCAACAATCTACTTTGTGTTGCACTTTCCCTTTTCCATTCAAATCTTTCAACTTTGTTTTCTTTGATGGGGGATTTTCAACCTCTTGCTTCATCGGGCGTTTTTGTGATTGAGTTGAATGAGTTGAATGAGTTGAATGCGTGGAATGAGTGGTAGAGTTCACATCATCTTCATCACTCTCTATTACCATTTGATTACTTGTGATCTCAACATTCATGTTGTCAATAGCCCCAACAAATGACTCACTAATGTCTCCTGTGGCTTTATCTTTAGCATAAATCTCGGCAAGTGTTTCGTAATGAGGAAAGGGTACTCCATATAATCCCTTTGCTTTCTTGTGAACCTACCATTAAAATAAGACCAAACAACGATGACATAAATCAACAGACAATGCTAAAACATAGCTAAGTCACTTAGCAAATTTATTATCATTACTGAATCAATACCTAACATAGATGAATGTGAATCAGTTTCATAAACAGAAGAATGTCCATCAGGCAGTTTCATAGCTAGTTCAATTTGCTCTAAAATTTACTCAATCAACACTATTGCTTACAGACACAAACCAAGTGAAACTACAGCATCCAAGCGTTCCTTATCATCAATATCATCACCACCACCTAAAACAGGCAAAATCTAATATCTTGCCAACACCTCTGTCTTCACCATTAATATAGAATCTTACCATTTACTTTCTTAAGAAGTTTTACTACAATAAGGGAAGCAGGGTTACCTCAAGCAAGAACAACAATCTTTTTCTTCCTATTGCTCAAACTAACAGTAGTAACAAAAACCAATAGAAAAACCAGTACAACAATATATGGGATACTTATTTTAGCATTCCTTCTCGTGAGTAATGCATAGAAAACTACGCTCTCACACTTAAAGTACAAAAATCAGTACCACCCCAATACATGAGCTCTTAAATTCTTTCATAAAACTCAATATATACAATATGAAATGAGAATGATTTGGAAAAAAAAACCAACATCAACATTTACAAACTAATAATATGACGAATTTCGATTGATTGGATTGTCAAGAATCATGCTTGTAACCATTGCATTATTCGCCAATTACTCCATAATTCAAGCCACACTTTCACTCATTAGACTGAAATAGCTAGAAATTGAACATAAGATCAAAGTAGCCACTATTATGTTCATATCAAACATCATAATCTGGAGGATGCGCATAATCTCATTAACAATTAGATCAAAGACATTATATTTTCTAAACCGCATATCTCATATGAGAACAACAAGCTATACAAGTCAACCAAACAAAATTCCTAGCTCGATATAGCTATATCAATAACATTGGCAGATGCAGTGGGATATCTAATATATGAACTTGTATGCTCTCAATTTGACAAAAAAACAAATCTTGGCAACACTATTACTTGACAGCACTAAAAAGCTGGAAAATAGAAAAAGATAAATAACCTTACCTTGTTGAGTGATTGAAGCCATGGAAAATATAGCAGAGTAAAGAGCATAAAAGGGAAGCTAGAAGATATGAATGGATATCATCATCACTTTTCAATGAAGTAAGGAAAAAGAGTAAAGTATTAAGAAGCACTGCAATCTTGTTTATACTAAAGCAAGCTAGAGTGTTTACCCTCGCCCATTCATCAAACACGACTTTTTCTACTTGTAGCATCTTTTTATCAGCATCCCACCCAAAGCCCGAAGTAGACAACATCTCAGCCATTGCACTATATTTCTTTGACCAATGCTTAATCCTTGACTCAATGTGTGGATCAGCCTTCAAACCACAGTTAGGTAACACCCATTTGATCATTTCTTCCAACTTATTCATGTAACCGCTCTTGAAACCACCTTCGCCTTTCCATTTAGGATCACACGACATCTCATGTAGATACTTTATAAGCGCCGTATTTTCCTCAAATGTTCAAAATCTTTTATTTTTACCTCTACCTCGACTAGATCCTTGTTCTTCCATTCTGTATACACAAAACAAGAAAAGGAAAAGTTGAGAGCCTTATGTACTTATAAGTTGTAACCCAAATAATATGCATGAAGCAAAGAGAGCAAGTATAACCAAGAGGTAACCAGCCAACACAAAAATATCCATATCTAAAAACATCACTGATGTATGATATCAGAAGTAGACCGAGCATGGCAAGACACCACAACTGTTGTTTTGTATCATAGACTGAGATTTATAACAAGGGGTTTGCGCTTGGGTTTCTTATGGATGAAGTATGTTCCAATTATTAGCACAAAGGAGTAAATATGAGCTTTATTTTCATAAATATTAGCAAAGGTGAAAATTAAAAGAAAATCAGACCCTTGCAGGATCCATAGATAAACTTCAGTCCTAAAAGAGATGAGCAAGAGGAAGTATTGCAGAGTGTGTTTCATCATAATGTCTATCAATTGTAGAAATAACATTGAAATGTAGTTCATAATAGTTAAGCTAATAGAGGCAAACATTATTACTTGATTGGTACAATACAAATTTAAATTGAAAGCAAAAGTCTGTATTGTTGTCCCCATCATTCGAAAGTCAAGGAAGCATGAAAAATAATAATTTAGAGAGAGAGGTTAGGTGAGGAGAAACTCTCTCGGTTCCATGTAACCGTTTGCCATGGCAAGAGCTTCTCAATCAGCTCAATCTGGAGCAATCAGGAGACCTCAATCAATGGATGCGAAGAAGACAAAGACTGTAGATGAATTAGTAGGAGTATCTGTACTGAATATCAATACCCCCCAAGCTGGAATTGCTTCACCTGAAGTTTCACTGGAGGAGATTAAGCTGAGAAATCCAAGCAAGAGTAATTTGACTGAATGGTTATCAATCATGAAGAAGAAACATTGACGATTACCAGTGGAGGATCCAGGTAACCCTTGATTTTAGAAATGTTGCTAGCTGTTCGACTAAACGTGCTAAAATTGAGTTTGAAGATATTAAGGAGGAGGTTGAGTATTGGTTATCTTCTGTAATCTGCTATGTTATAGGTGCTAATCCACCTTATCATGTGATGGAAGGGTACATTAAACGGATATGGGGGCACTTTGACATTGGTAAGATTGTATCTGTTGGTAGAGGAATTTTTCAGGTAAGGATGAAATCAACAGAAGGTAGGGATGGTGTTTTAGCTACTGGCTATCAGTTCTTTGATGGCAAGCCTTTTGTGGTGAAACCATGGAGTTCTAACATGAACTTGCAGAAAGAGGACATCACACAGGTACCTATTTGGATCCAATTTCATAATTTGGATTTCAAATATTGGGGGCAAAAATCTCTGTTTAACTAGCTGAGCTTATTGGGACCCTTATTTAGTTAGATCAAGCTACTCTTTTGAAGGAGAAGCTGCAGTTTGCTAGAGTAATGATAGAGGTGCATATTGATGATATACTCCCAGATAAGATTGAATTTAAGAATGAACTAGGAGTTATAATGTCTCAGGAGGTGAAGTATGTGTGGAAACCAATCAAATGTGTTGATTGTGGAGGTTTGGGACATGAGAGCCTCCAATGTAAGAAGCCTAAAAAGGTCAAGAAAGTTTGGGTGATGAAGAAGCAGGCTGTGGTTGATAATGAGGGTTTTCAAGTTGTGCAGAGAAAGAAAAATCCTCAGGTGCAAGATGTTGATAAGAGGGAAGTCCAACCAGTTGATACCGATAATCCTTTTGAGCTCTTAGCAATGGAGAAAGAAGAGGAAGTGATGGAGGTTGAGCAATGTGAGACTGATCTTGCTATTGAGATAGATAAGGAGGGGAAGCCTCCTGATCTCCATGGATAGTATATTGAGCTGGAACGTAAGGGGCCTAAATAGTCTAAAGAAGTAGAAAGAGGTGAAGTAAGTTCATTTTATCTCATAATATTAGATTATTTGGGCTCCTGGAGACAAAGGTCAAATCTCCTAAATTAGGTGATTTGTACCTAAATGTATCTCCTAATTGGTGCTTTACCTCAAATAATGCTTGGCATAAGAATGGTAGAATTATTGTTGGGTGGTATCCTGCAGCTTTTCAGGTTTCTATTTTGACATGTACTAGTCAGCTTATACATTGTGAGGTTATCACAACAAGTCAACAGAGATTCTTTTGCACTTTTGTGTATGGCTTCAATGAAGCAGCAGCTAGTGAAGTGTTGTGGCAAGATTTGAGGAGCCTGAATGTTTTTAGCTCTCCTTGGATCATCCTTGGTGATTTTAATGCTCTAATGAATATTGATGAAAGGGTATGGGAGCCAGTAAGGATTAGAGACCTTCAAGATATGAGAAGTTGTATGCATGATTGTGGTATGGAAGAGCTCAAAACTACTGGCCATTTCTATACTTGGTCCAATAAACAGGGTGGGGATCATAGAGTGTTCTCAAAGTTGGATAGGGTGCTAGGAAATAGTGCGTGGAGTGATGTTTGGCCACTAGCTGAAGTGCTTGTTTTGGATGAGGGGGAGTTTGATCATTGCCCTCTGATTGTGAACTCTTATTCAGATTGCCCTAGGAAGAAACCTTTCAAATTTCATAACATCTGGTGTGAATTTGAAGGGTTTCACACTGTGGTTAGAGATGCTTGGCAGAGACAGGTCACATGATCTAAAATGTTTGTTGTTATTCAAAAGCTGAAACTATTGAAGGCTGATTTGAAAGCTTTCAATAAGGTTAAGGTTGGTGATGTGCATGTGAATTACAGGAAGGCTTTGGATAACTTGACTTTTGCTCAGCAGAAGCTGCATCTAGACCCTCTAAATGGGGAGTTGTCTGATATGGAAGGGCTGGCTAGGAAGGAGCTCACTAAGGCTCATCACATTCAAGCCACTTTTTTAGCTCAAAAGGCAAAGGTGTTATGGCTTGATGAGGGGGATGACAATACAAAATTCTTCCATCAAAGCATTAAGATGAGAAGAATTCAAAATAGGATTAATGTGGTGAAAAACACAGAGGGAGAATGGGTTTCTGATCCAAGAGGTGTTGTTGATGAGTTTATTAATTTCTACAAGCTTATGTTGGCGTCAAAAGAATAGTGTAATCACAGAGTGGATCAGAGAATTATTGCTAGAGGTAACCTGCTGACAGAGGAGCAACATTCCAGTTTACAGTTTGTGTTCACAGCAGCTGAGATCAAGGGTGCTTTCTTCTAATAATAAAGCCCCTGGTTTGGATGGTTTCAATAGCTTTTTCTTCAAACAGTGCTGGGAGATTATTGGTGCTGAGTTAGTAGCTACAATACAAGACTTCTCCAGGCATGGTAAGCTGCTCAGAGAAGTTAATTCAACTGCTATAACCCTTGTGCCGAAAATTAAGAACCCTATTACTGCTGGTGATTACAGACTAATTGCATGTTGTTCTGTAATATATAAAGCTATTACTAAGCTGATTTGTGGCAAGTTGAATAGTGTGTTGCCTGAATTAAAAGCTCCTAATCAAGGAGCTTTTATTTCTGGTAGGCACATTATAAATAATGTATTAGTATGCCAGGATATCTTGAGACATTATTGATAGGTTTTAGTCGTGTCACCTAATCAAAAATAAACCTACGGACCTCTAACTAGGTAGTCAGTGGAAGCAGGGTCGAATCCACAGGGAGACAGAGTTTCTAAATCAAAATTTAACCAATTCAGCTACTCCAGATGAAATCAGGAAGGAAATAATTAAACTAAAGAATAGACTACGGAAGACTGAATAAATCGAGGATTAAACTATGGAATAAAAGTCTAGGGTATTAGGTCGGTCCACCATGCTTATACCAATCAAATAGGGTCAACTACTATCAAAACCTAAGTCAAGAGTCGGGGGATTAGAGCCTATGTTGAGCTATGGTTAAGACTCAACGCTCATAGTTCAACATACGCCGCATGTTCACTAACGTAATCAGAACTACTGACGTGTCCTAGGCCTCTAGTCGTAAGACGGATCTGTGCAAACAACTATTAACCACAAGCAATCAATGAAATTATACACTGACATTAATTACTCAATAAGAACAAACCACATCACAATCACCCTAATCAAGCCCTAGAAATTGATAGAAATCTAAATCACAATCATGGTATAAACATGGCTTTCCTATCTAACACCCTAGAAAGAGAACTACTCACTCATAATTGAATTGACAACAATAAGACTAATATGAAACCCTAAGAATTGCATCATGAACAATTGAATAATTAAACTAAGCAATCAAAGTAATTAAAGAGATAAAGAGTAGAGAAGAGTACCAATTAACGGAAAGCAGGAACTTTTATTGAAATCGAAATAGGTTTGATCACCTCTACATTAATCTAAAGTGTTTGAATTAAACTAAGAGCAATGTAGAATAAAACTAGTCTAAAACCTAATGAAAGATGAATAAAAGATCCTTGAAAGATAATGAGGAAAAGGTATTTATAATACCCCTCAAGTTCACTAAAAACGGAAACAAAAAGTGAAAAAGCGTGATAAAAGCACCAGACCCGATCGGGCCCGAGCACAGTACCCGATCGGGTCCACATACAAATTCGCCCAACTTTACTTCTGGGCTCTGGCAGCAGCAGTGCAGCAATAAAGCGAGAAAACGGCCCACCCGATCGGGTCGGGCGGTAGTCACCCGATCGGGCCAGGCGACGAAATGTGTCAGCAAGTTCCTCTCGAAAGCAGCAGCAGAATGAGACCAAGCAGCACTCCACCCGATCGGGTCGGGCGGTGGTCACCCGATCGGGTCTGGGGACATGCTTCCTCGCCCGATGCGATCGGGCAATCCTCGCCCGATCGGGTCCGCAACTTTTATACCCGATCATAAATACTTCGCCCGATCGGGCTATTTCTGCCCGATCAATACGCGGAAAACTCCTTTTGACTCCTTTGCTCTCTAATCTTCACGTTTAGGGGTCTTGGGACCTCCTAAACTATCCATAAAGCTCGTGAGCCACCCTACGTGCCTCATAACATCTCGTAAAGCCGTGGTTGCTTCCAAATGGCTCGGGAATAAGGAGAAAACTCCATAAAACCTGCAATTCAATACTACAACACGAAACCACAACTGCATACGAAAGTTAGCACAAAATAGCTCCCAAGAGCTCCAATGACGCACAAATTAGCTTGTAAATAAGGGAGAAAACTCTATATAAATACGTGATATCAAACTCCCCCAAGCTAAACCTTTGCTTGTCCTCAAGCAAACAGCACATGAACATGGAATAGATTACCTCACCCCAAAGATAGAAACAAATCAAAGCTCAAAACATTTTCAAGACTAAGAATCGTTCAAGCAGGCAAAATTCAAGTTTGGCTAATCAAATCCATCCAACCACCAATCATTCAAGCAATTTATCAAATTCAAGCATCCACAAAGCATACAAGTCCTGAAAAGGCACTCACAAGGGTGTCACTCCTCTCAATTTTGTGACAGGCAAAGAATGTGCCCGAACACTCACCAACCCGACCATAAGTACCCTTCCCACTCACACTCTCATGTGTTTAAGAAGGTTCAATGACGCTCATCCTAGTCAAGTCGACTCAATTAGCAGAAATACTCTTTAACTTTGACAAACTGACTCGAAATCAATCAAATGAACAATGCAGACATAAGCTCAAGAGGACTTTATAGGTTTTAATGGGGCTTAGGCGAGAGGTAGGGGATACTTTTGGGTAATGTGGTGGAAAAACCAAGAAAGGGGGAGCATAAATCATTCAAACAAGGCCTAAGATGGCCTACACAACTCCCAACAATCACCATAAAACCATGTAAAGTAACCCAACTCTCATAAATCAATGAAAAGCTCATAACAAACCCAATTTTCTAGCAATGGAGCGAATATTCTTTTATGAACGTGCGCGAATGAAAGAACTAGAATTCTTTTGAATTTTCATTTCATTTTTCTTTCATTTTTCTGAATTTCATTCACGCAACTCTAAACTTGCTTTCTTTCTTTTCTCTTTCTCACTCTCAAACCACAGCAAATGCACTTTTAAATTCCTCAAAAACCAAACTAAACCAACAAACCAATCTCAAACTCAACCCATACAAAAGCTCCCCCAAGCTAGGCTTGGAATAATATCAAGTGAAGGCTTTTGGCTCATAATAGGGGTTTAAGTAATACGAAACAAGTCATTAGGCTCAGCGGGGCTAAGGAGGATAAAAGTATATCAAAAACTCACTCTGAAGCTCAAGAATAAGACAAAAGAACGCCTCTATCACAGCACATGCTACAAGTCATCTAGAATCAGACAAGTACGAAGTCAAAGTCAAGATCAATCCACTAAAGAGGAACTAACACACAAGAATAGACTGGATAATAATATGAATCCAATAGGCTACAAAGAGGCCTCACAGTCTAACCAATTCAGGTATGCAGCACAAAGTGGTCTAATATAATCCAGAAATGCTCGAAATCATAGCAATCAAACATCAAATCATAGCCTCAAGATCACAAATGCCCAGCTATCCAGAAAACAAAGTCAAATCAATTTCAAATAGAGCACAACAAGGGGCACAGGGAGGCGACTAAACCAGTCATGGGAACCATATTTTTTTCATTTTTTCAGTATTTTCCGAAAGCAGTAAAACTATTCTAGAAAGCAGTAAAAGAGATAGGGAATACAAACACAACTCCTCCCCCAAGCTAAACTTGGCAGTGTCCTCAATGCCAAAAGGTGATAAGGACTATGCTACGAGGAAAAACAATGTTAGTACCCTCACTCTCGCTCACAAAAAGGAAGAAAAATAAAAAGAAAAGAAAAGAAAAAAGGAAAGAAAAGAAAATACGAGTTGCCTCTCGCACAGCGCTGGTTTATAAAGGTCCCGCACGACCATAATCCTCCCTCTCTCAAATAGGAGGGGCTTGGCAGTGAGTGCCACCCTCATCAAACATCTTTCTCCTCCAAATGTTCTTGACAATGCCTCCAGACGGTGAGGCAACCTTAGGTGGAATTTGAACCTTCTCCACCCCTACTTCATCTAAAACCTTATCCCTGCAAAAAGATTGTTCAAGCATAGGAGCCTTAACAGCATTGGTTAGTTTAAAAATCACTTTATCATCACCAACACTCAGAGTTAAAGACCCAGACTTGACATCAATGACAGCACCAGCAGTACACAAAAACGGCCTACCCAAGATAATAGGAATCTGGGCATCCTCATCCATATCTAACACCACAAAATCAACAGGAATATAGAATTTCCCTACCCTAACAGGAACATCCTCTAAAACACATAGAGGGTATTTTATAGAACGATCCGCCATCTGTAAAGTGATTTGTGTGCATTTAAGGGCTCCCATGTTCAGTTTCTTATAAACAGACAATGGCATAACAGAAACAGAAGCACCTAAATCACACAAAGCCTTATCAATAAAAATAGGTCCAAGATGGCAGGGTATAGAAAAACTACCAGGATCTTTTAACTTTGGTGGGGTTTTATTTTGAATAAAAGCACTACACTCTTCAGTAAGAGCGACACGTTCTACCCCACCAAAGTCTCTTTTCTTAGTAATCATGTCTTTCAGAAATTTGGCATAAACAGGCACTTGGGTAATTAAGTCTGTGAATGGAATCGTTACCTCAAGGTTCTTGACCATAGACAAGAACTTACCAAACTGCTGATCGACCTTGGACTGTTGCATCCTGTGAGGAAAAGGTAGCCTTGGTGTAAAAGGCGTTTCAGAAACCTTCTCCTTTTTCTTCCCTGACTGTTCAGCTTCTGCAGACAAATCGACTTCAGACGTCGAATTCTTTCTTTTTCCTTCCTCTACCACCCTCTTCTTCCCTGCAGTCGGGGTAACCTCATCAACGGGCACTGGAGGGGCATCATATGCAATGCCACTACGAAGAGTGATGACATTCACATGTTCTCTCTGAACTGGTTGCCCTGGCAATTGTCCCTGCTGCCTCTGTGCATTAGATTCTGCCAACTGAGCAACTTGAGCCTCGAGAAGTTGGATGTGCTTCTCTTGAGCCCTCCTTGTTTCCTCATTTGCCTTTTGCATAGACAATATCAGTTTCATCAGTTCAGAATTGCTAGGCTCTTGTGGGTTGTTTTGTGGAGGTGGGGTGTGGAAATTTTGTGGAGTTTGGAAGTTATTGGGATGATGGAAGTTTTGTGGTGGTGGTCTTTGGAAATTTTGTGGGGTTTGATGGTATGAAGGTTTAGGGTAGTTTTGTGGAGGTGGAGGTTGATGGTTTTGTGAGTTGTGGTAGTTATGTGAAGGGGGGAGGGTTTGTGGTCTTTGTTGGAAGGCATTGGCCTGCTCCATCTGAAATTGACTGAACTGACAGTCATGCCCAAAGTGACCCTGAACACCACATACCTCGCAGTAAGATGAGGTAATGGGTGCTACTGCAGACATAGCATTGATGCTCATGGGTGGAGGTGTCGGACTAGAAGACTTCATTAGCTGCTGAGTTAGTTGTGCCATCTGAGATGTAAGCAATGAAATAGCGTCAACTTCAAGTACCTTCTTAGTCAAACTCCTAGATAATGTATGGTCATTGGCTGCAAGATTTGATATGAATTCATAACCCTCATCAACTGCCTTGTCTAAAAACACTCCTCCTGCAGACGAATCAACAATACACTTCGTCTGAGGCTGCAGACCATTGTAGAATGTCTGCGTCAAGAACCATTTGTCCATATTATGGTGTGGACACTCTCTCTGTAAATCCCTAAACCTAGCCCACGCTTCCCTTAATGTTTCATCAGGCTCTTGGAAAAACGTGGCTAGTTTATTTCTGATTTCTGCTGTTTTAGTAGGTGGGTAATACTCTCTCAGAAATGCAGCAGAAATCTCACTCCACTCGGTTTCTTTCACATCATTCAACCATTTTTGGGCTCTATCTCTCAGTGAAAACTCGAACAACATGACTTTGAGTTGATCTGGAGTGACGCCGGCATGTTTAACGGTTCGACAAAGTTGTTGAAACCGTTGCAGATGATTTGCCGGATCTTCAGTAGGATGCCCACCAAACTGATTTTGCTGGACCATGCTGATGAGTCCAGGTTTAATCTCAAAGTTGTTAGCGGCGATGGTGGGCATTGGTGGTCCAGTAGAAAGACCATCCGGGTTGGGCACCCCATATGACTTCAGTGATTTTGACATAACTGAATTCAAGGTGTCTGTTCCAGAGGTGTTCAGCTGAACAGACTGCTTTTCTTTCTGCTTTATCTTTCGGATTCGCCTGATTGTCCTAGTAAGATCGGGGTCCGCTGGAATTGGGGAACCGTTTCTTTGGGACCTGGGCATACAAAAGAAACAAAAAGCAGCAGTAAAGGGTACCCCGATTGAAACAACGAAGTTCCAATGAGGTACAGAGAAGTAGACCAAATAATTAAATAAAAACTTAGAGAACTTGCCGTCTCCCCGGCAACGGCGCCAAAATTTGATAGGTTTTAGTCGTGTCACCTAATCAAAAATAAACCTACGGACCTCTAACTAGGTAGTCAGTGGAAGCAGGGTCGAATCCACAGGGAGACAGAGTTTCTAAATCAAAATTTAACCAATTCAGCTACTCCAGATGAAATCAGGAAGGAAATAATTAAACTAAAGAATAGACTACGGAAGACTGAATAAATCGAGGATTAAACTATAGAATAAAAGTCTAGGGTATTAGGTCGGTCCACCATGCTTATACCAATCAAATAGGGTCAACTACTATCAAAACCTAAGTCAAGAGTCGGGGGATTAGAGCCTATGTTGAGCTATGGTTAAGACTCAACGCTCATAGTTCAACATACGCCGCATGTTCACTAACGTAATCAGAACTACTGACGTGTCCTAGGCCTCTAGTCGTAAGACGGATCTGTGCAAACAACTATTAACCACAAGCAATCAATGAAATTATACACTGACATTAATTACTCAATAAGAACAAACCACATCACAATCACCCTAATCAAGCCCTAGAAATTGATAGAAATCTAAATCACAATCATGGTATAAACATGGCTTTCCTATCTAACACCCTAGAAAGAGAACTACTCACTCATAATTGAATTGACAACAATAAGACTAATATGAAACCCTAAGAATTGCATCATGAACAATTGAATAATTAAACTAAGCAATCAAAGTAATTAAAGAGATAAAGAGTAGAGAAGAGTACCAATTAACGGAAAGCAGGAACTTTTATTGAAATCGAAATAGGTTTGATCACCTCTACATTAATCTAAAGTGTTTGAATTAAACTAAGAGCAATGTAGAATAAAACTAGTCTAAAACCTAATGAAAGATGAATAAAAGATCCTTGAAAGATAATGAGGAAAAGGTATTTATAATACCCCTCAAGTTCACTAAAAACGGAAACAAAAAGTGAAAAAGCGCGATAAAAGCACCAGACCCGATCGGGCCCGAGCACAGTACCCGATCGGGTCCACATACAAATTCGCCCAACTTTACTTCTGGGCTCTGGCAGCAGCAGTGCAGCAATAAAGCGAGAAAACGGCCCACCCGATCGGGTCGGGCGGTAGTCACCCGATCGGGCCAGGCGACGAAATGTGTCAGCAAGTTCCTCTCGAAAGCAGCAGCAGAATGAGACCAAGCAGCACTCCACCCGATCGGGTCGGGCGGTGGTCACCCGATCGGGTCTGGGGACATGCTTCCTCGCCCGATGCGATCGGGCAATCCTCGCCCGATCGGGTCCGCAACTTTTATACCCGATCATAAATACTTCGCCCGATCGGGCTATTTCTGCCCGATCAATACGCGGAAAACTCCTTTTGACTCCTTTGCTCTCTAATCTTCACGTTTAGGGGTCTTGGGACCTCCTAAACTATCCATAAAGCTCGTGAGCCACCCTACGTGCCTCATAACATCTCATAAAGCCGTGGTTGCTTCCAAATGGCTCGGGAATAAGGAGAAAACTCCATAAAACCTGCAATTCAATACTAAAACACGAAACCACAACTGCATACGAAAGTTAGCACAAAATAGCTCCCAAGAGCTCCAATGACGCACAAATTAGCTTGTAAATAAGGGAGAAAACTCTATATAAATACGTGATATCAATTATAAAAGGAAGCAACAAAGAGCTGGAATCTTAATGAAGATTGACTTAAAGAAGGCTTATGACTCAGTAGATTGGGGGTTTATGGAAGATCTGTTGGTAGCTTTGAACTTTCCTCTTCATGTTGTGAGAATTATTATGACCTGTGTCACTACCCCATCTATTACACTGGTTATTAATGGAGGTACATAGGGTTATTTCCAGCTCAGAAGGGTCTGAGGCAAGGAGACCCTATGTTCCCTCTTCTCTTTGTTTTATGTATGGACTACTTGACCAGGGTGCTTAGCTATATTGGTGATTTGGAAGATTTCAAGTACCATCCAAGATGTGCAAGTCTACAACTCAATCACCTTTGTTTTGCAGATGATCTCATGCTTTTTTGTAAAGGTGATATCAAATCTGCTTATTTGTTATTACAGGGGTTAAAACTGTTTTAAGAAACCTCAGGTTTAGTAGCTAATAATCATAAGTCTGCCTTATATACAACTGGTATGGTGGACTCTGATGTTTCTAGATTGAGGGATATCTCAGGGTTTTGTATTGGAGATCTTCCTTTCAAGTACTTAGGAGTTCCTCTCAGTGATAAGAAGATATCAGCTGCTGACAGTGATGTACTTATAGAAAAAATGACAGCTAGGATTCATACTTGGAGTTGTAGACACTTATCCTATGCTGGTAGATTGCAACTGGTTAATTCTGTTTTGTTGAGCATTTGTTGCTATTGGTCTCAAATCTTCCTCCTCCCTGCTGCTGTTGTCAAGAAAGTAAATGAGATATGCAGGAACTACCTTTGGCATGATATGAGCAATTCCTATAAGGGAGGGTATGTTAACTGGGATGATGTGTGTAAAGCTAAGAAGTATGGAGGCCTGGGGATCAGAAATTTGAGCTTGTGGAACCAAATTGCCATAGGTAAACTTATTTGGCATATTGGCTGTAAGAAGGATAATCTGTGGGTGAGGTGGATGCATGGAGTCTATATTAAGGCTGATTCATGGCGGGAGTTTCAACCTCCTACCAATGCTAGCTGGACTGTAAAATACCTATGCAAGGTGAAGAGTAAACTGGCAGGTTTGAACATGTCTCAGTGGTCTCTTGATGCTGTGTTCTCTATTCAAAAACAGTATAAGATACTGTCTACACAAGGGCTAACTGAGGTGAGGTGGTGTGGTGCAGTTTGGGATAGGTTTGTTATTCCAAAACACAGATTCATTGCTTGGCTTGCAGTTAAGGAAAGGCTACAGACTAAGTCTAAGCTTTCCAGGTTTGGTATTTGCCTTGATGATCTATGTCTACTGTGTGGTGAGGTGACAGAGGATCATACTCATCTGTTCTTTAGCTGCTGTTACAGTACACAGATGCTGGTCCGTGTTTTGAGGTGGATTGGTTTGCATTGGAGAGCTAGAACTTTGGCTCAATGGTTTACCTGGATTAGAAGAAGTTACAAAGCTTCTAAAGCAAAGAAGCAGGTTGTGAAGACTGTCTTTGCTGCTGTGATATATATGATATGGAGAGTGAGGAATATAGTTTTTTGGGAAGATAAGGTTTTACATAGTGAGCATGTAATTACAGAAATTAAGGGTCTAGTGAAAGCTAGAATAGCTTTTTTTGGTTCTAGAAGGTTTAGTCCTTCTGATAGGGAGTGGTTAGATACTTTGTAAAAATTGAGGGCTTAGCTGGTTCTGTTCTTTTGGAAGGGTATGCCCTTTCTTAATAAATAGGTGTAAATTCATATTTGTGCAAATATACTCTCTTAGTTACCAAAAAAAAAGCATGAAAAATCATTGTAGCACAAACTTGTAGGGTAAAAAGATATATACTTTGTCATAAACAAAGTGGGAGTCTGCAAAAGATTAGTGGTATTATTATCAAAAGAATTATATATAAAGTTGCTGACCAAATGCTCTTGTCTTTGATTCCAAATTGGCCAATTTAAAGAGTGTCCAACAAAAGCAATAGAATTTGGGGGGGGGGGGCGTCATGAATTAGAGGTCTAGTGTGAATCTGGAGATTGAAATCTAGATTACAGCTTATAATTGATCTGTGTACAATAAAGCATGCGTTGGAATGGCAAATGCAGAAGTAACCAAGCCAGCAGCAGTTCATTAGTGAAATATGGAAGATTAGCTTCTCATTCCAAACAAGGTTTAAATCTTTAAACTTAACTTGAGCTAACAACCTGATGTGTAGGTTATCCCCTGGCAGCAGCTCCAAATCCAAGTTAACCAACAGATACAGACCACAGATCATAGTAACTGCACAATATCTGAAGAAAGCTCCAGAGAAAACTGAAGAGAGCAACTAAACAGAGGTAGCAACTGAAGAGAGCAACCAAACAGAGGTAGCAACACAACCAATTCAGACTACCAGCACAACCAAAGTGACAGAAGGTTTGTCCCAAGCCTTTTCAGAAGCAATAAGATTATGTAAAAGCCAAAAAAGTAACAGCAAACAGCAGGCACGAGGAATAAAACACTAGCTGCCCACACAAAATATGGCATAAAAAAGACCTGTGAATAATCAAGTAAGCATAAACAAATATAATCAGAAGCTCTAATCAGAATAATATAACCAGTAGTATATTGCAATCTTGCATTAAAGTGTTTTTTTTATGGATAAGCAGAATACAGGTAACATTAACACTACTTGCCCACACAAGCTCTAATCACTAAATAATGAATATCAATCCATAATGTATATTTATGAATTGCTTACATTTGTCCTATTGAACATGTCTATTTCTTGCCCTCCAAGCATTAAACATATCTTGTGCTAGTGTATTCCTATAATTGGTCCAATGATCCGAAGTTGCAACACTCGTAATGTACTCAGCTTCATCATCGGAATCAACATCAGAATCATCATCGGAATCATCATCGAGAATCATCTCTCCTTCCTCAATATCATCCGTAGGCATAACTCTTCTAATTAAGTTATGTAATAAGCAACAAGCCAATACTATTCGACCCTGAGTCCGGATGGGGAAAAATGAGGGACTTCTAAGTATACTCCATCTTCCTTTAAGCAGACCAAAGCACCTCTCAATCACATTTCGCGCCCTAGCATGTTTCATGTTGTAGTACTCTTCGGCGCTTTCGGGTTGTTGGTCATTCCACTCCTTTAGATGATATCTTTGCCCTCTATATGGAGCAAGAAATCCCTCACAATTGGTATAACCCGCATCCACCGAGTAATAGTTACCTTTACATCTGGCAAATAAAGAATTACAAGGTAATTTTTGCAATTATGGCTCTAGTATATCATTTTATATTCATTTATAAGATTGGTTAGACTAACCTCGAGGTACCCTTAAACCGTTTGGTCTAGAGAGTGCACTACTAAGGACACGTACATCATGGGCCGAGCCTTCCCACCCCGGAAGAACATAAATAAACTCTATATTGGGTGCACAAACACCTAACACATTCATAGCAACTGTGCCTTTCCTTGTTCTATACTTTCCCTTTTCTTGCGAAGAAACTCTTTCATTAATGTAAGTGTCATCTAAAGCTCCTAAACAATTCTACAAGATAAAATACAAAGGATATGACTCATTTGCACACATATATAAGGGAATTCTATTAATAAGTACACAAATTAGGAATTAATACCTTGAAAGGTTTCCACCTTTCATTTCACAATCATCCGATATCGCTATGGGCTTGTGAAGTAAATGCTCATGCAACTTGAGCAAGCTCTTTAGACACAAGTAAAATCGTCGGCTCACGGTTTCTCCACTTCTTAGGAAGTGGCTCCCAATAGATCTATTTTTATCGTAGTGAGCCAATGTGTATAAGAACATAGCTACTATCTCTTGAAGAGACATATTTTTAGTCCCACTTAACCCTCCAATATCTCTAAGCATTTCGCAAATGATACTAAACGTACGCCTATTGACACAAAGTAGATTTTTGCATACCACATCACTCTCCCTTACCAAACGCCTCAAAAATAACAAGCGTAACAATTTCCTATTGTTTTTTCTTTCTCTTATTTGAGCACCCCTAATTGTAGCAACACTCATCAAATGCCAAACATGAAACATCATAAAAACTACAATAATCATGATAACTACTAATTGAAGTTGTTTGGCCCTTCTTTTCTTCATTAGACGAACCATTTCGAAATCCTAGAAGTAATTCCAAAATATATTAGGTATTAGAATTTTAGGCGAAACTTAACTTAGTGAAAGCCTACTAATCAAATTGAACACATGAAAAAATCATACACAAACAAACCCAAAAAAAACTTTTAATTGCCAAATAAATCAACATTACTTCAATAAAATGAACTTGAGCTTCAATTTTGTCATCAAACCATGAAAGAATGTGCCAAATCAACAAACTAATTAACAGGTTCAGGAAGACTGAAACTAATAATCAATTATTAGCTTCAAATCCTAACACTCATCAGTCATTGAAGTAGTTTATGAACTGTAAATCATATCCCAAAGGTTCCAACAATCAACTTCTTAAAAAATTATAGACATTTCATAACATACCCCTTATGCATATTCCTATTGCTTTTGACCATCTTTGGTATGTTGACTATGTTCCCTGTCATAAATCTAATCATTTGCCAATTATAGAAGGCTATAATCATTTTGTAAAGGACTCATTTTAACAATACAACCATGATTAATGGATAAATTCCATGAATGTCCAGGTTCATACAGCTCTAACAAACAACGACCCTATTAGGGCACCAAAGTATCTTCTTCATGTAAATGATGGAATCTACAAGAAATTGACTCGAAATAATGACTTCTCCAACTATATTATATAACTAGTCTTGATGTTGAAACAACATAATTCGAACAAATAAGCTTATGAACTCGCAAATTGCAACTCATACAGCAAATGAACATAAACATATCAGACAACAAAATATCTTAAAATGAACTAACAATTTAGGGAATTAGGGCAAAAATTCAAAAATCTATTAGCAAATTCAACAAGCTCAATCAACAAATTCAACGACTTACAAGAAGTACGACGATGTCGAGCACAAATTTCACCAATTAGGAACAAATTCGAAAATTTAAAACAAAATTTTGAAGACAATGAAAGCAAAGAAAACTCACAGAGATGAGAGAATCGCCTAAAGAAGAGATCTTGTGCGTGTTTTTTGATTGAGGAGTGGAAAGGGAAACTGTTACCTCTAGGTTTAGAGCAGTAACAAAGGAGAGGATTGGGTTTCCATCAGGTAATGGTATTTGTTATCCAAAGTCTATAACCAAACATCTAGTAAGGGTTATGGTTATTTGAATCCGTTTCCAGCCCAAAAAAAGCCCAAACCAAACAAGCGCTACGTATGTACCAACTCCTTCTTCATCCCATACTTGAACTTCACTACACACATATTGCTATTTGCTGGTGCATATCAGAAATTCAGACATGAGCTTTACCAGCCTACCAGGTTCCTAACACTAACAATATGCATTATGCATTGTCCAATTTCTTTTTTTTTAAAGGAACTAGATTATCCCCTTAGGAAGGAGAAACCTAATTCATCCTTGCGAGTGATAAGAGGGAGCTCTAGAGGAAGAAGAGAAGTAGGAGACCACATTTCTTCCGGGAGATTGTTAAGGTCCCACTCTCCGTCACAAATAATGTTGTTAATTTCCCATGGAATTTGCCAGAGCTTTTTAATAGAGTTGACGACCGTTAGATTATCGCCCTCGATAAGCAGATTGTCAAGGCTTAAGGAAGAGACATGTCTGATGCCTTCCCTTAATACAATCACCTCGAGAAAAAGAATGAGAGAGTTGAGGGGGAGATTTTTTTGCACCGACTAGGATAAGGGATCCTTTATCATCCGTCATAATAAATTAATAATGTCACAGGCTGACTTGGCATTACTAAGCTTTGAGCATCAAAATTGATTTTGAAAGAGCCACAGGCGGGAGGGAGGATTTGTAATATATATAATTCTATATTTTATAGAAATATTCAATTGATTGGTCTGAGGTTATCGACAAAAAAGATTTGTACAAAGATAAAATAAATGCTTATTATCGAATTAAAATCACAAATAGAACCAACATGTCATTTCTTATTATCTTTTCTTCTCCATTTATTCTATCTATTCTTCCATTTTTAGCACAAAATTTTTTATGTTCTAATTATAACTTTCGTAATTTTCTTGAACCATACTTATCAAAACGAAAATTCCTTCAAGAAAAACTAGAACTTTTTTTTAGTTGCTTAACAATATTTTCATAATATCGTTAAATCCTCCTACAAAAATCGGCAATACTCTAAATTTTATGATACTTTTATAATCGTGTCTTGATTACGTCCAATTTAAGTGTTCGACAAAAGTTGTATTTTGATACAATAATTCAACTGTAGCGGGTATAGTTTAGTGGTAAAAGTGTGATTCGTTCTATTAACCCTCTAATAGTTAAGGGGTCTACTGGTTTGATTACTATTCCGATCAAAAACTTTATTTCTTAAAAGGAATTAATTCTTTCCCTCTCAATGAAAAATTTGAGGAAAATTATACATTCTCGTGATTTGTATCCAACTATCCTTTGAGGGTATGGGTTTCGGACTACTTGAGAATGCTGAGGGGGTGGATCTTGCCAGTCCGAGTTCTCGGGAGTAACCATTGATTGCAAAAGTTATTAATTAAAGTTTTGTCTGAACGATATTGACTAGTTCATTGTTAAAATAGACTTTATTTCATTGGAGCCAGATAAACTACTAGGACATATGAAAATGAGTTGAGTATCTTTATGTCAAAGGAGGATCTGATAGCATTTAAAATATCGCTGCCCGAATTGAGGGGAGGAAGAGAATGAGAACGGGCTAGTGGGAATCCTTGCCAAGCGTATTAATCTTGTTTATCGTGAAGGGGCATCTAACGAAATGGTGGTTTAAGTCTTTCATGTGATGGTTACAAAATTCACAGGGGAGATGAACTTCCACGTGATTATGGAAGAGACAATCTTTAGCTGAAAGACCATTGTTACAAACTTTATAGAGGAAGTTCTTACTTTTAGGGGGAATATTCAACTTCTAGACCCAACGGAAGGAGCTTTTTGCAAAATTTTCCGGAGTAATTCCTTGTATAAGAAAGGTTGCAGATTTGGTTGTGAAAGAGCCGTTAGGGTTCAACCGCCAGAAAAGGCAGTCTTCAAGGTTGTTATAGGGAATGAGAATCTTTAGGATGTACTTCACTATGGAAGGAGGAAGGGAAGATTCAAGCTTACGTGGGTCCCAAGCTTTGCGATCAACCTAGAAGAATTCACACACTAGAGAATTGCGATTTGGGATGGAGCGGGCTATATCTTAAAGAGGGAAGGGGAATACCCAATATGATGGTAAGAATCGTAAATCATTAAACAAATTTATCAACACATCGTTATTATATAAGGGATAAGAGGACTAATATAAAAAATAATAAAATGACAAAACAAAACAAAAAAGAATATTTTAACCGTTTCACTAATTATAATCACTTTAATAATAAAGTTAGCGCGATCACATGTATATGATACTAGTATATCAATAAACAAAATCTTGTACTACTTCATTTATTTTATATACTACTTTTTTTTTTTTTGAAATGTAAGAAAAAGAGGGGATGCAGTAGGAGACCCTCCATTCGAGGGGTGAACCTAAAGCATCATTACAAAGTGATGCATATGCATCTAGTTGCTCTAACCTAATGAATCTAAAGTTCTTTATAAGTTTATTTAATTATTAGTTATGGTTAGTTTGAGATTTAAGAATATAACAAGGGGCTTGATTAGTATTAATCATCCTAAAGATGTTGTTTATACATAGTAACAGTTTATTCTAGTTGTTTTAAGTAGAAACTATTTTGTACGTTTTCTCTATGGCGCGGATTTTTTTTATATGATTCCGAGCAAATTACTTTGAGTATTTGATTTATTCCAATTGCATTAGCTCACTAACATATTAGATTCATCCTAAAAAATTTTGTGGTATTTCAGAGAAAAATGAAGTCGCGGAAGCAACAAATGTCAGGCGTGGATTTTTGGCCTCCAAACTGCACGGTTTTAAAGAAGCTTAGATGAGAAGGTTTCGGAAATGATAGGCAAGCAACATTAAGCTCCTAGCTTCATTATTGAGCTGCTTGAGGTGCATGCTTAATTTTAGGAAAGCCTCTCATTAGTCCACATTGTTACACGTTGTTCAACATGTTCCACAACCTCATTTTCTTTCTACTTTAAGCAGCAACCATTTCTCATCCTAATAGGGCGTGAGACCTATAGTTGGAAATCTATTGAAGTGTAGATAACCATGCAATTGGTGATGCGGATTCAATCATGCATAGCCCTTCTCTAATCTATCTTTATTGGTTTTAAGAGTCTTTGTTAATTTTAGTTAATATTTAAATTCATCATTTTAATTTCTGTCAATAATAGGACCGAAAATAATTGTATTTTTCGGTTATACAAAGTCCTAGTTGAGTTTTTATCCCTTTTAGATAAGATTTGATTAGCTAAGGGATAAGGAAAGAGATAGGCATGTAAATAAGATAGGAAGGGCCGAAATCCCTATCCTAATCTTATTAGATTATCTTCCTTATCTTTATCTTTATCTTTTCCTTGATTCTAGGAATTAGTTTTTAAATGCTTTCTAGATAGAATTTGGTTTTCCTGATTATACTAGAAGTAGTCTAGTATAAATAAGCGTTCATATTTTTAATGATAAGTACACACATTGAATTTGAAATTTCGGACTATTGTCTTAGTGAATTTGGACGTACATATTTCCAAGTTTTATTGTTTTTAGAGAGTGAATATAATTACCAGACCCTTAGTAATTAGGCGAGTGAAACCTAATTCTTAGCGAGGTTAATACAATTAGTGAGTGAAGCTAACTTGTTTAATCTCAAGACTATCCCCCTAAATCGAGTTTAAGGTGAGTGAAGCCCTAAATTTATTTTAGAACCCTTAAAGAATTATAACTGAGTAAAGGTTGTGAAGACTTGAGCTTGGATCCGTCCCGGATTCACATCAAATGGTATCAGAGCCAGGTTGTGTTTCGTGACCCATTGAAGCTATTTTCGAAGCACAAACAATCTGCCCAGTTTCGAACAGTTTTTAAGGTAACTTTGAGCAACTCGGTCTCCTTGTATACAACGTCTTTTGAGAGTTTCTTGGCTTTAAATTGTGTTTTATCTTGTCTAGTTTTAGACTGGAAAGTTTCGTGATTTTAGGAATTCATTTACTATTTTTCCCGGAATTAAATTTCAACGTTGTCTGTTTTCGATCAATCTGGCGCGACTGAGTTGTTTGTTTTACTGCGACTTTGTTACTTAGAAATTTTGAGTGATTCTAATTGGGGTGGTTTGATAACATCTGATATTTTCAGCCAGTAAAATTTGGTTACATTTGGTTGAGAAACGTGTTTGCAGTTGTTAGAAACTTTCGATCTTATTTTCACCACAATGTCAGAATTGGAAAGAAAACTATGTGAGAATATGACACATCTATTTGAGGAAGTGAAAGAGTTAAATGTGAGAATGAGAGTTGTGGAGATTAAAAACACTGGAGATTCAGATTTTAGGGGTGGTTACAAGAGAGAAGTTGACATAAAACTTGGAGATCTTTTCCGAGTTTGATGGCACTTTAGATCAGGAGATATACTTGGAGTGGGAATGAAAACTTGACAGAATTTTTGAACATAAGGGCATTGATGACCATCAAAGACTCACTTATGCTGCCCTTAAGTTGTCTAGACTTGCTTCTCTTTGGTATGACAATATGCAGGCACAAAGAGAAAGAGATGACAAAGAAAAGATCGATTCATGGAACTTACTCAAACAAAAGATGAGAAAGCGGTTTGTTCCAAGAACTTACAAGCAAGATTTGTTCCACAAACTTACCTTGCAGCAAGGTAGTATGAACGTTGAATGCTACATCAAAGAATTTGAAAGACTATATTTGGCATGTGATTGCAAGGATGTAGAGGAACAAAAGATGTCGAAGTTTCTTGTTGGTCTAGAGATATATGTGCATAACAAGGTAGAACTTCAACCCTAATTTTGTTTTGATGAGGTATGTGACTTGGCCGTTAAGGTTGAAAGGCAAATCAAGGCTAACAAGGTAAAATCTACTAAACCTTATTCATCTCCTAAATTTGAAATTTCTAAACTAACTGAAAAGTTTGAAGTTTTGAATAAAGGAAAAGAGGTTTTAGATACTTTAAAGACAAATTTGACGCCTAAAAACCAACTTGTGAACAAAGATGAAATCAAATGTTTTAAGTGTCAAGGAAGAGTTCACTACAAATCCGAGTTCCCTAATAGAAGAGTAATGACTTCGAGAGTTCTCCTTGCCTTGGAAGAGGAGGATGCTAGGTATGCTTTGGCCATGAGGGAACAGAACGAGACTAGAGAAGAAGATGATGATGACATGGATGAGTTAGAAAATCAAGTGTTGATTGATCCCGCTCCTGATCATGAGACATTAGTGGTACGAAAACTTTTACATGTCCAAACCAATCCTCTTGATGATTTGGCACAAAGAGAGAACTTGTTTCATACTAAGTGCTTAGTGAATGGTCGTAGTTGTTCGGTCATTGTGGATAATGGTTCATGTACTAATGCTTGTTCTCAAAAGATGGTGGATGCTTTACAACTTACTATTCGCAAACATGCTAGACCTTAAGTTGAATTGGCTCACTAATGATGGGGGCGTGACTGTTGTAAAACAAGCTTTAGTTTCTTTTTCCATTGGCGATTGTCATGATGAAGTATGGTGTGATGTAGTTCCTATGGATGCATATGAATTATTACTTGGACGTCCATGGCCATTTGATCGTGATGTTATTTATCTTGCCAAGAAAAATATGGTGTCCGTTTTGTATAAAGGGGTACGAATGGGGCTACAACCTTTGCCTCCAAAAGGTCATGTTCCAAAAGAAGAAAGCAAGGTGGTTCCACTTGTTACTTATGATGAGGTGAAGATGAATCGAAAACAAAGGAAGGAAAAGCAAGAAGAACGTCTACTACAAGTATGGCAAAAACCTCCATTTGACATTGGAGATCATGTTTGGCTTTCTTTAAGTGCACAAAAGCTTCACCATAATGCAAAAGGGAAACACGAGCCTATTGAAGAAGGTCCATTCAAGATTGTGCATAGGGAGAATTATGACACCTTCCAAATACTTCTTGGAAAAGGTGTATGTTCTTCTTTCAATGCTAATGACTTGGATCCTTGTCATGATTTTTGAACTTGAGACAAGTTTCTTTTAAGAGGGAGGCAATGATGCGGATTCAATCATGCATAGTCCTTCTCTAATCTATCTTTATTGCTTTTTAAGAGTCTTTGTTAGTTTTAGTTAGTATTTAAATTCAGCATTTTAGGACCGAAAATAAAGAGGATAAAGTGTGTAAGTTGAGGAAGTCCTTATATGATCTCAAACAAGCACCAAAACAGTGGTATGAAAAATTTGACAGTACTGTTGTGTTAAATGGCTTCATTGTCAACAACTCTAACTCTTGCGTTTATTCAAAACTAATAGGATTAGATTGTGTAATCATTTGTATTTATGTGGATGACATGTTGATCTTCGGTAACAATTTAAAGGTGGTCAATGATACTAAACTTTTCTTGGCATCGAAATTTGAGATGAAGGATTTGGGAGAAGCTGATGTGATCTTAGGAGTAAGGCTCAATAAAGCCTCCGGTCGCATTTCCCTTAGTCAGTCTTATTATGTGGAAAAGGTGCTTAACAAGTTTAACTCCTTTGATGTTGCCCCATGATTACACCTTATGACCCTAGTATTCATTTGACTAAGAATTTAGGAGAAAGTGTTTCTCAAAGTGAATATGCGAAAGTCATAGGTAGTTTGATGTACCTCATGAACTATACTCGACCTGACATAGCTTATACAGTGAGTAGACTGAGTCGGTATAATAATAACCCTAGTAATGAACATTGGAATGCTCTTCATCGTCTTCTTAGATACCTGAAAGGAACAGTTGATCTATGTTTGCACTATTCTAAATTTCCTGCTGTACTTGAAGGATTTTGTGATGCAAACTGGGTTTCAGGTAATGATGAGATTAGTTCAACTAGTGGTTACGTGTTTACTCTTGGTGGTGGTGCTATTTCGTGGATGTCTTCGAAACAAACTTGTATAGCACGCTCCACTATGGAGTCTGAGTTTATTGCTGATAGGATTTTAGTCGTATCACCTAATCAAAAATAAACCTATAGACCTCTAACTAGGTAGTCAGTGGAAGCAGGGTCGATTCCACAGGGAGACAGAGTTTCTAAATCAATATTCAACCAATTCAGCTACTCCAGATGAAATCAGGGAAGAATTAATTAAACTAATAAATAAACTACAGAAGACGGGATAAATCGAGGAATTGACTATGGACTAAAAACCTAGGGTATTAGGTCGGTCCACCATGCTTATACCAATCAAATAGGGTCAACTACTACCAAAACCTAAGTCAAGAGTCGGGGGATTAGAGCCTATGTTGAGCTATGGTTAAGATCAACGCTCATAGTTCAACATACGCCGCATGGTCACTAACGTAATCAGAACTACTGATGTGTCCTAGGCCTCTAGTCGTTGATATCACGTATTTATATAGTCTTTTCTCCCTTATTTACAAGCTAATTTGTGCGTCATTGGAGCTCTTGGGAGCTATTTTGTGCTAACTATAATATATAATTGTGGTTTTGTGTTTTAGTGTTGAATTACAGGTTCTAGGGACTTTTCTCCTTATTCCCGAGCCATTTAGAAGCAACCACGGCTTTACGAGATGTTACGGGGCACGTAGGAAGGCTCACGAGTTTTATGGGTAGTTTAGGAGGTCGCAAGACCCCTAAACGTGAAGTTTAGAGAGCCAAAGAGTCAAAACGGAGGTTTCCGTACTCTGATCGGGCAAAAATGGCCCGATCGGGCGAAGGAATTTTGATCGGGTATAGAAGTTGCGGACCCGATCGGGCGAACGTTGCCCGACACGATCGGGCGAGGAACCATGTCCCCAGACCCAATCGGGCACCCCTTGAGCTGCTGTGCTGTGCGTATTATTAGAGGAGTGTTGGGCCTCGTTTGCTGGCAACCCGATCACAGACCCGATCGGGTGCTGGATCGGGTTGGTCTAGATTTCCACTCCACTATTGCTGCTGAAGCTGCGCTGACCCAGGAGCGGATTGACGTGGTTTTGTATTTGACCCGATCGGGTGGAGGCCACGGGCCCGATCGCGTCTGGCGTCATTTTTTGCGGACTTCGTTAATTTGTTTCCGTTTTTAATTAGATTGGAGGGGTATTATAAATACCTTTTTCCTCATTATTTAGAGACATCTTTATTTCATCTTTGATTAGCTTTAGACTAGTTTTATTCTTCATTGTTCTTAGTTCAATTCAAACACTTTAGATTAATTTAGAGGTGATCAAACCTATTTCGATTTCAATAAAAGTTTCTGCTTTCCGTCAATTGGTACTCTTTCTTACCCTAATCTCTTTTATTATTCTCAATTGCTTAGTTTATTTATTTAATCGTTCATGATGCAATTGTTAGGGTTTCATATTAGTTTTGTTATTGTCAATTCGATTATGAGTGAGTAGTCTCTTTCTAAGGTGTTAGATAGGAAAGCCATGTTTATACCATGATTGTGATTTAGACTCTTATTGATTTCTAGGGCTTGATTAGGGTGATTGTGATGTGGTTTGTTCTTTATTGAGTAATTAACGTTATTGCGCAGTTTCGTTGGTTGCTTGTGGTTAATAGTTGTTTGCACAGATCCGTCTTACGACTAGAGGCCTAGGACACGTCAGTAGTTCTGATTACGTTAGTGAACATGCGGCGTATGTTGAACTATGAGCGTTGAGTCTTAACCATAGCTCAACATAGGCTCTAATCCCCCGACTCTTGACTTAGGTTTTGATAGTTGTTGACCTTGTTTGATTGGTATAAGCATGGTGGACCGACCTAATACCTTAGGTTTTTATTCCATAGTTAAATCCTTTGTTTAATTCGTCTTTTTTAGCTTAATCATTAGTTTAATTAATTCCTTCCTGATTTACTCTGGAGTAGCTGAATTGGTTGAATATTGATTTAGAAACTCTGTCTCCCTGTGGATTCGACCCTGCTTCCACTGACTACCTTAGTTAGAGGACCGTAGGTTTATTTTTGATTAGGTGATACGACTTTAGCCTATCAAATTTTGGCGCCGTTGCCGGGGAAACGGCTAGTTTTCTAAGTTCTTATTTGATTATTTGGTCTACTTCTCTGTACCTCATTGGAACTTCATTGTTTCAATCGAGGTACGTTTTACTGCTGCTTTTTGTTTCTTTTGTATGCCCAGGTCCCAAAGAAACGGTTCCCCAATTCCAGCGGACCCCGATCTTAGTAGGACAATCAAGCGGATCCGAAAGATAAAGCAGAAAGAAAAGCAGTCTGTTCAGCTGAACACCTCTGGAACAGACACCTTGGGTTCAGTCATGTCAAAGTCACTGAAATCATATGGGGTGCCCAACCCAGATGGTCTCTCCACTGGACCTACTATGCCCACCATTGCCGCAACAAATTTTGAGATTAAGCCTAGACTCATCAGCATGGTCCAGCAAAATCAGTTTGGTGGGCATCCTACTAAAGATCCGGCAAATCATCTGCAACGGTTTCAACTACTTTGTCGAACCGTTAAACATGCCGGCGTCACTCTAGATCAGCTAAAAGTCATGTTGTTCGAGTTTTTCTTTGAGAGATAGAGCCAGAAAGGGTTGAACGATGTGAAAGAAACAGAATGGAGTGAGATTTCTGCTGCGTTTCTGAGAGAGTACTATCCACCTACTAAAACAGCAGAAATCAGACACAAACTAGCCACGTTTTCCCAAGAGCCTGATGAAACATTACAGGAAGCGTGGGCTAGGTTTAGAGATCTACAGAGAGAGTGTCTACACCACAATATGGACAAATGGTTCTTGACGCAGACATTCTACAATGGTCTGCAGCCTCAGACGAAGTGTATTGTTGATTCGTCTGCAGGAGGAGTGTTTTTAGACAAGGCAGTTGATGAAGGTTATGAATTCATATCAAATCTTGCAGCCAATGACCATTCATCATCTAGGAGTTTGACTAAGAAGGTACTTGAAGTTGACGCTATTTCATTGCTTACATCTCAGATGGCGCAACTAACTCAGCAGCTAATGAAGTCTTCTAGTTCGACACCTTCGCCTTTGAGTATCAATGCTATGTCTGCCGTAGCACCCATTACCTCATCTTACTGTGAGGTATGTGGTGTTCAGGGTCACTTTGGGCATGACTGTCAGTTCAGTCAATTTCAGATGGAGCAGGCCAATGCCTTCCAACAAAGACCACAAACCTTCCCCCCTTCACATAACTACCAAAACTCACAAAACTATCAACCTACACTTCCACAATACTACCCTAAACCCTCCTACCATCAAACCCCACAAAATTTCCAAAGACCACCACCACAAAACTTCCATCACCACAATAATTTCCAAACTCCACAAAATTTTCCCTCCCTACCTCCACAAAACAATAACCCACAAGAGCCTAGCAATTCTGAACTGATGAAACTGATATTGTCTATGCAAAAGGCAAATGAGGAAGCACGGAGGAACTAAGAGAAGCATATCAAACTTCTCGAGGCTCAAGTTACTCAGTTGGCAGAAACTAATGCACAGAGGCAGCAGGGACAATTGCCAGGGCAACCCGTTCAGAGAGAACATGTGAATGCCATCACTTTTCGTAGTGGCATTGCATATGATGCCCCTCCAGTGCCTATTGATGAGGTTACCCTGACTGCAGGGAAGAAGAGGGTGGTAGAGGAAGGAAAAAGGAAGAATTCGACATCTGAAGTCGATTTGTCTGCAGAAGCTGAACAGACAGGGAAGAAAAAGGAGAAGGTTTCTGAAACGCCTTTTACACCAAGGCTACCTTTTCCTCACAGGATGCAACAATCCAAGGTCGATCAGCAGTTTGGTAAGTTCTTGACTATGGTCAAGAACCTTGAGGTAACAATTCCTTTCACAGATTTAATTACCCAAGTGCCTGTTTATGCCAAATTTCTGAAAGACATGATCATTAAGAAAAGAGACTTTGGTGGGGTAGAACGTGTCGCTCTTACTGAAGAGTGTAGTGCTTTTATCCAAAATAAAACCCCACCAAAGCTAAAAGATCCTGGTAGTTTTTCTATACCCTGCCATCTTCGACCGATATTTATTGACAAGGCTTTATGTGATTTAGGTGCTTCTGTTTCTGTTATGCCATTATCTGTTTTTGAGAAACTGAATATGGGAGCACTTAAATGCACACAAATAACTTTACAGATGGCAGATCGTTCTATAAAATACCCTCTACGTGTTTTAGAGGACGTTCCTGTTAGGGTAGGAAAATTCTATATTCCTGTTGATTTTGTGGTGTTAGATATGGATGAGGATGCCCAGATTCCTATTATCTTGGGTAGGCCGTTTTTGTGTACTGCTGGTGCTGTCATTGATGTCAAGTCTGGGTCTTTAACTCTGAGTGTTGGTGATGATAAAGTGATTTTTAAACTAACCAATGCTGTTAAGGCACCTATGCTTGAACAATCTTGTTGCAGGGATGAGGTTCTGGATGAAGTAAGTGTGGAGAAGGTTCCAATTCCACCTAAGGTTGCCTCACCGTCTGGAGGCATTGTCAAGAACATTTGGAGGAGAAAGATGTTTGATGAGGGTGGCACTCACTGCCAAGCCCCTCCTATTTGAGAGATGGAGGATTATGGTCGTGCGGGACCTTTATAAACCAGCCCTGTGCGAGAGGCAACTCGTATTTTTCTTTCCCTTTTCCTTTTCTTTTTATTTTTCTTCTTTTTGTGAGCGAGAGTGAGGGCACTAACATTGTTTTTCCTCTTAGCATAGTCCTTATCACCTTTTGGCATTGAGGACACTGCCAAGTTCAGCTTGGGGGAGGAGTTCTGTTTGTATTCTCTATCTCTTTTACTGCTTTCTAGGATAGATTTACTGCTTTCGAAAAATTCTGAAAAAAAATCAAAAAAAAATATGGTTCCCATGACTGGTTTAGTTGCCTCCCTGTGCCCCTTGCTGTGCTCTATTTGAAAATGACTTGACTTCATTTTCTGGATAGCTGGGCATTTGTGATCTTGAGGCTATGATTTGATGTTTGATTGCTATGATTTCGAGCATTTTTTGATTATATTAGACCACTTTGTGCTGCATACCTGAATTGGTTAGACTGTGAGGCCTCTTTGTAAGCCTATTAGATTCATATAATTATCCAGTCTATTCTTGTGTGTTAGTTCCTCTTTAGTGGATTGATCTTGACTTTGACTTCGTACTTGTCTGATTTTCGATGACTTGTAGCATTTGCTGTGATAGAGACGTTCTTTGGTCTAATTCTTGAGCTTCAAAGTGAATTTTTGATATACTTTTATCCTCCTTAGCCCCGCTGAGCCTAATGACTTGTTTCGTGTTACTTAAACCCCTATTATGAGCCCAAAGCCTTCACTTGATATTATTCCAAGCCTAGCTTGGGGGAGCTTTTGTATGGGTTAAGTTTGAGATTGGTTTGTTGGTTTAGTTTGGTTTTTGAGGAATTTAAAAGTGTATTTAAAAGTGAGAAAGAGAAAAGAAAAAGCAAGTTTAGAGTTGCGTGAATGAAGTTCAGAAAAATGAAAGAAAAATGAAATGAAAATTCAAAAGAATTCTAGTTCTTTTATTCACGTACGTTCATAAAGGAATATTCGCTCCATTGCTAGATAATTGGGTTTGTTATGATCTTTTCATCGATTTATGAGAGTTGGGTTACTTTACATGGTTTTATGCTGATTGTTGGGAGTTGTGTAGCCATCTTAGGCCTTGTTTGAATGATTTAAGCTCCCCCTTTCTTGGTTTTTCCACCACATTACCCAAAAGTATCCCCTACCTCTCACCTAAGCCCCATTACAACCCTATAAAGTCCTCTTGAGTTTGTGTCTGCATTGTTCATTTGATTGATTTCGAGTCAGTTTGTCAAAGTTAAAGAGTATTTCTGCTAATTGAGTCGACTTGACTAGGACGAGCGTCATTGAACCTTCTTAAACACATGAGAGTGTGAGTGGGAAGGGTACTTATGGTCGGGTTGGTGAGTGTTCGGGCATACTCTTTGCCTGCCACAAAATAGAGAGGAGTGACACCCTTGTGAGAGCCTTTTAAGGACTTGTATGCTTTGTGGATGCTTGAGTTTGATGAATTGCTTGAATGATTTGAGGTTGGATGGATTTGATTAGCCAAAATTGAATTATGCCTGCTTGAACGATTCTTAGTCTTGAAAATGTTTTGAGCTTTGAATTGCTTTTTATCTATGGGGTGAGGCAATCTATTCCATGTTCATGTTCTGTTTGCTTGAGGACAAGCAAAGGTTTAGCTTGGGGGAGTTTGATATCACGTATTTATATAGTCTTTTCTCCCTTATTTACAAGCTAATTTGTGCGTCATTGGAGCTCTTGGGAGCTATTTTGTGCTAACTATAATATATAATTGTGGTTTTGTGTTTTAGTGTTGAATTGCAGGTTCTAGGGAGTTTTCTCCTTATTCCCGAGCCATTTAGAAGCAACCACGGCTTTACGAGATGTTACGGGGCACGTAGGAAGGCTCACGAGTTTTATGGGTAGTTTAGGAGGTCCCAAGACCCCTAAACGTGAAGTTTAGAGAGCCAAAGAGTCAAAAAGGAGGTTTCCGTACTCTGATCGGGCAAAAATGGCCCGATCGGGCGAAGGAATTTTGATCGGGGATAGAAGTTGCGGACCCGATCGGGCGAACGTTGCCCGACACGATCGCGCGAGGAACCATGTCCCCAGACCCGATCGGGCACCCGTTGCCCGACCCGATCGGGTCCACACCCACTTGAGCTGCTGTGCTGTGCGTATTATTAGAGGAGTGTTGGGCCTCGTTTGCTGGCAACCCGATCACAGACCCGATCGGGTGCTGGATCGGGTTGGCCCAGATTTCCACTCCACTATTGCTGCTGAAGCTGCGCTGACCCAGGAGCGGATTGACGTGGTTTTGTATTTGACCCGATCGGGTGGAGGCCACGGGCCCGATCGCGTCTGGCGTCATTTTTTGCGGACTTCGTTAATTGGTTTCCGTTTTTAATTGGATTGGAGGGGTATTATAAATACCTTTTTCCTCATTATTTAGAGACATCTTTATTTCATCTTTGATTAGATTTAGACTAGTTTTATTCTTCATTGTTCTTAGTTCAATTCAAACACTTTAGATTAATTTAGAGGTGATCAAACCTATTTCGATTTCAATAAAAGTTCCTGCTTTCCGTCAATTGGTATTCTTTCTTACCCTAATCTCTTTTATTATTCTCAATTGCTTAGTTTATTTATTTAATCGTTCATGATGCAATTGTTAGGGTTTCATATTAGTTTTGTTATTGTCAATTCGATTATGAGTGAGTAGTCTCTTTCTAAGGTGTTAGATAGGAAAGCCATGTTTATACCATGATTGTGATTTAGACTCTTATTGATTTCTAGGGCTTGATTAGGGTGATTGTGATGTGGTTTGTTCTTTATTGAGTAATTAACGTTATTGCGCAGTTTCGTTGGTTGCTTGTGGTTAATAGTTGTTTGCACAGATCCCTCTTACGACTAGAGGCCTAGGACACGTCAGTAGTTCTGATTACGTTAGTGAACATGCGGCGTATGTTGAACTATGAGCGTTGAGTCTTAACCATAGCTCAACATAGGCTCTAATCCCCCGACTCTTGACTTAGGTTTTGATAGTTGTTGACCTTGTTTGATTGGTATAAGCATGGTGGACCGACCTAATACCCTAGGTTTTTATTACATAGTTAAATCCTTTGTTTAATTTGTCTTTCTTAGCTTAATCATTAGTTTAATTAATTCCTTCCTGATTTACTCTGGAGTAGCTGAATTGGTTGAATATTGATTTAGAAACTCTGTCTCCCTGTGGATTCGACCCTGCTTCCACTGACTACCTTAGTTAGAGGACCGTAAGTTTATTTTTGATTAGGTGATACGACTTTAGCCTATCAGTCGTAAGACGGATTTGTGCAAACAACTATTAAGCACAAGCAACCAATGAAATTGCGCAATAATTTTAATTACTCAATAAAGAAGAAACCACATCACAATCACCCTAATCAAGCCCTAAAAATTGATAGAAATCTAAATCACAATCTTGGTATAAACATGGCTTTCCTATCTAACACCCTAGAAAGAGACTACTCAGACACGATCGAATTAACAACTATAAAACTAATATGAAACCCTAACAATTGCATCATGAACGATTAAATAAATAAATTAAGCAATCAAGAATAACAAAAGAGATTAGGGTAGGAAAGAGTACCAATTGACGGAAAGCAGGAACTTTTATTGAAATCGAAATAGGTTTGATCACCTCTAAATTAATCTAAAGTGTTTTCTAGACTAAGAACAATGAGAAATAAACTAGAGTCTAAAGCAGTAAAAAGATGAATAAAAGATGTCTCTAAATAATGAGGAAAAAGGTATGTATAATACCCCCTAAAGTTAACTAAAAACGGAAACAAAAAGCCGAAATCCGCGAATAGGTGCGCCAGACCCGATCGGGCCCGAGGACAGTACCCGATCGGGCCGAGTGCAAAACATCGCCCACTTGGCTCCTGGGCCTTCGTATAGCAGCAGCGCAGCATTAACCAAATTTTACGGCCCACCCGATCGGGCCGTGGGCATCCACCCGATCGGGCCGTGGGCATCCACCCGATCGGGCCAGGCGACAAACGAGCCCAGCAAGCTCGCCTCACAAGCAGCATCACAACAAGAGCTATGAGCAGCCCACCCGATCGGGTCGGGCGGTGAACACCCGATCAGGCCTGGGCACATGGTGTTTGCCCGATCCAGTCGGGCAATGTTTGCCCGATCGGGTCCGTAACTTCTATACCCGATCAATGTATTTTCGCCCGATCGGGCCATTTTTGCCCGATCAGAGTACGGAAACCTCCTTTTTGACTCTTTGGCTCTCTAAACTTTACGTTTAGGGGTCTTGGGACCTCCTAAACTACCTATAGAACTCGTGAGCCTTCCTACGTGCCCCGTAACATCTCGTAAAGCCGTGGTTGCTTCCAAATGGCTCGGGAATAAGGAGAAAACTCCATAAAACCTGCAATTCAACACTAAAACACGAAACCACAACTATATACGATAGTTAGCACAAAATATCTCCCAAGAGCTCCAATGACGCACAAATTAGCTTGTAAATAAGGGAGAAAACTCTATATAAATACGTGATATCAAACTCCCCCAAGCTAAACCTTTGCTTGTCCTCAAGCAAACAGATCATGAACATGGAATAAATTGCCTCACCCCATAGATAGAAACAAATCAAAGCTCAAAACATTTTCAAGACTAAGAATCGTTCAAGCAAGCATAATTCAAGTTTGGCTAATCAAATCCATCCAACCACCAATCATTCAAGCAATTTATCAAATTCAAGCATCCACAAAGCATACAAGTCCTGAAAAGGCTCTCACAAGGGTGTCACTCCTCTCTATTTTGTGGCAGGCAAAGAATATGCCCGAACACTCACCAACCCGACCATAAATACCCTTCCCACTCACACTCTCATGTGTTTAAGAAGGTTCGATGACCCTCATCCTAGTCAAGTCGACTCAATTAGCAGAAATACTCTTTAATTTTGACAAACTGACTCGAAATCAATCAAATGAACAATGCAGACACAAACTCAAGAGGACTTTATAGGGTTGTAATGGGGCTTAGGTGAGAGGTAGGGGATACTTTTGGGTAATGTGGTGGAAAAACCAAGAAAGGGGGAGCATAAATCATTCAAACAAGGCCTAAGATGGCCTACACAACTCCCAACAATCACCATAAAACCATGTAAAGTAACCCAACTCTCATAAATCAATGAAAAGCTCATAACAAACCCAATTTTCTAGCAATGGAGCGAATATTCCTTTATGAACGTACGTGAATGAAAGAACTAGAATTCTTTTGAATTTCCATTTCATTTTTCTTTCATTTTTCTGAACTTCATTCACGCAACTCTAAACTTGCTTTTTCTTTTCTTTTTCCCACTCTCAAACCACAGCAAATACACTTTTAAATTCCTCAAAAACCAAACTAAACCAAAAAACCAATCTCAAACTCAACCCATACAAAAGCTCCCCCAAGCTAGGCTTGGAATAATATCAAGTGAAGGCTTTGGGCTCATAATAGGGGTTTAAGTAACACGAAACAAGTCATTAGGCTCCGCGGGGCTAAGGAGGATAAAAGTATATCAAAAATTCACTCTGAAGCTCAAGAATAAGACAAAAGAACGCCTCTATCACAGCAAATGCTACAAGTCATCTAAAATCAGACAAGTACGAAGTTAAAGTCAAGATCAATCCACTAAAGAGGAACTAACACACAAGAATAGACTGGATAATAATATGAATCCAATAGGCTACAAAGAGGCCTCATAGTCTAACCAATTCAGGTATACAGCACAAAGTGGTCTAATATAATCCAAAAATGCTCGAAATCATAGCAATCAAACATCAAATCATAGCCTCAAGATCACAAATGCCCAGCTATCCAGAAAACAAAGTCAAATCATTTTCAAATAGAGCACAGCAAGGGGCACAGGGTGGCAACTAAACCAGTCATGGGAACCATATTTTTTTGATTTTTTCAGTATTTTTGAAAGCAGTAAATCTATCCTAGAAAGCAGTAAAAGAGATAGGGAATACAAACAGAACTCCTCCCCCAAGCTGAACTTGGCAGTGTCCTCAATGCCAAAAGGTGATAAGGACTATGCTAAGAGGAAGAACAATGTTAGTGCCCTCACTCTCGCTCACAAAAAGAAAAAAAATAAAAATAGAAAATAAAGAAAAAAAATGAAAAGAAAAGGAAAAAGGGAAAGAATACGAGTTGCCTCTCGCACAACGCTGGTTTATAAAGGTCCCCCACGACCATAGTTCTCCATCTCTCAAAAAGGAGGGGCTTGGCAATGAGTGCCACCCTCATAAAAAATCTTTCTTCTCCAAATGTTCTTGACTATGCCTCCAGACGGTGAGGCAACCTTAGGTGGAATTGGAGTCTTCTCCACACCTACTTCATCCAAAACCTCATCCCTGCAACAAGATTGTTCAAGCATAGGTGCCTTAACAACATTGGTTAGTTTAGACATCACTTTATCATCACCAACACTAAGAGTTAAAGACCCAGACTTAACATCAATTACAGCACCAGCAGTACACAAAAATGGCCTACCCAAGATGATAAGAATATGGGCATCCTCATCCATATCTAACACCACAAAATCAACAGGGATATAGAATTTCCCAACCCTAACAGGAACGTCCTCTAAAACACCTAGAGTGTATTTTATAGAACGATTCTCCATCTGCAAAGTGATTTGTGTGCATTTAAGTGCTCCCATATTCAGTTTCTCAAAAACAGATAATGGCATAACAGAAACAAAAGCACCTAAATCACATAAAGCCTTGTCAATAAAAATAGGTCCAAGATGGCAGGGTATAGAGAAACTACCAGGATCCTTTAACTTTGGTGGGGCTTTATTCTGAATAAAAGCACTACACTCTTCAGTAAGAGCGACACGTTCTACCCCACCAAAGTCTCTTTTCTTAGTGATCATGTCTTTCAGAAATTTTGCATAAACAGGCACTTGGGTAATTAAATCTGTGAATGGAATCGTTACCTCAAGGTTCTTGACCATAGCCAAGAACTTACCAAACTGCTGATCGACTTTGGACTGTTGCATCCTGTGAGGAAAAGGTAGCCTTGGTGTAAAAGGCGTTTCCGAAACCTTCTCCTTTTTCTTCCCTGTCTGTTCAGCTTCTGCAGACAAATCGACTTCAGACGTCGAATTCTTCCTGTTTCCTTCCTCCACCACCCTCTTCTTCCCTGCAGTTGGGGTAACCTCATCAACGGGCACTGGAGGAGCATCATAAGCTATGCCACTACGAAGAGTGATGGCATTCACATGTTCTCTATGAACGGGTTGCCCTGGCAATTGTCCCTGCTGCCTCTGTGCATTAGTTTCTGCCAATTGAGCAACTTGAGCCTCAAAAAGTTTGATATGCTTCTCTTGGTTCCTCCGTGCTTCCTCATTTGCCTTTTGTATAGACAATATCAGTTTCATCAGTTCAGAATTGCTAGGCTCTTGTGGGTTGTTGTTTTATGGTGGTGGGGTGTGGAAATTTTGTGGAGTTTGGAAGTTATTGGGATGATGGAAGTTTTGTGGTGGTGGTCTTTGAAAATTTTGTGGGGTTTGATGGTATGAGGGTTTAGGATAGTTTGGGGAAGGTTTGTGGCCTTTGTTGAAAGGCATTTGCCTGCTCCATCTGAAATTGACTGAACTGACAGTCATGCCCAAAGTGACCCTGTACACCACATACCTCGCAGTAAGATTAGGTAATGGGTGCTACGGCAGACATAGCATTGATGCTCATAGGCGGAGGTGTCGAACTAGAAGACTTCATTAGCTGCTGAGTCAGTTGCGCCATCTGTGGTGTAAGCAATGAAATAACGTCAACTTCAAGTACCTTGGTGTGAAGTTGTCGTATACCCCTAACCAAATATAATTAACCTTCTTTCCTTAACAACTTGGTGTATAGCGGAAGTAAGGGTCGTATCCACAGGGAGCACAGTACAAGTCTATAAATAGCGGAATCAAACCCCTAGAGCCTTCTAGGAGTCACGTAACCAATGGGGGGGTTTGATAAGGAACAAGGACTATACTAAAAGCGATTAAACAAGAAATGTTGTAAGTTAAATCAATGAAAAAGGAACTTGGACTCGATTAGCATCCACTTTCAACCAAAGCATCGATCATGGAACTTATAAATGTTTATCCCCTTTTGGTCACCTATTGAGAAGTCTAAACTCCTAGCCTCCTAGATCGTGGTTAAACAAACACGATCAGCGTGGTTTGAACCCCCTCTTACTATCACCCAACTCAAACAAATAGCATTTAAGTTCAAACCAATAGTAGCATTAGAACCGAGGCACAAAAGGATTGCTAATGATAATGAAGCATTAACATTCAAGCAATAAGTAAGATCTCTCTAAGCACTTGAAGCAAGATCAGCATTACAACAAACACCTAGTGTGCTACTAAGGAACTAAGAACACAAACAACCAATTATGTCCTTAACTCTAGCATTTGATCATTTACACAACTACACTAGTAGTACTCCTAGCAAGATTATACAAAAATCAATGAAATAAGCTCCAGGAACCTTACAATAACCAAAGGAGATGAGAAGTACAAGAGTTCTCACATACAAGAGTTGAAAGCTTCACCTAACCGAATCCAAGAACAAGTTTACGCTAGAACTAGCATGATTTACACCAAAGATTTCTAAGAGATGTTAGTGTTTTAAAACCCTAGGAATGGTAGCTAAACACTCTCTGGTCTACTTCTCTCTCTACAAAATAAAGACAAACTAAAAACATATGTCTCAAACCATCCGTAGAAGGAAACATAAAAGAAAGGAGAGGTGGGCGGCAGTGCCTGGTCGCGACTCGCGAGCAGCAGGTCGCGACTCGCGAGTAGCAGGTCGCGGCCCGCGACCAGCATCGCTCCTCGCGATGGCAAGCAACCCCTCATTTCAATAAAGTTTTAACATATAAGGGGAAGGGAAAGGGGAAGGCTTTGAAAGCCTAGCAAGATCTTCCTTGGTGGCTTGGCCGCTGCAAGGGCTCGATGCTCGGAGCTCGGATTTGGGAGACTCGGAACTTGGCTTGGAAGATTCAAAGGGCTTCCGAAGGCTTCGAGATGACGTACCGCTGGGATGTTGGATGACTTGATGCTTCAGAGAGTGATAGAAAGCTGCACGAACAAGACAAACACCAAAACTTGGGACACGACTCTCTAGACCTCTTTAACACCAAATCAAACCAAAACCCGAACTCTAAACACAAACCGACACACAAAACCATGCTTCAGAGAGTGAATAACTTTGACGCATCATTTTTCCCCACGCTTAGACCTTACTCGACCTCGAGTAACACAAAACAAAAGGGAAGATAAGACCGACAAGCTAGAACCCGCACCAAGCTACAAATCCCAACCATCTAAACCCGGGACTACACAAAAAGAAGTACACCCCATTCAATGGCCCAAAAGAATACTCTACAAATCAAACTCAATCTCCAAAAAGTTTCGGGAATCGAGTTTTAACAATCACCATCACAATTCTATTAACCCAAAATGCTTTCAAAAGCTAAACGCTAAGGACTCGACGACTCCCCCACGCTTAGTTGTAAGCTCACCCAATATACACTCAATCATCACCAAAAATGAGCCAAACAAAGGACACGTCCTCACCTCCGAAGACACAAGACTCAAGCCTAGACTATCCCGAAAAAACAAACTCCAATGTCGCCCCACTTATGACGCCAACACCGGCAAATGAGATGAATGCACCAATTTTTTTTTTCTCTCTTTTCTTTTCTCTCATTTTGCCTAGGAGCCCTTTCGGGTTTTCATCCTAGCTTAACATTCATTTTTTTTGGCTCACTATCTCACCCGCTCATGATAAGCCACTTTTTTGCATAGGTCGCCCTTTCGGGTTTTCGACCTATCCGGGCCTCCCAATTTTGCCCGAGTCGCCCGCCCTTGCGGGTTTTCAACTCAGCGGGATTTTTTTCCATCTCTTTTTTTTTTCAATTTTTTTTTCTTCAAATTTACATCAAATTACAAAGTAAAGGCTCAAAATAAATTAAATTCAAATGCGAAATAAATATAAACAACCACATTTGCAAAATATTCCCCCATTCCCACACTTGAAAAGCACATTGTCCTCAATGTGGAAAGGACAAAAAGAAAAAGGGGAAAAGGGAAACGGAGGAAAATCTCTAGGAGCCGGAGGGTCCTCCGGGCTCACCTCGCCGAGAAGCCCTCCTAGCCTCTCTCTCTTGGCGGCGTATTGCGCGCGCCATCTCAATGTCAGGAGAGGGATCGGAGTACCCAACTTCTTGGTTTTTCGATCCACCATGAGGATATCACGACACAAAGAAGTTGTTCATGGCCGAAACCATTGAACTCGTGGTGTACATAGTGTCTTCCATCCCATAGTATCTCTCCTGTAAATCACCCAACTCACCCTCAAAAGTGTCTAATCGCTGTATTACCTGAGCCTGGAATGGGAGTGGGGGCTGCTGATGATGATGATGGTGCTGGGGAGGTGCCGGCGCTACTTGGAGGCCTAATTCTTCCTCTACCCCCCGCCTATACTCCTCATCGGGGGGTAAAAAGAGTTGCTCCACTGTAGTCTGCTCTGTAATGGTAGTCCGCTCTTGCGGTAATACCATATATTTCACATGATGTGCCCCAAATAACCATACATACCTTGACACTCCTCTCACGTTTTTGGTCCATAACATTGCTGCACTTCTTAACTGATGGACACCATGGATGTTAGTTCCCGCACTAAAACGCTCTGTCTCCTCGCCTAAAGGTTGAAAGATGGGTTCCCCTTTTTCAGTGGGCACTCGAACTTTCAAATATTTGGCTAAGAGTGTAATCATTCCCCCCATGCTTAATTTGCCCGAGGTTTTTCCCTCCGCTGATTGGGCTAGGCAATTTTGCACCCATACACTCACCCAATCTGGAATACCTTCCCCTTCACTGGTCATAGCCCAAAGACACTTAAGATCGAAATCGGGAAGGTTAGTGGGTTCCCCCTTGGCAAAATACGGTCATGGAGAGAAACCGGTGCACAAATGGCAGAGCGGGGTGGGGGATACTACTGTTCTTTATTCTACTGTGCCATTGTTGTCCACCAGTTATTTTGTACCAAAAGACGGCATTATTGTAATTTTCAGTGTAGAGGAATGCATCATCAGTCTCATACTCCCACCCAAACGCCGTTTTGATTTCAGAGTAGGTCATTGTATAATTTCGGTCATTTAGGTGGAAAGTAATATATGGTTCCTCATCCTCATCCCCTTCATGATTTTCCATGGTAGCAAGAAATTCTAAGGTGTATCTCTCGTAGGTTCTTGCGTGTTTGAAAACAAATAAATTAAGGCCAACCTTATCGAGAAGTATTTCCACGGACTCTAGCAACCCTAGTTGTTCTAAGGTGGACACATGAACAAATTTGGTTTCTTGAATGGCTCTTCCCGGTCTTGTTAATCTATCCCAACGCCTCTTAGCATAACTACTAAGTTTTTTAAGGCCTCGGGAATTAATGGCGGGGATGGGTCCTGAAGAACTACTAGGTGTGGATGATCGGGCTCTTTTGCTCATCTTTTTGACACTTGATTTTCCTTCTTTACCTTCACTAAGCAAGTCTAGGCTCAATCACAATTCTTCAACACAACTTCAATTCTTACTCAACAACTTCCAAACACATAACTAACAGCACAATTTCAATCAATAATCAACAACAACAACCAACAATGACACTTAACAACCAACAATCAACAACCAAAAACCAACAATGACACTAAATACTCTTATAGGTAAGTAAGAATATCAAGAATAAAGAGTACTAGGCAAAAGAGATTTATACCCCAAAAGTTGGTTGTTTTGTGGAAATGATGGCCAATGGAGGTTGAAGAATGTTTCCTTGATCCTCAAAAGTGAATCTCCAAGCTCCAATTGTGGTGAGAATTGCTCCAAATGAAAACCCCCAAATTCTAGGGTTTGTAGAAATGTGAAGAATTTCAGAAATTTTGTGAAGAAGGTGAGAAATATGAGGGTGGAGGGAAAGATTATGTGAGGATTTGAAGAAAAATGAGGAAGATTGAGAGATTTGTTGAGGGAGATTGGAGGCTTTGAGAAGGTGTGAGTGAGAGCTAGACTGAGAAGGGGAAGGGTATGAGAGTTGTGAGGGTCGAGTGAATGAAAGGGAGGGGGGAAAGAGTTGAGTTTGTAAAGTAAGAACGAGAAGATCAGCACCCAGTCGCGACCCGCGACATACGTCGCGACCCGCGACCAGGCCCTCGCGAGTCGCGATAGTGATCGCGAGTCGCGACCAAAGCCTGATTCGTCCCTCTTTTTTTTTTCTTCTTTCTTTCTTGCTTCATCCCTATGTATTATGCCTCAAATCTACCACTCCCTCCTCACTCTTGTCCTCCTTTTCGCTCTTTTACATTTCATTTCTTGCAATTCTTGAACCTCCATTCACACAAGCGTCTCACAATTTTCAAATTCACTTTTTCTTGCTCCATGTATTTCCTGCAAAAAGTTCAACCAAAAGCATAATATCCTACAAAATAAATAAGAGACTAGCTTTATACAATTATATACACTAAGATTCGTTTATTTAACGTCGTCGACACGACGTTGCAAACCTCAAGAGCTCATCCATACTCAGGGTCACCGAGAGGAACATCCTCGGCCCCTACTTGCTGAAAACCTTCAAAGTACGGCTTTAGCCGCTGCCCATTCACCTTAAATACCTTCGATGTGGCTTCACTCATGATCTCCACAGCTCTATGGGGAAATACCTTCGTGATAATGAACGGCCCAATCCATCGAGAACGGAGCTTTCCTGGAAAGAGGCGTAGACGGGATTGAAAAAGAAGAACTCTTTGACCAACCTTGAGTTCCTTCCTTATTATTAGCTTATCATGCCATGCTTTTGTCTTAGCCTTGTAGATTGCCGCATTCTCATAGGATTCATTCCGGATTTCCTCCAACTCTTGAAGCTGCAACTTCCTATGTATCCCGGCTTCATCAATATTCATGTTAAAGCTCTTTATTGCCCAATATGCTCTGTGCTCGAGCTCCACCGGAAGGTGACACGGCTTACCAAACACCAAGCGGTATGGGGACATACCAATAGGTGTCTTGTAAGCTGTCCTGTAGGCCCACAATGCATCCTCCAACCGCAAACTCCAATCCTTCCTACTTGGATTCATTGTTTTCTCAAGAATGGATTTGATTTCTCGATTTGATACCTCCGCTTGACCATTTGTTTGTGGATGGTATGCAGTGGACGTCTTGTGAGTCACATGATACCTCTTAAGCAATGCTCCTATGGTCCGGTTGCAAAAGTGTGTCCCTTTATCACTGATCAAGGCTCGTGGAATCCCGAACCTACAAAATATGTTAGACTTTACAAAGTCCGCAACCACCTTAGCATCGTCAGTTCTAGTGGGCTTGGCTTCCACCCACTTTGATACATAATCAACTGCAAGTAAGATGTATTGAAAACCAAAAGAGTTTGCAAAAGGCCCCATAAAGTCAATACCCCATACATCAAAAAATTCACAATACAAGATTGAGAATTGGGGCATTTCATTCCTTTGGGAAATATTTCCAACTCTTTGACAATTATCACAAGACTTACAAAAATGATATGAATCTCGATGTAAAGTAGGCCAGAAAAATCCACAATCAAGTATTTTGCAAGCTGTCCTCCTTGCTCCAAAATGCCCTCCACAAGCGTGGGAATGACAAAAAGTGAGAATAGAAGTTACCTCTTCATCCGGGATACACCTTCTTATCACTTGATCCGAATAATGTTTCCATAAGTAGGGAGCGTCCCAAACATACCATCTAGCATCACTCTTCAGCTTGTCTTTCTGTGCTTTTGAGAAATGAGAAGGAAAATGGTTAGAAACAAGATAATTCACAATATGAGCATACCATGGGTGTGAGCATCCAAGAGAAAACAAATGCTCATCCGGGAATTCCTCCCGGATTGGTTCCTTCCACGGCTTCTCCGAACTAGGTTCTAGATCATATGATGATACCAATCGACTCAAGTGATCAGCAACCAGGTTCTTCGTTCCCTTCTTATCTTTTACCTCTAAATCAAACTCACTTAACAACAAAATCCACCTTATCAATCTCGGCTTGGCTTCCTTCTTCGTCATTAGGTGGAGAAGGGCTGCATGGTCAGTATAAACAATGACTTTGGTGCCGAGTAAGTAAGATCGAAATTTCTCTAAAGCATAGACCACAACTAATAACTCCTTTTCTGTGGTGGAGTAATTTCGCTGCGCTTCATTCAATGTCATGGATGCATAGTAAATGGCATGAGGTATCCTTCCTACTCTTTGCCCAAGCACGGCCCCTACCGCATAATCACTTGCATCGCACATTATCTCAAAGGGCTTGGACCAATCTGGGGGTTGAATTATAGGAGCTGAAACTAGCCTCCTCTTCAGTTCATCGAATGCTCTTTTGCAAGCTTCATCAACCACAAAATCAACATCCTTCTGCAACAACCTGCATAAAGGGGATGAAATCTTCGAGAAATCCTTAATGAACCTGCGATAAAATCCTGCATGTCCAAGAAAAGATCGAATTTCTCGCACATTAGTCGGATAAGGTAAAGAATGAATAATGTCAATTTTCGCTTTATCAACTTCAATACCCTTTTCAGAGACTACATGACCCAAAACAATGGCCTGCTCGACCATAAAGTGACATTTTTCGGAGTTTAAAACAAGATTAGTTTCAATACATCGTTTAAGCACTAAAGTCAAATGGTCTAAGCAATTATCGAAGGAGTTTCCATGCACGGTAAAATCATCCATGAAAACTTCTACGAATTGCTCCATATACTCCGAGAAAATGCTTACCATACATCTTTGGAAAGTAGCGGGGGCATTACATAATCCAAAAGACATGCGTCTATACGCGAACGTGCCAAAAGGACACGTGAACGTGGTCTTCTCCTGGTCTTCCGGTGCTATTGCCCCCTGAAAGTAGCCTGAATAGCCATCTAAGAAGCAATAAAATGAATGTCCAGCTAATCTTTCCAACATTTGGTCTATGAATGGCAATGGGAAATGGTCTTTTCTCGTTACCGCATTCAATCTACGGTAATCAATACAAACCCGCCACCCGTTTTGAATACGAGTGGGCACTAACTCTCCATCCTGATTTTCAACAACAGTTACTCCAGACTTCTTAGGCACAACTTGAGTGGGACTAACCCATTCACTATCAGAAATTGGATAAATCATACCTGCTTGGAGTAATTTCAAAATCTCGGCCTTCACCACCTCCATCATAGGTGGATTTAGCCGTCTCTGAGGCTGTCTCACCGACTTTTCACCTTCTTCCAATAGAATCCGATGCATACAGGTTGTAGGGCTTATTTCCTTAATGTCTGCAATAGTCCATCTAATTGCCTCTCGATGTTCCTTCAGCACTTTGATAAGTTTCTCCTCCTGTTCCTTGGTTAGCTTACTCGATATAATCACTGGCAAAGTATTTTCATCACCAAGGAATGCATACTTCAAATGCTCGGGAAGTGATTTCAGCTCCACAGTAGGTGCCTGCACAATAGATGGTAAAAGCTTGTCCCGAGGGACGGTTAGTGGTATCGGCCCTTTAGAAAAGGGAACGATAGGAAGCTTTTCATATTCTTCCAAAGCTTGAACCGCCTCCTGCAAGTTAGCACTCAAAACATATTCAACCTTTTCATTATCCATACTATTTTCAAGAGCTACTTGAAGTTCGTCCTCACCATCCATCTCGAACACTTCCTGTGAAACAACATCAACCACATCTATGGAATAACACGAGTGATCATAACTCGGAAATTTCATGGAATCATTAATATTAAACTCTACCATATTTCCATCAAATTCCATAGTCAAGCATCCACTATGCACATCAATTTTAGTCCTTGCAGTTTTTAAAAATGGTCTACCTAACAAGATAGGAGTAGCATGTTTATCATGTTCCATGTCAAGGACATAAAAATCAGCAGGAAAGATTAACTTATCAACTATAACTAACACGTACTCTACTATTCCCTTAGGATAAGCATTGGAACGGTCAGCTAAATGAATCACTACACCTGTCTTATGTAAGATACCAAGCTTTAAGGACTCATACAATGAATAGGGAATTACATTAATTGAGGCACCCAAATCAAGCATGGCTCTTTGAAACGTGGTGTTTCCTATCACACATGGTATAGTGAACATGCCCGGATCACTGCATTTTGGAGGTAGTTTCTTTTGAAACATGGCGGATACATGTTCACTTACCTTTACCTTATGCACTCCCCTTAATCTTTGCTTTCTTTTTGTGGTACACATTTCTTTGAGGAATTTAGCATACCTAGGAATTTGTTTTAAAGCATCTAAAAGGGGAATGTTTACCTCACACTTACGAAAGACTTCGTAAATGTCCTTGTCACCTTCCTTCTGTCGAGTATCCTTTAGTGCCTCGGGAAATGGTGGAATTGGCTCATAGGGTGGAAGTGGTTGTTTCTTCTCTTGTTCTTCTGACGTGGATGGCAATGGCTCGGCCTCAGGCACCGGCTCAGGAACAACTACCTCCTCCTCGATCTCTTTCTCGCTCACAATTGTATTTTCATTACCCTTTAACTCCTTACCACTCCGTAAAGTGATGGCACTTGTATTTTGCTTGGGGTTAAGCTCCGTTTGTGACGGTAGCTTACCCGAATCACGGGCCTCTAGCCTGCCCACTGCTCCCGAGACTTGGCTCAGTTGCTTCTCTAAGTTCTTTATACTCGATCGGGTTTCCTCCTGAAATTGGACCATGTTTCCCTGCATGTTAGTCACATTTTTAGTTAAAGCATTAATCATATCCTCCGTTGACATGCCGGAACTTGATCCCTGTGCTTGGCCTTGCGGCCGAAAATATGGAGCTCCTTGCTCCGGTGGTCTTTGGTAAGGTGGTGGTGGACGGTTAAACTGATGGTGTGGCGGTTGATTCCCAGATGTACCTCCATACCTCAAATTAGGATGATCTCGCGACCCCGGATTATAGGTGTTGGAATATGGATCATAACGCTTTTGGAAACCTTGGCCTTGAAAACCGGCCGCCTTTACCTCCTCACTAGCTTCTTCCCGCAGATGGGGACAGAAATCAGTTGGATGATCTGATGAACAAATACCACAAGCCTTCACGTGGTGTGTCTTCTCTTTAACTAGGTACTCCCTCATCATGGATGTCAAAGCTTGTACCTGGTCCTCCAACTTAGAAGAACTGGAACCCTCGGATACCACCCGACGAGCCCCTGACTTTCTAGTAAACTGCCTTGAGCCTTCAGTTAGCTCATTTATCAAATCTTTAGCAGCTTGTGCGGTTTTATTAATGATAGAGCCTCCTCTCGCTGCATTTACCATCCTAGCATCTTCATCACATAGCCCATTGTAGAAGTAAAGTACTAGATCTTCATCAGAATAACCGTGATATGGACAACTAGCACATAACTTCCGAAATCTCGCCCAATACTCATGAAAGGTTTCATTGTTATTTTGCTCGATGTTACTAATCTCCTTCTTCAACACAGAAGACATTGAAGTCGGAAAGTAGGCTCCGAGAAAAGCTTTCTTTAAATCAGCCCATGTGGATATGCTGCCCGGTGGAAGGTAGTATAACCAGTCATTTGCTGCTCCTTTTAATGAGAACGGGAAGGCTTTGAGTTTCACCTTCTCTTCCGACACCCCACTAGGCTTCATGCTGCTACAAACCACATGGAACTCCGAAAGATGCTTATTCGGATCCTCATCATTTAGCCCATAGAATGTAGGAAGTAAATGTATCAACCCCGATTTCAGCTCAAAGGTTTCCCCTTCTTCTTCTTCTGGGAATGTTATGCATAGGGGTTGCTGATCAAGGTTCGGAGCTGTAACCTCCTTTAATGTGCGTTGCTCAACTCTCGGAGGCATCTCTTCTTCTAGTTCAATAGCAAAAGGAAGCTCCCTGAAGTTTTCACGCAATTCTCTTCTCAACCTGAAAAGAGTTAATTCCAAATCTGGATCGTACTGCAAGGGTTGTTGGTTAGTAGCACGAGTAACAACCGTAAACCACAAAACAAGCAATACAATCAATAATAAAATACGCTAAACACAAACTCGTACACCTTGCTCCCCGGCAACGGCGCCAAAATTTGGTGTGAAGTTGTCGTATACCCCTAACCAAATATAATTAACCTTCTTTCCTTAACAACTTGGTGTATAGCGGAAGTAAGGGTGGTATCCACAGGGAGCACAGTACAAGTCTATAAATAGCGGAATCAAACCCCTAGAGCCTTCTAGGAGTCACGTAACCAATGGGGGGGGTTTGATAAGGAACAAGGACTATACTAAAAGCGATTAAACAAGAAATGTTGTAAGTTAAATCAATGAAAAAGGATCTTGGACTCGATTAGCATCCACTTTCAACCAAAGCATCGATCATGGAACTTATAAATGTTTATCCCCTTTTGGTCACCTATTGAGAAGTCTAAACTCCTAGCCTCCTAGATCGTGGTTAAACAAACACGATCAGCGTGGTTTGAACCCCCTCTTACTATCACCTAACTCAAACAAATAGCATTTAAGTTCAAACCAATAGTAGCATTAGAACCGAGGCACAAAAGGATTGCTAATGATAATGAAGCATTAACGTTCAAGCAATAAGTAAGATCTCTCTAAGCACTTGAAGCAAGATCAGCATTACAACAAACACCTAGTGTGCTACTAAGGAACTAAGAACACAAACGACCGATTATGTCCTTAACTCTAGCATTTGATCATTTACACAACTACACTAGTAGTACTCCTAGCAAGATTATGCAAAAATCAATGAAATAAGCTCAAGGAACCTTACAATAACGAAAGGAGATGAGAAGTACAAGAGTTCTCACATACAAGAGTTGAAAGCTTCACCTAACCGAATCCAAGAACAAGTTTACGCTAGAACTAGCATGATTTACACCAAAGATTTCTAAGAGATGTTAGTGTTTTAAAACCCTAGGAATGGTAGCTAAACACTCTCTGGTCTACTTCTCTCTCTACAAAATAAAGACGAACTAAAAACATATGTCTCAAACCATCCGTAGAAGGAAACATAAAAGAAAGGAGAGGTGGGCGGCAGTGCCTGGTCGCGACCCGCGATCACTGTCGCGACCCGCGATCACTGTCGCGACTCGCGAGCAGCAGGTCGCGACCCGCGACCAGCATCGCTCCTCGCGATGGCAAGCAGCCCCTCCTTTCAATCAAGTTTTAACATATAAGGGGAAGGGAAAGGGGAAGGCTTTGAAAGCTTAGCAGGATCTTCCTTGGTGGCTTGGCCGCTGCAAGGGCTCGATGCTCAGAGCTCGGAATCGAGAGACTCGAAACTTGGCTTGGAAGATTCAAAGGGCTTCCGAAGTCTTCGAGATGACGTACCGCTGGGAGGTTGGATGACTTGATGCTTCGGAGAGTGATAGAAAGCTGCACGAACAAGACAAACACCAAAACTTGGGACACGACTCTCTAGACCTCTTTAACACCAAATCAAACCAAAACCCGAACTCTAAACACAAATCGACACATAAAACCATACAAAAATCGCCTAAGATTGGCGAATAACTTTGACGCATCATACCTTGTTAGTCAAACTCCTAGATGATGAATGGTCATTGGCTGCAAGATTTGATATGAATTCATAACCCTCATCAACTGCCTTGTCTAAAAACACTCCTCCTGCAGACGAATAACCAATACACTTCGTCTGAGGCTGCAGACCATTGTAGAATGTCTGCGTCAAGAACCATTTGTCCATATTGTGGTGTGGACACTCTCTCTGTAGATCTCTAAACCTAGCCCACGCTTCCCGTAATGTTTCATCAGGCTCTTGGGAAAACGTGGCCAATTTATTTCTGATTTCTGCTGTTTTAGTGGGTGGGTAATACTCTCTCAGAAATGCAGCAGAAATCTCACTCCATTCGGTTTCCTTCACATCGTTCAACCATTTCTGGGCTCTATCTCTCAGTGAAAACTCGAACAACATGACTTTGAGTTGATCTGGAGTGACGCCGGCATGTTTAACGGTTCGACAAAGCTGTTGAAACCGTTGCAGATGATTTGCCGGATCTTCAGTAGGATGCCCACCAAATTGATTTTACTGGACCATGCTGATGAGTCCAGGCTTAATCTCAAAATTTGCTGCGGCAATGGTGGGCATGGTAGGTCCAGTGGAGAGACCACCCGGGTTGGGCACCCCATATGACTTCAGTGATTTTGACATAACTGAACTCAAGGTGTCTGTTCCAGAGGTGTTCAGCTGAACAGACTGCTTTTCTTTCTGCTTTATCTTTCGGATCCGCCTGACTGTCCTAGTAAGATCGGGGTCCGTTGGAATGGGGGAACCGACTTCAAACTAATTACATCCTAGAACCCTATACTTTGCATTTTGGAGGTGTTTGTCAAGGAATGACGTGATTTAGATCGTTTGCATGTTTTAGCCGTTTTGGGTCGTTGTTATCCTATTTACATGCAAATCACCTAACACTTCCAATTTGAACCTCATGACACCCTATACCCCCTATAATTTGCATTTATTTTTTCACATAATTAATCAAACTATATTTTAATGCAACCATGTCAAATAACAAGATTAATTTTTCATGGAACTGAAAAGAATATAAGCTAGAAATTAGACAAAGTATTCGCCTCTAACCTCTTTTTAAGTACCCTGGAGATATAGAGAGAAGCATAGAGGGGAGGGGAAGAGGAAGAAGGCTTACATGTGACAAAGTTTGTCATCATAGATTACCCCAATGAACGGAAGTCTATCATCATAGATTACTCCAATAAAGAACATAGAAGGAGCAAGTGACTAATTTTCTTATGAAGATAATCATATTCTAAGAGTATAATATTGGTTATCATCAAAATTTTGAAGCAAGGACCTTTACTAAGATTAGTTTTGTTATAGAAGAAACAGTTTAAAGCAAAATATTGCAAGCTCACTTAGATGACAACATGAAAACTTCAATTTCAATGGTACCTTTGAGCACATGGCCAATATCATGTTGAAACTCTATGGATCACCCTTTTCAAAACTACAATAAAAAATGACCCATGCGTGAGTTGTCCTTGCCAGATGATGTAACTCCCCGAGAATTTTATCTTCTATAAAATATTTTTCCAACTAAACTTAAAGAATTATCAAAGCATTATCGCCCGTGTGAAAACGTATCGGCTTACTCAGAAGTTTACAGTGGAAAACATTTAAATAAATACTTTAATAAAATAATTAAATCATAATTAATTTCAAGACATTGTCCAAACTCCAAACATCGTTTAAAATCAACGTACACAACTTAAAATAAATAATCCATAAAGTAACTTAAACACCAAAACATAAATAAACGAAGCAATGAGCAAGAGAAAGTAATCTATCAACATCATCTCCAAAATCTCACATGAGTATGGATGCATTGGCTCTTCAAACCTATAGGCAAATACTCAATTGATAGAGTACTTTCCAATTAAGGGTCATAACAGGATCAATAGATACAACCATGCTTGACACAAAGAAACGCAGGTAATCAGCAAAGCTGAGTACATACATAACAAAACAATTCACATAAACCTAACATTATACTAATAAGCATTATTAAAATCATGATTAACAATAACATAATAAATATCAAACTCATGAAACTGACTTTACTTCACAAGACTGATATTTCATTAATAATTGAATAGTCAATGGATCTAGTTGTCCAACTAAACCTTTCTTCAATTAAAAGACGAATCACGGGCGCGACTCCGTAATCCCCATGACCAACGATATCGAGATACTAATTTAAATAAAATAGGACACAGTGTTAAATCCGACCCCAATAAAAGCCATGGGCTACCGCCATGTACTCCAACTCATACTAGTCTAGAACTTCTGACGTGCACAAGTCTAAAGCTATTGCTATTCACTTTCACTTTAAGTATTAATATCTTATTCGATGTTGGACTCTTAACAAAAGACAACCAACAATTAAACATGAAAACAACAATTCCAATTTTTATCTTAGGATTATACGTCAATCAAACCATCCAATTGACCAAGAATCAATCCTCAATTTATTTGTTGACTAAAATCAACAATCGAAATGTCCGAATATAAAGGTACAACTTACTTTACAAACCCCTCGCTCTTTGCAAAGTAATAAAATAATAGTATATCCAATTCCAACTTACCCACAAAGTTCTCGGTCTTTGCGAAGTTATAAAATTGTAATAATAAGGGTAAGGTACACTCCTAGATTTGGCTTCTCTTACTGGTACATTTCCATCTTTTTGACTTCTTAATGGTACACCTGTAGTTTAAAATCTTCCTTACCGTAAACATTTCTTTAAATCAAAGGTATGCTAGGGTTAATTAGGGTTGATTAGGGTTAGAAGTTTATCTCGATTTGCGTGCTTTGACATTTTCAAGGTGAAGATGACGTTTTTTCGAAAAACGGACACCACCTAACGTCCTTTATGGGAAACAATTTCGAGAATCCCTACGAAACGTTGCCCGAAAACCAGGCTTGTTGGTACTCATTTCGTGGGGATTCTCGAAATTCTTGCCCATAAAGAGTCCACGATAGTGTTCATTTTTTTGAAAAAAATCATCTTCACCTTAAAATAGTCATAGCACGCAAAATGAGGCAAACCCCTAACCCTAATTAACCCTAAACTAACCTTTTATTTAACAGAATGTTCACAGTAGTGACGATTTCAAACTATAGGTGTACCATAAAGAAGTAAAAAAGATGGAAATGTACTAGTAAGAGAAGCAAAATCTAGAAGTGTACCATTGGGAATTTACCAAATAAATTTATTAGTCCCTCGTATGAATTACTACCTCCGTTTTTTGTAATATCTATGTTCGCTTTTGCGCGCGGACCAAGGAAAAAGTGCAAAAGTAAGAGAAAAGGTTAGTAAAAGTAAGGAAAAAGTGAAAAAAGGTAGAGAGAAGGAAAGAAAAAGTAGGATAGAAGTGAATTAGGTGCGCCAACCTTCCATTTATGGGAAAAGGTATAAATGTACATATTAAAAAAATATCCCAAAATGGTAAAATGTGCATATTAAAAAAACGGAGGGAGTAATAAATAAATACCCATACCCAAACATGCTTGAATTAAACATCATTCACTCTTGTAATAAATAACCATAGGCGATTAGCATGCTTGACAACACGTAATTCCATATTCTAAAGCCACGTATGAACTATAAGAGGTTCCCTATACATGATACTACACAAATTCTAATCTTAGGACATGATACTAGTCTAACACATAAGGACATGTGCATACCTTGTGCAGACTAAATGAAAGGACTGATATCACGTATTTATATAGAGTTTTCTCCCTTATATACAAGCTAATTTGTGCGTCATTGGAGCTCTTGGGAGCTATTTTGTGCTAACTATCGTATATAGTTGTGGTTTTGTGGTTTAGTGTTGAATTGCAGGTTTTATGAAGTTTTCTCCTTATTCCCGAGCCATTTGGAAACAACCACGGTTTGACGAGATGTTACGAGGCACGTAGGATAGCTCACGAGTTTTATGGGTAGTTTAGGAGGTCCCAAGCCCCCTAAACGTGAAGTTTAGAGAGCCAAAGAGTCAAAAAGAAGATTTCCGTACTCTGATCTGGCAAAAATGGCCCGATCGGGCGAAGGAATTATGATCGGGTATAGAGGTTGCGGACCCGATTGGGCGAATGTTGCCCGACCCGATCGGGCGAGGAGTCATGTCCCCAGACCCGATCGGGTGCCCATTGCCCGACCCGATCGGGTTGGGTGCTGCTACGTCCTGTTTTGATGCTGCGGACTAGGAGAACATGCTGGTGGTTTTTGTGTGAGGACCCGATCACAGACCCGATCGGGTGCTGGATCGGGTTGGCCTCATTTCTAACCTTAATGCTGCGCTGCTGCTACCAGGGCCCAGGAGTCTAGTTGAGCGAAATTGGTATTTGGCCCGATCGGGTGGAAGCCTCGGGCCCGATCGGGTCTGGCGCATTTTCTCGCGATTTGTGACTTTTGTTTCCGCAAATAGTTTGACTTTGGGGGGTATTATAAATATCTTTTCCTCATTATTTTAGAGACATCTTTTATCATCTTTTTATTAGCTATTACTCTAGTTTATTTCTCATAGTTCTTAGCTTCGTTTAAACACTTTAGAATAGATTAAAGGTGATTGAACCTATTCGATTTCAATAAAAGTTCCTGCTTTCCGTCAATTGGTATTCTTCCTTACCCTAATCTCTTTTATTATTCTTAATTGATTAGTTTAAGTATTTAATTATTCATGATGCAATTATTAGGGCTTCATATTAGTTTTGTTGTTGTTAATTCGATTATGAGTGAGTAGTTCTCTTTCTAGTGTGTTAGATAGGAAAGCCATGTTTATACCATGATTGTGATTTAGATTTCTATCAATTTCTAGGGCTTGATTAGGGTGATTGTGATATGGTTTGTTCTTATTGAGTAATTAATGTCAGTGTACAATTTCATTGATTGCTTGTGGTTAATAGTTGTTTGCACAGATCCGTCTTACGACTAGAGGCCTAGGACACGTCAGTAGTTCTGATTACGTTAGTGAACATGCGGCGTATGTTGAACTATGAGCGTTGAGTCTTAACCATAGCTCAACACGTGCTCTAATCCCCCGACTCTTGACTTAGGTTTTGGTAGCAGTTGACCCTATTTGATTGGTATAAGCATGGTGGACCGACCTAATACCCTAGGTTTTTAGTCCATAGTCAATTCCTCGATTTAATCTTTCTTCGTTAGCTTAATCTTTAGTTCAGTTAATTCTTCCCTGATTTCATCTGAAGTAGCTGATTTGATTGAATATTAATTTAGAAACTCTGTCTCCCTGTGGATTCGACCCTGCTTCCATTGACTACCATAGTTAGAGGACTGTAGGTTTATCTTTGATTAGGTGATACGACTAAATCCTATCAAACAAATCTCCTTTTTGACTCTTTGGCTCTCTAAACTTCACGTTTAGGGGTTTTGGGACCTCCTAAAGTACCCATAAAACTCGTGAGCTATCCTACGTGCCTCGTAACATCTCGTAAAACCGTGGTTGTTTCCAAATGGCTCGGGAATAAGGAAAAAACTCCATAAAACCTGCAATTCAACACTAAACCACAAAACCACAACTATATACGATAATTAGCACAAAATAGCTCCCAAGAGCTCCAATGACGCACAAATTAGCTTGTAAATCAGGGAGAAAACTCTATATAAATACGTGATATCAAGGACACTTTAGGAACTCTAGAAATCACTCAAAGTATATTCTCGCCTACAAAGTACCAAAACAATAACTTATTAATACACTAATAAATTTACAGAAATTATAAATTACTTTACAACACTCTTAAACTCGTTTTAATACCCTTTTGGACACCAAAGTTTCAACCTTTAATACTCTTTAACATAGTATAACAAAAGTAGTCTTTTAAAACCCTAAAAATCAACACTTTAATGTTCAAATCTCACTTTAAACATAAATCATTAAATCTGAAATTTATTAATTGCATCATGAACGATTAAATAAATAAATTAAGCAATCAAGAATAACAAAAGAGATTAGGGTAGGAAAGAGTACCAATTGACGGAAAGCAGGAACTTTTATTGAAATCGAAATAGGTTTGATCACCTCTAAATTAATCTAAAGTGTTTTCTAGACTAAGAACAATGAGAAAAAAACTAGAGTCTAAAGCAGTAAAAAGATGAATAAAAGGTGTCTCTAAATAATGAGGAAAAAGGTATTTATAATAACCCCTCAAGTTAACTAAAAACGGAAACAAAAAGCCGAAATCCGCGAATAGGTGCGCCAGACCCGATCGGGCCCGAGGACAGTACCCGATCGGGCCGAGTGCAAAACATCGCCCACTTGGCTCCTGGGCCTTCGTATAGCAGCAGCGCAGCATTAAACAAATTTTACGGCCCACCCGATCGGGCCGTGGGCATCCACCCGATTGGGCCAGGCGACAAACGAGCCCAGCAAGCTCGCCTCACAAGCAGCATCACAACAAGAGCTATGAGCAGCCCACCCGATCGGGTCGGGCGGTGAACACACGATCGGGCCTGGGCACATGGTGTTCGCGCGATCCAGTCGGGCAATGTTTGCCCGATCGGGTCCGTAACTTCTATACCCGATCAATGTATTTTCGCCCAATCGGGCCATTTTTGCCCGATCAGAGTACGGAAACCTCCTTTTTGACTCTTTGGCTCTCTAAACTTCACGTTTAGGGGTCTTGGGACCTCCTAAACTACCCATAGAACTCGTGAGCCTTCCTACGTGCCCCGTAACATCTCGTAAAGCCGTGGTTGCTTCCAAATGGCTCGGGAATAAGGAGAAAACTCCATAAAACCTGCAATTCAACACAAACACGAAACCACAACTATATACGATAGTTAGCACAAAATAGCTCCCAAGAGCTCCAATGACGCACAAATTAGCTTGTAAATCAGGGAGAAAACTCTATATAAATACTTGATGTCAATTGCACTCAAGTTGGCAGGGCAAGAAGCTGAGTAGTTGAGAAACCTTTTGTCTGATGTTCCGTTATGGGGAGGGCAGGGTGCTTCTATCTCCCTTCATTGTGATTCTCAAGCAGCCATTGGCGTTGCTAAGAACAGTGTCTACAATGGTAATAAAAGACACATACGGATCAAACATGGAGTCGTGAAACAACTCCTGAAAAATGGGGTGATTTCTTTGGACTATGTGAGGTCCGAAAGAAATATTGCTGATCCCTTTACTAAGGGATTATCTAGGAGAGTTGTCCTAGAGTCGTCGAGGGGGGTGGGGCTAAGGCCCATTAGTTGAGAGTTTATGGTGGATACCCGTTTGTTAGTCAAACGAAGCCATATAATCTTAACTTACACTACATTTCTCATCCCTATGGCGTGTTGGTAGTGCTTTCTAACATAGCCTATTTGGTGGTGTTATTGAGACGCACTTGATGGATTTATATTGTGAGGTTGAGCTTTTGCTCTTAATAGTTCCATATCCCTTCGGGGTGGTGTTATTGAGGAACACTTGATGGACTACCTACGTAAGTGTGGAGGTTAAGCCGCCTTCTATGAAGGATTGGGCTGTCTTTCTAGAGCACTTATGGGACCCAAGGTGTGCGCATGGCTATAAAGCGCTTGTGTTGTATCGCGGAGACTGCACGTTCTTAGGGTAGGTATGTGTTGTAGGGGTCCCAACGAAACTTTGGTGAGTTCAAGTGAAATTCACTCACTACAAAGTAAGTTGTTGCCTCATTTCACTATGTATCAATTCAAATCGAAAGATATTGATGCTTAAGTACTTCCCTTTCCTTACCTAGAAATTTCTTTTGCTTTCTAGAGCCTTTGTGGGGGATTGTTGGAGTTAAGGCTTGTAAAGCCTCTTTGGTTTTTTCCCAAAGATCCCACATCACCTATGGAAGGGAGGTTTCCTTTGTTTATTAACTCCCTTCCTCTACTTGTCTATTGAGTTGGTTACATGGTTGGTTTTTATGGTTGGAGGTCAAGCTTGATCTTGCTACCACACACACGCGCGCGCGTGAGTTGCCAGCCCTGACCAGGCCGGGCTCAGCCTGGGCCTGGGATTTGGGTTATGGGTTCTGGGTTCTGGGAAGAGCTGAGCTGGAGCTTATCTTTTTGGACCTGAGCCCAACTGTGTGTAACAGTAACTTGTTACACTGAAACGTTTTGAACGTTACAGTGTTAGTGGCCATTTCTGTCGTCCTTGGTTTCCGCCTTCTGTTTTATTGCATTCCTTTTTTTGGCCTGATTCTTTTGCTATAAAATTCAGACTACTACTGCCATTGTTTGGTATCCGAAATTACACTCTTCTCTTCTCAAAATATTGGGTACGTGCTTTGTCTCCAAAGCATTTCTCTGTTAGTGGTGACTTGGAAAGGTTGCTGTGTTAACTTTGGGGAGCTTTCCGGCCAGTTGCGATTACCACCATAGGCGGGCCATAATTGCTTTCAAGTCATTGGTCTTCTACCGCGACACAGCCTTGAATTCGTTCTTTTCCACCATTGCAAACTATCAGTTTCTAACAATTTGAATATGAATACTTAAAGTGAAAGTGAATACCAATAACTTTAGACTTGTGCACGTCTAAAGATTTGGTCTAGTATGAGTTGGAGTACATGGTGGTAGCCCATGACTTTTCTTGGGGCCGAATTGATCACAATGCCCTATTTCTTGTAAATTAGTACCTCGATATCTTGGTCATGGGGATTACGGAGGCGTGCCGGTAATTCGTCTTCTAAATGGAAGACAAGGTTTGGTTGGACAACTCGATCCATTGACTGTTCAATTTATTAAATGAATTATTCTTGTAGTCTTTTGAAGTCAAGTCATATTTCATGAGTTGATGTTTTATTATGTTCTTGTTGATCATGTTTTCTTGCTTAGTAGTATCATGCTAGATTTACATGATTTATGTTATTATGGATGTATTCAACTTTGCTGATTATGTGCCTTCTGTGTGTCGATCATGTTTGTGCCGATTGATCTTGTTATGACTCTTAATTGGCGAGCAAACCATCAATTGAGTATTTGCCTAACAGGTTTGAAGAGGATGCATCCATACTCATTGCGGAATTGAGAGATGTTCATGAGATATTCCTTTCTCTTTTCCATTGCTTCTTTTATTTAGGTCTTGATTTTCAAGTTACTTTATGGATTTTTTATTTTCAATTGTTTAAGTTGGTTTTAGATTACGTTTGAAGTTTGAATAATGTTTTGACAGTTATCAAGAATTAGTTCTTTAATAAAGTATTTTTTAAATATTTCCCGCTACAAAATTCTCAGTAAGCCGATAAGTTTTCACACGGGCGATAATATTTTGATAATTCTCTAAGTTTAGTTCAAAACTATATGTTTTATAAAAGAGAGAATTGTCAGGGTGTTACAAAGTGGAATCTTGGAGCTTAGGTTTTTACTGGTCTTTCGTGGCAAACTATATTTTTAGGCGCCTAGTTATTTTCAAAGATGTTTTTGTGAAACAAGCTCCTACATATTCATTTTCTTAAATTTATTTTGAAGAATTTGGAGTTTATTTTTACTCGAGGTTCGAAATATATTTTTGGTTAAAATTTTTTTGGTCCGAATTTCTATTTAATATTTTTTGGTTTTCCTTTAATTTTCTGAATTTATATTTCCAATTTATATTGATATTATTTTTGGTTTTTATTTTAAATTTCTGAAAATTATTTCATTTTTATTTTATTTTTATTTTTGATATTTTGGAAATTTATTTCTAAAAAATTTGTTTCATTTTTATTTCTTTTGGTATTTTGGAATTTGTCCAAAATTAATTTTTTTATTTTGTCTGAAACTTTTAATACTTTCGGTATTTGAGACTATTTTTCGACGGTTATATGATTTCGAATATTATTTTTATTTTTTTCTTACTTATTTAATTTGTTTAAGTGAGATGGATAGATTAGGAAGCGCATATAGGATAGGAATATCATATATCTGCACTCAAATGTTGTGTTCGATTGATTTCCTATCAGTTAGTTTGTTCAGCTGCCTTATGTCGGCGAGTCTGTTCAGTTGTTTAGTCTGCATTTCTATTTAGTTGTTTTGGTCTGAGTGTCTAATCAATGTTTAATTGTTTGAATATTTGGATCATGCTTACGTATTTAACTACATATTTTCTTCCTTAATTAATTGTTTATTTATTTTATTCATGGCTTTAATTTTAGGGTTATTTGCTTCTAATAATGCAACCTTTTGGCGATTTGTAAATAAAAGCAACCTTTTGAGTTGACCTGAATATAACAACCTTTATACCCCATTAACTCTGAGTAGGATAAAATGAAATTTTAATTGAAGAATTGGTAATTTCTTTTCTTTTTATAGGTTCTGTGCAACCTTTACAACAACCTCTTTGATAGGTGTAATTTCCTAATATCCTACTCAAAGTTAATGGGGTATAAATGTTGTTATATTCTGGAGCAATCAAAAGATTGCTTTATTATTTGCGAATCAACAAAAGGTTGCATTATTAGAAACAATTATTTCTTAATTTTAATATTTTAATTATTGTTGGGGATGTATGCTAAATGAGAGCATTGGTCATTGTAGATGTCGTGTTCAACAGTAGGTGGACCATTAGGCATTACTGATAGTTAAGCTGATCGAGTGGGAAGCTACTACAACCCCATCATACGTAGGGACGATGAGTTTGACACCGAGTCTGGCATTGAGAGCTACACCAATTTAGATGTTGAGTTACGTCATATTGTGAGGACAGGTGTTGATAGTGATGATGAACTTATTGAAGAGTTTGACCACGCTAGAGGATAAACCCGAAAGGACATCTATGCTGCTCATATGAGATCTTTGATGGATGGTGACACTGAGAGTGAAGATAAAATTGAAAATTTTGATGAATCTTCACCAAACAAAGCTAAGAGGTCGATTAGGGTCAAAGAGCCATATTATCACTGTGTCATTGAGGACATGGAATCTTTCAAGGATGTGATTTTTACTCTAGAGAAGTACAAGGACAATAAGGATTGGAATGATGATGTTAGTTCATGAGTTTTATTTATTTATTTATTTAGAGATTAGTTTTTTGTTGAACAAAGTAGCTAAGCTACACTAGTTATTTTTTTAGTGCCTTTTTATTGAGGAATAAGTTAGTAAATTCTTCTTATGGATTGAGGAAACATTCATTGTTAATATTTTGGATGAATAAAATAATCCTTTAGTTATACGAGTTGAGCAATATTTATTTTAATACATGAATGGAAGTCATTTTATTTATTTCATTTCTTATGATTGATTATTTGATCCTTGCGTGAATGATTATGCAAGTGAGTGACGTGATTCTTTATTCTTAGACTTTTTCCAAATCAATTCCATTGATTTTATTTTCTTGAGTTGATCTTGTATGATCAAATCAATTCGAAGCCTTTGTAGAATGGCAAATAGTTGTTAATCATGACCTGAAATTAAATGTATGAGTTTTCCGTAGAATTGTCACACAATAGAATAGCCAACAATGATGTTGCCCTAGCTTCTGCTATTCGTCTTTTGGAAGAGAGATTGACTCAGGAAACAACCGAACGCCCTGACACTACAGGAGAGATGTTCGAGAAACTGGCTAAGGTTAAACCGGCGTATTTTAAAGGACGATCTGACCCTACGTTCCTAAAGAGCTGCATTAGGGAATTCGATAAGATATTCGGAGTTGTCAATTGCCCTGCAGCAATGAAGGTGGATCAAGCCGTGATGTATTTAAAAGATAAGGGTGTTCTATGGTGGAAGGAGAACAGAACTAGAATTTGTGCCGAGGTTGACTTTAATTGAGACTCCTTTACCACTGCCCTTAGAGGAAAGTTTTCCCCTGCTTTCTTGAGGAAGCAAAGTCCTAGGAATTTATCAACCTTCTAAAGGGATGTATGTCTATTTCTGAATACTATATCAAGTTTATAGACTTATCTAGATTTGCACCTGAGGTAGTTGCGAATGAAGAGTTGAAGGCTCAAAGGTTTGAGTAAGCTTTGACTGAGGAGATTCAGTTAGGGTTAGGGGGTTAGACCTTCATATCTCTAGATATTGTTTATGAGCGAGTTGCTCATATTTATGGTCTATAGTCTAGGTGTGACAAGAAGAATGTTGCGCTAAGAGATAAGAGAAAGGATTTCCATGTGGGTGGACGTGAAGGGAATTTCAAGAGGAATCGAAATGAAAATGGAAACTTCCAGAATAGGAATGACCAATAATTTAATGATAGGGCCCAGTCGGAAAGGAGTTACAATTGTAAAAATGTGTAACAAGAACCAACATGATAGAGATGGCAAGGGAGAGATGATTAGGTGTAATTATACTAGAAGAAGGGACTCCAAATTTCAATGCTTTAGAAAGAAAAGACGGGAACAGATCGAATGCTAATGGGAGCAATGGTCAAGTGAGATCTGGATTCAATCAAGCTAGCAACCAAGGATGGAAACATATAGGGTCACAGAATGGTTAAGGTCGCTACGCGAAACCTGCGAATGGGAGCAACAACAACAACCAGAGCAAAGCTCCGGGGAAACTGTTCGTGATGAGTCGTAATGAACTTGAGAAAACCGCTGGTACTTTTTTTTCTTTCAACTCCACTTTAGTTAAAGCATTATTTGATTCTGGAGCGACCTGTTCTTTTTTTTTCTTCGTCTGTTGATAAGAGTTTGGGTCTAGTAGACTTTAAGGTCGTTGATTTGCCTATTAGTAAACCTACTAGAGAAGTTGTTAAGTGTACAAAGTTGTTCAGTGACTTACCTTTGAAGATAGGAGAGTGTGTTTTTCCCTCCAATCTCATAGAATTCAATTAGGGAGACCTAGATGTTATCTTGGGAATGAACTGGTTAGGTTCCTACAAAGAAAAGATAGATTGCGAAGCTGAGAAGGTAGTTTTGAAGATTCCTTTCGGAAAATCGATTTCATATCAACGTTTTGGGAAACCTAAGAGTTTTGGGATTATTTTTTCTATGCGAGCTGAGAAATGAAGAAAGGTTGTGAATTGTTCTTTTGTAGTGTGCGAGATGTAAGTAAGGAAGTTGAGACAAGAATTGAGGATGTACCAATTGTAAATTAGTTCTTAGATGTATTACCGAGTGAAATTTCAGGAATGGTATCTAAGAGAGCTGTTGTGTAACATCCCGTCTAATACCGACTATGAAAAGAGTTAAAGTAAATGAAACAATGAACAAATCAGTGTTAGCGAAAATACCACCGAAACGAGAATGCCACTCTAAGGAGTAAAAATTAAACTAAAAATAAATAGGAAAAATTATTTTTAAAAAGTCAACCTTTATGCGATCTTCTAAAATTAAGTTCACCTTTGGATTATTCTGGAATAAGTTAAGCTTGTATGAGTATTAACTTTCTATGAGTTTAAGTGATCGTTTACATTAACAACAAGTAATAATTTTTCCTTCTTTTCTTTCCCTTTACCAACCCTCTACACCTATAATCACAATCACCACCACCACTCGATCCCAAACACCACCCCAAGACCTGATCTAACTCATTGAAAGTTAATACTCATACAAGCTTAACTTATTCCAGAATAATCCAAAGGTGAACTTAATTTTAGAAGATGGCATAAAGGTTGACTTATTAAAAATAATTTTTCCTAATAAATAACAATCCTCAATAGTAGCCAACTCCAAACATATATATATTTATAAAGAAAAACGAGGTCCTATACCCTCATCTCTAACCAAAAAGTTCCAACGTTCATAATCGTTTAAAATAATTCAAAACCAAATCCATAATTCAAAGAGGGTAAACTAATATCCAAAAAGATGAATTATCTCAACAAAACATATGTGAAACCACTTAAGACACACTATAAAACTAATCCTAATTTTCGACTCATAGTTCTCGTCCATAATGAGTAGCACGACTTCCTTGCTCACACGGGTAAACCGCATAACCTCAGTTCATACTGTAATAACTCTAAACCCCATCGTCATCTGCAATATATATCAACAAAATTCCATAATCAGTGGGGAGTAACTAGCAGTTCTCCCAGCCCAATTTACGAAACAAATAGTAAGCATAAAGAAGTTATAATTAATGCTAAAGACATGACAACATAATAGCAAAAAAGTGGCATAGTACGCATTGCAACATACATCATGCTTGCACAAGGAAATACTTTAAAGAGGATACTCGAAATCTAAAAGAACAAGTACAAAAGACCACGTAAACATCATAATGTAGATAATAATAGGATAAAATAACATTGAGAGAGCGAACACTAGTGACCCGCAGCTCAATTACTCAAGATGTGTCAGGTCGCACCCTCTAGAATGGCCTATAGGTTACGTTCCCTACCGTCTGTGTCTAAGAATGGACAAACTCTCGATGCGGGACGATACGCATAGTAATTCCCGAACTCTCGGACGACAAAAAGTCCTAGGTATCTCCAATGCAAGGTAACACCCAACGTGATGTCCTTTGACCTCTCAGAGTGCATGTTCAGTACTTTCGAGACACTGTCCCTTAGGCTACCCAACTCAATTAAAACACTTAATAAAAAGTCCAAACAACTTACATGTCCTCAAACATCAATTCATCAAATTACAAATCTTAAATATATACTCGACAAGGTATATTAAGAGTCCATAAACCTCAAAAGTATATGGCATGCACGACAAGGTATACCAAGAGTCCACAAACCTCAAACAAATATGGTATGCACGGCAAGGTATACCAAGAGTAAGTCAAAACATACAAACAAAAAAACGTGTAACACCCCAACCCCTACATGCCGAGAGTGGTCACCAAATAAGCATCTCGGACCAATAACTGGCCCTACAAACCAACACAAGTCCTTTCGGCGTACTTTGTCCTCTCTCATGCATACCCTCAGAAACTTCCCACGAGGTCACTCTTCCTAAGACAACTCCCAGCCAAGCACGCTTAATTGAGAATATCTTAGCAATATGAGCTCCTTTAAAAGAAGATGCACCTTGTTGATAAGGGTAGTACAACTAAATCCTTTAAAACAATCATGAGGAGTATTACACCCCCCCACTTGAGAACAGCAACGCCCTCGTTGCGCCTGGGGACCCCACATATTCGCCCGTAAGCTGTAGGTTGCCTCAGCCTGGAAATTGATCGCCTGGAGACTCCATATATTTGGTCTGACGACCTCTGGGTCGCTCCTTATGACAATGCAGCCCCAAAATCCTCCTGTAATACCCCGAATTTTTAAAACTTATTTTATTATTTATTAAGCTTTAATAATATTTATACTTAAATATGTTTAGTGTTAATTCAATTTTATTTACTAATAATATTTATTAAAAATGATTTAATTTAGTTTGGAATTATTTAATGATTCTAAATTCAATGATTTAATTAAAATGTATTTTATTTAAACTAATTATTTATTTACATTTTATTAATAATTTCATTATTGTTTTTGGAATCACAACATAGCTTTGAGGAACACTCTTATTCATAACCCAAATGAGCCCAATCAAACATGTATCAAGTCCATAGCCAAAATAGAATTTTAGCCATACACAAAAAGAAAAAAAAAGACAAAAGAAAATCAAAGTCAACATCATCCATCAGCATCATCTCCCACATCATCACCCTCCATCATCCTCTTCCTCTTTCTTCTTCACCCCCAACTTGCCTCTGCCAAAACAAGACTTTCTACCCGGTTATGACTACTCCATCCCATTTTATTCCTTCCTCCATCACTCCAACTGAGCATATCACTGAGCAAATCCCCAACTCCCATCCAATTTCATTAAATTCTTCAACCCAAGCTCCATATCCATGGCTATAAATAGCCCCTTCAAGAGCCCAAATCAGTGCACCATCCTCCTCCCCTTCCTTTCTCTGTTTTGCTTCCTCTGTCCCTCTTCCTTCGCCGGAAACCACCAACAAAACACCACCATAAAAGTTGCCACTAACGTCACTCAAAACTGCCACCCACGCACCACCTTTTTCCCCCGCTCGCTGCCCTGTCGTGCAGCCACCACACCGCCGCTCATCCAATTTCCTTAGCTGCCTCTGCCTCCGCATCACAACCATCCACAACCAAGCGCCACCCTCACCTTCCCTTGCTGCTCCATCCTCAAATTAACTCGCAGCACCACCTCTGCCTGACCTCGCCACCACCTGCGAAACACCTCAGCCGTTCGCAGCCACCAGGTCGCAGCCCAGGCTCCCTCTTCCTTCTCCTCTTCGTGCTCTGTTCTACCTCCTCTGTTTTTTCTTTCTGGCTTTCTCAACTGATTCTTTGGATCAGATATTCTTCCCCTCTCCTTTTATACAAAAAAAATGTTTTCTTTTAATTTATCTATTTAGTTTATAAAGTTACTTTGTTTAGATAACATATTCTAAGTTAAATTGATTTAGTCCTTTTAATACTTAAAATGATTTCTTAAATGTTTCTAAAATGTGATTTTTGAGTTATTAATAACACTTTGAAATAATTAAGGAACTTTTCAAAGGTAATTTGAATTACTCGTTTATTAACAAAAAGGGGTTATTTAGGTTACTAATTTAGATCTCGTTAACTCTCGTTGTAGACTCCGAGTTCGTAGACGGGGAGTACCAGTAGCTTTGATCGGTTCGTTGTTTGACTTTGGGCATGCGTCACGAGGTAATTTCCGATGTCCATCTGAACATAGATCCCGTAGTATAAAAATAATTTAATTACGTGACTATGTGATTAGAAATGTGAATTATAATTATGAAAATTATTATAAATTATAACTATTGACTTAAATGTGAATTATGATTAGTAAGATGATTAATGACTATGAATTATGAATATGAATAATGACTATGGACCATGGACTATGGACGACATGACAATTATTCTAACGTTATTGACGACCTTGATAAATAATCTAATATTTTATTCTCGGTATTTGTCTAATTAAAGGTTAATTGTTAATGTTGTTATTATTATTATTCTTCATTATGATATTATTATTATTATTATTATTATTATCGTTATTATTATTATTACTATTATTACTATTATTATTATTATTATTATTATTATTATTATTATTATTATTATTATTATTATTATTATCATTATCATTGTTATTATGCTATTATCGTTATTAAAGTTTGAAAATAAAAATTGAAAAATGGATTGGTTACAATTGGACAATGATGGATTATTATACAAGTGATGATTTTTGTATATGAATGAAAATGGGCTTTCTGGATAAGCCGCGAATAAATTGAGTTATGAATATTGGAATGAATATGTTCATACTTGGTTAAATGAGATGATGTATATGTGTATATGATTTAAGTGATGACTTTCATAAAAGATATTAATCACTTAAAGTGGAATATCGGAGAGAAATGATGAACAGGTTGCCCTGTATGGGAGGTTGAGCGGCCACCTACAGGTTTTCTGGTTACTATGCTAATTTTTCTATTACTTGTCTTCCTTCTATCTTGTTGCGATCCAAGTAAAAGGGGTGTGCACACTAAGGACTCTGTTATTATAGCCAATATGATTTGTAGGTAGTTACAGGAGTTTCTCCGGCCTACAGTGAGTTGTTACAGGGTGTTCCTGGCTCACAGTGAGTTGTTACAGGGTTTCCTGGCTCACATTATTGTAGTAAGTTGTTACAAGGTGTCCCTGGCTTACTGGCGTTCTCTTTCCTCTCCTTAAATAATCAGATAATACTGAATTATTGAATTAATTGAAATTATGTGATTATTAACCTTATATATATATATATATGTATGCACTTATGTGATTACTAATTGTATTTATATATGTATATGTGCTATGCTTTCGACTCTATTAACCTATTATTTTCACAAAGTATTTTCCACTTAAGTATTTTACGGGATGGAGTTGGAATTACTCAGTTTTTCTGATTTTTGGGAGCTTGTCTCTCTTGTTTCTTTTCAATGTATTTGTGCAGGTGGGTGAGCGACTTGGGGAAACAAAGAGAGAACTATTAGAGTTATCATCCACTTAGTTTTAATTTAGTTTCCGCTGAGACTTTGAGACGTTATATCAATTAGTGTTTTATTGAACAATTTAGTTGTTGTAAAACTTGATTTTATTTTAATTTAGTGTGATGTTACCTAATAGCCTTGCATTTATTTCCAAGGAGATAAGTGCGGCGGTAGCACGCCATCCGAGTCGAACCCTCGTGGATTTTCCCCCAACGAGTTTTATTAAATGAAAAAGGGTTCGATTTGGGCGGTGTGTTACAGAATGGTATCAGAGCGGAGTTAGATTAACTTGGGCAATATTCAATAATAAAATATGGGAATTAGGATTAATAAATTAATTAAGGTTAAAACTTTGAAACGGTTTAGGAAATTTTAAAATATGGATTATCTTAGGATAAAAACGGAATTAAGGATTAAAATATGAGTTTAAAAGGGGTAAACCTGGGTATAAATTAGTTGTTTATTTATATGTGAAAGTACTTTGTACTTATTAATTGCTTATTATGTTTTGTTAGATGGCCAGAACACGTTTAACAGCAAGGAAGTGCACTAGGACCCCACACCAAGGGCCCTACCTACTTAGGATGAGAACCGGAGAGTCTATTTCCGCATATATCTACAGGCTACGCCTCACTATGAAGTGCTACCACCTTAACGAAGGTCATGGACGTTCGTACTACCTTACACCACCTAGGCAAGCCGATGTCTTACTCTATACACTCCCCGACCACGGACTCTATGCAGAGATCAAGAGAGAGCATTTCGACATACTAAGGAACGAAAGGCCGAATTATGAGAGATACACTTTCAAAGGGAAGTGGTATCTCACGTTGAACTATCTCGAAAAGAGGATGCGTGATGCTAGAGCCAAGTGGCTCAATGACTTTTACCTTCCTTCCGAGAGTGAGGAACCAAGTGGCGATGATGATGACGAAGAAGTAGAAAGTGACCCAGTTCCACCCGTTGAGAACCAGGGTGAGAACGAAGTCGAAGATGAAGAAGAAGATCCCTCCGAATATGAGGAATGAGACCCTCGACCCTAGTTATCCCTAACCTAATAGGAAGCTAAGATTGTAGTAGACTTACTAATTCTAGTTTAATTATCTATGTGATGTTGTTATGTTCTATCTATCCGAGGTAGGACTATTACTATGTTATGAATGAAATGGTTATAATACCCTTGTGGTCACGAAATGATGGTACATTTATGTGATTTGAACATGATGAGTATTACTTGAACATGATGTGTGGATTAATGAATGAATCGGGTGAAAACATGATTGTGTGTTTATATGAATTAGTTCTTATGTGAATGGTGGAAACACCAAATGTGAATAAACGCAGATAGCTTATGCAATACGTATACACTCATTCAAGGGCACGACAACAAGAAAATCAAATGGCCGAAACTCCAAAACAAGTTGCAGCACGACTAAGAACCCTCGAGCAATTAGCTCAGAACTTTGGGCTAGTTCTCCAAAATCAACTGAACAACAACCATCACTATGGAGACGACCCGCAATCCGCTATGGCGAAAAAGATTGCTTCTTTGAAACCACCAACCTTTGTTGGTAGAGAGGACCCTTTACTTCTCAAAAACTGGAGTCGAGACTTTGAAAAGATCTTTACGGCCACGGGTACGCCTGAGGCCCAAAAAGTTGATTGAGCCACCTTCTATCTGCACGAGGATGCCGCTACTTGGTGGGATAGTGTAGGACCGACGATTAGAGTTCAGGAGAACTTTAATTGGGAAGCTTTTAAGGTAGAAATCAAGGCTTGATTCTTCCCCGAGCATATTCGCAGGCTGAAATACAATGAATTCAGTAGGTTCAACCAGACCTACAATATGAGTGTGCAAGAGTACGCTCAAAAATTGAATGAGTATGCACGATTCTGTCCAACTGAAGTACCAGATGAGTGAACCAAGGCTCAGAAGTTCGAGGATGCTCTGAAGTTTGATCTTCAGACACGACTAGGAGGAAGTACCTCCACCACTTTCTCCGAAGCCTATGCAAAAGCTTCTAACTTGGAAAGAATCTTGCAACGTGAAAGAGACGTGATGTCGAGAAATAAGAGAACGGAACCTTCCAGCAACAATAGCAACCAAGGGTATGACAAGAGGCCCAACAACAACAATGCTATGAATAACAGCAATGGAGGACGCTACAACAACCGCAACAATCAGAATTCCAGACAACAGAACCAGCAAAGAAGTGGGAACTAAGGAAGTTACATCTGCAAAAGATGCGGAAAGAATCACCAAGGATTCACTTGTCAGGGTGAAAGAATCAAATACTACGAATGTGGCGAATTCGGTCACAAGTCATTCAATTGTCCTAAGAAACCAGATCAAAATGGACAAAAGGGAAATAACGACAACAATGGGAATGGAAATCGAGTTCAGAACTTCAACAACAGCCCTAACAACGGTAATGGTCCTAACCACTGAGATAACGCCGCGCAGAATGGGAATAGAACAATCGCACTTTTGGAAATGGAAACGGGAACTACAACAAGAATGGCAATGGAAGCTACACCAACGGTATAATCAACGTCATGAGCAGAAGTGAAGCTGACACTGATGCCAATGTTGTGACGGGTACTTTTCTCGTAAACTCCAACCCTGCTTATGTACTCTTTGACTCTGGAGCATCTCACTCTTTATTTCTAGTGCTTTTGTCAGTAAACATCCCTTGAAATCTACCCAATCTTGTCGAGCCAATATAGCCATGCCCACCGGTGAAACTGTCTCTTGGAAATCTCTTTTCCAAGATATCCCCGTAGTCATAGCCGTAACTGAATTACCCGCGACCTTATCCTTTTTGAATTAAAAAACTTTGACGTTATCTTGGGAATGGATTGGTTGGCCAAGTATAAAGCCTAGATTGAGTATCATAACCAGAAAATATCTCTTAGGGGACAGAGAGGAAATAGGATATCCTATAAAGGTGTAATCTCTAAACCCGATGTCAAGATAATCTCAGCCCTGAACTTTCAAACCTATCTTTGAAAAGGCTACCCAGTCTACTTATGTCAAGTAAGGGACGTAAGTAAGGAAAACAAAGAATTGACTCAAATTCCTGTAGTAAAGGAGTTTCTAGATGTATTTCACGAAGAGCTTCCAGGAATGCCGCCAGAGAGAGAAGTGAGCTTTAAGATTGACTTAGTCCCTGGAACCGGACTTATCTCCAAGCCTCCATATCGAATGGCACCTGCAGAAATCCAAGAATTGAAGGTTCAAATAGAGGAGTTGTTGGATAAAGGATACATTCGACCTAGAGTCTCACCTTGGGGAGCCCCGGTGTTGTTTATTAGGATGAAAGACGAATCTTTGAGGTTGTGTATCGATTATAGGGAGTTGAATAATGCCACAGTGAAGAATAAATGTCCGCTGCCAAGGATCGAGGATTTATTCAATCAGCTTCAAGGTGCGACAGTGTTTTCCAGGATCGATTTACGGTCAGGTTATCACCAACTACGAATCGCTGAAGGAGACATCCCGAAGACAGCCTTTCGTACGAGGTATGGCCATTATGAGTTCACAGTTATGCCTTTTAGACTCACTAATGCGCCAGCAGCTTTCATGGACCTCATGAACAGGACTTTCGAGCCATACCTGGACAAGTTTGTGATAGTGTTCATTGACCATATATTGGTGTACCCGAATGATAGAGAAGAGCATGAGGCTCAATTAATGAAAGTTTTGGAGATTCTTCGAGAAAAGCAATTGTACGCCAAGTTCTCGAAGTGTGAATTTTGGTTAGAGAAAGTCTCATTTTTGGGTCATGTGATATCTAAGGAAGGCGTTTCCGTGGATCCATTGAAGATTCAAGCAGTAATTGAATGGCCTGAACCTAAAAACGTCACTGAAGTAAGGAGTTTCTTGGGTTTAGTTGGATATTACAGAAGATTTGTGAAAGATTTTTCAAGAACTGCCCAACCCCTCACTAACCGGATGAAGAAGACAACAAAATTTCATTGGGATGACAAGTGTGAGGAAGCGTTTCAAGAGCTGAAGAAGAGACTTACAACGGCCCCAGTATTGACGTTGCCCTCTGGAGTAGAAGGATTTAAAGTGTATAGTGATGCCTCAAAGAAAGGTTTTGGGTGCGTCTTGATGCAACATGGTAAAGTAGTTGCCTATGCGTCAAGACAACTCAAACCTCATGAGCAAAACCACCCTACTCATGTCTTGGAGTTAGGAGCGATCGTGTTTGCACTGAAGATCTGAAGACATTACTTATATGGAGTACAATGTAAGGTCTATACATATCACAAGAGTTTGAAGTATCTGTATACGCAAAAGGAGTTGAATATAAGACACACACGATGGCTTGAACTCATAAACGATTATGACTTGCAGATAGTGTACCAAGAAGGAAAAGCGAATAAGGTAGCAGATGCTTTAAGCAGGAAGAGTTCTCATTCACTGAATGTATTGATCCTAGCCGATGAGCTATGTAAGGAAATCAAGAGAATGAGTTTGGAAGTAGTTGAGCCTGGCTTTGTGCAAGCTCAATTGAATGCCCATACTGTTGGACCAGATATATTTGAGGAGATTCGGATTTAAAAAGCCGCTGAGAAGTGGTTAAATAAGCTCAGAGAAATGAAGGAAAGTGGTCAAGCACCAGAATTTGAGATTTGACGACAATGGCGTTGCAAGGTATAAAAGGATCGGAGCTTGTGTGTGCCACAAGATGAGGAACTCAAGGTAAGAATTTTAAAGGAGGCTCATAACTCGCCATATTCTATACACCCAGGAGGAGATAAGCTTTATAAAGACTTGAAGAAGCATTTTTGGTGGCCTAAGATGAAGCAAGAAGTGGCCGAGTTCATGGCAAAATGTCTGACATGCCAGAAGGTGAAAAGACAACATATGAAGCCTGAAGGGAAATTACAACCGTTGGAAGTACCGGGATGGAAATGGGAATCTATATCTATGGATTTCATCATGGGGTTACCGAATACAAGATCCGAAAAGAATGCAATATGGGTAATCATGGACCGTTTGACTAAGACGGCTAGATTCGTTGCAATGAAGGATACTTGGTCGTTTAAATAGTTAACAGATGCGTACTTCAATGAAGTGGTTAGACTATATGGAGTTCCGAAGGACATTGTTTCAGATAGGGATTCGAGATTCTTATTGAAGTCCTGGAAACAACTTCAGACAGCCGTGGGTACATTCTTGAAATTCAGTACTGCCGTTCACCCAGCAACATATGGCCAAACTGAGAGAACAATTCAGACCTTGGAGGATATGTTGAGAGCATGCATAATGGATTTCGGAGGTTCTTGGGATGATCATTTAATGTACATAGAGTTCTCGTATAACAACAGTTGTGTGAAGTTGTCGTATACCCCCAACCAAATATAATTAACCTTCTTTCCTTAACAACTTGGTGTATAGCGGAAGTAAGGGTGGTATCCACAGGGAGCACAGTACAAGTCTATAAATAGCGGAATCAAACCCCTAGAGCCTTCTAGGAGTCACGTAACCAATGGGGGGGTTTGATAAGGAACAAGGACTATACTAAAAGCGATTAAACAAGAAATGTTGTAAGTTAAATCAATGAAAAAGGAACTTGGACTCGATTAGCATCCACTTTCAACCAAAGCATCGATCATGGAACTTATAAACGTTTATCCCCTTTTGGTCACCTATTGAGAAGTCTAAACTCCTAGCCTCCTAGATCGTGGTTAAACAAACACGATCAGCGTGGTTTGAACCCCCTCTTACTATCACTCAACTCAAACAAATAGCATTTAAGTTCAAACCAATAGTAGCATTAGAACCGAGGCACAAAAGGATTGCTAATGATAATGAAGCATTAACATTCAAGCAATAAGTAAGATCTCTCTAAGCACTTGAAGCAAAATCAGCATTACAACAAACACCTAGTGTGCTACTAAGGAACTAAGAACACAAATAACCGATTATGTCCTAAACTCTAGCATTTGATCATTTACACAACTACACTAGTAGTACTCCTAGAAAGATTATGCAAAAATCAATGAAATAAGCTCAAGAAACCTTACAATAACCAAAGGAGATGAAGAGTACAAGAGTTCTCAGATACAAGAGTTGAAAGCTTCACCTAACCGAATCCAAGAACAAGTTTACGCTAGAACTAGCATGATTTACACCAAAGATTTCTAAGAGATGTTAGTGTTTTAAAACCCTAGGAATGATAGCTAAACACTCTCTGGTCTACTTCTCTCTCTACAAAATAAAGACAAACTAAAAACATATAACTCAAACCATCCGTAGAAGGAAACATAAAAGAAAGGAGAGGTGGGCGGTAGTGCCTGGTCGCGACCCGCGATCACTGTCGCGAATCGTGAGCAGCAGGTCGCGACCCGCGACCAGCATCGCTCCTCGCGATGGCAAGCAGCCCCTCCTTTCAATCAAGTTTTAACATATAAGGGGAAGGGAAAGGGGAAGGCTTTGAAAGCCTAGCAGGATCTTCCTTGGTGGCTTGGCCGCTGCAAGGGCTTGATGCTCGGAGCTAGGAATCGAGAGACTCGGAACTTGGCTTGGAAGATTCAAAGGGCTTCCAAAGGCTTCGAGATGACGTACCGCTGGGAGGTTGGATGACTTGATGCTTCGGAGAGTGATAGAAAGCTGCACGAACAAGACAAACACCAAAACTTGGGACACGACTCTCTAGACGTCTTTAACACCAAATCAAACCAAAATCCGAACTCTAAACACAAACCGACACACACACAAACCTCAAGAGCTCATCCATACTCAGGGTCACCGAGAGGAACATCCTCGGCCCCTACTTGCTGAAAACCTTCAAAGTACGGCTTTAGCCGCTTCCCATTCACCTTAAATACCTTCGAAGTGGCTTCACTCATGATCTCCACAGCTCCATGGGGAAATACCTTCGTGATAATGAACGGCCCAATCCATCGAGAACGGAGCTTTACTGGAAAGAGGCATAGACGGGATTGAAAAAGAAGAACTCTTTGACCAACCTTGAGTTCCTTCCTTATTATTAGCTTATCTGCCATGCTTTTGTCTTAGCCTTGTAGATTGCCACATTCTCATACGATTCATTCCGGATTTCCTCCAACTCTTGAAGCTGCAACTTCCTATGTAGCCCGGCTTCATCAATATTCATGTTAAAGCTCTTTATTGCCCAATATGCTCTGTGCTCGAGCTCCACCGGAAGGTGACACGGCTTCCCAAACACCAAGCGGTATGGGGACATACCAATAGGTGTCTTGTAAGCTGTCCTGTAGGCCCACAATGCATCCTCCAAACGCGAACTCCAATCCTTCCTACTTGGATTCATTGTTTTCTCAAGAATGGATTTGATTTCTCGATTTGATACCTCTGCTTGACCATTTGTTTGTGGATGGTATGTAGTGGACGTCTTGTGAGTCACATGATACCTCTTAAGCAATGCCCGTATGGTCTGGTTGCAAAAGTGTGTCCCTTTATCATTGATCAAGGCTCATGGAATCCCGAACCTACAAAATATGTTAGACTTCACAAATTCCGCAACCACCTTAGCATCGTCAGTTCTAGTGGGCTTGGCTTCCACCCACTTTGATACATAATCAACTGCAAGTAAGATGTATTGAAAACCAAAAGACTTTGGAAAAGGCCCCATAAAGTTAATACCCCATACATCAAAAATTTCACAATACAAGATTGAGAATTGGGGCATTTCATTCCTTTGGGAAATATTTCCAACTCTTTGACAATTATCACCAGACTTACAAAAATGATATGAATCTCGATGTAAAGTAGGCCAGAAAAATCCACAATCAAGTATTTTGCAAGCTGTCCTCCTTGCTCCAAAATGCCCTCCACAAGCGTGGGAATGACAAAAAGTGAGAATAGAAGTTACCTCTTCATCCGGGATACAACTTCTTATCACTTGATCCGAACAATGTTTCCATAAGTAGGGATCGTCCCAAACATACCATCTAGCATCACTCTTCAGCTTGTCTTTCTGTGCTTTTGAGAAATGAGAAGGAAAACGGTTAGAAACAAGATAATTCACAATATGAGCATACCATGGGTGTGAGCATCCAAGAGCAAACAAATGCTCATCCGGGAATTCCTCCCTCATTGGTTCCTTCCACGGCTTCTCCGAACTAGGTTGTAGATCATATGATGATACCAATCGACTGAAGTGATCTGCAACCAGGTTCTCCGTTCCCTTCTTATCTTTTACCTCTAAATCAAACTCACTTAACAACAAAATCCACCTTATCAATCTCGGCTTGGCTTCCTTCTTCGTCATTAGGTGGCGAAGGGCTGCATGGTCAGTATAAACAATGACTTTGGTGCCGAGTAAGTAAGATCGAAATTTCTCTAAAGCATAGACCACAGCTAATAACTCCTTTTCTGTGGTGGAGTAATTTCGCTGCGCTTCATTCAATGTCATGGATGCATAGTAAATGGCATGAGGTATCCTTCCTACTCTTTGCCCAAGCACGGCCCCTACCGCATAATCACTTGCATCGCACATTATCTCAAAGGGCTTGGACCAATCTGGGGGTTGAATTATAGGAGCTGAAACTAGCCTCCTCTTCAGTTCATCGAATGCTCTTTTGCAAGCTTCATCAACCACAAAATCAACATCCTTCTGCAACAACCTGCATAAAGGGGATGAAATCTTCGAGAAATCCTTAATGAACCTGCGATAAAATCCTGCATGTCCAAGAAAAGATCGAATTTCTCGCACATTAGTCGGATAAGGTAAAGAATGAATAATGTCAATTTTCGCTTTATCAACTTCAATGCCCTTTTCAGAGACTACATGACCCAAAACAATGCCCTACTCGACCATAAAGTGACATTTTTCGGAGTTTAAAACAAGATTAGTTTCAATACATCGTTTAAGCACTAAAGTCAAATGGTCTAAGCAATTATCGAAGGAGTTTCCATGCACGGTAAAATCATCCATGAAAACTTCTACGAATTGCTCCATATACTCCGAGAAAATGCTTACCATACATCTTTGGAAAGTAGCGGGGGCATTACATAATCCAAAAGATATGCGTCTATACGCGAACGTGCCAAAAGGACACGTGAACGTGGTCTTCTCCTGGTCTTCCGGTGCTATTGCCACCTGAAAATAGCCTGAATAGCCATCTAAGAAGCAATAAAATGAATGTCCAGCTAATCTTTCCAACATTTGGTCTATGAATGGCAATGGGAAATGGTCTTTTCTCGTTACCGCATTCAATCTACGGTAATCAATACAAACCCGCCACCCGTTTTGAATACGAGTGGGCACTAACTCTCCATCCTGATTTTCAACAACAGTTACTCCAGACTTCTTAGGCACAACTTGAGTGGGACTAACCCATTCACTATCAGAAATTGGATAAATCATACCTGCTTGGAGTAATTTCAAAATCTCGGCCTTCACCACCTCCATCATTGGTGGATTTAGCCGTCTTTGAGGCTGTCTCACCGGCTTTGCACCTTCTTCCAATAGAATCTGATGCATGCAGGTTGTAGGGCTTATTCCCTTAATATCTGCAATAGTCCATCCAATTGCCTCTCGATGTTCCTTCAGCACTTTGATAAGTTTCTCCTCCTATTCCTTGGTTAGCTTACTCGATATAATCACTGGCAAAGTATTTTCATCACCAAGGAATGCATACTTCAAATGCTCGGGAAGTGATTTCAGCTCCACAGTAGGTGCCTGCACAATCGATGGTAAAAGCTTGTCCCTAGGGACGGTTAGTGGTATCGGCCCTTTAGAAAAGGGAACGATAGGGAGCTTTTCATATTCTTCCAAAGCTTGAACCGCCTCCTGCAAGTTAGCACTCAAAACATATTCAACATTTTCATTATCCATACTATTCTCAAGAGCTACTTGAAGTTCGCCCTCACCATCCATCTCGAACACTTCATGTGAAACAACATCAACCACATCTATGGAATAACACGAGTGATCATCACTCGGAAATTTCATGGAATCATTAATATTAAACTCTACCATATTTCCATCAAATTCCATAGTCAAGCATCCACTATGCACATCAATTTTAGTCCTTGCAGTTTTTAAAAATGGTCTACCTAACAAGATAGGAGTAGCATGTTTATCATGTTCCATGTCAAGGACATAAAAATCAGCAGGAAAGATTAACTTATCAACTTTAACTAACAGGTCCTCTACTATTCCCTTAGGATAAGCATTGGAACGGTCAGCTAACTGAATCACTACACCTGTTTCATGTAAGATACCAAGCTTTAAGGACTCATAGAATGAATAGGGAATTACATTAATTGAGGCACCCAAATCAAGCATGGCTCTTTGAAACGTGGTGTTTCCTATCACACATGGTATAGTGAACATGCCCGGATCACTGCATTTTGGAGGTAGTTTCTTTTGAAACATGGCGGATACATGTTCACTTACCTGTACCTTATGCACTCCCCTTAATCTTTGCTTTCTTTTTGTGGTACACATTTCTTTGAGGAATTTAGCATACCTAGGAATTTGTTTTAAAGCATCTAAAAGGGGGATGTTTACCTCACACTTACGAAAGACTTCGTAAATGTCCTTGTCACCTTCCTTCTGTCGAGTATCCTTTAGTGCCTCGGGAAATGGTGGAATTGGCTCATAGGGTGGAAGTGGTTGTTTCTTCTCTTGTTCTCCTGGCGTGGATGGCAATGGCTCGGCCTCAGGCACCGGCTCAGGAACAACTACCTCCTCCTCGATCTCTTTCTCGCTCACAATTGCCTTTTCATTACCCTTTAACTCCTTACCACTCCGTAAAGTGATGGCACTTGCATTTTGCTTGGGGTTAAGCTCCGTTTGTGACGGTAGCTTACCCGAATCACGGGCCTCTAGCCTGCCCACTGCTCCCGAGACTTGGCTCAGTTGCTTCTCTAAGTTCTTTATACTCGATCGGGTTTCCTCCTGAAATTGGACCATGTTTCCCTGCATGTTAGTCACATTTTTAGTTAAAGCATTAATCATATCCTCCGTTGACATGCCGGAACTTGATCCCTGTGCTTGGCCTTGCGGCCGGAAATATGGAGCTCCTTGCTCCGGTGGTCTTTGGTAAGGTGGTGGTGGACGGTTAAACTGATGGTGTGGCGATTGATTCCCAGATGTACCTCCATACCTCAAATTAGGATGATCTCGCCACCCCGGATTATAGGTGTTGGAATATGGATCATAACGCTTTTGGAAACCTTGGCCTTGAAAACCGGCCGCCTTTACCTCCTCACTGGCTTCTTCCCGCAGATGGGGACAGAAATCAGTTGGATGATCTGATGAACAAATACCACAAGCCTTCACGTGGTGTGTCTTCTCTTTAACTAGGTACTCTCTCATCTTGGATGTCAAAGCTTGTACCTGGTCCTCCAACTTAGAAGAACTGGAACCCTCGGATACCACCCGACGAGCCCCTGAATTTCTAGTAAACTGCCTCGAGCCTTCAGTTAGCTCATTTATCAAATCTTTAGCAGCTTGTGCGGTTTTATTAATGATAGAACCTCCACTCGCTGCATTTACCATCCTAGCATCTTCATCACATAGCCCATTGTAGAAGTAAAGTAGTAGATCTTCATCAGAATAACCGTGATATGGACAACTAGCACATAACTTCCGAAATCTCGCCCAATACTCATAAAAGGTTTCATTGTTATTTTGCTCGATGTTACTAATCTCCTTCTTCAACACAGAAGACATTGAAGTCGGAAAGTAGGCTCCGAGGAAATCTTTCTTTAAATCAGCCCATGTGGATATGCTGCCCGGTGGAAAGTAGTATAACCAGTCATTTGCTGCTCCTTTTAATGAGAACGGGAAGGCTTTGAGTTTCACCTTCTCTTCCGACACCCCACTAGGCTTCATGCTGCTACAAACCACATGGAACTCCGAAAGATGCTTGTTCAGGTCCTCATCATTTAGCCCATAGAATGTAGGAAGTAGATGTATCAACCCCGATTTCAGCTCAAAGGTTTCTCCTTCTTCTTCTTCTGGGAATGTTATGCATAGGGGTTGCTGATCAAGGTTCGAAGCTGTAACCTCCTTTAATGTGCGTTGCTCAACTCTCGGAGGCATCTCTTCTTCTAGTTCAATAGCAAAAGGAAGCTCCCTGAAGTTTTCACGCAATTCTCTTCTTAACCTGAAAATAGTTAATTCCAAGTCTGGATCGTACTGCAAGGGTTGTTGGTTAGCAGCACGAGTAACAACCATAAACCACAAAACAAGCAATACAATCAATAATAAAATACGCTAAACACAAACTAGTACACCTTGCTCCCCGGCAACGGCGCCAAAATTTGGTGTGAAGTTGTCGTATACCCCTAACCAAATATAATTAACCTTATTTCCTTAACAACTTGGTGTATAGCGGAAGTAAGGGTGGTATCCACAGGGAGCACAGTACAAGTCTATAAATAGCGGAATCAAACCCCTGGAGCCTTCTAGGAGTCACGTAACCAATGGGGGGTTTGATACTATACTAAAAGCGATTAAACAAGAAATGTTGTAAGTTAAATCAATGAAAAAGAAACTTGGACTCGATTAGCATCCACTTTCAACCTAAGCATCGATCATGGAACTTATAAACGTTTATCCCCTTTTGGTCACCTAATGAGAAGTCTAAACTCCTAGCCTCCTAGATCGTGGTTAAACAAACACGATCAGCGTGGTTTGAACCCCCTCTTACTATCACTCAACTCAAACAAATAGCATTTAAGTTCAAACCAATAGTAGCATTAGAACCGAGGCACAAAAGGATTGCTAATGATAATAAAGCATTAACATTCAAGCAATAAGTAAGATCTCTCTAAGCACTTGAAGCAAAATCAGCATTACAACAAACGCCTAGTGTTCTACTAAGGAACTAAGAACACAAATAACCGATTATGTCCTTAACTCTAGCATTTGATCATTTACACAACTACACTAGTAGTACTCCTAGCAAGATTATGCAAAAATCAATGAAATAAGCTCAAGAAACCTTACAATAACCAAAGGAGATGAAGAGTACAAGAGTTCTCAGATACAAGAGTTGAAAGCTTCACCTAACCGAATCCAAGAACAAGTTTACGCTAGAACTAGCATGATTTACACCAAGGGCTCGATGCTCGGAGCTCGGAATCGGGAGACTCGGAACTTGGCTTGGAAGATTCAAAGGGCTTCCGAAGGCTTCGAGATGACGTACCGCTGGGAGGTTGGATGACTTGATGCTTCGGAGAGTGATAGAAAGCTACACGAACAAGACAAACACCAAAACTTGGGACACGACTCTCTAGACCTCTTTAACACCAAATCAAACCAAAACCCAAACTCTAAACACAAACCGACACACAAAACCATACAAAAATCGCCTAAGATTGGCGAATAACTTTGACGCATCAAACAGCTATCACTCGAGCATAGGAATGGCTCCTTATGAAGCATTTTATAGACGGAAATGTAGGAGTCCTATATGTTGGTTCGATGTGAACGAGTCGTTGAGTTTGGGACCAGAAATGATTGAAGAAACCACCAGCAAGGTGAAGTTGATTCAAGAACGTATGAAAGCAGCTCAGGACCGACAAAAGTCGTATGCCGATCAAAAGAGACGAGACTTGGAGTTTGAAGTTGGAGAAAAAGTTTTACTGAAAGTTTCACCAACTAAGTGAGTAATGAGGTTCGATAGGAAAGGAAAGTTGAGTCCTTGTTATATCGGACCTTACGAGATACTTGAAATAATTGGAGAAGTGGCCTATAGATTAGCCTTACCCACAGAATTTGCCAATATTCACAATGTTTTTCATGTGTCTCAACTCCGTAAATACGTTCCCGATCCTTCCCATGTTATCCAACCTGAAACCATCGAGCTAGATGAGACCCTCACCTTTGAGGAATGTCCTGTTAGAATCCTCGATGCCAAAACGAGAAACACCCAAAACAAGGCTGTAAAGTTAGTCAAAGTTCTATGGTCTAATCACCAAACCGAGGAGGCAACTTTGGAAACGGAAGATGACATGAAAAAGCGTTATCCTGAACTCTTCTCCCAGATACGATTATCGAGTTTCAGGGACGAAACTCCTTAAGGGGGACCGAATGTAATACTAACAAAGTCTAGAACTAATATTTCGTTAGTGACGCGATATCTAACTTTAAAGTTCGAGGACGAACTTTGTTTTTAAGGAGGAGTAGATGTAATACCCCGAATTTTCAAAACTTATTTTATTATTTATTAACGTTTAATAATATATATACTTAAATTTGTTTACTGTTAATTCAATTTTATTTACTAATAACGTTTATTAAAAATGATTTAATTTAGTTTGGAATTATTTAACGATTCTATTTAAATGATTGAATTAAAATGTATTTTATTTCAACTAATTATTTATTTACTTTTTATAAATAATTTCATTATTGTTTTTGGAATCACAACATAGCTTTGAGGAACACTCTTATTCACAACCCAAATGAGCCCAATCAAACATGTATCAAGTCCATAGCCCAAATAGTATTTTAGCCATACAAAAAAAGAAAAAAAAACAAAAGAAAATCAAAGACAACATCATCCATTAGCATCATCTCCCACATCATCACCCTCCATCATCCTCTTCAACATTCTTCTTCACCCTCAACTTGCCTCTACCAAAACAATAATTTCTACCCGGTTTTTGACTACTCCATCCCATTTTCTTCCTTCCTCCATTACTCCAACTGAGCATATCACTGAGCAAATCCCCAACTCCCATCCAATTTCATTAAATTCTTCAACCCAAGCTCCATATCCATGGCTATAAATAGCCCCTTCAAGAGCCCAAATCAGTGCACCATCCTCCTCTCCTTCCTTTCTTTGTTTTGCTTCCTCTATCCCTCTTCCTTCGCCGGAAACCACCAACAAAACACCACCATAAAAGCTGCCATTAACGTCACTCAAAACCGCCACCCCACGCACCACCTTTTTCCCCCGCTCGCTGCCCTGTCGTGCAACCACCATAGAGCCACCACACTGCCGCTCATCTAACCTCCTTAGCTGCCTCTGCCTCCGCATCACAACCAGCCACAACCAAGCGCCACCCTCACCTTCCCTTGCTGCTCCGTCCTCAGATTAACTCGCAACACCACCTCTGCCTGACCTCGCCACCACCTGCGAAACACCTCAGCCGTTCGCAGCCACCAGGTCAAAGCCAGGCTCCCTCTTCCTTTTCCTCTTCGTTCTCGGTTCTCCCTCCTCTGTTTTTTCTTTCTGGCTTTCTCAACTGATTCTTTGAATCATATATTCTTCCCCCTCCCCTTTTATATTTCGTTATTCTTTTTAAACAAAAAAAATATTTCTTTTAATTTATCTATTTAGTTTATAAAGTTACTTTGTTTAGATAACATATTCTAAGTTAAATTGATTTAGTCCTTTTAATACTTAAAATGATTTCTTAAATGTTTCTAAAATGTGATTTTGAGTTATTAATAACGCTTTGAAATAATTAAGGAACTTTTCAAAGTTAATTTGAATTACTCGTTTATTAACAAAAAGGGGTTATTTGGGTTACTAATTTAGATCTCGTTAACTCTCGTTGTAGACTCCGAGTTCGTAGACGGGGACTACCAGTAGCTTTGATCGGTTCGTTGTTTGACTTTGGGCATGCGTCACGAGGTAATTTCCGATTTCCATCTGAACATAGATCCCGTAGTATAAAAATAATTTAATTACGTGACTATGTGATTAGAAATGTGAATTATAATTATGAAAATTATTATGAATTATAACTATTGACTTAAATGCGGATTATGATTAGTAAGATGACTAATGACTATGGATTATGGATTTGAATAATGCCTATGGACCATGGACTATGGACGATATGACAATTATTCTAACGTTATTGACGACCTTGATAAATAATCTAATATTTTATTCTCGGCATTTGTCTAATTAAAGTTTAATGTTTAATGTTGTTATTATTATTACTATTCATTATGATATTATTATTATTATTATTATTATTATTATTATTATTATTATTATTATTATTATTATTATTATTATTATTATTATTATTATTATTATTATTATTATTATTATTATTATTATTATTATTATTATTATTATTATTATCATTATCATTGTTATTATGCTATTATCGTTATTAAAGTTTGAAAATGAAAAATTGAAAAATGGATTGGTTACAATTGGAAAATGATGGATTATAATTTACAAGTGATGGTTTTTATATATGAATGAAAATGGGCTTTCTGGATAAGCCGCGAATAAATTGAGTTATGGATATTGGAATGAATATGTTCATACTTGGTTAAATGGGATGATGTATATGTGTATATGATTTAAGTGATGACTTTCATAAAAGATATTAATCACTTAAAGTGGAATATCGGAGAGAAATGATGAACAGGTTGCCCTGTAGGGGAGGTTCAGCGGCCACCTACAGGTTTTCTGGTTACTATGCTGATTTTTCTGTTACTTGTCTTCCTTCAATCTTGTTGCGATCCAAGTAGAAGGGGTGCGCACACTAGGGACTCTGTTATTACGGCTAATATGATTTGTAGGTAGTTACAGGAGTTTCTCCGGCCTACAGTGAGTTGTTATAGGGTGTCCCTGGCTCACAGTGAGTTGTTACAGGTTTCCTTGGCTCACATTATTGTAGTAAGTTGTTAGAGGGTGTCTTTGGCTTACTTGCGTTCTCTTTCCTCTCCTTAAATAATCGGATAATACTGAATTATTGAATTAATTGAAATTATGTGATTATTAACCTTATATATATATATGTATGCACTTATGTGATTACTAATTGTATTTATATATGTATATGTGCTATGCTTTCGACTCTATTAACCTATTATTTTCACAAAGTATTTTCCACTTAAGTATTTTACGGGATGGAGTTGGAAGTACTTAGTTTTTCTGATTTTTGGGAGCTTGTCTCTCTTGTTTCTTTTCAATGTATTTGTGCACGTGGGTGATCGACTGGGGGAAACAAAGAGAGAACTTTTAGAGTTGTCATCCACTTAGTTTTAATTTAGTTTCCGCTGAGACTCTGAGACGTTATATTAATTAGTGTTTTATTGAACAATTTAGTTGTTGTAAAACTTGATTTAATTTGAATTTAGTGTGATTTTACCTATTAGCCTTGCATTTATTTCCAAGGAGATAAGTGCGGCAGTAGCACGCCATCCGAGTCGAACCCTCGTGGATTTTCCCCCAACGAGTTTTATTAAATGAAAAAGGGTTCGATTTGGGAGGTGTGTTACACCTCCCCCACTAGGCGCTTGAGGAATCTTAATATTCGGCTTGACGGCCTTAGAGTCGCCCCAAGACGCGGTCGCATGATTGCTCTGTAGCCTGTAGGTTGCCCCAGCTTGGAAACCGATCGCCTGGAGACTCCATATATTTGGCCTGACGACCTCTGGGTCGCTCCTTATGACAATACAGCCCCAGAATCCTCCCCCACTAGGCGCTTGAAGACTCCTAATATTTGGCTTGACGGCCTTAAAGTCGCCCCAAGACGCGGTCGCATGATTGCTCTGATACCATTTGAACGCCCCAACCCCTACGGGCTGAGAGTGGTCACCAAATAAGCATCTTGGACCAATAACTGGCCCCACAAACCAACACAAGTCCTTTCGGTGCATTTTGTCCTCAGGTACCCTGAGAAACTTCCCAGGAGGTCACCCATCCCAAGACTACTCCCAGCCAAGCACGCTTAACTGAGAAAATCTTAACAATATGAGCTCCCTGAAAAGAAGATGCACCGTGTTGGTATGGGTAGTACAACTAAATCCTTTACAGAAATCATGGGGAGTATTACAAAACGTCGTATGAGTTTGGATACGAAGTCAATTATGACTAAGTCACAATATGTCTCGCACATAACTCTTGGCGAAGTAATGCTAAGGGTAGTATAGAATAGCCTAGAAAACGTGTCGATCGTTACTACCTTCTACATCCTTGAAGAATTCCAATTGATTGCGTTCTTCACCTCCATTGAACAAGTATCTTCCTCCTTAATCAAATTTAGATTCCTCCAAAACGAGCTGTTGTGTTCCGATCAAGATTCCTAGCGATTCAAAGGTTGGATTCTAAATCGTTCCGGTCAAAGTGAAGGCATTGATGTTCTAAACATGGTGTCCAAATTTGAAGAAGATACAACAGTTAAATCTCTAGCGATGGTCATTTTCGTGAAGGTGTGAAATGGAAAATGGGGAAGAATTTTCTTTCCTTTCCTTTCCTTTCTTGAGGAGAGGCGTGCGGGAAGGAAAAAGGGAAGGGAGTTGCTTTTATTTTTTCTGATTAAGTGGACAACTAAAAGGAGGGTTTAATAGGGTGTTAATGGGGTTCGTAATGGCCATTATGAGGGTGAGTGAAAGGGTGTGAACGTTGGATCAAAATAACGTTACAAAGGAGTGACAAGGGGCTGGCCAAACTCTACATTTTCCTCTCCAAAATTTAATAATTTCGGACTCCCTTAATGCCATACATAGAACGCAACTCGTGCGTACATTAGACGATCCACGAAATATATATTAACGCTCATAATAAATATCATACGCTAATATTTTTTAATAAAAATTACTATTATTAACGTAATATAAATATACACCTCATAATCATATACATTTTATAGTTTACGCGCATACAAGCATCACATTATTCATTTAACCAAAACCGGCACAAGAAAACCCACTAAAAATAATTAAACAAGTCTACTATATATATATATATATATATATATATATATATATATATATATATATATATATATGGTTGGGTCCGGTGAGAAGGATCTTAAAATGAGAAGGGTGAGAAGGGTCGATGTGCATATTTTTTGAACTAGATATGCATATTGCACTTTTTGGCCAGTACGTATATGATCTTAAATGGTAAAATGCATATTCAGTTAAAAAAATGCGCATCATAAAAAAGTTGCACATTTAGTTTAAAAAATCCGCACATTTAGTTCAAAAAATATGCATATAAATTCCTTCTCATCCTTCTCATTTTAAGAATCTTTTTATTTTATCCTAATTCTCTATATAAAATGAAATATAAATATAATTATAAGTTTAAATATAGATGTAAATATAATCATCGTCGAATCTATATAATTTAGGAAAAAATATTTAACACGGAAAATTTTCTAGTGAAATTACGGGTTGTTACATGTTTGAGTTACCATAGACCTAGTTGATGGTACCGCACCTATTTCAAAAGCACCATACCAAATGACACCTTTTGAGATGTGTTAGTTGAAGACTCAGTTAAAAAATTACTAGAAAAGGGTTCTATTAGTCCTAGTGCGTCACCTTGGAGGGCACCAGTGCTATTTGTGAAGTAGAAAGATGGAAGTATCGGGTTGTGCATTGACTACCGTGAGTTGAACAATGTAACAATTAAGAACAAGTATCCTTTACTTAAGATAGATGACCTTTTTGATCAATTGAAGGGAGCTAGTGTGTTTTCGAAGATCAATTTATGTTCAGGGTATCATCATTTGAAGGTCGACGACAAAGACATAACTAAGGCCGCTTTTAGGACGAGATATGGTCACTATGAGTTCATTGTGATGTCGTTTGGGTTGACCAATGCACCGACAATATTTATGGATTTGATGAATAGGATTTTCCATGAGTTCTTAGATAAGTTCGTTGTGGTATTCATCGACGATATTTTTATCTACTAGAGGAATGAAGAAGAACATGATGATTTGAGGATGGTTTTGGAGACACTTAGGAGAGACCAGTTGTATGCAAAGTTCTCTAACTGTGAGTTTCGTTTGGGGAAAGTAGCAGTTTTGGGTCATTACGTATCTATGGAAGGAGTTTATGTGGATCTTGCGAAGATACAAGCCGTTAATGAGTGACCTAGACCGAAAAATGTGTCTGATATAAGGAGGTTCTTAGATTAGCTGGTTACTATAGGAGGTTCGTGAGAGATTTCTCGAGGATAGCTAGACCTATGACTATTTTTATGTTGAAGGATTAAAAGTTTGAGTGGAATGAGAAGTGTGAGGAAGCTTTTCCGATTTTGAAAGACCGTCTAACCTCTGTGCCTATTTTAACCTTGCCCGATGGAAATGATGGATTCGAGCTGTCTAGTGATGCTTCGAATAATGGTTTGGGATGTGTTCTACCCATGATTTAGAGCTAGCCATATGGGAAGGTGATTGCGTATGCATCGTGTCAGTTGAAGTCGTATGAGTCTAATAATCCTACCCATGACTTAGAGCTAGTCGCTATAGTGTTTGGACTGTAAAATTGGAGACATTACCTTTATGGAGAGACTTTTAAGATATTCACCGATCACAAGAGTTTAAAGTATATTTTCATTCAGAAGTATCTCAATATGAGACAGAGGAGATGGTTAAAGTTGATCAAGGATTATGGCCTAGACATCCAGTAATATGAAGGTAAGGTGAACATTGTCGCCAATGCCTTGAGTATGAAGACGAGCCATAGCGTTAATCCCGATGTTAGTTTCCGAAAATGTGTATCAAGATATGCAAAGGCCTAGCCTTGAGATTCTGAATCCTGGAGAGATAGAAGCAAGATTGACTGCCTTGTCGTTGGGATCGTCGATTTTCGATGAGATTTCGGAGAGTCATGTTGGAGATGAGCACCTTGACAAGATAAAGGAAAATATGAAACAAGGAAAGGAAGTGGATTTTACGATCCATGAGGATGGAAGTTTGAGATTTAAAGGAAGGTGTTGTATACACCAGAAGTGTGAAGAGATTAAGAGGAAGCTAAGGTCACAATACTCCGTATTCTGTAAACCCTGGTCGTGATAAGTTGTATAAGGATCTCAAGGAGATTTATTGGTGGCCAAATAGGAAGCGAGAAGTTCCCGAGTTCGTGTCTCAGTGGTTCACATGTCAAAAAGTGAAGATAGACCATAAGAGACCGATGGGAAAGGTCCGATCATTAGAAGTCCCTGGATGGAAGCGGGATTCGATATCAATGGATTTTGTGACTGAGTTGCCAAAGACAAAGAGTGGCAATGATACTATTTGGGTTATAGTGGGGCGATTGATGAAATATGTCTTGTTTATTCCGATCAAAGAGACATGGAAGAAGAAGCAACTTGAAGAGACATACCGCAAGCACGTCGTGAGACTCCATAGTGTGCCGAAGGATATTATTTCCGATCGTGATTCGAGGTTTCTCTCGAAGTTTTGCCAGAAAGTTCAGTCGAACCTTGGAACAACGCAAAATGAGTACTGCATTTCCCCTTGCGAAGCATGGTCAGACTGAGAGGACCACTAAACGATGGAAGATATGTTGAGGGCATGTGCAATCGATTTCCAAGGTAGTTTGGAAGATCAATTGGACTTGACTGAGTTTTCGTATAACAATAGTTACCATGCGAGCATCAAGATGGCTCCATTTGAGGCTTTGTATGGGAGGAAGTGTAGAAGTCCCATCTGTTGGAATGATTTTAGTGAGAGTATAGTCTTGTGGATTGAGTTCATTGAGGAGACTATTAAGAATGTGAAGTTGCCCAGGATAGGCAGAATAGTCATGTTGATTTCTTTGAAGAGGGGAAGACGGTAATGCCCCGTAATTTTATGAATTTCATAAATATATTTAAAGTATATTTACAAAGGGTTTCCATATTTAATTAGTTATATTATTTAATAGTTGACTATTTTAAAAGTCAACCCATTATTTAAACGTTTTAAATAATTATATATATTTTATTGGGTTGGACTTTTAAATTTATTAAAAATATACTTGGGTTTTTAGGTCAAGTTTAATTAGTTTTTAATTATGGTTTGAGGAGCCCAAACCACCCTTTGAGTTTGATGATTAACTTAAAAGCCCAATTAAACCCTTACCCACTTGTACCAGGTTTTAGGCAAATACTTCATAAAACCCCAAAAACCCTAACCCTTATATTAATATTTTTCTCTCTCTTTTTCTCTTCTCACGCCGCCGTCCACCCCCACTCCTTTTCCTATGTGTTCTCTGGCGATCACCCATCGCACTAACCCTCTTGCTTTGTTGCTCCGGCGAGCCACCGCCACCCTCATACTCTTCTCTCTTCTTTCTTCACGGTGCAGTAGCACCCGCATAATCCTATTTCTCTACTTTGTGCGTTCGACCGCCGCCGCCAGCGCATCCTAGCTGCGCGTGAGACACACGTGCCGTTACTGCCCCACGCGCCGTCAGTCGCGCGTCCCACTTTGTTTTCCGGTTTTTCATCCCTTTGTTCCGGTTATTTTTCATCCTTTTTTCCTCTATTATATTTTTAATTAGTTTTTTTTAATAAATTTGTGATTTTTCATGTTTTATAAATAAATTTTGTGAATTTATGGTTTTAATAAATAAATTCTGATTTTTATAATTTATAAATTTAAGTTAAGAAAAACGAGGTAAAATTGACTGCCCGAGAACCTGAGAATATTCGGTGGCTGGTTTGATCGGCGCCGGTGACCATGAGCAAGTTCAAGGGCTCTCAGAAATATTTAATCAATCTTGGGAAGAAGAGACAGAATGGTCCCAACTCTCAAAATGGTGCGAAAAAAAAACGAGATCCCTAGTTGAGCTAGCAAGTATTCCTCCTTTGCGAATTGATGAGAAATTGCTTGAAATGGGTGAAATCTTATCTCCTAAATCGGCTGTAAATGAAATAAAACAAGAATCCTCACAAAAAACGCTCTCTAAATGGTTGTCTATAATGAACACTAACAAAAGGAAAATGGACCAAATTGTTAGTAATAATAGAATTGATCCAATGACATTGTAAATGCTAATTTGGATGTTGTTAATACTCCCATTGTTGTTGATCCTCTCATTACTTTTGCTTCTGTTATGGCTAAGTCCACTATTATACCTGCTGTTGTTTCTGCTCAGAATGATCGGATTGAAAATGGGCGTGTAGTAATATCCCGTCCGATACAAAGAACAAAAGAGACAATAGTAAATAAAATTAAGCAACTAGTGGTAGCGGAAATACCACTAAGACAGAGATGTGACAGGCTTAAGTCGTATCACCTAATCAAAGATAAACCTACAGTCCTCTAAATATGGTAGTCAATGGAAGGAGGGTCGAATCCACAGGGAGACAGAGTTTCTAAATTAATATTCAACCAATTAGCTACTTCAGATCAAATCAGAGAAGAGTTAACTTAACTAAAGATTAAACTAAGGAAAACTAATTAAAAAGAGGATTTAACTATGGAATAAAAGTCTAGGGTATTAGGTCGGTCCACCATGCTTATACCAATCAAAAAGGGTTAACTGCTACCAAAACCTAAGTCAAGAGTCGGGGGATTAGAGCACGAGTTGAGCTATGGTTAAGATCAACGCTCATAGTTCAACATACGCCGCATGGTCACTAACGTAATCAGAACTACTGATGTGTCCTAGGCCTCTAGTCGTAAGACGGATCTGTGCAAACAACTATTAACCACAGCAATCAATGAAATTGTACATTGACATTAATTACTCAATGAGAACAAACCACATTACAATCACCCTAATCAAGCCCTAGAAATTGATAGAAATCTAAATCACAATCATGGTATAAACATGGCTTTCCTATCTAACACCCTAGAAAGAGAACTACTCACTCATAATCGAATTAACAACAACAAAACTAATATGAAACCCTAACAATTGCATCATGAATAATTAAATAAATCAACTAAGCAATTAAGAACAATGAAAGAGATTAGAGTAAAAAAGAATACCAATTGACAGAAAGCAGGAACTTTTATTGAAATCGAATAGGTTCAATCACCTTTAATCTAATCTAAAGTGTTTTAAACTAGGCTAAACTATGAGAAATAAACTAGAGTCTAAAGCAGTAAAAAGATGTCCCTAAATACTAAGGAAAAAGGTATTTATAATACCCCCCAAGTCTAGCTAAAAACGGAATTAAAAAAAGACGAAATCCGCGACAAAGTGCACAGGACTCGATCGGGCCAAATGCCACCCGATCGGGCCCACACACAAATCAGCCCATTTGGTTCTCCTAGTCAGCGCAGCATCAGCAGCTCAGTGTAGGCAAAATTTGGGCCAACCCGATCCAGCACCCGATCGGGTCTGTGATCGGGTCGGCAGCGAACAAGGCCCAACGCTCCACTTTTGATACGCACAGCAGCAGCAGCTCAAGTGGAGGGGACCCGATCTGGTCGGGCAGCAGGTGCCCGATCGGGTCTGGGGACATGGATCCGCGCCCGATCGGGTCGGGAAACGCTTGCCCGATCGGGTCCGCAACTTCTATACCCGATCATAAATACTTCGCCCGATCGGGCCATTTTTGCCCGATCAGAGTACGGAAACCTCCTTTTTGACTCTTTGGCTCTCAATTCTTCACGTTTAGAGGTCTTGGGACCTCCTAAACTACCCATAAAGCTAGTGAGCCGTCCTACGTGCCTCGTAACATCTCGTAAAGCCGTGGTTGCTTCCAAATGGCTCGGGAATAAGGAGAAAACTCCCTAAAACCTGCAATTCAACACTAAAACACAAAACCACAACTATGTACGATAGTTAGTACAAAATAGCTCCCAAGAGCTCCAATGACGCACAAATTAGCTTGTAAATAAGGGAGAAAAGTCTATATAAATACGTGATATCAAACTCCCCCAAGCTAAACCTTTGCTTGTCCTCAAGCAAACAGAACATGAACATGGAATAGATTGCCTCACCCCATAGATAAAAACAAATCAAGCTCAAAACATTTTCAAGACTAAGAATCGTTCAAGCAGGCAAAATTCAAGTTTGGCTAATCAAATCCATCCAACCACCAATCATCCAAGCAATTTATCAAAGTCAAGCATCCACAAGGCATACAAGTCCTGAAAAGGCTCTCACAAGGGTGTCACTCCTCTCTATTTTGTGGCACGCAAAGAATATGCCCGAACACTCACCAACCCGACAATAAACACCCTTCCCACTCAAACTCTCATGTGTTTAAGAAGGTTAAATGACGCTCATTCTAGTCAAGTCGACTCAATTAGTAGAAATACTCTTTAACTTTGACAAACTGACTCGAAATCAATCAAATGAACAATGCAGACACAAGCTCAAGAGGACTTTATAGGGTTGTAATTGGGCTTAGGTAAGAGGTAGGGGATAATTTTGGGTATTGTGGTGGAAAAACCGAGAAAGGGGGAGCATGAATCATTCAAACAAGGCCTCAGATGGCCTACACAACTCCCAACAAAACCATAAAACCACGTAAAGTAACCCAACTCTCATAAATCAATGAAGAACTCATAACAAACTCAATTTTCAAGCAATGAAGCGAATATTTCCTTAAGAACGTACGTGAATGAAAGAACTTCACATTTTTTTTCATTTTTTTCATTTTTCTTTCATTTTTCTGAACTTCATTCACGCAACTCTAAATTTGCTTTTTTTCTTTTCTTTTTCTCACTCTCAAACCGCAACAAATACACTTTTAAATTCCTCAACAACCAAACTAAACCAAGAAACCAATCTCAAACTCAACCCATACAAAAGCTCCCCCAAGCTAGGCTTGGAATAATATCAAGTGAAGGCCTTGGGCTCATAATAGGGGTTTAAGTAGCACGAAACAAGTCATTAGGCTCAGCGGGGCTAAGGAGGATAAAAGTATATCAAAAATTCACTCTGAGGCTCAAGAATCAGACAAAAGAACGCCTCTATCACAGCAAATGCTACAAGTCATCGAACATCAGACAAGTACGAAGTCAAAGTCAAGATCAATCAACTAAAGAGGAACTAACACACAAAAACAGACTGGATAATAATATGAATCCAATAGGCTACAAAGAGGCCTCACAGTCTAACCAATTCAGGTATGCAGCACAAAGTGGTGTAATATAATCAAATCTGCTCGAAATCATAGCAATCAAACATCAAATCATAGCCTCAAGATCACAAATGCCAAGCTATCCAGAAAACAAAGTCAAATCATTTTCAAATAGAGCACAACAAGGGGCACAGGGAGGCAACTAAACCAGTCATGGGAACCATATTTTTTTGATTTTTTCAGAATTTTTTTGAAAGCAGTAAATCTATCCTAGAAAGCAGTAAAAGAGATAGAGAATACAAACAGAACTCCTCCCCCAAGCTGAACTTGGCAGTGTCCTCAATGCCAAAAGGTGACAAGGACTATGCTAAGAGGAAAAACAATGTTAGTACCCTCACTCTCGCTCACAAAAAGAACAAAAAAAAATAAAAAGAAAAGGAAAAAGGGAAAGAAAGATACGAGTTGCCTCTCGTACAGCGCTGGTTTATAAAGGTCCCGCACGACCATATTACCTCAACCATCAGTCAGAAGAGGAACAGGGTTGTAGGAATAGTACCCTAACATGCCCATACACGATCTTATCCTATCATCATTGGAAGAGTCCAATGCCTTGATTAACTTATCAAATGCGCCTGCAAACATGTCATTGAGCACTAGATATGGCTTGATGACAAGCGCATCTATCTTCACATAAATAATATCAGAGAAAATAAATGATTTGTGAAGATAAGTAAAATCAAAATAAAAGGGAGAAAAGAGGGACAATGAACAACTTCCCTTTGGTGGCGTAGGCTGTGAGGATCTCAAGGAGAGAATAGGAGCAACCGCAACTTTGAGAAAATATGGGGCATGGCGAATTGGGAGAGAAGGGACAAGATCAAGTCTATGTGAAGATGGAATATAGGGACAGGGAATAATAGGCTCAACCTTGACGGTTTTACTTACAATTTCACCATCCTCAATAATGGACTCGTCAACACAAGGGCTCTCAACCAAGAGTTCCTCTTCTAGAAAAACATTCATTACATCCACACTCCCCTCAGTCTGATCATACTTTTCAATATCAGGAGTCAGAGTCTTATCATTCACCTCTAATATGGCATTCTCGACACAATCATCATCACAATCATTATCATCATAAATCGCCCGTTGACCATCAAGTTGCATAGCAAGCGATTTTTCATAATTTGAGACATGTGTGAGGTAACACATCAAGTCTTGATTAGATTTTTCAATTCGTTGTGTGAGGTAACACATCAAGTCTTGATTAGATTTTTCAATTCGTTCACCACAAGACTCAATCATCTGCTTAAGTAGATCTAGACTCTCTGAAGATTCAGATTGTGAATAATTATGGACTCCATGTGGGTCAGAATAAGTATAATCAGTTGCATAGGACTCGTTAGGGAAATGGTTAATATCATGGGAATTCATGCACAAATTATTTGGATATTGACAATAAGAATATGCATCAGACACATAACTATCGTAATACCCATTATCAAAATTATATTTCTCTTGCAAATTAGAATACCCAGTATTATAGTCTTGCCCCTGATAATTAGAGTATCCATTATTATTGTCATAATGCCCTTGAAAATTAGGGTAACCTTCCCCATACGAATTATAAGCCGGCCACTCCATATAAACTCATGAGTAAGAGAGAAAGAAAGAAAGAATTTACAAAAATAACAAAAAAAAAGAAAAAAAAATAGCAAAAAAATTTAAAAAAAACGTACCTCAATTAGAACAATGAAGTTCCAATGAGGCACAGAGAAGTAGACCAAATAACCAAACAAAAACTTAGAAAACTAGTCGTCTCCCCGGCAACGGCGCCAAAATTTGACAGGCTTAAGTCGTATCACCTAATCAAAGATAAACCTACAGTCCTCTAACTATGGTAGTCAATGGAAGCAGGGTCGAATCCACAGGGAGACAGAGTTTCTAAATTAATATTCAACCAATTAGCTACTTCAGATCAAATCAGAGAAGAGTTAACTAAACTAAAGATTAAACTAAGGAAAACTAATTAAAAAGAGATTTTAACTATGGAATAAAAGTCTAGGGTATTAGGTCGGTCCACCATGCTTATACCAATCAAAAAGGGTTAACTGCTACCAAAACCTAAGTCAAGAGTCGGGGGATTAGAGCACGAGTTGAGCTATGGTTAAGATCAACGCTCATAGTTCAACATACGCCGCATGGTCACTAACGTAATCAGAACTACTGATGTGTCCTAGGCCTCTAGTCGTAAGACGGATCTGTGCAAACAACTATTAACCACAAGCAATCAATGAAATTGTACACTGACATTAATTACTCAATGAGAACAAACCACATTACAATCACCCTAATCAAGCCCTAGAAATTGATAGAAATCTAAATCACAATCATGGTATAAACATGGCTTTCCTATCTAACACCCTAGAAAGAGAACTACTCACTCATAATCGAATTAACAACAACAAAACTAATATGAAACCCTAACAATTGTATCATGAATAATTAAATAAATAAACTAAGCAATTAAGAACAATCAAAGAGATTAGAGTAAAGAAGAATACCAATTGACAGAAAGCAGGAACTTTTATTGAAATCGAATAGGTTCAATCACCTTTAATCTAATCTAAAGTGTTTTAAACTAGGCTAAACTATGAGAAATAAACTAGAGTCTAAAGCAGTAAAAAGATGTCCCTAAATAATGAGGAAAAAGGTATTTATAATACCCCCCCCCAAGTCTAGCTAAAAACGGAATTAAAAAAAGACGAAATCCGCAACAAAAAGCACAGGACCCGATCGGGCCAAATGCCACCCGATCGGGCCCACACACAAATAAGCCCATTTGGTTCTCCTAGTCAGCGCAGCATCAGCAGCTCAGTGTAGGCAAAATTTGGGCCAACCCGATCCAGCACCCGATCGGGTCTGTGATCGGGTCAGCAGCGAACAAGGCCCAACGCTCCACTTTTGATACGCACAGCAGCAGCAGCTCAAGTGGAGGGGACCCAATCGGGTCGGGCAGCAGGTGCCCGATCGGGTCTGGGGAAATGGCTCCTCGCCCGATCGGGTCGGGCAACGCTTGCCCGATCGGGTCCGCAACTTCTATACCCGATCATAAATACTTCGCCCGATCGGGCCATTTTTGCCCGATCAGAGTACGGAAACCTCCTTTTTGACTCTTTGGCTCTCAATTGTTCACGTTTAGAGGTCTTGGGACCTCCTAAACTACCCATAAAGCTCGTGAGCCGTCCTACGTGCCTCGTAACATCTCGTAAAGCCGTGGTTGCTTCTAAATGGCTCGGGAATAAGGAGAAAACTCCCTAAAACCTGCAATTCAACACTAAAACACAAAACCAGAACTATGTACGATAGTTAGTACAAAATAGCTCCCAAGAGCTCCAATGACGCACAAATTAGCTTGTAAATAAGGGAGAAAAGTCAATATAAATACGTGATATCAAAATGCTACTCTAAGGAGTAGAATTAAACTATAAAATAAACATAAATCCTCCAAATAAGATAATTAACTTCCGATAGTCATATATAAAAGGAAATGAGGTCCCATACCCTCATTCCAACCAAAGTTCCAAAATTACTATGAAAATTCCAAAGACCTCAAAATAAAGTGATCCAAATCCAAAAGACATTACTAGTAATCCATGGTTCAAAACATACGACAAAATATAAAGGAAACTACTTAAGGCCTACTAAGTAGCTAGTCCTACTTCCCGACTCAAAATGCTCATCCACTATGACAAGCACCGCCTTCTTGCTCACAAGGCCAAAACGCACTTTCCCGGTCCAAACCGTAACAATCGTAAACAATATCTTCATCTGCATAATAAATCAACAACTTCCACAATCAGTAGGGAGTAACTAGCAGTTCTCTCACAACCAACGGGAACAAATAATAAACTTAAAGGAAGTAGAAGCACACCAAAGACATACATCACAAGAAGCATAATTACAACATGCAATACATGCTACGACAAAACATAAGCACTAAAGATGCATAAGGGGAAAACTAAGTACCAATAATCAACTCAACACATACAATCGAGCACACATCAATTCAAAGACAACAGACCATACCGCCTGTGAGTAGATTCATTGGACCATACCGCCCAACGCCTACTTTGTATATTCGAGGACCATACCGCCCGTTCCGAATAGTTGCATATCCGAGGACCATACCGCCCGTTTTGGATAGCAAAACTCAACGGATCATACCACACGTGAGTGAACCAATGGACCATACCGCCCATGGTTAAGTAACCAAATCCTAGGACCATACCGCCCTCAGGATAAAGAAACAAATTCCTAGGACCATGCCGCCCTTAGGATTAACAAACAATGAGCAATGTACACACTACAAGGCATACAAAGGAAACTCAATCATCAACCATACATAAGTATACACGTAAAGGTATACAAATCAACTCAAATAACCAACATACGTTTACACGCCAAGGTATACAAGCATAACCATTCCATAAGACAACCAATCAAACATGTTGAGGCGTATAACACAAAAACGTTATCTGAGTTTGGGTATGGAGTCAATTATGACTAAATCACAATATTCCCCGTACATAACTCTTGGCGAAGAGATGCTAAGGACAGTATTATACTCCCCTAAGCATTTTAACGTCGACAACTCAAAGTATAGGCCCACAACACTCAAATAACCGAACAACAACCAAAACTACCCAACTAACTAGGGTACGTTCCCTTAATAAAACAACTCCAGCGTACTCTAACATGCTCAATATACATACATAAGCCCAACACATAACATATAAACATGCTGTAAGCTTAAAAGAAAAACAAACATCAGAACGCAAACAAGGACGGCAGCAGTTGGTCGCGAGTCGCGAGCTGCCACTACTCATGGCTTGCGGGCAGCTCGTACGCTCACGCTTCGTTCGTTTAGTGCACGTCTAGTCTCCAACAACGACTAAACACCAATACATAACCATACTCAACCGAGGCAACATCCTAACATGATACTAAGCATCAATAACAACCGAAAACTCAACTCCAACAATTAATCAAATCATACCAAACAACGTAACAACAAAAACATCAAACTCGACGACATCTAACGATCAAACCAACAACGGGGTCACATCATCATGCTCAATACATAGTAAGTACCACAAACAACATCCTAAACATGATACTACGCTAAACTACAAGCAAACAATCACCTAAGTTCCACCTACAATGATCCTAAGTTCACTAACACGAGTCTAACAACCTAAGTTCAAATCTATTCCATATCGAACTAGAAAAACGCTAGTTACCTTATTCTTCGCGTGTAAAGTAGTAGAACGCTTCAATTATAGTTAGACACCTTGAGAATAGTCACCACCTTCGTCTCCTACGATCACAATTACAAAGAACTCAACAAAGGCTTGAAAACCGGTGCAAAAATAGCTTGAAACCCAATAAGAAAAACTGATTTGTGTGACAAAATGGTGAAGGAAAAACAAGAGAACTCTTCCTCTCTTTTTCTTGATGTTGGGCGTGTGAATGGTGGGATGGAGATGGGGGGTATTTTCTAATTTATTTCCAGCAAAATGGTGAGTGAAGAGAGGGTGATTAAGGGGGTTCTAATGGTGGTTTGATGGCCATCAATAGGAGGCATAATGAGGGTGAGTGAAGAGATTAGCTCTTGAGTGGTTTAACGTTAGAAAGGGTAGTCTAAAACTCTTCATAAACCCATAGCAACCAGGGATTTCGGATTTAAGTGAAGTAGCAAAATGTGCGCAACCTCAAGTACAACGTATGTTTTCAAGAATAAAGTACATCACTTAAAATAAATATTATAAATAAATATTTTTATAAATAAAATTATAATTATCAACGTAATATAAACGTATTTACCAAGCTATCACATTACGCATTTCACACATAAACGAATGCTATATTGCTCGTTAAAGTAATTGACGCAAATATGAGCATTGCTCGTATACCTCACAATGCTAGATTTAAATTCACATATATAATACATAAATATTATCGAAATAAAAAGTAGATACTCCCTCCGTTCCCTTTTGTTGTTCCCATTTGGAATCTCACACTATTTGAAAGTAGAGAGAATCTTCTAAGTGGTTTCCAATATATAAGAAAAAACATAGTCATGTGGGATCTTGTTTTATTCGTCTCGAAGAGTACATCAAGAATATCAAACTTTTATAATTTTTATTAACATGTTGTTAGAGATATATACGATATAAAATGTGCATTGGCAAACGTGAAAAAGCAAATGGGAACAACATTTAGGAACGAAGGGAGTATAAAATATAAGTATTTAACGGAAATATATTAACGAAACATAATGTATCATCTAAAATAGTAATAATTAACGCGCGAAAATTTCAGAGAAATTCGGGTGTTACAATATCCCCTCCTTAAGAAAAGTTTCGTCCTCGAAACTTAAAATAACAAAGGAACTACCTGAAACAAAAAGCTCGGGATACTTAAGCCTCATCGTCTCTTCCATTTCCCAAGTGGCTTCCTCGTACTTTTGGCTTCTCCAAAGTACTTTAACCAAAGGTATCACGTTTCTTCTCAAGGCTCGATTTTGACGGTCCAAGATTTGGACAGGTCGCTCTTCGAAAGTCAAATTCGGTTCAATTGCGACCGAATCTATAGGAATGACATGAGAAGGATCACTGCGATATCTCCGCAACAGCGATACATGGAACACATCGTGCACTCTTGACAAATCAGGTGGCATAGCCAATCTGTAAGCCACCTCCCCAATTCTCTCGAGGATTTCATAGGGACCCACATACTTCGGACTTAACTTGCCTTTCTGCCCGAATCTCATCACACCCTTCATTGGAGACACTTTCAATAGTACCCTATCCCCAACGGCGTAAGAAATAGGCTTCCGACGCAGGTCTGTGTATGACTTTTGCCTATCCTGAGCAGCCTTCATTCTAGCCTGAATAACCTTCAATTGCTCAACAGTATCCTGAATCAAGTATGGCCCCAACACCAAAGAGTAACTAATGTCACTCCAACAAGTAGGACTGCGACACTTTCGTCCATATAATGCTTCATAAGGAGCCATTTGGATACTAGCATGGTAGTTGTTATTGTAGAAGAATTCTACCAAATTCAACGACTTCAACCAAGACTCTTGAAATTCCAAAGCACAAGCACGGAGCATGTCCTCTAAAGTTTGAATAGTTCTCTTAGTTTGTCCATCTATAGCGGCATGAAATGCGGTACTCAACTTCAACTTAGTACCAAAAGCCTCTTGTAGAGCAACCCAAAAATGAGACAAGAATCTAGGATCACGGTCAGAGACTATATCCTTCGGGATACCATGCAATCGGATGATTTCATTAGCATAAGCTTCCGCTAACTCTTCCATAGACCAAGTATTCTTCATCGGAATGAACCGTGCTACCTTGGTCAAACGGTCTACTATCACCCATACGACATTCTTACCACCAGCATCTCTCGGAAGACCCAGAACAAAGTCCATCGAGATAGAATCGAACTTCCACGCGGGAATAGGCAATGGTTGTAGCAACCCACCTGGCCTTTGATGCTCGATCTTAACCTTTTGACACACCAGACATCTAGGCACAAATTTAGCTCTCTTCTTACAAGGCCACCAGGAATTAGCCTTGAGGTCTTTGTAAAGCTTATCACCCCCAGGATGAACAGAATAGGGAGTACAATGAGCTTCTTCGAGAATATTCTTTTTAAGCTCTAAGTCATTTGGCACACACCAACAACCCATGAATTTCAGTCTTCCCTCAGAATCAATTTCAAAATTCTCGGCTCGTCCCTGAGCTTTTTCTTCTTGGATCTTCTCTAACTTAGGATCATTTCTTTGCTTATCTCGCAATTCTTGGAACAAAACAGGTTCAACACTCATAGCACAAAGAGTTTCTACAGAACCTTGAGGCACAACCTCGATTTCGAGCTTTCGAAAATCGTCACACAAATCCCTCGGCAAGGTTCTACCCGCACTAATTGAATGCTTCGACTTACGACTGAGAGCATCATCAACCACATTAGTTGTACCCTCATGATAATCAAGTTGTAGATCGTAATCCTTGATCAATTCCAACCACCTTCTCTGTCTCAAATTCAAATCACGTTGAGTGAAGATATACTTAAGACTCTTGTGGTCGGTAAACACTTTGCACGGGACTCCATACAGATAGTGTCGCTAAATTTCAAGGGCAAACACCACAGCAGCCAACTCCAGATCATGAGTAGGATAATTTCTCTCGTGCACCTTCAACTGTCTAGAGGCGTATACCACAACCTTCCTTTGTTGCATAAGGACACAACCCAAACCGTGCTTCGATGCATCACTATAGACTTCAAACTCAACCCCTTCAGTAGGCAAAGTCAGAACTGGTGCAGTAGTGAGGCGCTTCTTCAACTCTTTGAATGCATTCTCGCACTCTTCAGACCACAGAAACTTGCTCTCTTTTCTCACTAACTTGGTCAACGGCTGAGCTATCTTTGAGAAGTCCTTAAAAAACCTCAGATAGTAACCAGTAAGACCTAGGAAACTTCGGATCTCAGAAACATTCTTGGGACTTTCCCATTCCACAACGGCTTTAATCTTGGAAGGGTCCACCATAACACCATCTTTGTTGATGATGTGGCCTAAAACGACACCTCCTTAAGCCAGAATTCGCACTTGGAGAACTTTGCGAACCACTTATGTTTCCTCAAAATATCCAAAATCAACCTCAGATGTTTCTCATGCTCTTCTTCGTTCTTAGAGTACACAAGGATATCATCAATGAAGACAACCACACACGTATCCAAGAACTCATGGAAGGAGCGGTTCATCTGGTCCATGAATACAACAGGAGCATTTGTAAGACCAAAGGGCATAACTATGAATTCATAATGTCCATATCTTGTACGGAAAGCGGTCTTAGGGATATCTTCCTTCTTCACCGGAATTTGATGATAACCAGACCTTAAATCTATCTTGGAGAAAACTCCAGCACCCTTCAATTGATCAAACAGATCTTCAATGCGGGGTAAGGGATATCTATTCTTGATAGTCACCTTGTTCAGTTCGCGGTAATCAATACAAAGATGCATACTCCCATCTTTCTTCTTGACAAACAGAACAGGAGCACCCCACGGTGAGACACTTGGTCTAATGAATCCCTTATATATCAGTTCTTGCAACTGAGTCTTCAACTCTTGCAATTCAGCGGGCGCCATTCTATACGGGGCCTTAGATAGAGGATAAGTACCAGGAGTGAGGTCAATGTTAAACTCGACATCTCTTTCAGGAGGGATACCTGGTAACTCAACAGGAAAGACGCCCGGATACTCACGGACAATAGGAATGTCTTCTAACTTCGCTTCTTGAGTCAAATCTTTGACCATACAAAGGAATACTTGTTCCCCTTTCTGACGAAGCTTTTGCATTTTAAGAGCAGACACGACCTTTACCCCTTTCTTCAATACCACTCCACTATAGGAGATGCGCTTGCCACACAGACTACGAAGAGTTACCTTTTGATCACGGCAATGAATATTCCTTAAGATCAGCAGGAAGATTAGTACCCAAAAAGGAAATAGTCACATCACGGTACTCGGCATGACAAGGGTAATTCTCACCAGAAGGAAGAGATATAATAATTCGAAGAGGAGAACTCAAAGACAAGTTAGCTTTCTTGGCAAAAGAATTAGAAACAAACGACACTATAGCACCCGAATCAAACAACACGAAAGCAGGTGCAGAATTAACAAGAAAGGTACCAGTGATGACGTCGGGATGAACTTTGGCGTCAGAATGAGTCATGCTGTAAACTCGATTCTTCGGTGGAGCAGAAGAACTAGGAGGAACAGGAGGACTAGCTGTAGCTCTCGGATTCTTAGGGCACTCATAAGTCTTGTGGCCAACTTCCCTACAGTAGAAGCAAACAATAGTAGATCTGTTACAGTCCTTCCCCGGATGATGAGGCTTCTCACACTTCCGAGACTTGGACATATCAAAACTCGACCTAGAACTGGAACCTTGATACCCACCAAAGTGATTCGATTCAAACCTTGAGTTCTTAGCCGGACTAGGAGTAAAAGAAGGGACAGGCTTCCTGACAGATGCAGCCTTAGTAATTTCTTCCTCCTTTATAGAAGCATGGACACTCAGGGCCAACTCATAAGCACCCTGGAAAGTAGTAGCTCCCGAACACAACACAAGGGTCCTTACCCTAGGATCCATTTTCTTTATGTACCTCTTAACTCTCTCAGCTTTAGTGGGAATGACGGTACCGGCAAAATTAGATAGCTCTGTAAAGCGGTCTATATACTCTTGGATATTCATGTTCCCTTGAGTCAAAGATAGGAACTCTTCCTGTTTCTGCCAACGTAACTCATCGGGATAAAACCTCTCTTTCAGCTTGGCGGAAAACTGAGTCCACCCAAATCCAGCAATAGCCATGCAAGTAGTCTTTACCGTACCCCACCAATTATCAGCCTCTTTCTTCAAGTAATAAGTCCCAATAGGTACCATCTCAGTAACAGCGTAATTAGTTGTCGTAAAGAGCTTCTCCATTTCCCTTAACCAATCTTCTAGAGCCATTGGATCAGCTGCACCATCATAAGTAGGTGGCCTATGACGGTCAAGTCGATCAAATGCCGACTGCCTAACCGTGGGGGCAGTAGCTCTGTTAGCCAAGGATATGAACGAATTTTCGAGGCTTTGCCGGCGATGACGAGCGGCTTCCTTTCTAGCAGCCATTTGCTGTCGTGGAGGCATTCTACAAAACAGAAACTTATAAATTAGTCGACTAAATCCACATAAGTAAACATTTAATCGACAAATAACGCAAACAAAAAGGGTTCCCACGGTTTCTTTCCTACCCAAGTAACTCTCGATAAGCACTAAACTTGAAGCCTAACACACTAGTAATCCTAGTTACAAGTCCACATATTTCTCGTGAAATAAGTAGCAACTCAAAGAGAGTTTTTGGAACGTTTGGCACTGATACCAACAATAACATCCCGTCCGATACAAAGAACAAAAGAGACAATAATAAATAAAATTAAGCAACTAGTGGTAGCGGAAATACCACTAAGACGGAGATGCTACTCTAAGGAGTAGAACTAAACTATAAAATAAACATAAATCCTCCAAATAAGATAATTAACTTCAGAATGTCATATGTAAAAGGAAATGAGGTCCCATACCCTCATTCCAACCAAAGTTCCAAATTTACTATGAAAATTCCAAAGACCTCAAAATAAAGTGATCCAAATCAAAAAGACAGTACTAGTAATCCATGGTTCAAAACATACGCCAAAACATAAGGGAAACTACTTAAGGCCTACTAAGTAGCTAGTCCTAATTCCCGACTCAAAATGCTCATCCACTATGACAAGCACCACCTTCTTGCTCACAAGGCCAAAACGCACTTTCCCGGTCCAAACCGTAACAATCCTAAACAACATCGTCATCTGCATAATAAATCAACAACTTCCACAATCAGTGGGGAGTAACTAGAATTTCTCCCAACACAAACAGGAACAAATCATAAACTTAAAGGAAGTAGAAGCACGCCAAAGACAAACATCATAAGAAGCATAATTACAACATGCAATACATGCTACGACAAAACATAAGCACTAAAGATGCATAAGGGGAAAACTAAGTACCAATAATCAACTCAACACACACAATCGAGCACATCAATTCAAAGACAACAGACCATACCGCCTGTGAGTAGATTCATTGGACCATACCGCCCAACGCCTACTTTGCATATTCGAGGATCATACCGGCCGTTCCAAATAGCTGCATATCCGAGGACCATACCGCCCGTTTTGGACAGTAAAACTCAACGGATCATACCACACGTGAGTGAACCAATGGACCATACCGCCCATGGTTAAGTAACCAAATCCTAGGACCATACCGCCCTCAGGATAAAGAAACAAATTCCTAGGACCATGCCGCCCTTAGGATTAACAAACAATGAGCAATGTACACACTACAAGGCATACAAAGGAAACTCAATCATCAACCATACATGAGTATTCACGTCAAGGTATACAAATCAACTCAAATAACCAACATACGTATACACGCCAAGGTATACAAGCATAACCATTCCATAAGACAACCAATAAAACATGTTGAGGCATATAACACAAAAACGTTATCTGAGTTTGGGTACGGAGTCAATTATGACTAAATCACAATATTCCCCGTACATAACTCTTGGCGAAGAGATGCTAAGGACAGTATTATCCTCCCCTAAGCATTTCAACGTCGACAACTCAAAGTATAGGCCCACAACATTCAACAAACCGAACAACAACCGAAACTACCCAACCAACTAAGGTACATTCCCTTAATAAAACAACTCCAACGTACTCTAAAATTCTCAATATACATACATAAGCCCAACACTTAACATATAAACATGTTGTAAGCTTAAAAGAAATACAAACATCAAAATGCAAACAAGGACGACAACAGTTGGTCGCGACCAGCGACGACACTCGCGAGTCGCGAGCTGCCACTGCTCGTGGCTTGCGGGCAGCGCTCGTACGCTCACGCTTCGTCCGTTTAGTGCACGTCTAGCCTCCAACAACGACTAAACACCAATACATAACCATACTCAACCGAGGCAACATCCTAACATGATACTAAGCATCAATAACAACCCAAAACTCAACTCCAACAATTAATCAAATCACACCAAACAACGTAACAACAAAAACATCAAACTCGACGACATCTAACGATCAAACCAACAACGGGATCACATCATCATGCTCAATACATAGTCAGTACCACAAACAACATCCTAAACATGATACTACGCTAAACTACAAGCAAACAATCACCTAAGTTCCACCTAGCATGATTCTAAATTCTCTAACGCGAGTCTAACAACCTAAGTTCAAAATTTATTCCCTATCGAACTAGAAAAACGCTATAGTTACCTTATTCTTCGCGTGGAAAGTAGTAGAACTCTTTAATTGTAGTTAGACACCTTGAGAATTGTCACCGCCTTTGTCTCCTACGATCACAATTACAACGAACTCAACAAAGGCTTGAAAACCGGTGCGAAAATAGCTAGAAACCCAAAAAGAAAAACTGATTTGTGTGAGAATATGGTGAAGGAAAAACAAGAGAACTGTTTCTCTCTTTTTCTTGATGTTGGGAGTGTGAATGGTGGGATGAAGAAGGGGGGTATTTTCTGATTTATTTCCAGCAAAATGGTGAGTGAAGAGAGGATGATTAAGGGGGTTTTAATGGTGGTTTGATGGCCATTAATAGGAGGCATAATGAGGGTGAGTGAAGAGATTAACTCTTGAGTGGTTTAACGTTACAAAGGGCTGTCCAAAACTCTTCATAAACCCATAGCAACCAGGAATTTCGGACCCCTTAAGTGAAGTAGCAAAATGTGCGCAACCTCAAGTACAACGTACGTTTTCAAGAATAAAGTACATCACTTAAAATAAATATTATAAATAAATAAAAATTATAATTATCAACGTAATATAAATATGTATTTACCAAGCTATCACATTACGCATTTCGCACATAAACGAGCGCTACATTGCTCGTTAAAGTAATTGACGCAAATATGAGCATTGCTCGTATACCTCACAATGCTAGATTTAACTTTAGATTGGACTATGGAACCGAGCGAAGAAGCAGGAAGCGGTTCGAAAGAGTCCTGTAGCGTGAGCAACCCGACGGTGCGTTACATGTGCTCTACAGGCCGCACTCCATCTTTCTTCCTGTGGTCGAGTCACTTCGTCCCTCGGGAATCCAGTATGTGAGAAATTGGAATTCACATGTAGAGATGCACTACCCATAGAGGTAGGAGTTGGTAGCAGACAAGCCATTCAGCAATGAAACTTCCATTAGTTTCGGCAGGAAAGAGAGGGCTTTCATTGATTAGTACACCTTCGGTGCTGGTAAGGTCGGGACCGTGGTCGTCCGTCTTCGGTTTGCCGGCCGATAAGATCTCTGAGATTGACCAGCCAGCTGGGTTGGTTTGGTTATTCTTTTCTATTGAAAAGGAGTCAGCTGTCTGCGCTCACATATATAATATATAAATATTATCGAAATAAAAAGTAGATATAAAATATAAGTATTTAACGGAAATATATTAACGAAACATAATGTATCTTCCAAAATAGTAATAATTAACGCGTAAAAATTTCAGAGAAATTCGGGGTGTTACACGTGTAATAGATGATAAAAATGCTGATATTAAGATTGATTGGGAGCATATTCAGGAGGAGGTTTCTTTTTTGGGAATCTTTAGTGATTGTTTACATACTTTGTGCTAATCCACCTGAAATTGTTATAAATGGATTTATTCGTAGAAATTTAGGGTAACTTTGGTGTGGATAAAGTTATATTGGTTGGTAAGGGGATCTTTCTAGTGAGATTTACAACCATGGAAAACTATGTTAAGCGACTCAAAGGAGGTTTTAACTTCTTCGATGGGAAGCATGTATGTGATTTATAGGAAGTGGGAGCAGGATTTGAATATCCATAGAGAAGAGATTAAGAAGATTTTTACTTGGGTTCAGCTTGCTGAATTGGATTTGAAATATTGGGGTGAAAAATCACTTAGGAAGATTACTAGCAAACTGGGTTCATTTATTGAACTGGATCAAGCAACAGAGAAAAAGGAAAAGATCAGATTTAGTACAGTGCTTATGGAAATGAAGATAATTAGAGCTCTTCCTGCGTTTGTTTTCTTTGTGAATGAGAAAGGTAGTAAGGTTGAACAGAGGATTGAACTGGAATGGAAACCTTTGTTTTGCAATGTTTATAAAGGCTATGGACATCTAAGTATTGATTGTCTTAAAAAGCCTGCTACACAGAAGAAGGTTTAGGTGGCTAAAGCTAAGAATAACAAATCAGTAATGATGTGGTTGTTTAACCTATAGCTGATAAACCTAAATTTGTGAAAACTGATCAAGTTGGTAACTCTACTGGTGTTTATCGATCTGGTGCTGCACATACTCATAAACAGGTGGCTAAGGAAACTGTGCTACTTGTGAAAAATTCCTTTGAGGCTCTCACCACTGAGGAACTATTCTACCAGGGTGATGAAGGGCATAATGTTACTCAGAGAGAGGGGAAACATATTGTCCAAGAAATGGTTGAGGTATGGGAGGGGTTAAATACCCCTACTCATAATGGATAACATCCTTATTTGGAATGTGAAGGGTTTGGATAGCATTGAGAAGCAAAAAGAGGTGAGGTGTTTGATTAATACTCACAATTAAGTTTTTTAGCCTCCTTGAAACTAAGGTAAAGAGTTCTAAGCTAGGTAACCTTTATTTGAAATTATGTCCTGGCAGGTGTTTTACTAGCAACAATTCTATTGTTGACAAAGGAAGAACTGTGATATGATGGATGCCAAGCTCTTTTCAGATTGATATGCTTTTGAATACTGAGCAATGTGTACACTGTCATGTCAGCCCTAGTAATGGTAGTTCTTTCTTTTACACCTTTGTTTATAGGAGAAATGATACATAAGGTACGGGTATGTTATGGGAGAGTTTACTGGCAATAGTTTGTGGTTGGTTACTGGAGATTTTAATGTTATCACCAGTTTAGATGGGAGGATTGGTGGAGCTTATGTTAGAACGAATGAAACTGTGCCATTTAGAGAGTATATCTCTGTTTGTCGATTGGAGGATATCAAGAGCATTGGTGGGTTTTTTACCTGGAACAACAAACAAGATGGTGATTCAAAAGTCTTTTCTATAATTGACAGATCTTTGGCTAATGAGAGTTGGCTTGCTAGTTTCCCTAATGCTGAGATTACATACATGCCAGAGGGTTAGGGCTCCTTTGTTTTTACCTTAATACTTCTGGTAAAAAACCATGTAGGTTTTTTAACATCTAGAGTTCTTCTTCTTCTTGTGCGGGTATTGTTCGGAAGGGTTGGAGTAAAAGAGTTGTAGGGTGCCCTATGTTTAGGGTGGTGCAAAAGCTTAAGCTCTTAAAAAAAGACCTTAAAGAGCTTAACAAGAGAGGGTTTAGTGATTTACAAGCTAATGTACTTAAATCTCAGCAACATTTGAAGCTTGTAAGATCAAATGCATCAGGAGGCATATAATCCTTCTTTATGTACAACTGAGAAGATTGCTAATAATGAGTTGCTTAAAGCTCAAAAACTTTATAATAGATTTCTCAGACAGAAAGCTAAGGTCTCTTGGATAGCTGAGGGAGATGATAATACTAAGCTATTCCATCAGAGTATCAAAGCTAGAAGAAATCACAACAGGATCAATGCAATTTAGAATCAGGAAGGGGTTTAGGTGAATACTTCATAACTGGTTCAAGCAGCCTTTATTCAGTATTATCAAGCTTTGTGGGGGTGCAGTTAAGAGATAGATCATATTCAGCAAACTATCATTAAGCAATGCCCTATTCTCACTAAAGCTCATATTCAGCTATTAAATGGCAATTTCAGCAATGACGAGGTAAAACATGCTCTCTTCTCTATCCCAAATGAGAAGGCTCTAAGTATGGATAGTTACAATAACTTTTCCTTTAAGCATACTTGGGATGTTGTTGGCAATGAGGTAACTGAGGCTGTGCAAGATTTCTTTAGAACACGAAAACTGCTAAAAGAAATTAATATGACTTCTATTACATTGATCCCTAAAAGTCAATGTCCTAGTTCAGTCAAAGATTTTAGGCCTATCCCTTGCTGTGCTGTCATCTATAAGGTGATTAGAAAGCTACTTTGATAAGTTGAAACTTGTGTTGCCTGATATTATTTCTAGTACTCAAGGTGCCTTTATGAGTGGTAGAAGCATCCTTCATAGTATTCTGATATGTCAGGACATGATTAGGATGTATAATAGGAAAACAGGGCCTCCTAGTTGTCTGATGAAGATTGACATACAGAAAGCTTATGATACAGTTAGTTGGGAATTCCTTGATGACATGCCCTTTGCTTTAGGGTCCCCTAGCAGATTCAGGAGGCTTATTCTTACTTGTGTTACAAGTCCTTGTTTTACTATCATGTTGAACAGTTGCCCAACTGGTGTTTTCAGTTCTAAAAGAGGATTAAGGCAAGGAGATCCCATCTCACCTTTGTAGTTTGTTTTATGCATGGATATCTCACAAGGATTATGATCTATGTGGGAAAGCACCCAGATTTTAAATTTCATAAAAGATGTGCTAGTTTGAAGCTTAATAATTTATGCTTTGTGATGTTCTGCAAAGGGGATTATAGATTTATTTTCATGATGATGCAAGGTTTTGATTTGTTTGCTAGTACTACATGCCTACTTCATAATAAAGGTAAATCAGCCATTTATAGCATGGGTATGGAGGAGAATGATTTGAACAAAATTCTTGATGCAATCGGGTTTAGTAAAGGCAACATGCCTTTTGATATCTTGGAGTGCCAATTAGTCCAGTGAAGCTTAAAGCTTATGATTGTGATCAACTTGTTGAGAAGATGACTCTTAAAATTAGAGTGTGGAGCTCTAGACATGTCTCTTATACAGGCAGACTACAACGTATAAATTATTACCTGATATCCATTCATACGTATTGGGCACAGATTTTCATTCTCCTTAGAAGTGTGATAGAAAGGATTGTTTCTGTATGTAAATCTTTTAGATGATCTGGATCTCATGAGAGTTTAAGACCATCTCTTGTTAGCTGGGAGAGAACTTGCTTTCCTAAACATTGTGGTGGATTTGGAATAAGGAAAATACAACCTTGGAATTTAGCTGCTATTGGTAAAGATGTTGAGAACATTGCAAAAAAAGCTGACAACTTATGGGAGATGGGAGCATGCAGTATATATTAAACAAGCTAACTGGGAGATTTATGCTACTCCTAGTAGTGCTAGCTGGATCTGGAAACTTGTATGCAAATCCAAGCAACAATATAGTCAGACTCACAATAACTCTTGGTTGACTCAATCAGTTTCTCCATTGCTAAAATGTGTAACGCCCTGTAATTTAAATAGTTTTGAATAACATATAGCAGTACCAGGATCGAACCAAAATATTACATCATGTTTATTTAAAAAGGAGATTATAACATTTATAGGACATTATTGCCGTATTCCTAAAAATAGAAATACTAGGCGAAAGTAAAGCATACTAATGACATAATAAAACTTAGGATAACAGTATTGATAACTTATAGCATATATATATATATTTCATATCATTTTATAAACCTCACTCTTGGCCCTCCCCGTCTCCTGTACCTGAAAAAAATATTTAATAAAAGTCAACCCAAAAGGGTCCAGTACATTCCCAATATCACGTAAGACCAGTTTATTAAACATTTTTAAAATAATGTCGTAACATTTCAATTTATCAGATTTAATTATGACTTCCGGTTAGGCAAGATAAATATCTCGGGCTTAAAGCCCACCTCAGGCTTACCCTGGTTATAATCATAATCTTTTCTCTTTCTTATTTTATTTCCGGGTTTTTAAACCCCTCCTGAAAAATTCTTGTGCACACCTCCTAATTGACGTACGTCACTCCGAATAATATACAAGTATCCTTTCTCTGCCATATACCTTTCATCTTATAGTAATAACTTTTTTATAACATATTATTATCACATATGTTAGAAAAATCATAACCATAAGTATTAATATTAGCCCATTATTAACAAGTAGCAATGTACCTTTACTATCAAGAACCGTTGTAACAATTTAGTATAAACTCATTTTCCATACTAAAACATTACCGAAGAATATTAGTATAGCTAAAATATTTTAACAAAGCAACACTAAGAAGGGATATTCAAGAATGTTTAGCAGTTAAGGTATTTCATAGTTACTGGCTATATGGTTTACGATTGGTTCTGTGATGTTTTTTTTGTGATGTATCGTTCCAGGAGACATTGTGGCTATTTATAGGGGAGTTTACGTATACTATTGCCTAACTAACTCCATGATGAAAATGACATGCTTTTACTAAAATCATCACACATCATTCCTAATGGAGTATTATGGTTACACCTCAATTTGCATAAACCATGACTTTTACAGGTAAAAGTAATTTATCTATTTTGATCCAAAGTAAAAATCGTATTTAAAAATATCTATTAAATGAGTAGTAATTGTCTAACCGTAAGTAGAATGATTAATAAGGATTCCAAAAACTATAAAACAAAGGTTATACAATTTACCATTTTTAAGATATGAGTACGTTAGTTAAAAGTGGAACTTGTTAAAAATTCTAGTAGATATTTTTATGAACCCATAAGATAGTAATTGATATTTTTATTAATGCTCACCTAATATACTACAATATGGTATCTTCATTTGTAAAAAAAAGATAATACATATCTATATATTTTGTCCCACATAAATGTACAAAGCCAAGAAAACACACAATATCACCTAAAGTGGCCATATAAGTACCAAAATTACATATATAGGAATATAAGACATATATTTCATGATTCTGTAATTATTCTTTTTTATTATTTGTATTATTTTCAAGGTATACATTTTTTCCCAGTTATTACAAAATGTATAAGAGTCTCTCTTTTTACTGGTCCTAAGATCACCTTTCTTAGCTCAGCTTGGGATTCCTTGATTGTCCCTAAACATAGATATATTTTATGGCTCAATTTGGTTGAAAGGTTGCAAACTAGAGCTAGGTTGGCTAGGTTGCATATTTGTCAGGTTGCTACATGTACTCTGTGTAACCAAGCTCTAGAATCTCTCCAGCATTTGTTCTTTGACTGTTGTTTTAGCTCACAGGTTTAGGCACACATTAAAGACTGGCTTGGTATAAACTCTATTGCTATTGATTACAGGAAGTTGTGCAAATGGTTGTTAAAGAGACACACTGGATCTAGGTGTCTTATGAGACTATGTAGAGCTTTAGTGGCTGTTGTAGTATATTTGATCTGGCAGGAAAGAAATAATGCTTTGTGGAATGGGAGGCTCAATTTTAGATTATAAGCAGAGTTGAGTCTATGCAAAACAACCAAGCTGATGTGGATTGGCTTCAAAACTTAAAAACTATTAGTTTGTAACTAGCTTTGAGCTTTGTTTTTGTAGCTTGTTTTTGTAGCCTTTGAGGCTAGTTGATTGTAAGTTGTAAACTTGTTTGGCTTGGTTATATATAAATATATTAAAGTTAGGATTTTTAAGGTTTTTAAAGACTACTTTTGTAGTATTGTATTAAAGGATGTTAAAGGTTGAAACTTTAATGTTTAAAAAGGATTTAAAAACGAGTTAAAGAGCGTTTTAAAATAATTATAATTGTTGTGAATTAATTTGGGTATTTATTCATGTATATTTTATTATTTGGTAGGCTGAGAATTTGCCTTGAGTGATTTCTAGAGTTCCTAACTTGGCTGCTCATTTTGTATACACAAGGTACGTACATGACCTTATGTGTTAGACTAGTATCATGTCCTAAGGTTAGGATTATTGTATAGTATTTTGTATAGGGAACCTTTTTATGGTTCATACGTGGCTATGAAATATGGAATTACATGTTGATGAGCATGTTAATTGCCTATGATGTTTATTACGTGATTTAATGGATGTTTTGATTCAAGCATGTTTGGAAGAGATATTTATTTATTGATTCATATGAGGGAATTAACAAATATATTTATTATGGATTTTTATGTTGTTTCCCCTATGATTATTTATTACTTCGCAAAGGACGAGGACTTTGTGGGAGATTTGGAATTGGTATCATTAGTATTATTTTGTTTCTTTGCAAAGACCGAGGGCTTTGTAGGGTAAGTTATATCTTTGTCTTCAGACATTTTGATTGCTGATTTTAGTCAACAAATAAATTGAGGATTAATTCTTGGTCAATTTGAATCGTTTGATCACGATGTTTAATCCTCAGGTAAAACTGAAATTTATTGTATCCATGTTATTTGTTGGATGTCTTATTAGAGTCCAGCATTGAATAAATTATTAATACTGAAAGTGAAAGTGAATTCCGATAGATTTAGACTTGTCCACTTCTGAAGTTCTGGACTAGTATGAGTTGGAGTATATGGTGGTAGCTCATGGCTTTTCTTGGGGCCGGATTGATCACCATCCTTATTTCTTTTAAATTAGTACCTCGATATCGTTGGTCATGGGGATTACGGAGTCTTTCGTAATTCGTCTTCTAAATTGAAGACAAAGTTTGGTTGGACAACTCGATCCATTGATTATTCAATTTATTAAATGAATTATTCTTGTAGTCTTGTGAAGTCAAGTCTTATTTCATGAGTTGATGTTTTATTGTGTCCTTGTTGATCATGTTTTATTGCTTAGTAGTATCATGCTAGGTTTACGTGATTTATGTTGTTATGTATGTACTCAACTTTGTTGATTACGTGCCTTCTTGTGTGTCGATCATGGCTACAGATGGCAATATCCAATGGATAACGATCCATCACATGGTCCACCAGAAAAACAAAAAAAAAAGTGAAAATACAAGTTAAAAGGATGATGGACGGGTAACGGGTGATGGATGGAATTAGGGTGAGAAAGTTTCATCCATCACTCGACCCATCACTCATTTATCACCCGCTCCATCACCCATTTATTACATTTTCTTAAATGTCTATCATTTTATTTACATTAGTCTAATTTTTTTCCTCTTTTGATTATCATCAACATGTATCCATAAACTTAACTTATCTTAATTTGACATGAAGTTAATATATAAATGGTCATTATGCAAGTTTGATTTAACTATTCTCATTTAATTATGGATAAACTGTTAACTAGTACCTTTTAAATAGGTGAATTTGTGAATTAGTACCTTTTAAGTTTTTTTTTTTTTTGTGAAATAGTACCTTAAGTTGTACAAAACTCTTAAAAAACAGTACCTTAGGCCACAACTCCGGCCATTTTAGTCGATATTCCGGCTGTTGACCATTGTTTTCCCTCGTTTTCTGAGAGTGAAAGTTCACCTCCCTTCTATATGTTTGCAATATGTGCTCCAAAAAACGAGGGAAAACAATGGTCACCAACCGGAATATTGACTAAAATAACTGAAATTGTGGACTAAGGTACTGTTTTTAAGAGTTTTGTACAATTTAAGGTACTATTTCACAAAAAAAAAAAATTTAAAAGGTACTAGTTGACAAATTCACCTATTAAAAGGTACTGGTTAATTTTCACTTATTCAAAAATTAAATTAAAAGAAGTTACAGTGGTCTCTTCTCTTTAAAATGCCTATTGCCTAAGTTGGCTCACCAGGTTAACCTAGCTATTGATGGGGAAGAAGAATAAGACTCAATCTCCTCACGCAAGTGAACAAGGTGGTGATGGTGAATCCTCAGCTGGATTACAAAGTGAGAAAATGGTGGAGAGGAGTTCAAACTCCAATGGAACATTAACGCGAGTTGTTCAGCACGATCAAGCTGGAGCAAGTACACCTCATCCTTCTGCAGGTAATGTCTCTCTGGAATTACAATCATCTATTTCTCAGATGCAACAAGTTATGCTTAATCCTCATGTCATAGTAGATAAATCGATTGAGAAAATAGCTAAGTCTAGAGGTGAAATAGGAGAGATTTTGATTGAGAAACCTTAGACTATTGATTCTAAACTCCAAACTACTGCTGCTAGGAGGTTAGATATGGATAATGGTGAAATTAATCAGAAGTCATGGGCTTCTAAAACTGCTGGGAAAAAATTAACTGCTAAAGGGTCTGCCCTTAAATTTGTTGCTCTCATGGTGAGAAATGGTGTTCCAGTAGCTCAAATTAAGAGAAATGAGATTGAGAAAATGACTGAAATTTGGTCTACAGCTATTATTATGTATGTCATTGGACAAAAACCTATTGGTGCTATTATGAGGTACATGAAAACTGAGTGGAATCATGTTAGAAAACCACATATTTTTCTTCATGAAGAGGGCTATTTCATTATCAAATTTGCTTCACTTGATTACGGAGATGAATTTTATACTCTGGTCCATACATATTTAGTAATAGACCTATGGTTATTAAATCTAGGTCTCTATCTTTCAATTTTCATGAAGAAGTACTCAGAATTATACCACTTTGGGTGAAGTTCCCTAATTTGCCACTCAATTGTTGGGGTCCTGATACTCTGAGTAGGATTGCTAGTGTGCTTGGGGTGCCTTTATTTGCTGATGAGTATACTACTCAACAACTTAGAGTTTCTTTTGCTAGAGTTCTGATTGAAGTTGATGTCACTCACAAGGTGCCTTTGAGTATTCATGTAGAAGATGTGGATGGGAATTTGATTGAATAGAAGGTGATTTATGAGTGGAAACCTGTGTTTTGTCAGAAATGTAACAAGATAGAGCATGATTGCTCTAAGAATTTGTCTGATAAAGGGAGTGAGGGATCCAAGAAACCTGTGATGAGATGGGTTCCTAAGATCCAACCTGAGAAATCTGATGTTGTTTCACAACAAGTTGTTTTGCCTACTATTGCTGAAGATTCTTTAGTTGAGATTGAAGCTGTTCAGTCTGCTGTTGTGAGTGAGGGTGCAAAAACTGGTGTCCCACCTACACTAGAGGATTAGAATCATGGAAAACAAGTGATACTTGATGAACAATGAGTAGATAGTGGGAAATGGACTATGGTTCAAGCTAGGAGCAACAAACACATTTTTGGCTCTTTGCAAGCAAGTCCAAGTTGTGTTACATATATGGTTGATGAAGGTGGAGGTAGTTCTTTCTTTTTCTCCTCTGTTACATGATTGTGTGTTCTTAGAATGTAAGGGGGGGGATCAATGATCTTTCTAAGTATGGAGAATTAAGGAGATTTCTTGTTGTTAATAAAGTTTCTGTTATTTACTATTCTAGAAACTAGAGTAAAGCAGGAAAAAAAAGACAAGATTAGAAGTAAATTGGGGAGAGGTTGGGAGTGGTGTGATAACTACTCTAGTTCTTCTAGAGGGAGGATTTGGTTAGGGTGGGATTCATGTGTTGCAGGTGTTCAGGTGCTTTGTCCCGCTGAGCAATGTATGCATTGTTGTATAACTGAGAAAAACAACTCTGAGAGTTTTGTGTTTAATGCTATATATGGTGCTCATACTATTGACATTAATAAGCCTTTATGGAGATTTGTGTGCTTTATTGCTCCTGTTGCTATACAACCCTAGTGTGTGCTTGGTGATTTTAATTCTGTCTTATATGTTGGGGACATAATTTATGGTTCTGATGTGACCATGAGTGAAACCAAAGACTTCATTGAGATGTTATACGCAGTGGATTTGTGTGAATTGAGAAGCATGGGACATTTTTATTCTTGGACTAAGGGGCATGGCAGTGGGAAGATATCCACTAGAATTGATAGAAGTTTAGGTAAGATTGCTTCGATTGCTAAATATCCTTATGTGGTGGTTGGATATCTTAACCCATGGCTTTCTGATCATTGTCCATTGCTAATGAGGTGTCCAGAAACTTAGATTCGAGGTGGTAGGCCTTCTAAAGTCTTTAACTACATGGCTGATCATGTAGAGTTTGCTCAAATTGTTGCTGAGGGCATGTCTTGGGTGGTGAGAGGTTCCTGTTTGGATCAATTGTGGCAGAAACTTAAAGCTATTAAATTCAAGCTAAAGTTGCTTCACAAGAGAGATTTTGCTGGGATTGATAGGAGGGTTGAGGAGTTCAGAACTAAACTAGATCATATACAAACTCTGTTGGTTTCTAGGATGATGAGAATTTGTTTTCTCAGGAGATTGACTGCATTAATCAATTGAAGAAATTTCTAAAAGTCCAAGAAATAGATGTTATGCAAAAGTCCAGAGTTCAGTGGCTTTAGTTAGGTAATTCTAACTCTCATTTCTTCTTTCAAGCTATGAAGGAGAGGTATGCTAGAAATAGCATATCAATGTTGTATAACCAACAAGGGGAGTTGTTGGTTAATAATGCTGATATTAGGAAAGAGGTGAGATAGTTCTATGTGAAGATGTTGGGTACAGCTGCTAGTAGCCTGAAAGGTGTGGATTTGGAGGTTATTAGAAAAGGTAAAATCCTTTCACCTGAATCAGCTGCTCAGTTAATATTACCTATTACAATAACTGAGATTGATGCTGCTATACAAGGTATTGATGATAATAAAGCTCCAGGTATTGATGGTTTTAATAGCCTCTTTTTCAATAAAAGTCGGCATATTATTAAAGATGATGTATACAGAGTTATTTTATCCTTTTTTGATAGTAATAGCATGGCTGATTCTGTGAATTGGACTCTTGTTACCTTGGTTCCTAAGCTTGCTAACCTCTCTTTTGTGAAAGACTTTAGTCCTCTAGCTTGCTGTTCTGTGGCCTATAAGATTATTTCTAAGCATCTGTGGTCTATAAGATTATTTCTAAGATTCTAACTAGTAATAGTAATAGCATGGTTGATTTGGCTCAGGCTGGCTTTATGCTAGGGAGGTGTATTGCTGTTAATATTTTGCTAGCTTCTGAGCTCATTAAGGGTTATAGCCATAAACACATATCACCTAGATGCATTTTGAAAGTAGATTTAAGGAAAGCCTATGATTCTTTGGAATGGCCTTTTCTTGAAACTATACTACATGAGTTAGGTTTCCCTGATTTTTTTGTAGGTTGGGTGATGAGTTGTGCATCTACTGTGTCCTATTCCATTCTGGTGAATGGTGTGCCTGATGAGCCTTTTTACGCCAAGAAAGGTCTAAGACAAGGTGATCCCATGTCTCCTTTTCGTTTTGCCTTGGGAATGGAATATTTATCTAGGAGGATAAATGAACTACAATATGACAGTTGCTTTGAGTCTCACCCTAAGTGTAAAAGAGTGAACTTAACTCATATGATGTTTGTTGATGATCTACTCATTTTCTCTAGAGCTGATATCCCTTTTGTTTCCAAGATATCGATGCTTTTAAGGGTTTTTCTATGGCTTCTGGCCTGAGTGCAAATGTGGACAAGAGTGATTTGTATTTGGCAGGTGTGAATGATGAGGTAAAAGCTACTATTCAAGCTAATCTTGGTTTCTCTATGGGTGTGTTGCCTTTCAGATATTTAGGAATTCCTCTTACTCCTAAAAAGCTTTCATATACAGATTGTAAGCCACTTATTGATCGAGTGGCTGGTAGGGTGAGGAATTGGGCTTCTAAGAAGCTTACTTATGTTGGCAGGCTTCAGGTGATCTCCTCTGAAGAGCTTCAGGGAGTTCAATTGTATTGGTGTCAGATTTTAGTTTTGCCTAAGAAAGCTATAAGGGAGATTCAGTCTCTTTCTCGGATTTTCTTATGGACTTGGGGTTTGACAGCTTCTAAGAAAGCTCCTATAGCTTGGGATCAGTTCTGCTATCCTAAGAAGTGCGGGGGTTGGAATTTGAAAAACATGATTGTGTGGAATCAAGCTGTTGTAACTAAGCACTTTTGGGCTTTAGCTAACAAGCAAGATAAGCTATGGATTGGTGCATACTTATTATATTAAGAGTTCTGATGCTTGGAGCTTTTCCATTCCTCATAGGATGTCATGGACTATGAGGAAAATTTGTGGAAGCAGAAGTTTAGTTGATGTTGAGCAACCTACAGGTATTTGAAGCATGGAATCTTCTCTATTAAATCTTTGTATAGTAATATGCTAGTAATACCTGATGTGGTGCCTTGGAGGAGAGTAGTGTGCTTCAATCAAGCTTCTCCTATAAGCTTATTCATTACATGGCTTGTTGTGCAAAATAGTTTGGCTACTAAAAAGAGGTTGCATCATTGGGGGGGGTGTTATAGATCACTCTTCTTGCAGCTTATGTGATGCTGGTGTGGAAACTGAAAGTCACTTGTACTTTCAGTGTTGTTATTCAGAGCAATTGTGGCAGAAAGTGTTGAGTATTCTGAGGAAGTCTATGCTTACTAAGAGCTTCAATGAAGAAATCATCATGGCAGCCAAGCAATGTAGGAAGAATGGTCAGAAAAACTGTGCTTATGGGGTTGCTTTTGCTGAAACTGTGTATATGATTTGGATTCAGAGGAACCAGAAAGTGTTTAATGGTAGTTTTTTTAATGTAGATCATGCACTTAGATTGTATTTAGGGTAGCTTGTAAGTTGCCTGAGTTTGTATTTTCATTGGTTGTATGTTGAAGGGGGGTTTCTAGATGGCCTTCTCCTCTTTGGCTATTAGCATATGATGAGCTTGTTCTAATAACCCTTCCTAGAAGGTGGATTAGAATTAAGTGCATATGCTATTATATAGTCTTAGAAGAAAAGGAATTGCATTTGTGGTTGTAATACTTTCTTTTTGGTTATTAATAAAATTTTAATTGCCAAAAAAAAGGTACTAGTTAACAAATCTTTCTTTATTTATCTTAAATGGATGATCATCTGTCCATCCGGTTCACTCTCGGGTGGTGGATGGATGAAATACGAGTGATAGTCTTATCGAGTCATGGATGCATGGATGAGAGTTGGTCTAACCGGGTGATGGACGTGGGTGATGGATCACACGACCCAAATCCCACCCGTTGCCATCCCTACTAGCATCTGTGACAGCTTGCCGATACTTCTTATCAAGGACATCACCAACGGCGAAAACCTATGTCACACTAGGCTTCATTGTCACCATTACTCTCTTCTCGTAGTTTCTAGGGTTAAATCAAAAGCATGTTCTGTAACCAGTCATATCTTCAAATTCGACATGAGTTTGTCGTCACAATTTGTGACATAAGAAATGGAAGAGAGAGAAATCGAAATCTAAGAGGAATCCTCGCCTTCTTATCCACCTCCTTTTTTAGCTTCTCATTTCATGCCTTTGTTGAGGAAGAGAGTGAAGGATGGCGTGTGGGGAGGGGCGACATAAGCGAGGGAAACTTGACTCTGACAAGATGCAGCAAGGCCACGACTTGTGAATGGGCGAGAACAATGAGGGAATGGTGAGGGAACCACTGAGGTAGGAAAAGAGACATCGGAAATAAGTGAGGGAAGGGAGTTTACAGAAAAAGGGGCACAAAAGGTGGAAGACGAAGTAGAAGGGAGTGAAGGTTGCCGTGTGAATGGAGAGAGAAGGATGAGTGAAGGAAGTGTTGAGTGCGTGCTGGCGTCTTAAGGAAACTACAAATGATTGGGATTATTTAAGGTGGTTTTTTAAATAAACCGCCACAAATAGTTTCACTTTTTTTATTGTCGTTATAAATGTTTGTGGATGGTTTTTGCGGCAGTTTATCCTAAAACTGTAGCAATAGTTGTATTTCTTGCAAAATTCAAAACTTGTACTTCCTCCGTTTTAGAATAAGTGATACAGTTACTATAAATGGGTGTTTTTAAATAAGTGATACACTTTGTAAAGTTTCTTCATATGATAAACTTTTGCTTGTGAATTTACTAAAATACCCCTACTTAAAATTATAGCCATACTTTAACATCATTTAACAAAACTAATTAATCCATTCTAAACCTACCCACCCCATTAATGATTCCCACCAAAAAAAACTATCATCCCAACCCCCCTCATTTATGAACATTAACTGATGAAGAACAACCCATCAGATTCTAAGGTTTGTTCATCATCAATTTCTCGATCTTTCTCATTTCTTCATTTCCTGTCACTCTCTTCACCTTCCCTCCTCCTTCGTTCATCATTCTCTCACTTCTCTCACTTCATCTCCCTCCTCCTCACTCCTTATTTCTCTCTGTTTATCCTTCTCCATCTTCGTTTTCCTCTGTTTTACTCTCAATCTTCACATAAAAAACCGGATCTGTACTCTACTCTTAAAAAAATGTCGGATGTCCCAGATTTGAAGCCACTTGTTGATGCGCATTTCAGATCTAGGGATGAAGATGAAGTTATGTTCATCTATGATGTTATTCAGTCGTTTGAACATGGATCTCCGTGGCCCAGGCGTTTATACGAGAGTGGGGGTGCAGAGAAGGTGATGGGTCCCGTGCATGTCGTGCTTTAGGTAAGGTTTTGGAGCCTAGAAAAATAATACTCCGGTTGTTTGGAGTGATGAAGAAAGTTTCAGTTCTGATTCTGAGTTTGGCACTTTCAATTTCATTGAGATTTCAAGTGACTCTGAGGAACTCGTTGTGAAGGAAGAGGAAAATAAGGAAAATAAGGGAAAAGGAAAAGAGGTTGAGATGGCGGTTGAAAGAGAAGAGGATGTGAAGGATGAGGGTATGATGTGTTTGAGAAAGGGAAACAGATTTCTAGGGTTCAAAACCCTAGATCTGTGAGGGAGATAATATGTGCCCTTCGTGCTCCTGAACCTGAGGATTTCTATGATTACGCAAGGAGGATACAAAAAAAGGGTATGTCTGTTTGCTTTGATCCCTCTGGTAAATTATGTGCTATCCCTTCTTCTGGTGGTCCTTCTGTTTCTGTTGGTGGCTCTGACTGTGGTGGATCTGGTGCTGGTGGATCTCGTGGTGATGGCACCTCTTCTGGTGGTGGGAGGAAGCCCTACCTCAGATCCTGCTTTACTAAGGATATTGCATCCTATGTTGCAACTTCCTCTGCTAAAAAGAGGAAGGGATGTCTGTATCTTCCTGCATTTAATTTTTTTTCAGTCCTTTAGCTGGTGCTGTTGCTGTTGATATTTGTTCATACATTATCTTGGATTGCTTTATGAGTCCCTGTTAATTGCTTGTTGGTTTATGATGGTTTTATATTGGAACCCTTGTGCTGGTGCTGTTGACATTGGTTGATACATTATGTTGGATTGTTTTATGAGTCCCTGTTCATTGCCTATTGGTTTGTGTTGGTTTTGAACTGTAACCCTAGTGCTGGTTCTTAATGTTTTCTGTTTACAAGTACTTAGAATAAGTGGTTGATGCCTAATTTGATGAATGATGAATATAGTAAATGAATCATGAATGATTTCTGATTAATGTTGGTTGTCCTCATGTAGACCACAAATGTGAGTCCTAGCTTAGTTGAAAGAATAAAGAGTCCTTTTATTTAAATGTCACTCAATAATCCAAATGATGAAGGGACTCACAATGAACTCGAAGTAAGTCAAAGAATTGCTCGGCACATTGTGTGCCTTAAGGTAACATTGACTTATCTTCATGAGTTAATATGCAATCCCTGATGGATTAAAAGGTCAAATGATGTTTGTATGATGCATAATGTGGTTCTTCTTTCTCTCACTCCTACTTCAATCCCCTGAACTTAAGTAAATCAACCAAACTTCATAAACTTACAACATATTTCATCATAATTTAACATAACATTCCATTTGTAATCATAATTTCTTTGCAACTGCATTTACAGACCTAGTTTCAAAACTATACATGTCATTTAAACTTCAACAGTTTCCCTAGCTATCCCGGGTTTGGGTTGCACTTTATTATACCAAAAGAAGACTACTTTTAACCCAAAAAAGTTTGCTTACTTACATTTTCCTTTGTTTTTTGTAACTCTGTTTTTTCCTTCTTAAAGCATTCACCTTTCTTCCAAAATGACTGCCATATTTGCATTTTCTATTCTGCCCTTGTAAAGCTTCTTCTCCAAAAACTCTTGGCTCTTTATTTCCACTGAAAATTTTGTCTTTCAATCTTCAAGAACACTTTCAACATTTGTCATACTTGACTCATTGTCAAAAAAGATCATTTCTTCTTCATTTGATGGTAGATGGTCATTTAAGTATTTGACACTTTCATCAATGATGGTTTGATCAACCAAAACAGATTTGCGGAGAAGTCCCAATCTCTCTAATCTTCTTTTTCCATGATGTGGGCTTTTGTAGTTGTTACCCCTCTTTACTTTCAAAATCTCAACAATCACATATTGTAATTGTAGCCATGTGTACTTCATAACATTTGGATCAAATCTTTCATAAGCATCTTTCACACTTACAATAAGCTCATCAATGTTTTTGGAAAAGTTTGATACATCAAAGCTTGTGTAGCCCTAAAAAAACCCTAAATCTAAAACATTTAAATCAGGGGATTGAGGTGGTTGTTGAATCCATTTTGTGTTGTTGCTGCTTTGAATTCCTCATCATCAGGTTGTATGTGTGGCCTAGCATTATCTTGCTGAATGTAAATGTCTTTAGACATTCCTTCAGGCCATTTTGCTCATGATTGAAGGGATGACATGCTGAATTATCATGTCCTGATGATCTTTTGAGTGATTCTTTTAACTACTTTGGTTTCAATTGTGCCTGTCTCTCTGTTTTTGCTTCTTTTCTTGGCTGGTACCCTATCCACAAAAGGGAAAATTCCAATTTTTCCATCATGTATAACTTGTCCTTCACCATCAAAAATGGGTTTCGAAGTGGCTGCCATGAACATTGCCTTAATCTTAAACCTTTTGGATTGGCAGCACCTATATGGATCATCTTCCCTTGGTAGCAAGTAGAACCTTCTAGTTTTAGGACTTAGATAAAATCATTTTTCATCTATGTGGATTATGTTTTGTAAGCTCATGAAATTGGCTGGTTGTGTTTGGCTTCCTGGTTCAATGTGGGATAACACCCATTTCATCCTAACCAACTTATGTGCATCAGTCAGACTAGGATGATTGCTGCTTGTATGACTTCTTAGTCTACCGTTTTTGAGGAGTGTGTAAACTGTTGAGGGGCTGATTCTCAATACCCCTGCAAAGCATCTTACAGATGTCCTCAGATTAAGGGGGACTGACTGCAGGACCTCTTCACTGTATTCAGTTGGTTTACTGCCAACTCTGCCCTTTTTTTGATCCTGACATTAATGGCATCACCACTTGCTCTTTGTGCATATGCTCTCCTCCACAATCTGTCCATTGTGACCCTGGAAACACCATACTTGATTGTTGTTTTGGATATAGCACCATATGGTAATTGGTTATGACCCTCCATTGCTAAAAGCTCATCAATGCTTGCCTTCTTTTATCATCTGCCAGATTTGGTCTTTTTCCCCTAACTTGTGCCTCTGTTTCTTGTGTTTCAGGAGGAGATTGAGACTCAAAGCTTGGCTCCATCTCATTTTGAAGCTGTGCATAGTAGGATTCCCAGTATTCTTCATCAACCATCTCATGGAAGAAGTCATCAGAAGCATCTCCCATTTTTGTAATTACAGTTGGTGTTGTTTTAGATTTGAATACTGGATTTTTTGGATTGATATGGGGGTTGTTTTTTTACTGATGTATGCTACTGCTTCTTGTTGGGACAATTTTTTTTCCTTGCTTCATTCCATGGCTGTTGTAAGCCTTAACAGAAGTGAAAATGCTCCAATTGTAATGGAGTTGTAAGCCCTTTTATAAGGCAGTAACTGGGTCAGTTTATGGGGGAAAAATGGGGAAGAAATTAAATTGAATTTTGGAGGGAAAGTATTTGCAACCAAATTTTTGGCAGCCAAAAAAGTGGCGCCCAAAAGGTTGTCCCACAAATCAGCAAAGTAATTAAACCCTTTGGGGGTGGGGACCACAGAAAATAAACCAACAATTAAAAACCCCCTAAACCTACTTACAATCTTTTGCCTCAAACTACGTTAAAGTGACAATGTATCACTTATTCTAAAACGGAGGAAGTATCATCTTTTACAACACTGTCAAAACCGCCACAAATAGGGCGTTGTAAATAACCCTTTTGTACTAGTGATAGCTATGTGGATGATATTGGGGCTGAGGTAGGAGGATTTCCTTTGAGGGAGAAATCTTGAGGAAGAGTCGAGATAGTTATGAAGTACAATTCATGTTGACACAGTTTTCCTTGGTGGTAGATCCTATGGATGTGAGCCTTTGTTTGGTTGAAAATTTATTTCATGTCTTTCCTTTTAAAGGTTCCATAACAAAAAGCATAGTTTAGCAGCATTTGTGTGTCTTTTGTATACAATCGAGGGTGTCTTTGAGGGATTTCGTTCTTGTGTGAAGGTCTAATACTCTTGGAGAGCCCAATTGTATTTGTTCATTGGTATGATATTTCTTTTGTGGAGGGTGGCTCAAACTCCAATGTCGTTATTAAGAGCCTTACAGATAAAGATTTGGAAAATTCTCAACGGTACACTCCTAGAATTGGCTTCTCTCACTGGTACACTTCTATCTTTTTGACTTCTTAATGGTACACCTGTAGTTTGAAATCTTCCCTACCATGAACATTCCGTTAACTAAAGTGTTAGTTCAGGGTTAATTAGGGTTATGAGTTTGCCTCGTTTTGCGTGCTTTGGCTTTTTCAAGGTGAAGATGACGTTTTTTCGAAAAACGGACACCACCGTGCACCCTTTATGGGCAGTAATTTTGATAATCCCTATAAAACGGGTACCTACAAGTCGGTTTTTCGAGCACGTACTTCGAGGGGGCTTTTTCGGCTATCAAAAAGTCATTTCGAGGTACGTGTTTGAAAACCTGGCTTATTGGTACTCATTTCTTAGGGATTCTCGAAATTCTTACCCATAAAGGTTGCACAGTGGTGTCCGTTTTTCGAGAAAACGCCATCTGAACCTTGCAAAAGTCAGAGGACGCAAAAGGAGACAAACCCCTAACCCTAATTAACCATAAAGTAACTTTTTATTTAACGGAATGATCACGGTAGGGAGGATTTCAAACTATAAGTATGCCACTAAGAAGTCAAAAAGGTGGAAGGATACCACTAAGAGAAGCCAATTTAGGAGTGTACTGTTGGAAATTTTCCTAAAGATTTTTAAAGTTTTGGCGGGATGTCTATTTTCCAGATCGATCTGAATTCCATTTTAGAAGGTTAGGGTAAAGGTTGTGGGTAGCTATTTGGCGGATTTCACGAAGAATTTCCATGTAGCGTGTGACCCCATATTGATTAATCTTACCGAACATTCATAAGATAAAATCATGTATGTCATATGTATGAATCCTCTCCTTCCAATACTAAGACCGCAAGTAGGGATGGCAACGGGTGGGATTTGGGCCGGGTGAGCCATTACCCGATTAGACCAACTCTCATCCATCCATCCGTCATCCAGTAAGACCATCACCCTTATTCCATCCATCCACCACCCGCGGGTGAACCGGTTGGACAGGGCGATCATCCATTTAAGATAATTGAACGAGAAAAGTTGAATCAAACTTGCAAAATCACATATATATTAGCTTCATGTCAAATTAACATAAGTTAACTTTATGGAAACATATCAATATTAATTAAAAGGGAAAAAAATTATAATAATGTAAACAAAATGATAGACATTTAAGCAAATGTAAAAAATGAGTGATGGAGCGGGTGATAAGCAGGTGATGGGTCGGGTAATGGATGAAACTTTCTCACCCTAATCTATCCATCACCTGTCACACGTTGACCCGCCACCCGTCCATCATCCATTTAACTCGCTTTTTCACCCTTTTTTGTTTTTCGGGTGGAGCGGGTGATGGATCATCCATTGGATATTGCCATCTCTAACCGCAAGTAAATGTTCTGTTAAATTGGGTCGCGAAAATGAAATCAATCTCCAAGAGACTTAGGTCCAATTGAATTATTCACTTTTCAACCACAAATTGACGATTATAATTACAAAAAAAAATAACAAATTTACTAGCTTGAAAATTATACCACGCAATACTAGCTATTAACAAAATGTTATACACTTGGGTGTGTTTGGACATGGGTCTACAAGAAGGCAAGGGCAACAAAACCCCATGTTTTCCTTACTTTTTATTTGTTTCATGCTTTTTTCCTTTTTCTTCTCCTTTACCCAATTTTAGTTTTACCCCCATATTCCTCAATTTTGATTCCCCGCCCCTCCCAAAGATTTTAAAATTCCCCCTTACACATATACCCATAACTTTGACCATCACCATCACGAATCCGACACCACCTTTCCCACAACCGTCAAATTAACCCCAACCAGCACCATTTTGAACACACCACCAACACCTCTACAACCGAAGAACTAACCCCCATCCACCACCACCACCACAAACCTGACCCCTTCATTGGCCAAGCTGCCCACCTCAACCACTACTACATCTACAGCAACCAAACTCACCCCCAACCACCACCACTGCCACTATGAGCACCAAATTTACCACACCGACCAAACACACTACCAGATCCGAGAAGGGAATTGTCTTAAGAGAGAAGGAGAAGGTTTGTTGCCTACACCATCACCACCCATAAAACCCTTGACTCTACAATAGCGTGTCGCCGCTTGTTTAGAGAAAACAGAAGAACAAATGTAGGAGACATAGAATGTCGGTGTCATAAGAGAAGGGGAAAGACCTTGCATAGATTTGCTAGAATACATAGAAGAAATAACGGACGACTGTGTGTTCTTAGGGGTCTAAATAGAACGACCGTGTTGTCGATACCGCCAGTGGTGAACTTGTGTTTGTCACAAAGATTGAGATGTGAAGAGAGTAAGGAGGGAGGAAGAGGAAAAATTACAACTCTTTCCTTACTTAGCCAAACCAAACATGTGGAGTAATTTGGGGGTTTTTGGATTCCTTTCAACGGGATATAGAATGTGGATAGAGGACAGTATCAAACAAACGGAAACTTGCATTAAGGAAAAAAGATGAGAATACAAGCACAGAAAGCAGGAAAAAGATTAAGAAATGATTGCTATTAGTAAAAACTGTGATTTGTTACAAGGTGGGACTATTTAAATCACATCAACAAATTTTCGTGATATCTAAGCCTATGTATACAAAAAGAATGGGCATAATTTACAAGTGCTGATTTCCTGAGGCATAAATTATACAGCTGGCTTCCTCCCAGCAATTACACTATCATCATCAACTTAAGCTAGAAATGTACAGTGTCTTGTCCTCAAAGAAGCATATTTAACTCAGAGAGGTCATCCATTGGTATTTCAAGACCCATGGAGTCGTGATCTTGCAGACCATCCTCATCAAAATTTAACCAAGAACTCAGATCTTGATGTCCTTCAAATTCATTTGCCACACTTAAGTCTTCAATTGAGTCTAATTCACTTAATGGCAAGGTACTAAGGTCCATAACATCCTTGCACTCTTTCGATGAATCAAGAATGTTTCCAGGAGAGATTAGTCCCTCTCGTTTCCTATTACTACTGGCAACCAACTCACTGGATACATTAGCTGAAGGCTGGACAGGATGGGTAGACAACTGTGCAGCCTTTTGCTTAGGTTTTGATTTAGTTTTCCGTTCACCCTTTGAATTAGAGGTCGATGGACGCCCCACTTTGGTACCAGGTTCTCTATCACTTCTCTTTCCCTTGGCTCCACCCAAAAGAGATGATCCCAGAGTCGCTGTTGATCTTAGAGCAGCATTTCCGCCGACATCATCAAGCAGCACTTCCTTTTTCTTGCCTCTGTTCAATATAGGTCCATTCTTTGCAAAAGCATGGTCCGATTGATGGGAATGAGCTTCATATGCATCAAATTGACCCCTATCAAATTTATCATTCTGGAGATCAAGCTGTTCGGGCCCAGCACCGTATGCTCCTGTAAGAATAAAGGCAAAAAGTCGTTACTAAGACGAAGACATTCAGGGATATAAAATTTCGCAGCCAAGGAGCTTCTGGACTCTACAAGAATTCAGTCGAATGGTTTGCCATATAACTGGACCAAACGATAACCTAGCTATCTTCAGAATACACCTTTTTACTTCTTTTGCTTATTGCCAGGATGAATGCACAAAACTTCAACATCCAATTAAACTCGACAGCCTCAATACATGCTCTGTGTTCCCTACAGCTAACGAGCTAGTTTGTACAGACTACAGATATTTGGACAAATACCTGAAATTTTGGAGTCCGCTCGTACTTTCTGCTCTACATGGATGCCACTAGCAGCTCCTATGCTATTGCAAGGTACAGCAAGAAGAACATCTCGAAGAGCAGGCTCGCTAAAACAACTCTTCCCCGCATCTTCAAATTTCCGACACCTAGCCAAGGTTCTTCTAATGAAGGCCAAGGCCACATGTCTTGAGACCTTACTGATCCCAATTCTAGCTGCACTGCTTCCACGAGTTGCCTGGAGAGGAGAATGAAATATTTATGTAATGATCAATGGCTCCCTTTTCCATCCAATCACAATAATGATGCTGCCAACACCCACCAATTCCCAAAATTGAATTAAAAAAAAAAAGATATGCACTGATTCTGTCAACAATTTAAGGGCTGCTACTAAGTTTTCTAGTTTTGTCTATAAAATTACTTGAAGAAGAATAGAACCTCCATTCTTTGCACACCAGAATTTGTATCTCATGTTTCTCTCCAGAACACAATTCACACAAGGACACAATGGTAGAAAAGCATAAACAGTGAAGACTAAGTAATGCATTTTGCCATTTCTACTTAATTTTGATGAGTATAAAAGTAAATAAAGTTGGCAGTGGAAGATACTTAGATATTAACCGTGTACAAGCAAGAGATGCTTATGTCCCATCTTTCACATTTGTCTTTAGGGAACAAAAGCCTAACTTTCAATAGAAGGCTACATCAGGGGCACTCACATTTTCTGGCTGGTGAAGATTGCACAAAAATCCATCTCAAACCACATACAGAAATTAGCATAAAACTTCAAACCAGCCACATAAGATTTCACCAAGAAAGCTAAAAATGTTGTAGTTACCGAAGTTTCCAATGGGTTGTGATGGTATCATGGTAAGCAGCCTATGCTCTTTTTCTAGTCATCACCTTATTCTCCTTCATTGAAGTGAAGATTTTTTTCCCAAATTTTCAGTTACGTACTACAACATCCACTTGCTTCCCATCAATAAATTACCAAAAAACCTTGCGTAGCCCCACCCCCACAGATATAAAGGTATAGTGGTATACACCAAATATGCAGTGAGTGCTCAATAAAAAAACAAATTTCTCATGCAGAAAACAACTTCACGACAAACGATTCGGACAGGGGAAGAAACAAGTACCAGAAGCTTTCTGTAAGCCAATTCAATTAACCTGTTCATCGCAAGCTGCTCGAGGTCCCTGAAAGTTCACAAAAAAAAACAAATTGTAATTTAAGAAAATACATTGGCTTAACTTTTATGCGATAAGTAAAAAGGCAGACAGTCCTACCGTGCTTCGACCTCCTCCTTGCGTTCTACAACTTTATGCATTTTTTCCAAGTAAGCCTTCTTTTTTCCAACCTATAGAAACATTAACAATATTGTAATTACAGAAGAAGGATAGCAAATTTAAGTGAATGACAGCATACACTATCAGCAAAGATGCATTAATCTTGGCAAAGACGTATTTAAATTGATGCAGGAAGATGCTACAAAAACCTAAACACTCCAAAACTAGGGCCCGTGCGTCATTTTTTGGGGATTTTAGTTCTCATTGTTTTTAGAACTGAAATAAAATCATGTAACCACAAGTAGTATGCAATTTTCTGTCTCAGTTTCAAAATAAGCATTGACTAATTTTAAATTCATTATATAACTTCCTCATACGACTTCTAAAATCGTAGAAGCTACAATGAAAGAAGAAGCTCAGGATATCGAACTGGGTCCCTAGCTAATTATTTCTTTAATGCATCTCACACCTATCCTTGCAGTAGGGTTTTTAAAATAGAAGTAGAAGCTCAGGAATTCAATGAAACGATCTAGATAATAGCTACAGGCAGGCGTAGCCACTTCAAAGAAAATGAAATTGTGCAGTAGTAGGACTGCATCCACAGAGTCAAGCTAAGTATAACTAGAGAACAAATTAGGCATTTATCAAATAATTGTAAGATAGAATAATCAACCTGCTGGGAAAGTTGCTTTTTAAGTTGGACTAGGTCTCGATTAATCAATTCATCCTCTCCCTCAGCTAGGTCAGGCTGCAAGGAAAAGATTAAAAAAGTCAGACTGCTATCAAGCGTCACACAAATGGGCATGCATACTAGAGAACAAATTTGGCAAATATCATAGGACAATGGTATATGTACCCCTTATGGCTATATATATATTAAATTATGAAAAGAAAAAATTGTGCATTAAATAAACATTAATAACATGATTGATGCTAATTTTGGCATAAAATCCCAACTTAATACTATTTTAGGAAATATATTTAATGCTTATACATAGCCCTTACGACTACATATATCATAACCCAATATCAAATAATTTTCAGTTTACGCCAATGATGTAGGTCTCAAGATACAGGCCAGAGAGAGAAAAAGGAACTATAAAAGTGATAAAAGTTTTTATTAATGATTACATAAATAAAGACATACCACGGTCTCTGGATATAGACCGATACTTTGCAGCTCAAGAACTAGCCTCTCATCCATGCACATCTGATCATGTTCACATCCAAATGAAGAATTACCAGAAGCATTCATGTGAATAGCTAGTGATCCATTTGTGTCATTTCGGAAATTCCCAGGGCCTGCCTGACCTGGGTGTTTAAAACCATAATCATCTTCCTCAATTTCCTCATCAATCATGCCCTGGATGTTTGAGAACCTACTATGAATAGCATTGCCATTACAAGAGATTCTATCTGCCATACATGGATCATCCTTATTCACTCCAGAAGCAACATTGCCTAGAAAACGGTTTTCTTCAAGTTCTTCAAAATCATCTTCAACAATAAGAGCGGAGAGGACTCTTTGGTATAATGGTGTTAGTTTGTTAGGCCCCTTTTCATTGTCTAACCCCCTATATGAAGAATCATTATCCTGAAAGTGATTAATGAAGTCTCCAGTCTTTGCTGATTCTGCTAACCCATTGTCTAGGATGCATATCTTGCTTTCTCCAGAAACGAAACTAGGTGTCCGAGAATGTTCAATTTGGGAAACATGATTCTGCAAGAGGAGAAAACAAACAATAACCACTTTGTTATAAGATTTTCCACTTTGATATTTGCACTATAACTTAGTTCTAAAGGGCGCAAAAGGTCCCGCCTGGGCCCAAGGGGCAAGGCGGAGGCGCGAACATCAAATAAGTGAGGCACACGATTGTTTCTTTTTTTTGTTCATTTGCTTTTTAGGAATTAAATTTTCAGTAGATGAGCCCAGTTATGTATGGGAAAAATCAGAATGATTATATCCCTAACTTCCACAGAAAAGAATTAATATTAAGAGGTAAAATCAAAAGAAACGACAAGAAGATTCAAGTAAAAATAAGTAAGTATAACAACTAATGTATATATACATACCTAGACATGAACAATTTAGTTTCAGATATACTTCTGCAGAATAGAACTCAAAAAAAATATTTGCTTCTTGATATGAATCAATGGCACAAATTTTCCTCAGCCTCCAATAAGTGTAGTTCTCTATGGGTAAAAGAAAAAAAAAACCTTCCTTTCTACAGGAATACTTCTCAACTTGAAGCTATTTAAAATCTTCTCTAGAGGAATTCGCAAACAGGCATTTAAAGATGCTAGGCAACTACCATCAAAGATACAGATTAAACTGTACAAGGAGCACTTACCAAAACATTGCCACCGAGGCTTGGCATATCACTTTGGTTTGAAAGATCGTCTACAGCTTTCAGCTATTATTCAAGCATCAGCATAAAACAAAGGAGATCTCAAATTCCAGACAAACTGAAATGGGAACTTCCACTAAACATATATTTCTTCCGTTTCTAAATAAGTGATACATTTGCATAGTGTTTTCTATTCACAGTTTAGGCTTTAATTAACTTTAGTCATTTACATTTTAGGAAAAACATAGTAATGTGGGGTCTTGTTAGATTCGTCTGAATGTGTATTTTTGTAATATCAATTTTTTATAATTTTTACTTATTGATAGTTATAAATATTAATGTTTAAAATTCTGCAGGCAAACGTGAAAACATGAAGTGTGTCTTGAAATGGAGGAAGTATTACTTTGATTGTAAACAACATACTCACCTGTTCTTCCAAGAAGGATTTATCCTCCGACCTAACATAAAAAAGTGGTTCTGATCTTTTCCAAAATGAGGAAGAACAACCATTATCTGCAAAAGGCAAGATTCATGGGACCAACTTCTCATGGTATCAAGAACAACACAAAACACAAAATTCAGACTGAACATACAGCTGGCATTGCAAGCAAACTGTGCCGCTGCTAGGAGTTCTTCACGGTCATCATCAGATTCACCTGAATTAACACATTAAAGGTATATTAATTACCCAATGGATAGGCACAAAATCTTGTGCTTCTTGATCCCGGTAATAGGTAAACATCAACCACTTTTTACTTCTTCAACCCCACTCAAATATTAGATAGCGAAAGCAAGAGCTACAGATACAACATTAATAAGAATGAGACAACTAATTGTGGCGAAAGCAAGAGCTACAGACACAGCATAGATACGAATGGGCACAATTAAATGTCATAAAATAAAATAAAAAATAAATTTCAGGAATAATGTGAAAAACATTTCTTTCAGATGTTACATCATGGAAGATTTAATCTGAAATTCTGGGATGAACCATTGAACATTAATTCTGACACAGCCAAATCCTTTTCTTCTGGGCTATAAGTGCACTGAAGACAAGTATAGGAAATCAGCCAAGGTGCAACGCGCAGCAATGTCATACTCATACAAGTATCCAGTTATCGTCATTATAATTGATTTTTCATCAGAAGAAATGATGTGCAATCAACTCCCACATTAAGCTCATAACTTAAGCCTCACAGCAATACCAAAGAAACAAATAACCTAGCATTGATCCACATTTTATACTTTGTGTTTGGTAGAAACGAATTGGACAAAAGAATGGAGTAAAGTAATTCACAAACTTCCACGTATACTTTTTAAAAAGGCATTAAATTTGGTAGGAAAGGAGAGGAAATTGAAGGTAAATCCCCTTCATAAAATGTCTCATCTTCTTGAATCCCAAAAAGAGAGGTATTTGCTAGAAAGAATTAGTTGTAAGCTGTAACCCTCAATTTGCTGTCAAATTTGTGAAAAGGTACAAGGCGCAAAGGAACACTGGATACGCATTGAGCATGACATAAAGGTGCATGCATCCTATACTAAAGGTGCGACATTTTTTATTATGTTTAGCTTTCCTTCTTTGCTTTCTAGTAGTATAAATTTCAAATAAAAGAGCCCAAATCTTTGGCCCAAAAAAAGAATAAAATAAAGAGTGCCCAAATCTAAGTAAGATACTGTCACTAGTTCCATATTAGTAGAGAAAACTATGCAAAAATTAAATGCCTTTAGGGGGGGAAAAGAGTAATAAGATGGGGGAAGGGATCACACGTGATTACCTCAGTCACTATCTCTCACTAGTCAGGCTCAGGCCCAAAGGACACAGGCACCTACCTAACTCACAATTCAATATAAACCAAAAGGTAAAAAAAAAAAAAAAGGAAGCTTGTACATGATGAAAAAGAAAGGGTAGGAAAGAAAAACTGTTGAAACCTATAGAGTACAGATTAAAGAGGAAGAGAAAGATGAAAGGACAAGAAGGAATACTGCGACAGAAGATGATGAAAAGAAGAGAAAGAGAAAGAGAAAGAGAAAAGAAGATTGGAGAGAGCGAGGCAGAAATAATTTACTACTCATGAAGTCATCACAGAAGTCAGCATTTAGATGGTCATATATGTTAACAATCATATAAGCTATATCTTCATGACCAATCATGAAAAATGAAACAACAAACAGAGGTAGTCACATACAGGTTCTCTGACTTTTCCAAGCCTAGAGGTTGCATATAGATAAACAAAACAGGAATAATTTACCAGATAGACTCACAAGTTCCTTCTTCCAAAACTTCACGACAAACAAAATTCAGATGTGACGAGATAATTTAGGGGTATATGTGTGCGATTTTCTCAAAAAATAGCAGCAGAAAACCTCCTGCACTTAGAAACAGACGGTATTTTGAGACAAGTATTTATAAGAGATTTATATTTTTGTCTAAAACTCATTCTTTTCTCAAAAAGTCACATATTACAACTGTCCTTGCTCTTAAGGATATTTACTTCAGTTCACTCATACCAAGAGGCAAATGTTACATGCCATAAATTTTGCATGACCATAAATACAGAGAGATTCATACCTGTGAAATCTGGAGAACCACTATTAGGCACTGGTCCTAGACGAGTAAAACCCTTGCGATCCGAATGCTTCTTAAGAGGAGGACGGCCTGACTTACTGCAGCATAGAGAACAAATTATGATATATTAACCTAGCCATTTTAAATTTAGATGCAAATGAAAAAATTTATCCCTAAAATATTTAATTATGAAATTTGATACCTTCCATTCTTCTCGGAACCAGGTCTTGCATTCCTAACAGGTTTGATAACAGGCGGATGCTCTAGTTTATCTCTTAACGGAGATACGCTACCCTTTGGCATCGATGATCCCCTACCACTCCGGCCTTGCCTACGTACACCATCACCAATGTCATCCTTGACAAGCAATTTGCTCTTCTTGGTGAGCAATCCAGGACTGAGATGCTGATGACTGTTTAGACTTTTATCATCCAACTCGGAACCACCAAGCTCCTTATCCTTGAGTCTGTTATCAGCAGCACTATTTTCCTCACTTTCTGATAATCGTGCTGGAGAGGCTGCATTGTCAAGCTTTGCCTTCAGCTGCTGTGAGCTACTCATTATATTTCTCACAGGAAATGAACCATTCGCAGCGCCAGATCCTCTGCTATTAAAATCAGAGGAGGTGCACCCTTCAGAAGAAAGCTGTACCTCATCATGATTTGAAGTAGGAGACACAATATTTGTTCTCCGATTACGAGAAATCTTTTGTGGTCTCTGCCCGCCCCATTGCATTGTTCCAGATGATGAATCAGTGGGTAAAGGACGTTTACGATTATTAATTCCAGCCAATGAATGAACTTTATTCACATTTAGGGGTTGCTCCCAATCTTCTGCTGCTCCAGACATTCGCGAGAAGCTAGGAGATGAGTTTCCTACAGAAGCAGGGCCATTTCTGTGAGCCCTTGAAGCCTTACCCTTAGTAACAGAGCTAGGGCTGAACACATGGGGATCTTCACGCGTATTTAACCTAAGGTAATATGAGGTTCAGAGGTTATCATGAAGAAAAAAACAAAATCAGCATGTCTATCAAACGACTAGAATAAGAAGAAATAGAATCGTGATATGCCAAGTCAGGGCAATTTGCATCTGAACAATAGGAGCTAATACATACTTTGCATTTCCTTTTTGTAGTAATTTTTCCTTATTCATTGCATTAAGGTCCCTGGACAGTGAGGGCTTGTCCAATTCATTCTTAGGTGTCATACGAGCACTCAAGCTCACAGATGATAAAGCTGCTTCTACCTTGTTGCTGCTAGTAGCACCATTGGAAGAGCTGGTTCTGCAAGAAGAGATAAATGTTCACAAAAGCAGTCAAAGCAAAAGACAGCTAGACATTTCTCAAGAAAGACTCAAACTAGCTCGCTGCAAACTCAAACTCCACAACCGACATTGTTCACATTGCCAACCTTTTCTCCAAGAGAAAACTGGGTTTTATATGTTCCACTTGTGTCTAAAAAGGCCAACCTAAAAAAATGGGGATCACCGTTGATGTCACAGAATGACCCATTGAATATTGATGAGCACTCTGGGGAAAAGTAATGTTCATTCAGGCCTAAACACCTAACAATTGGTTCAGGTATGCGCAATATTGCTACCCACAAAGGGAAACATTCTAAGGTAACGGCTAAAATACTAAAGACGTGAACAGGTTAGATGATAGGTTATAGACTAAGGAACATGATATAATATATTGGCCCAAAAAGACACAACTGTTGACCACCAAATCCTTAAATGCTCAGTCATTCAAGGCCTTATTAAGTCACTTTGCCTAAGACTCAGATTATATCCTACAGTTCATTTCTGCACAACTGAAATCCGTCTCCAATGCATGATTAGTGCTCTTACCAACATAAGCTTGTACTATTCAATGATGGGAAACACAATCAGAAGGTCACCAGTCACTTAAAAAGTTATGCATCATGCCAAAATTTTGGATTATAGAAATATAAAACCACCTGAAGCCATGGGCATCTGAAGAGTGAATTCCAGAGTCATTGCCAAGCCTACCATGCATGGTCCTCTTAAGCTCTCCATCACCATCAACCGACCTAGGAAAACCACTACTCACGGAACGTTTCCTTTTCATTCTGTCCCATCCCTCCCCACCAGCAGGTAACCTGCGAATTTTTTCTTCGCCGAGATCAGAGCTACCCTCTTTAGCTCCATCTTTATCCTTTCCTAACACTAGATGTTGCCGCGGGACTCCATTGCTCCGTCCTTCTCCCTGAAACACTCATATCAACCAAAAATTCATAAAGATTGAGAAGTCAATATTTGCAAAAGACTTTTATTGGTCAAGAGAACTCAACAATACTTCATGAGTCAAACACTCAGAAAAACCTTAAAATTTTAACAATATTTCCACAAAAAAAAAACCATGGAGCCATCAGATTTCACTCTTACAACTTTACAGCAACTAATTAGTAAAATCGAGCGATCAAGGACTGTATTACAAAAGGTTCTAAGTGAAGACGACATTGGGCATGTAAAAGGTTTAATTTGCCATCAAAAGCAAGAGAGGCCTCCTCCAACTCTCCAATTTATCAAAAAAGAAAAAAACATATGTAACCTTGTTTCTTGGGTGATTAAGCAAGAAAAAGAACACAGTCAATCAGTCAATGATTATGCTGGCAAACATAGTCAAAGTTTCAGCATCAAGCATGCACCAAAGCTCATGTCAAAGCCAAAGAGCTCCACTCCATGAGAAAAGGTAAGACAGCCATAAATTGAGATACGAAGAGATTGATGAATATTAAAAAGCTATATACATACCCGCAACTCTCCCATTGGTGTACGGGCACGCTTATTGAGGACAGTGTTCTTACTTCTGTCCTCTAACTTTTGGGTTGCACGATCTGGTGAGCTTCTATGAGACTGAGTTCCCATCTTCAGCAAGTTTGAACCACTTGATCTTTCACTTGTTACTTGCTTCTTTGAGTTCAATTCAATATACTTGGTTAATTTATTTAATGATTCATCCAATCTTTTCATCCTATTCCTGCACTTACCATTCAAAACACCTTCAGTAAGCAAAACGATTTAGATGTCAATGTCAAATTTTTCCACTTATAGAGCACAATGACACTAGCACTATAAATCAAATCAAAAGAGATAGTAGCACTCTCAGAGTGCAACACATAAATGTTTCTCTTGCATAACAACTACTGCATTACTTGAACATCCTGTGCCACAAGACAGTATAACCAAAATCATCAAAAATAACTGATGACAATTGAATATTTAAATGCTATAGTTTGCGATAAGTACCTGGCCTTCATAGATCCTTCCAGAACACCTGCTCTATAACGTTTTAATTCTTCAGTGGCCAAAGGTGGGGGCTTTGAATGTGCTGGTCCAAAAGAATTATCTTCAGAGACATTGCTGAAGGAAAAACTCAGTGCCCTCTTCAGTTCACCTGTCCGTATAGTTTTCAGCTCTCCCATCATAATGGGCTCCAATACTAAACATTGGGTCAATGGTGGCAAATCGGCCACGGGCGAAGAACTCATCTTTGATGTCCCAGGTCCGGTACTAAAATTCCTACCATCGCTTCCATCACGAAAGCTTCCAGACCTATCCAAATTAGGACCTGCAGCATAGCTACCCCTCTGTCCATTTGAATAGCTCCCTGAAAATCCCGAGTCATCCGGACTGACAGAACTCAATTCAAACTTCGCATTTCCAGCCATTCGCTCTAACTCCAATTAACTAACTCATGTCCGGCATAAACTTAAACTTCAACCCCCGGACAACTTAACTAGCTAAAGTATGAATTCCTCAAGAACCCATAATTCCTCAAGTAGCAACTCACTGATACCCACAATCATACCAAGTTTTAGCAAAAAATCTGTCATAAACATCAAGCAAATCAACATACAAAAAATTTACTTCTATGCTAAAAAAATAAAAAGATGTATAGTATAGCACAAAATACACAAATTAGAAATAGAATAAAGTAATACCCTGATCAACCAACAATTCAATTAAAATGAGCATGAATCAACAAAAACCAAAGGAATAAGTATGTAGTCATGTAGTTAATCAGATAAGCCCGAATTAAATAAAATAAAATCAGCAAGAGCAAATTAAGCTAGTTGTAGACTAGTAGAGTAAAACAAGCAATAAAGACGGATGTAAAATTCAAAATTAAATTAAAAAAAACCCTAGCTGGTCAAAAAAAATTAGGGTTTTTTTGGGGGGAAAGAAAAAAGGATAGAAATAGAGCAAAATTGAATGGGAGAGAGCTAAAAAGCAATGAATTAATAAGAGGACGTACCAGCAGCATTCGTCGATCGGAGAAGAAAGAGATCGTAACACCAGCGAAGAAGGGGAGTTCGTAGAGAGAGAGAGAATTATAAATTAAATAAAGTACCCCCAAGTAAAAATGGTGGCTGATTTTTTCTCTCTTTCTCTCTCCTCTTTCTCCCTTGTTTATTTCTTTTTTTTTCTTTTTTTGTTTTTGATTTTGATTTTCGTTTTTCTGAAGCTGTCGTCGTGGAGATGCTTGCAGGGAGAGGGAGAGAGAGAAAGAGAAGGGGAGAGATGATTGGCGGGTCCCGCTAAATTTAGGGGAAGGCGTTTTTGTGAGACTAGTGCTCTTATTTCAGGACTACCATTTTACAGCGCTGTATTTTGGGATTGGTATTCACATGAGCTAAGGATGCACCAAGCCTATCTTTTGCCAATTCCTTTAATGGATTACTTTGTTCGAGATACAAATTGAAAATGGAATGGAAGCAAATATAGGAGGCGATCATATCATTTTTACTACAAATTGAAGTAGGTGTTTGCTTTAAGTCACCGAATGAAAATGGGAAGGTAACATTTACCAATTAATATTAGTTTGTAACTTAGTATAAGCACCACTCTTAAATGGATTAGTGTCTGCTTTTGAGCCATCCACATCTAAAAGCTCGATTTATGGTCATAATAAGTGCACGATCCTCAACAAGTGACCATCTTGACAAATCTCTATTAGCATTGCAACTTTTACCACTACCTTACATAGAATTTTCTAAGCGAGTAGCAGGTTGACTCATCTAGAAAATGTAATAAAAACACCAGGCAATACAATTGTCCTTGAGTAACCAAGTAAGGCTTGGCCTAGTGGTTATGTATTTGGTCTCATGACTTTAAGGTCATGGGATCAAATCCCACTATGGGCATTTGGGGATGGAGATTTTCCCTTACCTTTTCCCCTACTCCCAAATGTCTGGCCCGCAAATACTATATCAAGAAACTGTGCTAGCTAAGGTCACAAAAAAAACTTGTCCATGAGTATGTTAGATACAAGAGTTTTTATAAATTAATAAGATTACCAAAAATGTGTGGAAAACAAAGCATTCATTACGTATGCCAAAATAAGTATTCCTTTATAAGTAGTAAAGTTAAGGAAAATAAGATTTTGAAAGTAAAATTTTTTGTGTTTTTTATTTGCATCTAGGTACCATAAATCTCAGCTGTTAACTCCAATATTAGAGCATTCCATGATTCACTTATTTCCATTTTGTCAATAGTATCACCATCATATTCCATGTCATCTTCAAGGAGGCACTCCATAGAATCAACCAATATATAAGTTGGAATGAAGTTATGCGAAAGGGCACAACCCAAAATAATTCTACTAATTGTCTTTCGAGGATACCAAGATATATTCTTAGGATATATCATCTTATTTGTAGTTACCCGAAATATTTCTCTATGTGCATGTTCCTTGCCTGAGAATCTTCATGTTGAAATATTATTCGGTTGATATGAAAGAGTACCGTGTTTTGAAATGCTCAAATGGTACCTTTAGTGCTCTAAATGGTGTTAATAAAACTCTCACATTTCATATGCTCAAAATCACATAAATAATATTACCTAATACCAAGGAATGAAAAGTGTAATTCTATTGATTTTATATAGTTGTTATATGATGTAGAAAATATATAACTACATCTATCACCTTAATGAACATTTAAAGGACTTTGTCTAGAGAAGGCATCTCGAATTACTCTATTGCTCATGTGTCAATCTCTTCCAACCACGTAATAACTATATATTTCATATCACGTGTGCATGCAGCTAAGACATTGGTGGAAGATATCATTTTCTGTTTTCGAACTAACTTTGTCCTTATCCCCTACACGAACCTTACAGTACGTTACATCCAAAGCGCCTAAGCAAATCTACAAAGAGAAAAAAGAAAAAAAAAACCTTCCTATTTATTGATGAACCAAACTTTATGAATAGTACTTAATTTGAATAGCAAAGTAAACTTACAAATCATTTCCACCTATCACCTTGACAATTTTGTGTCACTTTTGTAAGTTTTTCAACAAGATAAGATGAAATTTAAGAAAGCTCATAAAGCTAAATTAAAATATCTTGAAACAATCACGCCACTTCTTTTAAAGAGTAATTGAGTTCTTCGATTGTTTGTATCATGAGAAAGCTTAAAGATAAATAACGATGCCATCAGTTCAAAACTAGGGTTCCTATTTCCTTGAAACTTACCAAAACCCATAAGCATCTCATACAAACAACAAGGTCTATCAATTTTAAGGTTTTCCAAACATGCTTTAGCACTCCCATGGATCATTGTCCTAAGATTTAAAATTTGAGTAGTCATCCACTCTTCAAGTGAATCATCAGACACAAAAGTTATAACCTTAGGGAGTTTAATGTTTCTAATGGAAAGAAGATGCATGAGGTGAAATATATATTATCTCCATAATCATGACCTTATTTTGCATGTGTATCACAATACAAGTCATTGCAATATTCTTCTGTTTCTTTAAAGGGATACGAGCCATTACTTTTTTAACAAGTTCTATTTAATACATATTAAGATATTATGACGATAGATGCATATATCTAGTTAATAGATTTAAAAAATAAAAAAAGGAAAAATTGGCGCCAATAGTCCAAACTATGACCCATCTTCTGTAAAAGGTTTATACTATTGAATATCCATGAAAGGTATGAATTATCAACCTCATCTTCCAAAAAAGTCCCATTGACATTTTTACCTGTTATAACTTAAGCTCACGTGACTAGCATGTGACCTGTTAATGAAATTTTTTTTATCCTTTTTTTTCCTCCCCCCTCTCTCTCTTCATTAACGAAGCCACCACAACCACCAGTCCGCTACCTTCCCTCTCTCTCTCCTCGCTACTCGGCCAATGCAACCTAGTCGCCTAGTCCACTACCTTACTTTTTTTTCCTCATCAAAATCTCGATCTTCCTGACAGATATCATCAAGATGAAGAACCCTCAACCCTTTATAATTCAACTGCATCGTCCCCAACAAATTCGACAAAACCAAAACCAATTCAAGAGAAATTCAACATATTCAAGAAACCAAATTATACCTAATTTCCAGATGAGCATCAAGGGTAGTAGTAAGATCCTCAATGCAGTAATAAAAGCAAGATAAATAAATGGATTTAAGAAGTGCACAATTCTCAAAAGAGAAAAGAAATCAGACCCAAGAGGAGTATGATTAGGTCTTTGATGCCATCGTACAAGCTGTGGTATGGAAAAGAGAAGGGAAAAAGGGGGAAAGAATAGAGAGAGAGAGAGAGTAGAAGGAGAACAAGAGTAAAGAGTGAGAGAATAACAAAAGGGAAAGAATGATGAAGATAATGAGCAAGGAGAAAAGAAGGGTTTTCGGGGTAGCGTTCATGAAAAAAGGTGTATCAGCTGCTTGTAAAGGATCGTTTCATCGATCGAACAGAAGAAAGAGAGTCGCGGAAATGAAGATCATGTTTCCACTATTAAAGGTTACATATTTAGGATTAAGTAATGCACTCTAACATCTGTGATGGTATTCTTAAGCTTCTTGCATCCGAACTTATTCCCCTTGCTAGAAATGTTGATTCAAAGGTGTTTTATGTCAGATGAAAGGTGATATCATCACTGTTTAACTGAGTTTACAACTGGATTTGTCGAGGGATTGAGTTTGGGGTGAGGGTGTCTCGACGGTAGCAGTAGGGGAAGGAGTGTGTCCGGGTGGCTGCAATATGGAGGGCGAGTGGGTTGCGATGGTTGGGTAATTATACGATAAAGGGTGGTGGGGTGGCTGATAATGGTTGATGGTGATGATGATGCTAGAAGAGAAAAGATAAAAAGGTTTGTTAAAACCTCAAATAAAAAAAATCAAGTTGACATGTGATAACTGGTAAACAGGTCTATGGGATTGCTTTTAAAATATTAGGTTGATAGTTCATACATTTCATGGATTTTCAATAGTATGGACCTTTTACAGAAGATGGGTCATAATTTGGACTGTTGGCATCAAATTTTCCTAAATATTATGGATTAACTATCTTATTATGAATGTTTGACCAAAATTATTTATGATGGAAATGGAATCCTAATGTTTGAGTCAATAGCTAAGAGGCTACGGTGACTCCGAAATTCCAATATTTTAATGTTATCATTTAAGGAATATTATTTGTCATTATGTGATTTTACTATCACTTTTAATCAATTCATTGATGAGGTTAAGATATCCGAAGGGATGGATTACCCCGATGGAGAGGAGCATGCAACCACCCTTATTGCGATTGAGGGGGTTACCGTGTTGGTCCATTGTCGTTGTTCAAGAGCTAGTAGGGCTTTGTGATTCCCAACAATACTAAATCGAGAGTGTGGCTATGATTAGACTAGGATTTTGCGAGTCTGAAAGGAAATTTCCTGTACATAACCATATAGCAACAGTGGGTTGCGATCCACTTGTGCTGTAGTCTTACCCTAATTATAAAGATGAGAAACTATTTATTTTATCTACTATTTATCTATTTTATTTTATATATTACCATTCATGAGGTATCTATTGATTTAGGATTATATTTGATGGCTTATGAATGTATTTTTCGTATTTAATTTTCTATATAATTGTTGTTAATTACCATATTTTATCGTATTTTTATTTATGATATGTTCTTATGCTCTGTTTCTTATTATTTGATTTATTAGTTACTCCCTACTGATTGTGGACATTATATAATCTTTACAGGTTAATATTGAGATTTTTCTGGATTTTGGATTATACAAGAAACAAAGTTTATAGTGTAACTTATGTTGTTGATGGTCAATGTACTTCATGTTCATGTAAAATGTTTGAGTCCATGAGATTATTGTGCCGTCATGTACTCTTTTTGATGAAAGAAAAGTTTTTGAAATAAATTCCAAATCAATGTATCTTGAATCATTGGACTAAAGATGCTTTGAGACAACCAATACACAACTTATGTGGGAACTCGGAAGGTATTAAAAAAGACGAATACAAAAGCTTATTGGCAATGTTTGGTTGAAAATTTTCTCATGTGTAAGCCTTGTTAAAGACTACCTCAATTATAGAAGGTGTTACTAGAAAAACATTTTGTTATTGCAAAAGGAGTTGGAACACAGGGGACCAGTGACGAAGAGTAACCAAAGACCGACACTTGGAATTCTTGCTTGGTTAAAATCAAATAGAAGCCGATGTTCTACCTCTAGAGAAATCTTCAAACAAAGGAAGTGGCACTGGCGATGGCAAGAGAGAAAAGAGTGATCAAGAGATAGTTGTTGAAGCGCACAAGAAAAAACAAAGACTTTGCAGGTCATGTGGCCAACTTTCAACACACGACATCCGCAATTGCCCCGAAAAGGTAAAAAATAGTTGAATAAGGTATTATATTTTCTTTTGTGTATCCTCTGTAATATTATGTACCCCCTTTTAAATTATATGCACCCTCTTTTCGAATATTATTCAACTGTTTCAAGTTCTAAAATATGTTAATAAGATGAAAGTACTAACTGGTAGCACATTTCTAATGTTTATTTGAACTTTTTTTCTTATGTACCCTCTGTATTTTACATGTATCCCCTTATATCTTATATGTAACCTCTGTGATATTTCAGTTTGACATTTGTGGGAAGTTTGAAGCTACTAAAGTGGATTTGGGGGCGATAATAGAGACACTATTAGAAATGAAATTTACTCAACAAATATAATATATTTGCAAGGGAGACAAGTAGTTCGGGATTACTTCTAAATTATGTTGTATAACTATTATTTGTCCTGCTTTTTCATATAATATTTAATGACAAGTAATTTACACAAGTATTTTAGTTGGTTGTATTTTTGTAGTATTGAGAGCTACAAAATGGCGGTTGACCGTCTGCTATTTGACGTACACTTATTATAGCACAAAGTCGATTATGCTTTACTTAATTCTCAATTGGTGTTGGTTGAGGAATGATAATGGATTAGGGATTTAAGAATCTTTTCAAGGTTGATTTAGCCAAACAGATGAAGCTTTAATGCAAAAAAAATTACACTATTACTATGTACGACTTATGTACCCATTAAAACTTACAAAGATATTGATTATGTAGACTGATTATATAGTTCAAAAAACATCTACTTCACTAATTGTTTTTCGGCATGACCCTTCTTGCTTCAACTTCCTTTTCTTCTCAGCAGCCAAAAGATTAACTTCATTATTTTTGGGGTTCAAACCTTTCACCTTATTCAAAATATCATCACGTACTTCATCGAAATTATGTAGGGCAATAGTTGCACAGGTTGAAGAACGACAAACTGTCCTCTTTTAAGCCTTAAACACAATATAAAACAATAACAAAATGAATGCCTGTTATCACACAAAATAAATGGAGTACGACTTATATAAATTATATTAAATATATAGAATATTACATACCTTGTCAAAATCAGCCTCAATTCTCCTTTGAAAATCATCATATGCAACATCACGAATATCCCACAATCTAAATTCGGAGAGTTAGATACCCAATCAAAAGGTATCGCTTCAAACTTGAACGATGAAATCATGGATGATCTTTCATCTTTAACTGCCTTCAAAACCGCACTCAAGCTATTCACCTATATAATGAAAACCACCAGCCCAATTAATAGTGATATAAGCATCCTTCAAATTAAGCTTAACAACAACACCAATAGATAATGTTTGGGCCCATCCCGGTCATGGCCCACTTTACCAGTGAAATGACCCAAACACCCTTGAGGCGTAAGATTACCATTTTACCCCTGGGGCTTCACAGGCCAGGAAGTACAGGCTTCCAGCCAAGCCCAATGACAAAAGGCCTTCATGACGTCATGACCTTTACCAGGTGACATCACATCAATACTACCTATAAATAGTACTTTCTCTGATCATTCAGGTTCGTTTTCACAGGCATTCCAAAGCATTTACTTGTACTATTCTCTGACATTTTAAGATCAGATCTGACTTAAGCATCGTAGAGACGATCCCGGGAACATCCCTGGGGTAGTTCATCGTGCTCGGTTTTGCAGGTACCCGGAATTCGAAGACCTTGGACTGTTACTGGTTACTACCCTAGCTGGATTTGGATTCCCCCGAACTACAAATTTCTACTGTGTTTCTTGTACCTGAAACAGTTGGCGCCATCTGTGGGAATCGTAACATAACAGCCACATTTTCGAACACCATGACACGAGGACAAGGTAACCGCGGTACTACTGCTCGAAAGACCACCTCTGAAAATGCGCAGAGAACTCTGCTCAACCAGGGAGGTGCAATTGTGGAGGATGAGACCGACCTCCCTCTTGGTGGAAGCCAAGCTGACGCAGCTTTCGAAGTACCACCACCACCAGTAACTTATTCCGGTTTACGAGAGCTCGAACTCCGAATGGAGAGACACATGACTACTGTCATGCAACAACTCGTCTTGGTGATCAAAACTCAGTAGAGTACTCCCCCTGACCGAGGGATAGTCCTACATCAACCACATGCTCATCGAAGGCCAGTAAACACCAAGCGTGCCCTAACCGAGCATGCTGCTGGTACGTCGAAAAGAGCACCTGCCACATCAAAAGGGAAGTCCATCATGTCACCAAGTCATGATGACGCTCGACACGTCATACAGCAAAAGCAAATGAGGAGCAAGAACTTCGATGCTCGAATGATGATCGAAAAAAGGAGAGAGCAGTCCCATGTAGCGGACTCGAAGTATCCAGGGGCCACACGAACCTCAGGGCAGTCACGCCCACAGACTAACTGTCACACACCCAGGACTGACGTCGAGCACCACGTCGAAGAACCAGAAGAGGTTCTGAATCCGGTTTTCGAGCTGGCTCGGTCGTGCCGCATAAATCCCCTTTTAGCCAGCACATCATGGAGACCCCTAACCCGGGCAAAATCAAGATCCCCATGATCGAGCATTATTCAGGAACTACCAACCCAGCCGACCACCTGGCAGCGTACAAAGCATAAATGAGCGTGCAAACCTTTTGTGAGGCCACATGGTGTAGGTATTTCCCGACCATGCTAAAGGGCTTAGCCCTCAATTGGTTCACAAGTCTACCATCCGGAATTATCACAAGCTTCTCGGCCCTTGAAGCCTTATTTTCGCAACATTTCATTGCAGCCAAGCGCCACAAGAAGACCAACATGGATCTAATGTCAGTCTCTCACCAGAAGGGAGAGAGTTTGAGCTGCTACATCAAGAGGTTCAATGAAGAATATCTCAAGGTATCCGACCTCCCAAACGGAGTGGCCGTTACCGCTCTGATGAATGGCCTCCACCCCAGACGGTTTAAATTCGAACTTGCTATGAGAGAGACCCCGACCCTAGTCGATGCAATGAGGCAAGCACAAAAGTTCATTCAAGTATCGGACATCTGCAAGTCCACGCAAGATGAGGGAAGTACCAAGAGGAAGAATGAGCTATCGAATTTTAAGGATGGCATGTCTGATAGGTTGAAGAGACGTCAGCTATCGGACGGAGGTCATGACACTCGTTATAACATCAATCGACGAGAAATATACCTCAATTTGAAGAAGAAGTATATGGTTCCAAAACCCACTCCCATCAAGGCGTCGAATTTCAGGAGAGATAAGAAGTTATGGTGTGAGTACCATCGAGATTGTGGTCATACAACCAACGATTGCCGAGAATTGAAGAGAGCCCTAGATAAGCTCGCTGATGAGGGAAAATTGAATAAATAAATACCTGAAAAACCCATGGGATGAGCGTTGAACTGAGAAGAAGAGAGAACCTGAGTCGAAAAGCAAAGAGACCGAAGGGTACGTCTCTTAATCATCAAACCGCTCAACAAGGCACATATAGGGGCTAATGGTACCTCGACCTTGCCGGTCAAAGAGGATATCGAAAGCTGTCGTGCTGAACTTCTGTTTTTTCTTAGACTTATAAAATGTCGCGACCTTAACGGTCAAAACGGCCTTGTAAATGACCAAGTTATGAAATGAAACACGACCTAGCGGGTCATTTGAGATCTATTTAGTTGTTAATTTATTTTAGACCTAACAGGTCACTCAACATTGAAGCCACGTCGAATTAAAGTGGCACACCTCCAACTCCCTAACAGGGGCTACGCCGAATTAACGTGGCACACCTCCATTACCCGAGCCGGGGCTATGTCGAACAACTTCAGCCATACAATCTCTCCCTTACTAGGGCTACCTCGAACTCTTTAACTGAGCTACCTCAAGACTTCTCAAGGGACATTCCTTGATCAAAATGCTATGAAATATTTTCTAAGTATTGAAGCCCTTCCAAAAGGCACCTACTTCGAGCAAAATGAGTACAGGACTCATTAGCACTTACCAGGCTCCCTCGAAGTTCTAAAGCCCTTCACACAAGGCACCCCCTCGAGAAAAAGTGAGTATGACACTCATTAGCCTAGCCAGCCCACCTCGAGCAAAAAAGCCCTTCCAACAAGGCACCTACCTCGAATGAACCTGAGGCTCATTAACCGAGCTAATTCGAGTAGAGGTCATTCGAGCAACGACATTCAAAAAACGTCACTCGTTCAAGGCATGCAACTACCTCGAACTAAATGAGGAGTCCCATAGTATGAGCATGCATCGAATGGGGTTACTCGAAGAATATGAAATATTAAGTCTAAAAGCCCTTCTATAAGGCAACCACTTCGAGCAAAGTGAGTATAGAACTCATTAGCCCTCACTAGGTAACTCGAAGAGAGAAAGCCCATTTTCAAGGCATCCACCTCGAAGTCGACTTGGGGCTTATCTGAGTGAAATCACTCGAAGGGCCCGTCTTCGATCAACGTTAGTCGAAAACTACTAGATGAACATGCTGACTACATCGAAATTAATCACACTAGTGATAAAAGAGAATACACGAGTATAAGGGCCAAGGTGACTCGAAGTCAACGACTTGACTCGAAGTCAACGTCCAACCACTCGAAGTATACAGATGAACCCTTCAAAGTCGACACATTTAGTCATTCAAAGTTTACAAGAACCACCTATGGATGAGGGTGGTCGAAGTTTGCTTGGACCACCTATAAACGAGGGTGGTCGAAGTTTCTCATAGACCACCTATGGATGAGCATGGTCGAAGTTTGCATTGATCACCTAAGAATAAGGGTGGTCGAAGTTTCCATTGATCTCCCAAGAATGAGGGTGGTCGAAGTTTGCGTGGACCACTGAGTGTGAGGGTGGTCGAAGTTTCTTAGACACCATCCAAGTGAGGGTGGTCGAAGTTTTTTATACCACCTAGATGGAGGGTGGTCGAAGTTTTTATGACACCCAAATGGATGGTGGTCGAAATTTCTATAAAACACCGAAATAGAGGGTGGTCGAAGTTTGTTAAGCCCACTCGAAAGGAGGGTGGTCGAAGTTTTTATGATAATGATGAGAGGGTGGTCGAATTCTCACAAACACCCTTGACAAGGGTACGTCGAAACTATCTACTTAGCCTAGAACAAGGGTACGTCGAGTAGAGCAAGCAAGGGCATACCACCCCACATCATAGTTTCGTCAACATCCTAAACTTCGACGTCTAGCGTGGGGCTAATGATGAGACCCTATCTTGATACGGTCCCTTGGTATTGATCGAAATTTGAAGTCATTCGAAAGAGCTTTTAAGGGTATGTCGAAGTGATGAAGTATATCAAGTGATGAAGTATATGAACCAAGATCTATTTTTTCGAATGAAGTCATTCGAAATCACATATGGGCAAGCATAGTTACTTCGAGTGAAGTCAACGAACTAGGCCACTCGAAATCAAGCACCAAAGCCTCCCTCTTCTAAAAAGTTACGTAAAACTTTATCATCCAACGTCTCAAACAAGAACATCCTCACTCGAATTTGCAGGCCATTCCAGTTCTTGAACTATCCGAAATGATGGTCATTCAAGTTCTCAGCGGAACCCTGTCAAGTTTGGTTTAGCAACCTCCAAAAAGTTAAAAAAAGGGAGTCTCTAGTTCTGGATGTCATTCGAAAATTGTCCCCTACCTCCTCGAATACCTCCCGGTAGCTCTAGTTGTTGTAGCCACTCGAATCGAAATCAAGGACTCTCGAGTTTCAAATGTCACTTGAGATCAATATCTTTCGAATTCCTTCCAGGGACTCGAGTAGCATCACTCGAACAAGGTCGGTCGAACAACATGACAGTGTGATACGGGTCCCTTGGTATGATCGAAGTTTATTGCCATTAGAAGTGTGTGTCCATTCGAAATGGAAGGAACTCGAATGAGGTCATTCGAATTCTTTCTCAACATGACCACATCTACCTCGGTGCCGTCATGGCAGCACCTCATTTATCGCATTTTACTAGAGTACCTCGAGCATCATCACCACATGATCGAATGACATGATCATAATTACATAACTCGGGCCGATTCTCGTGATCATCATCATAAACCATATGATTTGGTTAAAAACAAGCCATGATCATAAAATGCTTCGAGGTTCTAGCTTATAGAAGAGGAATTTCGATCATACAACATCATCATCGCATGATCAAATCAAACTTCACGTTGCTATACCTCGAGCACCATAATCATCATCACTGTATGATTTTGATGAAACGAGCCATATGATCGCATAATCAAGCCACGTGATCATCGTTCCTTGATCGAGTAGGCTTCGAGCATCATCATCATCACATGATCAAATCCAACTTCAAGCTGCTATACTTCGAGTATAATTGAGCCATAAAATGCTATTATTTCTTAAATAAGGAAGAGGTACTCATCATGTGATCAAATCATGATCATCATTGAGTTACAATGGTGACTTCATGATCATCATATCGTATATACATCATCATCAGCACTTGAATCAAATCAAACCACATGATGATCATCACTCAAATCAAGTGCCGCTCTTATCATCACTATTATTCGACTCGACCTCGACTTACTCGAACTACTCTTCCATAACCATACTCTTGCTTGAGCTCAATGTAGATTGGCGGAAGAGCTCGGTCTTTAAAAAATGACAGAAAAAGCATGTTGGATCGAAGTAGATGCTCTTCACAGGTAGCTCGACTATGTGGGTTATCAAGTGCCTCGAGAGGCGAATTTTTCATCAGCATGAATTACACTCAGTCAAAACCAAAAGCACCCTCAAAGTATTGATTAATAGCAGGTCTTCATTTCACAATTGCCTCGAGCTTGAAGTGTTGTCTGGCTCGAGCTTGCGTGATGTTCGTGCATGGGAGAATTTTGATTTTTTTATTGGTTGTGTGAGGTCTATCATCATCATCACATGCATGCATGCCTCGGGCTTTTTTACTCACACGCCCTTCGAGTGAGGTCACTCGAAATTTTATGGTCACCAGAATTTTGAGGACATTTGGTTTCGAGGTGGCTCAAGTTTTAAGGTCACTCGAGTTACGAACTCATTCGAGTTTTGAAAGTCACTCGAATTGAAGCACATGATAAGGCGCCCATTCAAATTTCCAAAACACTCGAAGAATGCTATGGGGAGAAAGAACGTTCGGGTTTTCATGGTTTAATAAATAAATATACGTCGAAGTTATTTGGTGAAAAGGGAGGCTATAACATTCGAAGTTTATTGCTGATACTCACTCGAAGTCCACGGACATGTACATCGAAGTTTTCAACCCACAAGTCGAGACACTCGAAGAGCCGTCGGCCGAGGATACACTAATAAGGCATGTCGGTGCCTCGAGCTATATGGACGCATGTGTTGGCTTGTAATTGGTGCTTCAACCTTATTTAACTTCTTTAGTGTGAGCCAACTCGAAAGAAGAGTACCTTGAACTGCTAAGCGCGCATGAGAATTAACCCATTCGAAGATGATTTAGCCCACGCTGATTATGTGCTTCGAACTGGGATAGGAAATGCTATATAACTTAAAGTTGGTTTACACCTTGAGCTAAACGTGAGGGTGAGAAAGCCATACTCCTCGAGCTGCTGTATGCACTGGAAAATGCTTCATGATAAATTGGTGGGAAAATTTAACTTTCAAAAGAAAGAAAAGTGGAAGCAGTGAGTTGAGCATGGTTGGCATTGAAAAATAAATCATGCATGATCTTGGATGAATGGGGCATCAAGGGTAAATTATAGAAGCATGCATGATCAATGATCATCATACGGTTAAGTGAACTTCAAAGCAAAGCATAAAAGACAAAAGTGCCAATAAGACTTATAAGTGGTGCAACTCTTGGAAATTCATTTAAGAGGCACGATCTTACCTTGTTAAATTAGGAAATGGAATCCTTTATAAACAAGCAAATCAAGGTTATTCATCAAAAACAAAATACAAGTCGGGTATAATAAAGTCGTTCCGCTCCACATCACAGTTTCATCAGGATCCTAAACTCTGACATAGAGCATGGAGCTAATGTTTGGGCCCATCCCGGTCATAGCCTACTTTACCAGTGAAATGACCAAAATACCCTTGAGGCGTAAGATTACCATTTTACCCCTGGGGCTTCACAGGCCAGGAAGTACAGGCTTCCAGCCAAGCCCAATGACAAAAGGCCTTCATGACGTCATGACCTTCACCAGGTGACATCACATCAATACTACCTATAAATAGTACTTTCTCTGATCATTCAGGTACGTTTTCATAGGCATTCCAAAGCATTTACTTGTACTATTCTCTTACCTTCTAAGATCAGATCTGACTTAATCATCGGAGAGACGATCCCGGGAACATCCCTGGGGTAGTTCATCGTGCTCGGTTTTGCAGGTACCCAGAATTCGAAGACCTTGGACAGTTACTGGTTAATACCCTAGCTGGATTTGGACTCCCCCGAACTACAAATTTCTACTGTGTTTCTTGTACCCGAAACCGATAATATAATTCATCAACAACATTGAACCATTTAAGATGCCTAAAAGGACAAATAGCGTCTAAGAGGAAAATGTCAATAATTTATAAGGGGATACATTATACAATGAGGGGAGTACATTAGAAATTCAGGGCGTACATGAAGATATCAAAAATAATTAAATTTTTCCAAAAATATGACACTCGTCGCTCCAGGTGGCTCGAAGTGGGAACGGAATTCCAAAACAAGTATTTAAGAAAAATCTCAAGCAAATTAAAATGATACTCCTACTAAATAAAGATCATCCTCTAAAGTATACTTGATTTACGCAACTTCATTGTACGTTCCAAGTCCTTAATCTTAGTATCATCAACTAAAAACCTCTATAACACCCAAATAATTCTCTCTTTTATTAAAAATACATTTTTCAACTAAACTTAGAGAATTATCAAAGCAATATCGCCCGAGTGAAAACGTATCGGCTTACTCAGAATTTTGCAGCGGAAAACATTTAAATAAGTATTTCAATAAATTACTTAAATCATAATTAACGTCAAACATCATTAAAACCTCAAACATGGTTTAAAACAAATATAAACAACTTAAAATAAATAATCTATAGAGTAACTCCAAACTAAGACATAAATAAACGAAGCAACGAGAAAGAGAAAGTAATCTCTCATCATAATCTCCCAAATCTCCAATTGAGTATGGATGCATCGTCACTTCAAACCTGTAGGCAAATACTCAATTGATAGACTGCTTGCCAATAAAGGGTTATAATAGGATCAATAGGCACAATCATGATCGCACACAGAAAAGCATGTAATCAGCAAAGCTGAGTACGTACATAACAATAAAATACATATAAACCTAGCATGGTACTAATAATCATTAAAATCAAGATCAACAATTACATAGTAGAATATCGGACTCATCAAACTAAACTTGACTTCACAAGACTACATTTTTAATTATAGATTTGAATAGTCAATGGATCAAGTTATCCAACCAAACATTGTCTTCAATTAGTAAACGAATTACGGGCGCGACCCCGTAATCCCCATAACCAACGATATCGAGGTACTAATGGTGATCAATCCGACCCCAAGAAAGCCATGGGATACCACCATGTACTCCAACTCATACTAGTCCAAAACTTCAGACGTGCATAAGTCTAAAGCTATTGCTATTCATTTTCACTTTAAGTATTAATATCTTGTTCGATGTTGGACTCTTAACAAAAGAACAACCAACAATTAAACATGAATACATTAATTTGCCATTTTATCTTAGGATAAAACACTATGATCAAACAATCAAATTGACCAAGAATTAATCCTTAATTTATTTATTAACTAGAATCAACAATCGAAATGTCCGAAGATAAAGGTAAAACATACTCTACGAATCCCTTGGTCTTTGAAAAGTAATGAAATAATAATAATATATCCAATTCCAACTTACCCACAAAGCCCTCGGTCTTTGCAAAGTAATAAAATAATAATAAGGGAAACAACATGAACAATTCATGGTTCAATAATAAACGTATTTATTATTCCTTCGTGTGAATTAATAATTAAATATCCCTTCCGAAACATGCTTGTATAACGCATCCATACAATCATATAACAAATTATCATAGGAAATTACCATGCTTCACAAACACGTAATTCCATAATTCAAATCCACGTATGAACCATAAAAACATTCCCTATACATGATACTACAACAAATCCTAATCTTAGGACATGATACTAGTCTAACACATAAAGACATGTACTTACCTTGTGTAGACAAAATAAGAGGCCACTTTAGAAACTCTAGAAATTGCTCATGTTATGTTCTCCGCTTACTAAATACCAAAACATTCAGTATTAATATACTAATAAATTTATAGCAATTAAAAATTACTTTAAAATGCTCTCAAACTCGCTTTAAAACTCATATGAATACCAAAGTTCCAATCTTTAATACTCCTTAAGTTGAGGGGCCAATATGGGTACGTGAGTTGGTAATCGTTCCAACCTGCCACCGACCCATGTTGAGGGGGCCAATCAGGATAATTGACATAGGTTCAACATTGTCGATCGTCTCCATAGTGGTTGTTGTTGATCTGGTTTTGAAGGACTAAGCAAAAGCTCCAAGGTAGCTGCTCGAGGGTCCTAAGTCGTGCTGCAACTTTTTCAAGAGTTTCGGTCATCTAGTTATCTTGTCGCCTCGCTCTAGATTGAGTATAATCGTATTGTATAAGGTACATGCGTTATTCACATTGGTGTTTCCACCATTCACATTGATTCTTATCTAAAGGCTAATTCACATCTAATCATAATTTATATAATTCATTCTGTTAACAATAACATTTAATTGGTCTTTTACGACCTTAATTAGAATTCTAAGGGTCAGGGATAGAGCTTTGGGTTTCTAGTCAGCGTACTCGAACGGATCCTCGTCTTCAACTTCATCTCCATTTCCATGTCCATCTCCATTTAGGTTTACAACGGGTGAGGTAGGGTTACTTTTTACCTCTTCATTGCCAGATCGCTGGCTCCTCATCTTATGTGGGAAAGTAGTCATTAAGCCACTTGACCCTGACATCGAGCATTATTTTCTCCAAGTAACTCAACACGAGATACCACTTCCCTCTCAATGTGTATCATTCATAGTTCAGCCTTCCACATTTCAGATTATCAAAGTATTCACTCTTGATTTTGGCATAAGGGCCATCGTTGGGAACAATGTAGATTAAAACATCGACCTGTATGTTTAGGTGTGTAACAGCCCAAACTGTAACATCCCATCCGAAACAAAGAGCAAAAGAGACAATAATAAAATAAATAAAGCACTAGTGGTAGCGGAAATACCACTAAGACGGAGATGCCACTCTAAGGAGTAAAAATAAACTATGAAAATAAGCATAAATCCTCCAAATAAAACCGTTAACTTCCAAAGATCATATATAAAAGGGAATGAGGTCCCATATCTTCATTCCAACCAAAGTTCCAAAATACTTTAAAAGATAATCCAAAAGAAACTTAAAGCAAGTGATCCAAAATCCCAAAGACAACTAGAGATCCGAGGTCCAAAACATAGGATAAAACATTAACGGAAAACTACTTAAGGCCTACTAGGAAGCTAGTCCTGATTCCCGACTCATAATGCTCATCAACTATGACAAGCACCACCTTCTTGCTCACAAGGCCAAAACACACTTTCCCGGTCCAAACCGTAATAACCCTAAACAACATCGTCATCTGCAAAATAACAACAACTTCCACAATCAGTGGGGAGTAACTAGCAGTTCTCCCAGTACAAACAGGAATAAATAGTAAACTTAAGAAATTAGAAACACACAAGGCATACATCACAAGTAACGTAACCAAAACATATAAATTGTGCTACTACAAAACATTAACACTAAAGCACGCGTAAAGAGACAACCAAGTACTCAAACCAAATCATCACACACACAATCAAATTCACCATAATTTCAAAGACAACAGACCATACCGCCTGTGAGTAGACTCATTGGACCATACCGCCCAAAGCCTACTATGCATATTCAAGGACCATACCGCCCTGCCGAATAGCAATGCACATTCGAGGACCGTACCGACCTGCCGAATGGCATACTCAACGAACCATACCGCTCGTGAGTGAACCAATGGACCATACCGCCCATGGTTAAGTAACCAAATCCTAGGATCATACCGCCCTCAGGATACAAACAAATTCCTAGGACCATACTGCCCTCAGGAAAACAAACAAAATAACGTATACTCGTCAAGGCATACAAAGTACTTCAAATACTCACTATACGTATACACGCCTAGTTATACAAAGCAACCCAAACAACTAACATACGTATACACGTCAAGGTATGCATGCATAACCCAATCCATAAAGCAACACAACAAACATGTTGGGGCGTACAACACAAAAACGTTATCTGAGTTTGGGTACGAAATCAATTATGACCGAATCACAATATTCCCCGTACATAACTCTTGGCGAAGAGATGCTAAGGACAATATTATCCTCCCCTAAGCATTTCGACGTCGACAACTCAAAGTATAGACCCACAACACTTAACAAACGTCAACTAGAAAACTACCCAACTAACTAGGGCATGTTCCTTAAAGAAAAATAACATTAACACAACTTAACATGCTCAATATACTCACATAAGGCCAATACTATACTAGAGGACATGCTGTAAACCCAAAAGAAGAATCAACATAAAAACGTACGCAAGCTTGGCAGCAGCAGGTCGCGACCAGCGACGACGGTCGCGAGGGGAGACCTGGCTGTCGCGAGTCGCGAGCCTGCTCGAGGGTCGCGAGCAGTCACTGCTCGTGGCTTGCGGCAGCTCTCGTCGTCTCTTGCCTCGTCCCCTTTGGTGCACAACTTGACTCCAAACAACAACCAAACACACAAGGCACATCCTAGCATGATACTATACATCAACAACTCCTCAAACTCAATTCTAAAGTTGAATCAAACCACAACAATCAACATAACCACCAAATTCCACAATTCAACGACATCAAACTCAAACCAAACACAACATCATGCTCCATACGTAGAAAGTACCATAAAGACAACATCCTAAGCATGATACTACGCTATACTACGAGCATACAATCATTCGAATTCCACCTAGCATGATTCTAAGTTCCTCTAACGCGAATCTAACAACCTAAGTTCAAAAATCTATTCCTATCGAACTAGGAAAACGCTAGTTACCTTGATCTTCGCGTGGGAATTAGTGGAACGCTTCAACCGTAGTCTAAACACCTTGTGCACCGTCACCAACTTCGTCTCTTACGATCACAACGGCAAAGAACTTCAACAATAGCTTGAAAACCGGTACGAAAATGGCTTGAAAACACTAATAAAAACTGATTTTTGGAAGTGAAAATGTGAAGGAAGACAAAGAACTCTTTCCCTTTTCTTTTCTTGCTTTGGACGTGTGAAATGAGAGATGAAAAGGGGTGAAATTGCTGATTTATTTACAGCAAGAGGGAGTGTAAAGAGAGGGTGTTTAATTGGGGTTTAATGGTGGTTTATGGCCATCAATAGCATACTAATGAGGGTGAGTGAAGAGATCACCTCTTGGATGGTTTAACGTTACAAAAGAGCTGTCTAAAACTCTTCGTAAACTCAAGTAAATCAGATTTTCGGACTCGTAAGCTTAATAGCAAAATATGCGCAACACTAGTACAATGTACGTTTATAAAATGAAGTACCACGCTTAAAATAAATATAGTAAATAAATATTTTTATAAATAAAAATTATATTTACCAACGTAATATATATATACATTTACCAAGCTATCACATTATATGATTCGCACATAAACAAGCGCTACATTTCCTGTTAAAGAAATGGATGCAAAATACAAGCATTGCTCGTATACTTCACAATGCCACACTTAAATTCACAAATAAAATATATAATTATTTTCAAAATAAAATGTAGACATATAATATAAGTTTTTTAACGGAAAATATATTTACAAAACATAATTTACCGTCTAACATAGTAATAATAACCGCGCGAAATTTTCACGAAAATTCGGGGTGTTACAATCTCCCCTCCTTAGAAAAAAAGTTTCGTCCTCGAAACTTAAAATAACAAGGAAATACCTGAGACAAAAAGCTCGGGATACTTAAGCCTCATAGACTCTTCCGTTTCCCAAGTGGCTTCCTCGTACTTTTGGCTTCTCCAAAGCACCTTAACCAACGGTATCACCTTTCTTCTCAATGCACGATTATGACGGTCCAAGATTTGGACAGGACGCTCTTCGAAAGTCAGATTCGGTTCAATTGCGACCGATTCTATAGGAATGACATGAGAAGGATCGTTGCGATATCTCCGCAATTGCGATACATGGAACACATCGTGCATCTCGACAAATCAAGTGGCATAGCCAATCTGTAAGCCACCTCCCCAATTCTCTCGAGGATTTCATAAGGACCAACATACTTCGGACTTAACTTGCCTTTCTGTCCGAATCTCATCACACCCTTCATAGGAGACACTTTCAAAAGCACCTTATCCCCAACGGTGTAAGAAATAGGCTTCCGACGTAGGTCTGCATACGACTTCTGTCTATCCTGAGCAGCCTTCATTCTAGCCTGGATAACCTTCACTTGCTCAACAGTATCCTGAATCAAGTCTGGCCCCAATACCGGGAGTCACTAATGTCGCTCCAACAAGTAGGACTACGACACTTTCGCCCATACAACGCTTCATAAGGAGCCATCTGGATACTAGCATGGTAGCTGTTATTGTAGCAAAACTCTACCAAATTCAACGACTTCAACCAAGACTCTTGAAATTCCAATGCACAAGCACGGAGCATATCTTCCAAAGTCTGAATGGTTCTCTCAGTTTGCCCATCAGTAGCGGCATGAAATGCAGTACTCAACTTCAACTTAGTACCAAAAGCCTCTTGTAGAGCAACCCAAAAATGAGACAAGAATCTAGGATCACGGTCAGAAACTATATCCTTCGGAACACCATGCAATCGGATGATTTCATTAGCATAAGCTTCCGCTAACTCTTCCATAGACCAAGTATTCTTCATCGGAATAAACCGTGCTAACTTGGTCAAACGGTCTACTATCACCCAAACAACATTCTTATCACCAGCAGCTCTCGGGAGACCCATAACAAAGTCCATCGAGAAAGAATCGAACTTCCATGCGGGAATAGGCAATGGTTGTAGCAACCCACCTGGCCTTTGATGCTCGATCTTAACCTTTTGACACACCAGACATCTAGCCACAAATTCAACCACTTCTCTCTTCATACAAGGCCACCAGAATGAGCCTTGAGATCTTTGTAAAGCTTATCACCCCCAGGATGAACAGAATAGGGAGTACAATGGGCTTCTTCGAGAATCTTCTTCTTGAGTTCTAAATCATTAGGCACACACCATCGGCCCATAAATTTCAGACTACCCTCAGAATCAATTTCAAAATTCTCGGCTCGACCCTAAGCTTTAGCTTCTCGGATCGTCTCTAACTTGGGATCATTCCTCTGCTTCTCTCGCAATTCTTGGAACAACACAGGTTCAGCACTCATAGCACAAAGAGTTTCTACAGAACCCTGAGGTACAACCTCGATTTCGAGCTTCCGAAACTCGTCACACAGATCCCTCGGTAAGGCTCTAGCCGCACTAAGAGAATGCTTCGACTTACGACTGAGAGCATCAGCAACCACACTAGCTTTACCCTCGTGATAATCAAGCTGTAGATCATAATCTTTGATCAATTCCAACCACCTTCTCTGTCTCAAATTCAAATCACGCTGAGTGAAAATATACTTAAGACTCTTGTGGTCGGTGAACACTTTACACGGGACTCCATACAAATAGTGTCGCCAAATTTTAAGGGCAAACACCACAGCAGCCAACTCTAGATCATGAGTGGGATAATTCCTCTCGTGCAACTTCAACTGTCTAGAGGCATAAGCCACAACCTTCCTTTGTTGCATAAGGACACAACCCAGACCGTGCTTCGATGCGTCACTATAGACCTCAAACTCAACCCCTTCAGTAGGTAAAGTCAGAACTGAAGTAGTAGTGAGACGCTTCTTCAACTCTTTGAATGCCTTCTCGCACTCTTTAGACCACAAAAACTTGCTCTCCTTTCTTATCAACTTGGTCAAAGGCTGAGCTATCTTTGAGAAATCCTTAGCAAACCTCCGATAGTAACCAGCAAAACCTAGGAAACTTCGAATCTCAGAGACATTCTTGGGACTTTCCCACTCCACAACTGCTTTAATCTTGGAAGGATCCACCATAACACCATCTTTGTTGATGACATGGCCTAAAAATGACACCTCCTTAAGCCAGAACTCGCACTTGGAGAACTTCGCGAACCACTTCTGTTTCCTCAAAATATCCAGGATCAATCTCAGATGTTTCTCATGCTCTTCTTCGTTCTTAGAGTACACAAGGATATCATCGATGAAGACAACCACACACGTATCCAAGAACTCATGAAAGGAGCGGTTCATCTGATCCATGAATACAGTAGGAGCATTTGTAAGACCAAAGGGCATAACTATGAATTCATAATGTCCATATCTTGTACGGAAAGCGGTCTTAGGGATATCTTCCTTCTTCACCGGAATTTGATGATAACCCGACCTCAAGTCTATCTTGGAGAAAACTCCAGCACCCTTCAATTGGTCAAACAGATCTTCAATGCGGGGCAAGGGATATCTATTCTTGATAGTCACCTTGTTCAGTTCACGGTAACCAATACATAGCCGCATACTCCCGTCTTTCTTCTTGACAAACAGGACAGAAGCACCCCACGGTAAGACACTTGGTCTAATGAATCCCTTATCTATCAGCTCTTGCAACTGAGTCTTCAACTCTTGCAACTCAGCAGGCGCCATTCTATACGGGGCCTTAGACAGAGGTGAAGTACCAGGAGTGAGGTCAATGCTAAACTCAACATCTCTCTCGGGAGGGATACTTGGTAACTCATCCGGAAAGACGTCCGGATACTCACGGACAATAGGAATGTCTTCTAACTTTGCTTCTTGAGTCAAATCTTTGACCATACAAAGGAATACTTGTTCCCCTTTTTGACGAAGCTTTTGCATTTTAAGAGCAGACACGATCTTTACCCCTTTCTTCAATACCACTCCACTATAGGAGATGCGCTTGCCACACGGACTACGAAGAGTCACCTTCTGATCACGGCAATGAATATGGGCATGATACTTAGATAACCAATCCATACCCAAAATAACATCGAACTCGGACATAGAGAATTCCTTAAGATCGGCAGAAAGATTAGTACCCAACAAGGAAATAGTCACATCACGGTACTCGGCATGACAAGGGTAATTCTCACCAGAAGGAAGAGATATAAGAGTTCGAAGAGAAGAACTCGAAGACAAGTTAGCTTTCTTGGCAAAAGAGTTAGAAACAAACGACACTATAGCGCCCGAATCGAACAACACGAAAGCAGGGACAGAATTAACAAGAAAGGTACCAGTGATGACGTCGGGATGAACTTCGGCGTCAGAATGAGTCATGCTGTAAACTCGATTCTTCGGTGGAGTAGAAGAACTAGGAGGGACAGGAGGACTAGCTGTAGCTCTCTGATTCTTAGGACATTCATATGTCTTGTGACCGACCTCTCTACAGTAGTAACAGACAATGGTAGCTCCGTTACAGTCCTTCCCCGGATGATGAGGTTTCTCACACTTCCAACACTTGGACGGATCAGAACTCGGCCTAGAACTGGAACCTTGATACCCACCACAGAAATTCGGTTCAAACCTTGGCTTCTTAGCCGGACTAGGAGTAAAAGAAGGGACATGCTTCCTCACAGATGCAGCCTTAACAGTATCTTCCTCCTTTATGGAAGCATGAACACTTAGGGCCATCTCATAAGCACCCTGAAAAGTAGTAGCTCCCGAACACAGCACAAGGGTCCCTACTCTAAGATCCATCTTCTTTATGTACCTCTTAACCCTTTCAGCTTCAGTGGGAATGACGGTACTGGCAAACTTAGACAGCTCTGTAAAGCGGTCCGTATACTCTTGGATATTCATGTTCCCTTGAGTCAAAGATAGGAATTCTTCCTGTTTCTGCCAACGTAACTCATCGGGATAGAACCTTTCCTTCAGCTTGGCGGAAAACTGAGTCCACCCAAATCCAGCAATAGCCATACAAGTGGTATTTACCGTACTCCACCAATTATCAGCCTCTTTCTTCAGGTAATAAGTCCCAATAGGCACCATCTCAGCAACGGGACAATTAGTTGCCGTAAAGAGCTTTTCCATCTCTCTTAACCAATCTTCCAGAGCCACTGGATCAGCTGCACCATCATAAGTAGGTGGCCTATGACGGTCAAAACGATCAAATGCTGACTGCCCAACAGCGGGGGTAGTAACTCATTTAGCCAAAGATATGAACGTATTTTAGAGGTTTTGACGGCGACGACGCGCGGCTTCCTTTCTAGCAGCAATTTGTTGTCGCGGAGGCATACTACAAAAACAGAAACTTAAAAATTAGTCAACTAATTACACATAAGTAAACAACTAGTCAACAAATAACGTAAACAAAAAGGATTCCCATGGTTTCTTTCCTACCCAAGTAACTCTCAATAAGCACTAAACTTGAAGCCTAAGACACTAGTAATCCTAGTTACAAGTCTACATATTTCTCGTGAAATAAGTAGCAACTCAGAGAGAGTTTTTGGAACGTTTAGCTCTAATACCAACTGTAACATCCCGACTGAAACAAAGAGCAAAAGAGACAATAATAAAATAAATAAAGCACTAGTGGTAGCGGAAATACCACTAAGACGGAGATGCCACTCTAAGGAGTAAAAATAAACTATGAAAATAAGCATAAATCCTCAAAATAAAACCGTTAAATTCCAAAGATCATATATAAAAGGGAATGAGGTCCCATACCCTTATTCCAACCAAAGTTCCAAAATACTTTAAAAGATAATCCAAAAGAAACTTAAAACAAGTGATCCAAAATCCCAAAGACAACCAGATTTCCGAGGTCCAAAACATAGGATAAAACATTAACGGAAAACTACTTAAGGCCTACTAGGAAGCTAGTCCTAATTCCCGACTCATAGTGCTCATCAACTATGACAAGCACCACCTTCTTGCTCACAAGGCCAAAACGCACTTTCCCGGTCCAAACCGTAATAACCCTAAACAAAATCGTCATCTGCAAAATAACAACAACTTCCATAATCAGTGGGGAGTAACTAGCAGTTCTCCCAGTACAAACAGGAATAAATAGTAAACTTAAGAAATTAGAAACACACAAGACATATATCACAAGTAACGTAACCAAAACATATAAATCGTGCTACTACAAAACATTAACACTAAAACACGCGTAAAGAGACAACCAAGTACTCAAACCAAATCATCACACACACAATCAAATTCACCATAATTTCAAAGACAACAGACCATACCGCCTGTGAGTAGACTCATTGGACCATACCGCCCAAGGCCTACTATGCATATTCGAGGACCATACCGCCCTGCCGAATAGCAATGCACATTCGAGGACCATACCGCCCTGCCGAATGGCATACTCAACGAACCATACCGCTCGTGAGTGAACCAATGGACCATACCGCCCATGGTTAAGTAACCAAATCCTAGGACCATACCGCCCTCAGGATACAAACAAATTCCTAGGACCATACCGCCCTCAGGAAAACAAACAAAACAACGTATACTCGTCAAGGCATAGAAAGTACTTCAAATACTCACTATACGTATACACGCCTAGGTATACAAATCAACCCAAACAACTAACATACGTATACACGTCAAGGTATACATGCATAACCCAATCCATAAAGAAACACAACAAACATGTTGGGGCGTACAACACAAAAACGTTATCTGAGTTTGGGTACGAAGTCAATTATGACCGAATCACAATATTCCCCGTACATAACCCTTGGCGAAGAGATGCTAAGGAAAATATTATCCTCCCCTAAGCATTTTGACGTCGACAACTCAAAGTATAGACCCACAACACTCAACAAACGTCAACTAGCAAACTACCCAACTAACTAGGGCATGTTCCTTACAGAAAAATAACATTAACACAACTTAACATGCTCAATATACTCACATAAGGCCAATACTATTCTAGAGGACATGCTGTAAACCCAAAAGAAGAATCAACATAAAAACGTACGCAAGCTTAGCAGCAGCAGGTCACGACCAGCGACGACGGTCGCGAGGGGCGACCTGGCTGTCGCGAGTCGCGAGCCTGCTAGAGGGTCGCGAGTAGTCACTGCTCGTGGCTTGCGGCAGCTCTCGACGTCTCTTGCCTCGTCCCCTTTGGTGCACAACTTGACTCCAAACAACAACCAAACACACAAGGCACATCCTAGCATGATACTATACATCAACAACTCCTCAAACTCAATTCCAAAGTTGAATCAAACCACAACAATCAACATAACCACCAAATTCCACAATTCAACGACATCAAACTCAAACCAAACACAACATCATGCTCCATACGTAGAAAGTACCATAAAGACAACATCCTAAGCATGATACTACGCTATACTACGAGCATACAATCATTCGAATTCCACCTAGCATGATTCTAAGTTCCTCTAACGCGAATCTAACAACCTAAGTTCAAAAATCTATTCCTATCGAACTAGGAAAACGCTAGTTACCTTGATCTTCGCGTGGGAATTAGTGGAACGCTTCAACCGTAGTCTAAACACCTTGTGCACCGTCACCAACTTCGTCTCTTACGATCACAACGGCAAAGAACTTCAACAATAGCTTGAAAACCGGTACGAAAATGGCTTGAAAACACTAATAAAAACTGATTTTTGGAAGTGAAAATGTGAAGGAAGACAAAGAACTCTTTCCCTTTTCTTTTCTTGCTTTGGACGTGTGAAATGAGAGATGAAAAGGGGTGAAATTGCTGATTTATTTACAGCAAGAGGGAGTGTAAAGAGAGGGTGTTTAATTGGGGTTTAATGGTGGTTTATGGCCATCAATAGCATACTAATGAGGGTGAGTGAAGAGATCACCTCTTGGATGGTTTAACGTTACAAAAGGGCTGTCCAAAACTCTTCGTAAACTCAAATAAATCAGATTTTCGGACTCTTAAGCTTAATAGCAAAATGTGCGCAACACTAGTACAATGTACGTTTATAAAATGAAGTACGATGTTTAAAATAAATATAGTAAATAAATATTTTTATAAATAAAAATTATATTTACCAACGTAATATATATATACATTTACCAAGCTATCACATTATATGATTTGCACATAAACCAGCGCTACATTGCCCGTTATAGAAATGGACGCAAAATACAAGCATTGCTCGTATACTTCACAATGCTACACTTAAATTCACAAATAAAATATATCATTATTTTCAAAATAAAATGTAGACATATAATATAAGTTTTTTAACGGAAAATATATTTACAAAACATAATTTACCGTCTAACATAGTAATAATAAACGCGCGAAATTTTCACGAAAATTCGGGGTGTTACACAAACCCCCACTAATCCAATCAACATAGTTTAATCACAACGGAAGCGTCATCAAGATAAGATTTGGACTATTACCATAACATTCTCAATTTATAAGAAAGAGAATATCGAAATACCTTAAAATACACTTCAATACATTACTTAATACTTACAAAAGCTATTCCTATAACAACTCCTAGATTACATACACCAAAACCTGACTAAAGTTCAGTAGTCTAGTGTTATGTCCAGATTTTCCTAAGCTAGTTCTGCAGGTTCGCAGGTTCCACGATCATAGGTTCCAGTTATAGCTTCCGAGCATTAGCCTCCAGCTAGCTACTACTAGCTACTGGATGTAAGCTTCCAGCTTGCAGCTACCAGCTTCCAGGTTCCAACTTGCAGCTTGCAGCTACCAGCTAGCAGCTACTAGCTTCCAGCCTCCAGCTACCAGCTACCAGCTACCAGCTACCAGCTCCCAGCTTCCAGCTTCCAGCTATCGGTCACGAGCTTGGACCAGGTCAACGTATGACTCAACAATAGCCTAAGATATAGGTTAAATGATTGTTGCAGCTAGGATTCTCCAGCTAGAGCTCTCTAGCTATGGAAGGCCAGCTTAGGACCTCCGGATATGGAAGGCCAGCTTCACAGACACGTCACGGATTAGTTATGGCTAAAGCCTAAAATCACGCAAGAATAAGTGCAACAGAGGAAAAACGGATGAAGACTCATTCAAAGCCATTAAATACGGACGTGGGAGAGAATCAAGGGGCAGTTACAAGCCGTTGTGAAGGCTGATTAAAACGAATACTCATCTTAGTATAAAAAAGGACAATGATAATGTAAATTGGAGACAAGCTTTTACGCATTCAGCACTTACACTCTAAAATTGAAACATTGTTCTTAAGCTTACGAATTACATTGGTACATAAAACACTAGGGCTGTAACTGAGATTATAGTGGATTGGTGGACTCAAAGCCACCCGCGGTTTTTCCCTTATTCCACGGGTTTCCGCGTCACCATCTCCGTTGTCCCTTTCTCTTTTTTGCTTTCTTTCGTGCTTCTTTGCTTTGTTCACCTTGATTAGTCATCCATCTTCGTTAGCTAGTTGTAGGTCTCTAGCTAGATTTTACTTGTGTAAAATTTGGCATAATAATTTGGCGCCCACCGTGGGGCCTACAACTATATTTCATCTTCAAAATCTATTCTCTCACAAAATCTCGAACACGATGGCTGATCTTACCCCTGAACAAATAATGGCTGCTTTACTAGATCTCCAACGTGCTCAACTGAGTCACGTCACACCATCGAGAATCTAAGAAAGGAATTAGAATCTGCCAAGAGAGATAGGAGGAAGTCCAAACGGCGTAACATTGGCAGCACATCTCGCTTCCCTAATTTATCTGATTCAGAAAGTAGCAGTGAAGAAGAGGAGATCAAGGAAGATCCTAACCAGGAGAATAGTGAAGCTGATTCAACAGCTAGCAGGTTAGCTGTCCTAGAAGCACAAAACAAGTAGATGATGCGTATGCTGACCAAGCTACCTGGGGCACCTACACCTGCAACCCAGGAAGCAGTAGATGGCTATGCTCAATCACCTTTTGTCGACGAGATTGCTAAAGCCAGGATTCCCAAAAAACTGCACCTGACTCCATCATCCAAGCTATACGACGGGGCAACAGATCCATACGATCACTTGAACCAATATAAGCAGAAGATATGGACCCTGCCTATTCCCGAGCATCTCCTTGAAGCCACTATGTGCAAATTATTTGGAGCTACTCTAGTTGGCCCAGCTTTACAATGGCTTATTAGCTTAAAACCAGGTTCAATATATAATTTTTCTACTCTGATTAACAAATTTAACCAGCAATTTTCTAGCAGCAGGGTTATGGAAAATCATACTGGCGACCTCTACCGCATCACTCAGGGGCAGAATGAAGGTGTCCGTCAATACCTGGATAGGTTCAACAAGGAAATGATAGCTGTCAAGAAGGTAGACGTTCCAACTGCAATTGAAGCATTCCGGATAGGGTTGACCTATGAATCTAGGTTGTATTATGAATTAACCAGGTACCCTTGCATCACCTTTGAAGATGTGAGGGAGAGAGCCATGTTGAAATCAGGGTTGAAGAAGATGAAGCAGTCATAAGCTAGATCCAGGCTAGCTACGGTTAGCTAGAAAGGGGGCATATCGCCTAGCATCCTAATTTATTAAGGTTGTAACACTTCTAATAAATCAAGTAAAAATCTCTAAGTTTTTAAATTATCTATTTTTCTATGTTTACCGCATGGAACACTTACTAACTTAAGCATCGGAGGGCCATTGGCCATACCAACGACTATCTCAAACCGAGATGTAATGCAGGATTAACTAAGATAACGAAGAGGTTTGCACGCCAGGTTAACCAAAGATAACATATTGACTTGTACGTCAGATTCATCTAAGCTAACAAAGAGGCTTGTACGCCAGGACACAAACGTCAGAATCCATAAGACATATACGTCTAGATAATGCGCATACAAAAGCTAAGGCTCACTAGGCAGCAGATTATAATCAAACGAAGTGGCCACATACACACAAATGAACATAAGTCACAAGTCTAAGGTTCTAAGCACAAGTGGTTATATCCCAAGTATCAAAAGACAAACGAAATGACTATTTTTTACTAACGTTTTTTGATGTAGCTAGATTAACTAGTTGGATGGTAACTTGCACCTTCCAAGCTGTTGCGCATGCAAGGTCCAAGTTAGGGGCAATTATTATGTCCAGATTTTTAAGCTAGTTCTGCAGGTTCGCAGGTTCCACGATCATAGGTTCCAGCTATAGCTTCCGAGCATTAGCCTCCAGCTAGCTACTACTAGCTACTGGATGTAAGCTTGCAGCTTGTAGCTACCAGCTTCCAGGTTCCAGCTTGCAGCTTGCAGCTACCAGCTACCAGCTTCCAACTTCCAACTACCAGCTACCAGCTTCCAGATTCCAGCTTCTAGCTATCGGTCACCAGCTTGGAACAGGTCAACGTATGACTCAACAATAGCCTAAGATATAGGTTAAATGATTGTTGCAGCTAGGATTCTCCAGCTATGGAAGGCCAGCTTAGGACCTCCGGATATGGAAGGCCAGCTTCATAGACACGTCACGGATTAGTTAGGGCTAAAGCCTAAAATCACGCAAGAATAAGTGCAGCAGAGGCAAAACGGATGTTTATGCCAAATTTTACACAAGTAAAATCTAGCTAGAGACCTACAACTAGCTAATGAAGATGGATGGCTAATCAAGGTGAAAAAACCAAAGAACAACGAAAGAAAGCATGAAAGAGAAAGAGACACCAGAGATGGTGACGCGAAAACCCGTGGAATAAGGGAAAAATCGCGGGTGGCTTTGAGTCCACCAATCCATTATTATCTCAGTTACAGCCCTAATGTTTTACGTACCAATGTAATTCGTAAGCTTAAGAAAAATATTTCAATCTTAGAATGTAAGTGCTAAATGCGTAAAGCTTCTCGCTAATTAACATCGTCATTGTCCTATTTATACTGAGACGAGTAACCGTTTGAATCAGCCTTGACAATGGCTTGTAACTGCCCCTTGATTCTCGCCCACGTAAGTATTTCATGGCTTTGAATGAGTCTTCATCCGTTTCTCTTTTACTGCAGTTGGACTTAGTCTTGCGCAATCTTAGGCTTTGGCCATTACTGATTCATGACGTGTCAGTGAAGTTGAGACTCCTTAGCTGAGAGATCTAAGTTTATCTTTCCATAGCTGGAGACCCCTAGCTGGTAGCTGCAAGCTGGAAGCTGGTAGCTGCAACCTGCAACCTGGAAGCTTACATCCAGTAGCTAGTAGTACCTAGTTGGAAGCTAATACTCGGAAGCTATAGCTGGAACCTACGATCATGGAACCTACGAACCTGCAGAACTAGCTTAGGAAAATCTGGACATAACAACGGATGAAGACTCATTTAAAGCCATTAAATACGGACGTGGGCGAGAATCAAGGGGCAGTTACAAGCTGTTGTGAAGGTTGATTAAAACGGATACTCATCTCAGTATAAATATGACAATGATAATGTAAATTGGGGACAACCTGTTACGCATTCAGCACTTACACTCTAAAATTAAAACATTGTTCTTAAGCTTACGAATTACATTGGTACGTAAAACACTAGGGCTGTAACTGAGATTATAGTGGATTGGTGGACTCAAAGCCACCCGCGGTTTTTCCCTTATTCCACGGGTTTCCGCGTCACCATCTCTGGTGTCCCTTTCTCTTTTTTGCTTTCTTTCGTTCTTCTTTGCTTTGTTCACCTTGATTAGCCATCCATCTTCGTTTGCTAGTTGTAGGTCTCTACCTAGATTTTACTTGTGTAAAATTTGGCATAAACATCTATCACTTGCTTATATATATGTATATAGTAGTCATTAGTTAATTTACATTATAATAATTTACATTATAAAAAGTCTATTACACAAGTAAACATCTTCATCATATATCCTCGTACCAACCTGCATCAAAATTAGACTCTTCCACCCACCAAGTGACATGCCACAACAATGAAAAAATAATCAGCAAAGCTGAGTAAACACTGTATAATAGAAAATATAAGTTTAGTTATATTTTGAAAACTAACACATAGTTATAATAACAAATAGCCACATTCAACTTAGTTACTATAGTTTCATAAATTCCAACCGTTTGGCATGAACGAGAATGGAGAGGGGTACCATGAAGTACCAGCTGTCTCCAAATTGTTAAGGGTCGTCACCCCACCTTTTACTGTCTGATTGCAAGACTTAAACCGGACATGTCCTATAACGCCAGAACTTCGCCCATCCTGGAAGGCAACAGCTAGGGACTCAACCCACCCTAACTCGGTTGCCTGTTCATGCCTTACTTTCATATTCGTAATTCAAGATATTTTAATGATTCATACTTCAATCCTCAATACTCAGAATTCTTATCAACCCATCCTTAATACTCAGAATTCTTATTAACTCTTTCCAATTACTTTTACTTTGGTAGTTAGGAAAACTAGGGTTTTCATACTTGGAACTAGTCTTTAACGTAATAACTTTAACTGAACTTAACCAATTATGTCTTATAGACTTAAATAACACTTAGACATACATTTTATTGAGAGATTACTTATTATCCGTTACTACATAAGTTCATGAACTAAACACATTCCATTTAGAAGCATAATTGTAATGAGTGTATAAGCATTGTTTAGGTCAAATAGGATTTCCCTAGTGAACCTTAGCATGATATAAACATGTTATATAATCAATATACACATAATAAGATACACATCATTAGTAAATTCATTTCATAAACATGCTTCACACTAGAAAGAAACAATCACCTAACTATAGGTATGGAATTTCTAGGTTAAAACCAAACTAAGTGTGTACCTTCACATAAGAGGCGTAGATCAACGAAACTTCTCAAGACAATTGATTATTTACTCCTATAGCTTCCTGTGAATATTTAAAATGCAAAAGATTATTTTAAACAAGTTTTTAGATATGAAAAACTAAGCTTAAACGTAAGAGGTGTAAGCTGTGGAACTTACAGCAACCTATGTGATCTTTCAACAAGGTTTTCTATATGAATTAAGGGCCTTAAGACTGAAACAAAAGCTTGAAATACTTGTTATGGATGTCTATAAGAGTTTTATGTAAAGAGAAGTTGGTGTCCAAGAGGAATAAATAAGAGAAAAGAGGCGAAAACCCAGAACATGTATTTATAGCCTGTTCTGGCGGTACCCGGGGGGAGGGAAATGGGATATGGGAAAGGTCGGTTTCTGGATATTTCTGGGAGATTCTTGCTTGAGGTTCTAGTCTTAAGTGTTGGATTTCATGCATACAAAGGGTTTTGAGAGATCGACACTTAAGTAGCTGCTAAGCAACTTTCTTTGAGCATAGGTCTGAGCTGTAATTTCAGCTGGCCAGTTTTTACTAAGTGAGCAATTTACCCTATTGAGCCACGTAATTCTTGGGCATAAATGACCATTTTAACCTTAAGACATCCCAAGCATATCATATATCAAGTTTGGTTAGACTCTGCTCGGATTCAACCCCGAAAGGCTCTTTTACTGGAAGTTCATTGTTACCCGATAAAACGATCTCTATACAATTTTCTCAATCTTAATGAATAAGGTTCTCAAGGATTTTCTAACTTATCTATTGGTTCTCGAAGCTTTCCTAACCAACAAGTATGATATATCTTACCCACTTTTGTCCTCATATGATTTTAGAGAGTATTCTAATCTACTTTAAGCACTAAAACTAAATGAAACTTAATATAACTGACAGTTCCAAGTAACTATCTTCCATCTAGAACTTTAGAATCCTATAATCCTATGTGAATGAATCATATAACCCTTACAAAACATATAAGCTAACTAATTAAACACAGTATAATAAAAACTACTTAGTTAGACTACTCTCTAGTTACTTTAATATAATCTCACATAACCAGGCTTTAGGCTTAGGGTTTTCTTAGGGCTAATACAAGGTGGCATGAGGTAATTCGAACGTCCATGGCCTTCATTGAGGTGGTAACACTTCATTGTCAATCTTAATCTATAAATACAAGCCGAAATAGGCTCTCCTACCCTCATCCTCAGATAGTAAGGTCCTTGACGAGCATTTCCTGGTGATCAAACGTATCCTGGTCATCTAATAAAATATAGGAAAATTTGTGAAAAACCACCAATTACTTTTTTTTTTGGAATTTAACTACTATAACTTTGCAAAATCTTGTGAAGTACCACCTTTTAACAGGGAAAATTTGTGAAAACCACTACAAACTTTACACTTTTTGAAAAAAAGCACCACCTTCTGACGGAAACCGTAACCCCTTAAGTTCACCACCAAATGTAAAAAAACATTTTCTGTTAGAAGGCGGTGCTTCACAAAATTTTGCAAAATTATAGTAGGCAAATTCAAAAAATGTAATTGGTGGTTTTTATTTCAAAAAGTGTAAACTTTGCAGTATTTTTCACAATTTTTCCTATATTATAATAAACTAGCCTTATATGCACGCGATGCGTGCGAAATCATAGAGAGTTAAACTAATGGTGTAAAAAACAGCTCATAAAGAACAACATCTTAATATGTATATGTAAAACAATGCTCATAAAGAGGTAAAGAAATAAGAGGAAATCTCCACATGCAAAACTAAAATATAAGTACATAAAATTGAAAGGTGATAAGAAATCTAAAATCTCTTATGAACATTATTATTTGTCCATATATGAAAATCATACTTTTTTACAAATGCATTACATCTTATAATAAATTTGCATACTACAATACCACTACATAGATCTATATAAGAACAATGTCCAACATCAGTGAACATTATTATGATGTACAACAAAGAGACTCAAAACTACCTTATAATCACATACTACCTTAGTATCTATATGCTTCTGATTTAACAAACTCTATATTTCGCATTATCAAGAAGAACTTTGAGGTGTTAATAATCATATATCTATGTAATATCATATACTACATAATAAAACGGTTATCACCATAACCTCTTAGGAGTATTGAACTAAAGAAAATTAAAGTAGGCATTACTCTGGTGTTGTACCCACCCACCAACCTCGGCTTTCAATCGCTTATCTCAACTTTGTAAAGGTTGTCATTAGTCTCTCTTCCCTCCAACACCGCAACCACCCACAACAACAACCGCCATCAATCACCCGATTCTCTAATCGACCTCCTCGCCGCCTCATCGCTGGCCTTGCTGGGCCCATCTAAGCCGATGAGAATTTCCTCGCGATCGTTAATTCTATTCGCCGTTCTCACCTGAGTTTTGTCAATGTTGACAACTTTCTACCCTTCTTTGACGATTGGCGATGAAATTTGTAATCTGCAATTTCTGAAGAGGGGAAGAGGAGAGAAAAGTAAAGAATGTAACAGTTACTAAAATTAAGGACCATATTTGTCAAAAAAGATATAACTACAAATAAATGTTTTATATGGAGCAAATGAGTGAATTAAGAACTACAATTTTTTTAAACTAAATTTTCAAAAACAATTGGAGTTAACCATGGGTGTAGGCTATAGTTGATTTCAAGTACTCAAGAAATGTGAAGCAGTCAAAATTTTTCAAGAGACATTACCCTAAGCTCTCGTAACATTGAAGACAATCGAAGTAGGGAATTAGATTGCATCCACTCCGGCGTTGTAACTACCAAGCTCCGCTTTATATAATCTCCCTTCTCAACCCTATCATCAATCTGGATAATCCACAATGTACCCATAAACAATAGTGACATACTGAAAAAGTTAGAGTCTTGAGGAGGTGGGTAACTGATAGGTTGTAATTCAGGGCATTTGATGAAGAAAGTGTCTGTGAATCAGACAATAAACATATGGATTCAGTTATGTATAAGGATTAAGATAATCTGAAAATATCAATTGCAATTTGCTAATTAACATAAATTTAAGGACAATGAAATTTCAACAACAAAGAAATCAGCCAGCTTGAAATCAAAAGAAGAATAAAGTTGTGGCTTACTATTATGTATTTAAGATGGAAGATATTCAGCACTCTGCACTCCAAAGTCAATCTGTGATTTGTATTTAAGATGAAATTGAACATGAGCATTGTGAAATGAAACTTTTGAAGAGGGGGAAGAGTAGAGAAAAATGACGAATTTTATGGTTACAAAAACTATGAAATTAAATTTTGGAAAAGAAATAACTGCAATTTTGTATGGTGTTGACTGCTGATGAGTAGAAAACGACAGTTTTTTATGTGGCCGTTAAAAAAAACAGACGTGGGTTTCAAAATTCAAATGAGTAGCAATTTTTTTATTTGGGAAATTAATTCTCTTATTTTTCAAAATAAAAATAAAAGCACAAACAACCTTAATTGTAGCAGGAAATCGTGTGAAGCTATCTATTAGTTGGAGTGAGTTGGAGTTTTTTTTATTATTTTTGATTTATTTTTGTGGTATTTTTGGTGTCCCCCTACTGTTCCCTTATATAATAGAGATAATTGATAAGTACCTTTAGCGAGTACTTTCATACATGTACACATAACAAATTTATACCCATTCTCACCCCTTCATCCACATTTTCATCCTAATTTATTTTTCATAAATATTTTTCTTTTCTTATTACTTTGACTTCCTAAACCAATTTTAAATTTAACCCTATTTGACTAATTTTCCCTAATTAATATATTTTAATATTTTGATCTTTTCATAGTTAATCTAAACTCCGCTATGATAATATTTTGTAACACCCTCGCCGATCCGAACCTATGTTCATTTAATAAAGCTCAAGATGAAGGAAATCAACGAGGGTTTGACTTCACGGGCGTGCTACCGTCACACTTATCTCCTTGAAAATAAATGCATGGTTAGATTAAGACATACTAGATTCAAATTAATTAATCCTTACTCTAACATCCCGTCTTTTACCAATAATAAAAAATAAAGATAAAATGAAATAATATAAAGAAAATTATTAATGTTAATTCTAAGGATAAACAACGATATTAAAATAAATAATCTCAAATGATAAACATCCTCAAAAATGAAATAAGGGAATGAGGTCCCATACTCTCATCGCAAAAGTAGTACTACAACTCAAAAGAAATATCCAAAACCATTATTAAACTAAGTAAAATCCAAAAGGGGCAACCATCGATAATAAAACACTTCTTAAGACCCACTAAGCATGAGGTCTTAATTCCCCTATCATAATATTCATCAACGACTAATAGGACCATGTCCTTGCTCATAGGGCCACGTCTCACAACCCCGGTGCTTTGGACGAATTTAATATGGACAGGCAATTCGTCGAAGAGATTGATAAGGCCGACGATCCAATAACCACAGTCTATGAATACTTATCAACGTACGAATAATGTAAACAAAAAGCAATAAAACTCGATTGATCAAATAAATTAGCAAGTGAGTAATAGCCAATCTGCCGTGAAGAATACAGAATAAGCGAGCCTAAGTCTTTATACTAATACATACACAGTCACTAGCTGCTAATTAACCCTAATATAATCCCTAACGGATAAAATTTCAAACTAACAACCTCCTATAAGGCGTCCACTCCTATCTATTGTGGACTCAGTTTTCAGCTCTCCCACGTCTTGCTTCAAGTGCCAAACGCGTGCCATAAGCTCGTTATTTTAATGTGAATAGTCTAGCTCCAGCCTCCTTGTCATGTGATGGCGAGTTTTTGCCCATCACTACTACAAAAAGGGGCATACATAACGTTCAAATAGGGCTTTAGATAACACCTCTTAGGTGTTCTAAAGGTCACTGTTCTATAAAGTAAAGATAACACCTATTGAATGTGTTATCTTTGGAAGAACAAAGATAATACCTTTGTTAGATGACTGTTATCTTTATTTGCTTTCCTGACATGTGTAATTGGTGAAAAGATAACGCCTATTTGAGATAGGCCTTATATTTGTTAACATAAACATAACACCTATGTGAGATAGGTGTTATCTTTGCTAACATAAACATAACACCTATGTGAGATAGGTGTTATCTTTGTTAACATAAACATAAAAAATAAAAAGATATGATGATTTGAATTGCTTAAAAATGAACGGCTTAAATTGCAATACTAGTATAGGTTTCAATCTTAATACAACGATATTCTGAACATAATGAAATGTGAATCATAATTGCTACACCTAGAGCTTAGATTAAATTATTTGCAATGAGATGAACTTAAATAAAATTAGAAAACAAGAAAAAACAAACGAAAATTTATCAAATTATAAGAAACTTATTTCTTCTACAAGATCACGCTAGTAGCACCACTAGACAAGTAAATTGCCTTACAAATCCTACCGGAATACTCTCTTCCATCAAGCAACGAAGGACCAACAATTCTAATATGAATCTGAACAAATCCTACAGGAAATTCACAGCTTTGCAATAAAATTGTCTCTCTTTGTTTGTGGGATATACCGGTTGTCGAAGAGATCGAACAAAACTTCCGATGCGACGATGGATTATGATGCTTGTTTTATAAGAGTATGTTGTTCATCAGAAAAACTAGTGCGATGAGGGATTTTCAATGCTTCCTCTTCTTTGTTGTCGAAGAGATCGAACGAAACTGCTACCTAGTGTCCCTACAATGATGTAAACATAACTACAAAGATTACCTATGATGAAAGAAGAAAAGGAAAACAAAAAAACTAGCACACATCGCCGCACAAAAAGGACAGAAACACATAGCTAACATTGTAGTTGTACCAATGCGATCTAACTTTGCATTATCCATGCTCTGGACGTAGCACTTAAAGCCTCCAATATAATAGTAAATAATATAAAAGCATGAATCCACATCTTTGGTTGGTGGAAACAAAGATCTATTAAATTGAACATTAACTAGCATAGTGGAAACTAGTACATTTCATCTTTTGCATTTCATCTTGCCTTGCAAACGAAGATCAATCGGCCAGATTTAAAGAAGAGATTAATTAATCCAAATCTTTGGTTAGTGGAGCACCAACTGGAAGACCATAAAGCCCTAGTCTACGTGAGTCCACATCAAATGTGATGTAAAACTGCCAAAATAATATAAAAACATGGAAATCCAAGGAAACAGGGTAGTTGAAATTGATAAATAAATAAAAAGAAGAAACAATAGCCTGAACGAGATAGTAGAAGATGCGAAGGCCTTCAGGATCTTTACTACTCTGGCCATTCACAATCTGTTTTTTTACTTCGTCCCCTCCAAAATCTCTGTTTTGAATGACGGGTATGGGAGTGAGGAGGAGAGAAGAGTTAGAACTACTGATTACATGATTAGCAATATTTATGGGTTCATGACTTAGTGGGGTGGTGAGTGGGCTAGGGTTTCATATTGTTTTGATGAAGCAAGATAACATTCATATTATTTAGGTGTTTTCTTTACTCCTTTAATTTTGTTTTCTTTAATAAACTAATTGGGTACAAGGAAAACATAACACACGAGCCTCCTACATGTTATATTATCTTATATTAAGAAAACATGTATACCATTTAGGTGTTATCTTTTCCAAAGATAATACTTATATCATTTGAATGTTATCTTAGTAGTGTTATGTTTTCCCTATTTTGTAGTAGTGCATAACAATTGCCCCCAATTTCCCTCTCTTGACACAACAGTTGGAAAAACAAAAGAGGAGGGAAATTTTAAACCCTCGAAAACTACGACATTACAAACCTGTGTACTAGTAGTTGGACAGTTAAATGGAGGAAAATAAAGAGCCATCAAATCATTCTTCTTCTCCACTTCCACACGCAAAGCCAGTTAACTCCTCTTTTCTCTCTCTTCATTTTTTGATTCCTGTCTGTTCTTGCTTGAATTTCTTCTTCCTTCCTTCTTTGATTTAAGAAATCTGGCTACCCGCAAGGTGAGATTCAAAATTATTTGCCCGAAAGCGAGTAAATCGATAGGTTATTCCTCTTCCGTTGACAATGAGCCGTAATTTGCACCTAGAAACATTTTAGCGGACAAAAATTCTAGGGCTTGCAATATGAACGACGCACATCTACTTCACATAGCAAAAACCTATGGTTTCCCTTCAATTGTGAACATGCGTTTACCAATGCCGGAGCAACGACCTGATTATTTTTGTAAAGGGTGGTTTACCCTCTATGAGTATCCGTTCACTTTGAGCTACATGTTCCCTTGTTCTTCTTTGGTTCGTTCTTTTTTAGAGGCGGTTCCTGTGGTGGTTTTCCAACTGATGCCTCAAGTTTGGCGGATTCTGAGATCGTTAGAAATCCTCTCAATGAAAACATGAGTGGAATTTTTAGTGGAGGATCTAGCTTTCTCCTACTCCGTCAAGACCGTAGGGAAAGGGAGAATAAATCTGAAGTTGAGGAAGAGTAGGACCGCCCTTGTCACGAAAATAGACGCCAATGATAGGGGGGTGGATGGAAAGGCTCTTTTTTCTGGAGAGGAAGAGTTTGGGAGAAGATGGAAAGATGTTTAAGTCTGAGTGGGTTGTGAAAGGTATATGTCGTTCTTTTGTGACGTCTTTTCATTTCTTGTTTTGTTGACGTTCTCACTTTCGTGCCTTTTGTGACGTTCTCACCGAGGTCTACTGCTGCTAACATGTCGGCCCAGGAGCTGTTGGTCCACCGTCTTTCTCGTAATACCTTTAGTGGAAGCCCGTCTGTTCCTCCTCCACCGCGCACTGACAGGCTAAATTCGTATCACCTAATCAAAGATAAATCCTAAGTCCTCTAACAATGGTAGTCAAGGAAAGTAGGGTCGAATCCACAGAGAGACAACGTTTCTATGTTAATAGACAAGATCAGGGAAGAATCAGCTGAACTACTAATTAGACACTAGAAAGCAATATAAAGGGAGATTTAATCTATGAAATAAAGGTCTAGGGAATTAGTTCGGTCTACCGTGCTTATACCAATCAAAGGATCAATCAACTGTCAGAACCTAGGTCAAGAATCGATAGATTAGAGCACGTGTCAAGCTATGGTTAAGTCTCAACGCTCATAATTCAACATACGCCGCATGTTCACTAACGTAATCAAAATTACTGATGTGTACTAGGCCTCTAAAAGTAGAACAAATCTGTGCAAACAATTATTAACCTCAAGCAATCAATGAAACTGCACAATAACATTAATTACTCAATAAGAACAAATCACACCAAAACCAATCTAATCAAACCCTAGAAACTAATAGCAATTCAAAGTAATAAAGGTATAAACATGGCTTTCCTCCATAAATCCCTAGAAATTAGACTACTCAGACATAATTAAATCAACAACGAAGAATCTAATATGAAACCCTAACAGTTGCATCATGAATGAATCAATAGTTAAACTAAGCAATCAAAAGATAATCAAAGAGAATAAGAGTAGAGAAAAGTATGAATTGACGGAAAGCAATAACCTTTATTAAAATAAATCCGAGGTTCAATCACCTCGAAAACTAATCTAAGTGTTTAAACTAATAAAGCTCTCTAAAAATTAAACTAAGAACAATGGAAATAAAATAGAATAAAAGCTCTCTCTAAAATGAAGATGTTAGCTATTTATAATAGCCCCTAAAAACTAATTAAAAATGTAATAAAAAAATAGATTTTCGGCTCCGCGAGCTCGGTACCCGATGGAGCAATGGGCCACCCGATCGGGTCCACACAAAAATTGAGCCAACATTGGTTCCCTTAAAGACGCACAGCAACAACAATTGGAGGCTTCGTTTTTGGGCCAGCCGGTGTTGTGCACCTGCCCGATCGGGTCCACACAAGAGCCTAGCTCTTCCTCTCCTTTTCCCCCACGCAGTAGCATCCACCAATCATAATCATGGGCCAGCCCGATCGGGTCCATGTTGCCCGATCCTGATCGGGCTGAGCCTAAAGCCCAATTTATCCATCCTTGGCAAAAACTCACCGCGGCTATTTGGATTTTCACCCGATCGGGTCGGGCAAGGTTCGCTCAATCGGGTCCGAAACCCTACCACCCGATCACCATATTCTTTGCCCGATCGGGCCATATTCTGCCTGATCCAGTTACGGGAAAACTACAATAACTTGTTTCTTTCGCTTTTCTTTGCGGTTTGAGCTAGATGAACAAGTCTAAAGCCTCGAGAACCTCCTTAAGCGAGAACACATACTCGAAATGACCCGAACGTGCTTGATAACAAGTCGCAAAGCCGTGGTTGCTTCCAAATAGCTCGGAAATAAGGAGAAAACTACCCAAAGCCTGCAATTCAACACTAAAACATAAAACCACGACTATATATGATAATTAGTATAAAATAGCTCCAAAGATCTCCATTGACACACGAATTAGCTCATAAATAGGGGAGAAAACACTATATAAATACGTCATTTCACGCAATGCCTTCATTCCTCTTCCCATGCCTCTACTCTTGCGTCGTCTGTAGGTGGCAAAATAAAATTCTCTATTGAGCTTCCAGCTAACTTTGGTACTCCGTCAAAGAAGGCGACGCTTCCTGATGTCCAGAAACTTCTGTTCCCTGCCGCCCAATCTGGGTGGGATGCTGTCCCAGTGGCCAACGTGTTGGCCGACGGGGCCGCATGTCTGTTCCGGGTACGTAACGCCCAGATCATGTTTTATCGTCAATCATGCGTGGTTTATTCGTTTACATTGTATTTAAAGATTCCCTCTTGTGACAGGGCCTTCAAGATAACTTGTTAGTATTCTAAAGGTTGCTCGACTAGAAGCTGAGACAAAGCGTCTGGCCGAAGTCGAGAAGTCTCTCAAGCTAAGGCTGCAGATTGCTACGGAACAGTTGCAATTTGAACGTACCAAATCGAAGGATCTGGAGGACAAGGTGGAAAAGGTTAAGACTGAGGTAGAGGATGCAGCTGGGTACTACACATGGAAGACTAAGGCTGACTTGATGAAGGAGTTTAAGGAAGGGCGTCACGTCGACTGAAAACAAGACAACGACATAGCCACGTTCGAAAAGGACTTTAGGGGCGCTACTCCTAGGATGGAAGAGGAGGAGATCTTAGCTGAAGAAGGAGCTGTTCATTTGGCTCCGACGTCAGAGATACCGGTGGTCGAGCAAGCTGAGGTGGCAGGAAGGGGAGAAATGATCTTGGAGAAGATGGCGGAGAATTAAGTGCGTTGGATGGCTTGTTTTCTGCGGCTGCGTCCGCTTTGTAGTTTATAACGATAATTTATTTTGGTTTTGTTTGTATAATGTTCTTGGTTTGTGTCTGGATAATGTTGCTTGGTTTGTGTTTGGGTTGGTAGGTTTTTGTGATCATATTTGAGTTTCGGATGATCTTTATTTGGCTTGAACTAGTTGTATCGTTTAGACATTATGGGGGTTTATGAGACCTCAGTTCTTGCATGATTTTTTTGAATGGGTACATGTTGTTTACGTGTTATGTCAGTTGTACGTTCGTTCTTACGTTCGTATGTGCTGCGTAGCTTTTCTGTTGTGTATGATATCGTTGAGTTTCCGCCATCCTTCCTCAGAAAGGGAGTGCAGACGTTTATATGCTATGAGTTGCAAGCCATGGGCTGTGAGTATGTTATCCGTTTAACAATCCTGCGATAAAAGCAAAGGGGAGTAGGAGACTAGGCCGTTGGACAAGCCAACGACCCTCCGACGCCCAAGTTAGTATACACTTGTCATAAAGAGTAATCCACTAGGAACAGAAAATGTGTACCTGGTAAAAGGCAGACAACTTCCACCTTAACTGCTAACTTCCAATTTTTGTTTATCTGTCGTATGCCTGGACAACCATATCGTTGGTGCTTTGGTTCCTGCACGTCCGCCGTAAAAGACGGGATGGCCGTTGGTGTCCCTCCGACGCCCAAGTCAGTAAATGTTTGTGAAAGTTAAGCATGGATTTCACTGAGTGGGAGACGTCATACTTGGCATCTGGATTTACCTATTTATCTGGCGTTCGTCGTGTAAGTAATTCATCGTCTATTTTTGCAGGTGTCTGTCCCTGTTATGTCGTCATGGTAGACGGGCCGGCCGTTGGTTCAACCAACGGCCCTCATACGCTCAAGTCAGTATGTGTCGAAAAGAAATAAAAGATAAAAAAGCGTAAAAAGAATTGCAAAAAGTAAAGAGAGAGAAGAGTTTATAAGTGGTACAGTTTGAGATAGTGGGCGTTCCAACTTCGTGGAAAAGTAAAAAGAATTACCTTCTTCGTCTGTGAGTGCATATGCCCCCTGTTGTTTGGATCTTTTGTGTTGGGAAAACTTTGCGTAAGACCCAATCTCCCAGCTGGAACGTTCTCAATCTGACGTTCTGGTTATAATTTCTTGCTACTCTTTGCTGGTAGGCCTCCATTCTTATCTTGGCCACGTCTCGCATTTCGTCGATTGTGTCTAAATTGTGGTTGAGGATCTGGTCATTCTATTCAGACGTTATTAAACCATATCGAGACGTTGGGACACTTACCACTGGAGGTATGACGACTTCACAGTCGCATATCAAGCAGAATGGAGTTTGTCATGTGGAGTTGATGAGACCATATTAGGCGTGTTTTTAGAGTGATTCGGAGTCCGTTTTGTAGAGGTTTAGGCCTTGAGAAGCGGAGTTTTGTAATTATTAGCCTAAGTATGGCAAAGAGAGGTTTGAGTTGGTTTCGGTGTTTTAGCGGTGTTTTAAGGACGTTTGGAGACTTTACATTATTTAAGCATTTACAGGTGTACTTCGTCCCATGTTCGTGGTCATTTTGGTTCTCGTTCGTGATTGTTTGATGATTTACATGTTCAAGTGATTGAGTAATGGTTGGCGTTCGATTCAAATGTCCATATGAGAATTAGTAAGCCTTCGTAAGCCTTCAGCACCATCGTACGCAGCATACGCAAGCCCTGTAGTGTTGGCGCGCGCCCCATGCATCCATGCATCGTACGCAAAGCAGCATCCACGATCAGGAATTTACGCGACTCGCAGCCACATGCGCGTCAGGCTTTCCAACAACATCATGTCGCGCGCGACCCGCGTGCCACAACGCGCACCTCGCGCATGTCAAGCCCAGCAGACGCGGGGAGACGATTTTAACGATCTCTTCGTTAATAGTTTGGTTTTATTTAGTTTAAAATCTATCTTTTTATTATTCATTCTTACTTAGAGATTATTAGAACCCTAATTAGAGAGATAAAACACTTCTTCTCTCTCGCTAACCTTTCTATGATTTGCTTTTTCATTGAAGATTCATTGAATTGCTCTATGCCGATCATAGCTTAATTCGATTCTTGAGAAGGACAATCTAATCTTCGGTTAGTTTATTGTGAGGTTTCTTTGATGAACAATTCATTATCTATAATGTTTGATTCTATTTTCATTGTATGATTATTGATTTGGTTTTCTTTTCAATTAATCAATTGCTATTACACAGTTCGATTGCCGATTCAATTGTTCTTTGTTTATGAGTAGCAAACTAGGGTTTAACTTCAAATCTGATTGTTCTTGTTTTTTCCTTGTGAATTCTCTATTTCCAAATTGAATAATTGCGCTAGTAATTGTTGTTTGGCTCATAGTTTCCTAGGGCGGCTTTGACGTTCTTTAGAATTGAACCTAAATTGCGGATTCAATTAGGTTGTTCTATAGTTCAGTTATTCTATCTGCAGATTCAGGTAGTTTAACGTATCTTTAGAGGGAAGTGGGATTAACTTCTCAATCTATGTGTGATTAAGAATAGTTGTTCTTATTCAGAAACCGATTATCGATAACCCGAACCGAAGTGACGATTGACCGAACTCAAGACCTTTCTCCATTGATATTCCCTTTATTTTATTATTGTTTTCTTAGTCTGTTAATTAATCTTTTTAAATATAAAAACCCCCTTTTGATATCTTGTGAACACACTTTAGTACCTAAGTCTCTGTGGTTTGACCCTACTTGCCTCCTACATTAATTTGTATTGGAAAGTTGGTTTTATAAATATAATCTTTGGTAAACGCGTGCGACCGCGTCCCATTAGTGAAATTCTTTCCCGCTTCTCAGTCCGCCATCTTAAAGAAAGAGATAAGCAACATCGAGCAACAATATGATGAGACTCTTTGTGAGTATTGGGAGAGATTCAAGAGGTTGTGTGCAAGCTGTCCTTATCATGGGTACAATGACCAAGACCTCATCCTCTATTTTTACAATGGACTTACTAATGAGGATGTTCGTATGGTCAATGCTGCTAGTGGTGGTTCTATCATCAAAAAAACTCCAGACGCAGCTCGAGCTTTAATAGAGGAGTTGTCTGAAGGCTCCAGACATTTTGGTAAGCGAGGTGGTCAAAGGAAGAATGTTAGTGCCGCAAGTAGTAGTGATCCTTAATTGGGCGAGCAAGTGCAAGCTCTCACTTCCTTAGTGAGAGAGCTTATGGTGAAGGGGCAAGTGCAACATGTGAGGGCTTGTGGGATTTGTTCTTCTAACCATCCTACAGATTGTTGTCCCCAATTGCGAGAAGGGCCGAGTGAAGAAGTGAAGGCCATAGGTTCCCAAGGCCAACAAAGCAACCAAAAGAGGTATGACCCCTATTCTACCGCCTATAATCCGGGTTGCAGAGATAACCAGCAATTTAGATATAGCAGTGACGACAACAACTAAGCTCAAAATCATGGGCAAGGATCCTCTATGTCTTGTGAGGCTATGATACATACTTTGACCAAGAACATGACCGCTATGCAAGGTAATATGGTACAATTTTAAGAGGAGACTCGAGCTAGCATCAGAAATCTGGAGAATCAGATGAGCCAAGTTTCTAGTGCGGTGAGTAGGTTGGAAGTTCGTGATAGTGGGAATTTGCCTTTCCAAACTGAGTTGAACCTAAAGAAGAACGTGAGTGCTATTATGGTGGTAGATGAGGCTCCGAAGCAACATGGAGGGAGTCTTGGGATCCCAAACTACAAACCTCCTCCACCTTTTCCTACAGCATTATGGCCCGGCATGAGATATGAGAAGAGCAAAGGTCTTTATGAGGCCGTGAAAAAGCCCAAGGTAAGTACCCCTAACCCCCTTGTTGTAGAGAGATAAAATGAGTTTGTTGGATATGTTTCCCATAATTTGCTCCCCCCTAAGCATGATGACCCTGGTATGTTTACCATTCCTTGCACGATACATGCCACCCCCATTCCACAAGCTATCTTAGACTTAGGAGCGTCTATTAATGCAATTCCCCTCTCCCTTTATGAGTCTTCCAAGCTTGGTCCTCTTATTGCTACTAGTGTCATTGTGCAATTGGCTAATGGATCCACTGTAACATCCCGCCTGATACAAAGAAGAAACGGGACAATAGTAAAAGATATAAAGCAACTAGTGGTAGTGAAAATACCACTAAGACGGAGATGTTACTCTAAGGAGTAGAATTTTAACTATAAATAAACATAAATCCTCCAAACTATAATAATTAACTTATGATAATCATATATAAAGGGAAATGAGGTCCCATACCCTCATTCCAACCAAAGTTCCAAAATATCCAAGAAAACTCCAAAAGAAACCTCAAGATAAGGTGATACAAAAACCAAAGAAACAAACTAAAATCGTAGTTCAAAACATAAAGGAATCACTAATTAAGACCCACTAAGTAGCTAGTCCTAATCCCTGACTCAAAATGCTTATTTACTATGACAAGCACAACCTTCTTACTCACAAGGCCAAACCGCACAATCCCGGTCCAAACCGTAACAATCCTAAACAGCATCATCATTTGCATAATAAATCAACAACTTCCACAATTAGTGAGGAGTACCTTGCAGTTCTCCCAGCACAATTAGGAACAAATAATACACTTAAAGAAATTAGAAGCAACGCCAAAGACATACACCACAAAGATAACATGCTCACAACGTGCAAAACAAGGTACAACAAGTCATAAGCACCAAGCATGCATAAAGAGAAAGCTCAATACAATAATCAAGTCAAACAAACACAACCAATCACACAACAACCAAATACAACAGACCATACCGTCCGTGAGTAGACTCATTGGACCATGCCGCCCAAGGCCTACGTTACATATCCGAGGACCATACCGCTCGTTCCGGATAGCAAAATGCAACGGATCATACCACCTGTGAGTGAACCAATGGACCATACCGCCCAAGGTTAAGTAGCCAATTCGTAGGACCATACCGCCCCTAGGAAAATCAACCAAATTCCTAGGACCATGCCGCTCATAGGATCAATCAAACGCAAAGAGCAATATATACACGACAAGGCATACAGAGGAAATCCAATCAACATCCATACATGAGTATACACGACCAGCATACTAAGCAACTTCAACAACCAACATACGTATACACGCCAAGGTATACATAGGAATCTAAACAACATTCAAGATATACACGGCAAGGTATACATGCGAAACAATTCCACAAGACAACAAATCAAACATGTTGAGGCATATAACACAAAAACGTTATCTGAGAATGGGTACGAAGTCAATTATGACCAAGTCACAATCAAGGTTGTTAAAATCGAGATTCTAACTTAAATCGGAAAGGCATGTTAAAATCGGAATGTAGAATCGAATCGTAAAATTGTAACATTCTACAAATTATGCGAAAATAGTGTTTTATGATGCACTGTATAACTTATTTAGCCGTTTTTATCATTACATGACTTGAAAAAAATACTATATAGCTATTTGGTCCTTTTATGCTACGATAAATCATTAAAATACAGTTAAGATTAGAAGTGCAAGGCCGCAAATCGTGTACTAAAGAACTGCTACTAGTATCATTGATGAAGAAAAAAACAAGTTTGAGTGACTTATGAAAGTGAATTAAGTAAAATTAATAAGATGTTCGTTGAATATGTGAGTGTTACTCATCTACAAAGAGAGATACACTATAACAATAGGCTTGACCCATTATTTTAATGAAATCTTAAAATTTTGATAAATCGTATAAAATCGTTAAAATCGTAATATTTTAATGTCGATTTTAAGATTCTACTGATTTATTAAGATTCTAATTAAGATTTTAACTTCTTAAGATTCTAGTTGCGATTTAAATCTTTTTGCAAGTTGAGATCGTAAAATCGTAAGATTTTAAGACTTGAATCGTGATTTTAATAACTATGGTCACAATATTCCCCGTACATAACTCTTGGCCAAGAGATGCTAAGGGCATTGTTATCCTCGCCCAAGCTTTCGACCTCGACAACTGAAAGTATAGGCACTTAACACTCAACAAACCGAGCAACAACAAAACTACCCAACAACTAAGGTACATTCCCTTAATATCACAACTCAAACCAACTCAAATGTACTCAAACATGCTTAACATACATGCATAAACTCAACGCCCAACAAATAAACATGATGTAAGCTCAAAGGAAATCAAACAACAAAACGCAACCCAGGTCGGCAGATCTTGGTCGCGAGCTGCCACCGCTCGTGGCTTGGAGGATGTGCTCGTATGCACTCGCCTCGTCCAACCAACGTACGTCAAGTCTCAAGCAACAATTCCAACACCAATACACAACCAGCCCAGCTAAGACAACACCCTAGCATGATACTAACATCATCAACAACTAATACTCAAACTCCAATGATTAACCAAAGTTACTCCATATCAATACCACAACAAAAACATCAAATTTGACAAACCGACTAACAAGAACTAACAACAAGATCATACCCACACGTTCAATACATCAAAAAAATACCACAAACACACCCTTCCTAATCATGATACTACATTAAAACTATAATCATACAATCACCTAAGTTCCACCTAACATGAATCTAAGTTCTCTAACGCGATTCTAACAACCAAAGTTCAAAATCTATTCCCTATCGAACTAGAAAAACGCTAGTTACCTTATTCTTCGAGTGGGAAGGAGTAGAACTCTCGATTGTAGTCTAAACAACTTGTGAATTGTCACCACCTTTGTCTCCTACGATCACAACCACAACGACCCTCAACAATAGCTTAAAAACCGGCGCAAAATGGCTTGAAACAAGTAGTAAAAACTGATTTTTAGGTGAGAAAATGGTGAAGGAAGCAAAGAAGCCTTTCTCTATTATTTTTTCTTATGGTGGCCGTGTGAATGGAGGTGAGGGAGGGGGTTCAAGTGCTGATTATAATCTCAGCAAAAAGGAGAGTGAAGAGATGAGTTTAAAGGGTGTTTAGTTGCCATGATGAGGGGATTAATGAGGGTAAGACTTTAGAGTTGAATTAACGTTACAAAAGAATGATATGGCTGTCCAAGACCCTTCATAAACCCATAGTAAAACAGGAATTTCAGACCCTCTAAGTCAAGTGACAAAATATGCGTAAACACTATCACAAAGTACGTGTCAAGAATAATATATGTCGTTCAAAATAAATATATATATATAAATAAGTATTTTTTATAAATAAAAATTATAATTATTAACGTAATATAAATACATATTTACCAAGCTATCACATTATGCATTTCGCACGTAAACGAGCGCTACATTGCCCGTTAAGATAATTGACGCAAGTACGAGCATTTTTTGTATACTACACAATTCTACATTTAAAATTCACATTTTAACACTATATAAAATATAATAGCGAAACGTAATTTAACGTCTAATATAGTAATTATTAACGCAGGAAAATTTCAGAGAAATTCGGGGTGTTACATCCACTATCCGCCCGAAAGGGAAAGTAGTGGATGTGTTAGTCAAAGTTGGTAAACTACAATTCCCCACCGATTTCTATGTGTTGGAGATGGAGTCTAATGCTTCTCCCATTCTCTTAGGGAGACCGTTTATGAAAACCTCCAACACTAAGATTGACGTGGGTGTTGGGTCATTGAGTGTCGAGTTTGGGGGTCGGGTTGAGTCTTTTGGGCTGTTTGGTTGTAAGAAATTTGTGGTGTCTTAACCATCATGCCTTGTTGGTGCTATAGAGTCGGTGTCACATACCCCTTGTGGCACTACTAAAAAGAAAAAGGCTCTGAAAGTGAAGAGTCCTAACATACTCCCTGATTTGCCCCATGATTCTCACTTGTTTTCACTAACATTGGCTAGGTAAGGTGTGGTTTCTTCCTCTGATCTGTAGGTACAGGAGTTCAACCAAGGAGGTGATCCCTTCCCCGATTAATTTCGGGAGGTAGGTAGTCAAGCTAACGACTCTAAATTAAGCGCTACTCGGGAGGCAACCCGAGCTTCTTTTCTTTCTTTCTTTTCCTTCCACCCTCCATCTTCTCTTTCTTCTTCCATTTCCGGAACTCCACCATCTTTTCTATTCCACCACATAAATTAGCCATACCTCATTCCTATTCCTTTTCCACTCCCTTTTCCACAAAATTTCAACACATCGAGCATTTACATCCTAGATTTATCTATTGGATGTGAATTTCGAACCTTTCCTTACATTGAGGTTGGGTTCGAACTTATCATTGTTGGTTGGTTGAGGGAGTTGGGTTGTGAGTTGAGTGGATATTTGGTCGTCTCTTTGTTGTTGGGGTGAGTTTTTGATACTTTTTGAGTGGTGGTGTCGAGGGAGTGAAGACTTGTGAGAGTTGATGTCGTGTTTGTCCCCTTTCCCCTTCTTTTTCTTTCTTATATAAGTTCTCACATTGAGGACAATGTATTGATTATTTAGGGGGGAGATATTCATTGGTTTGGGTGTTTTCTGTGTGTTTTGTGTCTTACAAATTTATTTTTCTTTTGAAAAAAAATGAATAAAAAATAAAAAGGAATAAACCAAAAAATATGTGAAAACCCGCTAAGTTGGAAACTCAGGCAAGAATGGGGGTCCGGATAGGTTGAAAACTCGAAAGAGTAACCTATGCGAAAAAGTGGCTATGTAGAGCGGGTGAGATGGTGTGTTCATTATTTTGAAAAAAAATGTGTGAAGCTAGGATGAAAATTCGAAAGAGCTCCTAGGCAAAATGAGAGATAAAAGAGAGATATTTTGAATCATTTGCCTGAGTTGGTGTCATAAGAAGATGGTGATATAAGGAGTGTTTCGGGTAGGATTTCATCTTGGTGTTTGAAGTAGGGGCGAATAGGTTAGAACTCATCTATCTTTGAAGAAATAAGGAGTGAATGTGGTGTTTTGTGCAGATTTGGTGTGAATTTGAGTCCTTTGAGATCTTTCAGGCCACGAATTCACCTTATTGATCTTTTGACTATTTGGTCTGTGATCTTGGTGTTGATCGTTATTGATTGTGCTACTAACGGTATTACAGGTGAGCTTTTGGTTCAAGTGTGGGGGTATCTTTTGCCGTTGTGTTTGACCTTAAGCGATTCGGAGGAGTAGCATCATTTTGTACAGTAGGATGGAGTGATAAGGGGAGTAGTTCTTGTGTGGCGATGGAAAGGTGCCCCATGTTCATAATGATTGAGTTTACTCGAGGACGAGTAAAGTTCAAGTGTGGGGGTATTTGATGAGACCATATTAGGCGTGTTTTTAGTGTGATTCGGAGTCCGTTTTGTAGAGATTTAGGCCTTGAGAAGCGGAGTTTTGTAATTATTAGCCTAAGTATGGTAAATGGAGGTTTGATTTAGTTTCGGTGTTTTAGAGGTGTTTTAAGGACGTATGGAGACTTTACATTATTTAATCATTTACAGGTGGACTTCGTCCCATGTTCGTGGTCATTTTGGTTCTCATTCGTGATTGTTCGATGATTTACATGTTCAAGTGATTGAATAAAGGTTGGCGTTCGATTCGAATGTTCATATGAGAATTAGTAAGCCTTCGCAAGCCTTCAGCACCATCGTATGCAGCATACGCAAGCCCAGCAGCGTTGACGCGCTCCCCACGCATCCATGCGCGCAGCCAGCGCATCATACGCAAAGCAGCATCCACCACCAGGAATCGTGCGCAACTCCCGCTGCCATATGCGTGCCTTGCATTCCAGCAGCAGCATTCGCGCGCCACAACGCGCACCTCGCGCATGTCGAGCCCAGCAGACGCGAAGAGACGATTTTAACGATCTCTTCGTTAATAGTTTAGCTTGATATAGTTTAAAATCTATCTTTTTATTATTCATTCCTACTTAGAGATTATTAGAACCCTAATTAGAGAGAGAAAACACTCTCCTCTCTCGCTAACCTTTCTATGATTTGCTTTTTCATTGAAGATTCATTGAATTGCTCTATGCCGATCGTAGCGTAATTCGATTCTTGAGAACGACAATCTAATCTTCGGTTAGTTTATTGTGAGGTTTCTTTTATGAACAATTCATTATTTATAATATTTAATTCTATTTTCATTGTATGATTATTGATTTGGTTTTCTTTTCAATTAATCAATTGCTATTACATAGTTCGATTGCCGATTCAATTATTCTTTATTTATGAGTAGCAAACTAGGGTTTAACTTCAAATCTGATTGTTCTTGTTTTTTCCTTGTGAATTCTCTATTTCCAAATTGAATAATTGCGCTAGTAATTTTTGTTTGGCTCATAGTTTCCTTAGGGCTTTGAAGTTCTTTAGAATTGAACCTAAATTGCGGATTCAATTAGGTTGTTCTATAGTTCGGTTATTCTATCTGCAGATTCGGGATAGTTTAACGTATCTTTAGAGGGAAGTGGTAGTAACTTCTCAATTATGTGTGATTAAGAATAGATGTGCATATTCAGAAACCGATTATCGATAACCCGAACCGAAGTGACGATTGACCGAACTCAAGACCTTTCTCCATTGCTATTCCCTTTATTTTATTATTGTTTTCTTAGTCTGTTAATTAATCTTTTTAAATCTGAAAACCCCCTTTTAATCTCTTCTGAACATACTTTACTACCTAAGTCTCTGTGGTTCGACCCTAGTTGCCTCCTACATTAATTTACATTGGAAAGTTGGTTTTATAAATATTATCTTTGGTAAACACGTGCGACCGCGTCCCACCAGGCGTTCTTGGTCTTCGTTCTGTTTGACCATAAGATGAGAGGGAGTTGCTCATCCCATTTTCCTTTTGCTTTTTCCAAGCGTTTCTTCAAGTTGTTGACGACTATCTTGTTACTCGACTCTGCTTGTCCGTTTGATTGGGGATATTTTGGCGTTGACTTGTAAAATTTGATGTTCCACTAGTCGCAGAATCTTCATGTCTTCTTACTTATGAATTGGGATTTGTTGCCGCATATGATCTCACTTGGGATTCCAAACATGCATAAAATGTTACGCTTAATAAAAGAAATTACCTCTTTGTCTTTGACAGTTCTGAATGGTTCCGCTTTTATCCACTTGGAGAAGTAGTCGGTCATGGCCAGCATGAAGACTCGTTATCCTGGTGCTTGAGGTAGCTTGCCTACTATGTCCATGGCGACAAAACTGGGTGTAGCATCTCTGATGGTTGGTCTAGGATGGTTCTGTATATTTGGCAAGCTGTCCAACATTTCGCATATTCCGTCGCGTTGCGTTTTATAGTCGGCCAGTAGTATCCAAGGCGTCGGGCTATAAGTGACAGGCTCCTCCCTCCAGAGTGGTTACCGCAGCGCCGTTGTCTATGTCTTTCAATACTTGTTTGGCTTCGTTTGGTTCGAGGCATCACAAATATGGACCTGAAATAGATGCCCAAAACAGAACAACGTCAATTACAAAGAATCGGGAAGTTTTACCTTGAAGGCTTTTGCCTCTTTCTTATATGTGGGCAGGAAATCACGTAGTAGCCAATCTTTGTATGGTTTAGTCCATTTGCCTTGTGAATCGTTGTCGATGGACGCTTATTCGTCGTTCAGAATCAGGTTATCTCTTTCGAATGGTTGGATGCAACAAATGGATAATGGATATGCTGGCGACGCTCAAATCTTTGACGACTGCCCCAAGACCTGCCAGGGCGTCAGCATAGGAGTTCTGCTTGCGCGACACTTGTTGGAACAGACAGTTGTCGAAGTGCTTCGTCAGTCGTTGGACGACTTCAAGGTAGGCCATCAGATTATTAACAATGAGTCACTGTTTACGTCAAGATCCGTTATTCCCATGTCTTTTTTGTTGTCAATCCCATAATCAATGCTTCATACTCAGCTTCATTATTTTTCGTGTGGAATTCACACCTGACTGAATGGGAGATGATGTCAACCTGGGGAGATGACAAGACGGCCCGAAGCAGGTACCTCGCATGTTAGAAGCTCCATCTATGAACAATGTCCATCGCCCGTCCGTCAACGCTTAATCAAGTTGGTTAACTTCGTTGATGGCGTCTGGTTCTAGCTGGGGACAGAAATCTGCGACGCAGTCTTCTAAGGCGTGGGACTTTATGGCGGTTCTTGGCTCGTAAGTTATGTCATAGCCACTCAACTGCATGAACCATTTGGTTATTCTTCCTGCGAGGTCAGGCTTCCTCATGATTGTTCTCATGGGATAGTTAGTATGTACAATTATGCTATGACATTTAAGATAGGGACGTAACTTTGTAGAAGCTACTATAAAGGCCAAGAATAATTTTTCAAGCTGAGAATACCTCGTCTCGGTGTTAAGTAGTGACTTGCTTATGTAGTAGACGGGGTATTGTGTTCCATTTTCTTCCTTAACGAGGACAGCGCTGACCGCCGTTTTTGTGACGGTCAAGTAGAGATATAGAGGCTCTCCATCAGTCAGCTTGACTAATAACGGTAGTTGAATTCAGTACTTCTTCCGTTTCTCCAGGGCGTCTTCGTGTTAATCTGTCCATTCAAAACGTTTATTTTTACGCAAGACGTCATAGAATAACTTACATTTATCCGACGACTAGGAGATGAATCTGTTGATCTAGTTAATTTTTGGACGTCCTTATGGATCTAGGGGACTGTAGGTTGACAATGACTTTGATTTTGTCCTACCTCTCTTCGATCCCCCTCTGTGTCACTACATGGCCGAGGAACGTGTTGGACGAAACCCCGAACGAGCACTTGGAGGGGTTCAACTTCATGTTGTGTTTTCTCAGCACTTCGAAGGATTGCCTGAGGTGTTCTATATGGTCCGTCGCTTTAGCCGATTTGACTAACATGTCGTCGATATACACCTCCATCGTCTTGCCAATTTGTTTTTCGAACATCTTTTTGACCAACCTCTAGTACGTGGCTCCTGCATTTAGTCCAAATAGCATAACTTTATAACAAAAAAATACCTCCACTTGGGACAAAGGCCATCTTATCCTGAACTTGCGGGTGCATGAGTATTTGGTTTTATCCTCTGAATGTGTCCATAAAAGTTAACATCTCGTGCCCCGCCGTTGCGTCCACCATGGCGTCCATATAAGGCAGTGGGAACGGATCCTTTGGACATGCTCTGTTAAGGTCATTAAAGTCTATACACACACGCTACTTACCATTTTTCTTGCTTACCACCACGACGTTTGCTAGCCAATCAGGATATTAGACTTCTCGTATTTTTCCCTTTTCGAGCAATTTTTGCACTGCGTCGTCGATTGATCTTATTCTGTTCTGGAGCGAACTTTCGACGTTTCAGTGTGACAGGCTTACAAGCAGGGTTAACATTTAGTTTATGTGTAATGACTTTGGGAGAGATACCTGGCATGTCGTCGTGTGTCCAAGCGATACAATCAGAGTTGTCTCTTAGAAAACTGATGAGTTCTTTCCCGACGTCTTCCGGCATGTCTGCGCCAATGTGGACAACTTGATCCGGTTTGGCCGAATCTAAGACGACGTCGTCTAGTCTTTCAGGTTCTGGTTCTTTGTAACAATCGTCTTGCTGGCCGTTCTGTAATTGCTATGCCACCTGTCCGTCTAAGTTCGAGGGTTTCAGCGTTGCCTTGTAGCATTCTTTGGCTATTTTCTGGTCGCCCTTGATCTCTTGGATTCCCCACTTAGTCGAGAATTTAATTGTTTGGTGGTAAGTGGAGGGGACGGCTCATATGTCGTGTATCCAAGGTCTGCCAAAGATTACATTAGAAGATGATTTACAGTTAATCACAAGGAACCTTACCTGTACGTTGACGCCTTGGGCGTATGTTGGGAGGGTGATTTCGCCAACCGTGCTTTTGGACTCCCCACTAAATCCCACCAATACAATGGATTTCTTTGTGATGTCGTCCATGCTCAGACCCATCTCGGTTAGGGCGTGTAGGGTGATGATGTTTGCGGAGCTTCCGTTCTCGACGAGGATTCTTTTGAGTAGGCAGTTCCCTTTGGTCAAGGAGATTACTAGTCCGTCATGGAGGACATCTGGCACGTCGTCTTCGTCTGAATTGTCGAAGGTGTTCGGTTGGTCGTCGTACGCCGCCTTTCTTGGCCTTGGAGTTGGTTTGTCCATATTTCACTCCTTCGCATGTCTTTTCGCTGCAGAATAAGTTAAACCACAAACGTTAGATCCAACAGTTATTACATTAACAGTTTTAACGGGAACAGGAGGAAAGGAAGGTTTGAGTTTAGAAGAGTTTTGATCTCTGTTGATGACGCTTTTGGCTTTGTCCTGCATGGCATCTTTAAGGTGTCCAGCTCGTAGCAGGTAAGCTACTTCTCTTCTCAGGGCGACGCACTCGTCGGTCAAATAGCCGATGTCTTGGTGGTAGTCACACCACTTCGTCGGGTCTTTCTTGTGTCCTGGTTTGTTGGACTTTCCGGGCCCTCTCACCGCTTCCCCGATGTTCATCAGGTGTTTGACTAGGCCAGAAGTGTCGACGCAGAAGTTGTATTACTGGATCTTTGGTGGCAAGTTTAGGCATTCCTTCCAGTCGTCGATCTCTCCATCGACTAGGGCGACCGGTGCTTCATCGTTGGCTCACCCGTATGGCTTGTACCTATTGTCCTGTCTTTTGTTGTATGAGGCCTTCCTGTTGGACCTGTCGTAGCTCGAGAACTCCTTTCTTAAATCGAGGTCTTCTTCCAACCTGATCTGGGCCAGAGTTTTAGCCTGCACATCTTCAAAATCAGTACAAGGATATTTAGTTAGATCTCTATAAAGGTCGTTGTCGCCCAATAGTCCTTGCCGAACGCTTCTATGGCGGTGGCTATGTCACATCGTGGGATAGACACCTTCTCCCTGTTGAACCTGTTCAAGTACTCCCTGAGGGTCTCTTTTTTGCTTCTGAATGACCCTATACAAGTCACTGGTCTGCTTCTCTATGCTGCGACTGCGGGCAAATTGCTGGTTGAACATGTAACATCCCGTCCTTTAACAGTAAATAAAATAAAGATAAAATAAAATAAAATAAAATAAACTATTAAATAAAAGAGTCAGTGGCAGTGGAAATACCACTAGGACGGAAATGTTATTCTAAAACAACGAGATAGAATAAAAATCCGAAGTTAAAAATATAACCTCACATAAATAAGGAAATTAGGTCTCATACCCTCATTCCACAAAACAAACTAAAATCCCAAATAAAGCATCAATCCATAATCCAAACTAAAACATCATCCAAAAGATTGGAACATCCATGACAAAACTACTTAAGACCCACTAGAAAGGTGGTCTTAATCTTCCTATCATAGTGCTCATCTACAACTACTAGGACCATGTCCTTCCTCACAAGACCATGTCTCACAGCCCCAGTCCAGACAATAACGATCCTAAAGTTCCACATCTGCAAAGATATACAACAAAAATCCACAATCAGTGGGGAGTAACTAACAGCTCTGTCAGTCCAATCAGGATTCAATTAATAATTTAAAGTACGAAGAATAAAGTCAGGCATACACAATAATCATACAAAGCATAAAGAAAGCATACAACATGCGAGGTAGGAGATAATAAGACAAAAGCAACATTAATAATCATCAAAGAAAGGTAAGTATAAATGTTTCCATAAAAAGATCGTCAAAGGAAAGAGACTTCAAAATAGTAAGTGAAATAAATAAAGTAATCATTAAATAAAATAATATGAGTGAGATGAACGGTAGTGACCCGCAGCCCACTTCCTAAGAGTATGTCAGATCACAACCTTCAGAACGGCCTATGGGTTACGTTCCCTACCGTCTGTGTCTAATAATGGCCAAACTCCCGATGCAGGATAATACACGCAGTACCTCCTGACCTCTCGGACGACAACATATCCTAAGTTTCTCCAATGTAGGGTAGCACCCTGCTCAGTGCCCGCTCACCTCTCGGAGTGCATGTTCAGTATCCTTGGGATAAAATAATCCATTAGACTACTCAACTCAAAAACAATTAAACCTAATAAGTTCTTCAAAAATTAAATGTTCATCAAACATCAAACATTCTTCAAATATTCTTCAAACCATCAAATACTTCAAATATACTTCAAATACTTCAAATAATAATAAAATCATAATTCTTCAAATAAATACTCCAAAACAAATTCTTCGAAATAAATAAAGTAATTAAATCAAATGCTCTTCAAAACAAGATTTCGAAATAAATATTAAAACTCTTTCAAATCACAATTTAAATATAAATCCATCAAAGTCGTTATCTGAGTTTGGGTACGAGGTTGATTATACATTTAATTATAAATCTTCTCCGTACATAACTCTTGGCGAAATAATGCTAAGGACAGTATTATTCTCCCCCGAGCATTACGACGTCGATAACTCAAATTTATAAAGGTACTAAAGACGGTTTCACAATAACATGCATCACCACATTTCAAGAATTAAATCATTCACCATACTTCCAACATTTAATGCAGCAAAACTGCAGTAATTAAAATAAATAAAAATACTACAACAGTGCTGCCAAAACCCAACAAGACAAAGCAATATGCCAAAAAGAAAAAAAGGAGGAGCAGCATTGGGTCGCGGGCCGCGAGCGGCTACTGCCCTCTTCTTCGTCCGTTTTTGGTATTTACGTAATCAATTAATTTCACATCAAACATGCTCTCAATTATTCATGGAAAATTAAATATAACTATAACATCAAATTAGGCATGCTTGAAAATAATACTTCAAGGAATTAAAGAACAAAATAATCACAAGTCACTTAATTCATGAAATTCCAATTATGAACATGCTCAAAAACATAAATAATAAATCTATTTTAATCCAACTAAAATTCCAGCAATTTAATAATCAAAACAAGTCTTTAAAAACATTAAAGAACGATCCGAAAAGCATATACATCATACTATAAAAATTAGGGCATGCTTAGAAGTCAAAAACCACCCAATTAAATACCTTCACTTCACGAAATTAAATTCCATTAATATTAAAAATAATAAAAAGGCTTAAAGAACATCTAAAAACATGCTAAATCATATTCCAAGTTAACATAACAATTCTATCATCAATTACACTTCAACTAAAGCATTAAAATCAATAATTCAATAATTTAAAATAATTACAGCATTAATAAAATTAAAAAAACATGAAATAAGCATACTAATTAATGAAATAAATAAAGAGTAACAACCCTAACATGATACTACTCAATACTAACCATTCTGACATCATAAACAACAATTTTAAGTACTCTAAAACATGAAATAAAACAATAAAACAAAACCTAACATGAATTCTAATAATAATAACGCTAACACCATAGATCTAATAACTAAAACACATCCTAACATGATTCTAACATACTTAAACAATTAATTAAATACTAAAGTACTAGAAGGGATGTTAGTTACCTCGATCTATCCAAAAAGTAATTAAAACCGAAATTAAGAGTAATAAAAATAGCCTAGAAAACGCCCCCTTGAGAGAAATACCAAGAAGAAAATAAAACCCGAACTTGAGTCTTGAATTAATGCTTGAATAAGAGTTTTTAAGTCACTAGGAAGTAAGAAATTGTGAAGAACAAGTGGGAAAACCTTTTCCTTTTTTTGTAGTAGTAGGCGTGTGAATAGGGGGTTTTGGGAGGGTGTTTAATTGCTGTAAAATAGTTTAGGACAGCAAAATAAATGAATAGGAGTAAGGATAAATAGTGGCCAAAATAAAGAGGAAGATTAACGGGAAAAAGGGTTCTCATTGGTGGAAGAGATTCTACCCAAAAATAAAATATGCAAGCTATAAAATTCAAACAAAATTCCCCCCTTCCAAGCTCCCTTGGCCGGCCACCCTAACCCCACACAACCAAGTGGGTCGGCTGACAGGATTTAGTCGTATCACCTAATCAAAAATAAACCTACGGACCTCTAACTAGGTAGTCAGTGGAAGCAGGGTCGAATCCACAGGGAGACAGAGTTTCTAGATTAATATTCAATCGATTCAGCTACTCCAGATGAAATCAGGGAATAAATAATTAAACTAAAGAACAGACTACAGAAGACGGAATAAATCGAGGATTAAACTATGGAATAAAAACTTAGGGTATTAGGTCGGTCAACCATGCTTATACCAATCAAACAAGGTCAACAACTATCAAAACCTAAGTCAAGAGTCGGGGGATTAGAGCCTATGTTGAGCTATGGTTAAGACTCAACGCTCATAGTTCAACATACGCCGCATGTTCACTAACGTAATCAGAACTACTGACGTGTCCTAGGCCTCTAGTCGTAAGACGGATCTGTGCAAACAACTATTAACCACAAGCAACCAACGAAACTGCGCAATAACGTTAATTACTCAATAAAGAACAAATCACATCACAATCACCCTAATCAAACCCTAGAAATCGATAAGAGTCTAAATCACAATCATGGTATAAACATGGCTTTCCAATCTAACACCCTAGAAAGAGACTACTCAGACATGATCGAATTAATAACGACAAAACTAATATGAAACCCTAACAATTGCATCATGAACAATTAAATAAATAAACTAAGCAGTCAAAGTAATTAAAGAGATAAAGAGTAGAGAAGAGTACCAACTGACGGAAAGCAGGAACTTTATTGAAATCGAAAATAGGTTTGATCACCTCTAAATTAATCTAAAGTGTTTGAATTGAACTAAGAACAATGAAGAATAAAACTAGTCTAAAGCTAATGAAAGATGAATAAAAGATGTCCCTAAATAATGAGGAAGAAGGTATTTATAATACCCCTCAAGTCTAATTAAAAAAAGGAAACAAAACTCGAAATCCGCGACAAATGCATCAGACCCGATCGGGCCCGAGCACAGTACCCGATCGGGTCACACACCAAATCAGCGCTTTGTCTTCTGGGCCTTCGCGTAGCAGCAGCGTAGCATTAAACTGATTATAACGACCCACCCGATCGGGCCGTGGGCAGCCACCCGATCGGGCCAGGCGACAAAACGCGCCCAGCAGCTCGCCTCATCCGCAGCTTCAAACAAGACCTAGCAGCCTTTGACCCGATTGGGTCAGGTGCATTACGCCCGATCGGGTCTGGTGCATGTTGCTCGCCCGATCTGATCGGGCACACCTTGCCCGATCGGGTCCGCAACTTTCATACCCGATCATAAATACTTCGCCCGATCGGGCCATTTCTGCCCGATCAGTGCACGGAAACCTCCTTTGACTCCTTGGCTCTCTAATCTTCACGTTTAGGGGTCTTGGGACCTCCTAAACTATCCATAAAGCTCGTGAGCCATCCTACGTGCCTCGTAACATCTCGTAAAGCCGTGCTTGCTTCCAAAAGGCTCGGGAATAAGGAGAAAACTCCATAAAACCTGCAATTCAATACTAAAATACGAAACCACAACTACATACGATAGTTGGCACAAAATAGCTCCCAAGAGCTCCAATGACGCACAAATTAGCTTGTAAATAAGGGAGAAAACTCTATATAAATACATGATATCAAACTCCCCCAAGCTAAACCTTTGCTCGTCCTCAAGCAAACAGCACATGAACATGGAATAGATTACCTCACCCCAAAGATAAAAACAAATCAAAGCTCAAAACATTTTCAAGACTAAGAATCGTTCAAGCGGGCATAATTCAAGTTTGGCTCATCAAATCCATCCGACCACCAATCATTCAAGCAATTTATCAAACTCAAGCATCCACAAAGCATACAAGTCCTGAAAAGGCACTCACAAGGGTGTCACTCCTCTCAATTTTGTAGCAGGCAAAGAATGTGCCCGAACACTCACCAACCCGACCATAAGTACCCTTCCCACTCACACTCTCATGTGTTTAAGAAGGTTCAATGACGCTCATCCTAGTCAAGTCGACTCAATTAGCAGAAATACTCTTTAACTTTGACAAACTAACTCGAAATCAATCAAATGAACATTGCAGACACGAGCTCAAGAGGACTTTATAGGGTTGTAATGGGGCTTAGGTGAGAGGTAGGGGATACTTTTGGGTAATGTGGTGGAAAAACCAAGAAAGGGGAGCATAAACCATTCAAACAAGGCCTAAGATGGCCTTCACAACTCCCAACAATCACCATAAAACCATGTAAAATAACCCAACTCTCATAAATCAATTAAAAGCGCATAACAAACCCAATTTTCTAGCAATGGAGCGAATATTCTTTTATGAACGTACGTGAATGAAAGAACTAGAATTCTTTTGAATTTTCATTTCATTTTTCTGAACTTCATTCACGCAACTCTAAACTTGCTTTTTCTTTTCTCTTTCTCACTCTCAAACCACAGCAAATACACTTTTAGATTCCTCTAAAACCAAACTAAACCAACAAACCAATCTCAAACTCAACCCATACAAAAGCTCCCCCAAGCTAGGCTTGGAATAATATCAAGTGAAGGCTTTGGGCTCATAATAGGGGTTTAAGTAACACGAAACAAGTCATTAGGCTCAGCGGGGCTAAGGAGGATAAAAGTATATCAAAAACTCACTCTGAAGCTCAAGAATAAGACAAAAGAACGCCTCTATCACAGCAAATGCTACAAGTCATCGAAAATTAGACAAGTACGAATTCAAAGTCAAGATCAATCCACTAAAGAGGAACTAACACACAAGAATAGACTGGATAATAATATGAATCCAATAGGCTACAAAGAGGCCTCACAGTATAACCAATTCAGGTATGCAGCACAAAGTAATCCAAAAATGCTCAAAATCATAGCAATCAAACATCAAATCATAGCCTTAAGCTCGCAAATGCCCAGCTATCCAGAAAACAGAGTCAAATCAATTTCAAATAGAGCACAACAAGGGGCACAGGGAGGCAACTAAACCAGTCATGGGAACCATATTTTTTTTGAGTTTTTCAGTATTTTTCGAAAGCAGTAAAACTATTCTAGAAAGCAGTCTAAGAGATAGGGAATACAAACAGAACTCCTCCCCCAAGCTGAACTTGGCAGTGTCCTCAATGCCAAAAGGTGATAAGGACTATGCTAAGAGGAAAAACAATGTTAGTACCCTCACTCTCGCTCACAAAAAGAAAAAAAATAAAAAGAAAAGGAAAAGGGAAAGAAAAGAAATATGAGTTGCCTCTCGCACAGCGCTGGTTTATAAAGGTCCCGCACGACCATGATCCGCCCTCTCTCAAATAGGAGGGGCGTGGCAGTGAGTGCCACCCTCATCAAAAATCTTTCTTCTCCAAATGTTCTTGACTATGCCTCCAGACGGTGAGGCAACCTTAGCTGGAATTGGAGCCTTCTCCACCCCTACTTCATCTAAAACCTTATCCGTGCAAAAAGATTGTTCAAGCATAGGTGCCTTAACAGCATTAGTTAGTTTAAACATCACTTTGTCATCACCAACACTAAGAGTTAAAGACCCAGACTTGACATCAATGACAGCACCACCAGTACACAAAAATGGCCTACCCAAGATAATAGGGATCTGGGCATCCTCATCCATATCTAACACCACAAAATCAACAGGGATATAGAATTTCCCTACCCTAACAAGAACGTCCTCTAAAACACGTAGAGGGTATTTTATAGAACGATCCGCCATCTGTAAAGTGATTTGTGTGCATTTAAGGGCGCCCATGTTCATAAACAGACAATGGCATAACAGAAACAGAAGCACCTAAATCACACAAAACCTTATCAATAAAAATAGGTCCAAGATGGCAGGGTATATAAAAACTACCAGGATCTTTTAACTTTGGTGGGGTTTTATTTTGAATAAAAGCACTACACTCTTCAGTAAGAGTTACACGTTCTACCCCACCAAAGTCTCTTTTCTTAGTAATCATGTCTTTCAGAAATTTGGCATAAACAGGCACTTGGGTAATTAAGTCTGTGAATGGAATCGTTACCTCAAGGTTCTTGACCATAGACAAAGAACTTACCAAACTGCTGATCGACCTTGGACTGTTGCATCCTGTGAGGAAAAGGTAGCCTTGGTGTAAAAGGCGTTTCAGAAACCTTCTCCTTTTTCTTCCCTGTCTGTTCAGCTTCTGCAGACAAATCGACTTCAGACGTCGAATTCTTTCTTTTTCCTTCCTCTACCACCCTCTTCTTCCCTGCAGTCGGGGTAACCTCATCAATGGGCACTGGAGGGGCATCATATGCAATGCCACTACGAAGAGTGATGGCATTCACATGTTCTCTCTGAACTGGTTGCCCTGGCAATTGTCCCTGCTGCCTCTGTGTATTAGTTTCTGCCAACTGGGCAACTTGAGCCTCGAGAAGTTTGATATGCTTCTCTTGGTTCCTCCGTGCTTCCTCATGTGCCTTTTGCATAGACAATATCAGTTTCATCAGTTCAGAATTGCTAGGCTCTTGCGGGTTATTGTTTTGTGGAGGTGGGGTGGGAAAGTTTTGTGGAGTTTGGAAGTTGTTATGGTGATGGAAGTTTTGTGGTGGTGGTCTATTGAAATTTTGTGGGGTTTGATGGTATGAGGGTTTAGGATAGTTTTGTGGAGGTGGAGGTTGATAGTTTTGTGGATTTTGGTAGTTATGTGGAGGGGGGAAGGTTTGTGACCTTTGTTGAAAGGCGTTTGCCTGCTCCATCTGAAATTGACTGAACTGACAGTCATGCCCAAAGTGACCCTGTATACCACATACCTCGCAGTAAGATGAGGTAATGGGTGCTACGGCAGACATAGCATTGATACTCATGGGTGGAGGTGTCGGACTAGAAGACTTCATTAGCTGCTGAGTTAGTTGTGCCATCTGAGATGTAAGCAATGAAATAGCGTCAACTTCAAGTACGTTCTTAGTCAAATCCTAGATGATGAATGGTCATTGGCTGCAAGATTTGATATGAATTCATAACCCTCATCAACTGCCTTGTCTAAAAACACTCCTCCTGCAGACGAATCAACAATACACTTCGTCTGAGGCTGCAGACCATTGTAGAATGTCTGCGTCAAGAACCATTTGTCCATATTATGGTGTGGACACTCTCTCTGTAGATCTCTAAACCTGGCCCACGCTTCCCTTAATGTTTCATCAGGCTCTTGGGAAAACGTGGCCAGTTTATTTCTGATTTCTGCTGTTTTAGTGGGTGGGTAATACTCTCTCAGAAATGCAGCAGAAATCTTACTCCACTCGGTTTCTTTCACATCGTTCAACCATTTTTGGGCTCTATCTCTCAGTGAAAACTCGAACAACATGACTTTGAGTTGATCTGGAGTGACGCCGGCATGTTTAACGGTTCCACAAAGTTGTTGAAACCGTTGCAGATGATTTGCCGGATCTTCAGTAGGATGCCCACCAAACTGATTTTGCTGGACCATGCGGATGAGTCCAGGCTTAATCTCAAAATTTGCTGCGGCAATGGTGGGCATAGTAGGTCCAGTGGAGAGACCATCTGGGTTGGGCACCCCATATGACTTCAGTGACTTTGACATGACTGAACTCAAGGTGTCTGTTCCAGAGGTGTTCAGCTGAACAGACTGCTTTTCTTTCTGCTTTATCTTTCGGATCCGCCTGATTGTCCTATCAAGATCGGGGTCCACTGGAATGGGGGAACCGTTTCTTTGGGACCTGGGCATACAAAAGAAACAAAAAGCAGCAGTAAAGGGTACCTCGATTGAAACAATGAAGTTCCAATGAGGTACAGAGAAGTAGACCAAATAATTAAATAAAAACTTAGAGAACTAGCCGTCTCCCCGGCAACGGCGCCAAAATTTGACAGGATTTAGTCGTATCACCTAATCAAAAATAAACCTACGGACCTCTAACTAGGTAGTCAGTGGAAGCAGGGTCGGTCCACAGGGAGACAGAGTTTCAAGATTAATATTCAACCGATTCAGCTACTCCAGATGAAATCAGGGAATAAATAATTAAACTAAAGAACAGACTACAGAAGACGGAATAAATCGAGGATTAAACTATGGAATAAAAATCTAGGGTATTAGGTCGGTCCACCATGCTTATACCAATCAAACAAGGTCAACAACTATCAAAACCTAAGTCAAGAGTCGGGGGATTAGAGCCTATGTTGAGCTATGGTTAAGACTCAATGCTCATAGTTCAACATACGCCGCATGTTCACTAACGTAATCAGAACTACTGACGTGTCCTAGGCCTTTATTCGTAAGACGGATCTGTGCAAACAACTATTAACCACAAGCAACCAACGAAACTGCGCAATAACGTTGATTACTCAATAAAGAACAAATCACATCACAATCACCCTAATCAAACCCTAGAAATCGATAAGAGTCTAAATCACAATCATGGTATAAACATGGCTTTCCTATCTAACACCCTCGAAAGAGACTACTCAGACATGATCGAATTAATAACGACAAAACTAATATGAAACCCTAACAATTGCATCATGAACAATTAAATAAATAAACTAAGCAATCAAAGTAATTAAAGAGATAAAGAGTAGGGAAGAGTACCAACTAACGGAAAGCAGGAACTTTATTGAAATCGAAAATAGGTTTGATCACCTCTAAATTAATCTAAAGTGTTTGAATTGAACTAAGAACAATAAAGAATAAAACTAGTCTAAAGCTAATGAAAGATGAATAAAAGATGTCCCTAAATAATGAGGAAGAAGGTATATATAATACCCCTCAAGTCTAATTAAAAAAAGGAAACAAAACTCGAAATCCGCGACAAATGCATCAGACCCGATCGGGCCCGAGCACAGTACCCGATCGGGTCACACCCCAAATCAGCGCTTTGTCTTCTGGGCCTTCGCGTAGCAGCAGCGTAGCATTAAACTGATTATACCGACCCACCCGATCGGGCCGTGATATCATCGGCCCACTTAAGCGGTAAATGGAACCTTCAATTAGTTTAGCCCAACAATAAAATAACAAGGCTCAAACTAAAAATAAATACTAAGTACTAACACTACTAAAATATAAATAATAATACTACCTCTATAAAAATATAAAAATTCAAATAATCACAATACATTAATCATAAACATTTAATCACAACAAACAAATAAATATAAACATTCAATACTTAAGAAAATAATAATAAGTTATATATATATAAATTTATTTTTCAATATAAACATATATAATTATACACAACAACACTCAAAATAATTATATATATAAATAAAGAATATATAAATAAATAAAAGATATAAATAAATATAACGTAATAAATAAATAATTAACACGCGAAATTTCTAGTGAAATTGCAGGGTGTTACAGAACATGTTGACCCGAAGCCACTGTAAGGTGGGGCCCGACAAGGTTGACCCGAAGCCCTTGCAGAGGCAAGCTTCATTTCTCGTGGGACGGGGATGGTAATCATTCTTTGTTTGTACTGGGCAATGTGCTCGTCCGGATCCGTCGTCCCATCGTACAACTTCATGTTGGGAGTGGAGATTTTTTTGGGGATGTCCACTATGTCTATGCATTCTACGTATGGCGAATATACGTAGTTGTTTGGCAAAGCTTCCATCAGCGGGGTCGGGACGCCTGGTATCTGGTTGATGAGGGACTGTAGCATTTGGAACTTCTTTTCGAGATGTTGATATGCCTCGGGTACACGAGGCGTTGCCTGGCATGAAGTGATCGTTCTCGTTGGAACACTTTGATTAGGTGTCCTGAAGGTAACTGAACGTCATAGGGTGTTGCTAACCAATATATTCTATTGGAGTTGGGCCTCAGGGGAGCCAGCGGAGGAGTTGTTGTCGAACGAGGTTGAGGCGATGACTTGACAGGGGTGGTCGTCACTACGTCTGAGGTGTTGAAGGTGGCGAATGTCACCAAGGGGGGTGTCTGCTCGGCCCCAGTTGTATTTTGACGAAGCGACAGTAGGTCCTCCACTTGCTCCAGTATGGGTGACCCGGTTAACAGCATATGTCCGTGGTTTTCCGGAACGGTAGTTATCTGGTGATTAGGATGGGGAGACGGTGCACGTTCCTCCATGCTAAGGTGACGGGACACCTCACTGGTGTCGCGCCGATAGACGAATTTGGAGTTCAAAGCGATCGACGCCATAGATTGGATCTGGGAGCGCAGGGCGTCATTCTTGCGTTGTAGGATCGACATCTTTTCTTTCAACGAGTTCATTTTAGAAACACGGGCTTTCAACGCATCCATTTCGGCTAGTCGTCTGACCATCATGTCGAACCTTTGGTTGATTTCAGCAAGGCTGGTGGCTTGATTTTCCATGAGAATAGGTTTTGTGAATATGATTTTTGTGTAACTATTGAGGTTATTTCAGAATCGTAGGCCCCACGATGGGCGCCAAATTGTTTTGGACGAATTGAATATGGAAGGGCAATTCATCGAAGAGATTGATAAGGCCGACGATCCAATTAACACAATCTATGAATAATTATCAACGTACGAATATTGTAAACAAAAAGCAATAAAACTCGATTGATCAAATAAATTAGCAAGTGAGTAATAGCAAATATGCCGTGAAGAATACAAAATGAGCTAGGCTAAGTATTTATACTAATTACATACACGTTCACTAGCCGCTAATTAACCCTAATAGAATCCTTAACCGGTAAAACTTTAAATTCACAACCTCCTAAAAATAAGGCGTCCACTCCTATCTATTGTGGACTCAGTCTTCAGCTCTCCCACGTAATGCTTCACGTGCCAAACGCCTGCCATAAGCCCGTTATTTTCATGTGAATAGTCCATCTTCCTTGTCACGTGATGGCGAGTTTTTGCCCATAACACCCGGTAAAAGAACAAAAATCCACAATCAGTGGGGAGTAACTAACAGCCCTTCCAGTCCATTCAGGATTCAATTAACAATTTAATATACGAAGAATAATGCCAATCATCAAGGAAAATAATCAAGCAAAAACATAACAAAGGATAAAGCATACAATGATAATAAAGCATCTTTTTTATGGCAAAGGCCCTCAAACCTTCCAAGAGGTCCATGTTAGGTTTTTTGCCTTTGTCCGTCTTAGCCTTTTTGCCTCCCTCAGCTGGGTCAGGTTGGGTGAAGCGCTGGAAGGCCAAGTTAGGCGGATAGTCTGAAAGAGGCATGTTATTGAAATCCAAATAGCGGTATTCTTCAAAAAAAATCCGTCTTTTAGTTTGAAGACGTCTCTCATCACTTCATCTATCTCAGACTCATTAATCTCAATTGTATACTCCTCTACCTCGGGTTCTTTCCTCTTCTCAGCCTCCCCCTTGGTGGTTTTCTCAGTCGCCACCGTCTCAGTTGCTTGAGAAGGAGGCTCATAGACCTCATGAAAAATGTGAGGGCTGGTTGTTGTTCCTTATTCTATTTCCTTTTGATGGGTTTTCTTTTGTGGAGTCTTCCTCAGATCTCCTGAAACAACTTTCGCACCTGCGGATGATTTGCTGGTGTTGGGATTTGTCTTCTACTTCTTTGCTTTTTGGGTAGTTGAGGCAGCCTTCCTTTTCTTGCTGAGTGCTGAAGCAAGGGGAAAAGAGTTAATCAAAAAACACGGAACATCAAAGTATAAAAGGTGCATGAGCATAAAACATTCATAAGAGAAGCTCACAAGAATCACCCATAATGACTGTTGAAGTCATTTAGCCATCGAGCATTATTCCAAAAAAATATTATAAACAATGATAATTTTAAAGGCACCTAATGTGCCAGAGCTATGTGCTCAGAAGCAAGTCTAAGGACTTAACTTCTAAAAGCAACAAGGGTGCTAAGAAATATTAGATTAGAGTAAGCTCTGAGTCATTTTTCCGAGTCAATCATCCCAGAAAAATTTCCAAGTGTTAAATGTTCCTCTGAGCACATACTGATGAACCCTCTCGCGGGTCATTGCATGTTGCTCTAAGTCATCATCTCAGAAAAATTTCTAAGTGTTGAGATGTTTCTCTGAGCACATGCCGATGAACCCTCTTGTGGTTCATTGCATGTTGCTCTAAGTTATCTCTTCTAAGTCAATTATGACTTAGTTTTTTAAGGCACCTAATGTGGCCAGAGCTATGTGCTCTGAACACATGCCAATTGACAAAGAGAGAGGTCATCGACATGTGCTCAGAAGCAAGTCTAAGGACTTAGCTTCTAAAAGCACCAAGGATGCTCAGAAATATCAGCTCAGACCAAGCTCTGAGTCATCTTTCTAAGTCAATCATCTCAGAAAAATTTCCAAGTGTTGAGATGTTCCTCTGAGCACATGCCAATGAACCCTCTCACGGTTCATTACATGTTGCTCTAAGGCATCTCTTCTGAGTCAATTATGACTTAGTTTTTATAAGGCACCTAATGTGCCCAGAGCTATGTGCTTAGAACACATGCTAATTGACCACGAGAGACGTCATCGACATGTGCTCAGAAGCATGTCTAAGGACTTAGATTCTAAATCACCAAGGGTGCTCAGAAATATCATCTCAGAGAAAGCTCTTAGTCATCTTTCTAAGTCAATCATCTTAGAAAAATTTCCAAGTGTTAATGTTCCTCTGAGCACATGTCGATGAAGCCCCTCGCGGTTCATTGCATGTTACTCTGAGTCATCTTTTTGAGTCAATCTTCTCAAAAAAATTTCTAAGTATCGAGATGTTTCTTTGAGCACATGCCGATGAACCCTCTCGTAGTTCATTGCATGTTGCTCTGATTCATCTCTTCTTAGTCAATTATGACTTAGTTTTTCAAGGCAACTAATGTGCCCAGAGCAATGTGCTCAGAATACATGCCAATTGACCACGAGAGAGGTCATCGGCATGTTCTCAGAAGCAAGTATAAGGACTTAGCTTCTAGAAGCACCAAGCGCGCGTGCTCAAAAATATCAGCTTAGAGCAAGCTTTGAGTCATCCTTTTGAGTCAATCATCTCAGAAAAAATTTCTAAGTGTTGAAATCTTCCTCTCATGCCAATGAACCCTCTTGTGGATCATTGCATGTTGCTCTGAGTCATCTTCTAAGTCAATCATCTCAGATTTTTTTTCTAAGTGTTGAAATCCTCCTCTGAACACATGCCGATGAACCCTCTCGTGGTTCATTTCATATTGCTCTAAGTCATCCTTCCGAGTCAATCATCTCAGAAAAAATTTTCTAAGTGTTGAAATCCTCCTATGAGCACATGCCTATGAACCCTCTCGTGGTTAATTGCATGTTACTCTGAGTCATCTTTATGATGTAATAATAACTTATTTTTAGGCACATCATGTGCCAGAGCTATGAGCTCAGAACACGTGCCAATTGACCACGAGAGAGGTCATTGGCATGTGCTTGGAAGCAAGTTTATGGACTTAGCGTCTAAAAGCACAAGATGCTCGGAGTGATGCACTCAGAACAAGGTACTCAGAGGAATTCACTCAGAAAAGTTTTAAATAACTTTGTTTTTAAAGGCACATAATGTGCCCAGAGCTATGAGCTCAGAACACATGCCAATTGACTACAAGAGAGGTCATCAGCATGTGCTTAGAAGCAAGTTTAAGGACTTGGCTTCTTAAAGCACCAAGGTGCTCAGAGTGATGCACTCAGAGGCATTCACTCAGAAAAGTTTTAATAACTTAGTTATTGAAGGCACATAATGTGCCCAGAGCCATGTGCTTAGAACCATGTTTAAGGGCATCTAAAAGCATTAAGGTGCTAAGAGTGATGCACTCAGAGCAGTGTACTCAGAAGCATTCACTCAGAAACGGTTTAATGACTTATTTTGTGTGTCTATTGTTCTCAGAGGCAAAACCAAGGGTATGATTCAAGGATGTAGATAATTAAGTAGTCCCCTAGATAGCAATAACATGAACAGAAACAATACAAAAATTACATGCTAGAAGCTTACTCTGGTCAAATCCTTCTTCTCTTGAAGCTCCCTGAGACGACACTTTGCCAATTCAGCCAAATACTCTTCGCCAGACATGGTTCCCTTCTTCAAATCTGAGAGACACTCTAACTCAGCCTCTGCATAGGAGAAAAAAAACCATCAGATTATCGAATGTAATCAAAGTGATACACATTTCTAAATCATCTACCTGGGTCATCACATTCAGCCAGACTACAGTGCGCAAAAATCCCTCATCATAGAAGAACTCTCTCAAGAGTATGCAGTTTGTGGGAAGCAAAGTTTCCTCTTCTTCTAGGGTACCAGGCTCACAGGCAAAGTAATCCATGATGTTTTGTTCCTCATCAGTTACGAGGGGGGCAGGAGGTTTCCTTCCTTGGAACTTGGCGTTTCCCTTCCAAGTGGTCAAAATTTTGAGTTCCTTTTTCCTTAACTTTTCACATCTAAAAAAGACAAATTCACCCTTCCAAGAATGAGCTTTGTTGGGATTTTCAAATATGGTCATGTATCCATCCTTGCAGGACAACTTGAACCAACCCCATTGGCATCTATGATTTTTGCTCAAAACATGCATATATCAGAAAGATTAGAAGGTAGGGGTGAAACCATTGATTTCACAAGCAGCCAAATATCCAAACACATGGAGCCAAGAGATCGGGGTTAGTTGGTTGACTCCAATATCATATCCACGAAGTAGAGTAAAAACAAAGTTAGGAAAGGGGATTCTCATCCCAAAGTCAATCACTTCTCTGTACAAAGCAAAAGTTTTCTCGGGGCAGTTTATTATTACTGCACCTTCGGGGGGATTATTAATTCCACATTAGAAGGGAGATTGATTAACTCCCTGAAAGAATTTTGCATCCCAAAGACCACAGAACGTCAGCCTTTCCTTATTGTTTGTTTGTTAGGTTTGCTAGAGTTTCTAGTTGGAGTTTGGGCCCCAGCGATCCTAGGACCGCCTTAAGAGGACTTTGTACCTCCTCATCCTCATCCTCAACCTCTTCACTCAGCTTCCTCATCATCATCCCCAACTGACTCAGACTCCAAGTTCTTAGAAGCTGAAGCCTCAGTAGTGTGCGTAGTAGGATAAGAAAACAAAGGGTCAAACTCGCTTTTATTCAGATCCTCCTGAATACTAGCCTCAACGGGCCTAGAGGTAGAAGGCTCCATCGTTTTGCCTGTGATCTGCACAGGAATGATGGGAGAGTTTATTTTTGGTAAAAGAGAGGAAGGGGTTGTTGACCCCTGGGTACCAGATGAAAATTGAGGCGATGACCTGGGTATCATATAACCCTCATCGCCTCCCTCAACTATTCGACTCAAATCTGATGAAGAATTCGACATAGAAAAAATGAAAAGAGGAGAAAAATAAAAGTACTTGGAAAGGGTAAAGATTGAAGGTGAAAATCTGTCTCAGAATCGCCGCCCCACAAGTGCTCCAAGTCAAAAGTCTAAAGGAAGAGTGGTGGAAATCGGTAGAGTGAGAAAGTACCGTTAAGATTGTAGAGAGAGAGAGTGAAAGCTAAAAATGGGAAATGTCCTTTTCACTCCCCTTATCAATATATATAGGGAGGTAAAATCTTCGGGTAAAAAAAAATAAAAATTTTATTACTGTTGTAATAGGAAAGGACAGGCCAAGGGGCTAACATTCCCAAGATTGTTTTATCCTAATAAAAACAAAGAACACAATCATACAATGGAGACTGTTTGTTTGGGAAAATGATGTGGCAACCAAATTGCCTACCACGTGTCGAAGAAACACTAGGCACTGGAATGACAGCTTGTTCAAAGGACAAGCTGCCACGTGTCATGTTTAGATAAAAGTTATGAGGCGATATTAGCAAGGGACATTTGTCCTATCAAAATGAGAAGTAAACCATTGACTTCCCTACTCATCGAACTCTTACAGATAGCTAAAGGTAAAACTAAACCAGCTACTGAATGGAGAACAAACGGAACAAGCTACAATGAAAAGGTGACAAGTGTCACCACCTAGTTGGCTAAAGAAGGACATGGTGGGTAATAGGGTGTGCCTATAAATACCCCTATGTCCCATCATTTAGGAGATTCAATAGTCAAATCATTAAGCCTAGACCTAAAGTTTCTCTCTCTAAAAAGGATTCTCTCTCTAGATCATTATTAATTAATTAATTATTTACCAGATATTGATTACCAAATCATTACATACCTTTGCTAGCATTGAATATACTTGCTTCCCTACCTCTTGCTCAATACCTATTCTCACTTAAGCATCTGGGGGGGATAATCCCACGAGGATTATATCCTTTTTGCAGGTACTCAGGATAGATTACTTGGACTTTGAAGTTGGGACCACAAGAGCACAACTATGCACCCCTATTCCTATAGCATCGAGGGGAAACCGTAGAGAACCTCCTCATCACTTGTATTTGCAACAACAGGTGTTACAATCACCCCCTAAAAGGAAGATGCACATTATTGATATGAGTAGCTTATTAAGTCCTCTTTAACCAACCTCATGGGTGTTACAATCACCCCCTCTTAAGGAACACAACGCCCTCATTGTGTCTAGAAACTCTAAACCACGGAAGCTAATCACATAGCTCCAGAATCCTCCCTCACTAGGCGCCAAACCACCACACTAGGTTATGGGTTGCAAGGTTGCTCTAATACCATTTGTAACACCCCGACTCCTCACTAGGTCGAGTCAAACATACTGGGTTATGGACGCGGTCGCAAGGTTTCTTTGATACCATTTGTAACACCCCGACCCCTCACTAGGCCGGGTCAAATGTTAATAATGGGCATCCAGGACAGATAAACTGAACCCACAAGCCAACACGTGTTTTGATACCATTTGTAACACTCCGAGTCCTCACTAGGCCGGGTCAAATGTCAGCAATGGGTACTCGGGAGCGATAAACTGACCCCACAAGCCAACACGTCTCCTTTTAGTATATTTTGACCTCACTCATGTGCATCCTAAGAAACTTCCCATGAGGTCACCCATCCTAAGACTACTCCCAGCTAAGTACGCTTAACTGTGGAGTATCTTGGCCTATGAGATCCCTAAAAGGAAAATGTACCTTGTTGATATGAGTAGCTTATCAAATCCTCTTTAACCACTCTCATGGGTGTTACAGGGCGTTTGACATGTGGGAATTGAAATGGGATTTGAAAGGTGGGATCGAGTTTATAAAATATCTTCAATCCCTTGTTTGGTACGGGTTTGGGAATAAATTCGTATTAACTCAATTTTTGGTTAAGGAAGAAAAATATGATGAATTCCCCATTTATTACCTGCCTCATCCCAGATTATAAATGGGTGGGAATTGCACTAATATAATCTCATTCTCCCCATTCCCAATATAATCTGATTCACCTTCCTAAAACATGGGGCATTAGTTATATGGGAATTATATTCTCATTCCCACCCCACAATTCCCACAAAACAAACAACCCATGACTGAGTTTTAAAAATAAAAATAAAAACAACCCCTGAGTTTTTTAATTTGTTGGTTTTCATGGATTCTTAATAGAGAACCATCAATTTGAGCTTTAGTGATTTCAAACAATGTAATTTTTTTTGGGTGCTATTGAGGGCCAAAGCCCGAAAAGAAAAATTAATATAGCGAGGAATCCCTAAACTTCTAAGATCATAGTCAAGAATACTTCCTAATCCTCTAGGAATGTCAAACAATACAATTATTGCTATATTTGATAGCAACTCAATTTCAGTCAATTTTTTAGCTGGAATATTATTTAAGTCACCACCCCCAAACACTTCCATATCATTTAAGCTAACTTAAGATACTAGCACCTAATCAAATAAGTTAGCTGAAATAATAGGTTCCAACAAACCCTACATTGTCAAGTTTTTCTTTGAATTAAGAGTGTTTTAAAAGTGAATTTCAATGACAATGCACAAGCTCGTTTTACAATAAGGATGGAGAAGTTATTATTCATCAATATATATAGCGTCGGGTATAGTGGGACTAAATACCAAATTTGAGCCCCAACTACCAAAATCCCTAATTATAAACCATAATTGCCTAATAAAAAAATGTGAATTGCAATTTACATGATTTTTTTAGAGATTCAAGATTTAATATTTCAATTTTAGATTTCTATTTGGAAGGAAATCAAAGGAAATCGATTACAAGATTTCATAATACTTCATTTTTTTACTATAGTTTTGAATTGAAAGCATCTGATTAAGGTTGTTGAATTGGAATAAGAAGACAATTATATATATAAGAGAAAGTGGCCAACATAACGACGAAAGTTAACATTCACTACAAGAAAAACTATTTTAGCGACCACTTTGGTCGGTCGTTAAATCTTGTTTTCTTGTAGTGATTGTTTGATTGCAACTTATAAGTTTTACAACGTTATGGGGCTGTTTAAAATGGGAAAGAAAAAGTTTGTGAGATTAATTTTTAAACATTAAAGTTGAGACTTCCTTTGGGTTATTTACAAAAAATATGTCGTATTATGCCTTAAACCATTTATGTTGAAGAAAGATTTCTTTAACATCCTCCTATTTTAAAATACGCTTCAAAAAAACAAAAATGATATACATAGCCCTTAGGGCTATATATAAGAGGTTTAAGGGTTTGACCTCATGACTTCAAGGTCATGGTCATGGGATCAAATCCCACTAGGGGCATTTGGGGGTGGGGATTCCCTTACTATCCCCCTACTGCCAAATATCGGGCCCCGCAAATACCAGATCAAGATATTGTGCTATTTGAGATCTGGTCAGGGGTCCACCACATTACCTTCAAAAAAGAAAGAGGTTTAAAAAAGAAATAAAATGTAGAATTAAACATTTATAACATAAAACGACATATGATTTTATCATGAATTCCTGAATAATTTTCATTATAGAAAATGGTGTATTTAAAGGAATTCAAGTAGACACAACTCCTATGTATTCCCTTACACCAGCCATTTATGCACGCTATACGTCCAATTTTATTTTCTGTAAGAAAAAATTGGGTTGTATTATTTTATGTGTTAATTGCAATATTCTTTTGTTGGGCGATATCGATTGATATTTTTCTCATAGGGTTAAATTGATTGTATAAGATTGACATATTTTTGTAACTTCCATAATACTATTGTAAAAAAAAGTCAAATCTAAGAGGTTTAATCTTTTTTCACTGTCATTGATGTGTTTTCCAATTTTAAATTTTTATTTAAACTAAATTGGTTACTCCTTCATGAAAAGATAAAAAAGAGAAAAAAAAGAGAGACAATTACCCTTTATACCCTTAGAGCAACTCCAATAGTATGTAAAAAGGACTTGCTTGCAAATTAATTAAAATTGTAAGCATGTAGCTTACCATTGGAGTGAAAAATTAAGATATGATAAACATAGACATGGTGTATGTGTAACATCCCGTCCGATTCAAAAAAGAAATGAGACAAAAGTAAATAAAGATAAAAGCAACTAGTGGTAACGGAAATACCACTAAGACGGAGATGCTACTCTAAGGAGTAGAATTTAAACTATAAACAAGCAACAATCCTCCAGATATAATAATTAACTCCGAAATCATATAAAAGGGGAATGAGGTCACATACCCTCATTCCAACCAAAGTTCCAAACATTCAAGAAACTCCAAAAAGAAACCTCAAGATAACGTGATCCAAAATCCAAAGAACAAAACCAAAATCCGTGGTTCAAGACATAAGACAAAACATAAAGGAAAAACTACTTAAGACCCACTAAGTAGCTAGTCCTAATATCTGACTCAAAAAGCTCGTCCACTATGACAAGCACCATCTTCTTGCTCACAAGGTCAAACCGCACAATCCATAACGATCCTAAACAGCATCATCATCTGCATAATAAATCAACAACTTCCACAATCAAAGGGGAGTAACTAGCAGTTCTCCCAGCCCAAATAGTAACAAATAATAAACTTAAAGAGGTTAGAAGCAACGCCAAAGACATAAATCACAAAGAAGCATACATAACGTGCAGCACATGATACAACAAGTCATAAAAAACCATCACACATAGAGAGAAAGCTCAATACTAATAATCAAGTCAACCATAAAACAAACACAACCAATCACGCATCAAGATCAAAGACAACAGACCATGCCATCTGTGAGTAGACTCATTGGACCATGCCGCCCAAGGCCTACGTTGCATATCCGAGGACCATGTCGCCCGTTCCGGATAGCAAAACTCAACGGATCATGCCACCCGTGAGTGAACCAATGGACCATACCGCCTTAGGTTAAGTAACCAATTCCTGGGACCATACCGCCCTTAGGATAATCAAACCAAATTCCTAGGACCATGCCGTTCATAGGGTCAATAAAACACAAAGAACAATGTATATACACGACAAGGCATACAAAGGAATCCAATCAACATCCATACATGAGTATACACGACAAGGTTTACACAAAATCCAACCAACCAAATCATCAGTATATGCGTCAAGGTATACGAGGGAATCCAAACAACGTTCAAGGTATACACGGCAAGGTATACATGCAAATCAATTCCCTAAGACATCAAAACATACATGTTAAGGCATATAACACAAAAGCGTCATCTGAGTTTGGGTATGAAGTCAATTATGACTAAGTCACAATATTCCCCGTACATAACTCTTGGCGAAGAGATGCTAAGGGCAGTGTTATCCTCCCCGAGCATTTCGACGTCGACAATTAAAGTATAGGCCCTCAACGCTCACCGTAACAAACGACATCAAGCTTCCCAACAAAATAGGGCACACTCCCTTAATATAATACTACCTCCGTTCCATATGTATTTCAACATAGGGAGTTTTACGTCTCCCAATGCACTACTTTAGACGTTAATATCTCTAATTTTATTTAAGTAAAAATTATAAAAAGTTGATATTAATAAAGCATATATCGAGACAAATCGAACACGATCCCACATGACTATATTTGTCATTATGTATAAATCACAAAAGAAGGTCAAGGGGGAGTGTATGAATAGTGTAAAATGTCAAAGGTTGCAATACATATGGAACAGAGGTAACTCACACTAACCCCAAACGCACTCAAACATGCTTAACATACACGCATAAACCCAACACTCAACATATAAAAATATATAAATATTATCAAAATAAAATGTAGATATAAAACATAAATATTTGCCGGAAATATATTAGCGAAACATAATTTAACGTCTAAAATAGTAATAATTAACGCGCGAAAATTCCAGAGAAATTTGGGGTGTTATAGTATGTGCACCCCACATACACAAGCCAATAGGAATGGAGGAATGGGGGAGAATGGGGGACACTAAGGGCAATCAGTAGATCATACACCATGGTGCATGGTGTTGTTAACACTCAAAATAGTTTGGTTGACTTTTGTTGACTAATTAGCTAACTAATGTAATGAAAGCCCATTTGCAAAGAGAAGGAGTCCACCAAGAAGGGAGTTCGAACTGAACGGATAAAGGAGGGAAGTTTGAATTTGAAGACAGCTGGCGCCTAAACGTGGTAACTGCAATCAATTACACCACGATCTTCAACTCCCATCCTCTATAAATAGCGCATGGCAGGCATTTAGAACAACAATGTTGACATCTAATTTTGTCCTTCAGTTAGCGCCCTTAAAGTCACTGATGATTGTACCGCGACGCATTTGGTCCGGTTCCACATGCATATGTTCAAGTGTCACCATTTACCATTCTTCCATTATCCTTTTCATAACCTCTTCGGCACCTTCCAAGGTCATTGGAACCTTTTTAGGCTCTTAAGGAATTTTTTGCGGAATTTTTAATAATTTTTTTAGGATTTTAAAGACACTTTTTAGCCCTTAGGGGCTTTTTTATAATATTTCCAAATATTTGTCACTTTTCCAACCTTATTCTAATTTTTCCTATTTTTTCTAAGAAAATTTTCACTTTTCCCATATTTTCTAAGGCTTTTTAGCAATTCGAGGGCGTTTATGTAATTTTCTATGTCGCGCCACGGGCGTGCTACTATTTTTCTAGGACACTTACAATTTTCTAGAAATTTTCTACAATTTTCTATGATTTTTCTACTATTTTTTCTATTTTTCTATTTTCTATTCTTTTTTCTATTTTCTAGAACATTCCGAAAAGTTCTGGGGAGTTCCTAAAACGGAAATTTTCTTGCCGCAAAAGCCAGAAGGATCCAAAATTATTAACTCGGCTTAGCATAGGATCTTTATCAAAAAAGATCACAAACTTAGGCCCCAAGAGAGCTCGCCGCGGAAATACGGAGCCGAAGACCTGCGCCACAACGCAGAAGGCCCGCGCTGTAACGCGGCCGTCCTGCTTTGTTGTGCAGCCCGTTTTCGTGCTCCGCAAGCCATTTTTCTCTATAAATGCGACCCTATGGGTGTCGAATTCGACATTCACTCTCACCCATTCGGATTCATGGACACTCACTCATACCCCCACGTCTCCCAAGATGTTTCGAAGCTCTGTCGAACTCCTTACTCACCCCCTTTTCACAAAAGCAAACACAATTCAAACACATAGCCTCTTTTATTGCAAACGACACGTGACCCTTGACACTTGACACTTGGAGCATACGTTCTTGGAGCCGTAATTTTGACCACGCGCGCATGAGGTACACGTTTTGAGACTCCCTAATACAAATCACCTAATTTAATTAATACTAGAACTATGTCAAACTAATCACTTTGACTCTAAAGTAATTAAAAATTAATTAATTAGTTTATTCTTTGCTTGTAACATATGTAAAATTATGTTCTAATTCAACTTCGAATTTAATTAACTTACTTAATTTCTCAATCAACTTTCTGTTTAATATTCAATTTAACACTATGTTCTAAATTCATTTTTTAGTCTAATTTGATTACCTAAAATTGCTCGAAACCGACTTAGCAATTTTAGGGTAATTCATGTAAATTGTAGGATTATTTGTTTTGTCAATTTCCTATTTTGTATATTTTCAAACTGTGTACTATCACCATGAAGTCAAGCATATTACCATGCTTTTAATAAACACTGGAATTTATGTGCATCATTAAACAAAGATACTCATGGAAAAATCGGTTTTAGGCACCGTTTAATATTGACTAATTTCAAAGTGGTCACCTTAGTTTAGGTTAGTCTTGATGTAATTAATTCTAACCCACCTAGTTAATTAGGTTAGTGCGTTTTTAGGCTAAAACGGTAAAACTTGGCATTCTGAAATTACTATGAAGGAATTAAACTATGAGGCCGAGTAGAGGCTGCTACATGCGGCCGGACTGGGTTATTGATTTGGTCCGTATGCTGTCCCCTAACCTAGTATCTAGTTTATTGGCTCGAGTGTCCACGAACCTATCAAGGCGCAGTGGCGACTCCCTTTACTCGAAAGCACGCTCCATCCTCACGCCAACGCACTCACGTACGGTATTCGAGGATTCAAACACCTCGCGTAGGCCCGTGTATAAGCACGCCTACAATTTGGCGATTTCACTGGGGATATTCTCCTTGGGGCTTTTATTCCTAAAGGACGAGCGGACGGACTTGAAAGTCTCGTAATTCCATTATAATAATTTTCAAATTGTGTTCATGTGCATGTGACCCCCCACATTGGGTCACCCTTAGGAACACGGTCTCATATGGGCATGTTCTATGCTCGAGACCCCCGTAAGGGGGGTTTAGTTATTGTTGTTAGTGGTTACTGCTTACTAGCAACTTTAACTGGCCTATCTCGCCCATGCGTGTCTCACATTACTGATGTGGGTCACAAGGGACGTCACTTCCATACATCACTCATCGTGCACAGTGTAAAATGGTATCGGATACTCCCCTATGCATGGTACCCTCTTTGACCAACCCAGACTGACCTTAGCTTGACTTATCATGTAAATATGCTTGTGCTATGTGTGTATTTGTATATTGTTATACAAGCGTCATTAACATGGACCCTTAGCTTAGTCCAATCCAATTCCTAGCCTAAGTTCAAGATGACTTAATGCCAAGTCTAGACCATTAGTTCAAATCCAAGTCCATTAGTTCTAAGTCCCCTAGCTCAAGACCTAGTTCAAGCCCCAGTCCAAGTTCACTAGGTCAAGACCTCTAGTCCAAGACCTTTAGTTCAAATTCAAGACTAGTTCAAGACTTAGTTCAAGACCACTAGTTCAAGACCTCCAGCTCAGTCCACAGTCCAGTTCACAGTTCAATTCACAGTCCAGTCCACAGTCCAACCCACTAGTCCAAGACCACTAGCTCAATCCATTATTTTGGTCCAGTAGTCCAAGTCTCTTAGCACAAGTCCATTAGTTCAAAGTCAAGCTCAGTTTTCAGAATTAAATGGGGTCCTTTTCTAAAAGCTCAGTCACATAGGTCCAGTTCAAGTCTAGCCTTAGGTCTAAGTACCTTAAAACTGAATTAGGTCCAACCCTAGGGCCATCTATTCCAAGTCCAAGTTTAATAACCTTAGAACTAGACTAGGTCCAACCATAGGCCCATTATATTTCAAGTCCAAGTCCAAACATAGGTTTAAGAACCTTAAGACCGAACTAGGTTCGACCCTTAGGCACAATACCACTCTATTTCAAGTTCAAGTCTAGACCTTAAGAGACCCAAAGCTGACGTTAACTTAGGCCCTTTCTAACATCAGGTCTAAGAAACTTTAGACTGAACTAAGTTCGACCTTAGGCCCAATATGATTCCAATTCCAATTTTAGAACCTTAAGACCGAATTAGGTTCGACCTCAGTCTCAATACAATTCCAATTCCAAAATTTTAGAACATTAAGACTGAATTAGGTTCGATACAATTCCAATCCCGGCTTTAGGCTCAAAAACCTTAATTTTACATAGGTTCAAGCCTAAGACCATTCTATTTCAATTGACACCATAGGTCTAAGTGATCCTTAATTGGCATAGGTTCAACTTTGGTCAAGATTCTATTCCAAGTCGACACCATAGGTCTGAGTGGTCCTTAATTGGCATAGGTCCGCCTTAGGTCCAAACCCTTAAGTCTAGCACCTTAATACAAAATTAGGTTTAAACTTAGATTGACACATGACACATCACAAGCCCAAGTCTTTGAGTCTAGAACCTTAAAATAGAGTTACGTCTAGACAGAGATCCATTCGAGTCTAGTTCCAAGTTCATCCCTTAAGTCTAGTACCTTAAGACCGAGTTAGGTCTAGACTTAGGTCCTTTCCATTCAAAGTCAACTGTCAAGTTAATCTTTTCGAGTCTTGTTTTCCAAAACACCAAGTCGAAGTTTCCTGATTTCAGCCACAATAGGGAAAAACTGAGATCCCTGTGATAGGCTCAAGGAGGTGAGAAGTCAAACTAAGCCTATCTTCACATACAAAGACATCCACATCCACAAATGGCCCATGTCTTTTGACCCTTCACCATCCACAAAAACTACAATCCTTCACAGTCTTGGCCCAACTAGAGAATTATCCAACTTCACCACCATCAAAGCCCAATATCCAATTTTCACCCCATGAGTCACCCCAGGGTATGGGTTACCAACCCATGCGGCCTTCCTAGATCGAGTCAGTGAGTCCTTATCCTAGCCCAGTGACCTTTTATTTCTATTCTTGAGTCTATGTCACACAGGTTTCCATTTTCATTCTAGTCTTCTCACTTTCCACAAAAAATGACTTTTTCCATTTTAATTGGCAATGCTGTTTTCTAATTCTATGCAAGTCTCATCACTCATAGCCTCAATTAATGTGATTTAATTAAAACTAACTAATTAATGAAGTTCAACAATGCTTGAAAGGATACCCTTCATCAGCACCACAAAATACAATCATCCATTTCCAATCACCGGCACACATTCAAACCCTTGCAACCCCTCGCAGCCTAAACACAAATGGCCATTTCCTTTCTTCACCCACATTCACCTAACCCTTGGGGATCCAAGTGGTGCGTAGAGGCACAACAAAAAGAGAGCAAAATTCAAAATCAAAAGTGCAAGAATACAAAATCAAGTTCAAGATTAAAGAGCAAAAAACATGAAGAAATAAATATCGAGAGTGAAAAAATCCAAAATTCAATGGCAAAGTACAAAATGAAAGATCAAGTTCAGAATCCGAGAGAAAAGATCAAGCACATCTGCGCACCATGGGGGGCTACATTGGGAATCTTTTGAGCCTTTATCCATTTTTTTTATTGACCTTTAACCCTAGCCTCATATTACAATCTCAAAAGCCCTTTTCCAGTAAGCACTGTTCAATTTCAATCACACATATCAGACCACAGAACTACGACGAGGTCCGACCACATTAATTTAAATCAGTTGAGGCCCGTCGAACGCTATGACTTTCTAAGAATTCGAGGATAGTATTGCAAGTCTAGATCCCGACATAGACTCATGTTTGAACCAACATTATTAGCCTACCTCACGTCTAGCCACATCATCTTCAACCCTTAGTCACAAATTTGACCCTTTCTATTTTCTCGAACCATAGACCATTCTTTGGCCACCTTCAAGGACTCTTTGACTCAATCTCCAGGAAGTAAAGCCACCTAACCTTCTTCTAGGTTAGCACATCTAATTGGGGGGCTCATTCCTGTAGTCCACAAAAATGGCCCATACACCATCAGTCTTGTCTCCTTCAAGCTCGTCCCTTCAATCCACATAATTAGCCAACTCCATCTTCATCCATGTCTCTCTTGGGGGCCTTGCCATTATCATGGTCCATCGAAAATCTCCCTATCTTTTCCAGTTGGGGGCTTCTCGTCTCCAAAGGCTCAGCCACATGTCTAAGTTTGTCACTCTTAAGCTGAAATCGAGAAACTTCGTTTGCGGACCCCAATTTTCCCAAATCATTTTGAGTCACAGTCAAGGTTTAAGTCTAAGTCAACGTCAAGTCAAGATCATTTCCAAGTCAATTTCAAGTTCAAATTCATGTTCGAGTCAATGTCAATGTCAAGTTCAAGTCGCAGTTAACCTTAGGTTCAAGTCACCATTGACCTTAGGTCACATCCGAGTCAAGCCACTACCACCTCAATTAGCAACCCGTGTCAAGGCATTGGGTCATCTTTCCTCTATCATGCAAAAATCCTAGACATTTGCATGCTTATAGTTTAGCTTGCAATAACCCTAGACCTTTGCAAGACCATATTGATTAGCTTGTCTAGAAACCCTAGATCTCTGTCAAACCTTCTTCAATTTTAATTCTCAGGAGCACCTTTATCCTATGATAGGTTCATCCTTCGTAAGCCTGCGTGGTATTGAAGTTGACCATACCATCTTTTCGTGTCTTCGGTACCCAAACCTAGACATCCTACGAGGTATTGACCATGACCATACCGTCTTTTCATGTCTTACGTACCCAGACCTAGACATGATGCATGGTATTAAACCAAACCATACCGTATTTTTGTGTCTTAAGTACCCAGACCAAGGTATGTTGCATGGTATCGAGCCAGACCGTACTGATCCCTTCTATTGACACCTTTCAATTGGCACCCTTTTATTGACACTTTAGTACCCTTCAATTGACACCCTTGATTCAATTGGCATTTGGTATTAGGATTAGAATCCTTTACCGTCTTTTCGTGTCTTAGGTATCCAGACCTAGACAAGCTGCGTGGTATGGAACCTGACCATACCGTCCCTTTTCATGCTTTAGGTACCCAGACCTTAGCATGCTGCGTGGTATTAAACTAGACCTTACCGTACCTTTTCATGCTCTAGGTACCCAGACCTTAGCATGTTGCGTGGTATTAAACTAGACCTTACCGTCCCTTTTCGTGCTTTAGGTACCTAGACCTAGACATGTTGTGTGGTGTTAAACCTGACCATATCGTTCCTTTCGTGCTATAGGTACCCAGAACTTAGCATGATGTGTGGTATTGAACCAGACCATACCGACTTATTTCGTGCATTAGGTGCCCAGACCTTCGTATGCTGCGAGGCATTAGACCAGACCTATGCCGTTCTTAGGATGAACCTTGGCCTAGAATTAGGTTGTCCCAATTCAAGATTCAAGTTACCAGTTGGCACTTTCGATTGCAAGTTGCCTTTAGAATTACGCCAGACCAATGCCCCTTGAGGTTAGACCTTGACCCAGAATTACGTTGCTTTTCTATTTCAAGACACAGTTGTGACACCCCAATAATTCCTTTCCTTTTAAAAACCAATTTTCAAATAAATTAACAGGAATTATTAGAGTATTACCGCCACGTGTGAAAACGTTTCGGCTTTATCAGAATGTCGCAGCGAAAAACAAACTTTGAATAAAATAATAAATTTTCGAAGATCAAACTAGAAATCAAAAGTCTTACAACTAGAAATCAAAAGTCTTACAACTTGGAACCATAATTGTCCCTTTATTCAAAATCCACTCAAAGTGGCTAACTTGAAATCATCAATACTTGTCAAAACCAAATATGAGTTCAGTATTCTCAAAATAATAATAGAACTATTCATAAGTTTAATAATTCACTCGCACTCGCCCATGAAATCCCCATAGTGAATGCAAGCTTGTACCGAGTGAGTCATCAGTTAACAATTACCTGTCGAATCTGCTCGCCATAATTTCCGATTGAAATTATAGGTCATCACAGGCCCACCAAAGAAAGAAAAGTGGACAATGCAAACAATGAACAAATGCACACTAAGTCAGCAAAGCTGAGTACATTCACATCCATAAACCAATGCAAACCTAAAGACAACTAGACCACATGTGACGCACTACTCCATTTACGGAACTCTTACCATCCGTGTCTCCAAAGAACCATCTTCATAAGTTATTTTTATTATTGGGAATAGTAATAGACCACGGGTTACCAAAATAAAACCAAACCAAGTAGCGCAAAAAGCGGAGAAGGGCGCGACTCCTTAACCGCTACCAAAGTTAGACTGAGATCTCAAGAACTAACCGAAAAGTGGTGTAAAAGACTATTCTAAGTACCATCACCCGATGGAGTACGTGGATCAGTACGCCTCCGAAAAGGGACACTAATCCCCCACCCGTAATATTAGTCAATACTCTAGACGTGCACTCATCCAGAGTTTTATTGCTAATCCATGTTTCCTTTTACGCGATTATTAGATTAAATAACCAGTTTTATCAACCACTAACCTAACAATGCAACAATCACAAGACCATTTCCAGTTTTATTAACTAACACCATTACTACCAGTTAAAACCAATTGACAATTCATTTTATTATTCCAAAGTTAATCCATAGTGAGTTGAACAATGTCAACAAATCCAAACGAAACTCCAAAGGCGGGTTGAACTATGACAACCAAAACCAAAACCATTAATACATAGGTTGACCTATGCCAACCAAAAACCAATTCCAAATCCAAAGGTTAAACTATGCCAACCAACTAAACCAATTCCATCTTTATATTGTTTCCTTTAGTCAAATTAGTAGTTCAGCTGATTTCTTTCTGATCTTGTCTGAAGTAGCTGTTTAGCTGGATATTGACTTAGAAACTCCGTTTCTCTGTGGATTCGACCCTGCTTCCCTTGACTATCATTGTTAGAGGACTTAGGATTTATCTTTGATTAGGTGATACGACTTTAGCCTGTCAGACATCATCCAATTCTTGAAAAGACTTGAAGGCGTGCTATCCTTGCACACGTGTCTAGAGGCTCCCAAATCTATCCACCAAGAGTCATCAACCTACACAACATTAATTTAAGAAATCATAGCCACAAAATTCATTTCTTCAACTATGTTCTCATGTGCAATCGTACCTTGGTTTTGACCAACATTAGGTTGATCCTTCCTTGTCATCTTCTTCTTCTTTTAAGACAAACAATCCCTCTTAAAGTGAGGACCATTGTATACCCAACAAATGAGGGTCTTCCTCTTCTTGTTTGCAACATTGGGTTTATATTTTTCGTTGGATTTCTTGGTCCTACTAGACCCACCAACCTCTACCATTAGACTTAGGAACACTAGCATTAGTAGTAGAATCCTTAAACCTATATTAAGCCCGGATAACCTCCTCAATACGAAGATGGGTTCCTAATTGCTCCATGGTAATATCTTCCTTCTTGTGTTTCAAAGAGTGTTTAGTGTCTTTCCAGGATTGCGGTAATTTATCAATAACAAAAGATACGGCAATAGCCTCACACATATCCATCCTGTGATCTAATTTGGTACAAAATATGCTGAATTTCGTGAAATTGCTCTAAAATAGGCTTATCATTAGTCAATTTAAAGGAATTAAAATTACTAACAATAAACTTTTTACTTGAAGCATCTTCCGAGATATACTTAGCCTCAAGAGAATCCCAAAGATCCTTTGCACTCTCCATATTTTGGTAAAGATCGAACAAAGTGTCAGAAAGAGCGTTGAGGATGTGACTTCGAAAAATATAGTCATCATTCTCCCACTTTGTTTGCCTCCTCGTAGTCTCCAAAGGGTCTTCAACACCTTCTTGTGGGTGCGCCAACATTGGTGTTGTAAGCACGTACACCACGCTCAAAGTAGTCAAGAGGAAATGCATCTTATGTTGCCAATGACGATAACCCACACCTTCAAACTTATCCAACATTTGGAAGTTCAACGTCATGTCTTTGAGTGATAAAGCCATATATGAAAACGAGAAATTTGAACTAATATTCTATTAGATGTATGACGAACTAGATGTTGGATAATCACCACTCCAAGGCACGGAAACAACATTTTCTATTAGTTTAATTTCGCCCCTCTACGATCATCGGGTTTCACGAAATTACTAATGAGATATAATGGAGTAAACCAATTCACTTCTATGATCTTAGAAGAGAATCAAAGAGAATTTGTGTTTATGTGTTTATAAAGAACACCCAAGAACTCACAAAGAATACTTAAGCAAGCAAGTTTTCATAAAATAGAGAAAAAAAACTTATCATCAATCTTTTTCTCTCTCTCAATTAATATGTGCCAAGGAGTTAAAAAATAACTCTCCCTTAATCAAAGAAGTTGCACCCAAAAACAGTGCAAATAATCGCTGATAAGTGGACTTTAGGTTTACTAATAAGGAGTAGTTTTAGGTCATTTAGATGCATTTTAGGCCATATAGTTTCCTTTTGTTCCCCTTTTACATCCTTTTTCATATTCTCATGCTTTGCATTTAGTTTTTAGTTCATTTTCATTCAGTTAGGTTGCATATAGATCGTTACATGTGCATGTGCATCCCCCTCCCCTATCTAATCTATTCGTGAAGTGTTTAAAGCTAGATTTGCAAGGAAGAGCTCCAAAACAGGGGAACGGGCGCTCCGTCCATAAAGAAATAAAGAAAGGAGGCAGTGACATGGAGCGACCCAGGAGCGCTCCTGGAGCGGTCGCTCCAAGCATGGAGCGGGCACTCCACAGTGTAAGGAGCGGGCGCTCCTTTGCCCAGAACTGTTCTTTTTGGATCGTCTTTTACATCTTTGTCCTTATGTTTACGGGGTATGTAAACCCATATTTATGATAATGAATTAGCTTAGCTTATTTTCAGAATATTAATTAGTTTTAATTAGAGAGAGAGGGTAGAGAGAGAAGTTGAATGTTTAGAGAGAGAAACTAGATTTAAGAGTTGAATATTGATGATTGAAGCTATTTCAATGGAGTTTTACAATTGATTTTCATCCATTTCTGAGTATTTCTTCTTACTCTTATCTTTATTTGCTTTAATACTTGCTTTATTTTGATTTAGCATTGATAAGTAGTGATTAGTTATTTATTAGCTTTGTTGAGATGATTTTCATCATTGTTGAATCACCATTGTTGCTTAAAGCTTTTTATTTTACCTTTTCACGGCTAGAGAGTAGATTAGTAGCAAGGGGAAGGGGATGACCTGGCTAATTATGAGTTGACCTTGAAAGCCAAGCTTGGGGGTTAGACCGAGGTAAAATTAGGTTGTCTAGTTTAAATTAATTGTTATGTTTAATTGATTGATCATCATTTAAACTAGATTTGGGTATCTTAGGTAAAGGATTGAGAAATGAAGCCTAGATTGACCTTAAGCTAGTCAATAGGTTGACTTCACCATGAGAATAGGTGTTGACTTCCTAGGACCTGAATCGAATCACTATGAGTTGTGGAAATACTTGGTTGATTAATTTTACCATGAGAATAGGTAAAATTGGTTAATTAGGTCCTCCTAATTAGCTCAAGAGAGTAATTAGGAAGCATTTGAGTGACTTATTAGTCCCTTAATCCACCCTAATAAAACCCCTTGGCTTGGCGATTTAGTTAATTAAATGTTAGTTCGTGAATCCCCTATCCCTAGTGTCCTCTTTATATAGTTTAATTTGAATCACCTAGTCTATTTGCTAGTTATTTAGTTCCTAATTTCTTAGTTGATCTTTAATATCAAAACCCTCCAAAAATAGGCTTAGCTCGCTAAATCTCATTCAAACCTTGACTAATCATTGCTTCCTCGTAGATTCGACCCTTTCTTACCTTATATTAGGCTAAGTTAGGTTATTAATTTGGCACATCCAACGACCGTGTCAATCGCCCATCACATCACTCATAAGGCCACAACGGAAATAAACCATCAATACGCAGTAAAAACGCGGAGAAACAGAATAGGTGTCGCGACTCGCAACAAAGGCATAAATCACATACTAAAGGTGTCAAGAGAAAAATCACATACTAAAGGTGTCAAGAGAAAAATCACATACTAAAGGTGTCAAGAGAAAAATCTTAAATGAAAAGATGTATCTCGGCAGCCATTTGGGTCATGATGCCCTCGTGACCGGCTTTGGAACCCCTAAGTCCTTTCAAGAAATCGTTAGGGTAGGATTTAAAGAGTTCACGATTTAACTTCTCCCTCTTCGTCTTAGACTTCTAAGCAAAGGCAAGGGTGGGCCCATTAGACGAGCACGTCGTATTCTGTATTGTTGTCCCTTCCTAGGGAACCTTTTTACCCCTATCGTAAAAAAGATAAACTGTCAGCCTTGATGGGATAGACGACCGTCAACTGGTGGATGGACTCATAAACTTTCCACCAACACGAAGGGTTTTAACCAAGTTTGGGAGGTAGAATCACCATATGATAGCTACGCCTCAAGGACGTCCTTAGGCATCTGCCTCCCAAGCTTAGAAACAACTCCACTAAACACTGAGCCTCAAGGCTGAGCGGCTGAGACATCAGCCTCATCAACCTCAATCGGGTCTATGGGCGTCATAGAGAACCCTTGCTCACTAACATGATCGTCCACATCATAAGGACGAGAGTCCCTTGTACCCTTTTTGTTATAATGGGACAACTACACATCTTGTGACGTCTCAATCTTAGACGCCTTCTTCTTGGGAACAAAGCCTTTCGTTTTTTAGCCGGTAGCTTGATAGTCTTATTGGCAGCCACCAACCTCTTCGTAATTGTCACTAGAGTAGGCCCTACGCTCTTGGACATTGGAGCATTCACGTGCAAAAGAAAAGAAAATTATTGTTGATATCATCACAAAAGACAAGCTCGACTGTCCTAAAAGGACATCCTAGACGAAGATGGCTTGCTAAGCAAAGCTGTCTAAGGATTAGGCTACGTAAGCAAGACCAACTCATCTTACAAAGGTAACATGGACGAAAGTTTCTTGCTAAGCAAAGCCGTCTGGAACTCAGACTACTTAGAGAAGCTCAACTCGTATAAAGATGAGAAGAGTGATGCTTGCTAAGGGAGGACGTCCAAATTCCTGGATGCCTTGCCTTTGCAAGACACACTCGTCTAAATATAAGTAAGACGAGTGTTGCTTGCTAAGGGAGGACGTCTAGAAACCTGGAAGCCTTGACTTTGCAAGTCACACTCGTGTAACACAAACTAGTGAAAGGAATAAGCTTTTCTTAGGATGGACGTCCAATAACTCTAGACGCCTTGCCAAAGAGCAATCCGTCCAAGAAACAATTTATAACATCGAAGAGCAAAGGGAACTTACCAGTGTCTCCAATCGCTTCTCTGCAGCCGGCTTATGTATACTCCACAAGTAAAGTTATAATTATGTAGAAAATATGTATACATTGATACATATACTCCACATGTCATACCAGCCTACACCTGCTCCTCCATCTTACTTCTAACAGAAACAACCAAGTCCTTAGACAACCTATATCGTAATTTCTTCAGGAACAAGCACAAAAAGAAAAATTCTACCCACTTATCTCCTAGGACAATATCTGCACCCCCAAAGCTTTAGCGAGGCTCAGACTGAGGAATACCATGCCTCTAAACCAAGCTTTCATTGCTAAACTAGGTTGTGAAGTCTTGTCTAATTGGAACAGTCTTTGGGTTTGTTGCTCTACAGTTAAATATTTGAAGAATTAAACCTTCTTTGAATGCTCTCCTAAATTGAGTGAGTCAGCAATTTGGTAGTAGATCTTAGCTCAACGGGATATTCTAAGGAAATGCATCAGATGGAAATTTGTTTTCTTCTAGATAACTGGTGTGATTACACCAACCTCATAGAAAAACTAAATTTAAACCCCTCAACAATTGTTATCGATCAAAGGGTAGCTGATTTTATTACTCTATACCACAACTAAGATCACTCAAACTCAAAGCAACTCTTCCACAAAGTGTCTAATTACTCATCAAAGGCATTCTCCTCCCTTATGCTGACGTCGAGGATACCCCTGTTTGGGGCCTCTTCCCCTAAGGATCCTTCACAGTTAAATTTGCTACTAAGCTAGCTCACCACATTCCCCCAGACACCTCAAAACGACCCTTATGTGGATCTAGAAGCTAGACAGTCCACCTAACCTTATTTTTTCCTCCGACAAGTACTTCACAACAGTCTAGGAGTAAGAGTTATTTTAAAACAATACCACATGATTCTTACTAACATCTCCCCCTTGTGTGATTCAGGCCCAAAGTCAATAGACCACCTTTTCACATCCTACTCGGTAATGCACAGGTTTTGTACACTCATACAAGTCAAAGAATTGCTTCAAGTAACTCCCCAAAGGATATTTCAATCCCCCACATTATGACCACCTTACTCGTTAATCTTTCTCCTTTGGCACATATGAAAAGAGCGAAATACCAAGGTATTCGACAAAACCCCTTTCAACGACCTAAGAGTCTTCCACTAAGAAACCATGGCTCACCATGAATGGAAATGTAGAACTACTCTAGACCAAAGTCTATCACTGATATCCCCCGTGCGGGGGACCCCGACTCCTCACGCCCTAACTTCTACCCCTAGCCTCAACATTATCCTTATTAGATGGTCTGCAGCTCTCAAAATCAACATCGACAACTCAGTTATCAACTCCTCCGCAGCAGCCATGTTCATCATACGAGATTACCAATCCCGAGTTCTCCCGACAACAACTTTCAATCTTGGAAACACAAGCGTTATGGTCGCCGAAGCTACAACTATTCACAAAAGGGTTCGTCATCTGTCCACAATGGATTGCAGCAACTTCCTCGTTGAAGATGATAATCTCCTGGTCATCTACGCAACCAAAAAATCTCTTGTCCCCCCTTTGGCAGATGGCAAACATAATCGAAGATATTGAATCGCTCCTCTGAAAATTTCAGCACAAAGCCATCAACCATATATTCAAAGAAGCTAACAGAGATTGGATTGCAAACATCGGACACCTAGTCACCAATCAGCACCACATCTCCATCTCTCCGTTTTCACAACTCCATCCTATCCTCCAGACTGATACATCAGGTCATACCCTCGTGCGGAGGGTATCTTGATACTTTCTCTCTATTTCTTACCTTCCTCCCAAAAAAATAATATACTCCACAAGTCAGGTGATATAGTTTAAACTATTGCATTGGTAGTTAATATTTTAGTAATCACCTCTTCTCATTCTAACAATTTAAGGCTTAATAGTCTATCTTATTCGAAAACTGTATCATATTTACCTTATTATATAAAATAACATATGATAATGAAATACCAACTTATTTCCAACACATGCAATGAGAAATTATAATGAAATAAAACAATAATATTTTAGATATTGTAGTTGACCCGTGGGATTGACACAAAAATAAAAGGGACGAACTGAAGAAAAGAAAATTCACAAGTTGGCAATTTGTGAATTTGCGAATAACAAAAAGGAAAGAAAGATGCGTCAGCTTCCAAATAATAGTAGTGCTGATCTCACTTACACTTGTTGTTTTCTCATAATCTTCCAATCCGCATACATTTAGCTCTATAGCTCTTGAGGCAGAGGCAAGGCAAGCAGAAGCCATTTGCAAAGAAGAAACCACCGAACCAAGGCAGCAGGCATGTCATTGGCTGCTACTACTCATACTTCTTTCCTAACACCTGCTGCTTTCTCTCTTCGACATTCAACCTTCTTTCACTCTTCACCTCTCATTTACCGATTCGATACTGAAAACAAATTCTTCTTTTCTCGATTATCTCTTTCCAAAAAACAACAGTATGTATCTCTTTATTTCTCTACCATTTAATTTAATTAACAATTGCATGCTTTCATATCTGCTATATCGTTGACTCGCTGCTCTTGCTCATTCTCTTTACTTTCATTTTGAGCTTGAAATCGAATATGTGGATGACTAATAGAACAATGTGATTGAGTTGTTTTAACATGATTTTTGACCAATACCATGCCTGTATATATTTTTTTAAACTTTGAAGCTTATTGTTGAATTATCGATTCACACTAACAGTCCCAGCTATGGCCCGCTCTTCTATTAACAATCCCAACTATTGATTCTCGGAATGGTCCCAACTTTTGGGGTATCTTCCAAAAACAGTCTCATATGATTATTATTTTTGTCAAAAAGAGTTCAAAAAATTGAAGTTTTTCATCGCTAATGATCAAAAGAGAAAGAGATGGGAGAAACAAAAAATAAGGTTTGATCAAAGTAGATAAATCTTATCATCAGTTTGACTAATAACCAGTAAGTTGGGACTGTTATTAGAAGACAACTTGAAAGTTGGCACCATTCCAAGATAATCAATTGTTGGGACTGTTAATAGAAGATCAGCTGACCGTTTTTATCCATTTTTTCCAAAAATATATGCTTGTTAATGTAATGTTTTTGGGGGTGTTGGTGTAGGAATGTATGGCAGGCGTCTCCTGACAGCACAAATTCTATAAGTTCATTGGTAAGTTGCTGCCCCTTCCTTTAATTGACTTATTTTTATAAGCCACATTTGTTAAATAATCAAGTTAGTCTTGTGAAGAAATTATTGGAGGTGCTAGTATTGCTACTAAAGTGCTTTTAGCTATCATTTGAAAGACCAACATTATGTTGAATCCCTTGTTTCGCCTTGTAAAATACTTTGTGATGTATCAAACGACGAGACACCTTGTGCTTTAATATATGAATCTCTTTCATTCCCATCTCTAGTTGCTTCGCTTTAATGCTTCTAGCATTTCTCAATATTGAGAACCAATGTCTGAGTTGTCAAGATTACTTTTGCAGTTGTCTGATACGGACTCTGATCCTATCCCAATGCCCGTAGTTCTGATTGATCAAGATTCAGATCCGGTTGCAACAATTGTGCAGCTCAGCTTTGGGGATCGTCTGGGAGCTCTCATTGACACGGTGTGCTCTTGCTTGATCTAAAATATACGTCTTTTTCCTATTCAGTATTCAAAGGATTTGTTGGTGATGTTCTTCTTTTGATTTAATGGTGGTATATGCAAATATTTGCGGTTTTACTCTATTGTTTGAAAGTTTCGCTTCCTCTTATTGGTTCCTGATCATTTTCAATTAGGTTTGATAGTATATCCTATTTGTTCGAACTTCATAGATAATTTTTTAAAATTTTTTCTAAACACCTTATTCTGGGTGGCATACTTTATTTGAACAAATCTTCTCTTGTTTTTTTAAGGCTGCATTTAAAATGTAGGATTGCAACTCTAATGGGTAACTACTAAAATCAACTAGCTGATGAAAAAACTTTGATATGTTTATTTGTTGGTTTTTTGTGCCTGTCAGATGTTTCTCATTTGACCTCTTTTTTGGAAGAAGAATTTCTACCTTTTATTTGTTACCAGTTTATTCTATTGTTGACCTGTTCTTCGCAAATCTTATTGCAGATGAAGGCATTGAAAGATTTAGGTTTAGATGTCTCAAAGGGTACCGTTTCTACTGAAGGAGCTGTTAAGCAGACAAAATTATTCATAACACGGCTGTATGCTAATGCTCTGACTCAAATTCTGCACATTACTGATAATTGCCAACCTCCACTTTATATCTAAAAGTTCATAGTTGATTATTTTGATTTTTATTTCTACCTGCTTGTGCGAGATTGAGGTGCTGATTTTCTTTCGTAAGTCTTAGAAATATGAGTCTACAACATCCCATTATCAAGTATTATAGCTATCAATTGAACAACTTCATTCTGCCACGGAAGATATAAAACAAAGTAATACTAGGATTTTCCTTTTCTTGAACGATGGCTACCTCAATGTGTTTGGAATGAATTCTATGTCGAATGTTATTGTGTATTCCATGTAGGCTAAACTATATGGGCGAGTTGAAGAGGATAAGTGACAAAGTAAGACATAAAGTGAGTGTATATGTGCTGAAGCTGGATTATCCTAGGAACGTAGCTCAAGCTCGTAGGCACAAGCTTAATATTTGTGAGGTGAGATGTTCATGGGTGTTTTGAGCTAAGCCTAAGATCTTTATGAGCCGAGCAAAGCTAAGTTCAACTTAAGTGTCCTTTAAGCTCCTGAAAGTATCGCGCAATCTTGAACCAGTGCTCCCCACCGTACAACATACAACAGACGACAGTTGGTTACTATCCCCCTTCAAAAATATTGGTAACTACCCTAATGTAAGGACAAGGAGCTTATAACTTAGCCATACAATAAAACCATTTGGACCTAAGAGTTGCAGCTCTATTCTATTTGTATTGTTGCTAATTGAGATGGGCTGATAAAAATAATACAATAATTATTTGGGAACTGTACATTTTTATATGGAACATAAACATGATAATGTTGAGAGAGAAATTTAGCGAGAGAAACTCTCTCTCCCTCTGAATTTCGCTTTCCTCGCGCCATTTCCTTTTCTCAACAAGTTGTTGATGCTATGGCAAAGAAGGGGAAATCAAAGAGGAACTCACATTCGGCGGTTTTGGTTGGTACTTAATCTCTTATTCAACCTGAGGTCAAGCGAACCAAATCAATGAAGGAAATTCACGATATTCCTCCATTGAAATGGTCTGATTCTTCTATAGATGAAAAATACTATTGCTAGTAGTAGTTCATGGAGGAAAACTTGCTTTGAAGGTATTGTTCATGAAGGTTTAGATCTAAACGGACCCCCTGAACAAACTTTGAATGTTGTTAATCAGAATAAGGATTTGCCACACCTATCTATGGAGGATGTTCAACCTGAAATCTGCTATTATAGCCTATGTTTTCAGTTCTAAACCTCCCTATAGAACAATGAATGGTTATTTTAGAAGAGTGTGGGGCAGATTTGGGTTGGACAAAGTGGTTGCTCTTCCAAATGGTATTTTCTTGATTAGATTCAAAAGTGTTGAGGGGAAAACTAAAGCTCTTGATTCAGGTCCACTTTTAATTGATAGTAAACCTATTATAATGAAGAGTTGGACTCCTGATCTTGATTTGAGGAATGAAAATATCTCTGTGCTTCCCATTTGGATTAGATTGCCAGAGTTAAATCTCAGATATTGGGGAAGTTCTGCTTTGACTAAAATTGTGAGTGGTATTGGCAAACCTCTGAGAACTGATAGAGCTACAGCTCAAAGGAAATGCTTGCTTATGCTTAAACAGGATTTCCCTGAATATATTGAGTTTGTGAATGAAAGAGGAGAAATCATATCTCAAGGGTGTGCTATGAATGGAAACCTGTATTGTGTTCTGATTGTAGGGGCTTTGGGCATACAGATGTGCAGTGCAAACAAAAGAAGCTAGAAATGGCAACTAATAAGGCTGTCAGAGAGCCTAAGAAAGTGTGGAGGCCTAAAGTTGTGAATAAGAATGAGTTTCCTATCAAAGATGATTCTGTTATTACTGAGTCTGCTCCTGATGTAGTGCTGCCTGCTACTGTTGTTTCTGATTTAGCAAAAGACTTAGGAGCAGTAAAGGATTCTATTGGGGTCAGAGTGTCTCCTAATAGATTTGACATTTTGGTGGATGTGGGGGAGATGCTTGCTGCCCCCAATGGCTAGCTCTGGATTCTGGAATGTAAGGGGTCTAAATAAGCCTTCCAAACATGCTGATGTCATATCTCTCTTGATTAAGCATAGGGTAGGTTTATTAAACTAGGGTTAAACCTTTGAATGTTGCTAAGGTTTATCCAAGAGTTTGTTTTGATTGGAGTATCTCTTCTAATTATGCTTGGCATAAGGGTGGGAGGATTTGGTTGATTTGGATTCCTAGTTGGTTTGATGTGTCTATTTTGTTTGCTAGTGATCAATGTATTCATGCTACAGTTCTTCAAAAGCATACAAACAATTCTTTTTTTGTTACTATGGTATATGCTCACAATGATCAAGATATGAGGGATATGTTGTGGGAAGATCTGATTAGTATTAGTAAAAGTGTTCATGGGGCTTGGAGTATGAGTGATTTCAATAATGTGCTTCACACTACTGAAAGAGTTGGGTCTGCTGTTACTCCGAATGAAATTTTGCATTTCAGAAACTGTTTGAATGCTTGCAATTTGGAGGAGCTTCACTCTTCTGGCTCTTTTTTTACATGGATTAATAAACAAGAGGGTGAGCAGAGAGTCTTTTCTTTTCTTTTCTAGAATTGACAGAGTGCTTTGTAATGATGAATGGCTTTCTTCTTTCTAAGGCTCATTTTCTCCTTGAGAGTGTACCCACTAGATGATCTAAGACCAAGATCATTAGGAGAGATACAATAAAAAATATTAAAAAATTAAGAGAGAGAAAAAAACAAGAGAGAGGGAATGAAAATCTGATCATCCCAATGATCCAGATTTTCACTCCCATTCATCTCTGGCTTCTGCAACAAAGTCAGACAAGGAGAGGAGACAGCGGGGCCCAGTTCTTTTCTTTTCCATTTCCAACGTTAGATGAGCCTCCATTCAAGGGCTAAAATTTATTTTGCATTTGTAACCTTAAAAAACTTGAAACTGTAATTAATAAGTTTAGTTAATTTTTTTTTATAAAAAAATTAGCAATGAAAATTAGCAATGATTATATTATTTTTTCTCTACAAATAGACACCGATATTGATTAACTTCCATAACTTTCATTTTTAAGATAATTTCCTTAAAACACTTATCCACTCCCTCAAAAATATATTTTCTCATAAAAAATCGCCAATCTTATTCAATTTATAATATGATCAATTTTTAAATTTCCATATTACTTAATTAAATACGATATTAACATTAAACATACCAATGATATTAAATTTGCTAATAATATTTAATCATAAATATATAAACTAATTACACTTAATAGTCATTACATGTCCTTAAATAATAAAAAATATGGATGGAGATGTACATGAGGAAAGAGAATGTATGGTGGGGTATGGGAAAAAGTAGGAGAGATAATGTGAAGATCCAAAATTGTAGATCATCTATTGGGTAAAGAAATAATAAGATCATCAATAATAGATCTTTAGTGAGGTGGAAGAGTGAGAAAATAATAAACTAATTGATGATCTCAAATTTTAGATCAACTAGTGGTTATACTCTGAGGGTTTGTTTGATCAGTGTCCTTGCATTATCAACATTGATCAAGCTAATTGCAGAAGGCCTAAGCCCTTTAGGTACTTTAATATGTGGTCTAATCATCACACTTTTGATAGTGTATTAGAGATTTGGCGGACTCCTATTTCTGGTTGTCCTATGCAGGGTCACCTAAATCAAAAATCGTAGACGTCGAAATCGAATAATCGTACTTTGGGCATGGATCGGGATGATCATGGATTTGTGTAACATAGAAATCGAAAATTGAAAACAGAATCGAAATCTAAAATTTTAAAGTAAACAATAGAAAATAAAAAATAAATGAAACTTAATTTTTTATTTTTTAAATATATTAAAAATCTTAAATGTAACTTGCAAAAGAGAGTGGGCCTAGTGGTAGTCACATTTAACCTCTTTCTCTTCTCTCTCCTCATATCACGTTCACATGTAATAAGCTTAGTTTAAAAAAGCGCGCCTAGGTGGCAGGCAAGGCGCCAGTGGTGGCGCTTTTCAAACCTCAGGCGAGGCGATTTCACCCAGGCGCAGTCAGGCTTGGACGAGGCGCTAGGCGAGCCGCCTTGGTCGCTTTTAGGGTAAAAGTAGGAGATGAGAATAGAAAACTAGAAAAAATCAGAATTTTCTTCAAATTAAACTTACCAGAGCTTTTAAGATCAACATTCGACCTGTAACCCTCAAATAATTGCTTAAAATTGCTTCAATTTCATGTGTAAATCAAATGCCCTAATTTGAACGGAAACCCTAATTTACAAATTGGGGCAGAAGTCGAAAGATTCTCGTCACCGGCCGGTGAACTACCACAGACTTTGCCGGTGGTCCATGTCCGGTGGGATCTGCCACCAGGGGGATGTCGCTGGTGCTCTTCTATTCTTCGAAACTTGTGGCTGTGAGCAGACCAACTGTTTGTTTTTTTTAATTTTCTTTACTTTTTCACACATTTCTTTTAATATTTTACCCACTGTTGATGTCTCTTCACTCTTTTTTCTCACGTGACTTCTCTCTTTTTTCTTTAAAAATTTTTCTATCCACTTTTTACTGTACCTCTCAGTAGTGTAGTCACTGGTCATTAGTATACCAACTAGGCAACTACTACTGGTCAGTAGAACTATAGAAGTAAGAGGTGACTTTTCCATTATATTTAAGCTCTATAAATATTTTTTTTTGGCAAAATATATGTGCTTTTCTAAAGAAAACTAGTAACACAAAATATAAAAATAATAATAAATAAAATGCTCCTCGTCTACGAGAGGCGCCCGCCTTCGCCTTGAACTTTGAGCCTAGGCTCCAAAGACCCTTTGCGCCTCGGTGCGCCTCGCGCCTTTTAAAACTAAGGTAATAGGTGATGTAACCTTTTCCTCTTCTCTCTTTTCTCCTCCCAGCGCTTCCGTCTCATGCTCTTCTTCTTCCATTCCTCTTCTCTCTCTCATCTTTTCTCAAACATTCTTATGTTCAGCAATAGTTCGTTTTTTTTTCTCCTCTCCTTTCTCAACAAGGGCGACCATCTTCTCTCCTGTAAAATTTTGTTCTAAAGACCTCGAAAACCCTAGATCTATGAAGGGACGCCGCTATCGACGAACGGGTATGGTACTTTCTTCTTCAGTTCTGCCCCTCCTCCTTTCTAAAACAGAGATCGATCATTTCACCGTATAGTTCGAAATCGAACTCCGAAATCGGAAATCGATGGGGGGTGCATCGATTTATGTTTGCCTGGTCCTATGTATAGAGTTGTGCAGAAATTGAAGAAGCTAAAAGGGGTTTTTAAGGAGATTAATAAGAATAGCTTCTCTAATATAGAGCAAATGGCTGCTAGCTCTCAGAGAGAGCTTGTGTCCATTCAAGTTGCTCTCCAAAGTGCTCCTGCTGATGCTGAAATTTTAGCTAGAGAAGCTGCTGTCAATGCTCACAATGCAAAGATTTCTTTTCTAAAACAAAAAGCTAAAGCTCATTGGCTCAAAGGGGGATGAAAATTCAGCTTTCTTTCATGCTAGTCTAAAGAAAAAAAGACGACAGAATTTTATTGGCTGTTTGAAGGGTATGAATGGAGCTTGGTTGTATACTCATGAGGAGGTTACTTCAGCCTTTATAGCTTATTATAGTGAACTGCTTGGTACTGAGTTCATTCGTACTATGAGAGTGAGATCTAGAGTGATTGCTAGAGGTCCCACTCTCAAGAGCTTCAGGATGGGTAAGTTGCTCCTTTTTCTGCTGCGGATGTTAAAAGAGCTCTGTTTGATATCAATGAAAATAGTGCTCCTGGTCCAGATGGCTACACTAGTAATTATTTCAAGAAAGCTTGGAGTATCATTGATGATGAGGTGAGTGCTGTTGTTTTGAATTTTTTTAGCATTGGTAAATTGTTGAGGCAAATTAATGCTACCACCCTTACTCTTCTCCCAAAGGTTGACCAACCCCAAGATATTTCTCAATTTTGACCAATCGCCTCAATTTAGACCAATTGCCTGTTGTAATGTTCTTTATAAGATCATTTCAAAGATGTTATGTTCTAGATTGTCTGCTGTGCTTCCTCACTTGATTAACTCTGCTCAAAGTGCTTTTATATCTGGTAGAGTCATTTCTCACAACATTTTGTTAGTTCAAGACTTGATGAAAAAATACAACACCAAATCTCATCCTCCTAGATGCACTATTAAAATTGATTTAAGAAAAGCTTATGATTCAATCAGCTGGAGTTTTATTGAATCTCTTCTGATTAAGCTACGTTTCCCTCCCCAATTCATTGCTTGTGGAGGTTTGTTTGGTCTTTTCCAGAAATGCCTGAGGCAAGGGGATCCCATCTCTCCCCTTTTGTTTGTTTTGTCTATGGAGTATCTGTCTAGAATTCTTGATTGGTCTACCAGCTCCCTCCCTTTTCAATTTCACCACAGATGCAAAAGCTTGAAATTATCACATGTTATTTTTGCTACCGAGCAATCTGTTGCTATTCTCTTGTCTTCTGTAAAATTCTGTGAACTATCCAGTGGTCTTGCTACTAATAGTGGTAAATCTGCCATCTATTTTGGCAATGTTCCTTTGAATATTCAGAACTCAATTGTGGAAGTTTCTTCCTTTCAAAAGGGCTATTTCCCTTTTAAGTATTTGGGTTTCCCTCTCACTTCTAAAAGGAACTCTATGTTAGACTGTGATGCTTTGTGTGAAAAATTGATGCAAAGACTTATTATTTGGTCTTCCAGGAATCTCTCATATGCTGCTAGGATTGTTCTGATCAACTCTGTGTTATTGAGCTTACACATATATTAGTCTCAAATCTTTCTAATTCCAAAAAAAGTTCTGAGTAGGATTATTCAACTGTGTAGAGCTTTCCTTTGGTCTGGTTCCATTACTTTGTCAAAAACTCCTCCTGTCTCTTGGTCTAGGATGTGTCAACCTAAGAGTAATGGTGGCTTAGGTATTATGGATATTGAGTTATGGAACCTTGCTGCTGTTGGTAAGAGTGTGTGGAAGGGTCGTTGGCTCCACCTCATATCTCCTTCTATTACATGGTGTTAGCTTGAAAAGAAGCCTCAAGCCAATAAGAGCTCTTACGTTCGAGAATTTCGAAAGAAGAGCTGATATTCTTTGGGTTAGATGGGTTCACTCTGTCTATATTAAAGAGCAAAATTGGTGGATTTATCAACCTAAAAGCTCTAATTGTTGGGGTTGGAAGAATATTTGCTTTGCTAAAGAGAAAGTAGTTTGAGGTTTTGTTAACTCTGCTTGGAGATATGCTCCCTCTTATTAGAGTGCTTATCATTGGCTTAGACCCACCTCTGAGAAAGTTGATTGGAGATATTGGGTTTGGAATAGATATAATATTCCAAAACACTCCTTCATTGCCTGGTTAGTTGCTCTTAATAAACTGAAAACTAAAGATAAGCTCTTTAGTTATGGTTGTTGCTCTGACAACCTGCTCTGTGGTGCTGCTGTGGAGAATAGTAGCCATCTTTTTTTTTAACTGCAGTTTCAGTGTAATGTGCTCTAAAGATATTATGTCCTGGCTGAAGATCAGAATCTCTGATTCTGAGGAGATCCATTGCTCTTGGAAGAAATGGTACAGGAGGTTCCTAAGCAAAATGAAGAAGAGTGTGTGTTTAACAACTCTTGCTGCCCTTGTTTATCACATCTGGAAAGCCAGGAATCTAGTTGTGTGGAAATCTCAGGTGGTCACACCTGAGCCGCTGGTGAAGAATGTTAAAGCTGATGTTTTGCTCAATGTGAAAAGCCTCATGGAAGGTTCTGTGAAGTGGTCTGTTAATGATAGATCTTGGTTTATGAGCTTATGTAATTAACTTGTTAGGTTCTGGTTTTAGCCTGTTTATTTGTAGTTGAGTTTTGTAGCTGAGGTTTGCGGTTGGGTGTTTGCTCTTCTTGAGCTTGTTTTGACTGGCTCACTGTGTTTGTACCCCATGGTTGGGTTTTCTTGGTGATTAATATAAGCTTACTTTGCACCAAAAAAAATAATTATTTGGGAACAAGCTCAAATTATTTATAAATTTTTGGAAAAATTGAACTTTCCCACCTTTTTAAAGCACGAATTTCAAAACTCCCACCTTTGTTTTTTTTTTTTTTAAACTCCCACATTAAAACTACCAAACGTTTTAAAACTCCCACCAGTTAACGGAATCCGTCAAAAAATCCGTCCATACACCATTCCATCTCCCTCTTCTTCCTCCCTTCTTCTAATCTACTCTTCAACTCCCCTCCATTGCTCATTGCTTACGTATAGAGTAAATAGCTTATCTCTCTTGTGTTCCAACTCTCTCGTCAAGTGATGAAGATGGTGATATCTTAATTATTAATTTCCACCTTTGATAGTTATAAGGAGGAAAAGAAGCTGGGGAGCTTTGTTAAGGAAGGGAGTTTATATAGTTAGATTTCACTCAGTGGATAAAAGAGATACTTTGTTGAATGGAACCAGGCCCTTCTTTGATATACGCATGTGTATATGAAAGCTTCGAGATCTGATGTGGGTTTTGCCAAGGATGATATAAAGATGGTTCCTGCTTGCTTGGATTCAGGTTAAGGTAGACTTCAAGTATTAGGGGGAAGAGGAGTCTATTTAAATAATACTAGAGAGCATTCAGCATTGGGAAGCCTGTGAAGGTTAAGAAAGAGATAAAGAGAAGTTGGTATATGCTATGGTGCTTATATTGGTTGCTCCAAATCACTAACTGCCAGATTGTGTTGATTTTATCAATGAGAAAGGAATTGATACTAGAGCTGAAGTGTTTTAAGAACAGAAACAAGAATGTAGGAGGGTGTTGTTAGGAAAGTTTGGAGACCAAAACCACAGCAAACTAATGTGGTTCGATTACAAAACAAGACAGAGGAGGATGTTATAATTCAGTAAGAACTGCCTAAAAGGCCAAATGAAATAACGAGTTCCAACAGGTGGCAAAATCAGCAAAACACCATGAAGGTCAGAGTGACAATGTGGCTATCAGGAAGTCTTTCATTGCACTGGTGACATATAATGAACAGGTTAAGGATATGAAGTAATTGGAGGATGAAGGTAGGTTTCAGAAACAAACAAGGAGGGGGGACTCTCCTTTTGCAAATGGATACAACTATTTGCTGGAATGTGAGGGGGTGAATAGCAGCCAGAAGCAGAATGATGTTAGGAGAATGATCAAATTCAAGAATCAAGGGCTAGTTTGCCGTTTGGAAACTAAGTTGTTTTCTGGATGGTGTTGTACTAGTAACTCTTGATTTCATAAGGAGGGGAAGAGGTACATTAGCTTGGACATTTCTATTGGATTTGGTGTAGAAATATGATGGGTTGTTTTTATTTTAATTAGGTTTTGGTTAAAGGAAAAGAATGGTGCTAAATTAGAATGAAGGGGAGTTGAATAGTAGATTAGAAGAAGGAGGAAGAAGAGGGAGATGGAATGGTGTATGGACGGATTTTTTGACGGATTCCGTTAACTGGTGGGAGTTTTAAAACGTTTGGTAGTTTTAAGGTGGGAGTTTAAAAAAAAAAAAAACAAAGGTGGGAGTTTTGAAATTCTTGTTTTAAAAAGGTGGGAAAGTTCAATTTTTCCCAAATTTTTGTATCATAAACTTTAACTTGTCGTCAATAGTAAAGATGTAAAAAGAATAACTCATGAAGATCGCAAATTGTTAGCAAAAGTCTTAGAAATACATCAGCGTATATGCCTTAGGCTCTTTAATTAAGGCCCCTTGACCTAGGTGTTGCTGTTGACCTAGCCCTCAAAATTAAAGACAAGATCCTTTTAACCACAATCAAGAAAGGTAATGGCCCCCTGACATTTAGGCCTTTATATCCAAGAGCCCAAAGTACTCCATCTATTAGGTCCACACCCTTAGCAAAGGCCTTTACACATTGAATTCATCCTCCCATTTTGGATATACCTGTACCCACTTCCTCCTCCCTAGGCCTTATGTGCATATTTCTGAAACAACGGCCCCCTAGTAGGCGTTCACCGTGAGAAGTCTAGCGACGCTCCAAGCTTGTTAAGAGGTTTTTAGTGTGTCATTAAGGCACCAAAAATCACTTTCCAAACTATATTTATAACTCCTAACAAGCGATTACTATAAACGTAGTAAGGGTATATGGGGTTCAAAGGATTGATTTGTAACCACTAACTAACTAACGAAGTAGAATTAGTAAATAAATATGAGATGAAAATACCAATAAGGGAAACGCTAGAGTTTGGGAGTATGAGTCCGAACAGGACAACAACCATCAATCCAATTGTGGTTCAAAAGCGATAAATATACAAAGTTTAGTACCCCTTTAATTTATTTGTGTCCTCTCTCAAATGGTCCTCAAGAATAACCAATTAATCAATCAACTAAATCTCAAATGATTAAGAGATTATAAGCATGGAAAACCCCTAATAAAAGGATCCCCTTAATTTCTACCAAATATCTTAGTCTATAAATCAAATTGATTCATGAGGATGACAAAGGAATTCAACATTCAATTAATAACAATTGAGACTTAAATAACCTAGTATAAACGAGATGAAGAGCTATTCTAAGGTGTCAAAACACCAAGATTAATGTATAATCATCATTTAGTTTATTCAATTGCATCAAGAATCTAATTAAGCCCTAATTCATACTTTTACCCTAGATTGGAAACTACTCACTAATCATGGATTCTAATCAAATATTATTAATTAAAGTAAGCATGATCGATAATAAAATGAGAATAAAGTAGAGAGTAGAGAAAGTAGTACTTGAATTAATGGAAGTTGAATTTTCAATGACGATGACAATGGAGAAACTAAAGTGTTTGAGAGGTAAAGTAGTGTTAAACCACGGAGAATTAGGCTAAGTAGTCGATAATTACAAAATAATGAACTTTAGCTATTTATAATATCCTTTCATTAAAGTTGAGAGAAAAGACGGAATAAAAGCATGTGACAGGTCCCTACGGTCGTGTAGACCTGATTTCTTCGAATTAGTGGACATTTGCAAAGTTCCTGCTTCCGTTTTCCAAGGGGCCCACAGTCATGGGAATCACCCACGGTCATAGGGACTTCATTTTCTCGAATCAGCTTCAAAGCTGGTGTGGCAGCAGGGACCCACGGTCGTGGGGATATACCCAAGGTCGTGTGTCCTTGTTTTCCTCGAATCAGTTTCCAACTTTCACATTCTACCTCATCACAAGAGAAGCTACGCCAACCTTCACATTCCGCCTGAGCCCAAAAGAAGCTACACGGCCATGTGATATTCTACACGGTCACACGACCGTGTAGACCTGACCTCATAGAAGTTTCAAGCCTTCACATCGAAGTTCTGGATCCAAGTTCATCGAAGGAGCAACAAATCCTAGAATCATTAAATAGCTCCCAAAATGTGAAAATTATCATGAAATACATGAAAAACAACCGACCAACTCGTGAAGCATTATTGAAACTCATAGGTGAAAGAAATCATGCAATCATAGCTCTAAATGCTCTACTACTACATGCAATGAGACTTAAAATGCCCTACAAATATGCACAAATAAAGACTTATCAAACTCCCTCAAGTTAGACAATTGCTTGTCCCTAAGCAATGTAACCAAAACACAAGGGAAGAGTTTGACTCCTCACGAGTACCCACATGCGAATTTTTGGAAAACAATTAAAAACCTTCCAAACATATTATCAATAAACGCAAAACACTATCAAATCTCAAAGTTTTTCAGCACGAGGAAAAACAACCCATCTAACCACAAGTTCTCCCCCAAACTTGGATCAGTCATATAAATGGCACCCCTCAATTTAGTCGTTCATAAAATCTCTCGTGTGTTTATAACGTTTAAATGATCGCTCAAGGCTCCATTGATATCCTACCATAGGTTTCCATATCATCTCACTTTCCATCGGGCGAGACTTTATTTCACATCAAGAATCATGAGGACTTTATGAGGGTTGTAATGTAGGCTCGAGGTAAGGGTGTGGAGATTTTGGGGAATTTGATGCTAAAGAGGGGAAAGTGAAACTTTCTAATTCGACACCATTGATACAAACACAATCTCAAAACCCTTTGTACTTTGTTTTCAACTCATACAACTAACTATGAATAAGTCCTCCAATTAACATCTCCAAATCTCCCTTTGTTACATACTAATAACATAACCACAATCTTTTTTGGAGAAGTTTGATTTTCTAAAAAGTTTTTTTTTTTACAATAACTAGTAAGGAAGAAAGAGATAGGAGATCTAAAATTAATGGGCAGGAGGTGAACTCATCACCATCGTGACTTCCAGCCAAACATATACCATCTATCAGACTCCAATTTACCTACAAAGCACCGATTATCATATATTACCATTATCGAGATAGCTTCACAATCCCCAGTAGTGGCTAAAGATGTGGTTAAAGTTAAACAAGAAAATAGGTTCAGGCTCACAAGGGTGACAAAGAAAGGTAACTCAGTGTGGGTGGCATTTGGCCATGTAGCTCAAATAAGTAACAAAAGCCTCAATCATATTCAAGATGTGAACAAGTTAATGCAATTTTAAGGAGAATCAACGCAAGTTATAGAGAATGGTGGTCAAGGAAGAGCATCACACAAAAGCAGATAAGACTGAAAAAATGTCGGTTTATAAGGCTTAAAAACATCTTGTCACAAAAGGCATAGCTACCGGTATCGGTCTAGCCGCACAAGAAGGAGACCAATCATACCACAAATCATTCAATTCCTTGCCATACTAGAGATTATCAAATCATTTACTTTTTCAGTTTGTTAAAGGTCATTTTCAAAAAGCATATGATTATCGTTGTCCGAGTTCTATCCTAGATGCGATCTATATGCATGCGTGAATGTAGCTAATGCAGGGAAAACCAAACCTACATGCATCCTAATCAAGTTACTAATGCTTACATATAACATTCAAACTTTTTGAAAGAGATTAGTCTTACATATGGCAGTGGGCCGGGCTTGTGCACTGGGGGCTTAGTTAGGCACTGCATGCTGACCCTCATAAGGCCAAGGCATGGCTCGGATCATGTCCCCACTTCGTTCCTAGATATAAAATCTTGATTTTGATGTGCCTTTCGTGCCAAAGTTCCTGGCTCGTGCTATCTGTACCGTGCCACGCTTCAGGCCGGGATGGCACATTGCCATCTTTACTTCTTGAGCCTCTCCACTGCTTGTGCAGGCCCCCTGCCCCCTCAATTTGTTTGAGTTTAGGTCTTGCGGCCATACTCTTAATTATGAAGATTAACCTTTAAGCAGTGTGATCTTATTTCCTAATCTTCCCAACTAGTGTAGTATGTGATTAGCACTTAATAACACAATTTTTTCCAAAACGGTTAAACTGATCAAAAGCTCTGAAATTCACACTGCTGCTCCAGTTTTTCAAAAGGAAGCATATTAGCACAGTATCGGAGGTAAGACTGACTGAAGCTTGATTTGCTTCTTCACTCACAATGGGCTTGATCTCATCTTCATGGATTGAAGAATCATGTAGTATCTTGTTGAATCTTCTTTTGTGCTTTTTAAATGTTGATTGAGACTTTCCCTTGAAGAATCTTTGTTGAATTATGCTACAGATTTCTTCTAGATTGATGATCTGATGGTAAATAGGGCAAGCCCTTTGTACTATTGAAGACTTCATCATTTATGGAGTTTTTTAATGTTTTGATATGTTAGTGATTCTGGGCGAAAAGTCGAGGATCCTGATATGTTGGAGCAGATCCGCCTTACCATCATTGACAATCTACTGAAGTACCATCCAGTAAGTTACCCTGGTGCTGCACTTAATTTTAGCATTTCTATAATTGCTGAGATTTGCGGCGTTTGATGTCATATTATTGTCCTTGTCACAGGGTAGTTTCTTTTATATTCTAATTTGTTATTACGGCTCTTGTAATTTTGTGGCCCTAGGAATCAAGCGAACGACTTGCAATGGGAGAAGCTTTTGGTGTCAAAGCTCCAGTGACGAAGGTGATTGTCTTGGAAATACTTATCTTTCTGCTCTATATTGGTTGCTATATTGAATCTCATTTTATATGATGTGACATGATCACCTTGTTATAAACATTATTACTATAAGCATTTGTTTTTCGGAAACGAACACCTAGGTTTTGATTTTTCCGTTCTTTTTTTATATTTTTCAACTGCCATTTGTATCCTTAATCTGCGTCTTGTAGATAATCTATTCTATGGGTAAACGTCAAAGTTGATTAATTTTTGGCTCTTTAAGGTCAAAGTGTAAGCTTAACTACATTGAATTGAAAATTGGAGTGACTTTTATGGCGTTGGTGGTGTATTTATTCGATGGCTCTACCTCTTATTTATATCTTTCCAGATTTCCAATATGATGTAGCACATTCCCTACTTGAGTTGACAAGTAGAAACTTCTCGATTATTCAGTTGCAATATGCACAAGTCTATGGTTTCCGAAGTGGTTGCATGGTTAGTGGGTGACAGAAGTGGGTCACACTGCAATAGCTAGGGTCTCTGTCGGCTGTGGGGAAGGGGTGTGGGCCTGTGGCAGAGGTGGATAGGGCTGTGGTGGTGGAGAAGGGCGGTGGGGTTCTTCCGGCGGTGGGAAAGGGTTCTGTAGTTGGATGTGGTGGTGGTTGGGTGAGTTGATGGTGGTGAGATGTTAGTCAAAGTTGGTCATTGTCAATGGTGGTGTAGAGGAAAATAGTGGAATTCAAAACCTTGGGGGAGGTGGGGAATCAATGTAGAGGCATTAGAGGGTAAACAAAACTGAAAAATGGGTAAATGGAAAGCAAATAATCATCAACCAAACACAATATAAGGGTGACTTGAGTTTCAATTCCCTTTCTCTTTCTTGAATGCCCCTATTCAAACACTCCCTTACATTTATATCCTTGTCTTTTTTCTTCGCTTCTGGCGCTTCTCTTTGATGGTCTGTTTGGCAAACTTAGTGGTGGTTGGTGTAGCAGATAGCTGTCAAACTAATGGTTGGAAGCTGTACGACGGCTAGTGGCCGAATACTAGTTGATCGTTGCTAGCAGCCTACTTTAATTGGTTAAAAGCAAAGTGTTTGATAAAAAATAGTAGTTGTGAATTGCAGCTACGTATGCAATTTGATAGATAGACTTGAAAAATCAGTCAAGAATCAATGTTTGCAGCATTCAGGAACAACTTTTTTTTGGGAATAATTTTTTTTGAATTGCTATTGTAATGTAACCACACAAAATGTAGTTTCCGTAGCTTCCAACAAAGACCACTTCAAACTGCTCTCCTCTATAAGAAGCTCTCTTGTATACAAACAATAAGTAGTTGGGCACACCACTAAGCTCTACTCTAAAACTCTACTATTAGAGAGGTTTCATTTAATTTGACGTGGAATTGATAATGGGAAATCGAGCTAGCTACACCTACAACACTTTTTTTCGTTTAAAACCCACTTATGCCTATATCTTAGGCTAAGGGTGATTAAAGGGAGTTTGCGGGTCCAACTGAGACCTAGCTTAGGTAGCTCGGGTTTCTAGCATTTGTGTAAAGCTCTTGGAGCTCATAAAGACGGCATGGCTCTAGCTCGAGAGTACCAAAATTTGAGGGTCTGGTCGAGAAATGCTCGAAATTGCTCATATTAGGAGCGGCTCGTCGATGTTGGGCTAGCAATAATTTCTTACCAAATAAAAAATTTATTTTTACGAAGTAAAGATCAACTTTAAATTTAGAAAAAAAATTGAATTATAAGTTCAAGAAAATAATAATATTATATATAAGAGATTGAGCCTATTTGAGAGCTATGAAGCTGAGCTTAAGGAGGCTTAGGCGTGCTCGTTATTGTGATGAGCTGAGCTCGAGCCAAACTTTGACTTAGCCAATGCTCAAACTGTTTGGAAGCCATTGTGACTCATTAACACTTAGGAGGACGATTACCATGACTTATTTAGGCTTTGTTCTTTTGGGATGGCTCATTAATGCCCATGAGGAGGATTGTCATTCCTTATTTAGGCTTTGTTCTTTTGGCACTAACTGATTTACTAAGTGAAGTTAATTTACAAACTTTGAACTTACAAAACAATTTGAATTTACAGTTCAAGAAATTAAATATAGTATTTTATATCGAGCCTATTCGAGAGCAATTGAAACAAGGAGGCTTACCAAACTCTTACCGAGCCAAAGCTGAAACTATTTGCTTGCCACCTTGGCTTGATGTCCGTCATTGCGTCCATGAAATGGCTGGAGGATTACATTTAGTAAGTTAGGCCTTGTACTTTTGGTACCAACAAATGTAAAACTAAGTTATTAGATTCCTGATTTTTTTTGTATTTACAGTAACTGGGATAGATCTCACTGATTTTTGAGTATAAACGTACAATTCACAGTTGCACGATACATGTAGCCAAAGTCTGATCATATAACTTACGTTATATTCCAAGTCTCTGATCTATTTTTATTAATGAACTTTCGTGCCGAAACTTCTACTTCCATTTGGAAATTACAAAGATAAACTTGAAATAAAATGATAACTATGAGCTAGGTTAAATTTCAATAATAATAGGCTCCTAAGTGCTTAAAGCAAGAGTAGCCTATCCCAAGTAGGATGGTAAAAGCTAAGCAAAACCTCCAAACTAAGAAGTGTTGCCCACTCATACTTAACACCCAAGTAATCAACCATTATCACCTTTTATTTGCTTGACATCCTAGTAACCACAAACAAGCATGAAAGCGCATCGACACTTGCATCAAAAGTGAAACTATCATTGTAGTTGTGTTCGCTTTTGTCTTGGAGTTTTACTTTTCAGACTTCAGACAATAGAAAAGAACAAAAGAAGAGGGCCTTCTTTGCTCTTTTGCTTCCACTCTTCAAATTCCATCTTTACATTCCAGTTTTATCAAACACTGAATCAGAGACATCCATAGTATCTTGTTATCTGCTTTCTCTCTTCTCCTTAAGAGGTTACTGAAATGAAATGTAGAAGACAACTATGAAATTAAATGTATGTTTTCTCTTTTCTTTCATTTTAACCTCATTTTGGTACTATTTGCAACGTTCTTCCTCTTAAAGCACTGCTATTGAATGGTTCAAACAATTCATTAATCTGAATACGAAACCAAAGAGCTTACTCAAGTTCTGCGATAGCCTTCTTTTAGAGCCCAATAATTTTGAAGGATAAATTTATATTATGATAAAAGATAGCAGGTAGGGGTTTTGGATTAATTACCCAAACAAAAGATGATTTTGGATCAATCTATCTTTGTTTTCAAATTTCTTAGATCCTTGCCTCTTGGGTCGAAATGAATCAAAATATGATGTGCAACATTGCTCAAACTCTTTAGAAGAACATCAATAAATCGATCAATGAAAATGAAACATTGCTCACTGTTCTTATGTTGCAAGATTTCTGTATGATGGTCTGTGCAGGAAGTCTTCTGAAGAAAATTTTTAATAGTAAGTAACCACTTCTTTTGTCATATCATATTGCAGCCGGATGTTGATGTGGCAACTCATATCCACGTTCAAGAGGATGGACCTAAAAGGAGGTTCGTCATATACCTACAACTGTCAATTCATATTAAGCCTGCTCTTTTTCCTTTGTGTGGTTATGTGTGCATAATGTGAAATTATCAAAGTTTTGACGTGCTCAAGTTTTATACTCGTAATTTGATTATAGCTCATCATTGGCAATGATGTAGAGGCATTGGTTAAAGTTGTTTGTTTGCTGAAAGGGTGGTGGATATGTTTGTTAGGGGCTGCTTGAATTTTATGGAAGAATAATAATCAAGTGGGGGATTTTGTAAAGGCTTACTTGGAGAGCAAGGGGTATTAGAGCTGATTGCATTGAAATTTAGAGAAGATCCACAGATGGGTCTTCCTTTCTTATAGGTGCATCACCGCTAGTCATTTCCTAGTGCAAGTAGGAGTCCTATTCTAGAAAAGTTTAATAACTTACAATGAATGATTGAGCTAAAATTAATCTAGTTGTAGAATGTGTCTTGTTAGCGCCAATATGAAGTAAACCTGGACTGCTGTTCGAATTCAGATCTATGTTTAGGATCTTTTTTACTTTCTCGTTGACCTACAATTTGACATAATTTTGCCTTCTAGGAAGGGTCTAATATGAAACTCTTCATTTATAGCCATTTAAAAAGCAACCAGCCTCATCTTTATACCTTGCAGCAACTCTAAACAAAATAGTTCTGGAAACAGACTCAATAGTATTATGGTCTGCAAAGAGTTTCTCATTCCTTTGCAGCCGTATACAGTTGGAGTTTCTGCAAAAAAGTCATAACATTGTTCGGTATCACTGCTAGTTTACAAATTTTGGTTTTTATGATTTTAAAGTCATATGATATAACTTATTGATGGTAATCATCATTGTTTTGAAAACTGACAATTAAAAACAGATTGGTATCCATATTTTGGTTTTTGGTTTTCTACTGAAAACTGTAAGCATAAAATGATAATGGACGGGCGCTTTTACAGATTATTTTTTTAGTCAAACGTTGGAGTAATGCATGTGTCTTGTTGTGCTAGCTGGTGGTTAAATCTTGGACTCCAGAAAAAAATAGCGAGTGTCTTTAAGCTAAGGGGAGCTCAAACATCTTGATTGTAATTTGTGTCAACTAGCTGAAAATGCTCTCAGAAGATGAGTGTATGAATTTCTAACATGCTGTGTTTTGGTTTATAGTTTGCTCTATATAGAAACGGCAGATAGATCTGGCCTACTAATGGAAGTCATAAAAATTATGGCTGATATCAATGTCGATGTGGAATCAGCAGAGATTGATACAGAAGTATTGGCCCTTGCCTATCTTGCTCATTTTTAACATAATGTCTTGTTGGTGATTCTTTTGTACTCAGTGTTTCCTCTTTCATACAGGGACTCGTAGCCAAGGACAAATTCCATGTAAGTTACCGAGGGGCAGCACTAAACAGTTCTCTGTCTCAGGTGAGTCTATGAATCCTGAATTCCTGATGGTAATTAACTTTTTGTTTGCAATACACAATTTGTCCTATATATTATGAAGACGGACGTTCAGCTGTGGTATGTCTTACTTGTATACTTCTCGTGGCGGCCCTTGCTTTCTCATCGCTTTCGATGATTATTTCATACTTAATAATGGATTTAATAATATAGTTCATGACTTAACACGATAAATTCTGCAGGTTTTAGTTAATTGTCTCCGTTACTACCTAAGAAGGCCACAAACAGATGAAGACAGTTACTGAGCACGAGCTAAATCTATCCTCAAGTGAACTTGTGACCATAGTACAATATGTCAGCTCAGGGTGGAGTTGCCTGCTGTACTTGCTGCAGATTGGCCGTCACCATCTTATACAGATTTGTGTCTCTTCTACTGGCTATTGTTGAATATGAAGCAAATTTTGTAAATAAGTCTAATACTATATATGCAGTTAAAACTTTTACACCTGTGTGAAGCTGTCGTGAAGTCTATGAATAATCAAAACAAGCATTGTTGCAAGTGGGGTTTCATTACTTTTACTCGTGTTTGTCTTCGCATGTGCGAATAAATGTGCTTATAAGTGGGATCCATGCTTTCTTTGGCGATTGGTGAGACCAATCTCCCATATCATCCATCATTTTGCTTCTCGGAAAGCGTCTAGACTCTAGTGCCTAAAACAAAAGGGGGATAAAGCTCGAACCCATAGCACTGTCAGTTGCAATACAGTTTACAAGGTTATTTTTAAGATTTTTGTGTAATAGGCCGAAGCTGATTCTTCCTGACTTATCTCTATATGTTAAGGTTTTTTTTAGTAGACAAATCATTCTATCAATATTGTGCAAGATCTAGTTAGCTTGTACAAAAGGAAAAAAAAAGGGTTCCTCCCACCTGGACATAAGAAAGGCTTATAATTCTATTAAGTGGGAGTTTTTGGAGGATCCAGTGAAATATATTAGGTGGATTATAGTTCTGGTATCTAGTTTCTAGTGCCATTAAATATATATTAAGGAGAATGAATTATTAGTTTCATCTAATCATTAATTGGGTCAAAGAAATAATTTTAATTTCCTAAATGTATTTTTTTTTTATCTCAATCAAGATCTTTGTTTCTATAAAAAAATTTGACTATTGATTTTTCCTCGATTACTATTGTGTTTGTATTTATACCGTTACTAAGTCTAGTATGAACCCACTAAACTTATTGTAGACCAGCGTTAGGTACCAAAAGTTAAGGTTTTTTAGCAAAAGTTAAATTTTTGCTCACCAAAAGTTAAGGTTTCTTTAGCAAAAGTTAAGAAATTTTAATTAAAAGTTAAGGTTTTATAATCAAAAGTTAAGTGTTATGAATGAAAAGTTAAGGTTTTTTTTAGCAAAAGTTAATATTTTGTAATTAAAAGTTAAGGTTTAACAATCAAAACTTAAGGTTTTGTAATCAAAAGTTAAGGTTTTGTAATCAAAAGTTAAGTGTTATGAATGAAAAGTTAAGGTTTTGTAATCAAAAGTTAAAATGAAAAGTTAAGGTTTCTTTAGAAAAATTAAGGTTTTGTAATTAAAAGTTAAGCTTTACCAATAAAAAGAGTCTCTCAAAACTCAAGCATTAGTCTCTTCAAAGCCATTTCTCGCATTCTTGAAGACTTCGACGCCGTTTCTCGCTTCAATGTTGTTCCCAATTAGTCCATTCACACACTCTCTCTTTCTTGTTTCACTCCGTCTTTATTACTGAACATTGTTTAACTTGATTTATGATTGCTAAAGTTTGATGACTGCTGCAAGTTGTTTGAGTTGGAATGTCGACCTTAATTTAGGGTTTTGAATCATTTGTTTTATTGCTGTGTGTTGTGGTGGGGAGTTGGAGGATTATTTGAGGTTGGGAAATTCATTAGTAGATGAAGCTTGATGTCTGATTGCGAAATAAAGATGATTGATGCTCGCCATTTGAGTTGGAATTTTGACCTTAATTTGGTGGGTGCCTGCGTGGTGGTGGTTTCAAGGAGTGAAGAGATTGAGGGAAGCTTGTGGGCAGAGGGAGAAGGAGTAGGAGAGAGAGTGGTCTACATTATTTTTAGTATGGACCAGGTCCACCCAAATACCGTTGTTATTAGAATTCAAGCAAATTATAATTCTCAATTTTCTATGATGCCTAGGCGATAAAATATTTTGACTAGTCCCAATCATGCATGACTTTGATTCTAGTGAGTGGACTAAGGGGGTTTTGACAAATTTTCCTTTCATTTCAAAGAGTCATGGCAGACCTTCTTAAACAAGTGAATCATTCCATGGTGATATCTTTCAAAATCAATTTACCATCATGATTAAATTTAACTAATGGACCATGAGTTTTTTTAAAAAAGTAATATGTGATGAAGAACATTAGTGTAAATTAGCAATCAATTCTAGTGGAACTGATAGAATTTCAATAGATTTAACCTTTTGGACATGACCAAAAAGCATTAAGGCACTGGTGAGATTTGAGAGAGATAAAGCGTTGTGAGGAAACAAAAATAACAGATAATCTTTCTGGAAAAAAATACTTAATAATAAAATAACTTGGACAAAGAAAAGAGAAAAAAAAATCCGGGAACAAAAATGGAAAAAGTAAATAATATTTATTGACCAAGTTTGAGTGTAATGACCATCTGTCATCGATCATAGATGATCACCATAAAATCATCCGATGCTCATGGAGTAAAAGAAGCCTGATCATATCAAATACTAGTACAGTATTTGTTTTCAGGAGCAGCCAAAGTAGACTTGCAATGACATGTAATATTCAAATGCTTGACTGCTAAGGGAATATTCCATGATGTTTCTTTGCACCTACTAAAGACATAAGTATAGTCCTAATTTTTGATAGTGATCATTGTTACTTCGTGGTGCTAGCCATGTGCTTTCAAATGCCTATAAGTTATGGCATTATATACATCATTGTATAATACACATTCGTTTCTAGAAGTCCTTAGTTCCACCTATACACAAAGAAAGAAAAATGAGTCTTTTTTTGGCATTTATCCTAGTCTTTTCCTTCCAAAATCAGGCCTATTTGATCTCAGCTTCTGACCCTGACCCAACTCAAGACTTCTGCATATCCACCGCAGAATCCAAACCCGGATCTCCTACGTGCATGAACACCAATGCAACAGTGGAAGATTTCGTATACAGAGGCATAAAGTTGCCTGGAAATTTTACTACCACCGGCTTCTCTTCTAAACCTATTAATTCAAATGTATTTCCGGGCTTAAACACCTTAGGTGTGTCTATGGTGCGAGCTGATTTTGGTGTGGGCGGAGTAAATGTGCCACATTATCACCCGAGAGCTACAGAAATTGCGTACGTGCTGGAGGGAAGAATCTATTCTGGATTTGTCGACAGTCAGGGCCAACTGTTTGCTAAGGTGATTGAGAAAGGTGAGGTGATGGTGTTTCCAAGGGGTTTATTGCATTTTCAGATGAATGTTGGAGACTCCCCTGCTGCCATTTTGGGCAGTTTCGACAGCCAGAATCCCGGCTTGATGAAAATTCCATCTACCATTTTTGGGTCCGACATCAAAGAGGAGCTTCTAGAGAAGGCCTTTGGTTTGAGCTCAAGAGATCTTCATAAGCTGAAGAGGAGATTCAGCTCACACTAAAAGTGCTTGATGCAATTCTGCATTATCGTACTGATTAATTTATTGATGGGTTGATCAAGGTGTGTCGTTACTTTGTGTTTCCTTAGAAGCAGTAAGATCTTCACATTTTTCTTGCGCGGAATTGAAACACACGAATGACTATAATTATCTGAACAAGCTGTTGGTTGTTTTACACTCCCTAATCCATTCCGAAGTATTTTTTGTGGCACTAAACTCAGTAATACTATACACTAAAACTGATCACCTTTCAGAATATAGAACTGGATTATGATTGGATAATCTAATTCGCCTTAATAAAAGATTGACATGTTGTGACAATATAACTAATTCTGGATCAACTATTAAGAGAGTAGTAATTACACTCTTCTAGAAGATTTAATTAGAAAAAACTCATCAGAACTAGAGAAACATCAATTAGATAGGCTTATAATATATATCTTGAGATTGACTAAAGAACGGTACTTAGCATTTCATTCCAAGCATCAGGGACCCCAGGAAGACACCAATGACTGCAGTCAGAGCCGTGTGCTTTTAGGTGTTGGTTCACTTCTTGAGTCAGATCTCGGTTATACACAGATGGATGTCCGTCCCTTCGAAGGGCAGATATATTGGTAATATCTTGAAGATATACAGGAAATCTCATCCTCCTTAAAACGCCTTTCAGAACAACCACTGGCTCAGCAATATGAGGGTGGCTGAAATAAAACAGAGGCTCCTTATGTTTGTAGCATTTCCAACCATTGTCACTGCAGGAGTAAGTCACATTATATGAGTTTCATCTGTTTATCTGATAGTGAATCAAGCATATACATGCTCTATGTGGATATACCTGTTGTGCCTTGGTGACATAGTGCGAAATATCACACGGGTTTTGCGAGGATCTAGGTTCAAATCCACCCATTTAGCCCAAGTTGTGAGTCCCTTCTGGTAAGCAACCATTGGATTCAAATTAGTAAAGATCCTATTTCCTTCCACGAAATAATCCCACCTGCAAGCAGTTGCAAACATGAGAGTTGAGCTCGGGTAAGTTTTTCACCATAGAACTTGATTCTTTAGAATATAAAAATAAAAACAGAGAAACTGAAGCCAATCTGTTAGCTAGTTTCAAGCAGAAATGTCTTACGCTTTAGACTTGATTGAATGTGTCCACCAGTGTGCTGAATCAAAGACTAGTATGTCGACCCCTCGCCAATAAGCAGCATTATCTTGGATCAAGTCGAGATGTAAAACTCGTTTATTATGAGGTCCTCTTTTTAACTCTACAAGTAGAGGAGCCCAAGCAAACTCAATGGAAACTTCAAAATCCTGGAATAATGTCATTAGCTTCATATCAAGTATATGAAGAACAGGAAAAAGTAGCATAATGTTAAGACTGAGTAGAATACCAGAGCATGAAAGGCCATTGTAGGACCATTGTACGTCACCCGTTTTCGGCCTGTTGGAATGACTCCTTGGATAAGGCAGACCAGAGACTCCCATTGATTTCTCATTATTGAATCCCCAACTAACATTATTCTTTTCTTCCTCATCTTTCCCAGAAAATGAAGTGCATCAAATCTTAAACCCAGCAAAAATATAGGCATCAAATGTACAGCAGAAAACCAGTTCATGAAAATCAATAGTGACTAAGGCCGAGTTCTTTCTGACTGAGTTTTTAGTTTTATGGTTTAGTTTGTTCAGTTTACACACATAATTAATTCAGTTCAGTTCAGTTCAATTAACAGCGCAAAGAAAAGAGAAGCGAGGATAAAAGAAAGTACCTAGGGATAGAACATCGAAAAGGCTGCCACCTCCATTTCTGGTAGTCAGAATCAGGGCGTCCATTCTTGAGGCAAGTAACAGCACTACTCAGGTAGGGGCAGCTGGAATCATAAAGTGGGTATGAATCATCAAACACCCATTTGCCCGCTGTTAAATCACAAGAGGATTTCCTGCCCGCTGACCGCTTTCTACTTCCAACCATGTTCATAACCTCACTGTTCTCATCTTCCTCATTCACCCATGCTGCTTCCTCTTCTTTAACCTCACTTCCATGCACATTGCTCACTAGTATTATAATCACAAAAAATATTACAATTTTCATTTTAGTAAAGTTTTGAGCATTGAGGTAAGATATGCAAGAGAGATTAGTAAGAGCTTATGCTCTTATAAAGATTAGTTGTCTCCCCATTTATTGCGGCGGAATTGAATACACTTTTTATTTGTTCTTCTTTTCTAATCATGTCCTAATTCCTTTTATGTTTTTACTTTTTATGCTCTTGTACCTTTTTTACTTTTCATATTGTCATTGGGGAAGAAGAGTATGCATAGCCTGCATGGAGAACTAGAATCCTCTCTGCCCGAGGTCGATTAGCATAATAGATAAGAATTTATGATATCGTATTATCTTAATTAGATAATCAAGTGCTTTAAAACTACCGTAAGAATCAAGACAAATATCTTTCACCAATGTTTGATGCTGTTTTCGAGGATTTTTACTCTCTAATTGGAAAATTTTTGGGTAATGTTTAGGGTTTGGCAACTTTTTATGAGACTACCGAGGGAAAATGATACTCAATGGTATACTCACACTTTTACAAAATCTCAATGGTATACCCAAGTTTTTTGAAATCCCAAAAATATACCTGATCTCATGATAAACTTTCAACAGTGACATTAATAAGATACTTCCTCCGTCCCATATTACTTGATGCACTTCCTATATTCGTCCGTCTCATATTACTTGATACACTTTTAAAATGGCATGGTCCCACTTTTGCATTCTCTCTATTTTTTGCTTTTTATTTTACTTTTGCAATACCCCATGGTCCACATTTGTCACACATTGTACTTTATGGACGTAAATAAAAACAACAATTATTTACTCACAATAAAATAAACAAGTCAATAATACTCTTAAAATCTGTGCCAGTCAAACTATAAAAACAAAATATTTTATTGAATTAAAGTGTTTGTTAACCTTAGTTAGGAAATTTATAAGGAATTTTTTTTTCAAACAACACCAATCTCCCCTTCTAGCACCATAACCCACCAATCTCCCCTAAACACCGCTGCCTAGCCACCATAAAAAACCAGCACCACCGCCATTCAAAAACCATCGCAATCTCTCTCCTCCCACCTGCACCATTCCAATCTCTCTCCTCCAAACTACCTTCCTTTCTCACTCCCCTCGCAAACCACCCTCCCAACCACCACACAAACCCCGACACTACCAACTCATCCATTTTGAATTGAACACCTCCGAAAACATTTGAATCTCTATTTCGAAATCAATCAACACTTACTCTTGTGATTTCGATTTGGTAGATTTGTGATTGTGATTTCAATTTGATAGATCGATTAGGTGTTGATTTGTTCATTCAATCTGTAGGGTTGGAGAAGTGGTGTTGGTTGACGATTTGGTTGTGTATCGCTCAGGATCGGTGGTGGTTTCATTGGGTAGAACAATCTGTGGTGGCTGGTGATTTCGTGTTGGGGGCGTTCGCAGTGTTCCAGTGGGTTGGGTGTAGTGTGATGGCTAGGGAAGGCTCGAATTAGGGGGTTGGGGTGGTATTAAAGGCTCGAAATAAGGTGTATGGTTGTTGCGCTGGGGTTCGAATCAAAGGTTGCTAGAAAGGGCTGCGGGATGGGGTTCGGCGTGGCAGAAGGAGGTTGGTTTTGGTTTCGGGAGGTATTGCGGTGAGTGGTTTTTGTTTTGGGTTTTGATTTCAGGAGGTATTGCGATGGTGGTATGTAAAGTGGTTGAGTGCGGTGGTGGAGGGGAGGTGATGGCAAAGGTGCGATGGTAGTAGGTGGGTGCGTGAGAGAGGGTGAGAGAGTTAGTAAGGGGGTTTGTATTAAGAGTTTAGGGTTAATTAACCATGAAAAGTAATCATGGTTAGTAATATTTAACGGTTTTTGTTACTAAATGTCTTGGTTGGGAGTTTATCATGAGTTCGGGTATATTTTTGGGATTTTAAAAGACTTGGGTATACCATTGGGATTCTGCAAAAGTATGGGTATACAATTGGAAATTTCCCTTCTAAATATTTAGAGAGACAAACTATAGCATAAAAGAACTGCATTTAATATGGTTATTATTTACCTCTATGTTATCAACTCTTAGCGTCACCATATAACTTCTTGACTGATTTTGAAGTTACATTTTTTAGAAACTACATATAATTTTATTAGGAAAAAATATCAGAAACTACCTTTTAAAAACACGATTTTGCGAAAAATCACATAAAACAATTTATTCGAAAAGAAACCTAAAACAAAATTTTATTTGTGAAAAGAAACCTTTAGGCAAAAATCCGTCGTAGGGTCATTTTCACTCACACATTGACCTACCCTGTCTTCTTGTTCACCAATTATTTTCTCCCTCTTTTTATGTTTCAAACTATACCTCTAAAAAAGGGTAAACAAATTTTTGTTTTAGATTTCTTTTTGCAAAAAACGGTTTTAAAAGGTGGTTTATCATAAAATAATGAATAACTACCCTGTTTCAAAAAATGGAAAATCACTACCTATTTTCTTGAAAAACTTTTGGTATTACTACCTTCGTGCTTTCTATCAAAAGGTTAACAAAAAACGTCAAAAATTTAACAGAATTACATTAAAAAAATGGAAAATAACTACTTACCTTCTTGGAAAACTTTTGGTATCACTACCTTGTGAAACGTTTTCTTTTAACTTTTTAACGTAAAACACCACAAGGTAGTGATACCAAAAAAATTTCATAAAAGTAGGTAGTTATTTTCTATTTTGTAAAACAGGATAGTTAATCTTTACAATCAATATTGCTAGGGTGTGCTCTAATTTCGGGAGAGGATACGAGTAATTATGTTTAGTTATTCAACACATAGCTAGATTATATGTGGGGAAAAGCTCCATAAGGTATCCTTACGGATCAATGCATGTTAATAGGTAAATTACCTTTCACTTCTAAAAAAGAATTTTAAATTATTATTTATTTATACATTTATACAACATTAGTGACTTAGTATCCTTAGTATAGAAATTCATAATTTGGTTGCACTTATTTGTTGCTTGATATTTGAAACATAAAACTATATGGGGAATGCAATCAAGGAGGTAATTCATAACAAAATGCATAAATGGTGTATTTGGCATATTATGAGAAATGCGAAAAAACACTTGAATTTTCATGAAGCAAAAGATAAGATTAAAAAAGAATTACGATGTGGTCTCCATGATTCTCTTCGAAATGAAGAGTTCGAGGAAAAAATGGGAAGAGTTTGTTGTGCAATACGATTTACAAGAGATAAATTGATTTAATGATATGTTTAATTTGAGGCAACGATGGGTTCATGTGTATTTCCAGAATGACTTTTGGGTTGGAATGTCTAGCACACAACGTAGTGAGAGTATCAACAATTTTTTCAAAGCATTTGTGAACCTCAATACCACTTTGAAATGATTTGTTTTGCAATATTGTCTTGCATAAGGTAAAAGAGCCAATAAGGAAGAGAATGAAATGTTTCGATCAATGAACAAACCCACCTTATGCTTCACTGAATATGTGAGTAAGAGTGTATTTCAACGCTTTACTCATCAAAATGTTTTGAAGAGTTTCAAGAATAAGTGCTCATGGTAACATATACTATTGCGACAAAAAGTAAAGATAAGGGAATAGTTTGAGTTTATGAAGTTGTGACAAATAAGGCTACATGGCCATGTTTACAAAAGTTTAAAGTGTCCTTTGATCGTGGTTCCTATGATGTAAAGTGTGAATGTAAAAACTTTGAATTTAGAGGGATCTTATGATATCATGTGGTTCGTGTATATTATGAGGACGATGTGTTATGTGTTCCCGAAAAATATATCGTTAATCAGTAGAGAAAGGATTTGGTAAGGAACCACACTAAATTGCAGTTCCATATTACACCCGGGGAAAAATCCACAAGCAAAAAGATACTGAGCTTTGCGAAAAGAATTTGATGATATTGCTTCTCTAGCGACTATTGATGATAACCCATACTCTTTTTCCTGAAAAATTTGGTGAAGTTAAGACCATAAGTGAACGCTAAGGTTTAAGAATTTCAAGAATTACCAAAAAATGTAGTCACATTAGGTAAAGTTTATTAAACACAACCCTCACTTTGAAGATAAGTTGAAAATGATAACCAAGGTGAGGAAGTGAGTCAACAAGACAAGGTCAAAGATCTCGTAGATCGTAGAGGAAAAGGGAAAAAACCAAGTCATAGGAAAGGTTATGAAGATGAACGACAATTTGCAAAAAGCAAGAAAACTTCAAATAACGAAACATGTCAAAACAACAATGCATATGGACATGTATTATTACAATTTAAGTGTTAAGCTTTGTCTTTTCAATTTTTGTTGTACATAAAACGCATATCTTGTCTGCGCTATAATAGTTTCAATATCAAGCAAAGAGGATTTCATATTCAATGATGTCAAATTACATAGGTAGCTCGTCTAGTTTACAAGTAAGTTATTTAATTCATAACTTATTTTATTCTATTTAAGAGATTACTTGTTTGGAACTATTCGAAAATTTTACTGTATTAATAATATACTTCCTTCTATACAGTTCAACCTTAATAAACCAAATATGGGAATGCAATAGGTTACAACCCTACACTTCAAGTGACTCCATTAAGTTAAACAATATATGAAATAATATGTAATATTACTTACCATTGTAGTGTACTGCTGCCATTATTTTGTGATGATGCCATTCTGTTGTTCTACTGCCATTTTGTTGTGTAGGGATTAGTATGCACCGAATAATAATCCTTCCTGAAAGTAGTCAAAAAAATTCAATCAATGTCTTTCTAACTTACAAAATCTTTATATAATTAAGGTTGCCAAGTCCAATGCAAGTGCATATACAAATTTTAACTTTCCACTTCAAGTCATGCAAGTAGGTTATTTTGATTACTAATATTGTGTATTAGTGTATTTTTGTTTTCATTTAACAAATATATTAATCTTCATATTCGTGGTTCTTTTCGTTTTTCGAAGTCTGTAGGACCTACAAATGCGAAACCAGATTCAATCTACTTTGATCCAAGAATGGGAGGTGAAAATAGATTCAAATTCAACTATTTTAAAAGTCTGAAGTCAAGAGAGTTAAAACAAAACTGAATACAAGATAATTTTTTTGTGTGGAGAAAAATTGAAGTACCATAATATATACTTCCTCCGTTTTTTTGAGTGCAACATAGAGAAAATCACACATACCAAGGAGCTAGAGAGAAAGTAGGGGACCACATGTTTAAAGGACGTAAATAAACTTAATAAAGGCAAGTGGAGGGGACCACTTCTTAACTGCTGGTTTACAGGAATGAAAAGTTGGTGGGAAAGTTAAAATTTCCCCCACTTTTCAATTGTACTTACAAAATTTCAAATTTGGTACCAAAAATTTAAACAAAGAGGTCCCAAAACCAAGTTAAATTGTTCCCCTACATCAGACATCAACCAACTATAAATACCACCACAACAATTCATTAAGTACAGAGGTCCCAAAGTTGAAAATTCACTTCACACACAGCACTGTCATGGAAATAACTCAGGAAGAACTTCTTCATATTGAAGAATGTGAAGCTGAAAGAAATGAAGAAGAACGGCTTGAGGAGCTTCTTTTTTTGGAGGAGCAGATGAACTAGGTTGAAGAAGATGACCTTGAGGTGGCTGAGGTATGGTTTTTTTCAGATGATTAATCTGAGAATGAAAATAAAACTAGATTAGAACACTTAAACACATTTAATGACAACTCAAATAAGAAACCAATTTTACCAAATGCTAAGAGAAGACAATTAATTTTGGAGCTTTTTCTAAATGCTAATTCTGATTTGAACTTACTAAGAGGTATCGTTACCACCACAACAATTAAATATGGTGTTAGTAGCTGTTGTGTTAACAGATTATAGAACGGCTAAGAAACAAAGGATAAATGGTGAAGAAGTGAATGTTGCATCTAAAAAACACAAATGTGGGAGGAAACCACTCATAACAGATCAGGAAGTTTTAAAAGAGGTCCCACTTAAGCAAAGAACAACCATTAGGTCCTTTGCACATGCATTAAATGTAAGTCCATCAACAGTGTATAGGCTCATAAAGAGGGGAATATTGAGATCACACACAAAATCAATTAAACCAAAATTGACAGAGAAGCACAAGAATGACAGACTTGAATGGATATTAAAATGGATTTTGCCAGGAAATGTAACATGTAAACCCATATTTGACATGTTAAACAATGTGGTTCACATTGATGAGAAGTGGTTTTTTATGATCAAAGTTACTTAGAGATTTTACCTATTGTCTGAAGAACAAGACCCATATAGAGCATGTCAATCCAAAAACTTCATCACAAAGGTAATGTTTTTGGCAGCCATAGCTAGGGTTCAATTTCAGTTAAATTGGGACATTAAATGGGATGGGAAAATAGATAAGTTTCCATTTACAGAGGAAGTACAAGCACAGAGAGCCAATATAAATAGGCCAAGGGGAACAATTGAAACAAAAGCCAAATAAAACATTACCAAAGAAACCATCAGGGCAATGATAATTGAGCAACTACTGCCAAAAATTAGAGACAAATGGCCTACAAATGGTTGCAAAACAATATGGATTCAACAACACAATGCCAGACCACATATTCAGCCAAATGACCCAACATTTTTGGAGGCTGCTAACAAGGATGGCTTTCAAATGCATTTAAATTAACAGCCAACTCAATCACCAGATCTAAATGTGTTAGATCTTGGCTTTTTTTGCAGCAATTCAAAGCATTCGACACAAGACATTTCCAAACACAGTGCAGAAACTAATACAAAGTGTCAAGGATGCATATGCTTGCTATGATCCTAGAACTATAAACCACACTTGGCTACACTTGATGTATGGAATGATTGAGATTTTAAAAGTGAAAGGGGAACAATTACGAAGCACCTCACAAGGGAGTAACAGCTTGAAAGGTTGGGTCAACTACCAAATTATGTTGAGGTACCACAAGATTTGGTGGTTGACACAATCAAGCACCTTAATGAGAATATCATTTTTCAAGCTATTACTAATGGCAGTCAACATAGGGAAGAAGAGAGTCACAGTCAGCAAATGATTTGAAGGTATATTTACTTGGTGAAGTATGATTTTCTTTTTGGGTTCAAAACTTTTTGTAAAGAATCAGAAAGTATCACTAATTACATGAAAGTTTTTGTATAGTATTAGTAAGTTGAAAGGGGGTGAAGATTTTGTAAAGATTGACAAAGTTTAAATGAAATGAAACCTTTTGTAATGCAACCAAGTGTAGTAGACAGTTATAGGAGATTATTTTGTATGACATTATTATATGAAACTCATTATAGAACATGATCATCATTTGGTTTCTATCCAAGCACATAAAAAAGGGACATTTTTTGTTAAAAAACATTACAAATAATAGTGGCTAAGATGCTCTCAGGATGTCCCCAATCACTAACATGCACAGAGTGGCTCAATGCACCTAACATGCTTAAATACATCTTGGTTGTGTGCATCTCATAACATAAACTCATAGGGACCTCATTCATCATTGAGGCCCATGTTCAGTAAGTGAAACATAGCCTCTCATGTTAATTGAAAATCTAAATCACATGTTGGATGCACACCCAATTAATCCAATGCCTCATCAATTTCAGTCACACACACACTAGCCATGCATAAACATGAAAATACAGAGCTCATATGCAATAATGTACTTAACAGTATAATCACTGAGCAACCACTAGTCATTCCTCTCATTTTTTAAAGAAATAACTCCTCATTGAATGGAGTTTGCCCTGTCTTGCATTCGAAACTATACATATGTTATTTGGCATCACATTAGTATTCATCCGGATGTAAATACAGGGCAAACAATACTCAATTGTATAGCCAAATATTCACTGAGGACTGACATGGACATAGGCTATACAAAGGCACAAAATAACCAACAAATCAGAAAGTAAACCAAGTAACATAAACTAGGACTAATAACACAACACACATTAACCAACAATATCCAGCAGTAAGAAAGAGAGGAGTATGATACTTAGCTTAGACATAAACAAATTTCCCAAATCAACCACCAACAAGCAGCAGAAACAAAGATCCAATGTTTGTACTCATGCTCTAATAAGCCCAGTAAACATGAAAAATCATTTCATACTGTTAGCAATACTCAACAGAAAATGAGGATATATACAAAGACAAATACAGAGAGCCATTGTAAGAATCACAGAACTGCAGTGAACCTGGTTATACCTATAAATATGAGAAATGATAAGCGGTTGTTAGTGTGTCGTTAATGCACTAAGAACCGCTTAGCAAACAATACTTATAATCCTAACGAGCAACTACTATGAGCGTAGTAATGGCAAGTCAAGGGTCGAACAACAAGGAAATAGGGATTGACTAAGGTCTATTAAGTCTAAAACTACCTAAGTGAAGGGTATTTGGGGATGTAAGGAATGAATAAATATCAACTAACAACGAACTAAGAATAACAACTAGTAATCGAGTAGAGAAGTAAATATAATAGAGAAAACACTAGAGCTTGGGTTACTCGCATGAATTCGGGCAAGACACGACACTAATGCAACTACGAAACTATAGAGCATAACATGCAAGGTTAAGTTTCCCTCTAAAGTACTTGAGTCCTCTCTCGAATGGTCTTTAGCCAATTGATTAAAAGATTTAATTTGCTTGGAAAACCCCTAAATAGAATCCTCTTAATTTCTACCCAATCTCTTTGTCTAGAAATTAAGTTGATTCATGGGAATGACAAGACAACAACAATCAATTAAGTGTAATTGAAATCTAAGCCCTAGCATAAACTTGATCAAGGTCTACCCTAAGGTGTCAAAACACCAAGATCAGTGCATAGTAGACATGAATAAAGTAATTACAAGCACATCCTAATTAGCCCTAATTCATGCTTTAACCCAAATCCTAGATAAGGAACTACTCACTAATCATGGATTCAAAGCAAAAGAGAATAAACAAATTAAACATGATTAATAAAGCAATGAAAATAAAGAAGAGAGATTGAAAGAAAATTACTTGGATTGAAATCACAATTGAATCCTCAAAGTTGTAATATGACAAGAACTAAGAGTTTGAGAGTGTTTAGAGATTTAACTATGTAATTAGAGTCTAAGTAATGAGATAATCCTAATACAAAATGCTAAAAACTATTTATATGGTCCATTAAATGAAGACGGAAAAACGGGGCAAAAGCCAGAAATCAGGTCGACACGGTCGTGTCCAAAACCACACGGCCGTGTAGACCTATTCTTCAGATTTCTTCAGCATCCCAAAAGTTACTGCTTCCGTGGAAATAGATCAACACGGCCGTGTATACCTGGACTTCTCAAATCAGTGGGCAAAAGCAGACAGGACTTTCTTCGTGGAAAAAGGGCAATACGGGCGTGTTGAAATCAAGACGACCGTGTAGACCTGCTGGTTAGCGGACAACTCAACTTCAAACGATCATATCTCTCTCGTCTCTTATCGGAATTGGGCTTATGACCAGTCGTTGTAAAGCTATCAAAACAAGCTAACACCTCCCATTATAATTACCTTAATCTGATTTATGGACCAAAGCTTATGTCCATTTGAAGTTCAAAAGTCCACAACTAGTCTTCCAATGATCGTATGACTTTAAAAACCTGCTAGTTAGCCTGGAAATCATCCAAAAACAACTAAACAGATAATGAAGCGAAAGTATAACTCAAAGCTGACAAAAACCATGCAATGCTAGGCTTAAATGCTCTGAACTACATGCAAGGACACTAAAAATGTCCTACAATTAAGCACAATGAAGTGCTTATCAAACTCCCCCAAGCTAGTCCAATTGCTTGTCCTCAAGCAATGCAAATCATATACAAGAGTAAGAGTTCAATGACTCCCCACAATAGTATGCGTGCCAAGATAGAGAACAAAGACCGTTCAAACATTTTCATCCATAAATGCAAAACACTATCAAGTCACAAAGTTTATAGCACAAGGAAAAGCAACCAATCTTACCACAAGTTCTCCCCCAAGCTTGGCTCAGTCATATGGACGGTAGCTCTCACTTTAGTCTTGCTCAAAGTTTCTCGTGTGTTTATATGGTTACAATGATCGCTCAAGGCTCAATTCCGTTGACTATATCCTACCATAGGCTTGCATATCTTCTCACTCTCCATCGCATGACACGTAAATTCTTTTCAAGAATCATGAGGACTTATCGAGGTTGTAATGAAGGCTAAAAGGTAAGGGTGTGGATATATTTGGGAATTTGGTGCTAAATAGGGGAAAGTGAAGCTTCCTAAATCAACACCAACTAGACAAACGCTAATCGGAAATCATATAAATTCGTTACAACCACTCAACCAACCAATAATACCTCCTCCAATAGCATCTCCTAATCTCTCTTTATTAAGCACTAAGAAGAAAACCACAATTTTTTTGTTGGGATGTTTGATGTTCCTATTTTTTTCTCTTTTTTTTTCTCTTTTTTTAAATAATAAGGGAGAGAGATAAGAGATCAACAAGAATTAGGAAGGAGGTGAAATCAACACAGAATGTGAATTCAACCAAAACACACATCATACAACCAACACAAATCACTATCAAAGCACTGAATCACAAGATATACCACTCACCAATCTAGCTTCATAATCCCCTAGGTTAGAAAATCGGTAATAGGCTAAAGATGCGATTAAACAAGAAAACAGGCTCAGGCTCACGAGGGTGACAAAGGAGATAAGATAATGTGGGTGGAATTTGGCAATGTAGTTCATATGTGTAATGAATGCCTCACTCATATTCAAGAATCAAACCAATAAATGCAATTTCAAGGAGAATCAATGCAAGTTCTAGAGAACATTCGTCAAGGAAGAGCATCACACAACAAGCAGATAAGACTGAAAAGATGTTAGTCTATAAGGCTATAAAGACATGCTCTCACAAAAGGTATAGCTACAACCATCGGTCGAGCCGCATAAGAGGGAGACAAATCGTACCACAACCCAACAATTCCTTGGCCTACTAGAGACTATCAGAGAATTTCCTTTTTCAGTTTTCAGGTCATCAAGAAAAACACATGCGTAACAAGGGCGGAGTTCAGACCTAAATGCAATCTATATGCACATGCAAGGCTAAAGGAATCTACATGCACAATAAACATGATACTAAATGCTAAAATGAAAAGTAAAGATGACACTAATATACAACTAATGCAAATTATATGCATCTAATGCAAACTATATGCAACTAATATATACATCCTCCCCTAAGGTAAACCACACAGGGTCCTCACTGTGAAAAGTCTAATGATAACGATAGCAAAGGAGGGGAAAAATCCCGACTCAATGGTCGGGAGGGGGTTCGGGAACCACGTGAGTCGAGCTTACCCCCTTAAGGTCATTAATCGAGTTCCCAATGACATCTTTATATTCTTGCAATATCTTAATCAATTTTGGTACAGAAATGTCATCAAGAGCCGAGTTAACAATAACAGGATAACTACATGCATCATCAAGGAAAACATACTTAAGAGAGGGGGGAAGGGGTTTTAGATCTACCTTAGGAGGAGGCTTAGAACTCTCCTCTTTATCAATGGAAGCGACAAGGACCTTCAACTCCGCCTCACGTGTCTCCTCGACGATAGTTTTATCGACAAGCATAAAGATTTTCTTCACCTCATCAATGATTAAATTTAGTGCTTCAGTGATAGAAGCATAGGGCTCATCATGAGTGTGAACTTCTCTCTCAAAACCTTCCATTTCACTCTCCACATGACCAACCCGATAAACTCTCTCTATCATGGGTCTCTTCAATGTTTTAGAGAACTCAAACACAACCTTCTCATTGGCTACCTCAACTGTGATTGTATCATTTCTGCAATTTATTACGGCGCCTAATGTCTTAAGAGCCTCTCTTCCAAAAATGAGAGGAGTCTCCAGATCTTCCTCCATATCCATCACCACAAAATCACACGGCACCAAGACATGCCCAACTTGTATCAGAACATCCTCCAACTCACCATGCGGCGCTCTCAAAGATCGATTCACCAATTGAATTGTCTTCCTTGAAGGTAGAAGAAGAAAGTGAAGGTGCTTGGCTATGGAAAGAGGCATCAAACTCACACTTGTCCCAAAATCGGCCAACGCACCCTTAGGCTCAAAGTCACCTATCTTCACAGGCAAGGTAAAACTTCCAGGATCTCTTTGCTTCTTGGGCATAGCACGTTGCACAAGAGCACTCACTTGGTATGGAAATGTAATGAGCTCATCTTCTAACTTCCGTTTGTTGGAGAGGATCTCCTTCAAGAACTTGGCATAGGCCGGCATTGAGACATGGCCTCAAGGAATGGGATGTTAATTTGAAGGCTCTTCATGACATTGAGGAACTTAGTGAGTATGTCGCTCAACTTCCTCTCCACCAACCTTTGAGGATATGGGACCGGTGGCACATAGGTCTTAGGTGGAGGAGGTGTTGCCAATGGAGTTTTGTCACCAACTTACTCACGAGTCTCCTCCGTCTCCTTATCCTCTCCTCTTCTTTCAACATCAACCTCTCTTTAAATTTCTTCCCCTTGAACGTCATTCTCAACCACCTCAACTTCACTTTCCTCACACTCATTGGGCATCTTAGGGCCCTCATAGTTCGTTCTCGACCTCAAATTGATGGCTTTGGCTTGATGAAGGTTAGGGTTGGGAATAGGTTGGCTTGGAAGTTGATTTGTGGGGTTAGATGGGTTCTTCTCAGCCACTTGAGCTAATTGGGTTTCAAGTATTTTGTTGTGAGCTTGTAACTCTTGAAATCTTTGGTCATGACTTTGAAGAGCTTGGCTTCGAATAGAAAGGGTTTGGGTAATGGTTTGAAGTTGTTGGAGAATTTGGGAGGTAGGGTCGGAGGATGAGTAGGTTCGGGATTTGGCTTAGGAAATGGTGGGTTTAGGGGCTTTTCAGAAGTTGGATCTTTGATGAGGGGCTTGGTAAGCATTAGAACCTTGAGAGGAGGATCCACCTTGATTGTAACTTTGAGTAAAGCCTTGCTGAGGTGGATTCCAACCTTGTTGAGGTTGGCTGAGGCCTTGATTGTTTCCTTGTTGAGGTTGTCTCCAACCTCCTTTGATTGTTTCTATACCCTTGGTTACCTTGATAACCTTGTCCTCTAGAATTCATGGCCGCCACATGCTCTGACTGAGATCCTCCACAATAAGAGGTATCATGGTTTATACCACCACATATGTCACAAGAGAAAGCATTCACTTGTGAGGGACTCGATGATGCAAGGGTGATCTTAGAGAGTTTTTTGTCAAGTTGATCCATCTTTGATTGAATTTGATCCATTGGGTCCAACTCAAACTTGCCACCCTTCTTAGGTTGAGCACCTCTCCTTATTCCACCCCATGAGTAGTTCTTGGTCACTTCTTCTATGGTCGACTCTAATTGGTCTTGCGAGATCTTAGAAAGTTGACCTCCTACTCCAGCATCAAGGTTAGCACGTGACATAGGGTCAAGACCATCATAAAAGAGCCTCATGAGTAGATTTTGATTGAACTCATGGTGAGGGCATGAACGAATCAACTCCTTAAACCATTCCCAAGCCTCCGCAAGTGAGTCATCACATTCTTGCTCAAATGAGGAGATCTTACTCCTCTGGGAAGTACTTCTTCAGAAAGGCCAATGTAACTTGCTCCCAAGTAATGAGGGAGCTAGCAGGCACGCTCTTGAGCCATGACTTTGCCTCTTCGGAAAGAGAAGACCGAAAGAGATGCTTCTTGGTATAGTCTGGAGATACATCATTTGTTGTTATCACAGCACAAATCTCCAAAAATCGATCAAGATGATCAAGTGGATCCTCATCCGACCCTCCACAAAATTGCTCTGCTTTCACCATCCGTGTAAACTGAGGGTGAATGTTGAAATTTGAAGTGGTTGTGGGGAGTCGAATTCCACCATGTAAAAGCTGTGCATTATCGTCACCCATATCGGATTCACTTTCACTTGTTGAACTTGAGATTGGTGAAGCTGGTGCAGAACCCAAGCTCAACCGTTCCAAACCTCCCCAAAACTTTCGCAAAGTGCAATTGATTTCCGGATCTAAAGGTAATATGGGTGAACCGTGAGCTCTCCTTCTCATGTAACACAACAAAGCTAAGCAGAGGGTTAGTGAATAACAACACAATCAAAAATAAAAGAAAAATCACTTAAGCAATACTAAACTCAAGTAAACTTCAAGCAATAGCACAATTTCCCCGGCAACGATGCCATTTTCATAAGAGGTTTTTAGTGTGTCGTTAAGGCACTAAGAATAGCTTAGCAAACAATACTTATAATCCTAACGAGCAACTACAATGAACGTAGTAATGGCTAGTCAAGGGTCGAACCACAAGGAAATAGGGATTGACTAAGGTCTATTAAGTCCAAAACTACCTAAGTGAAGGGTATTTGGGGGGTGTAAGGAATGAATAGATATATACTAACAACTAACTAAGAATAACAACCAGTAATCGAGTAGAGAAGTAAATATAATAGAGAAAACACTAGAGCTTGGGTTACTCGCATGAACTCGGGCAAGACACGACACTAATGCAACTACGAAACCATAGAGAATAACATGCAAGGTTAAGTTTCCCTCTAAAGTACTTGAGTCCTCTCTCGAATGGTCTTTAGCCAATTGATTAAAAGATTCAATTTGCTTGGAAAACCCCTAAATAGAATCCTCTTAATTTCTACCCAATCTCTTGGTCTAGAAATTAAGTTGATTCATGGGAATGACAAGACAACAACAATCAATTAAGAGTAATTGAAATCTAAGCCCTAGCATAAACTTGATCAAGGTCTACCCTAAGGTGTCAAAACACCAAGATCAGTGCATAGTAGACATGAATAATGTAATTACAAGCACATCCTAATTATCCCTAATTCATGCTTTCATCCAAACCCTAGATAAGGAACTACTCACTAATCATGGATTCAAAGCAAAAGAGAATAAACAAATCAAACATGATTAATAAAGCAATAAAAATAAAGAAGAGAGATTGAAAGAAAATTACTTGGATTGAAATCACAATTGAATCCTCAAAGTTGCAATATTACAAGAACTAAGAGTTTGAGAGTGTTTAGAGAGTTGAACTATGTAATTAGAGTCTAAGTAATGAGATAATCCTAAAACAAAATGCTAAACTAGTTATATGGTCCATTAAATGAAGACGGAAAAACAGGGCAAAAGCCCGAAATTAGGTCGACACGGTCGTGTCCAAAACCACACGGTCGTGTAGACCTATTCTTCATATTTTTTCAGCATCACAAAAGTTACTACTTCCGTGGAAATAGATCAACACGGCCGTGTAGACCTGGACTTCTCAAATCAGTGGGCAAAAGAAGAACAGGACTGTCTTCGTGGAAAAAGGCCAACACAGGCGTGTTGAAATCAAGACGGACGTGTAAACCTGCTGGTCAGCGGACAACTCAATTTCAAACGATCATATCTCTCTCGTCTCTTATCGGAATTGGGCTTATGACCAGTCGTTGAAAAGTTATCGAAACGAGCTAACACCTTCCACTGGAATTACCTTAATTCGATTTATGGATCAAACGTTATGTCCATTTGAAGTTCAAAAGTCCAAAACTAGTCTTCCAATGATCGTATGACTTCAAAAACCTGCTAGTTAGCCTGGAAATCATCCAAAAACAACTAAACAGATAATGAAGCGACAATATAACTCAAAGCTGACAAAAACCATGCAATGCTAGGCTTAAATGCTCTAAACTACATGCAAGGACACTAAAAATGTCCTACAATTGAGCACAATAAAGTGCTTATCAAGAAAACTCACCCATATGAGAAACACATACAAACAGAGGTCCCTCATGATTAACAGCATAAAAATGAACATGATTTACAGAATTAAGTACATAGACAAATGTAGATCAAGTGTATAACATGAAACATAGGTCCCTTATGATTTACATAATGAAAATCAACATGGTTAGACTTCATTTTAAACAAAGAAAGTTTAGTATATTGTCAGGCAGATTATTATCATAAATCAAAAAAATAAAGAACTCATTTCTTAAAAAACAACTTAACAGAGTACAAACTTTAAAAACTGAAAACGTCAATCATCAAAAACAACATAACAGAGTACATACATAAAAAAAATGAACAACTACATATCAAATTTGAGGCAGATTATTATCAAAATTCAGAAATTAAAAAATTTGTTTCTTAAAAAACAACATAACAGAGTACATACAATAAAAAAAAGAAGAACTGCATATCAAAAAAATGAACTCTTTTCTTAAAGATGTTACAAATCAGAAAATAAACATGAATAATGAAATTTGCTTAAAAACAAGAACATGATTTACCTTCATAATGATCAGAAACTGGTGGCTCTGATTTTTTAGAGAGAGGAGGGGACTTAACAGAACCAGACCAGAAACATCAGCCTCAAAACCAAGTTTTTTCTTGCATGAATTTTGCTTTGCTTTTCTTTTCTCAACAGCAACAAAAACAGGTCGAAATTAGAGGTGGCAGTGACCCTTGTGAAGAAAGGAACACCTTCTAAAGTACTTGTAAAAGTTGATCCATTATTGTATCTGTCAACCTTCCTTAAAAGCCAAGAGACATCAATATCTTCATTATCAAGATCCAAGATGTAATCAGCAACCATTTTGTTTGGTGTGTCAAAATCCGACATTTTCAAACAACAAAGAGGTCCCTCAACAACACTGGTTGTGAGAATTCGAAATGAAAGAGAAACAGTAGAGAAAAAACACATCTAGGGTTTTTACAAAAGAAAACCACTTCTTAGTACTAATACACCCACAGATCTAGGGTTTTTCTTTACAAAAACCTTAGATCCGGAACAAAAAGGAGTTTAAAAACTAGGGTTTCAAAAAAAGAAACCAAAGAGATCCCAAAAAACGCATACCCAAAAGATGAAAAAAATTAGGGTTTCGTTACAAACAAAACTCAAAATGAACGATTTCAAACAAAAAAACTTACAATCAGAAGATGAACATGAAAATCGAAATCAAGTGTAGCGTTTTAGAGTTGAGTATAGAAGATGAAGAAACTCGAAATCTAGGGTTTTTTAAGCGAAAACCGTGAAATAGCAGATGAGAGAGAGAGAAATTTGAGTGAAGATTTGAGAGAAATTGAAAGAGAGAGAAAGAGAGAGAGAGAGAGAGAGATAGAGAGAGAGAGAGAGTAGATCTGAGAAGTGAGCAAGAAACGGCGGATGAAGAGTTTGAGAGGGAAGAAGAGATGAAGATTCTAGAGAGTGGATGAAGATGAAGAGTGAAATGAGTGAGTGAGCGGGATATAAATTGGAGGGAGTTGTTAGGGTAAATAAATGATGTTAAGTAGGTGTGGGGGTAATTAATTAGGGTGGATGGGAGTTTAATGAGGGGCAAAAATGGTATTAAAATTTTATAAAGTTACCAAATATAGTAATGGGGCACTTATTGTGAATATTCCTAAAAAGAAAAGTGGGGCACTTATTTTGAAACGGAGGAAGTATGTTGTATTGTTGATTGTCTTATATTCTGTGTTTAAATAATTTAGTATCTTTTGTTTGTAAAACCAAATACTATTTAGTGGGCGTTTGGTTTGTATTTTGGTATGATTTTGACGCATGCGAGTATGCCATCATCTTCTTAAGGCTTTTGATTTGCCTTTTGATTCAAGTTTCTTTAATTTTATTTCTAACATTTTTTCTATTAACTTTGGTAAGGTGACCTACTAACCTTATAATGGGAAGTAAAGTTTTTTTTAGTGGTGAAATGAGAGGATAATAAACATTAAAAGCATAAATTCAATAAATTATACATCATATGACTTGGCTCGATTTTTATCAAGTTTTATGAAAAAAAAGTATTAAAAATTTTGAACAATTGATATATTTTAATATTATCTAAAAAAGAACAATTTTTTCTCTAACAATACTAAACTGGTAAAATTCATATACATATGTAATATGAAGCATATTAGCGTACACATTGAGACAATAGCAAAAGAAAACTTGTAAGAATGAATAAGGAAAAGTAAAAAAAATAAATCAAAGGGGCCCTTAGGGAATAATATTAAAAAAAAAAGAATAATTGGGGGTGAGGCTTGATCTTGTGTTGCCTAATCCATTCAGCCATTAGCGTAAAAGTGATAACAAAGCACAGAGTCATTTGGGTATTTTCAATCAATTGATGCAATGACAACAAAGGTGTTATATTTCAGCTACATAAACCGAAATATAAGAAATTATATTGTTTTTAGCTTACCTTACTTTAACTTAGATATAGATCACCACTAAGTAAAGAAAGGGTTCCCAAGATCACCACTTAACTTAAGCTATGAGTTAAGCTAGCAAAGGCTTTCAACTAACCAAGTATTAATCAAAAATATATGATTCGCAAAGTATTGGATAAAGTCATCTATTTCTAATTAATCTCAATATCCTATTTATGCATGTCTACGTGTCCTATTTTTAAAACTAATTAAACTAACTTAACTCCACTGCTTCCACTAACTAATTACATAATATCATCTCATAAGTAGTGTAGAAGTGGCTAGGGCGTTTATAATTCCGTTGGAGGCCTCAATATGGCCGTGGGCCACTGTCCCATATACTCCTCCATGACTTCCTCAACTTCCCTTAGAAAATAGAGACTTATTCCAAGTTTGTTGAAGTGGTTATGGAGTTGGCGCCTATCCTTGATGCATGCTTGATGTTGGACGGCTAAGAATGAGGAAGAGGTTATAACAACCTCTCCAACTTCAGCCATGCTTTCAAAATGGCACGCCACTCACACACATAAACGCCTAGAATAATGTAGGAGTTTGTTGTAGACTCATTTAAACATGTCTAGGTTCATTATGGAGCCATGTCTAGATGCATTCTTGCTTGTCGCCTTGATCACCTGTCCATAGGTTTTAAGTTACGACCTAATTTCACTCTTTCATTTAACAGAAAAGAAATAAAACAAATTACAACTCAATACTTGATCTAATTTCGGATGAAAGAAAATAAAGCATGAAATACTACTCTAATTAACTTAACATGACATATTATATTAACGAGAATAATATATGACTCTCTTAAGGACTATAATAAAGAAAAGAAAGACATTAACTTTGCTAAAATTAATTAATAAGGCTAAGGAAACTTTCATAAGACTCAAAGGTATTAAGGGAATTCAGAACATCCATTAAAATGGAAGCAACCAAGTTCTTGGTTTGAGGATCAATAAATGCAACTCCATCATCCTCCCCTTATTTGGAAGAGTTTGATATTAAACTTGGTAACTCTTCTTCATCATCATAGAAAGGACTCGAATCAGCAACATTGAATGTAGCTGAAACGCCATAGTCTCCCGGTAACTCCACCTTATATGCATTGTTGTTGACCTTCTCAAGAACTTTGAAAGGAACATTGGATCTTGGACTAAGTTTGCACTTTCTCTTAGAAGGGAAACGTTCCTTCTTAAGATGGATCCGTACCATGTCACCTGGTTTGAATTGAACATCTCTCTTTTTCTTGTCTATTCTCTCTTTAACTCTCTCATTGGCTTTCTCAATATTCTCTCTCACATGCTCAACAATTTTTTGATCTCTTTGACTCTAGTTACGGCTTCATGGCTATATTTTATGGGGGTAGGAAAAGGGGCTAAGTCTAAAGGGGTGCAAGGATTTTGACCATAAACCACAAAGAATGGACTAAGACCAGTAGTCTTGCTAGGAACTCGCTTATAGGCAAACTCAGCATGAGGTAACATCTCCTCCCATCGTTTAAGGCCTTTTGTAGCTAGGGCACAAAGTAAGGTTCTTAAGGTTCTATTGGTGACCTCTGTTTGGCCATCAGTTTGAGGGTGGCTAGAGGTACTGAATTTGAGCTTAGTTCCCATCTTCTTCCAAAGTGTAAGTCTAAAATGACTTAGTAATTTAGAATCACGACCACAAACCATAGACTTTGGAACTCCATGCAAACAAACAATGTCCCTGAAATACAAGTTAGCACAAGAAACAACATCATTATAGCAGTATGGCACGCAATTAAGTGCACCATTTTAGAAACATATCAACCACCACCATAATTGAATCCTTTTGGCGTTGGTTTCTAGGTAATCCAGTGATAAAATCCAAGATTACATCCTCCCATGGTGCTTCAGCAACAGGAATGGGTATGAACAACCCTTAAGGTAGCAAATGGCCCTTAGCCTTTTGACAAACTAAGCACCTCTTGAACAAGAACTCTACATCTCTTGCCAATATAGGCTAAGATAAGTATTCACTCACGAGCATAATAGTTTTCTTAATTCCAAAGTGACCAGCAAGTCCTCCTTCATGAAACTCCTTGACTAAAGACACTCTCATACTATGTCTAGGAATACATAGGTGATTTCCTTTAAAAAGAATATTCCCCACAAGCATGGTTATCGCACTTCTTAAACATCACGTCAAAGTATTTGTCCTCTATATAGCATTCTTTCAACAATTTTAGTCCCATCACCTTAGGACTTAGGGTAGAAAGTAACAAGTACCTCCTAGATAAAGCATCTGCTCCTTTGTTCATCTTGCCAGCTTTGTGTTTGATGGTGAAATGGAATGTTTGAAGGTATTCGACCCACTTAGCATCGCATGGCTGCAATTTTTGTTGGCTTTAAAGGTATTTCAATGCCTCATGGTCAGAATGGAAAATAAACTCTTTTGCAATGAGGTAATGCCTCCAGTGATCTAGGGCTCTCACCAAAGCATAAAACTCTTTGTCGCAAGTTCAATACTTTCTTTTAGCCTCATTAAGTTTCTCACTAAAATAAGCCAAAGGGTGGCTATTTTGAGAGATAATTGCGCCAATTCCAACTCCAGATGCATCACACTCTACTTAAAAAACCTCATTAAAGTTAGGTAAAGACAAAATAGGAGCATCAGTAAGTTGTGCTTTTACCTCTTCAAACGCTTTATGAGCTTGCTCTTTCCATTTAAACATCTTCAGCTATGTAATCTCAGTGATTGGTGCCATGATAGCATTGAAATTTCGAAAAAACCTCCTATAAAAGAAAGCTAATCCATGGAAACTTCGAACTTGTTGCATTAATGTAGGAGTAGTCCACTCCTTGATTGCTTGCACCTTCTTTTCATCAGCTTTAATTCCTTCACTAGATACAAAAAAGCTTAGCAATACAACTTGACTAGAAAAGAAATGACATTTTTCTAAACTTCCATACAAGCATTCATTTCTCAACACACTAAACACTTGTTGTAACACCCCAACCCCTACGGGCCGATGGGAATCACCAAATAAGCATCTCGATGACAGGCTAAAGTCGTATCACCTAATCAAAGATAAATCCTAAGTCCTCTAACAATGGCAGTCAAGGGAAGTAGGGTCGAATCCACATAGAGACGGAGTTTTAAGTTGATATCCAGCTAAACAGCTACTTCAGACAAAATCTAAGAAACAGCTGAACTACCATATAGACTAAGGAAAGCGATATAAAGATGAGATTTAAACTATGAAATAAAGGTCTAGGGAGTTAGTTCGGTCCACCATGCTTATGCCAATCCAGGGATCAAACAACTATCAGAACCTAGGTCAAGAATCGATATATTAGAGCACGTGTCAAGCAATAGTTAAGTCTCAACGCTCATAATTCAACATATGCAGCATATTCACAAACATAATCAGAATTACTGATGTGTACTAGGCCTTTAAAGGTAGGACAGATCTGTGCAAACAATTATTAACCTCAAGCAATCAATAAAACTGCGCAATAACATTAATTACTCATCAAGGAACAAATTACGCCATAACCAATCTCATCAAACCCTAGAAACTAATAGCAATTCAAATAATCAAGGTATAAACATGGCTTTCCTCCCTAAATCCCTCGAAATTAGACTACTCAGACATAATTAAATCAACCATAATAAAACTAATATGAAACCCTAATTTTTACATCATGAATCAAAATAATCATTAAACTAAGCAATCAAAAGTAATTAAAGAGATTAAGAAAGAAGAACAATACCGAATGACGAAAAGCAATAACCTTTATTGAAATCAAATCCGAGGTTCAATCACCCCTTAAACTAATCTAAAGTGTTTAATCTAATAAAACTCTCTAAAAGCTAAGCTAAGAGCAATGGAAATAAACTAGAATAAAAGTGGTCTCTAAAAATATGAGGAAAAGCTATTTATAATAGCCCCAAAATCTAATTAAAGCGGAATTATAAAAAGATAGATTTTCGCGGAAACGAGTGCGGGACCCGATCGGGCAATGGGCCACCCGATCGGGCCCACACAAAAAATGACCAAAACTTGTTTCCTCTGACTCCATGCATCAGCAGCAACAATAAACCAATAGTGGGATTCACCCGATCAGCAGCCCGATCGTGTCCACCATTGGGTCCAGGGTAAAAAGCAGCCCAGCTCCTTTCCCTTATACGCAAACCTGACAGCAAGGTAATGGAGGAAGAAAATTGGGCCTGCCCGATCACTAGCCCGGTCGGGTGGCGTGGCTAAAGCCGATCATCCTCTTGTGGCGTGAAGCAGCAAGCAGCAACCTTTGAATCTCTAATTTGGGCCTGCCCGATCACCCACCCGATCAGGCCTTGTGTGCCCGATCGGGTTGGGCTGAAATTGTCAACCATATTTTCTTTATTTTTCCACTCGACTGGGTCGGACGATGTCCGCCCGATCGAGTGCAAAAATTTAGCACCCGAACAATAAATCTTTGCCCGATCGGGCCATTTTCTGCCCGATCAGAGTACGGGAAGCTCATTTTGACTCTTTGACTCTCAATTCTTCACGTTTAGTGGTCTTTGGAACTCCTAAACTATCCATAACGCTCGTGGCCGTTGCTACGTGCCTCGTAACAACTCCTAAAGTCGTCGTTGCTTCCAAATAGCTCGAAAATAAGGAGAAAACTCCCTAAAACCTGCAATTCAACACTAAAACACAAAACCACGACCACATACGATAATTAGTATAAACTAGTTCCGAAGACCTTAAATGATGCACGAATTAGCTCATAAGTAGGGGAGAAAACTCTATATAAATACGTGATATCAAACTCCCCCAAGCTAAAACTTTGCTTGTCCTCAAACAAACAGAACATGAACATTGAATAGAATGCCTCACCCCAAAGATAAAAATAATCAAAGCTCAAAAACATTTTCAAGACTAAGAATCGTTCAAACAGGCAAAATTCAAGTTCGGCTAATCAAATCCATCCAACCACCAATCATCCAAGCAATTCATCAAATTCAAGCATCCACAAGGCATACAAATCCTGAAAAGGCTCTCACAAAGGTGCCACTCCTCTAAATTTTGTGGCAGGCAAAGAATATGCCCGAACACTCACCAACCCGACCATAAATGCCCTTCTCACTCACACTCTCATTTGTTTAAGAAGGTCAAATGACGCTCATCCTAGCCAAGTCGACTCAATTAGCAGACATACTCTTTAACCTTGACAAACTAACTCGAAATCAATCCAATAAACAATGCAGCACGAGCTCAAAAGGACTTTATAGGGTTTTAATGGGGCTTAGGAAAGAGGTAGGGGATATTTTTAAGAAATGTGGTGGAAAAACCAAGAATGGGGGATCATAATTCACTCGAAACAAGGCTGAAGATGGCCGAAACAACTCCCAACAACACCATAAAATCACAAAATACATCCCAACTCTTATGAATCAATGAAAACTCACAATAAACCAAATTTTCAAGCAAAATAGCATATTTTTCTTTATAAACATACATGAATGAAGGAACTTTGAATTCTTTGGGATTTTTATTTCTTTTTCTTTCATTTTTCAAACCAAACATTCACGCAACTCAAAATTTTGCTTTTTCTTTTCTTTTTCTCATACTCAAACCACATCAAATACACTTCAATTTCCCAAAACCAAACCAAACCATGAAACCAATCTCAAACTCAACCCATACAAAAGCTCCCCCAAGCTAGGCTTGGAAAGAATATCGAAATAAAGGCCAAGGGCTCATAATAAGGGTCTTAGTAACATGAAATAGGTCATTAGGCTCAGCGGGGCTAAGGAGGATAAAAGTATATCAAAAGTTCACTCCGAGGCTATAGAATCAGACAAAAGAACGCCTCTATCACAACAAATGCTACAAGTCATCGAATATCAGACAAGTACAAAGTCAAAGTCAAGATCAATCCACTGAAGAGGAACTAACACACAAAAACAGACTGGATAATGATATGATCCAATAGGCTACAAAGAGGCCTCACAATCTAACCAATTCAGGCATGCAGCACAATGTAGTGTAATATAATCAAAACTCGCTCGAAATCATAGTAATCAAACATCAAATCATAGCCTCAAGATCACAAATGCCCAGCTATCCTGAAAACAAAGTCAAATAATTCTCAATAAGAGCACAACAAGGGGCAAGGGAGGCAACTAAACAAGTCATGGGAACCATATTTTTTTGATTTTTTCAGTATTTTTTCAAAGCATTAAATCTAGAAATCCTCCCCGAAGCTGAACTTGACAGTGCCCTCAATGCCAAAAGGTGAACAAAAGGACGACGCTAAGAGGAAAAACAACGTTAGTGCCCTCACTCTTCTCACTAAAAAAATAAGAAAAATAAAAAGAAAAGGAAAAAGGGGAAAAATACGAGTTGCCTCTCGCACAACGCTGGTTTATAAAGGTCCCGCCCGACCATAATGCCTCCACTTCTCAGATTGGAGGGGCTAGGCAGTGAGTGCCACCCTCATCAAACATCTTTCTCCTCCAAATGTTCTTGATAATACCTCCAGACGGTGAGACAACCTTAGGTTTATTTTGAACCTTCTTTATACCTCATCCAAAACCTCAGCCCTGCAACAAGATTGTTCAAGCATAAGTGCCTTAACATCATTAGTTTAAAAATCACTTTATCATCACCAATACTCAGAGTTAAAGACCCAGACTTAACATCAATAACAGCACCAGCAGTACACAAAAACGGTCTACCCAAAATAATGGGAATCTGGGCATCCTCATCCATATCTAACACCACAAAATCAACAGGAATGTAAAATTTCCCGATCCTAACAGGAACGTCCTCTAAAACACCTAGGGGGTATTTTGTAGATTGATCAGCCATTTGTAAAGTGATTTGTGTGCATTTAAGTGCTCCCAGGCATAACAGAAATAGAAGCACCTAAATCACACAAAGCTTTATCAATAAAAATAGGTCCAAGATGGCAGGTAATAGAAAAACTACCATGATCTTTTAACTTAGGTGGGGTTTTATTCTGAAAAAAGCACTGCCCTCTTCAGTAAGTGCAACACGTTCTACCCCACCAAAGTATCTTTTCTTGGTGATCATGTCTTTCAGAAATTTGGCATACACAGGGACTTGGGTAATTAAATCAGTAAATGGAATAGTTACCTCAAGGTTCTTGACCATAGCCAAGAACTTAGCAAACTGCTGATCGACCTTTGATTACTGCATCCTATGAGGAAAAGGTAGCCTTGGTGTAAAAGGCGCTTCAGAAACCTTCTCCTTGTAGACGGGGCACCCTCATCAATGGGCAATGGAGGAGCATCATAAGCAGCACCACTACGAAGACTAATGCCATTAACGTGCTCCCTCTGAATGGGTTTCCCTGGCAATTCCCCTTGCCACCTCCGAGCACTATTGCTTGCCAATTGTGCAATCTGAGTCTCGAGAAGTTTGATGTGCTTCTCTTGAGCTCTTTCTGCCTCCCCTTGAGCATGTATATGCTTTTTCGTTTCTTCATTGGTCTTTTGCATAGCCAACATCAACTTCATCAATTTAGACATGGAGGGCTCTTATGGGTTTATGTTTTATGGAGGTGGGGTTTGAAGATTTTGTGGGGCTTGAAAGCTATTAGGGTGATGAAAGTTTTGTGGTGGGGGTCTCTGAAAATCATTGGGTTTGGTAGTATGATGGTTTAGAATGAGTTTGTGGACTGATTTTGATAGGCATGTGGAAGGGGGAAGTTTTGTGCTCTTTGTTGGAAGGCATTTGCCTGCCCCATCTGATGTTGACTGAACTGACAATCGTGCCCAAACTGACCCTGAAAGATGAGGTAATGGTTGTCATGGAAGACATAGCATTAGTACTCAAAGGAGGGGATGTCGAGGTAGAGGATCTCAAGGTATCAATCTTCTGGCTCAGCTTTACCATCTGCGAAGTCAGCAATGCTAGGGCATCTACCTCCAATACCTTCTTTGTAAGGCTGCGGGAAGTGGAATGATCATTGGCTGCAAGGTTCGACAAAAAATCATTGCCTACATCCACTTTCTTATCAAGAAAAACTCCTCCCGTAGACGAGTCAGCAATACTCTTCGTCTGAGGCTGCAGACCATTGTAAAATGTCTGCATCAAGAACCATTTGTCCATGTTGTGATGTGGACACTCTATCTGCAAATCTCTGAACCTAGCCAACGATTCTCGAAGTGTTTCATCAGGCTTTTGGGAAAACGTGGCTAGTTTGTTTATGATTTATGTTGTTTTTGTAGGTGGATAATACTCTCTCAGGAACGCAGCAGAAATCTCACTCCATTTAGTTTCTTTCACGTCGTTCAACCACTTTTGGGCTCTATCTCTAAATGAAAACTCGAACAACATGACCTTTAGTTGATCTGGAGTGACGCCGGCATGTTTAATGGTTCGACAAAGCTGTTGAAACCGCTATAGATGATTTGCCGGGTCTTTAGTAGGATGCTGACAGGATTTAGTCGTATCACCTAATCAAATATAAACCTACAGTCCTCTAACTATGGTAGTCAATGGAAGCAGGGTCGAATCCATAGGGAGACAGAGTTTCTAAATTAATATTCGATCAACTAGCTACTTCAAATGAAAATAGGGAGAATTAACTGAACTAATAATTAAGCTAAGGACAACGAATTGAACCGAGGATTTGACTATGCAATAAAAGCCTAGGGTATTAGGTCGGTCCACCATGCTTATACCAATCAAATAAGGTCAATTACTATCAAAACCTAAGTCATGAGTCAAGGGATTAGAGTATGTGTTGAGCTATGGTTAAGACTCAACGCTCATAGTTCAACATACGCCGCATGTTCACTAACGTAATCAGAAGGGACCCGATCGGGCATAGGGCCACCTGATCGGCCCATAGTGAAAATTTCGACCCACTTCCTTTTATCATCCACGCAGCAACACAACACTCATAAGCAAATTTGGGCCACCCGATCACTGGCCCGATCGGGTGCATAGTGGGAAGGTCCCATTTTGTGCGTGAAAGACATCAACAAGAGGAAGCAGCAAGTGGGCCACCATGTGTTCCCTTATACCCAGCAGCGCCAATCATTAGTGGGCCCAACTTGTTATTATGCAACAATATAAATAGCAGCAGCGAGTAGCAATGAGCTTTTGGGCTGCCCACCCGATGGCGTCGGGTGCATGGTACCCGATCGGGTGGGCCTCAAACCAAGCCCAGTTCTTTCCTCTTCAGCGTACTAGCGATGCGGCAGCAACAAAATTTAGCACTTATATATTTTTGGGCCAGCCCGATCGGGTCTGGGCACATGGCTTCTCTCCCGATCTGGTCGGGCAATGCTTGCCCGATCGGGTCCGCAACTTTTGTACCCGATCATAATATCTTCGCCCGGTCGGGCCATTTTTGTCCGATCAGAGTACGGAAAACTCCTTTTTGACTCTTTGGCTCTTAATTCTTCACGTTTAGAGGTTTTGGGACCTCCTAAACTACCCATAAAGCTCGTGAGCCATCCTACGTGCCTCGTAACATCTCGTAAAGCCGTGGTTGCTTCCAAATGGCTCGGAAATAAGGAGAAAACTCCATAAAACCTGTAATTCAACACTAAAACACAAAACCACAACTATATACGATAGTTAGCACAAAATAGCTCCGAAGAGCTCCAATGACGCACAAATTAGCTTGTAAATAAGGGAGAAAACTCTATATAAATACGTGATATCAAACTCCCCCAAGCTAAACCTTTGCTTGTCCTCAAGCAAACAGAACATGAACGTGGAATAGATTGCCTCACCCCATAGATAAAAAACAATCAAAGCTCAAAACATTTTCAAGACTAAGAATCGTTCAAGCAGGCATAATTCAAGTTTGGCTAATCGAATCCATCCAACCACCAATCATCCAAGCAATTTATCAAATTTAAGCATCCACAAGGCATACAAATCCTGAAAAGGCCCTCACAAGGGTGTCACTCCTCTCAATTTTGTGGCAGGCAAAGAATATGCCCGAACACTCACCAAACCGACCATTATACCCTTCCCACTCACACTCTCATGTGTTTAAGAAGGTTAAATGACGCTCATCCTAGTCAAGTCGACTCAATTAGCAGAAATAATCTTTAACTTTGACAAACTAACTCGAAATCAATCAAATGAACAATGCAGACACGAGCTCAAGAGGACTTTATAGGGTTGTAATGGGGCTTAGGTAAGAGGTAAGGGATAATTTTGGGTAAGGTGGTGGAAAAACCAAGAAAGGGGGAGCATGAATCACTCAAACAAGGCCTAAGATGGCCTAAACAACTCCCAACAACACCATATAACCACGAAAAAATAACCCAACTCTCATAAATCAATGAAAACTCACAACAAACCCAATTTTTGAGCAATGAAGCGAATTTTTCTTTAAGAACGTACTTGAATGAAAGAACTTCGAATTCTTTTGAACTTTTATTTCATTTTTCTTTCATTTTTCTGAACTTCATTCACGCAACTCTAATTTTGCTTTTTCTTTTCTTTTTCTCACTCTCAAACCGCAACAAATACACTTTTAAATTCCTCAACAACCAAACTAAACCAAGAAACCAATCTCAAACTAAACCCATGGAAAAGCTCCCCCAAGCTAGGCTTGGAATAATATGAAATGAAGGCCATGGGCTCATAATAAGGGTTTAAGTAACATGAATCAAGTCATTAGGCTCAGCAGGGTTAAGGAGGATAAAAATATATCAAAAAATCACACTGAGGCTCAAGAATCAGACAAATAAACGCCTCTATCACAGCAAATGCTACAAGTCATCGAAAATCAGACAAGTACGAAGTCAAAGTCAAGATCAATCCACTAAAGAGGAGCTAACACACAAGGATATACTGGATAATAATATAAATCCAATAGGCTACAAAGAGGCCTCACAGTCTAACCAATTCAGGTATGCAGCACAAAGTGGTGTAATATAATCAAATTTTGCTCGAAATCATAGCAATCAAACATCAAATCATAGCCTCAAGATCACAAATGCCCAGCTATCAAGAAAACAAAAGTCAAATCATTTTCAATAAGAGCACAACAAGGGGCACAGGGAGGCAACTAAACCAGTCATGGGAACCATATTTTTTTTGATTTTTTTCAGTATTTTTCGAAAGCAATAAATCTATCCTAGAAAGCAGTAAAAGAGATAGGGAATACAAACAGAAATCCTCCCCAAGATGAACTTGGCAGTGTCCTCAATGCCAAAAGGTAACAAAGGATGATGCTAAGAGGAAAAACAATGTTAGTACCCTCATTCTCGCTTCACAAAAAAAAAAAAAAAAAAGAAAAGGAAAAAGGGATAAAATACGAGTTGCCTCTCGCACAACGCTGGTTTATAAAGGTCCCGCACGACCATAATACCTCCATCTGTCAAATAGGAGGGGCTAAACAGTGAGAGCCACCCTCATCAAACATCTTTCTTCTCCAAATGTTCTTGATAATACCTCCTGACGGCGAGACAACCTTAGGTGTAGTTGGAACCTTCTCCACACCTACTTCATCCAAAACCTCATCCCTGTAACAAGATTGTTTAAGCATAGGTGCCTTAACAACATTGGTTAGTTTAAACATCACTTTATCATCACCAACACTCAGAGTTTGAGACCCAGACTTGACATCATTGACAGCACCAACAATACACAAAAACGGCCTACCCAAAATAATAGGAAACTGGGCATCCTCATCCATATCTAGCACCACAAAATCAACAGGAATATAGAATTTCCCAACCTTAACAGGAACGTCCTCTAAAACACCTAGAGGGTATTTTATAGAACGATCAGCCATCTGTAAAGTGATTTGTGTGCATTTAAGTGCTCTCATATTCAGTTTCTTATAAACAGATTATGGCATAACAGAAACAGAAGCACCTAAATCACACAAAGCTTTATCAATAAAAATAGGTCCAAGATGGCAGGGTATAGAAAAACTACCAGGATCTTTCAACTTTGGTGGGGTTTTATTTTGAATAAAAGCACTACACTCTTCAGTAAGAGCGACACGTTCTACCCCACCAAAGTCTCTTTTCTTAGTTATCATATCTATCAGAAATTTGGCATAAACAGGGACTTGGGTAATTAAATCTGTGAATGGAATCGTTACCTCAAGGTTCTGAACCATAGCCAAGAACTTACCAAACTGTTGATCGACCTTTGATTGTTGCATCCTGTGAGGAAAAGGTAGCCTTGGTGTAAAAGGCGTTTCAGAAACCTTCTCCTTCTTCTTCCCTGTCTGTTCAGCTTCTGCAGATAAGTCAACTTTAGACGTTGAACTCCTCCTTTTCCCTTCCTCTACCACCCTCTTCTTCCCCGCAGTTGGGGTAACCTCATCAACGGGCAATGGAGGAGCATCATAAGCAATGCCACTACGAAGAGTGATGGCATTCACATGTTCTCTCTGAATGGGTTGCCCTGGCAATTCCCCTTGACGCCTCTGAGCATTAGTGCTTGCTAATTGTGCAATTTGAGTCTCAAGAAGTTTGATGTGCTTCTCTTGGGCTCTTTGTGCTTCCTCATTATCTCTTTGCATAGTTAGCATTTGTCTCTCTTGGGCTCTTTGTGCCTCCTCATTAGTCTTTTGCATGCTCAACATTAGCTTCATCACTTCAGATATGGGAGGCTCTTGTGGGTTATTGTTTTGTGGAGGTGGGGTGGGAAAATTTTGTGGAGTTTGGAAGTTATTGTGGTTATGGAAGTTTTGTGATGGGGGTCTCTGGAAATTTTGTTGGCTTTGATAGTATGAGGGTTTAGGATGGTTTTGTTGAGGTTGGTGGTTTTGTGGATTTTGGTAGTTTTGTGGAGGGGGGAAATTTGGTTGTCTCAGTTGAAATGCGTTTGCCTGCTCCATCTGATGTTGACCGAACTGACAGTCATGCCCAAAGTGACCCTGAACACGACATACCTCGCAGTAAGATGAGGTAATGGGTGCTACGACAGACATAGAATTTATACTCAAAGGAGGTGCTGTTGAGGAAGAGGAACTTAAGGTGTTGATCTGCTGACTCAGCTTCGCTATCTGCGAAGTCAATAATGCAATGGGATCTACCTCCAGTACTTTCCTCGTGAGGCTGCGGGAAGTGGAATGATCATTGGCTGCGAGGTTTGATAGAAACTCATAGCCTACATCCACTTCCTTATCCAGAAAAACTCCTCCTGCAGACGAATCAACAATACTCTTCGTCTGAGGCTGCAGACCATTGTAGACTGTCTGCGTCAAGAACCATTTATCCATGTTGTGGTGTGGACACTCTCTCTGTAAATCTATAAATCTAGTCCACGCTTCCCGTAATGTTTCATCAGGCTCTTGGGAAAACGTGGCTAGTTTGTTTCTGATTTCTGTTGTCTTTGTAGGTGGATAATACTCTCTCAGAAACGCAGCAGAAATCTCACTCCATTCTGTTTCTTTCACGTCGTTCAACTATTTTTGGGCTCTATCTCTCAATGAGAACTCGAACAACATGACCTTTAGTTGATCTGGAGTGACGCCGGCATGTTTGACGGTTCGACAAAGCTGTTGAAACCGCTGCAGATGATTTGCAGGGGTCTTCAGTAGGATGCCCACCAAACTGATTTTGCTGAACCATGCTGATGAGTCCAGGCTTAATTTCGAAGTTCGCCGCGGCGATGGTGGGCATAGTAGGTCCAGTGGAGAGACCATCTGGGTTGGGCACCCCATATGACTTCAGTGATTCAGACATAACTAAACTCGAGGTGTCTGATCCAGAGGTATTCAGCTGAACAGACTGCTTTTCTTTCTGATTTTTCTGTCGGATCCGCCTGATTGTCCTAGTAAGATCGGGATCTGCTGGAATGGGGGAACCGTTTCTTTGATACCTGGGCATACAAAAGAAACAAAAGAAGCAGTAAAACGTAACTCAATTGGAACAATAAAGTTCCAATGAGGCACAGAGAAGTAGACCAAATAACCAAACAAAAACTCAGAAAACTAGTCGTCTTCCCCGACAACGGCGCCAAAATTTGACAGGATTTAGTCGTATCACCTAATCAAAGATAAACCTACAGTCCTCTAACTATGGTAGTCAATGGAAGCAGGGTCGAATCCACAGGGAGACAGAGTTTCTAAATTAATATTCGATCAACTAGCTACTTCAGATGAAAATAGGGAGAATTAACTGAACTAATAATTAAGCTAAGGACAACGAATTGAACCGAGGATTTGACTATGGAATAAAAGCCTAGGGCATTAGGTCGGTCCACCATGCTTATACCAATCAAATAAGGTCAATTACTATCAAAACCTAAGTCATGAGTCAAGGGATTAGAGCATGTGTTGAGCTATGGTTAAGACTCAACGCTCATAGTTCAACATACGCCGCATGTTCACTAACGTAATCAGAACTACTGATGTGTCCTAGGCCTCTAGTCATAAGACGGATCTGTGCAAACAACTATTAACCATAAGAAATCAATGAAATTGGCCACTAACATTAATCACTCATTAAGAACAAACCACACCACAATCACTCTAATCAAGCCCTAAGAATCAATAGAAGTCTAAATAACAATCATGGTATAAAGATGGCTTCCCTATCGAACACCCTAGAAAGAGAACTACTCACTCATAATTGAATTGACAACAACAAAACTAATATGAAACCCTAATAATTGCATCATGAATAATTAAATACTTAAGCTAAGCAATTAAGAATAATAAAAGAGATTAGAGTAGAGAAGAATACCAATTGACAGAAAGCAAGAACTTTTATTGAAATCGAATAGGTTCAATCACCTTTAATCTAATATAAAGTGTTTAAACTAAGCTAAGAACTATGAGAAATAAACTAGAATGAAAGATAAAATTCTTTATAATACCCCTCCAAGTCTAATTAAAACGGGATTAAAGATAGCAATTTCGCCTTTACAGGCATGGGACCCGATCGGGCATAGGGCCACCCGATCGGGCCCATAGTGAAAATTTCGACCCACTTCCTTTTATCATCCACGCAGCAACACAACACTCATAAGCAAATTTGGGCCACCCAATCACTGGCCCGATCGGCTGGGCCTCAAACCAAGCCCAGTTCTTTTCTCTTCAGCGTACTAGCGAAGCGGCAGCAACAAAATTTAGCACTTATATTTTTTTGGGCCAGCCCGATCGGGTGGGCCTTACCCGATCGGGTCTGGGCACATGGCTTCTCGCCCGATCGGGTCCGCAACTTTTGTACCCGATCATAATATCTTCGCCCGATCGGGCCATTTTTGCCCGATCAGAGTACGAAAAACTCCTTTTTGACTCTTTGGCTCTCAATTCTTCACATTTAGAGGTTTTGGGACCTCCTAAACTACCCATAAAGCTCGTGAGCCATCCTACGTGCCTCGTAATATCTCGTAAAGCCGTGGTTGCTTCCAAATGGCTCGGAAATAAGGAGAAAACTCCATAAAACCTGCAATTCAACACTAAAACACAAAACCACAACTATATACGATAGTTAGCACAAAATAGCTCCGAAGAGCTCCAATGACGCACAAATTAGCTTGTAAATAAGGGAGAAAACTCTATATAAATACGTGATATCAGATGCCCACCAAACTTATTTTGTTGAACCATGCTGATGTGTCCAGGCTTAATTTCGATGTTCGCTACGGCGATGGTGGGCATAGTAGGTCCAGTGGAGAGACCATCTTAGTTGGGCACCCCATATGACTTCAGTGATTTAGACATGACTGAACTCGAGGTGTCTGCTTCAAAGGTGTTCAGCTGAACAAACTACTTTTCTCTCCGAATTATCTTTCGAACCTGCGTGATTGTCCTTGTAAGATCGGGATGTGCTGGGATGGGGGAACCGTTTCTTTGAGACCTGGGCATACAAAAGAAACAAAAAGAAGAAGTAAAACGTAACTCAATTGGAACAATAAAGTTCCAATGAGTCACAGAGAAGTAGACCAAATAACCAAAAGAAAACTAGCCGTCTCCCCGGCAACGGCGCCAAAATTTGACAGGCTAAATTCATATCACCTAATCAAAGATAAATCCTTAGTCCTCTAACAATGGCAGTCAACGTAAGTAGGGTCGAATCCACAGAGAGACGGAGTTCGAAGTTGATATCCAGCTAAACAGCTACTTCATACAAAATCTAAGAAACAGCTGAAGTACTATATAGACTAAGGAAAGCGATATAAAGATGAGATTTAAACTATGAAATAAAGGTCTATGGAGTTAGTTCGGTCCACCATGCTTATGCCAATCCAGGGATCAAACAACTATAAGAAATTAGGTCAAGAATCGATAGATTAGAGCACGTGTCAAGCTATGGTCAAGTCTCAACGCTCATATTTCAACATATGCAGCATATTCACAAACATAATCAGAATTACTGATGTGTACTAGGCCTCTAAAAGTAGGACGGATCTGTGCAAACAATTATTAACCTCAAACAATCAATAAAATTGCGCAATAACATTAATTACTCATCAAGGAACAAATCACACCATAACCAATCTCATCAAACCCTAGAAACTAATAGCAATTCAAATAATCAAGGTATAAACATGGATTTCCTCCCTAAATCCCTTGAAATTAGACTACTCAGACATAATTAAATCAACCATAATAAAACTACTATGAAACCCTAATTTTAACATCATGAATCAAAATAATAATTAAACTAAGCAATCAAAAGTAATTAAAGAGATTAAGAAAGAAAAACAATACCGAATGACGAAAAGCAATAACCTTTATTGAAATCAAATCCGAGGTTCAATCAGGCCTTCAACTAATCTAAAGTGTTTAATCTAATGAAACTCTAAAAGCTAAGCTAAGAGCAATGGAAATAAACTAGAATGAAAGTTGTCTCTAAAAAAATGAGGAAAGCTATTTATAATAGCCCCAAAATCTAATTAAAAACGGAATAATGAAGATAGATTTTCGCGAAAACGAGTGCGGGACTCGATCGGGCAATGGGCCACCCGATCGGGCCCACACAGAAAATGACCAAACTTGTTTCCTTTGACTCCACGCATCAGCAGCAGCAATAAACCAATAGTGGGCTTCACCCGATCAGCAACCCGATCGGGTCCACCATCTGGTCCATGGTAAAAAGGAGCCCAGCTCCTTTCCCTTATACGCAAACCTGAAAGCAAGGCAATGGAGGAAGAAAATTGGGCCTGCCTGATCACTGGCCCGATCGGGTCCATGATCGAGTGGCGAGGCCAAAGCCCAGCATCCTCTTTGTGCGTGAAGCAGCAAGCAGGAACCTTTGAATCTCTGATTTGGGCCTGCGCGATCACCCACCCGATCCGGCCTAGTGTACCCGATCGGGTTGGGCTTAAATTGCCAACCATATTTTCTTTGTTTTTCCACCCGATTGGGTCGGGCGATGTTCGCCCGATCGGGTGCAAAACTTTACCACCTGATCAATAAATCTTCGCCCGATCGGGCCATTTTTCTGCCCGATCAGAGTACGAGAAGCTCCTTTTGACTCTTTGACTCTCAATTCTTCACATTTAGAGGTCTTGGGAACTCCTAAACTATCCATAAAGCTCGTTGACATTCCTACGTGCCTCGTAACAACTCGTAAAGTCGTGGTTGCTTCCAAATAGCTCGGAAATGAGAAAAGTTCCTAAAACCTGCAATTCAACACTAAAACACACAACCAAGACTATATACGATAATTAGTATAAAATAGCTCCAAAGAGCTCAATTGATGCACGAAGTAGCTCATAAGTAGGGGAGATAACTCTATATAAATACGTGATAATACTCGGACCAATAATTGGCCCCACAAACAACACAAGTCCTTCCGACGCATTTTGTCCTCACTCATGCACACCATGAGAAACTTCCCAGGAGGTCACCCATCCAAAGACTACTCCCAGCCAAGCACGCTTAACTGAGAATATCTTAGCAATATGAGCTCCCTGAAAAGAAGATGCACCTTGTTGGTATGGGTCGTACAACTAAATCCTTTAAAGCTTTTTTTGGGGAGTATTACACTTGTTGTATGTGTTTTACATGCTCTAACTCATTAACACTATACACCAATATATCATCAAAATAAACAACTACAAAACGGCTAAGAAATGGCTTCATAGTTTGATTCATTAAGCGCATAAAAGTACTTGGTGCATTGGACAAACCAAGTGGCATAACAAGCCACTCATACAATCTCTCCTTTATCTTAAAGGTTGTCTTCGATTCATCTCCTTTAAAGATTCGAATTTGATGGTAACCACTCCTCAAATCTATCTTTTAAAACACTTTAGAATCATTAAGATCATCTAATAAATCATTTAGCCTTGGAATAGGAAAGCGATATTTAATAGTAATCTTATTAACAGCTCTACTAGCAACACATATGCACCATTCACCATTCTTTTTTGAAAGTAAGAGAGTAGGTATAACACAAGGACTCAAAGACTATCTAATTATGCCTTTAGATAACAAATCATTCACTTGTCTCAATATTTCTTCGGTTTCTTTAGGATTTATCCTATAAGCAGGCTTATTTGGCAACATTGCTCCAGTAATAAGATCAATTTTGTGTTGAATGTCCTCTTTAGGGGGTAAATTGTGAGGTATTTCATTTGGAAAGACATCTCTATAAGCATTTAGTAACGGCGTGAGCAAAGGATGATCAAGATTATTATTTACTTCTTCCTTTTGCTCTATATTTAACAATACTTCTCCAAAAAGGACTAAGATCATGATTATCGGATTTCAAAATAGTAGTAAGGTAGTGATATTTTTCTTTAGTGGAATGATGTTTACCGTTAGTAATGGACATAATAGGAGTGAGAATTACTTTTTTGTCGTTTTTCGTGAATGAATAAGCGTTTTTGTAACAATTATGAATGACTCTCCTATCCAATAACCATGGTCTACCTAACAAAACATGACATGCATCCATTGGAATCACATCACACTATATCTCCTCTTTATAGTTACTACCAATACTAAAAGACAATAGTAAACAATGAGCAATACCTTTGCATTGGTTGAGCCATTGAATCACATATATATGGCTTAGGATGGGGCGTAGTGGGGAGCTTTAATTTTTCCACCATTGTTTGAGCAGCTACATTGGTGGAACTTCTTCCATCAATAATCAAGGTGCAAACCTTCCCTTCAATGGTACATCTTGTATGAAATCTGGACTCCCTTTGTTGAGACTCCTCGTGATCTACAACGCCACTCAATGCTATCCTAACAACCAAGCATTCACCTTCATCAGGACCAACAACCTCATCTCCAAACTCCTCTTCTTCAAACCGCTCATTCTCCTCCTTATTTTCCTCCTCTAGGTATTCAAATTCCATAACACTTACTACTTTATTGTTAGGACATTCAAGAGCAATGTGCCCTAACCCTTGACATCTAAAACACCTGCTAGGAGCACTATTTGGTATTAAAGTAGTAGTAGTAGGTGTCGTTTTTGGAACAAAAGGGGTAGTAGGTTTAGGGGGATTTATGTTTGGCTTTTGAAATGAAGTGTTTTCGATAAAGGGACGTGAAGTCTCAATTTTACATTTGGTCTTTTGTTGCCTTTCAATCTTGTTATCTAAGATGATTAACTCTTCCAAGGTTAACAAAGGGTGCAATTCAACCACAATAGCTATCGTAGTCTCCAATCCACCTAGGAATGTTACTAACGTCGGTGGCTCATCCTCTTGCACTTCACATTTCATGAGGTATGCTTCAAACTCCCTTGCTTAGTCCTTAAAAAACTTAGAACCTTGTTGCAAAGGATGCAATTTTGCAAAGTTCTCTTGGACATAGTAAGTAGGAAGAAATTCTTTAACAGCTTTTTCATTTTCTCTCATGTCCTTTCTCCTTTCCTTGCCTTTCCTTCTTGGTGCAAACACTTTCCCACCAAGTCGAGGCATATTTTCTAAGCTTAAGAGCCACAAGCTTCACTCCTTTGTTTTCAGGAATTTGCTTGTAATCAAAGACCCTATCAACAATCCTTGACCATTCAACACATTCATTAGCATCAAGTCGTCCATCATAGTCAGGAATGTCGACCTTAATGTTATTTAAATTCCGATTTTGAGTACTCCTTTGAGGCCTAAAGGTCTCATTACTCTCTCCATCAAATTCATCATCATCTCCTCGTTGCTTTTTAAGCCTCAAAGACAATTGTCTAGGTTGCCCTTGCACGAAAGTCATTCTACCCTCACTTTCACGTTTTTCATTCTCCGTGAGTTTAATTTTTTTTCCCAATTCTCAGGGGGTTGGCTAGTTCCTGTCATTGTGTTTAGGGTTTGTGTTTGGAGCATAATTTAAACTTTCTCCGTTCTTTAATAAGTGACACACTTGCATAGTGTTTACTATTCACAGTTTAGACTTTAATTAGCTTTGGTGATTTATCTTTTAGAAAAAACATAGTCATGTGGGATCTTATTTGATTCGTCTCAACGTGCATTTGTTTAATATCAACTGTTTATAATTATTAGGAAAATTTGCACAAAACCACCTTAAGTTTTCAGTTATTTAGAAACTCCCACCTTTATGTTTTTTTCCTGAATTTCCACCTAAACTTTACCAAACCTTTATAAACTCCCACCTTTTGACAGAATTTGCCTAACTCTGTTAACTGTGGGCCCTACATTAGTCCAATATTTTGTTCACCCCCCCCCAAATTTACCCTATCTTCTTCAGTTATTCCTTTCATCCACGCCATCCCGCCTTCCTGCTCGGCCTCCTCCGCTCTCTCTTTTCTTTCCTGGCTTCCATTAGAGTATATGAGGTTAGGAAGATTGAAACTGGATTTCTTATCAAAAGATTGGACTGATGCAGCAGAAATCTCAAATTCCTATCAAAAGATAACTTAATTTTTTCAATCTCAAATCCGGATTCAAATTCTTATCAAAAGATTGGACTGATGCAACAACAATCTAAAATTTAGGAAGTTACATGAATCTCAATTTTTTTCTGGATTTCCATTTGAGTTAATTTAGGAATTTAATAAAATAACTTAATTTAGGAAAGGAGGAGTTTGGAGGGAAAATCAAAAGATTGGACTGATGAGGGCCCACAGTTAACGAAGTTAGGCAAATTCCGTCAAAAGGTGGGAGTTTACAAAGATTTGGTAATGTTTAGGTGGAAATTTAGGGGGAAAAAACATAAAGGTGGGAGTTTCTAAATAAGTGAAAACTTAAGGTGGTATGGTGCAAATTTTCCTACTTATTTATAAGTCTAGATATTATTATTTAAAATAATGCATTTACAAGCTTGAGGTAGTATGTGCTTGTTACACGCCTCTCCCTTGCTTGTAGCCTTGATCACACGTCCATATGTGTTAAAGTTACAACCTAATTTGACTCTCTAATTTAACATAAAAGAAATAAACAAATTACAACTCAACTTGAACTAATTTGGATGTAAGGAATTAAAGCATGAAATACTACTCTAATAAAACAAAGGAATATATTAACTTAGCAAAAACTAATTAACTAGCCAACTAGGCTAAGGACAATTTCATAAGACTCAATTGACTTAAGGGAATTCAGAACATTTCTTAAAATGGAAGCAACCGAGTTCTTGGTTTGAGGATTAATATATGAACCTCCATCAAAAGGTGATGAATTCCAACAAATAATTGAAAATGAATCCAACTTATAACAAATCATAAAGTAAAATTGCACTGTCAAAGTTCAACTTACACTTATAGTCGGCAAAAGAGTTTTTTTCCTCCAACTTCAATGTATTAAATATTAGTATTACTTGAAGCCTAATTTTTTATCGAGTTGTAAAACAAATATATGCATGAAGCCAAATTCAAACAAATCTCATCATGAAGCAAATTAAAACATGAAATTGAGGAGTGGAATTGATAATGGGAAAACATACTGAAGGTTGAAGACGATGACTCCGAGGACCAAGAAATCGGCGGCGACTCCGACGAAGAATACGGGAAGAACTTCTAAAACTTTTGCGAAGCCCCATGTTATTCCTGATGACGTGGAAATAATTCTCTAACACGTTCTCTAATCGAGTTTATAGTGGTAATGGGTTTGTTAATGAATTGATGAAGAAAAAATCTACCCTCCGTCATTTTCATTTGTTTTCCTTTGGCCCACTATCAATAATAATAATAAAAATATCATTCATTCTCATACGGTTCACATCAACATAGAGATACCAAATAACGTTAGGCTAGAAAAAGGTAACAGAATAGAGAACCCCCACCATACATCTAAAGCTTAAAAATAAACCAAAACATAACATGAGAAGATAACGCTTCCTATCACAACCATCCGATTTTGAAATAGACTTAACCAAAATCAACATTCACAAATTCATTAGCAGTCTTCTCAACTTCATTACTCTTAGCATTATCTTTTGCTTCCTTGTTTTCCGATGGAAGAGTACCCAAAACTAGCTTCTTCTTCATATTTGGAGTTCTGGAAATTGTTAGGGTGACGTACACGATGGGTAGCTAATGCAATAACCCTCCTCTTTATAGATCTGTCATGAGAGTCACAAGGGGAGGATCGATTGCAATACCATTCTTAATCAATTCCTTAACCTCAATACTTAGTTTGTTGTGGTCATAAATTGTTTCTTCATATAAAGATTTGGGGCCACTTTTTGAGATGGAAACACTCATAGGGTGGTTGATATTTTTTTCTTCCATTATTTCTTTACAGATATAACAATTGGATGATGAGGAATATACCATAGACATCTCTTATATAGCAATGTCAACTAGCTTTAATTTTTCGAAGAAGGAAATCAAAAATAATTGAATTTGATAGTATTTTGATATTAATGTTCTGGAAACCAGATATAGGAGAACTCGAAGAATATTTTCTATCTCCCCATTGCGGTTTCATTCCCCAACTTTAAAAGACGATTAGGACTTTTTATTGTGTTATTTTTTAAAAGATTAGAAAATAATATCTAAAATATGTTGTATAATTTATGATATACATTACTCAAAGTGAATAACAACTTTTTTTTTTGTAAATTATAAGCTAAATTTTGAATAACTATTTTTTTTCTAAAAATAACATAAAATGTGAATTTATAATAATCTTTATAATTCGTGATCTTGTTAATTTTCCTAAATAAAATATAGCTCAATATTTATAATGATTCATAATTTTTTTATAATTGGGATATCTATAATATCTCAAGAAGATATAATATCATAATAGACATTACGAAAATCTACCTTGAAACGAATATAAACGTGATTCAATAACTGAGCTTCATCATGCGATTATATAGTGAAGTTGAGCATGTAAGGCTCAAATAATATAAATTTCTAGTATAATTGTATAGAATTATAGACATTATTCGATTGATATTAACCGAAATTACATATGAACATGATCGTGTCTGACCCGATGGATCTAGTTTTTGTTATGGAATATGTCATAAGTTATTTTGTTTTTTCTCAAATGAGAATTTTAAACTTGTAACAATTTTAGATAATTCTATGTAATATTACTAATAATACTAAAAAAATTTGTATTGTACTAAATTGTTTCTTTTACTCTGATTTCAAACATTGCTACTAATTTGCCAATGTGGTAAGTATTTGAGTTATGGTTGTCACTTAAGAGTTTGAAAAATCTATAGCCTGGTTACTATCTTCATATTTGACAGGTTTGGATCTACTATTCCTGCTTTGTGTCTTGTAGAAGATGTTTGTTTATCCATAATAATATATGGATTTTATTTGACACTATGTATAGCTAAAGGACATGATGCTATTCAATCCTAATGAAATTATATATTGTAATGATATGTAGAAACCTCAACTTGGTTCATATCAATTTCTACATTGATCTATTTCTACAAAATAAATATTACTTTACTTGTTTTCCTATTATTACATTATGTGGACTACTATTGCATGATTAGTTTCTCACATAGGGGATATTTCTTATTGTTAACCTATGATCGGATTTTCATGAACGATCAATCTGGTCATACCGTTAGCGATCTTTCATTTGTTCAAGAGGAACAAGAGAGGTAATTATTCCTTGTTTGTTCGCAGAAACTAAGGGTGCGCTAATTTTGTACAACTTTTTTATGCTTGCACTTAATTTCAGTTTAGCTCTTTATCGGTGTCAGAATATGTCATCGGTTCAGATTTTTTAATTACTTCGAGTTCCGCTTTAACCCGTGTTGTCAAACATAGTCTAAGGCCTTGTTCTTTTGAGCTAAGCTAGACTGTACTGAACTGTAAAGCTGTACTAAACAGAGTCTAAGTGAAACGAAATGAACTGAACTCCAAATAGGCTTAAAACGATAGAGCCTAGATGGAACTATTGTATTCAACCGCATATAAAAATAATGTTTAGCTATAGTTTGATTACAATAAATTATGATGTATTGAAACGTCAGCAACTTGGCTCTTATAAATGACGACCCGATCATTTTAACAAAAGAATTATTGACTATGAATCCCTTAGTTGGACTAATATTGAATAATGACCACATGTGACTTTTACGTGTGACACTTAATTCTTATTCTCATTGTTGAACTTTTAATCAGATTGACAATGAAGATTTTTTCATTTTATTCACAATCTTTTCATGTGTTAAAGAGGGACATCAAAATGTAACTGTAGTATTAAAATTTTATGTGAAATAAAATAATAACTTTACAAACGTAAGAAAAAACATAAAAGAATTAGAAATATATTCAATATTAGATTCATATAAAAGGTCTCGATTAGAGATTTTCAATGATATGTTTTATATACATCAATTGTGTTTATGACATAAGAAATTTCTACTATATAGAATTGAAGGCTCCTGCCTAAATAAGACTTCTCATACCTGACAATTTTTTTGGGAACAAATACAAGATTAATTCTATCTGGAACTATCAGGCACACAATTAGTTTTTATTAACGTTGTTCCAGCATTCACGATACAACCAATTCAAAGATTAAGATAATCTTAAAAGGACAATGACAAGATATAAAATTCTACAGAGATAAACAACAATTCTATTATTCCCGTGAACAACAATTAAGTCCTCTTAATATAGCAAGCCCAAGAAGTGAAGGACATTCCTCAAATTCTCTTAAAAAATTTCAAGAATATATACTAGAGAAATGACCAGACAACAAATATATAGTCAACACTTACAGATATATCTAAAATACCATAACCAAACTTTACCTTAACTGTTAAAGATGTTTATTCTTTAATTATTAAATCTTTTGATTGCTTGCCGTCTTGTAATGCAACATGTAGTGGTGAAGCTCTTCATATATATTCCACAAGAGGAACAAAAACACAAAATCCAAATACAAAACGTTAGTCATTAAGTAGGGTTAGGGTTTTTCTCATATTAAAGAATCTAACCTATGAAAAAAAAATTAAGTATACTAAAGAAAATGACTAATAAAGTAAAGAATATTGAAACTCATACTTCAAATAAGTCGAAAATACAATGTTTGCGAGCGTCAAGTTCACAACGACAATAGACATATCTAACCAATTGAACACACAAAATATTGGAATGGTAAAGCCATAAAGTTATGCATCATAACAACGAAAGGCTCCAACACTTTTTCTTTATAAAAAAGGATAATCTTAGACATAATGAAGCCTGGTTATATAATAAGTTTGAGGCAAAAAAACTCATATTTGATGCCTCCTATAATAAATTACAACATGCCTCAAAACATAGGATCCATACGCCTCAAATACACAAAACTGATCAAAACATCTACTAATCTAATCCAACATTTTTCAAAACAAGGGAACAATAGAAAATAATACAATTCAAATGTTATAGAGAAGGACCTTAACTACAAAGAACAAACATCTATTTTAAGGAGTACAAAACCTGAATTCATGTATAATCTCAACTACCCCCAAGCATCACTGGTATTTACATAATAAAGTATGTACTCTGCAAAAAAAGACTCATCATAGATCCAATATATTTTAAAAAGTAGGGGATAATACAAATTATGCAAATTCTTTTATAGCAAGTGGTCATATATTAACACCCATTCAAACCAAATATAACATCCTAAAGTCATTAAAACTCAACAGAAAGAGAAGGAGGACGCCACCACAATTCTACATCAAACTTCCATAGAGTCATTACACATTAGTTCATCAAACCATCTACAGTCATGAGCAAACATTTTCCTAGGCTTTACAGAACAAACTCTAAGCTTTACATCATTTTTAATCTGCTTCACTTTGTTGAGGATATTATAGATGCTTTGGTTCCAAACACCCTCATTTATGCTTATCCAAATGAAATAAGAACAAGGACAAAATCCTTTAGATGAGATATCTCTACATTAATCAAATAGTTTTCGCTTTTAATAATCTCATATTATTTCTTAAGTTTTAAGTTTAGATCAAATAGATCAAAGAACATACTTTCATTATGTGTTCTCATACTTTTGAGCCAATTTATGTGTTCCTTACAAACATTAACAACATTCTCACTGTAACCACGTTTTTCACGTTCAACTTTTCATTCAAGAATGGCATCATAATAAAGAAGATTATAAATTTTAGACTTGATTCTTTCATTTAGGTCTTTTTCAATTAAACATTGTTGTAACCCATTTTCTTCTTCGTATTCCTCTGTGTGAGTGTTTTCCATGAGACATATATATGCAATTTTTTCATTTGGTTGTTCCTCTTCATGATCAGTTTTTCACCCTCCCCGAGCTGCTACCATAGCTTTGTGGAAATTTCCTTAGAAATAAGAGATCTTGCTTCATCGTTCCTTTCAACAAAACGCTCATTGTTCCTTTCCTTGTTCGTATTGCTTTCCTAGATTGGACACTCATTGATGCAGTGATCTGCATTACCACATTTATGACAAGCAGCTTTATCAGATAAGATTTTTTTTTTATATTTGACGTTTCCATTCATGTTTCTAGGCATTTTTTAAAATTTTTGGACCATGAGAGATGCCTCTTCTTCAGTTTTAAAGCCATCTTCATCATCAACTTTTAGGGCAATGGAGTTAGACTTAGAGCTTTCGCATACTCAGTATTTAGTTGTAGCTCGTGAGGCATCATTGATCCACCTAACTGTTCCAAGTTGAATTTACTGAAGTCCTTTGTTAATCTAGAGGAGTAACGTTAGCCATCCATTTGTCCTCAAGAAAAAAATCCTAAAAAACCTTTCAAACACTTCAGAAGAAATAAACTTTCCAAGAGAAGCCAGCTCATTAATAATTTTTGTGAAATGAGTAAACATCTCGTGTATGCTTTCTTCATACTTTATAGAGGATAGTTCTTATTGATTCATCAATAATTTTCGATCTTTTATCATGGGTTACCTCAAGTAGATCCCATATTTGCTTTGCAGATTTGCATGCCATGATTCTTTTGTGCTTATGTGATCCAAGTCCATAATGCAAGTTTCAAAACAATAGCATTAACCTCCATTTTTTAAAGGCAGCTTTTTGATATTTAGAGAGTGGTTTAGGAATTATTTTATTTGGACCATTATTAGTTGTGACCTCAAAATCACCAACTTCAATGACCCTCCAAACCAAATAATTTTCAGTCTTAATGATTTTATCCATTTTGTTCTTCCAATAGGCGTAGAACTTTCCATCGGACATTGGAGGCTATGAGTGGGGTAACATTCCCCGAGTTTCTCAGCAGTGTTCATGATTTTTCAATATCTTTTTCTCAATAGGGTTTCTTAGACTTTGTCAGTTTGTACGATAATACATTATTTATTTCTCTATAAATAATACAGGAGAAGAGTGATTTATATGTGTAGAAATAAACGTACTTTTTGCGGAATCATAAAACAAAAAATATAAAACAAGCAAAAGCAACAAGAGAGATATTTGCGAGGAAAAACTCCCTAAACCCAATAAAAAGATACAATTTCAACCACGACGGTTTATTTTTTTTACCATTAAATTTAGGGAAATTCCCGATGGTGCCCCTTAGGTCTCAGAAATGTCCAATGGTGGAAATTCCATAAAAAAACTTTCCTATTGGTAACCTTGCTTTATAAATTATTCCCAAACATAAACTTAATGAATAATTTCCATTAATAATAAACCATATTTCGTTAGTTAATTGTTAAGGTGGTCACTCACATGTAAAATGAGGCATTTTGGATTGTTTTTTGCCCTTAGGGATTGATGTTTAGGGGTCAGTTTTAGTTCTTAAAGATTGATTTTGAGGTTGAAATTGGCAAAAAAAACAACATAAATGTCACGTTTGATGTGCGAGTGATCGTCTTAACTATTAACTAAGGGAAAATACTTTATTATTAACGAAAAATTCTTCATTAAGGTAATGTTTGGGAATAATTTGTAAAGTAGGCTATCCACGGGAAATGTTTTTTTCAAATTTGCACCAGTGGGAATTCCTGAGCCCTAAGAGCCACCACTGAGAATTTCCCTTAAATTTATATTAACAGCCGAAAGCGGGAAATGCTTCAGTAACTTAGCCTCATCACTACATGGTTCAACAAGCAACCTACAACTTCCAAAATGCTAAACCAACATCATCCCTCATACCACACCTTCTAGGAAAGGTTTTTATGTGAGATACATCTTAACCTAGTACAACTCATCAACATTTAGCATAAGTGAACCTGCAAATGATCGGGCAGTTGATCTATCAATCCATATCTGATAGATTGTTTTTAACAAAACAAATGTCATAAATCCCACTTTTCTTGCCCGTCTTTCTACATTTCTGAGCAGCAATTGAAATTTCATCCTCAAAGCATCCAATGCCTCTATCATTCTTCAGAATCTGCAGTAATTGCTAACAAATAGCATGAGAATAATTGCATTGAAAAAATAGGTGATGAAGAGTTTCAGTAGTAGCTTTGCAGAATGCACAGGTATGATCAAGCCATTACCCCCAATTGCACAATCTGTCTTGCGTAACTAATCGGTTTTGGAAGGCTATCCATGAAATAGAGACTTCTCATATTAGATTTTTTATAAGATACAACTCTTCTCCATGCGTAACAGGCTCACTAACAACGAACATTTTTGTGTAAACTAAACTGATAGCAAATTTACCTCCTTTAATAAATAGAGAAGGCATGATATTCTGAATAGCCTCTCTCCTTGTCAAGATCTTTCTAACAATCCAAGAGCATCTTGGAGGAACTTCAACTTCCCACATAACTTCATTTGATATGCGAAGCGTGGATCCACTTGACCCGTATCCTATCATATTTCTTAGCGATAGCCCAAAAGAGCTTAGAAATAGCAGCTTTATTCCAAATGCTGAGGTTCTTTACCTTTTGCACTCAACCCCTTCACTAAATAGCCCAAAAAGACCACGAGGGACTTTAAACTCAACCCTTAATTAGGCCTAACTCCTTACAACCTAATTATAACCAGGGCCATGACTTGAGGAGATAAACTCAAGTTCCTAAACAGCAGCTCCCTTAACTTGTTTCTCTAAACTTCACTCTAAGTTCTCTCTCTTATACTTACTTCATCCAAAGATTATTTTATACACGATTTCACTCAAAATAATAGTGTGTAACAACTCATCCACTCTTTCCTAAAATCTAGCAATTAGTTAAGCATGATCTCCATTGTTTCGCTTTTCCTTATTTAAATAAAGCTGATTTGAAATTTTCTTTAAATACATAAGATTTAGTTTTCAAAAAAAATAAAATCTTTACATAATCGAAAAGATTTTCTGTAAAAATGATTTTAATTAGTTAAAATATTTTCTTAAATCTTCCTAATTTTAGCCTTGATTACTTAACAAGTTCGTTTTAATTAATTGTTGTGTTCCTATGAATGCTCTTTGTGTTCCTTTACTTCATTTTAATTCTGCCTTCATGTTTGTTCCTTTCATAGGAACACAAAAACATTCTCTTTCTATAACCATAAGTTGCTTACCAAGTCTTACTTTTCCTTCATAAACTAAAAGTAGAAAGCCTTGCTTGTTCCTTTTGCTCCAATTTAGATTCTTGTACCAGTTCCTTGAGCATCTTCACATAGTCATCAAAATCCACTCTCTTTAGTTCATTTCTTCCTTTAGTCTTAGTATTCTCTTTTCTCAATTTGTATTACCTTCCACAGTTGCATCCACTCAAAATTTTGTTAGTTTATAACTTAATTTCTTTGTCATCATCAAAATTAGGGTTTAACACTTTTGATAGGTGTTTTAAAACCCATAAATATCCTCCTGGGTTTAAGAATGGAAGTATAATTATTGCTTCGATGCAAGAAGAAATTTTATACAATTCTGACTATGTTACTTATTCTTTGAACACAAAAGTATGTAACACAATCACAGTTGAGTGGTATTATCAATTCCTGGAACTTCTTGGCAAACATATGTTTGTCAACACAACAAATTATTTTAATGGTCATGGAAATGATGTAATTAGAGGCTCCATTGGCACAACTTTTTTGGCCGGTACCATGTTCTTATTCTCATGTTTTTTCTATGGTTGGATAATTGACAGTGGTTCCACAGACCACATGAGTTATAATAGAAGTTGTACATATGAATTGTTGAAAGATAATGAGCATATTGTTACCTATCCTGATGGAAGGAAAGTGCAATTTAAACATGGCCTTTACTAAACAAGAATAAACATACTTAGCGGAATTTCATATAACTTTTCTTTTAGCCTAACCTAGGAAAACACCTTATATTATTGATAATAATCTTTAAAAAAGAGGAATAGGTAATACCTAATGCCCAAGAATTGTATGTTATTTCCAAAGTCTCTAAGTGAAGTCCTCTCTACTAAAGTCCACCACTAAAATATTGAATCTCTCAGATTAACTACTAGGTAGAGAAATGAATTGTTGAGTTTCTAGGGAGGGAGGATTTAATGTAGGAGAGACAAGGAAAAAATAACACAAGAAAAGAAGAGGGAGATAGAGGTGTGTGTGATAGGGATAGGCGCCCCTCCATTTTTCACCCTTATATATAGGTATTCAATATACTTCCCAACACCCACTAGAACTTGAACATCTTTAGAATTCCTAAACTCTCATTTATATTCAATCATTGATTTTAATTGTGATCCCAAGAAGCTTAAATAACTTAAGCAATGATATAATTCATATTATATTATAGGTCATAGTTGGTTTATTGAACAACACTATGACCACCTATAATCATTTGAGTTATTATTTATTTAATATTTATAATTATTTATTAAAGTGAACATTTAAGTAGTTGCAAACTTGATTGAAGGACATTTTATTCAAACTCCCACTTGTTCTTAGGAGCATGTGTGCAAAATAAATCATTTTCCCCTTAATGGGTTATTTGATGATAAGGTAAGATAAATTTTCATCCTTAATTCAACGAACAACACAGTTAAGCACAACCATACATCTTCAGTCTTACTCATCGAATTGTCAAATAAACATCAATCCCAGTAAATGGTCCGATAATCCTTTCTTATCAGATCGACTACAAGAAAAAAGGATTTTTCCAACGCCGTTATAGCAACAGTTGGAATGGCGTTGCCAAAAGCAATATATTGCAACATTTAATTAGTATCTTCTTTGGCATTTAACAATTGTTACCATAGTTTTATTTAGCAACGATTTATTTCATTATTTTGGAAAGAAAAAGAAAAGGCAAAAGTTTTCCGAAAATATGAATTAGCGCCAAATGTTCCCACCCTTTATTTCTTTTTTTCCGGCCTCTTTTTAGCCACTTCGGCTCCTACTTCGACTCGTTCACTAACTTCACTCCTAGAATCTCTCCTCCATATCTCCCATAACTGAAGAATTGCTAGTCCTCCATATCTCAAATATCCTGCAATTCAGACACTTCTGTGGCGGTTTCTTAATTTACGAATCTCCTTGATATCTCTAATTTGTGAATTAACAATTTTATAGCAGTTGTGGGATTGTTCTTTTGTCAGTGAAGCTAAATCAATTCAATTATTCAATCAGAGGTTAGTTCTTTAATAATTTTGAATTTCCTTTCATGTCTTCTATATAACTACATCCGTTTGTTTTTAATTGTTACACTTTCCTTTTTTGAAGGTTTCTTTTTAATTGTTACACTTTCACTTTTACTAATTTTGGTAAAGTTCACATCTTTATATTCCAATTTCCAACACTTTAGGGACCCACATGTCATCTTCTTTTGCCATTAAATACCCAATCACCCCACACTTTTTACTTTTACAACATTATCTCTCCTACTTTATCTATTCCCCAAACAATTTTATCAATTCCCCAAATAATAATTGCATAGATTTCATAAATTTTCTTGGTTATCTCCCAAAACAAAGTGTAACAATTTAAAACAAACGGAGGGAGTATTATACAATTGTGAATTTATGATTAAATATGTGGGTCTATGTGATTAGGAGAGGTAAAGCATCTCGATGTAACAATATATATTCAAATTTTGTTTTAAGTTTGCAAATTGATGTATTAATTATTCAATTATTCATGTTTGTGATATTCTGATTAATTTGTGAATTTTTGGAATCTATGATTTATAAAAATATCGTGATTTTTGTTGCTTTTTGATGATTTATGGTACTGTTGAATTAAATTGGGTGAAATAGTGGGAATCGTTGGAGGATGTGGCTGAGAAAGATGAAAGTAAAATTGAATATGGTCAGCTTTTTTCAGAGGGGCCATGAGGAAGAGGATGAAGAGATAGGAAGGATATGGCATTTTACTTAGTATTCCTGTTAAGCTTGAGATTACCTATGCTTATCTCATCTTTTTATTAGTTAAATTCGATAGTGAATGATGTTAAATTGCAAGCAAAGTCATTGATATTGAAAATGCTACAGATTTAAGTGTGCAGAATTGATAATACAAACTAAGCAGTTGTATTGCCAAGGTTACTTACCCCAAATTATAAAAAAGTTGAGGAAAGAATGTATCAAGCCTTTTACAGATTGTTAGTACATTTAGAGACTAGTGTTAATAGTTGCAATTGTTGCTACATTTAACTGATTTTCTAAAAGCTTACAAGCTCTTCCTCTCTTCCTCACAGTGTATGTACCCTTTCCAGCTACTCATGGAGTCTTTTTGGATTACTTTTCCTTATCCTTTAGTTTCAAGCAAGTTTACCCTCTTCTGCTGCACAGGACAACGCTACAGACAGTATTGCAATTAGGAAGATCGCACAATGAAACTGTGTTAGTGAACCCTAAGAGTTATGATTTTAGACACAAATTACACGCCTAAAAACCGTGAAAAGTTAGGTGTCTAATCTAATTAAAAGTTATGAAATAAAAACGAGATAAAAATTTACAACACCCTAAACGATTGAAACTACCTATATAGATTTATGAACTTTTATGCTTTATTTCGAAATTTTTGAATTTGTTATTGTTCTTCCTCAGTTGATGGGCGGTGCGTGCTTGATTTGAGTCACCCTACAAGTATTGCTGCAAATTGACTCGTGGAGGGAAGGCAAAAGGTTAGTTCTTTTGTTCTTCTAAAATTTGTTTCATGTCTACTTCTACATTGTTTTCCATTGCGAATTTGTGATTGTAAATATATGGCCTATAGGTTTGTGATGATGAATTAAAATTTATGAATTTGATCTGAACTCTTGATTTGGATTTAGCTTTTTAAATTGAAGATATGTCATGCTTGTTAAGGACAACTACTAACTGCCAAGTAATGACAGGAAAGAAAAATAGCCAAGAGTAGGAACTGATTCTTTGTAGAATGCCCCTTTTTTCCTTTTCTTTATAAAAATATACAATTACGGTTCTTGTCATATAAGGATTACAGTGGTTACTACTTAGTACGAGACGTTACCAAGCTTGAATCCTTTTTATTCTCCTGAGTCAGTTGCAAGGAAGATCTTACAAAGTATGGGTTAAGGTTGCAAACCATGGACTAACAAGTTTTAATGTATTTCTCTTCTCTTCTGTTTTGTTCACTAAATGCCTAGGAAGCTTGTTGCCCTATTTTAATTTGTTCCTGTTACTATTTAATTTGCAGTATATTTTATACTCGAACCATTGATGTTCTACTTTTTATAACATTATTGTTGCTGAAAATAATCTCGTGGATGCTCACAGTTACTGCTTGGTTTTCGAATTTCTGATTGCATTAAAACAATGAAATATCGTATTGCATTTAGTGAGGAAAGAAGAAACATTAAAAGTTAGAATACATCCCTTAAGATTCTATGATCCTAGATTTGATGATATAACTAAATGTAGCCTAAAAGTTTAATCTAATTTAAGTGTCAAAATTCATTCTTGGTGGTCACGTTTAAAAAGAATTTGATTATGTTTGATGTTCTAAACTGTCTGAATGATTTGTCTAATATACAAACTCAAGTGAGTGGTTTTTGTGAATTATTAGTAGTTATGAAATGAATGGCAATGTGAGCCTCTAACACTATAAACCTTGCAGAATTAAAGTTAAACACTCACTTAGTATATTGAGTATTTCCGCTCATGTTCAACTATAACTATATGTTTTAGCATGGAATTTTGGCCCTTGCATTGTTGGTCAAAGTATCTGGGGTTCACTAAGTCTGAATTTTGTAGTGGGTTGCTACAATAAGTTGGGTATACATGCTTCAATCTATTATTATAGTTAGCTCTTAGTAGAGTATTGTCCGCTATTAGGTTTTTTACTCATTATTAGGAATTTGAACTAGTTGATAAAAGCTAATATATGTATGCCTGATATATGTTTCATTATTAATTAAAAGGGGAACATGTTGTTACTTGGTTGATATAGCTAACTACACATTTTCATTATTAAGAATCATTAAATTAGATATATGCTAATGTATTCTACATTTTATTCTTTCTTTTGGGTGTCTAGTCATATTTTGTTTTTGGCATAAACACGTCAATGGATCAAAATTGGATGAATTTTACAAGACAATCGGAGGAGTATAAAATAGGATTAAATGCATTTCTTGATGATATATTTTCTAAGAACGTTGTTTGCGGTCACATCTGTTGTCCTTGCAAAAAGTGTAAAAGGCGATTTTGTCATTATAGACATAATGTATATGAGCATTTGGTGGTTGATGGATTTGTAAAGGGATTTAAGGAGTGGGTTGTGGAGAGTGAACAATGTTCATCTAGATGTACTAAAAGTGAGGCACAACAAGAAAGTGATTGTCCTCTTGATGATATTGATGGCCTATTGCATGACACTTTTATAGATGTGGTTAATGGGTTAGATAAAAACCAAGGGGTTGAAGATGCACCAAATGATGAGGCTAGAAAGTTTTATAATTTGGTAGAAGAAGGGAAGCAAGAGCTATATCCAGGGTGTAAAACTTTTTCAAAGTTGTCTTTCCTCATTCGTTTATTGCTTTTCAAGTGCCAGAATGGGATAAGTAATGTAGCTTTCGGTGATCTTTTGGAGTTATTAAGACAAGCATTCCCCAGGGCCATTATTCCTTAATCTTTTGATGAATCGAAAAATATTGTTAGGGATTTGGGTCTTGATTATAATAAGATGCATGCTTGTCCTAATGATTGCATCCTTTATTGTATAGAATATGAATCAGCTGAATTTTGTCCTAAGTGTAATTTATCTAGGTGGAAACCTGATAATGATAAGGTCCCTCTGCGAAGGTTTTGAAGTATTTTCCTTTAAAGCCTAGACACCAGAGGTTGTTCAGTGTCCACAGACAGCGGAATCAATGGTTTGGCATCATGAAGTACGAACTAAGGATGGAAATATTAGGCATCCATCAGATGGGGAATCTTGGAAGAAATTCGATTCGAGCAATTCTGATTTTGGAAAAGACCCACGCAATGTTCAATTAGCTCTTGCTAGTGACGGATTCAACCCATTTCGAACAATGAGTCTAAGCCACAGTACATGGCCTGTCGTTTTGATTAATTATAATCTCCCGCCTTGTTTGTCTATGAAACTAGAATATTTTATTTTGTCTTTGTTAATTCCAGGTCCTAAGTCACCCGGAAATGACATAGACGTCTACTTGCAACCATTAATTGAGGAATTGAAGGAATTGTGGGAATGTGTTGCTGAGACCTATGACTCATTTAGGAAGCAGACTTTTACCATGCATGTTGCTCTAATGGGAACGATAAATGATTTTTCAGCTTACTCTATGTTGTCGAGATGGCGCACCAAAGGAAATTATGCATGTCCTTCCTATAACCATGATGTGATTCCTCACTATTTGAAATATCGAAAAAATATTGTTACATGAGACATCGTAGGTTTCTAGACTTGAATCATCCTTGGCGGAAGGACAAAAAATCATTTGATGGTAAAGAAGAGGATAAAGATGCACCTATTCCTTTGTCGGGTCATGGCGTGGTACGTGAATTGCAGAATTTCAAAAATGATTTTGGGAAAACAAAGAAATGTGATGATAAGGGGCATTGGAATAAGTTTTCTAAATTTTATGAATTTCCATATTGGGTAGATATTACTTGCCGCCATAACCTTGATGTCATGTATAATGAAAAGAATGTATTTGATAATGTGCTAGCAACATTATTAGACATTTGAGGAAAGACAAAGGACCATGTAAATGCAAGTTTTGATTTGGTGGAGCTCGGAATAAAACCAAATATCCACCCTTCTTTATCCAAAAAAGGTCAACGTCTTATGATTCCACCGGCATCTTTTACAATGAGTAATCGAGAGAAGGATTTTTTTCTCAAAGTTTTTAAAGAAGCAACGCTTCCTTATGGGTATGCGTCAAATATAGCTAGATGCGTTCAAGTAAAGGAAAGGGGGCTTGCAGGCTATAAAAGTCATGATGCACATGTCATGCTACACCATTTGCTTCAAGTTGTTGTTCAAAAGACATTGCCAAAAAGTGTTGCTTTACCTCTGATAAAATTGGGCAACTTTTTTCGGCTTATATGCAGTAAAGTTGTTAGCCTTGAAGAACTGGACACATTAGCAACTGAAGTTGTTGAGATACTCTGTGAGTTTGAAAGGATATTCCCCCCCCCCCCCGCCGCTTTGTTTGATATTATGGTTCACTTACCTACTCATTTAGTGAATGAAATTAGGTTTGGTGGACCTGTGTAGTATCGTTGGATGTATTTTATTGAGATGTATTTGGGTAAGCTGAAGTATTATGTATGGAATATGAGTCATCCAGAGGGTTCCATCGCAGAAGGGTATCGAATGGAAGAATTATTGTCTTTTTGTTCTAGGTACTTAAATGATACCGTGAAGACTAGATTGGATAGAAGATGTGCTCAAAGTCATGAGGCCAGTCAAAGTGAAGATCAAAATCCCCTTTTCTCGAAATTTGGTCATCCTATTGGTGGGGGTAAAGGAACGGGAAAAGGCAAGGGGTTCACCTTAGGTGTTCAAAGTTTGAAACAAGCTCGCCAATATTGCATCTTTAATTGCAATAGTGAAATAGCTGATAAATATATCGAGTAAGTGAGCAAATTCTAACTAGTCTTTTTCTATTAGTTTGTAAATTTTTTATGTGATTCATTTTTTATATTTAATCCAACTCTAAATTCAGGGAACACCAAGGTTTGGTGAATAGCCGAAGTCAAAAGCGTAGATGGGATAGAGCACGAAGTCACACTTCAGGGTTCATTGATTGGTTCCAAGATAAGATTCAAAGGGAATAAGGCGAGGGTTATATATTTTGGTTGGCTAAAGGTCCTAATCCTAAGGCTAGAAGGCATAGCGGATATTCCATAAAAGGCTATAGATTTCACACAAGGGAGCGTGATTCACGATTAAAGAAGCAAAATAGTGGAGTCACTTTGACGGCCTTGACTTCAAGTTATGCTAGCTCAAGGGAGAAAAATCCCATAGATGGGGATGTTACTTACTATGGTGTAATAAACGATATTATTGAGTTGAATTTTTGGTCTCAATACAGTGTTGTGCTTTTTAGATGTGATTAGTTTCTTCATGATGTCGATGATTTTGGGCTTACACGAGTCAATTTAAGGAAGACAGGTTACAAAGATGATCCTTTTGTCTTGGCATATCAAGTTCATCAAGTATTTTATGTTCAAGATCCTATAGAAGCTGATATACAATATGTGATGAAACGAGTTCCAAGAGACTTATTTGACTTTGATGAGACACCAAGGGGAGAAACCTATTGGGAGGAACCAATTGATTATGGACACAATATTGTTCCCCCCGTTGACATGGATGATAGTTGTTCGAACTCAGGTTCTAGTGTTACATCAGTAGAGGTCTCTAATCTCTTAGATGTCAATGAGGATGTTAGCGAGCAGCCTGAAGACTCTGACTATGATGATACAGATTGGGACTGGATGCACGCCGATGATGCTTCACTTAAAGATGACATACCTAGCTTTATGCAAACGATCTTTATTTTGCATTTATTGCTTTTGTTTTGGAATATGTTCTTTTTTAAGTTAATGAAACATGATTTAGCTAATGTTTTTGTTGTTGTCCAGATTTGTTATATTATATTCTGTAATAGATATTGCCTTTTTCTACCAATTTACATAGCATCCTGCTTCCTTGCAGAATTTCTTGTCGTTTAGGTACAGGTGGACCATTTACTTAATGCCCATTGCAAGAGTAACAATGATACTATTTTTTACCCCTTCCTGCTTCTTAGGCACAATTACTTATATGTGCATTATCAATCGTCTTTTTATCTGTCTTGATTCTGAGTGATTGGTTGTTCAAACATTCAGGAGCACTTTTGTGATCTGTAAACTTGAATTCAAAGCATTATTATTTCTATTGGAATATCTTTGGATTCCTAATCAACAATATCCTGAAATCTTATGCTGCATGAGCCTGCATTATATATATTGGAACAATTTATGTTGACCAATGAAGAAAATACCTTGTTAAGTTATCTTTGATTTTTTGCTGTATTGATTTCTGAATTTTTTATGGATGGTAGGTGTTCCTTAGACACATACCACTTATTTTATTACACTCAGGTGGTTTTATAATTATATTCCTGCTTATTTATAGTTATAGAAAGAGGAAGAGAATGGCGAGGAACAAAGCAAGTTCAATTTCAAGACAAGCTGAAAGCAGATTACCACCGTCAAACGATTATAAGATGCAAAGGTCCATGACTATGGAAAGGAATGATTTGAAATTCAAAGATCTTGGGTTGGAAAAGTTGGCTAACCAACTCCTGGAAAAATATAAGAACAATCTAAGTAAAGGCAAGGAGAAAATTAAGACTGTTGTCGAGATTGATGGTGATTATGTCCCTGAAATGGATCAAAATCACGATTCTAAAGACGCGTTCATTGAGATTTCTCAAGGCATGGAAGAAAGTGATGTCTTATTAGGTTCAGCCACATAATCTAAGGTACCCTCTAAGAAGCAAGCACTTGTCTCCGTACTTCTGTTTCCTATATCATTGATATTGGTGGTTTTGTTTTACACTTTAGGTGATCACTGCTCGGCATGCAACTGGGCAAAAAGAAGAAGAAGCCATTATGCCCTGCCATGGACATGGATGAATTTTTACTAATGCAAAAACCAAAAGATCCAAGTGAATCAAAACAATTGGATGTGGAGATACAAGGTCTGGAAACACGACGAAGATCCCTACGTTCACAAGCTACCACAGTTGCATTAGAGGTTCAAGAGGATGTCGTTCTTTCCCAACAACAAGGTCATTTTCTCATTGGTTTTTATTTCAACTATGTTCTCTATTATTATATCTAAATAACTTGGGCTGTTGTGGTATTATTCTTTGTCCTACTGTGTTCTTAGGTGTAACTCGTCCTTTCTTCACTTGTGTTACTTCTAAAGTGATGATTGTCAGCTATGTACCATATACACACGTCCATTTGAAAAAAGAAAGTGGATAGTTTCCATTCTTCCTTGTATGCTAGCTCATTTTTGTTAAAGGTTTCAGGAGTCAGAAATTAGTCGTAGTACTCATGTTTGTTTTCAAAACTAAGAGCTAGAAACTAAAAACTAAAATCGCATATCATATGCCTTTAAAACTGTTTAATGTGTTAGACCAATATTTATGATGCTTGTATTTGGGGTTGTTAAGATTATCGACAATGCCATATGAATACTGAGTATCGCCTGTCGCCATCATCTTTTGAGCAACATAATAAAGCAAGTCTACAATGGCATTAGCTGTATATATTTTTTAGTCAGCAATAGCCTATATTCCACTAACTCTCATATCATGATAATCTGTTCACACATCACGACATGAAGTTTTTGCAATGTTACTACCCTTCACAGTACCCTGAGAAACAAGAACAAATGAAACTTTAGAATGTAGAACAAATCAGTAGTACAATACCCGTGATAGTTGCAGCATATATTCCAGCAAGAATTTTAGATTGGTCCAGATAAGAGCTACCAGGTTTATTTTACAGCCATAATTGAGTTTTGTCGAGTTCATATCAGTTCTTATAAGTTCAGATAGAAAACTAAGGCTAACCGAACGAACACGAGCCCACTGAAATGAATGTCAGATATACTAGTGAATGGTCGAATTCAGAAATCGCTATTAAATTTAATACCCTGAATTCAATTTTTTTTATGTCAGCTTGAGATACATCAATCTTTACCAAATGATATCATTCTCCCATAATAAACCTTACTTTATTAAGAAAAGCAAAAAAGTGGGCCATCTTCCCCACTTCATGTAATAATAAGTAATGAAGAGAAAGAAAGGTTGCACATGTGATCTTTTTGGTGATTAAAATAGAAAGGTTGCAATTAATATGAAATTGCCAAATAAGGTAAAGGTTGCAATACACTTGGACCGGAGGTAGTATATAATAGTGGGACTTCACTCCACGAGATGATCACGGATTCACCAGTGCTTGCAACACAAATTCTTTTACTGTTATTACTTGCCCAATTCTATGTTTAATAGCAAGTACATATGAATTGTTAAAGTGGAATTTTCTTGTGTAGAAGTATCTGAAAAGTCAGTGTATAAATGTCCACAAACGATTATATAGCTGCTGTAGCTTTGATTTCTGTGTTCAAGTGCTTGTGGTGCTGTCCCAGGAAGCCCTGCAGAAGAGCAAAAAAATAGGGAGCCAGCTTACTTGCTTGGTGCAACTATGACAAACTGAATATTTCTCGTTAGTAATAATATGACTTACTACTTATAGTTAGCACTTATCCCAGACCTTACTTTTTCAAATATATCTTTCTTAGTGCTCATAATGTTGTCCGAAAGCAACTCATGCTGCTGCTATCCTATGCTATGCTATCCTATGCTATGCTATCTATTTGCTCTATGCTTAATGACTTTAGTAATGGCTCACAATGCATACTTGACCAAGGTCCAATTAATTTAGGAAAAAATTGGAATTGGAAGCATTGCAAGCGGATGAAGGTGATGATTGTCACATTGACCAATTTGACAAGGTAATGGGAGATGACCATAATGAACGACTACGACTACTTGGGACAGGAGTTTCTCGCAAGAAACTGAAGGAGAAAGGAGCAAGCACATCACTAATTTTGTCTACAGAGGTTATGGATTCAATCATAAGTGTTGTAACGGCTGATATACAAAAGGATTTGAATGTGGAAAGGGAAGAATTGGCCAAATAGAAGGAAGCGCATGCTGCCGAAGTTGCTAAACTCAGGGAATTGGAAAGAAACATCGAAACTCAGAAGGAAACAATGGCGCTCGATGTTGTTGCTATGGTACTTGCTCAGTTACAGCAAAAAGAAGGTCCCAGCCTTAACTTAACGCGTGAATATATTGCAAAAGCTATGGTGTCTGGTGATGGTAGCGGTACTAACAGTGGTGTTGAAGATCACAGTGATGGCAAATAGACACTTGACATCATGGACATGTTCAGGTTTGTTACTTATTTTCCCCTTGCTTTCATTAACTGCTAGTTAGTTTTATCTTAAAACTGAGCTTTTGCATTCTAAATTCCTTTTCTTTCTTCCTTTTGTATTTAATCTTAAACATCTAATTTAACCCCACCTCAAAAAGTCATGAGGAAGGTTTGGTATAGGCAGGGGCAAAGCTATGGGAGGGGCGGGTGGAGACCCGACCCCTACAGACCAGCTTCACAGACCTTTATTTTTATAAAGTCAACCCCAATATTTATTTGGTTATATAAGTTTTCAGCCAGGTTGGAAATTCTATCCTGCGTTAGGCATCATTTAATTAGTGTCTATTAAACTGAAGCATTGACAACTTGTAAAATGCCTCAAAAGAGCTAGACTAGGGTCATAGTAAAAGTCAGTCCATCTACTACGGTATTACCCGCTGACGCATTCAAAAGGCCACAACAGCAAAAGACACTCAGTATAAAGATGAGGGAGCTCTAGTAAATGCAATTACTAACAGAGCATCCAAAAGGTTGTATAACTATAGGTCTGTAAACTAGTCTAAAACCACTTAAGAGACTTTAATAGCACATAAAATTTATCTGTAGTGATCGTTAGGACAAGGAGGAAACTCAAGTACCTAATATAAAAGGTAAAGGTCTCAAAGAAGACATAAATGAATAAGCTGTTGTTTGTATAAGAGGTATCCATGAGGAAGGTTTGGTACAGTTGTACAGGTCTTGTAATTTCAAGGTGGGTGATAGATTCATTATAAAGTTTTATTAAAATTAGTGACTTGTAAGTATGCATTATTGAGACGTATATTTAGTAAAAAGTTTTATTGTGTCTCGTTAAGCTTACATGGCATGTGGCGGATTATTTGAGCAACGAAACCGCTATTTAGTGTCAAGTCTACCATTTTTCTTTGTTTATGAATACTCTTGTTTTCTTATACATTCTGAGCTCGTATGAAATCTTATAATGGGTTTTCTTTTTGGTTTGCAGGATGGTACAATTACAACTATTAGGAGTTTCTTCACGTGCTTATTTGACGGAATGAACAAGTTTTTATTTTATTTTAAGAATGAACATTATATGAGTATTGCTTTTGACTTTATATGCTTTTAGGATTTTCGGACATGTATTGCAAGGATTTTGGTAACAATGATTTTAGGTAGTGCTAATAGATGGATTAAGTGTGGATTAATGTATGGTACATACATTACTTATATGATGTACTACTTTGGGGAATTATTAATCTAAGTATTTTTATTCTGAAATTAAATTCAATTGTTAAATTGTATTCTTTCTAAATTATTGTACTAGACATCAAGTTTTGGGTGCTTTGAAGAATTATGGGAGCTATTTAGTAAATATTATTTTTTAAAGCATGTTCAATAATTATTTCATACAGTCAACTTTGCTACAAAAAAAAATGTTGCCTTAAGTGGATAATTGTAGCGTTAGCGTCTCAAACAGCGTTGCATTAGACAAATCCACAAATAGTAGAGCAAGTTGACTAATTTGTAAATCATTTCCTAATGTTTCAAGAAAGCGTTGCAAAAAAAACAAATAGCATTGCCTAAGAAGATGTATAATTGTTGCACTAGGTGGATATTTTGTTGCAATAGAAAAACGTTGCAATAACAAATTATTGCAACGATTTAACTAAAGTTTTTCAATAAGTCCTAAGACTGTTGCCTTAAACTTAAGGCAACGCGACTTCTTGCAACGGTTTTCCAACCGTTTTCATAGACTTCTAACAACATTTTTTGTATGTATTGCAACATTTTTTTGCCGTTGCCTTAACCCTTTTTCCTTGTAGTAGACCACTATAATATGTACAATATAAAGAAACCTGGAAGTCGCCTTTATAGCCTCCTTTCACAGTATGATGTTTGATGAAACCAAGGCATCTGAATCCTCATACTAAGTGTAAGTGTTAGAGTCAAGTAAAAAGAATATCAATGTACCATTTCGGAGTTGTTCCCATGATTGTTATATGTTAGGAAACTCTCCATAGCGGGTCTGCCCAATTTATATTCTCTAACATATATCAATGTAATTAATTAGAAATCCCATCGACCTATGATCAATGAGACGTGATTATCATTCAACTTATAAACTAGTAACTTTGAATAATCATCATTGTTTCAAAAAATAATGATATGTAACTGATATACTCATTTTATATAGGCTTTTAGCCTCATTTGGCCCCTTTTTTAATACTCTTTTTGAGCTCTTTATTGTGAGATTTGATATGTTAGGGTTTTTGTGTTTTTGAGCTTAAATTGTGTAGATTAGGTGTATGAGGCCTTTATCTGACATTTAGAAGCATTGCCCGAAATATTTAAGGATTCGGAATACCCCGAGAGTGATCTTGGAGCGCTCGGGTATGTATGGTGTGCCCGGCCACCCGGGCCTGACAGCCCGACTAGGGCCGAAAGGGGTTTTGAGCAAAGCGAAGACATTGGCTAAGACTCACATGCCCGGCCACCCGAGCCAACACGCTCGCCAGGGCCAATTCGCCTAGCCAACCGGGCGCCAGCAACGAGAATTTGTGATGAGTGTAGCGAAGTTTCGCCTGGCCACTCGGGCCATCCAGCCGCCCGGGTGCTTTCTCGCTAGCCATCTGATCACATTATGCTAGTCTCCTTTGCCTAAGAATATAAATTTAAATCCCTTAATTTAGTTTAAGGGGTCTTTTTAAGCTTGGTTTTGACATTAGTTTCGTTTTAGATTTTAGTTTAGTTTGGTAATTATATTTAGTTTTAAACACTTCAGTTATTCTCTCAAACGTTTAGTTCGAACTCGTTCAATTTCAATAAAGTTTCCTCCTTTCGTATAGTTCTGGTAATCGTTCTTACTTTAGTTTTTGTTATTTGATTATTGCTTTCATTAATTCTCAATTATCTCATCTTTGATTATTATTCTTTTAGTTTCAATAGCTATGTATGAGTAGTCCTTTTCTAGGGTTTCTAGGGAGGGAAGCCATGCTTATTTTATGATTTGATTAGAATCGCTATTAGTTTCTAGGTTTTGATTAGTTTGCTTGTGGTGTGATTTGGTCTTGATGAGTGATTAATTTCATTGCACGGTTTCATTGATTGCTTGTGGTTAATAATTGTTTTCACAGATCCGTCTTACTTTTAGATGCCCTAGTGCACACCAGTAATTCTGATTATGTTAGTGAACGTGCGGGATATGTTGAATTATGAGCGTTGAGACTTAACCATAGCTTAACACGTGCTCTAATCTCTTGACTATTGACCTAGGTATTGATAGTTGTTTGAACCCCTTTGATTGGTATAAGCATGATGGACCAAACTAGTACCCTAAGCTACTATTATCTGATTCAATCCTTGTGTAGTGGTCATTCTCATTAGCTTAATTTTAGCTATTCAATTCAACTCTCTTCCCATCTGCAATGTCTGTTGGTGGTGAAACAAATGGCTCCATTTGGTAACCAGATTGTGCAGCCGCATCCCACATGACCTCACAGGATAAGTAAGCTATCTAATGCTCTTCCTTACAATGATTCGAGTTCTATTGTTGTTGGTGATGGAACAATACTTCCCATTAATAAACTTGGAAATTTAACTTTATCTTCCCCTAGTCGTCCCCTTCACTTCACGAAGGTGTGTCATGTTCCCCAGTTAAAACATAATTTGATGTCTGTTCAAAAGTTATGTCAGGATAATTCTTGCATAGTTTGTTTTGACGAGTCTTCTGTTTGTGTTAAGGACAAGACCACGGGGGTGGTTCTATCGCGGGGAATCAATACGAATGGTGTATATCCTTTTCAACTCACATTCTTGAGTTAGAGTCGTCCTCCCAAGTTTGTTAAGAGTCTTCCCGGGTCTGCTCAAAATCGTTTGTCCCTGCCCTCATTCCAACCAAGGAGTCTGGAGATGATTGGCATGCTCGCCTTGGTCATACCTCTACTAGAGTTTTAGGAAATTTACGTTCAAACAATTTAATTTCATGTAATTCTAAGTTTCATGACGATTGTGTTCATCGCAAAGTAGGAAAGATACATCGTTTGCCTTTTGAGTCTGTGACTCATCGTGCCCCCTATCCCTTATATTTGATACATAGTGATGTTTGGCAATCGTCTATTAAATCGAATCAGTATTTTCAGTATTATGTGGTTTTTGTTGATGATTATTCGCGTTTTTCTTGGCTTTAACCACTTAAACTGAAATCTGATGTTTATTCGATTTTCTTAACGTTTCAAAACTTGTTGAGAATTTTTTTAATTCGAAAATTAAGTTTTTCCAAAGTGATGGTGGAAAAGAGTTTGATAATACGCCTTCGCTACAACACTTATGTGACTCGGGAATTTATTTTCGAAAATCTTGTGCTAGAAGTCAAGTGTAGAATGGTGTTGCGGAAAGGAAACATCACACAATTATCAAGATGGCCCGTACTATGCTAATTCAATCTGAGTTGCCAACTCGATATTGGGTCGATGCGTGTTATACGGCTGTTTATATGATTAATCGTATTCCGAGTTCGGCATTGCGAGGTTCTTCCCCGTTTGCCAAACTTTTTCATCGTCCTCCGTCCTACGAGTTTTTGAAATGTTTTGGTTGTGCCTGTTTTCCTCATATTTTAGACCTTAAAATCAATAATATACAGGCCAAGTCGATTCAATGCGTTTTCATTGGCTATGCGTCAAATTATAAGTGCTATCGATGGCTTAATCCTCTTTCTGGCAAAGTTTACACGAGTCGTCAGGTGTTATTTCTTAAACGTAAATTTGTGTATCGTTCCCTTGTGTCTAGCAAGTTGGATGATCCTTCGTTCGAGCATTTCCTTCATCCCTTAGACTTGTTACCACTTTTACTCTATCTAGCGAGTCGAACAGGTTTATGGATGTGTCTAGTGGTTCTTCTCCTATGGTCGTGTCTAGTGTGTCCCCCATGTGTCCAAAACTCCTTTCGTATGAATATGCCACATTTGTTGACTCCCAATGTCTCTCCCACAGCCTCATCTCCTTCGCCTTACGACGAAGCTGCTCACCCGCAGCCGTTGATGCGCCTACAACAATTCCTTCACCCAACCACCACAATTCTGCCAGCCCGCAGCATCTGGATGCGCCCGCAGGCAGCGCATCACCCATTCTGCAGCATCACGCTGCGCTCACAGCCCTCACACTGCCCAGTCCCCTTGCGACTGTCAGCCCGCAGCCCCATGCTGCGCCCGCGGGCTCTCCCACTCCCTCCTCTTCTCCTCCTTCTTCATCTTTGGCCCATGATGTTACGTCTGTGACATTCGATCCTCATCCCTGTCATCCTAGAAAAATCGTATAAGTGTGTCGATCCTACAAATGTTCATACTATGACTACTCGTTTAAAAGACTAAATTATTTCGACTAGGAATCTCATGAACGTAAAAACTGATGTTATTGAGTCTGAACAGTCTAACTTTACACAAGCGTCTAAAGATTCTCGCTGGCAACAAGCCATACGTGATGAGTATATGGCATTAATAAAGAACGATACATGGGAACTTGTGCCTCGTAATAACAATCGAAACGCTCTTGGTTGTAAGTGGGTGTATAAGATTAAATATAATTCTGACGAAACTGTGGAGCGGTTTAAGGTCAGACTTTTTGTTTTTGGTAATCATCAGCAGGCAGATATTGACTACTTTGAAACCTTTATTCCTGTCGTTAAGCCTACTATTGTTCGCTTAGTTCTAACCATTGCTGCTACTTTTAAATGGCCTATTCGTCAACTCAATGTTAAAATGCTTTCCTTCATGGTTTCCTCCATGAGGAAGTCTATATGCGTTAGCCTCCCGGTTTTGAACATCCTTCTAAACCTCATCATATTTGTCGGTTATGAAAATCCATTTATGGTTTGAAACAAGCTCTTCGAGCTTGGTTCTCTTGTTTAAGCAATTTTCTACACTCGATTGGTTTCAAGTGCAGCAGTTGTGACATCTCCATGTTCACTCTCAAAAATAGTGGTCATATTATCATTCTCTTGCTATATGTTGATGATATTATCATTCTCTTGCTATATGTTGATGATTTTTGGGTGATTTTTATTATTTTTTAGGCATTTAGGTGTTACGTACTCCTCTGGGTTTGATGTTGTCTCAAAACATATATGCAGTTGATCTTCTCCATAAATTTCATCTTCATATTGTCAAACCCGTACGCACTCCTGTTGTATCTCGTGTCACTCTCTCTCTCTCTCTCTCTTAGATGGTGAACTTCTTGATGATCCCACAGATTATCGCAGTATGGTTGGTGCATTGCAATATTTGACTATGACTCGTCCTGATATTGCCTATGCTGATAATTCGGTTTCTCAATTTATGCATGCGCCTCGTACTACTCACCTTCATGCTGTCAAAAGAATTTTCAGGTATTTGCAGGGAACTTCTGATTATGGGTTGTTTCTTCACAGTACTCGCTCCCCTACTCTGACCACTGCCTATTCTGATGTTGATTAGGCCGGATGTCCTAACACTCGGCGTTCTACTACTGGCTATGCTGTCTTCCCAGGTAAGAATTTGATCTCCTGACGCTCCAAGAAGCAACCTACTGTTTCTAAGTCTTCCACTGAAGCTGAGTATCGTGTTGTTGCCTACACTGCGGCCGAAACAATATGGATACGTCAATTGTTGGCTGATTTAGGGTATTTTCATCGACGGCCTACCAATCTCTATTGTGGCAATTTTCTGCTATGTATCTTACTGCCAACCCTGTTCATCATGATCGTAGTAAGGCATTGATGTTGATTATCATTTTGTTCGTGAGATGGTTGCTAAAGGTGGACTTCAGGTCAAGCACGTTCCTACACAGTTACAAGTTACTAATATTTTTACTAAGGGTTTTTCCTCTGAGTTGTTTTGTAAACATCGCTCCAATCTATCCGTGATTCCTCCCGGTAAAGATTGAGAGGGTGTATTAGGGTAGTTCATTATTCATTAATTAGACTCTTAGTTTGTCTTGTTAGAGACAGTTTTATTCCTATATATATAAAGTGTCAGGCAACCTAAACAGGTTAGCCAATTATTCTCAATACTCGTACAGTTAATATTGAAAATGTTGTATTTACAACCACAGATAAATAAGAAAAATAAACTTACAAATACCAAAAGAAAATTACTCCATCCATTTTATGATACTCTTTGACACTCAGTTAGGCACATAAATTCATTTCCAAATTCAAATATTTAACCTATGAATATATTTTGTATTAGATGGAGTACAACAATCTTCTTTAGTTTTATAATATCAATATAATCCGTGCATTAGCACGGGCATGAACTAGTAACGTAGATAGGAAAGTAATTAATGTTGGCCCCTTTAAATCTATTGCTTAATGTATTTGTGAATATGTATGGTTTATTAGGTAGTATTCAACTAATTATCCATGCAAAAAATGAAAAACTTATCTATCAAAAGCCCCTTTTTTAAATTATTTTAATTTGTATCATTAACTAGAATTTATAACTTTACAACTTATGAATTGATACTAGTGTTTAGATCCCCGCGATGTTCTAAGATTTTTTGTGTTACAATGGGCTTGTTCTCTTCGTCAAATTCTAGCTGAACTGATGTGAACTTATTGGAGCTGTACTAAATTGAACTGAATTTATTGGAGTTGAACTGAACTGAACTGAACTTATTAGAGCTTAACTGAACTGAACTGAACTTATTGGAGCTGAACTGAATTTATTAGAGCTGAATTGAACTGAACTTATTGGAGCTGAAATGAACTAAACTGAACTTATTGGAGCTAAACTGAACTGAACTGAACTGAATTAAATTGTAATCAATATATAAATAATAGTTAAATAATAATTATAATGAATATAAAATAATGGGTAATAATAATTCTAAGTAATAATAATTAATAATTAATACTTCAAAATAATAATAAATGAATAATGCTAATATTATTTTTGATGTTATTATATGATTATAAATAAATAAATAATAGTAATAATAATAAATTATTTTTAAAAAAATAATTACTGATAGTAATAATTAATAATGAGTAATTATTATTTTATGATGATGGTATAATACTAATAATCTCTAATAAGTAAATTGATATTATCATTATAATAATAATTTGCAATTATAATAATTATTATCTTAAAATATGGGTTGGTTTGCGCTTCTAATCAAACCAAGATTTGTGGTGGATTGGTCTATAATATTTATAAACCAAATCCCACCACAAATCGACAAAGTATCTTTGATATTCAACGTAACGACGATGTTGTAGCCTAAATAGCACTCGCTCCGTTCCTCTTTATTCTTCCTATTTTGAACCTTTTTAAGAGAGAAAAAAAGTCAAATGAGGAAGAACAAAGAGGAACTGAGGGAATACTTCAATATTATTAGCAACTTTGTAATTTTTTAATGTTTTCTAAATTTTTGTAGCTCATGTGTATGAAATAATAGTGAATATCTAGCCAGTAAAATAAAACAACATTTAAAATTAGAACATTTGTATTGACATGAAATTTAGTTAAACCATGCTCAGCCATAATAATAATAGTAATAATATTGAGTAAAGATATCATAACAAAATAATTTATAAAAAATATTATCAATATAATGATAATGATAATAATAATAATAATAATAATAATAATAATTAAAATAAATTAGACCAATAATAATAATAATAATAATAATAATAATAATAATAATAATAATGAATAAAATGGTTAAATAATGAATGGAACTAAACTGAATTAAACTTATTAGAGCTGAACTGAACTGAACTTATTGGAGCTAAAGTGAACTGAACTAAACTTATTGAAGCTCAACTGAACTGAACTTATTGAAGCTGAAATGAACTGAACTGAACATATTGGAGCTGAACTGAACGGAACTGAACGTATTAGAGCTGAAGTGGACTGAACTGAACTGAACCGAATTGAACTTATTAGAGTCGAACTGAACTGAACTGAACTGAAAATAAACTGAACAAAACAGGCCCAATATGTTTACTCTCTCCGTTGCAATTTACTCTTTGCGTTTTCTTTTTTTCCCTATCTCACAATAATCTTAACACTTTTATATTTAGAAATGACCCAGTAGTATGTAAATATATTTACTTTTTATATGACCCACCATTCTCCTTTTATTCCAAAAAAAATATATCTAAACTCCTATGTCCTATCATATCTATGTTTTCTCTAAAATAAACAATTGATACCATACATGCTATCCTATAGAACTAATTGCCTTAATGTGTAAAGAGGAAACCAAACGAAAGGAGTAGCTTAAAAGAAGTGGCTTCCTTAACTGTGGAAAATATCTTTATAAAGAAGTAACTAGGCATTATATATATATACACATACACATATGGGGAAGCTTTTTTCAGGTGCATTCACCGTGACACGTGTGGGATTATCATATAATAAAATATTTTTATATTATATCTTTAAATTTTATAAAGTGATAATTAGAGTTTTTGATAAAATAACCAATAGAGTTTGATTGTGAATAAACTACAAAAATTATTATAATGTATAAAACTAACCATAACTTTAGTTATACAACTCAAACAATTATAATTTTTATACATTTGCACTCAAATAGAAATATATTTTGAAATAAGACCTATTTTGATATACTTATCTTACAATTTAGTATGGATACTCATTACCAAAATATCCTATTTTGCGGGTGGTTGAAAATGGACTAAGGACTCTACGTAAAAGAAAATAAGGTACCAAATCGACACAAAAATGCTAAAAATAGGCTGGTCTCCCCAACTTATTTTTAATTCTGTTTAGTTCATTCCAGTTCACAATACTTTTAGTCGCACATTTTTACTATTTTTATTAGTTCAGTTCACTTCAATTTTTTCCAGTTCAGTTGTTTCCAGCTGCAAAAAACAAGCTCTAACTCCTTTTTAATGTTTGAAAAATAAAAACTCAGGGTCTTTTCATCCTAGCTTATTTTAAGTTCCATTTAGTTTATTTTAGTTATGCACATACTTTTACTTTCAGATTTCAAATTTTCATTTCAATTCACTTCAGTAAAATTAGTTCCAGAGTAATTCAATGTAGTTTAGTTTACCTGCTTTCAACCAAAGAGAACGAATCCCTATTGCATGAATCAATACCTGAAGTCTTGCACTAAGCAGAGATGAAATATGAGCATGTCTTAAATATATAGTACGAGTCCGTTCTTTTCAACCTATTAACACTTATCTGAACTTACTTAAACTTACCTTAATGTTAAAACTTATTAGTTTTAATTAGCTAAACTTAATTAGCAAAACTGATTAGAACATATTAAAACATATTCAACCCTTATTTGTGTGACTGGTAAATCTTATTAATTAGTACTCATTAGAGCTTATGTGAACTTATTAAAGCTAATTAGTACTCTTTGGAACTTATTGAAACTTACTTTTTATGACAAAGACTGAAAAAAGTTGAAAAGAACGGGGGGCTACAAATATATACATAAAAATTAAGTTAAAGATCTCATCTATTATTCTGATAATTACAAACTAGAGTAAAGTATCTAAAAAGATAAAGATTAACAAAGGTCTCATGAATATGAAAATAAGATAAATATTAGTCTCTTCCATTATACTTCGTCCATTTTATATTTGTGACACTTTCCATATATGGAAGTTGCAAATTAATTGTGACCCTTTTTAAAGAATTTCTTTCTATCTAGCTCTCTCCTATCACATGTGTTATCTTTCTTCTTTCTATCTACCTCTCTCCTCTCTAAAAGTTGTCTAGGATTTCGTAGAAAAAAGTGTCATACCAAATAAAAACGGAGGAAGCATTATGTTTTCATATGTAATTATGAACAATATACATATATATACTCCATTTATTGTATAAGAAAAATATACATAAATATATTCCATTTATTGAATAAGAGTTTGCATATTTTATTACATACTCACAAGTTAAGTTCTTATATACTTCTAAATTTTGGGATATATTTTAAATTTTGGTATATTATAATATATTTTAATATTCATCTTTTCTCATTCTAATAATTTACAGCTTCATAATCTATCTTATTGGATTACTTTATCATTCTATTATGTCATATTTACCTTTTTATATTAATAACATATGATAATCAAACACCAGCTTATATTTTATGGGTAAATTATTATGAAACAAAACAATAATATTTTAGACATTATGGTTGACTAGCACATTGCACGAGCGTATAACTAGTATACACTAAAATATTGTAGTTTAGCTTATGATTTTCATTATAAAAAAATACATAATATCATTATTGATCTTGATGGTTAATAGAAAAAGCAATAATAGCCTACTACTCCCTCCGTCCCATAATATAAGTTTCGATTCTATTTTCACGCGAGAATTAAGATAAATAGAATCTAAATTTAATTTTCTAAATAGATTCATTTGCATTGGGAATTATCACATGTTGCATTTAAAAATAAATCAGAAAAGGCTATTAATTTTTACCAATGATTTTATGATGGAGCCCAAAAGTCTAATGTAGATTTTGCTAATTAATACATTAATCCAAAATTACAACAATGGACCAATAGAAATCCTTGAATACATTCAATCAATTAATCAAATTAAAATTTTACAATACAGATGGATTCACCATTGAAAACTAAAAAATGGCAGAAACTTCATATTTTTCACTATAATTACCTGTGAATGATTTACAGTTTCTCATCCAAAAAAACAAAGGCATACATTCTGCAAAAAACATAAGCAATATCAACATGTTTTGGACCAAGTTCTTCGGTGCTAGCCTCAGATCTTGAACTATAACTATGGATTCCAACGCATTTCGGACCAAGTTCACAGTTAGATAATCTGAACAAGAGTATAAACGACTCGGAAAATCATCATCATCATAACAATGCCAAAAAACGCCACTCATTTCTTCCAAAAAAACGAAAAAAACAAAAAAATCTACCAAACCCTAATTTTAAAACATTAGAATAAGAAAATGGAACAAGATCTACAAAAAAAAACTTGATAAATGGTGTTTAAATAGAAAAAACAAACATGTAAATTCGACACTTCAAATCGGAAATTGGGGTATTCTCTTTTCGAAATTTGGAAACTTGAAAACCAAATTTTGATGTTGAAATTGACCCACATTAGCAAAATTTGCATCTTTTGAAACTTGTGAGAGACACCATCTTCAAAACTAGTGATAGAAAGAAAGAATCATTAATAAAAAAGGAAATTTGGTAAAGAAAGAGAGAGAGAGTAATGGGAATGAAGCTTTGGGTTTACTGGATTTGGAGTGTACACAAGAGAAAAATGGAGAGACGGAGAGATCAATGAATGAGTAAAATAAAGCAGGCTTGAGCTCAAAAAGGCAATAAATTCATTAAGTCGGTTCACATTTGTCATTAATTTAACGTAAAAAAAAAGAGAAAACATAAGTAAAATATTCCAATTATGCATTTAATTAGGGATCAATTTTTTCTGGCAATATGAGGATATTTTAGATATTTAAATATTTAGTTCAGGGTATTTTAGGCAAAAATAATAGATTAATTTATAAATGGAAGTTATATTTTGGGAGACTATAAAAGGAAATAAGACTTATATTATGGGACGGATGGAGTATAATAATGAAAAAATTTCTGTACTCCTAGGAGCACCATGCTCCATGCACCTGCCTACGTGACATCCTATGTGGCAATGGGCTAATATAAAAGGCCTAATATCAAAAAAATTTACTGCATTAGTTTGTCTGTTGTCGTCTCTCTCTCCTTTCTCTCTAATTTCAGCCATTGTTAGAGCTTCGAATCAGAAAAAATTCGGGATTTTCTAAGGATCTTGTAGAAGAGAAATTTCCAACCCTGAAGGAGTTCAATTTTTAGGTATTTTTCACAATTTCATAATCGATTTTGCTTTAGGGTTTTTCCATATACTTTGTTCATATTTGTTGTTCTGTTGAATTTTGCTGAATAATTATTAAATTACGATCCTATTTTGTATTTTGATTCTAGTTTCAGCTATGCAAGATGCTACAATTGAAGTTGGAGAGCATAATTCAGCTAATTGTAGTAGTGTAGGATCAAAATCGACAGGTATTTTTGCTTTAATTTGTGTTCAAATATGATTTCAATCTAAATTTGGATTTATGTTTGATTGTTAATTTTGAAATTTGTTGATTATTTGTGTTTATATAGTTATGTCTGCATTACTGATGTTCGAATTTTTATTTTAGTTCAGATGTTCTCTGAATTTATGCATAATGTTCTATTAATTTTTTAAAGATCTCAATGATGCTCTTTGTATATCGATTGTAGTTTCAGCTATGCAAGATGTTTTTGAACATGATGATCTTTGTATTATTCTTTGATATTCTTCCAATTTCAATGTGATGTTTATATTTGTTGATGAAGTTATGCATTTTGTTATGCTTAATGATTTTTTTCTTGTTCTGTCACATTGCACTGACTCATTCTTTTTGTTCTGCCGTGTTATTCATATTGTTCAGCTAAGTTATTCATCATGTTCTTTCAATTCCGTCATTATGTTTTGCCAAGTGTTTTATTTTTGTTCTGCCAAGTTATTGATTTTGTTCTTTACATATTCTGTTTGCAGTAACTGTGTATAAGGAGGCTGAGTTATCTGTGTTGGTTAATGTGGTGTACATGAGTCAGTTAGAAGCTTATAATGCTTATAATAAGTATGCTTTTAGCCATGGTTTTGGTGTTCGTGTTGGTAAGGTTAGGAGGAGAGTTGATAATTCCATTTGTAGTAGAGAGTATGTTTGTTCATCTGAAGGTTTTAAGAATGATTTGTTGGCAAGCAAGAATACATACAATAAGTATGATTATAGGTGTGGATGTAAGGTTATGATTTGATGTCATGTGGATCGTGAATTAGATGTGTCATAGTCATGACATGGTTGCGTTGGATCAAAGACATCTAATTAGATCTCATCGGAAAGTTGGTCGTGAGCAATTGAATAGTATTAAAGAGTTAAAGAGTGGAGGGGTTGGCGTGTCTGATTGTATTAGAGTATTGAGTAAAGAAGTTGGTGGTTCTCCTAATTTAGGATTTACGAAACTTGATGTGTATAATGCTTTTGCTCGAGATAAGGCGGCTTCCTTTGATGGTTTTGACACACGGAATTTGCTCAACATGTTTTCACAAAGACAAGTTGAGCAAAGTGATTTTTACTATGATATTGAGCTTGATAGTGGAGGGCATTTGGTGAGATTTTTTTTCGAGATAGTAGGATGCGTAGGGACTTTGAGGTTTTTGGAGATTCGTTGGGGTTTGATACGACCTACCGTACCAATAAATACGGTATGATTTGTGGACCATTTGTTGGCATAAACAATCATGCCAATAATGTGATGTTTGGTATGGGGTTTTTATTGAATGAAAGAATTGAGTCATTTGTATGGCTGTTTAAAACCTTTACGAAGTCTATGGGAGGGTTGGAATCAAAATGTATTATGACTGATCAGTGTGCTTCTATGGCGGCGGCAATTAAAATTGTTTGGCCTAATATTTGTCATCGTCTTTGTACTTGGCACATTATTGAGAACTCTAAGAAGAACATTCCGTCTTTGAGATTGAAGGATGGGTTTCAAAAGGCTTTCAGCTATGCACTAAAGAGTACTAATACTATAGCTGAGTTCGAACATTATTGGTCCAGGTAAATTCCTTTCTCTATTTTTCAAATGATTTGCTAAATTACAGTAGATGGTCTTTATATTCATTCTTCATGTTCTTTCTATTTGTTGCTTATGAGTAAAAAAAATATTGATGTGTCTGTGTCCTTCATTATGTTCTGTAAACTGTATTCACCTTAGTTCTGTTTGTTACTATATTAGAAGAACATATTGTTTGTTTCACCAGAACATTTAGTTTTAAGATGCATCTCATGTTGTTCTTGTTAAAAGAACTTAATGTCATTGGTACATATCAGTAAAAAATCCTTATTTTTCATCCTTCATATTTTCTATTATGTTTTGATGTTCTTTGAATGTTATGTTTAATGTTCTGTCTGTTTCGAATTGTTGTTGTTGTTTTCAGTTTAGTTTTTTTCGTCAGAGGTTAATGTTTTACCATTTCACAAGTTATGTTCTTTTCTTTCATATATTATGTTCTGTTAATTAAGATATATGTTCGGTGGTTTTATGTATAGGTTGCTAGTAGTGTACAAGTGTGCTGATAATAAATGATTGAACATGATTTATGAATTGAGCCACAAATGGTGCGCAGCATATTACAAATATGTTTTCTCGGGTGGTGTGATATCATCCCAACGTAGTGAGACTACTAATAAGAGTATTTCACATAGGCTTAATAAAACTAGTAGATTATCTGATTTTTATTCTAGTTTTGTTGATGTTATTGATGAATGGAGGAGTAGGGAAAACAAGTGTGATTTTAGATCTACTCATGGCAAACGATATTTGGCCTTTAAGAGAGTGAAGTTGCTTATGCATGCTAGGGAGGTGTATACAAATACTATAGCATGTTTATTTAAGGAAGAATTTATTACCGGTACTTCATGTGATCATGAGTTAGTGGAAGATAACAGATTGTTGAAGCATTACAGAGTATGGAGAACAGATTGTGGTGTAATAAAACACCAGATTTGGTTTTATGAGGATGAGAAAAGAATACAATGCACATATAAGATGATTATCGATATGGGTATTCTTTGTTCTCATTCTCTAAGGGTCTTTCATTTAAATTGTGTCAATGAGATTCCTGAGAGATATATTCTTTCAAGATGGAGGAAAGATGCTTTGGGTAGGCGAATGAGTGCTGGTAGTAGTATTTCAGTTAGGTCTAGTATATATGTACAAAGACGGTTTGGAGAAGTCAGATGTCTACTGACTTCATCCGTTTAATTCATGCTTGCCAAGGTGATGTTGTTGCTAGGAGCCTTGTGGATGTTGCTTATGCTGATTTGGAAAGGGATGTGGAAAAGTACATAGGTAGTGTTGATAGTTACAAACTTCCAACTGAGGTAGAGAATTCCTCATATGTTCCCAAAGAATCTTTGTTGAATGTGAAAGATCCTGTGTCTAAGAGGGCAAAAGGGGATAGCAACTTACAACCCAAGTCTATCATTGAGAAGAAAGGAAATAAAGTGAAGGGATGGAAGAAGAAGAAAGAGGCAGCTAACACTCTAATGAAGAGTCAAGCTCAAGTCTCATTGCAGGTATAATACCTGACATTTTGAAAGAACATTAAGTTTTTTAGGAAAGAACATATTATTTTTAAATTAAGAACATTTTTGTTTGTTGGACAGAACATTAGTATAATTTTTAAGTAACATGATCAGTTTAATAAAAGTATTCCATCACTTTAATAAAAGAATATTTATAATTTTCAGAAAAAATATTATTAGAATTTAAAAAGATGTTTACATTTATTCAATAGTGTTGTTTTTAGGAGCCTTTACTTTGATACCTGCTATACATTTTGAAATTGAAAGAACAATAAGTTTTTGTATCATAGAACATGCTTCGTTTTTACGAAGAATATTTTGAAGGATTGTAAAGAATATGATGGCTGTAATCAAAGAACATTTGTTGTTTTAGTTTATTGGTTTTTTACTGTTATTTTTTCTGTTGCAGCAACCTGATAATCTTCCGGTTGGATGTAGTTTTATTCATCCAAAGGATAGCGATGCAGCCCTAGATGTTTGCGTTCCTAATGATTATTTTGGAGTTTCAATTTTGTGTAATGATTTAGTCAAATTTTTATCATAGTGTAGTAGAAACATCGAAATTCTAGTGAAATATGTATCTCATTATTTTTGGTATTTGTAAATAATTCTTTTATTCAATGTTTGAGATATTGATATATACATCTTTCTTTTTGCACTCCATTTTTTGTAAAAGAACAATTTCTACAACTTATAAGGACACACAATAATCTTATAAATATAATATCATTTAAAAAAATCATATTGTTTAAAAGCTGAAATGACATATTAGAATATTCATCTTTCCTTAGTAGATCATATTATTGTTAAAAAAAGAACATGATACTATATTGACAAACTCTATAACATTGTACTTGTGTAGAAAGAACATTCAACTATGTTAAACAGAACATATAACTTGTTTACAGAACATATTTCTGTACCGATAATAGAATATTCTCAACAACTAAAAAATCTATTACATATATTATGTAATTGAAATATGTTTCTAGTAAAGCTAATGCGTAAATGGAATTGAAATATTTATGCTTCTATTACATCCATTCTCCTCCTTTTTGTGATTTCATTTTGTGTGTTCCAGTGTTGCATAATGTCGTGCCTTTTGCAAGAGCTCGGCTCCCTTTTTGTTCGTTTCATGCAAGGATATCTCAGCACAAATTGAATGCGCATCCTTTTGATCTCATCAGCCTTCATCATAGCAAACAATATATATTAGATTTTAGTATGTAAATTAAACAAGTATAAATTTCTTTGAGAAGATTCATAGAAAAGTTACATCATTAAGTTGACATTCCCACTTTGTTGGATCTTTTCCAATGTATTCCTCCATGTGCTTCATCATGTATGTTGCACAATCCACATTGTCATTTGGAGTTTGCCACTTTAAGCTAATGTGCACATTTCGATGTCTTGGGCTCTCTTGTTCTTTCTAGATTTCAATATTTTAGTCAATGCTTGCCTCTACATGTGAAACAAATTTTAGTGCGTACTCTGTCCTTTGATGTCTTCCCCTATAAATAGAAATTGTTAATTTAAAATTGAACATACCATCAAGTATGGGTCATCTTGAAAAACCGTAACTTTTGGAGTTGTTGCAATAGCTTTGTTTTGTATGACATTCATAACTTTTGTCTTGAGGTTGAAGGCTAGAAGGTAGTAATGAGATGGATTGAGCATTGGAAGGAATATCTGTTTTTAACAATAGGAAGGACAAATTCTAATCAGTTATAATGATTAAAAGAACATATATCATTAAACTGAATAACATATTTGAATATTTAAGAGATCATGCTTTCATATTTTCAAGAACATATTTCATATTCTGAATAAACTAATTGTATGATGAATAGAACATTAGTAATAACATGCAGAACATAATTTAAAGTAGCTTATTTTGATAATTTGAAGAACACATCTTACTATTTAAAGCAATTGAAGGACATTTCTTAATTTTCAGTTTTTGAAGAAAATCAAAGTAGTTTTGAAAGAACATTTTAAATTTTATAGCAGAACATCAAAGTAGTGTTGAAGGAACATTTTGAATTGAATAGCAGAACATTGATACAACAGAAAATATTTTATTTTTCAACTTACCAAGTCATAATTATTCCATTTTCTCATTTCTCTGTCCATTACTTTTGCAATGTTTTTCACTTTTTCATCAACACTGTTTGTCTCAGATTCATATTCTTCAGTAGTCTGCAACTGCAAAGTATAAAATTAAGTGTTAGCACTATTTTAAGTTTACATGTAAAAAGTATTTGACATGAAGAGTAAGATGTCTTACATATGGTAATGTGGAGAAGAAAATTCGATTCGATGAAATGAGCTTGTCCCTCTTTGTGTTTTTAAAGTTTTGAATTATCGACCACACACCAATAACATTGTTTTGTGTTATGTTTTTTTCATCTAATCCCATAATTTCCTCTCTAGTTAGGATTCGGTCTTCTCCATTGTAAAAAATCTCACTGTTTTCATTGATTTCGAAGTATGGTTTAGTTACAAGGTAATGTAAAAAAACATTAACATGAATAAAGTTAAGTTACACGTACTCATCCTTTAATTTTATGTTGAATGCATAATCCGCGAGTGCCCTTGTATTTGCTCCTAAGTCTTTGAACAAGTCATGGTACTTTGACAAAAATGGTGACTTCAAAGCATTTGGTAGGTTCTTTGGAATTCGCACAACTCTTTCTTTCCTTTTGTATTGTTCTGCTGTTTTTAAGGTGTAGCTGCGAATATCAATATTGATTCATTAACCACAATCAAATGGAGTTCATTAATGTAAAATAAGAGGTTATACACTTACGTTTCAGCTTGTTGAGATGGTGGATGCTCACAATCTTTTTTGTGCTCCTCTGTAACAATGTCCCGTAATATTCCAAGATTTTCGGTGTCAACAGCACTGTAAAATAGTAATTTAACATGAATATGTTAGAAACTAAGGTTGTTTTAAAATGAATAAATTGGTATAACATGTTATAGTAATCTGTTTCTGTATGTTAAGCTGTGAAAATATTTAAAAGAACATATTGTATGTTTCAGAGAACAGTTAGTGTTATCAAGCATATCATGTTGTTCTATTTAAAAGAACATAATATCAATAGTACATGAGGAAAAATCCTTACTTTTCATGTTCCATATTGGCCTCTTTAGGTTCAATTTGTTCCTGTTGATTCTTGAAGCCAACCTCTGAAGTCGCATCATCTCCGATCTTTGTAGTGTCACTGATATCGACATATATTTTAAATATACAATTTCTAGAAAAAACATTGAATCACTAGTAAATAGAATAGGAAAAATTGCTTCTAATAATGCAACCTTTTGGCGATTCGCAAATAATAAAGCAACCTTTCGATTATTCTGGAATAATGCAACCTTTATACCTCATTTATTTTAAATGAGTTAAATGACCGGTTACTTGAACAAATGGTAATTTTATAATTAAAACTTTAAATTCTAATTATTAATATTAAATAAACTTTTAAAAAAAAAAGCTAAACTAAACCCACCCACCCAATGCCACACCCCCCCCCTCTCCTAAGTCCTAAGTCCTAACCACCCACTGCCACCAGCTCGCCCACCCAAAAAAACCCAGAAACTCACCCACCCAAAAATCCACCCATCCCTAACCGCCCTTCATGCTCGCCGGATAACACCACCTAAAACCGCCCTTCAACCTCCACTGAAACCACCAACGCAGCCCTGCTCTCTTTGCAGCCACCACAACCACGAATCCGCAACACCTCTTCCCCTTCGCAGCCACCACAACCACGAATCTGCAACACCTCCATTACTCGAAGACCTTCATTTTTGTCCATCATGGGGTATCTTCTCCGTTCCACTTTCATTACTAATGTTTCTATATCTCTATGTTTTATTATCTGGTTTTCTCTGATATCTGATTTGAATTGTTTATCATGTTGGTAATGTTCTTTTATGTGAATGTAAGGTTTAATATTGTATTTGATGTTGTGGAATTGGGAAAATGATTAAAATATATTTCTGGGTAAGACTACATCTTTGTTTTTAATTGATCACTAGTTCCGATTAGTTGTTGATTTGTTGGTATGATTTTCTTATGTTTCAGTTTTGGGGGGGTGACTAGATATTGGTGGTGGTTGGGTGGATATTGAGGAGGTTTTGGGGTGTGGAAGTGGTGGGGGCAGGGGTGGGTAGAGGAGAGAGAGGAAGGGGATGGGGAAGACGGTGGGGTGGGGTGGGGGGTTTTATGTTTTTTTATTTATTTATCTTTTTGTTTTATTTTTTTATTGGACCAATTATTAAGTGACACATATCATATTTTACCCATTTTTCAGGTTCCAACCGGTTTCAACCTACTCAAAATAAATGGGGTATAAAGGTTGTATTATTCTAGAATAATCAAAAGGTTGCTTTATTATTTGCGAATCGCCAAAAGGTTGCATTATTAGAAGCAATAGTTGATGACAAAATATTTACTACATTCTAGAAAAAGATCATTTTCTTGTTTACCTTAATACAACTTTTGTGTAATTTTTACCCAAAATTTTCATGAGTAGTCTTGTCCTTTCCATCTTGAAACTCCAATGTAGATGTGCTCTGTTCCTTATAAGTAGTTTTCTCCTTCTCTTCATCAAATGGCTGACTTTTCTCTGCGGCATTACGATTGACATCAATCTGGTCATGGGGGGATCACCATCTTTGTTCTCATCATCGTCGTCATGATGCTCTTGTCCAAAAGCACTTGTCTTGCAGCTCACCTTTGGTATCTCTTCAATGTTTTTCTGCTTTGTGGATTCCTCATTGCTGTTGAAAACAAAGTTACTGATTTAAGAGAACATAATTCTGAATTTCACAAAATATTATGTATAAATTTCAAGAACATTATACCTGTCAGTGTCTTTGTTCTCAATAGGAGCTTCATGAACTGTTTCCTTTGTTTCATGAACTATTTCCTTTGTTGCATCATCCATTTTTTCATCCTTGTGTGGTGGATCCTCATGACTGTAAAAAAATGAAAATTGTAAGAACATTTGTTTTCCTGCAAGAACAATAACCATAATTTCAAAGAACAAAATTTAAGAGTAATTAGCAGAACTAATACACTATTAAAGAAAAAATTACTTAATCCAAATCCATCTGCATAGTTTCATCTTTTGTCTGCTGTCTAGTGTTTGACTCAATATCAGCATTGGAGCCAAGTGCACTTGTAATGTCAACTCTATTAAATAAATTATAAAGAAAACTTTTAACAATTACATAGAACATAAATAATATGTGAGAAGAATATAATTAAATTAAATTGAAAGAACATTGTGCATAATCTCAAATAACATCTTACCTTCAGTTTCTAGGTTCTCAGTAGGAGTTTTATGAATTGTGTCTTCTTTTTTCTCATCCTTTTTTCCAACCTTCTCTAGATCCTCATGACTGTAATTTCCATAAGAAAACAAAAGTGAGAGATGATCATGTATCAAAGTATATCATTATGTATAATCATAAAGAACATAATCCTACCCATTCTCTTTTAAAAGAACATATTGTTTCATTTTATAAAACAATATTGACTAGTTATCTTTCACCATTGAAGGAAAAAAATTACTCCATATCCATCTACATTGTTTCAGTAACAATCTTCTCTTCTCCAATCTCAACAGTAGGATGCACTCTATAAATTAGAATGTAAAGGAACATTGGTACTGATCTTATAGAACATTTTTTTCAATTTGAAAGAATATAGTGTAGTATAGAAAAACATCTTACTCTTGTGTGTCCTTCTTCTCAGTTGAAGTATTCTCTTTCATTTCTTTCCCTTCATCAACCAGTTTATCATTCTTTTGTCTACTTCACAAGAATATTTTAAAGGAACACATTATGAAATTTGATGTAACAAATTTCTAAAGTGCAAGGAATATATTTATTACCTAAATTTATCTCATTGAAAATATAGTTCTTACTCTAAATCGATCTTTGTTGTTATGCATGGAATCTGCTTTTCTCCAGTGTTTGACCCAATATTAGCATTGGAATCAAGACTATAGGTAAGAATATAAAAGAACATTGGTTTGGATTTCTAAGAACATTATCTTTAGTTTCAAATACCATATGAATTGAAGTAAAAAGAACCTACTTAATAGAATTATATCTAAGAAAACTAAATTTAATTTAGAGGAATATTATTCATTATTTGAAAGAACATGTTACCTCTGACAGTTTTTATTATCATCAAGACTGTTGTTTTCTGCTTCTTCTTTGTCATGAACACTGTAATTTTCAATGATATGATAACTTAGAGATGCTATTTTTATAAAAAGCAATAATATTGGAAACATTCATTAAAAACTAAAAGAAGACCATACCCTTGATTTTGGTTGTTTTCCACTGTCTTCTCTACTTTGCCAATATTTTCTTGTTCTTCCAGTGTTGGACTATCAAAGCTAAAAAGAGCATTTTTTGTGTTAAAAAGAACACTAACTGATATGGGTAAGAACATAATACTTTTGTATAAAGAACACTAGATGAACATATGACTATGTTTTTTTTGTGTTTAAAAGAACACTAACTTATATGAGAAAGAACATAAAGCTTTTGTATAGAGAACACTAGGTGAACATATAACTATGTTTTTTCTGTTAAAAAGAACACTAACTGATATGGGAAAGAACATCTCTTTTCTTTAAATAACACTAGGTCACACATAACTATGTAAAACTAGAGTATTTTTTTTATTACAGTACATATAACTAACTAAAAAGAATCATTCAACTATGATGAATGCTATAAATGATTTTTACCTCTCATTACCTGCACTCGTAGAAGCTTAACCTATAATACCTTCAAAAGCCAAATTGTTAGCATTAGGTTGTACAATAGCATGCATGATGAAGTGAAGTGCCATATCTGCAGTCTGGATTTTACCAAGATTAGGATCTTGTCCAATTATCGGATCATTCTTGAAGATGTCGTTGAGTGTTTGTGGAGGTTGGTGCACAGGAAACAGATTGTTCAAGTTCAGCTGATCATTCTCTAGCGACATATGTGCAACATGCCTATATTCTACCTTAAATTGTTCCATTGCTATTTCCAGCTGAATCTTCTCCTCCAAACACATCTCATCCACCCCATCTGCAATGTCTATCAAGACGCTATTGATCTGAGATGTGGCTTCATCTGTTTCTACCATCTTCTCTTTCCCCTTGTCTTTTCTCTGTGCAAGTGTTCTGAGTGCAATTTCATCCAAGCTTGGTATATCATCTTGTACAGGGCAATATGTGTCTTCTTGTACTTCTTATGGAGTGGATTGGCTCGAGATCAAATTGAAGATGGGGGTGCCCAAGATCAGTGGTGTTCTCCTACGTTGAATCTATTTCCCTTTTTGTTGCCTTGATTTCTCCTTGAAGTGCTTAATTGCTGCATCTTCAGCAATTTTGTGCAGCCTTCGGAACTCCTCGCTGGAGAAAACTTCATCATCGTTTTGGCTAGGGCTGTTCGCAGGTCCAAACCCGGACCGGACCGAAGACCGAAATTCTTAAATTTAAGACCCGAAGACCGGACATATTTTTAGTGGAGACCGGACCGGAAAAACCTGTCCAAACCCTGGACCGGACTGAATTAGACCGGTTTTTTACTTTTCCACACTCTTTTTAATACTTTTGATCATTATAAGGAAATATTATAAAAGTAAATCTTCAAAATGAATTTTTCAAGGTCTTTTTTGAGACTTTAATCTAAATCAGTTACTAATAAAATATAATCTAAAACATACAAAAGGAGAAAATTATATTTTTTGATCTTCGATATTCATATTTTTGAATGAAAAACCGGTCCGGTCTAAGACCGATTTTTACAGGGTTTTGGACCGGACCGGACCGGACCGAAGACCGGAAAATTAAAATCTTTGACCAGAAGACCGGACCGGTTGTGACCGGTCCGATCCGGTCCACTTTACCGGTCCGGACCGAATTTTGAACAGCCCTAGTCTTGGCTAAAGAAAGAAGGTGTTGACTGATCTGCCTTCTGACTTGAATTAGCTTCTGTAGATGCAACATCTTTTTCTTTCTCGTTTGCACGAGTGTCTTCGTCTCTTTCTGATCGCTTCTTGTTGAAGATTATTGAACCAACAAGGTTCTCAATTGTTGACTTCACAACCTCTTGCCCTTCAGATAAATCTTCAGCCTTGTGGATTAGTTCCTCAAACAATATAAGGGAATCTGACAACTTATTGCAAGCCAAGGATAGTGAACTGAGGAATTCCTGCGCAAATATGTTAAAAGAATAGAATTACATATGTTAAATGAAAAGAACATCAAACTATGAAAAACATAATATGTACTAAAGTAAAGAAGAACATATAACTAATTCAGAAGAGCATACAAGTATTCTAAAGAGCATATAATTATTTAGAGAAGAATATGTTATTAGCAAAACTGTAAAGTCTTTACTTACACAAAGGTCAGGGTGCATTTGTTATTTTTCTTTGTGTTGTTCCTTTTGCTGTTCTTTATGTTGATTTTTTGGTTGTTCTATGTGTTGTTGCTCATTCCTCTTTTTTGCCAAAACTCCTTCATTTTGTGCTTCTTCTGTGAGGCCTTGCCACTTTGGTTCAATTCTTGTCATGTGTTGGAATGGAATTTGAGGCAAGATTTTTCCCTCTCCAAAATGTTCTTTTTCCAATTTAAGCCTTTCAGTTATCAGCTTTGATCTCCGTGTACTTATTAGGGGTAAATCCCTCTTCTGTGTCATTGACCCTATCCTTGTTCTGTCAAAGTATAGTATCTGCAAATCACAAGAACATGATGTCAGTTTTCAAAGAACATAATACAAGTTTTCAAAGAACAAACTGGAAAGATATACAGAACATATACAAACTGGAAATTGGAACTATATACTTTGAGATACCTACCATTAAAAAATGAAAAGGGCCATAAAAGTATCTTCCTGCCTTTTGCTTCCAAAACTTTGTACTATCATCAAGACATTTAATTGCAAAGGAACACCAATCAAGTTCCTTTATCTTCTTGATTTCCATACATGACCTCAAAAAGTCAAAATTCAATTGAGTACTTGATGTTGAAGTTAGGAGTCTGTTCACGGCAACCAACAAAAAATCCCATATCCAATATCTATCGAACCTCTGTACTTCCAAATCTTTCATATGGCTTTGTTGTTTAAGTTATTTTTTTAAATGCTTTACTTTCCACTCCATTTCAAACTCCTTCCATTTTTCATAGCTTGAAAGATCATTCTCTTAATTCTCGTCCTCTCCTTCCTTCTTGAGTACACCGGCTGACCATCATATGGAAGACCTAACACTAAATGTACATCCTTCTCATCGACCTCAATCTTCCCATTTTGTAGAGTAATTGTCATGATGTTGTTGTCAAAAGAGTGTAGAGGCTTGGCAACAAACTTGCTGTCGTGACTTTGATAGGTTTTAGTCGTATCACCTAATCAAAAATAAACCTACGGTCCTCTAACTAAGGTAGTCAGTGGTAGCAGGGTCGAATCCGCAGGGAGACAGAGTTTCTATATTAATATCCAATTAACCAACTACTTCAGATGGAAATATGGAGAATTAACTGAGCTAATGAGTAAGCTAAATAATACGAATTAAGTCGAGGATTTAACTATGGAATAAAAGCCTAGGGTATTAGGTCGGTCCACCATGCTTATACCAATCAAGTAGGGTCAACTATTATTAAAACCTAAGTCAAGAGTCGGGGGATTAGAGCCTATGTTGAGCTATGGTTAAGACTCAACGCTCATAGTTCAACATACGCCGCATGTTCACTAACGTAATCAGAACTACTGATGTGTCCTAGGCCTCTAGTCGTAAGACGGATCTGTGCAAACAACTATTAACCACAAGCAATCAATGAAATTGGCCACTAACATTAATCACTAATTAAGAACAAACCACACCACAATCACTCTAATCAAGCCCTAGAAATCAATAGGAGTCTAAATAGCAATCATGGTATAAACATGGCTTCCCTATCTAACACCCTAGAAAGAGAACTACTCAGACATGATCGAATTGACAACAACAAAACTAATTGAAAACCCTAAGAATTGCATCATGAACTAATTGAGAAATAAGCAATTGAACTAAAGTAATTGAGATAAAGGAATAAAGCAATAAGCAAGACGATTACCAAATTGACGGAAAGCGGAAACTTTAATTGAATTGAAATTGTACTTGAATCTCTTCTACAATCCAAAGCAATGATAAACTAGGCTAAGAGCTCTCTAAGTGTTTAAGAATATGAAAGATACAAAATAAAAATAACCTAAAAGTATTTATAAGTCTTAAGAAAACAATAAGATAGAGTGGGGAAATAACGAAAATCGCATCCCCGTGTCATCCACCCGATCGGGCAAAAGGCCGCCCGATCGGGCCTGGGAACAAGTCTTCAGCAGCGACAAAATAGGCTTCACCCGACTTGATCGGGCAGATTCCACCCGATCGGGGCCGCAACCCCAGCACCCGATCGGGCAAGTCCACCCGATGCCATCGGGTGGATGTCATCTTCAGCTCTCAGAAAAACAGCAAAAATAGCTAAGTATTGCTCCGCCCGATCACATCGGGCAAGGCCGCCCGATCGGGCGGGAAACCTTAACACCAAATTCTGCACTCGTACCCGATCGGGCAGTTGTTGCCAGACCCGATCGGGCGAGTCTTCTTCTTGCCTTGCTTTGCTTGGCTTCAGACGCCAAGTCTTTGCACACTTACTTCTTCATAATGGGGTCCAAATACCATCTTGAGACCTCAAAGATGCCTCATAACTTCCCGCTACAGCGTGGTGCTCAAAACATCAAGTAAATAGGGAGTTTTTTTCCCTAAAACCTGCAAAATGATATAGAACACACAAACCACAACTATATCGAAATAGTTAGCATAAATAGCTCCTAAGAGCATCAATATAGCACAATTTAGCTTGTAAAGAAAGGGAAAAACTCTATAAGATATCGATATATCAAATTCCCCCAAGCTAAACCTTTGCTTGTCCTCAAGCAAATAGAGCATGATCGTGGAATAGATTGCCTCACCCCATAAATAAAACAATTCAAGCTCAAAAAGCATTTTCAAAACTAAGAATCGTTCAAGCAGGCATAATTCAAGTTCGGCAAATCAAATCCTTCCAACCACCAATCATCCAAGCAATTCATCAAGTTCAAGTGACTACTAGGCATACAAATCCTGAAAAGGTGCTCACAAAGGGTGTCACTCCTCTCAATTTTGTGGCAGGCAAAGAATGTGCCCGAACACTCACCGACCCGACCATAAATGTCCCTTCCCACTCACACTCTCATGTGTTTAAGAAGGTAAAAATGTCGCTCATCCTAATCAAGTCGACTCAATTAACAGACGTACTCTTTAACTTTGACAAACTGACCAAAATCAATCTAGTAGACATTGTAGGCACAAGCTCAAGAGGACTTTTCCGGGTTGTAATGGGGCTTAGGTAAGAGGTAGGGGATATTTTTGGGTAATGTGGTGGAAAAAACCAAGAAAGGGGGAGCATGAATACTCAAACAAGGCCTTAGATGGCCTAAGCAACTCCCAATCAACACCATAAAACCATGAAAAATAAACCAATCCTCCAAATTCAATGAATACGCACAACAAACCCAAGTTTTAGGCAATGACATGAAGCTTTATTTGTGAACGTGCGTGAATGAAAGAACTTTGAATTCTTTTGAACTTTTATTTCATTTTTTTTTATTTTTTTTTTTGAACTTCATTCACGCAACTCTAATTTTGCCTTTTCTTTTCTTTTTCTAATAATCAAGCCACAACAAATACACTTTTGATTCCTCAACAATCAAACCAAACCATGAAACCAACTTCACTCTCAACCCATACACAAAGCTCCCCCAAGCTAGGCTTGGGAATAAAATCGAAACAAAGGCCATGGGCTTATAATAAGGGTTTAAGTAACATGAAACAAGGTCATTAGGCTCAGCGGGGCTAAGGAGGATAAAAATGTATCAAAAACTAACTCTGGGGCTCAAGAATAAGTCAAAAGAACGCCTCTATCATAGCAAGTGTAACAAGTCACCAAACATCAAATGAGTACGAAGTCAAAGTCAAGATCGATCCGCTAGAGAGGAACTAACACACCAAAAATATAGACTGGATAAAAGTATGAATCCAATAGGCTAGAAAAAGGCCTCACAGTCTAAACCAAATCAGGTATGCAGCACAAAGTAGTAAATCATAGTCAGAAATTGCTCGAAATCAAAGTAGTCGAATATCAAATCAAAGCCTCATAATCACAAATGCCCAGCTATCCAGAAAACAAAGTCAAATCATTCTCAATAAAGCACAACAAGGGGCACAGGGAGGCAATCAAACCACTCATGATCATACATATTTTTTTCAAATTTTTTTAATTTTTCTTAAAGCTGTAAACTAAACTATCAAAGCTTTAAACTACTCTAAAAAGCAGTAAACTATACTAGAAAGCAATAAACTATACTCACAGTGAGAGATTATCCCCCAAGCTGAACGAGACAATGTCCTCATTGCAACGAGGGAGAGGAGAGAACAAGGGCATCAGCCGCCCATATCATCATTAGTGGGGTCACTGAAGAAACCACCACTAGAAGTACCACCACCATCGGTAAAACCACCACCGGAGGGACCACTCATCCCACCACCAAAGCCACTAGGACCTGCATCAAAATCACCTCCAAAACCACTAGGACCTAGGCCAAAGTCTCCTAAAGAGACTGACTGACGAGCCGGCTCATCCTCCTCATCCTCTGCCATGTCATCGCTCTGGCCGGTAGGCGGGCCATAACTCGGGTTCCAATGGTACCACGAGGGGTGCTGGGCAGTCTGCTCAATAATGCCACGCCTACAATAGTCGTCATAGAGAGGATAAAGGGCGTAGTTCTGGTCGTTAGCCAAGGTGTCCATCCGCCCCCCCATCTGGTCTATACGGGTATAGAGCTGATCGATGCGAGTGCCATAGCCCGCGAGGGTGGCGGTGTTCGCGTTGATCAGCCCTTCCATTCTACCCATCCCCGTCTCCATGCGACCTAGGGTCGACATCATAGAGGTAAAGTCAAATGAGTCCGTGTGAGGGGGAGGGGGAGCAGAAGTGGAGGCGCCCTCGTCTAAAATCGGCGTATGCCGCCTATGGTAAGAACGGCGAGGGGGCTCTGGCTCAGGGACAACTAGGTCGACTCCCTCTATAGGGAGTAGGTAGTTTGCCTGACGAGGCCGTAGTCGGGCCCTAGAGTCGGGCAGAATGAGGGATTTTTTGGACTTAATCACCCACTGAAATCTATAGTCAGGCAGGCGGTACAGGACTTTGAGGGTGTTGAGATAGGTGAGGTCAATGAGGGTAGGGCCTAGGACGGGGGTACGCTGAGTCTCGTCAAAGCCGGCAATTTGCCGGGCAAACAATGTGATCAACCCCCCGTTAACTAACCTCTTAGAGGTCCAACTACCGTCTTCCCTTGGCTTAGGGAGCGAGTTCGAGATACGCTCGAACTGAATAGCGATATGGTGAGCCAAGTTGTACTGAAATGGCTCCCTAGAGCCTTTAGCAATATAGCTAGCTATAGCAACTAGCTCGGCCCCCCGGACTAAGTGACCCTCAAACCGTCCCAACAGAGTCTGGGCCATGAACCGTATCCAAATGCTAAAAATAGGGTGATGGAAGTTCGCCCAATGACAGTGCTGGATGTCAAAGGGCGTAGGGTCCCCTGTCAGCATAACATAAGTATCGGCCATCCTAAAGTGGTCGGGTGGGTAGTAGTCACCCCGTACTTGTAACCTAAGAACCCCCGCAAATTCCCTAAGGCTAAGGGAGTGTTCTTGGTTTAGAAGTCTAAAGTGGACATGGGTGACCGGACCGGCCCGGGGCTTTGTCAAACTGAAACTACTAAAAAATTCATAGATTAGAGGAGAATAAGTGTTAACATGTACATTATAAAGAGCCTCCATGCCTAGAACTTTCATGAAGTCCTTAAAATCATCAGTTAAACCAAGTTTAGATAAAAGCTCAACATCTAGAAATCGGGTAGGAAGTACCTCACGCTTTTTAAATCGCAAGAATTTCTCGCGATGTTCATCATACCGGAAAATGATTTCCGGGTATTGAGGATCCCGTGGAACTTGTGGTGGTGGTGGTGGTTGTGGTGTTGCCTCTCGCCTAGATCGCGAGCTTTCACCTCGAATAAGCCTTCGGAATTTGCTTGCCATGGTAGAAAATGAGCCTTGTAGCCTCTTGTAACACAAAGATGGGGTTTTAAGGTGAGTGTGGGAAGAGATGGGAGAGGGAAGATGATTTTTGGTGAATGAGATTTTGTGAGATGGAGGATGAAAGGAGGAAAGGAGGGGATTTTATGAAGTTTGGTTGAGAAAGGATGGAGATTTGAGGTAGAAGAGTTTGGTTTTAATGGAGGTTAAGGGTTTGGGGGTTGAAGATGAGTGAAGAGAGAGAGAGAATTGATTGGAAGGATGATGAGTGAATGGTGAGAAAAGTGGGGAAATTCGTGTAAAAGGAGGTTTGATGGTCGCAGGCCCGATCGGGTACCTGGCCGCCCGATCGGGTGGAATTCAAAATTTTTTTTTTCTCAGAATATTCACTTCGCCCGATCGACCAACCGATCGGGTGCCTATTTTTTCATCGGGTGCTAAAGTCTCGCGCCCGATCGGGCGAATGGTGCCCGATGGAGTCGGGCGGAATACCTTTTCCCCAGATATTTTCTTTGAACTTTGTGTATCCACCCGACCTTCCACCCGATCGGGCGAGGTATTTTTGATCGTGTGCTAGGGTTGCGCACCCGATCGGGCGCACATTGCCCGATGAGATCGGGCGAACTTTCTTTTCTTCCTCTATGTTAATTTCCGCTCACCCGATCGGGCATCTTCCACCCGATCTGATCGGGCGAGATACTGTTCAGTAAGTAGCTCGCCTTTTTGCAAATTTGGGGCAAGTATGGCTCAAGTTTCTCTTCAATTAGCATATCTGCACATCAAAGCACACAAGATCTAGGAACACATTAGTACCCTCACGCTCTCTCACATGCTACAAACTACGAAACAAGAGAAAAGAAGATCTAACTAAGAGATACGGGTTGCCTCCCGCAAAGCGCTGGTTTATGAAGGTCCCGCACGACCATATTACCTCTCTAGGTAGATGAATCAACTGGGGAGGAATCAAATCGGATTTCCTCCACACAACCAACAAAGGCACCTTCATGGTACAGCTTCAGACGCTGTCCATTTGCCTTAAACTTCTCTCCTTTGTGGTTGGCAACCTCGATGGCACCATGTGCCTTCACTTTTATCACCTCGAATGGTCCAGACCATCGAGATTTGAGCTTTCCAGGAAACAGTCTCAACCTGGAATTGAACAATAGGACCTTGTCGCCAACCTTGAATTCTCTCTTTCCTATCATCTTATCATGCAACTTCTTCGTTTGCTCTTTATAGAGCCTGTGATTTTCATAAGCATCCAAACGGAGCTCATCCAACTCATTGAGTTGAAGAAGTCGTGCTTCACCTGCAGCTGTCAAATCAAGGTTAATCTCTTTGACCGCCCACGCAGAAAGATACTCCATCTCAACTGGTAAGTGACAAGCCTTGCCATAAACCAGTCGATAGGGTGTGGTACCCAAAGGAGTCTTAAAAGCAGTGCGGAGCGCCCAAAGAGTATCATCAAGTTTCAATGGCCAATCCTTTCTAGCTTTAGTGACCACTTTTTCAAGGATTCTCTTAATTTGCCTATTAGATACTTCTACTTGGCCACTGGTTTGAGGGTGATAGGCAAGTCCGACTTTGTGGGTGACTCCATGTTTTGTCAATAGGGTCTTGAAGGTGCTCTTATGAAAGTGAGAGCCACCATCACTAATTACAACACGGGGGACACCAAAACGGGGAAAGATTATCTTTTTAAACATCTTCATCACAACCTTAGAATCATTGGTTGGTGATGCTATAGCTTCTACCCATTTAGTCACATAGTCGACGGCCACTAGAATATACCTATTCCCACAAGAGGTAGGAAAGGGTCCCATAAAATCAATCCCCCAAACATCAAAAGGTTCGACCTCTAAAATCCCACTCTGTGGCATCTCTTGCCTTTTTGAAATATTACCCGTCCTTTGACAAGCATCACAAGACAAACAAAAGGCACGGGCATCTTTGAAAATCGAAGGCCAATAGAAACCACTATGTAAGACTCTAAAACCAGTAGCTTGGGAACCGAGATGACCACTAGAAGGCATACTATGACAATGTAGCAAAACCCCCTCTATTTCCCAATCAGGAATGCAACGACGAAACATCCCGTCGGAGCACTTCTTATATAGGAAGGGATCCTCCCAAAAATACATTCTAGCATCATGATAAAACTTTTTGCGCTGCTGATATGTAAGATTGGGAGGATGAGAACCACTAACACAGAAGTTAGCAAAATCAGCATACCAAGGAGTTTTAGAGGACACAGAAAACAAATGATCATCAGGAAAAGAGTCATCTATAGGAGGGTCAGAAGGGGATCCAAACCTCAACCTAGAAAGGTGGTCGGCGACCACATTCTCAGCGCCCTTCTTATCTTTGATTTCCAAGTCGAATTCTTGCAGCAAAAGAATCCACCTGATGAGCCTAGGTTTGGCCTCCTTCTTAGCCATTAAGTACTTCAAAGCAGCATGATCAGTGTGTACTATAACCTTCGAACCTATAAGATAGGTTCGAAACTTATCCAATGCATAGACTATGGCTAGCAACTCCTTCTCTGTCGTAGCATAATTAACCTGGGCTGGATCCAAGGTTTTGCTAGCATAGTGAATCACATGGAGTAGCTTATCCTTCCGCTGACCAAGTACTGCCCCTATCGCATAGTCACTAGCATCACACATGATCTCGAAAGGGAGATCCCAATCTGGAGGTTGTATAATAGGGGCAGTGATCAAAGCTGTCTTTATCCTGTCAAAAGACTCCAAACACTCATCAGTAAAATCGAATGTGGCACCCTTTAGCAACAATTGAGTGAGGGGTTTCGCAATTTTTGAAAAGTCTTTGATAAATCTGCGATAAAACCCCGCATGACCAAGAAAACTCCTCACTCCTTTGACATTCATTGGAGGGGGAAGTTTCTCAATCACCTCAATCTTTGCTCTATCCACTTGGATGCCACGCTCAGAAATCAAGTGACCTAAAACGACACCTTCATTCACCATGAAGTGACATTTTTCCCAATTAAGCACGAGGTTTGCCTCAACACATCTTTTAAGCACTTTGGACAAATTATGCAGGCAAACATCAAAGTCAGAACCATAAACACTGAAATCATCCATAAACACTTCCATGATATTTTCAATAAAATCAGAGAATATGGCCATCATGCAGCGTTGGAAAGTAGCGGGAGCGTTACACAATCCAAATGGCATCCTACGATATGCGAAGGTGCCATAAGGACATGTAAACGTAATCTTTTCCTGATCATCTGGATGGATGGGAATTTGGAAAAAACCAGAATATCCATCTAGATAACAGAAATAGCTATGTTTGGCTAGCCTTTCCAACATCTGATCAATAAAAGGGAGGGGGAAATGGTCCTTCAGGGTGGCATTATTAAGTCTACGATAATCAATGCACATACGCCACCCTGTCACAGTCCTAGTGGGAATTAAATCACCTTTCTCATTTTCAACCACAGTGGTCCCCCCCTTCTTGGGAACCACTTGCACAGGACTGACCCATTTCGAATCAGCAATGGGATAAATGATCCCTGCATCTAACAGTTTCATGATCTCTTTCTTCACCACCTCTTGCATGTTAGGATTCAAACGTCTCTGAGGTTGAATGCAAGGGCGGTGATCCTCTTCAAGATTAATACGATGCATACAAAAATCAGGACTAATGCCCTTTAGATCATCAATACTATACCCAATAGCCTTCTTATGGATACGAAGCACAGCAAGCAAGCTTTGCAATTGGCTATCTGTGAGTTTAGTACTGACAATCACAGGACATTCTTCCTTATCATCTAAAAACACATACTTCAAATGAGAGGGAAGTGGTTTGAGTTCTACCTTAGTTACCTGAGGAGTAGAACTGGAGCATACACTTTCAAGTATCACAGTTGGCTGTTTCTGTTCAGCTCCATGACCCTCTAAATCAACAAGACAGGCATCAACATCAGTATCAATGCCTAAGGAGTCACTCTCAGTCAATACTACCTCCAATGGGTCAGCATCACGTATCTGCTGAAATGCAGACATCACAGCTTTGTCTACCACATCTATCCTGCAACACGATTCTTCAAGCATAGGAGACTTTATAGCATTGGTTAGTTTAAAAGTGACAGTATCATCGCCAACACTTAAAGTCAAAGATCCTGACTTGACATCAATAACAGCACCTGCAGTGCACAAAAATGGTCTGCCCAAAATAATAGGAATTTGGGCATCCTCCTCCATATCCAGTACAACAAAATCCACAGGAATGTAAAACTTTCCCACCCTTACAGGGACGTCTTCTAAAACACCTAGAGGGTATTTTATAGAACGGTCAGCCATCTGCAAAGTAATTTGAGTGCACTTAAGTGCCCCCATATTCAGTTTATTACAGACATACAAAGGCATGACAGACACAGATGCACCTAAATCACATAAAGCTTTATCAATAAAAAGTGCACCTACATGACAAGGGATGGAAAAGCTACCCGGATCTTTCAATTTAGGTGGAGATTTATTTCGCAAAATGGCACTACACTCTTCAGTGAGTGCGACTCTATCTACCCCACCAAAATCTCTCTTTTTTGTGATCATCTCCTTCAAAAACTTAGCATAGACAGGCACTTGAGAAATAAGTTCAGTGAAAGGAACTGTTATCTCAAGGTTCTTGACCATAGCCAAGAACTTACCAAGTTGTTGATCCACCTTGGACTTTTGCATTCGATGAGGAAAAGGCAACCTTGGTGTAAAAGGTGTATCAGCAACCTTCTCCTTCTCCTTCTTCTTTTCTGCCTGTTCAGCTGTTTCAGACACTTCGACATCAGACGTCGAATTCTTCTCCAATTCCTTCTCTACTACCTCCTTCTCCTTGCTAGGGGCAATATCATCATCGACGGGCATAGGAGGAGCAGCATAAGCAGTGCCACTACGAAGAGTAACGGCATTTGCTTGCTCCCTATGTGTAGGTTGCCCCGGCAACTGTCCCTGCTGCCTCTGAGCATTAGTTTCTGCCAACTGAGCAATCTGAGTCTCGAGAAGTTTGATGTGCTTCTCCTGCGCCTTTTGTGTTTCCTCATGGGCCCTTTTTGCTTCCTCATTTGTCTTTTGCATAGACAATATGAGTTTCATCAGTTCAGAATTGCTAGGCTCTTGTGAGGGCGCATTTTGTGGTGTTGGCTGATAGTTCTGATGAGTAGGTCTTTGGAAACCAGGGGGATTATGAGAATTTCCTTGATTTTGGTAGTAGTTGGGTTTTGGGTTGTGATGTGGAGGTTGATAGGAATTTTGTGGGGGGTGATAGGAATTTTGTGGCTGTGGGTTTTGAACATTGTTGCTTCTGTAGGAAAGAAGTGGGTTGTCTTTCCAACCAGGATTATATGTGTTGGAGTAGGGGTTATTGGGTTGTCTTTGCTGAAAAGCATTAGCCTGCTCCATCTGATTCTGACTGAACTGACAATCATGGCCGAAGTGGCCCTGAATACCACACACCTCGCAGTAAGATGAGGTGATGGGTGCAACTGCTGACATAGCGTTGATGCTCATAGGCGGAGGTGTTGAACTAGAGGACTTCATTAGCTGCTGAGTGAGTTGCGCCATCTGAGATGTAAGCATTGAAATAGCATCAACTTCAAGTACTTTCTTAGTCACACTCCTAGATGATGAATGGTCATTGGCTGCAAGATTTGCTAGGAAGTCATAACCCTCATCAATTGCCTTGTCTAAAAAGACTCCTCCTGCAGACGAATCAACAGTACTCTTCGTCTGAGGCTGCAGACCATTATAAAAAGTCTGCGTCAGAAACCACTTGTCCATATTATGATGTGGACATTCCCTCTGTAGGTCTCTGAATCTAGTCCACGCTTCCCTTAATGTCTCATCTGGCTCTTGGGAAAACGTAGCCAACTTGTTCCTGATTTCTGCTGTTTTTGTGGGAGGGTAATACTCATGTAGAAATGCAGCAGAAATCACCGACCATTCTGTCTCAGTGATGTCGCTGAACCACCTCTGAGCCTTGTCTCTGAGTGAGAACTCAAATAACATAACCTTCAGCTGCTCAGGTGTGACTCCTTGATGTTTAACAGTCCTGCAGAGTTGTTGGAATCTCTGCAGATGGTTGGCCGGATCTTCAGAAGGATGCCCACTAAACTGATTCTGTTGCACCATATTAATTAGTGCAGGTTTGATTTCAAAATTGTTTGCAGCAATAGTGGGCATCGGTGGACCTGTGGGTATGCCTTCAGGATTAGGCACCCCATAAGATTTCAGTGACTTCGCCATTGGTAATGTAGAAATCTCTGAAACTGGCTTCTCTTGGTCAAATTCTGCTCTAAGATCCCGAAGTATTGCTTCTGTGTTAGGATCTCCAGGAATAATGTGAGTTTTCTTTCGATACCTGGACATATAAGAGAAAACGACAAGATAACCGTAAGAACGGCCTCGATTGGAACGGGAGGTTCCAATGAGGCAAAGAGAAGTACGCTAATTAATCGAATAAAAACTAGAAGACTAGCCGTCTCCCCGGCAACTGCGCCAATATTTGATAGGTTTTAGTCGTATCACCTAATCAAAAATAAAACTACGGTCCTCTAACTAAGGTAGTCAGTGGTAGCAGGGTCGAATCCGCAGGGAGACAGAGTTTCTATATTAATATCCAATTAACCAACTACTTCAGATGGAAATATGGAGAATTAACTGAGCTAATGAGTAAGCTAAATAATACGAATTAAGTCGAGGATTTAACTATGGAATAAAAGCCCAGGGTATTAGGTCGGTCCACCATGCTTATACCAATCAAGTAGGGTCAACTACTATTAAAACCTAAGTCAAGAGTCGGGGGATTAGAGCCTATGTTGAGCTATGGTTAAGACTCAACGCTCATAGTTCAACATACGCCGCATGTTCACTAACGTAATCAGAACTACTGATGTGTCCTAGGCCTCTAGTCCTAAGACGGATCTGTGCAAACAACTATTAACCACAAGCAATCAATGAAATTGGCCACTAACATTAATCACTAATTAAGAACAAACCACACCACAATCACTCTAATCAAGCCCTAGAAATCAATAGGAGTCTAAATAGCAATCATGGTATAAACATGGCTTCCCTATCTAACACCCTAGAAAGAGAACTACTCAGACATGATCGAATTGACAACAACAAAACTAATTGAAAACCCTAAGAATTGCATCATGAACTAATTGAGAAATAAGCAATTGAACTAAAGTAATTGAGATAAAGGAATAAAGCAATAAGCAAGACGATTACCAAATTGACGGAAAGCGGAAACTTTAATTGAATTGAAATTGTACTTGAATCTCTTCTACAATCCAAAGCAATGATAAACTAGGCTAAGAGCTCTCTAAGTGTTTAAGAATATGAAAGATACAAAATAAAAATAACCTAAAAGTATTTATAAGTCTTAAGAAAACAATAAGATAGAGTGGGGAAAATAACGAAAATCGCATCCCCGTGTCATCCACCCGATCGGGCAAAAGGCCGCCCGATCGGGCCTGGGAACAAGTCTTCAGCAGCGACAAAATAGGCTTCACCGACTTGATCGGGCAGATTCCACCCGATCGGGGCCGCAACCCCAGCACCCGATCGGGCAAGTCCACCCGATGCCATCGGGTGGATGTCATCTTCAGCTCTCAGAAAAACAGCAAAAATAGCTAAGTATTGCTCCGCCCGATCACATCGGGCAAGGCCGCCCGATCGGGCGGGAAACCTTAACACCAAATTCTGCACTCGTACCCGATCGGGCAGTTGTTGCCCGACCCGATCGGGCGAGTCTTCTTCTTGCCTTGCTTTGCTTGGCTTCAGACGCCAAGTCTTTGCACACTTACTTCTTCATAATGGGGTCCAAATACCATCTTGAGACCTCAAAGATGCCTCATAACTTCCCGCTACAGCGTGGTGCTCAAAACATCAAGTAAATAGGGAGTTTTTTTCCCTAAAACCTGCAAAATGATATAGAACACATAAACCACAACTATATCGAAATAGTTAGCATAAATAGCTCCTAAGAGCATCAATATAGCACAATTTAGCTTGTAAAGAAAGGGAAAAACTCTATAAGATATCGATATATCAGTCTTGCCATATTCTCCACATCTAAAACAGCACCAAAGCCTATATCGATCACTGCTTTCAGTTTTTTGTTGTCCAGTTTTATTGCATTGGCTAATGCAATAAAACTGTTGATTGGAACTCTTGTCAACAACAAATTCCAATCACTATTCCAGCTCTTTTTTTCCTCCAAATGTGTGACTAATGTTTTCAAAGGAGGCTTCTCCTCTACTTCATCTTTTTCTTTTTGAAGAACGATCTTAAATTCTTTCTTCTTCTGATTCACAGGTTGTTGTTTTTTCAGCAACAATTGTTTTCTGTTTCTTGGAGGCAGGTTTCTTCGTTTGCTGTTCATTTTCACTCTCATCATTTGAAGTATATTCATCATCAGTGCTAGATACTTCTGCTTTTTTGTTTTTGTTCTTTCGGCAGTGGGCAACAGTCTTGTAGTTGCGTCTGTAATTGAAAATGAATCAATATACGGTGTATGTAAATGAGATAAATACTGTTTTGGAATATTGAATATATTTTGAAAGATCAATATTATTCATGATGGAGAATATGTAATGATAGGTAAAAAAAACAATAGAATGACAGAGACATTGCTTCATCAGACATAAAGAACATATAAATTATACAGGAAGAACATAAACTCTTTTTTTAAAGAGCATGTAAGTATTTATGAAAGAACATATAAGCATTATGAGACAAAAGATCATACTATGATGTACATAAACCCTTTTTTTAAAGAGCATATAAGTATTTAGGAAAGAACAAATAAGCATTACAAGACAAAAGATACTAAAATATGAGTGGATGATCATGTTAAAATTTAAAAGAAAAAATGTGATGAATCTTTGTAGTTTGAAGTATGGTACCCATTTTAAATCCTTCATGGCCTATACCATGAAAAATCAAGTGGTCCTTATTGTTACTCATAAGTTCATTCACTTTTATGAGACCAAAGAACCATGTTTTTGATTAGCATGTTATATGATGTATATATATATTTTTGAGAACACAAAACTTTAGGTTGAAGAACATAAAAACAAATTGGTTATTTGGTACTACAAAAAAAAATTGTTTATAAGATTCAATTCCTATAAACTACATCGAGATTTGCAATATTCCATAATTGTTAAAAATGATAGCAAGTCATTATCATAATGTTTAAGAACATTGAAGCAATTTTAATAAAACATATGTTTTCATTTGGCAGAATACTACTTAAGGTCTAAGAGAACATGATTCACATAATCTGGGTATACAAGAACTTTGAGTTTTGTGCTCCTCATTTTCTTATAGTACATTTTTGTTCTTTAACTATTGAATCTGGTCCACCATTTACATATAATAATCGTATTTGTTTTATGCAATTAATTTTCCTTCCTTTCATTGTCTATAAAAGCCAAATCAATTTAATCAACTCTCATTTTCTCTCTCACCTTCAATTTCATTTCCTACTCACCACTCTTCTTTTCCCCTTCTCTCTCACAATCCTCGTTTTTCCTTGTCCCATTTTCACAATCTTAACCTAATTTATGAAGCTTAAAGTATAAATGTGCTCTAGAAATCAGTTATTAAAGTATTTGGCTTACTTTTTCTCTTGTGGAAGCATCTGCACAGTTGATTTTGAAGCTTCCTCTTCATCCTTCTTTTTGGATGCTTCTCTGCAAAACACAAGTGATAAATGTGTAAGTAATTGTTGGTTATGAAATTGCAAATTTTTGAAATTAAATCGTTTTTTTGCTTTGAAATTACTTACCTAGGGTTTCCTTGAGAAACTTTTTTGCTTTCCATTTTCTAATTTGAATGAATTTGATTGCGTTATTGTGTTTTTTGGATGGAATTTGAAAGGTTTGTGAGGTTTTGTTGGTGGTTTTTGATGAAAATGGTGGAGAAACTGTTTTCTCTCTCCTGAAAAATGATGATGATGGTAAAAAATGTTTGTGAATTGGTTTTATTTATAGTTTTTTAAAAAATTAACCTCCATTTTGTTAAAGTGACAGTAAATTTTAAAACTACCGTTTTTAAATGTTCTTTTATTTACTACTCTTTGTTCTCGCAAAACTTTTCAGCTCTATCTATTAGTTATGTTCTTTGAATTTAGGCTTTTTGTTCTTTAGAACATATTTATTATTAATAGTAAGTATTTTCTAATTTTATTTTTATTTTATTCTTATTTTATTATTTTCGTTTTAATGATAATATCTTTTGCAATTATTATTTTTTCTTTGTAAATAATTTTTTTCGCTTTTTAAATTACTATTTTTTTTTTGAATAATCACTTTTTACCACTTTTGTTCTTTTAACTTTAAGTAGATGTTTTGTTTATTTTTGCTCTTGCATTCATGTCTGTATGTTCTTTCCGCGTTCTACTTTTTTTTTTTAAAAAAAGTATTTCTGTGTACCTTCCCTGTGCGCCAGAGATGACGTCAGGTCGGAGATGACGACGTCATCCTGGTGCACGATGCTCGGTGCTACGGGGAGCACCAAAAACGAACTAGTATAATAATGTATAAATCTCTTACTTTCGTAGTTGAAGTTGTGGTATGAATTAACAAGATATGATTGGCCGTTAGTAGTTAGTGAGATCATGAAATGATGTCCTGACATGGAGGATATATGTTGTGCTTTTGTTGGAGGTAAAGGTAAACCAAGTGACTATAATGATACATGTTAATTGAAATTATGTGCAGAATATAGAATTAAGGCTATTTCTCTGATGATTAATACATGAATAAATCAAGCTGGTGTAATCGAAACTTTATCAACCTCAACTATGTACTCAAGGGTAGCACATGGAGGAATTGAGACATCAGATCCAAAATCTGCACCATTATCACAATAACCAAGTTTAGGAGGGACTATAACTCTTCTTCTACCTCCAGCCCTCATTGTCTTCAATGCATACTCCACCCCTTCACACATTCCTCTTGTGTATGGCCTTGACCCCATAACAAGAGCAAGTGATTTGGTACTCTTACCAAAGGTGTCAACAAAGACTTCACCGCTATCTTTGATACTGCCTTTTAAGTCCATCACAACCAAATCCCCGGTTCTTGGAGCAGCACCTCCACCAATTCTCAATTCATAGTACCTATACCATTATGACGAACTTCGCATAAGAAAGAAGAGTTCCATGTAAATGAGAAAGTAGGAGATATACCTTATGCCATTTGGTAATATAACCTCCACTTCCTTCTCTAGATCCCTGCATAAGAAAGAAGAGTTAGATGTACCTATCTATATTAATAACTAAAGCAAAATCCAAAAGTTGACATGTCAGAGAAGTATGATTTCTGAAATCGGGTGAAATGAGTCACCTTCATAATTTATCAAAAATGAACAATAATAATGAAATGGGTGCGAACAACCTGAATTAGTGCGAGTAGTCCCTACCGTTACTAATTAGGATGAGTAATTCCTGGGGTGTTTCCGAAACACGATGGTAACTCGTGGAGTGACTAAGATATGTCTAATAGAGCAGTAAAAGATAGTGTGACAACCCTCAACAATTTGTAGATAGCTCGTACCGGTACTTCTCTCCACTCGCTTTCATGTCATATAACCAATGATTGAGCATGTTTCTCGTAAGAAACTAAAGTTAATAAGGAAGCGGGTTTTAGAATTTGGATTGAATTTCCAAAAAGGGATCATATTTAAGAGATTATTATATTAAGTTGTAACTATTGTTTTGATAATGAATCTTATAATGCTTTCAAGAAATATCCTAGTATGATTAGGTGTATACAATGGAAATATGTGTTGAGACAATTGTATATGTAGAGTTCTTTTTAACTAGAAGAACACCATATCATGTATTAATTACCAAATAGTACTTGGTAACCAATGATTGAGCATGTTTCTCGTAAGAAACTAAAGTTATTAAGGAAGCGGGTTTTAGAATTTGGATTGAATTTCCAAAAAGGGATCATATTTAAGAGATTATATATTAAGTTGTGACTATTGTTTTGATAATGAATCTTATAATGCTTTCAAGAAGTAGCCTAGTATGATTAGGTGTATACAATGGAAATATGTGTTGAGACAATTGTATATGTAGAGTTCTTTTCAACTAGAAGAACACCATATCATGTATTAATTAACAAGTAGTACTTGGTCTAGTGGAAAGGAGCGTACCCTTCCAACCTCAAGGTGGGGGGTTCAATCCCCACTAGGGGCATTTTGAGGGTAGGAATTTCCCTTACCCTTTTCCCCTACTGTCAAGTGCCTGGCCCAATAGGACACGAGCGGGATATGGGCCACTTCTTCTTACAAATAAAAAATAAAAAAATCATGTATTATTTTTTTGACGGGTGGAGTAAATAATATTGCTCACATGTGTAAAAAGTTTTGTCATTTTTATAGATGATCACTTGGTAAGCAGTGGTTTCAGGTTAAAGTTGTGAAGGTCCTTAATCAAGGTTCAGATGCTATGTAGTGCTAGGAGATACACTATGAGTGCTATTATGTAAATCGAGGCAAGGACATTCAAATGTAATCATGATTTATCTCATACTAGTTTTGTTTATTTGTTTCTATCTAATAATACTTAGTCAAATTAATTATACTTTTGTTCTGATTTTGTACTTTCGATTTAGTTCGATTAATTAGTTTGATGGTAATGATCTGAAATCGGTCGACTGATGTTTTTTTGATGTGCCCAATTGTAATTAAGGAGGTCGGAGAATTCAAGTTTTTATAGTGTTGCTCAATCCTAATTTGCTCAGAGGATCCGGAATTGTAAGAAAGTATGGAGGGGAAGCCTAGTATCGCGTCCATTTGTTCACCATTTAGTAATTCACAAAAAGGAGATGGAGATATTGAGTTTTGTTACATAAACATGGTGGCCCAGATGAGGTTATTCTCAATTTGGTTTAACTTAAATAACAAGGAATTTGCTCCATAGGCTAAAGGATATTCCTAATGCCTACAAGGCTACTAAAAGTTTGTGTTTTGCTAATCCTGTTCTTAAAGTTTTGAAAGCTTATAATGATAATCTTCTATTCCTAGAGCTAGTTATATCTCTGTATTTGAATTTTGTTGCTTTACAACATGAGCAAAGCCAGTGTGATGAGTGCATTGGTGATACGGGTTGATGAAAAGAATGTAAAGACTTGTTATAGAAGAGGAGTAGCTTTAGGGCAGTCCGGGAGTTGGAACAAAAAAATCATAGTTAGGAAAAATTACAAGTAAGGAAAGAGGTCGCTTCACTCCACCCCTGCTTCTGATATATAAGAAAAAAAAATACTCATATGGTAAAATAAGAAATTGAAAATTTTCGTTGAAAATGTTCGGTTGATAATATAAAGCCACGTAGTAAGTCACATCTATGAAATTTTGCTTCCACAAAAAAAGGATTAACTTAATCCATAAGATAAAATTACATTGATAATATAATATTTTAGTAAGTTAATCATCTCATTTCAAGTGAAAATTTAATAGTTGACTTTTAAAAACAAGACTATTAATAAACAAAACCTAATTAAAAAACATGTAACAAATATAATAATGGTAATGCCGTTTTCTATTTAAAGATAAAACCAATTAACAAAATTAATGAAGGCAATGTCTTATCATACTTCGCGTCCGTTCTTTTCAACTTATTTTTGCTTATCTGAACTTATCTGAACTTATCTTAACTTATCTGAACTTATTAGACCTTATTAGACCGTATTAGACCTTATTCGACCTTATTAGACTTTATTACACCTTATTTGACCTTATTAGACCTTATTTAACCTTATTGTTATTATTATTATTATTTAATATTATTATTTATTATTATTATTATTATTGTTATTGTTATTATTATTTATTATTATCATTATTTATTATTTTTTATTATTATCATTATTTATTATTATTATTATCATTATTTATACTATTACTATTATAATTATTATCATTCTTATCTCTAATATAATAATAATTACTCTGTTATTACTATTTTTCTTATTATGTTAATTTTTATTATCATTAATACTACTACCATTATTATATTATTATTATTCAAATTATTATATTATTACTATTATATTACTATAATTATCTATTATTATTGGTCTATAAGTCATTATCTATTGTTATTGTTATTATTAATTATAAATTTCTACGGAGGTAAACTTAAAAGATGCATATCAATAGCTTCAAGAACAACTACCAACTACAATAGTTTAGTGTTCATTTATAAACGACAATCCATAAAAGTCGATATCTCTTATTCATGTAGACGAATAAAATTCTCAAACGTACAACAAGCAACGATGATAGCCAATGAGTATAATAATAATAAATTTTATATAATAAATAATAATAAATTTTATATAATAAATAATATATAATAATAATGATGTTGTTATATAAAAAATATATAAGAACCTTATTAGACCTTATTAAAATTTATTATACCTTATTAGAACTTATTAGACTTTATTAGACCTTATTCGACCTTATTAGACTTTATTCGACTTTATTAGACCTTATTCGACCTTATTCGACCTTATTAGACCTTATTAAATCTTATCTGAACTTATAAGGACTGAAAATAAGTTGAAAAGAACATACCTTCATAACCCACCATAAAATCATCCTGAGATGCGAATCATTTTGATAATCAAAAGCTAATTAAAAAATTTATGATAATCATTTTGAAATAAGCCCACCATAAAATCATCCTACTTCAACCCAACAAACAATAAATATCTCTTGATGCGAATCGAAAAATAAAAATAAAAAAAAAACTTGCCTTGTATTAGCTAACTCCTGAGAAACTTCAAGACGGGTCTTAATTTGCTCCGACAAAACACCGACAGCAAGAAAGCCAGCCCAAGCAAGGCCCGCACCGAGCCCAAAACGGCGAGTCAAGGAAGAAGCTATCCAATCCGTGGAGTCAACAGTGGATTTGCCAGTCTTTTTAACGGTATTACCATTATTAATATTAGTGGTAGATTCCAGTATAATAGGTGTTATTGGCTTCTCTAAAGAAGACGAACTTAGTGGGGGCGTTTGAGAAGGCGGAGTTGGCGGGGGCTGAGGTGGTGGTGTTTTTGAACATGGTGAGATTTGGTGAGTTCTTGAGAGTGGATGTGAGATAAATGGCTGTGATGTTAAAGATGATGAAGCCATTAATATCTTGTTTGAATAATCCAATATTTTTTTGGTTAGAATGAAGTTGAAGCTGGTGTTGAAAGAGATGAAGAAAGAGGTAGTCAGATAAGCACACATGTAATGTGGGGGTGACCTTCTCGTGAGCCCACCTTATCGCTAGCTACTGCCCACTTGCCCAGTAGCTTCCCTGACACAGACATACAGTGATACTATTACTCCCTGACTCCCTGTAGAGCGTAGATCTCAGATCTGGTTCAAGACACAAAGGGAAACCAAGTAAACCGGGTTGGGTCATGCATCGGCTTGTTCTTCCAGTTTTATTTTTAGTTCGATTTGCTTCAGTTTTATTCAACTTTGCACAATATTTTTTTGTTTATAGTTCACAATTGTCTTTCGTGTCATTTAGTTCATTTTTTCATATTCAGTTTAGTTTAGTTCGGTTCAATTTAATTTAAGTTATTTTATTCACTTTAATTCACTTCAGTTCAATTGAGTTTAATTACTATATTTAAATTAAGTGAATAAGCCCTTAGATTTTTTCTTTTAAACTAATTTTTTTTGTTCTTTATTACACACGTAATCATTTTTTTATTTGATTGGTTGCTGGTTAGTGCACTATGACCTATAAGAAATAATATTACAACAAAAGAACAATCTTACAGTAAGAGGATAATCGTGAAATGAGAACTCATCACTGCCTAAAATTGAAGTTTGCCCACACACTACATTGGGACTCAAAGGAAATTAATCTCCAAGGTTCTACGATCTCATAATCCTAGGTGCATATAAGAACTTCGCTTGAGTTACAACGAGCATTGTCCAAGAGAAATCATATTTTTGTGAATTTGTGATGATGTTATATGTGGAAGAACAATCATATTTTTTTTGTGACATAAATGAAGATTGACCAAACTTTTTACATGTAAGGGACTCAAGAGCAAAAACATTAATATTGGCTAATATCATTAACGTTCAACAAATCAGGGAAGATATTGGGATTACTAATTTGTCGACGAAACCAAAAGGTTAGCTTTGTAAAAAGAATGCATTCGCACTTATGTTGCGCCACATAGCTATGTCCTTGACCCGGCCTAAACTTAGAATGTTCCATTTATCCTTCTAACAATACTTACTAGACAAAAAGATATCTAAAGATAGCAAAGGTAGATAATCTACCATGGTCGGACTTTTTATTTTTCCTTTGAAGCAACTCCTGGAAATTGGAGACTACTATTTCCATCATTCTCTGACATGATTTAAGTAGTGAGAATCAAATATTTGGACGGCATAGAGTTAATTTTCAAGTACAAATGCTTTTTGGACTTAAATTGTTACTAGTGGATACAAATATAATTCATGGCCACTTAGGTGGATTGAACATTAAAACTTGAACCTTCAATGGTGGTTTATAAAAAACATTTGCATACTTACTTCATCTGAAATTAGAGTATAGCTCTCGCGAAGGAAATAAATTTATAATCTCTTGCGCCCCTCAATACCCCTAGATACTTCGTGGATGCTCTATAAGTCTCAAAGCCTTAAAGACTTCATACGGGATTGGAAAATATATTCTCATTGACTTAGGAAAGTTGATCAAGTTTGTACTCTCACAAAACACCTTTTACAAAGGCTATAAACTTTTTAAGAGCTTTCTTTGAATGTGTTTTGTATTATACAATATTTAAGTTGAATTTTTATTTCTCTTGACCCATTGAACTTAGATGACATCTAAGATGGGTGTTCATAATCATTTGCCCCGTTATAGGATTTAAACTTGTTCCTTACGTTGTTTCAAGCGCCACTTTCTTACAAAGGCCTTTGATGAGAGGATCTTCTATTTGCCTCTCATATTTTACATACTCAATAATTTTTTTCCATTATCTAAGATGACCTTGTGGTGTTGCTTATATCATCTAGTGTCATTAATAACTTTTTTAGATGCAATCCATCATTAATTGACTGATTTTCAAATTCTCAACTGGAAAATTAACCCCATAAATCATTGACCATCTAAATCGGAGCACTAATTAGCACCAGAATATTATAGATTACAGATTTAATCCTAGAAAAAAGTTGTTCATGGGATAATGGACAACCTCCAATCAAACGTTTTACATGTAAAAAGAAGACCCATTAAGAAAGTGAAGAGCAAAGTTTAGAAATTATCAAACAAATTAAGCACAGATGCGATAATCGCCACCCAAGAGTTATGACAATGTTCTTTTGTAAGTTTTGAGCAGTTGAAGACGAAGATTCACTATTGTATATTAGAGGAAAAAATGGCAATAAATAGCTAGGTTTAACCTCTTTTTTGGAATAAATACCTAAGTTCTTTCTTTTAATATACATAAAAACCACACTTGCTTTAGTTTTTTTGAAATCAATACCAACTAAAGAATTAGCCCAAGAACTTAACGGAAATTGACCAACTTTAATAGATAGATTGCACATGATAGTTGGAGAATAAATGAAATTAAGGGTAGTTATATATAGTTGATGTTATGAGATCCTCGAACATGGAAATATGGAATCTCTGTTAAAATTAGTCCGTTTCCGTTAAATTTTTGGGCTAATCCGTTAATTGATATTGATTTTTAAAAAAATGAAGCAAGTGTGATATTTATTAATAGAAAAATAACCTAGGTACATATACCTTTTTAAAAGTGAGCAAAGTGTTAATATTCCAATGAATAGTAACTTCCACAATGAATAGTAATGGATTTCTAATATGGACTGCGTTTTTTGGGATGGATTTTTTGGGCGGTCCTTTGCTTCTCCTAATAACCCAAGACTTTAGTTTTTGGTCTTATATTCCCATTCAACTGTTCTCCCACATCAATGGGAAGTTCGGGTACCTGTTCATCTCCTTGTTCTCCCAAAACTCCCTCTCCATCTTCCTCTTTAACTTAAATTCTCAGATCTTCTTAAATATGTACTTGTTGATTTTAGAAGGTCGGGTTTGAATTCCTGAAAGCAGCAGGAAATAGAGAAGCTAATGGAGTCTTCAACCCATACACATCAATATACAATATGTGAGTCAAACCCCTAAAAGCATTTACAATTACTGAAAACTTCGCATGAACTTATGGGCATAAAGAACCACCAAATTCTGGTCAAATCTTATATGAATCATTTCCATAACTCAATATTCGGCAAACATCCAAAAGCAATTCCATCCATCTGGGTTAATTTTGAAAGGGAATGACAACCCAAAAGCATCATCTAGCTAAACCCTATGAAACCATCCATCACCCAACTCTAAATTTATGCGGATTGGTAACCATGACAAGGCCGAACAATGCAAGTAGAAGATGGTACGTTATGTATTTTTTCTAATTGTGTTTTGGATTAGTCAATTATTTATGCGTTTTGGTTTAATCAACTATGCATTTGGGATTAATCGTGGTTTAGTCAATAATGCGTTTAGGTTTAAGCAACATTGCAATTTTGTTCTCCTTTTTGAAGCTCGGTTTTTTTTTCGCTATTTTGTTTACTCGAAGTATGTATATTTTGTATTTTTGGAGTGCTGATCAGTTTAATTTTTTCCAATCTATTTAGTTGAGGTTAGTATATTTGAATCTTAGGCTTGTACAAAAAATTACTGCCAATAAAAAAAAACTTGATCAAGTATCATTGACTCTTTATGACAAGGCCTTGATTTTTGGGGGCATGCTTTGCATATTTTTAGGGGGAACATACCTTGTACAGTAGTATAGGCATGGTGTCAACAGTAAGAGTAGGAAAAGTTTGAATCTATTTTTTACGCTATGCTGTTTTATGGCTCCTTATATATCTTACTTTCTCTTTTTTCAGAATTATGTTTTGGGGAACTTGTGTCCATCTTTCCCTATGGTTCTTTGTTTGAGTCTTTTTTTCCTTCTTTTTGATTTAACTTCTCGTTCTAGTTCTACATTTACTCTACATTTTGCCAATTTTGATGATCTAATTCCTTATTTTACTTTATAGGTCAAGATATCACAAAAATTATGTAGGGGCTCTCCTCAAGTAAGCTTTATCTTTTTTTGGGCAACAAGGAATTCTCAATGATGTATCATGTATATATAGTTAATTGATAGTTGTCAACTTCTCTTGCAATATGTTGCTGATCTTGCTCTTTCTATTGAGGTCTGGCTTATTTTGCTTGGAAGTTGTTACTGTTGGTGATTTCTTAATTTTCATAATAGTACTTTTAGTTTGTAAGATATCTTGGCCAAAGTATTGTCTAATTAAGGTGTTCTATCGTTTGGTCTTTGTTTTCACATCTCATGTATGTTGCATCTTTTTCACTAGATTCTGAGTTTTAATTGTTAGCATTAGACACTCGGTGGTTATTAAAGCATTTAGGGTGATATTGGTTTTTCCTTTTGTAGTTTCACATGGTATTTCCTAGGGGTAGTTAGAGTGTGTCATTTTCTTACGCCTTATTGTTAGTTTGCTCGATATCATAATGTTTCTTGTACTCTACCCTTGCGATCTGTTAACGAATATTAAATAACTTTGGTTGTTGTATTGACATTTTTGCTATGGCCTTTTTGGTGTAGTTGTGGTGTGCTTTTTACATTTAACGTAATGCTCATTACTGCGTACGTGGTTTTAAATGTTGTTTCCATTGTTGTAGATAGTGTCAAGTCCAAAAACAAGGTGAAGAAAAGCTGGATATATAGTCAAGTTCAATTCAAGTAAGAATGACAACATATAACTAGCAAATTATGACTTATGCAAGTGGTCTGTGCTTTGTGCTTGTTGCCTTAAGTAACATGTTTTGGGTGTCATGGTCATGAAATTCAAATATTTGCGCATACATGGTTTTCTTATACTATTTTCCCCATTTTTGTTATTGCGCATAATAGTTGAGCATGATAGTTATGTAAGTATTTGTTTTAGAGGTTTGGTGTATGATTGTTCCACGGGTAACTTTGGTGTTGTGGCCTCTTTTAGCTTGCGTTATCATTATGTCATTGTTTTTTACCCCCTTTAATGGTAGCCATTGGTGTGTTTTATTCTAATTTGAAGCAATATGGTGTTTGGTCACGTGTTCTATTTGTTGTGTGATCTGGTAGGTTAATTGTGTGTGTAGCAAAACTTGAAAATGTTGCTATAATATTATGGCAATATGGTGAACACACGTGCTTCTGTCTTGTACTCTCATCTTCTTAGGTCCACTTATTTTACTTCATGTTCTAGAGATATATGCTCTCTCTTATTCCTTGTGGCTACAGTTTTCGCACTTCGCTTTAGGTGCCATTAGCTATGTGATGTTGGCTTATCGTATTTAACTTTCTACAATAAAATTTAAAAGCTTGTGTAATCTTCCTCTCCTTAAATTCCTGTCCCTATTTACAATTTTCTCTCTCTTGTAGAGATAGTTATGTCTGTATAGTTGTTAGATAACACACATGATGAACCTTGGTTGTTTTATGGATTACTTGTCTAGAATTTCATCTAAACCACCATCCCTGTTAAAATTCCTACATGTTCTTGGCTAGATACAATGCCCTATGACTTCGTTTAAGTACGTTACCTTACATGTTTTGTTCCTTGGGCTTACATTTTAATAGTGTCTGAGGTGCCTCTTTTTCATAAAGAAGACCTCATCTAATATTGTAGGAAAAAGAAACAAGCTTCCCCACTCTCCTTTGTACCCTCCATATTTATACATTGATTAGACTTGTATTTTCCCCCTAAAAAACCTATAGTTATCGCATTCCTTCCCACTCTTCGATTTGTTACCTTGTTAGGAGATATCGAAAATAGATTTCTTTTCATAGATGTAGTACTTTACAGGTTCCTTTGCATAGGAGGAAGTCATATCTAAATGGTCGTCAACAAGGAGAAATTTGGGGCACCTCGTCCATCTTTAAATGTAAGTTGTAGTAAAACTTACGTTAATGAAAAATAAATGGGATTCTTTTATCACACATTTTAGACTATTTTTGTATAGCATGTGTATACTTGATCGTTGTTAAGGATTGAAGAAAGCCTAGCCCAATTTTAAGGCGAGTCATAGGATTGTTCTAGAGTACTAGCTCTTCAAATTTGGTATCTCTAATTTATCGTTGTTTCTTGGTCTGCAAGAGTGGAAACCTAAGACTTAGCTCCTTTGAAATTGACAGGTTATGGAGAATAGAGCCGTAATCGCAAAGCATTCAAGCCACTTCTCAAGAAAGTAACGAGTTGTCTTGGGTTTGGAGATCATATTTATAACTTCCCCGACCTATCTAAGAATATGGCGTACGTTGTAGTTCCAACAGAAACTAAAAGTGTAGCCTATTTTTTCATGGTGGAAAACGTGAAAGTCATGAAGAGTCTACTGAACGGGCTGCTGAAAAGGTTGTTATTATCCTGATCAAAAAGTATGAGGTCAATGTTGAAGATATAGATTCTGACGAGAGGGATAAATGTGAGAGTTGTTCAAGGTTTTTTAAGCTGCAAAGGGAAATGTATGAGCGCATCGAAAAGGGTTTGCCACAAAATGATGTTAATGAGATGCACTATAATGCTGTAGAACTTCATGCAAGGAGTGTTCCTCTTAACTATATGGATATTTCGGAAGTTGTAGTCTCAAAAGTTAAAATACCCATTACTCCCATTTGGACCTCGCAAGTTGGTCCCAAGGAGTTCAAATGTTGGTTTGTTGTTCAGTGCCTGGCACGACCCCTAAAATGGAGTGGCTGACAAGATATCGCTGCAATTCTGCTCTTGCCACAAAACAGAATTTGTCTAAGAAAGTCTTGATATTTCTTAAGCCATTGTATATTTTTGAATTTAGGGATGCAAATTGGCATTTCATGGTCGGGATATCTCTTTTGTCTTCAAAGGGAAAGTTATCTTACTGTCAAAGAACGTGTACTCGGGTTTAAGGAAGATGCCAATCCTATTACGGCTCTTAGGGAAGAAGAGTTGATGACACCTATAGGTCAATACTTCCAAATTTCTTGCTATGATGTTGCACCTCTACCAGCTAAGAAAGCCAAGTTTATGCGAGCCACTTTAGCATCATCTTCTACTGTTCGTGCTCCTAAGAATCTTAAATTGGTTATCAAGCGTAAGAAGTAGGATTTCGGGTCTAGGATCGTTGTTGCTAAGCAGGCTTTAGTGTTGCATTTTCAGCTTTTGGTCTAATAGTTTGGTTTTGTCTAATATAAAAGGCTTTGTAATGCTTCTACTACTACTATAGTTTTAATTAGTGCCTCGGTGGCCATGATATTATATGTCATCAAACCTCGCTTTTGTAATTGTACTCTTATAGGCTTCTATATAAGTTGAAGCTTCTGTAATTCTTGTTTATGAATCTAAGAATCTAATATGCTCTTAAATGTTGAAGTGCTCTCCCCAAAACGATGGCTTGTTTGCCTTATTGTTTCTTTTTATTGTATATTTTATGCATAATAATTAGGAATTTGTTTACAATATTGTCTCATAAGAAGTTGTAAACGCTCTACGAATGGAACATCATCAAATGTAGAGGCATGTAAATACATCTTGCACATGAAACTATGGGTAACTCCTACACCTACTGTCACCTAATTTGCAGTGTTTTCAATTTAGATGTTCATTTTTGTTTACAAATTTCCTATATATTTGATGTTAAGTTATATTTAAAACACTATCGAAGTTAAGCTAAATAACAACTCTAACTGTAATTGGTGTTAGAAAATATGAATGAGACATTGATAAGCACTTTATTGTGCTTAATCATGCAGCATTTTTAGCGTCTTTGCATGTAGAATAGAGCATTTTAGTCTAGCATTGCATGAATTTGGTCACCTTTGGTTCACATTGTTGCTTCACTACCCGTTTAGTTATTTTTGGATGATTTTCAGGTTAACTAACAGGTTTTTGAAGTGTTTTGGTTATTGGAAGACCTTTGGTGGAGGCCTAGCGTTGGGAGTTCATAGAAGCAGGTCTACACGGTCGTGTTGCCTATGACACGGCCGTGTAGCCTTTTAATGAAGGAAGCAGTGGAAGGTCTTGTTGCTGACTGACTTGGCGTTCTGAAGAGGACATGGGCATGTCCATATTGACACGCCCGTGTTGTATGTTTTTCTCACGAGCCGTGTGGATATTGACACGACCGTGTCGACTATTTTCCACGAAGGCAGTAAGTTTTGTGAAAGCTGAAGAATCTTGAAGACCAGGTCTACATGGCCGTGTAGATATTGACACGACCGTGTCCACTATTTTTCACGAAGGCAATGACTTTTGTGAAGGCTAAAGAATTTTGAAGAACAGGTCTACACGGCCGTGTCGTTTTAGACACGACTATGTCGACCTGTATTCGGGCTTTTTCCCCGTTTTTTCGTCTTCATTTATGGGATATTATAAATAGGTTTTCGCGTTTTTGCTTTGGATTGACTCTACACTTAGACTCTAATATTGAGTTTTATTCTCTTTAAACACTCAGATATTCTTAGTTTCTCATATTGCTACATTCATTGAAGATTCAATTGTTCATTCAATCCAAGTAATTTTCTTTAAATATCTTTTGTCTATTTTCATTGCTTTGTTAATCATGTTTAATTTTATTAGTCTCTTTTGCTTTGAATCCATGATTAGTGAGTAGTTCATTATCTAGGTTTGGACGAAAGTATGAATTAAGGGCTTAATTATGATGTTCATGTAATTGAGTTTTCTATTGATTATTATGCATTGATCACGTTTATGCTAGGGCTCTTAGATTTCAATTCTTCTTAATTGATTATTGAATTCTTTGTCATTCCCTTGAATCAACTTAATTTCTAGACCAAGAGATTGGGTAGAAATTAAGAGGATCCTTGCATTAGGGGTTTTCCACGCTTATTGAATCCATTAATCAATTGACTAGAGACCATTCGAGAGAGGATCTAGTTGATTGATTAATTGATTACTGTTGAAGGCCATTCGTTAGTATTAAGAGGATTATAAATATTGTTTGTTAAGCGGTTCTTAGTGCCTTAACGACACACTAAAAACCTCTTATCAAAATGGCTTCGTTGACGGGGAAATTGTGCTATTGATTGAAGTTTACTTGAGTTTAGTATTGCTTAAGTGATTTTTCTTTTGTTTTTGATTGTGTTGTTATTTGCTGACCCACTTCTTAGCTTTGTTAAGGAGATCTCACGGTTCACCCATCTTACTTTTAGATCCGGAAATCAATGGCACTTTGCGAAAGCTTCGGGGAGGTTTGGAACGGTTGAACTTGGGTTCTACACCTGCTTCACCTATCTCAAGTTCAACAAGTGAAAGTGAATCAGACATGGATGACGATAATGCACAGCTTTTCAGGGATTTCGGAAATCCAGGGTCCTATGTTTTACAGGGTGGAATTCGACTGCCCAGAACCACTACAAATTTCAGTATTCACCCTCAGTTCACACGGATGGTGAAAGCATAGCAATTTTGTGGAGGGTCGGATGAGGATCCACTTGATCATCTTGATCGCTTTTAGGAGATTTGTGCTACGGTAACAACTGAAGAAGTTGCTGTAGTGTTTTATAGATTTCTCTACATCCAACGAATATTGTAGCCCATACATAATTGTTTCTGGAAAGTCAAATGAATCCCATAGAATTATGCATTATTATGGATGCTATGATCCTTTGCAATACCCATTGTTGTTCCCCTTGGGAGATTGTGTATGGCACCAAGGTTTAAAGAAAGTGTCATATGGTGGCCAAGACTAAGTTCAAAACCTTGGACATCCTCCCGTCTCAGCTTCGTATGAAAGGGTTGAAGACTTACTCTTTGAAGAGGCTGCAAGTATGAATTGCAAAATTTTGCACACAAATATTTATAATAGTAAACGACGCTACTTATTAACTGTAAGTGCCTTTATTGCAATTGGCCAAAGACCTCGAAAGCAAGGGGAGGACATATCTTGTAAAGAATATCATGTATATAATCTGAAAATACGTGATGAGAACTACCTTTTGAGAGCATGTAGGTTGTTTCAACAATTTATTGTGGATATGTATGTAAAGCTCGAAAATACACGTTTACATTTTTTATGGAGAAATCAAACAACAATCAGAGATGATCTTTATCAAGGAATATTGGATGTTTCCAACGCTGGCGAGAACAATGCATCTAATGTCAGGCTCCGTGTTATCTTACCGCCATCATTCATAGGAGGCCCTCGGGACATGAAACATCGATATCTCAATGCAAGTCTCTCGTGCAGAGATATGGGAAGCATGATTTATTCGTAACGATGACTTGCAATCCAAATCAACCTGAGCTTAAACAAGAGTTAGCTCCAGGAGAAACGATCCAAAATAGACCTGATTTAGTAGCGAGGATTTTCCGAGCTAAATTGATTGCTCTAAAAAAGGAAATTCTCGAGATAATTTTTTTTGGGGAAGTAGCTGCAATGATATATATTGTTCAGTTTCAAAAGCGAGGGCTTCTACATGCTCATTTCTTAATCATCTTGAAGCCTCGATCAAAGATTAAAGATCTGCATGCTTTTGACATGTTTGTTTGTGCTGAAATTCATCCAATGAGTAATCCTCATTTGCGTAAGGTCATTTTGACTACCCATACCAACAAGGTGCATCTACTTTTCAGGGAGCTCATATTGCTAAGGTTTCTCAGTTAAGCGTGCTTTGCTGGGAGTAGCCTTTGGATGGGTGACCTCCTGGGAAGTTTCTCATGGTGCGCATGAGTGAGGGCAAAATGTGCCGAAAAGACTTGTGTTGGTTTGTAGGGCCAGTTATAGTCTGAGATGTTTATTTGGTGACTCCCATCGGCGCGTAGGGGTTGGGGTGTTACACATATGATGCATGGTCCATATGGAAATGATAACCCTGAATGTCCTTGCATGAAGAAAAAAGGACAGATTACAAGTTGCAGATATGACTATCCAAAGCGATTCTCCGAGTACACCACACACAATGATGATGGGTATCCTATTTATTAGAGGCGAAACACTACGGAAGTTGTTGTGGTCAGGAAAACTAATATGGGTAATAGATGGGTTATTCCATAGAATCCATATCTTTCAGTTATGTTTGACTACCACCTAAATGTTGAAGTTTGTTAAACTAAGCTGTGAAATACTTGTATAAGTATGTTTACAAGGGCCATAATAAAATTTCCTTCAGTATAACACAATATGATGAAACAACTATCATAGATGAGATTGAGCGACTCCAATCAGGTAGATAGGTGTCTCCTGTCGAAGTATGGGGACTTTTTGGGTTTGATCTATATGAAATGCATCCTCATGTTCTACCCCTTCAAGTGCATATGCCTAATATGCAATATGTTCAATTTCGACCAAGTGAACAAGTGTCTTCACTTGTTTCAAATGAGAGAAGATGGCAAACTCCACTCACTGAATTTTTCAAGAAGAATGCTGCTGAGCCTAATTGTCCTAAGTATCTGTATTCAGAATTTTGCGAATATTATGTGTGTGATGCAAAGAAAAAAGAATGGAGGGATAGAAAACGAGGTCTAACAGTGGGTAGGCTCGCATTTGTTACTCTAAGTGAGGGTGAAAGGTACCACCTGAGGTCATTACTCACACATGTTCGTGGCCCAAAATTGTTTGAAGATTTGTTAACAATTGATGGCTACAAGTGTGCTTCCTTCTAGGAAGTTGCATTAAATCTCGGGTTACTTGAGGAGGATGGTGATGTGGACCATTGTTTAAGTGAAGCGGTTAGCGTGCAAATGCCTCATGCTTTATGGCGGTTATTTGCCACAGTTCTGATCTTTTGTCAACCAGGTAATCCCGATGTGTTATGGAAAAAATATTACACTTCTCTGTATGAAGATTATAGACACAAATTTCCTGACTTGGAGGACAAAATACTGCACCAAACTGTTCGCGACGTAGAACGTTTCTTGGAAGGCATGGGCAAGTCCTTAAGAGAATTCAATTTGCACCATCTACATGATCTTCATGATGATGGTTTGAGGAGAACAAGGGACATTAGTGACGCACTTGAGAGATACATTGCAGCTAGAAAAGAACTAAATTGCAAGCAACGAGAGGCATGGAAGTATATTATTCAACATGTGAAGATGTAGAAACTCGGCGCCTTCTTCATAGATGGTCCTGGTGAAACTAGAATAACATTCCTTTATTGTGCATTATATGCAAAGGTGCGGGAAATGGGTAAGATTGTGTTACCAACCGCCACCTCAGGTATTGCTGCAATAAATTTACCGAGTGGAAGAACCGCCCACTCCATATTCAAAATCCCTCTTGATTCAAGTGGCTCCATTGCTTGTGATGTTGCTAAACAGGGTAGTATTGCTAATTTATTAAAAGAAACATCTCTGATCATATGGCATGAAGCTCCAATGGCAAGAAAAGAGAACATTGAAGCCTTAGATTTGCTGCTCCAAGATCTATGCGACGAAGATTTGCCTTTTGGTGGAAAAGTTATTGTGTTCACATGAGACTTTAGGCAAGTTCTGCCGGTTGTACCACATAAGTCATCGCGAGAGGCAGTTCAAGCGAGCTTGGTTTGTTCACATCTTTGGCCTCAATTCATAAAGTTCAATCTCACCGAGAATATTAGGGCTAGAGAAGACCCAGATTTTGCCAATTTCCCACTAGTAGAAAAATCAACAATAGCACCTTCCCTATAGCACCGGGCCAACACATGGGCCCACATCAACATGCCAGTAGCAGCGTTCTCTAACAAAGGCCCGAATCTATTGGGGTTTGGAAGCGGGCTTGAACTCACGTTCGGTGCTACAGCCCATCACTATTCCAAAACCGCCAAATACTATTGAAATCCCCAATTGTTGAAATTCCCAGACTCAAACACAAAAGGCTTTGTTCGACTACTCTTCATCTTCCTTGTTTGGTCGAACCGCTTCATCCTAATTCACAGTGAGTGCGCGTGAATTGTTGTACCACCAATGGCAATTGCTCGAAAAGGAGATGCCAATACCCTAGTAAGTCTTTCTTCTATCAAATTCGCTCCTTTCGTATTCTTTTTAGTGCGCGCTAATTTGCTTGATTCAATGTTTATTTCGTTTTCTGCACTTTGTGTATTGCTCATAGACTCCTTTGGAATCAATTTCAAGTTAGCTGCTTTTCCTCTAGTTTAATCTTCCCCAATTACAAGCTTTTTGTCAGTTTCAGTAAGTTGTCTCCCCCTATTCTGCTTTATTTGTTCTGGGCACCTCTTGTTTTGATGATTTTCTTGTTTTCGAAATTAGATTCATCAATTTTTGCTTTATTCTTTTGTTGGATGTGATTATTTATGATATTATTGCAATTGGGTTGTAATTATTTGCTGAAGTTTTGATCTTGTAACTAGCTTGGGTTGATTTTCTGTTGTGGGTGTATGGTGTAAATTTGAAGAAAAATTTAAGAAGTTCTTATCTTGTAACTGGGTTGATTTTCTATTGTGGGCTGTGATTATTATGATATTCTTGTGCATTTTGATCTCGAAGATGATCAGATGGAGGCTTAAGTAAATTGGTGGAAATAAAAAAAAAACTAAAGATACCTTTTATTGTCATCTCCAGTAGGTTTATTTTGATAAAAAAAAAAGCTCATTGCAATGGTCACACCATTAGCACCATATTATCTTCCATAGTTTTATTTTACAAACAGAAATCTAACCTGAGCTGCTGGAGATTTACCATCCTTGAAACCAGCTTTTCTAGTACCAGCGATAGTAGAAACTAAAGGGGGCGTTTGGTTGACAAGGGGGAAAGGGAATGGAATCAAGAAAGGGTTAGAGAAGGAAAGGAAAGTGAAACCCTTTGATGAAAAGAGTTGTTTGGGTTGATTTTTTTTATTTTCATTATCTCTTTCACCATTAATTTAACACCACTAGACAAAATTAAAACACCCACCCACCACCATCTCTCCCCCACCATCAATTTTAACACCACCAGCCACAAACGAAAACACCCACCCACCACCATCTCTCCCCCCGTCGCCATCGTCTCTACCAGTATACCTCTCCTCTCGCTCTAACCTTCCCCCCCGCCGACGCTACATGTCACATTCTCCGGCAGATCTGGGTTTGAATCGCGGTGGTTTCTGTCGGTTCGCTGGCTGGGTGGGTTATGGATTTAGTGGCGGTGCATTTTCGTTGGATAAAGGCGGTTTTCATTGGGTGGGTTATGGGTTTGAGTCGCTGGAGTCTGGTGGTTTTCGGGATTTGTGGGTGGTTATGAGGGAGGAATAGGGGTGGTTTTCGAGTGGAATTAGGGAGTTTCGAGGGTTATAATGGGCTTCCGGTGGTGTGCGCCTGATTTCTGACGAGGTGGTGGGCGTTTGGTGGTGTTAGAACCGGTGGTTGTGGAGGTTTGTGGGGTAGAGTTGGTGGTTGTGGCGGTTTGGTGGTGTTAGAACCGGTGGTGTGGTGGTGGGTGGGGTAGAGTTGGTGGCTGTGGCGGTTTGGTGGTGTTAGAACCGGTGGTGTGGTGGTGAGTGCGGTGGGTCTGTGGATTTTTGCTGTGGTGAAGGTGGGTGGAGGTAGTAGATGTGGGTAGGTGGAGGTGGTAGAGTAGTGGTTAGTGAGGGAGTTGGGTGGTCAAAGTAATTGGTCAAGGGTTTCCAAAACCCCCATTTGTAAGTGGGGGGGGGTGGGGAATCAAGTTAGAGGGATTTGGGGTAATGGAGAAGGGAAAGGGAAACACAAAACCCCTCAACCAAACAACTTTTAAGGGAATGGAATCAATCTATTCCCTTTCCCTTTCCTGTAACCCCCTTACCAAACGCCCCCTCATTTCTTTGATGGATGAAGCCTCTTGATCTAAATATGATATATCACATTATCAGTTTGATTGCTCAACTTTTTACATTAAAGCGTAAACTGAAGATCTCAGATGAGTTAATTTACATATTTTAAAGACATATGAGGTGGTATTTAATTGAAGCAAAAAGATGTATAACACCTGAAAGCTATCAAGAGTAAAGATGAATCCTAGCTCGTGGGGTTCATTACTGTTGGAATTTCAAAATAAATGGTTGTAACTTCTTAGAGAATATCACTATTGGAAGTCTAAAGATCTATCACAGCCTTTGTTTGGTTATAAATTATAAGCAATATTACAATGTTACCTAACTATAATTCTTGTATTTATGCAGATGAAAGGAAAAAAAGCTAAAAAGACAATTGAGACTACTGAAATAACTGAGTATGAACAACAACGGTTAGAAGTGATGAAGCACAATGCTTAAAAGATGAAAGCTCTAGGTTTACCCGTCATTGCGAACAAACTTTTGGAGCAAAAAACGAAGTACGTGAGTTCAAAAACTGTCGAAGAAGATGTGGAATTTAATGATTCTACCTCTGATTTTGAAGATGAAATTTATGATTTAAATCATGAAGAAAATAGGGTGAGTTGAACTAAAGGTTGCTGCTAGTTTTGGTAATCATTTCATTTAGAAATGCACTATTCTCATGCGATCTGCCATCTTTTATGTGTAGGCGAACTTAATAGGGCTGCCCCAAAATGAAGAGTTAAGAAGTCGACAACCACCTCACGAGGACACGGCTATAGTCTAAGTGGGTGGTAATATTGTTGCAAAGGCTCCTACAGCAAGTGTTTCAATTTCAAAATCTAAAAGTGTGAAACATAGAGGTCCCTCAAGGGGGGTTAGGGTTAAACCAGGAGGGGAACCAATGTTTTTAGAGTTTGACTCTTTTAACAACCACATTGGAAAGTGGGCTCATGACTATGGGGTGCATATTAGTAGTTGCGCTTATAGGACTGATATAAATATTGATAGTTATGATAGTTTGGATGAAATTGAAAAGAACAAGAATTGGGAAGAGGCAAAGGTACTCAATATGTTTAAATGTAAATAGTGGCATAATTGATTCATTATATATAAGTACCATAATTTGTAATTGTTCGTTGAAATTTGCAGAGGCTTTTTAACATTCAAGATCCATCAAAACAAAAGGAAAAAATGTTTCACTCACATGTTTCGGCCCGGTTTAGAAATTGGAAGACCAAGTTGAGGCGACGATGACTAATGAATAGAGAAGCTAATGATGGGCAAGCTTCAGATGATGAACAACAATCATGTGATGGAGGGGATGAAGGAGGAAAAAAATCAAAGAAACCAAAGAAGCAAGATGATCCTTGGGTGGTTTATAACGGTCTCATAACTCAAGATCAATGGGAGGCTTTTAAATCAACATACCACAGCCCCAAATTTCAGGTATGAATGCAATTAGTCAAGTTAAAATCTTTATAAACAATATGCCAACATACTAATAGAAACGAACAATGTTTGAACAATGTTCTTGTTTTTTTCCCTGTTTTTTTTGGTAAGGCCATAAGCCAAAAGGCAAGAACTAGTGGATTGTAGAATAAGTATCCACATCGATTGGGATAAAATTCATATTATACAGTAGAAGAGAAGTGGATTGAATCTGGGCGACTTTCTCCACCTCAGTTCTCATATGGGTGGCACTTCAATTGCTCGTTGGGTGTCGAACAGACCTAAAGCTTGGAAGCTTGCTCATGAGAAGAAATTTCCAGATGGATCTTGGGGGATTGATCCTTCGGACACTAAGACAAGACAAAAGACGTAGCTCAAAAAATTGTAAGTTAAGGTTTGCTTGGCCTTTAAGAGTGTTTTTAATTTATTTTTTTGGGAAATTCTACATGGTAGCCTCCTAATTTGCAAAATTCTATGTGGTGGAAAGCTGGAAACTAAAAAAATTCGTTATACATGATGACCTTGTGGTATCACTAATACCGTTTAAAGCCATTATTATGCTAGATCTGAGTTAAATGATCACTAATCGACTAACTTTCTCATTTCAAGTTCTTGAATAACTAACCTACCCATGTTCTATTATTTTCCCCTGCTTCTTCGTCATTGTCCTATTAAAGTAACACATATCTTATATAACACATATTAAGTACAGAAGCAAGAACAATCAATCCATTCCTCATAAACCACTGTGGACCAAATTTATGCCACTGATTTGGTTGTGCATAGTTGAAAATTTATCAACTAATCGAAGTCCATTTATTGAAAATAGAAAACCCCTCACTTTCTGTTCTATTTAGCTGTCTGTAATTGTAATCCTGCAATTAACATTGGAACAAAGCAGAAAGATGAACAATTATGGAATTCGTCTGTCCTAAACTTCATTGCTAAAATCCCATGCCTCATCCCTCTGATTTTTCATCTCTATCTCCATTTCCACAGGCACACTGACACTACACTAAGTAACGATAGTGGTTGCTACCACCAATACTGGCACCTTCAACTCCTCACTCGTTGCTATTGAATTTTTTTTGTTTCCACCATATAGAATTTAACAAATTACGAGGTCACCGTATAAAATTTCCTTATTTTTTTCATTGTTAGTAACCTTTTATTTTCGGCATTGCATTCAAATGAACTTAGGATCAACATCTACAAGCCGAGGCTAACGCGAAGGCAGAAGGTACCTTCATTCAAGAAAATGGTATGGACGCCTTGTCTAATGCTATAGGGCAACGAGACATCGTGGGCGTGTCAAGGCAATTGGAGGGTTTTTGGAAAATCAAACCGTAAAGGCCAAAAAAAAGGGGAATCACCTCAAGATATCCAGAGCATACTCGTACAGATGCAGGCAGAATTCACAAAGAACTTCGATGAACGTGTGGCTGCTGCAGCGGATGAAGCACTGAAAAATAAGCTTGGAGTTGGTAGTTTAACAAAGTATAGTGATGAGCTCCACAGCACCCCTGATGCATCCGTCACCAAAGCAGCAGTAGCATCTGTGACCAAAATAGCATTAACATTATAATAACATCTGTCATCAAAGCAGCAGCGCCATCTATCACCAAAGCAGAAGCAGCAACATATGTCACCAAAGCAGCAGACATACAAGCACCACAATTATTAAAGGTGATTTGTACTTCTTTGACTTGCTCAACCTATTAATAGTAACCCGAACCCATTTTCTTGAATTCATTAACAACATTAACTCATTATTTCTAGGCTAAGAAACCTTGTCATCTCTCCGTCAGAGAAAACTACACAAAAAACTTGGTGGTAGTTGCTGATGGTACAACATATCCGTATGATTTGTCCACTCTGGTAATACATAATGAGCAAGCAAGGCCTGATCACTATAAGGTTTCTTTAGATAACCCCTACCCCAAACACAACAATGTTGAGCTCCCACGTGTGTCTAAAGATGGTGAAACCACCAAAGTTGGTGAAGCTAAAGGCCATTTACTAGAATGGCCGGAGGATCTAGTAATCTTCATGGATGAAGAAGAGGTAATGGCATGCAACCATCTTTAAATTGAAATCTTTTTTTATTGCACAACTACTTGTCTAACTACTTTGGTGTTTAATGTTGCCATCAATATAGGAACTGGTGAGAGAAGACTTACAACCTCATCATGATGTAATGAGACAAGATAATTTGTGTGTTAGGGAAATATCGTCAAGCAAAGGAAACAACACCCCAAAATCCGCAAAATCGGCTGTGGGTAGTTGTGATACATTCACCCTAAAAGAATACTTTTCAACCAATATATGAGGAAATGCTTGAAAATAATATTGGTGAAGAGTGTCAGATTCTACTTCTGTCGCTAAGAAGTGCACCAAATAAGTATAATTCTACTGTTATACATATAGCTCCCCTCTTTTTTATTACGATAAGGAACACAAACCAGTCGTCAAAAGGCAAGAAATCGAGGAGTTTTTCAAAGGAGTTTGCATTAATGTGTCATGCATCCATGTTTATCAAATGTAAGTTCTTTTTTCTGATTAAATCAATAGTACTCCATACTAAGGTGTGCTGCTGTTGTGGACTGTTGTAACTGGTATATGGGAATTGTTGCTGTAAATGTGAACTATTATATGTAAATTTGTTCTGTAATATTATGGACGAAGATTATATTAACATATTAAGGTGTGCACAGGTTTTTAATTGAGGAATATGCTAGTTTATTTGACAAGTCATTAGTTTAATTCCTCTGTCCCGCATAACTTTTTGGTGATGAAGCTAAAGATAAACCTTCTAAGATTAGGAATTACATAAGAGATGCTTTTATTGTCGAGAAGAACAAAGAGGACAAGCAATGTAAATTTATTTTGGCACCGTACCATGAGGGGTAAAAACTACCAAAACTTTTCTATATTAATAATAAGCGAAATGACAATAGTCCCTTATGCATCTCATTGTTACATGGAACTTGCAAGAACCATTGGATGCTACTTGTAATTGAACTTCAAGCGGGTCAAGTATTCGTATTCAACTCCCTCATGAAGCCTGATGAAAACTTACGGATGTTAAAATCCTATAAATTCTTTAATTTGTAAGTATTTATTTTAGACCAATACAAGTTGCTCTATCATCTACTACCTAATTGCAAAATTTTATGGTGATTTCACTGTTTAGGGCATTTCAAATCTATAGGGCCAATGGTGGTAAGTGTTCAAAGACAAGCTCAAAGGAAATTCGGTTCATCTCAATGGAGGTTTGTTGTTATTTCTCTTACTAATCGTGTATTCATATATATCTCAATGGTGTTATTTTTCCGCTAATTTCCATATTGTCATTTATATTTAAATCTAGTGTCCTCAACAAATTGGTGGGTTGGAATGTGGCTATTACGTGATGAAGTTCATGTTCGATATTGTCTCCATGTATGGTGATTGCACCAACTTGAAAGAGGTTAGTATTAAACACCTCCCTTATTCAAGTTTTTTTTTCTTATACCATGAGTTATAAATGAGATTGTGGTGCAAGATTTTTAGAGGGCTACTCCTAATCTTCAATTGGAGCAGTTGCATATAAAAGATCATGTTAGATGGAATGCTTCTATAAGTAAGATATTATATTTCCAATTAACAGTTTCGATCTAACTCCTTTTTAATTTATACAAACAAACGTAAATCAAATTAAACAAACATGAACAATAAACTTCTGAATAATTCGTAGAATCCTATTTAAGATTACGTTTCTGATGATTAAATAAACATGAACAATTTATGATGATCACACTATTACAGAACAGGTATATAGTTTCACTAGGAAGTATGCAACTTTTCTTGATCTGACCAGAAGCTGACATTTGTTTTGCACCTTAAACTGCGAAGCAGCACTCTTGTGATCTTGATTCCTGCCTCATAGTTAATTGAATCTCATTGATCAAGGAAGTGCATGAGCAGCAAATTGGAAGTCCAGAATTATAACTTTGGTCGTGAGTTTTCAGTTGAGCTCTCGTCTCAAAAGCTTTCTTGAAGCTGACTTTGGGATGCTGCTTAAAAATGTTACCTTAATCTCTTGTACAGAGCAACCTGCAACAATGTGAGAGCAAGGAAAAATTGAGAAGAATATCTAATTACATAGGAAACATTATTTCAAGTTGCTCTAAGTTTCGTATAACATTAGGAATCATTCTTCTTTTGGTTTGTCGTGTTAATCATTGTAAATGTTTTATATTTTCTAACCCTATCAAGTGATATTTTCAGGCATATTTTGGAACAACAACACCATATACAAATCAAGAGGTCAATGTGGTTCGAGAGCAATGGGCGAAGTTCTTTAGACATAGGTATATGTCTTAGAATTAGGTAGTTGGTGGACTTTATTTGGTTTTGGCAAATTAGTGTTTTTTGTTTTTCATGATTATGTTAAGTAACTACCGTGCCCGAACACGTCAATTTTGAATATGCAACTTGTAGGCGTACGTGCTTCATATATTTTTGGAATAGTATAAGTTATTGTTTACGAAGGTCATCGATCGTTACCGGAAGTTGTGGAAATGATTGAAGGTTGTATTGCTCAGTGATGTTGAAACCTTAAGAATGTAATTTGGTTTTTTGCCTTATATTGATGAGTGGTACAACAGGTATATATGGGAAGGAAGCTACTGTTTTGGAATTCAATAAAATAATATGCATACATGTGCAACGGGCCTATTAAGTTGGCCCACTTCTACAAGTCTAGGTAACGGCCAATTTGATTGCAGTTGAACCCTACAATTGCAGCGGGCATACATAGATAACCCGCTGCAACAAAGTGTTTTAGCAGCGGGCTTAAACAACAGCGCGGTACTATTGGTACATCTATAGCAGCGGGCCAACCCACTGCAACTGTTCCTAACCAATTGAACCGCCTACAATTGCACCGGCTAGATGAACGCTTCTACAAGCCTTTTTTGGCCCGCTACAACAAACATTTTTTTGACTAGTGTCCTATTAGCTCTTGGAAATGGAGGGTTGCAAACTGATGAAAATGACTTCATTCAAGTGCCGGATGAGTTAGTAATTCCATTTCATGAAGATGCTTAATCTCTTAATGAACTGATTAACTCCACCTTCCCAGAAATTGAAGCAATCTCTTTTAGGCCTGAAATTTTCGAAGACAGGGCTATATTGACTCCAAAAAATGAAGACGTTGATTTAATTAGCAAAGCTTTTATTGAGAAGTTCCAAGGGGAGGCGGTCGTTTATAGAAGTTTTGATACTCTAATAGATGACAATTGCAACATTTATCCAACAGAATTCCTGAATACTATGAGGTCCCACGAATTGATTCTAAAGGAAAATTACCCCGTGATTTTGCTTCGTAATATCGATCCTTAAGCAGGTCTATGCAATGGAACACGATTAGTTTGCAAGAGATTCTTTCCTAATTTAATCCAATGTGAGGTTGCAACAGGACACAATAAAGGGCAATAAGTTCTAATACCGAGAATAAAGCTCAGGCCATCTTCATCGACAAACTACCCTTTTGAATTTGGGAGAAAGCAGTTTCCTATTAAACTAAGCTTCGCTATGACGATACACAAATCACAAGGCCAGACTTTGAATCAAGTTGACATCTATCTTCCCCAACCTTGTTTTTCCCATGGTCAGTTATATGTTGCACTTTCACATGCTAGAAAAACAAGACAAGTCAAAGTTCTTGCTAGACCATTAAACGATCTAGGGTCTGGCACCTTAGTCAAGAATGTGGTTTCCTATGAAGTCCTACGAAAGGCTTCCATCATATAATTTCATGAATACAATGATGAGCATTAGGAACTGTTGGAGTATTTCATTATATACATATACATATGTTAGTTCTAATTTAATTGGTGGAAATAAAGATATCAACACATAATGTCATAGATTAGCGGTTAAGCCTTCCAATCCACTTCAAAAATGCTTATACTTTGCAATGTTTATTCATATATGTATTTAATTATGCACAGGTGAGCCTAAGTTTAGGTGAGATCAATGGACTATTGTGAAAAACAATTTGCTTCAATGTTTATTATACGGAAAGGTATTGTCTTGGTTTTTGTTTCTTTCAAGATAAATTTAGATAGCTACAGAAATCGTGGAAGACTGACAAGTCATGCTTTTTTAAATGCAGCTTGAACCCAATATGTATCTAAGAAAAAGTTAGGCCAGCTTTCAAATGTACTTACGATAAGCCAAGGCTAAAGATTTTTTTTGTAATTCAGGTTTCCATTCCAGTTTTTGTAGAAACAAGCTATAAATTAGACACGGTGTAATGTAATAACAATATAATAACATATACGACTCTACTATGTAGTTAACCTTATGTGTTTGCATATATTTGTACAACTATTTCATATTTCAAGTACTTACAAAAATTTCAAGTACTTCCAAAAATTTCAAGTACTACCAAGTATTGGATTGAACATTATGAATAGGCTAGAGAAGGCTGTAATAAGAAATTAAGCACCAGCCTCAGGTTAGTCCTTTTTACTCATCATTATGTGAAACTTATCATTGTTGCGTCGAACTTGCGAATTTACCTTGCCATATATACTTACGTGTGTACTTTTTAACCCTTGATCGGGTGTTGCCAGGATACTACATCAATGTGGGTATCTTTTGGGATGCTCGCTGGTACTTTATCCAGATTACATATTCTTATTGCTGCATCAAAGGCCTTAGATATGATTTTATCAATAAGGTAATAATCTTGTCCAACTTCGTTCTTTAGGGTATATCTCTCTTCTGGTTGTGAATCAATACTTTGTTATAATTTATCCAGAATTTGCTAGCTTCAAATTTTCGTAGCTCTTTCTTGATTCCCATGGGTTTCTCTTATCATCATATAAGTCCTAATTTTGGGTTGTCAATGATTGAGCATGGGTTTTGTGGCTTAAGTTAACCTTAAACTGGTGTATCATCTAAGAATGAAACATCACTCTGTAAATGCCGAGCTAATTAGTAGCAGCATTATCCTTCGATAAACAAACATTTCTATATCTACCTTCTCTCCACACAAGAGAAATGTATAATAGCTACACTATGATGACTGAATTGATGCTTATGCAACTCCTGAGTTTCTTGATCAATATGAGTTCCTGAATTTGTATTGTCTCACCCCATTATGTTCTAAGTTACGCCATTTTCATTTTGATCAATCTCAAGTGGACCTCTAAGGCGTCAACTATAATAGATAAAGTTCCACCTTCTAGGATGTAGATTTGAAATTGGATGCAATGTCGGATGTTTTTACTGGCCTAATAGCGATATCGTCGCCACACGAAATCCTAAAATTGGGTCGATCTTGTATGTTCGAGTCAGTCCAGTCTTTCCAAAAGTACTAGGTTTCTGAGGTCCTGAATTGTGTGTGTTGTCTTGTTTCCTTTAAATTAATGATATACTTTTTTTGAGATTAGAGTTATGGGAATTCTGAATTAATCAGCCTCCAAAATTGGATACGAATTTAGGAAATTCGGCATGCTGATGATGTAGCACAATATATTTGACTACTTAGAGATCAATTCTTTCATGTTTGCCCCTTCTCCTGTTCCTTTTAATGATTGTATAAAGTAACAAATTCGAAGTTGATGGTTTCTTGGTCTAAAAGACAAGAATCTGTTGTTTAAATTCTAAAAGCACACGCCCTGAGTACTGGTTGGATGGCTCTTGCTACTAATCTTGGGCGTGCTATTCTTGATGACATTTTGTGTGACCCTGAGTCTATTGGGCCATGCGACAAATTTTCACTCTGGGGGTTCAAAAAGAATCCATTCGTAAAGATCAGCCATGAGCACAACACAATTCTTGCACGCAAAAAAGGTGGCCCATACTTTCGGCACTCAGTTACTACTATACCTCATCACTCCATCCATCCCCGGTCTGAGTTTCTTTAAGAGCGTAGATAGATTCTAACACATAGGCTCACCGATATTACTCATCCATCCCAATTGAAAATGCATTGATAAGCAGAGGTATTGATTTATGGGTATGATGAAGTTTTCTATTGAGTATCATATGTAGACGTCTTCAATCTATCCTTCTGTCATTACTGCTGCTGACATCTTATATGCGTTGTTTAGCACTGTCGCTAAGTCTTTCTTAATTAGGTGTGATCTTTCTCCTTATGGTTGTGAATCTGTAGCTCACACATCTATCTTATTGATTGCGAGGTTGAAAATGTGTTGATTTTGTTGTGAGTTGCCTCATGTTTACCAAGGAAATTAAAAGTATGAAGTCGGGTTGGGATTAAAGTTATAACTATTGTGCAATATAGTTGAGTTTTTAAACAATTTTTACGGCTTGTTGGATTTTTTGTTTCTTGTTGGACCTCTAAGTTAGTGAGTGTAATTACAAATATAAGAGGAACTATAACTTTTCCCCCCTAAACAAATGACTACAGTTGTGGAGGGATAAGTTTTAATTTTGATATATCATTGCTTTATCATGCAGTTTTTAATTTCAGTGCTATTTTATTGAGCAAATTTTCAGTGTGTATAAGTGCATCCCTACTTTTGTCGTCCAAGAAAGGCAGTATGGTACTGATCAGAAACTAGAAAATCAATATCTCAATATTTTTGATCATAACTTCAACCATTGGCCGTATTGTGCCAGTTCACTTCAGCTGGTATGGTTCATTACTACCTTATTGCTCTTGCTCCTCGGTTTTTTCCTTGTCTCTTTCGTTGTTTATGAGATCCAAGGTGAATTATTAGACTGATTTAGCGAATGGGATGATTGACTGATTTGAATATTCATAAATCTCTAATCAGATATTTAAGCTTTTTTGCTTTACATACTTAAGATTTCACTTTATGTCTTGTGTAAAGAAGTTTATAGCTTCCTCTTGCCTTTGTGCATCATTTTTTCCATACATGGAGGAAGCTCATTTTTAATTGACATTTCTTTTTTACTTTTCATTACAGAAGATGATGATAGAATATAGGAGACATATCTTATTATTGAATTTCCTAAATTAAAAATTCAAAGGGACAAGGTATGGCTTAAAACGACAAAAAGTATGGCTTTAGAATGCCTGAATTTTTGGGGGTTCCTTACTGACTTTTACTTTACTTACCTCAGTACAACTGCAATACTATACACTACTATTTAGCATTGTTTGCATGCTTTACACTAGTTTTTAAAGCCCAGCAGCCATACCCTTGTACAGAATTTTACACTCCAATTTCATATAAAACGTGGAGTCATTAATACTAACAAAGGGGAACTTTCTCAAACGAAGATACTCCTGCAATTCAGCTTTCCTCTCCAATTCAGGTACTTTAACACTTTCAACCAATGTTACTCTTCAATTCAAATATGCCACATTCTGCTTTAAGGAACACTTTCACCCACTTTTAATCTCCAAATGAACTTTGTTATTGTTTGTATTCATTGTATAAATTTGTCTCATAACTTTGCATGTAAATGTTGGAACAACTTTTGTTTGCCAAAAATACTTTAAAGTCCAAACACAAAATTAAAATAAAAAGCTTTGAGTGTTTCTTAAAGTTGCATCCAGAGTTGAAAAAAACATGAACAACCTAAATCAATCATATTTTGTGTATGTGAGCTGGACCCTCTAGGTATCTTGTGAAGAATCTAAAACCACAATGATCATTACATGCCCTTTTTTTGAATTAAAGCAGATGTGAGATCAACTTTAGTTATCTTAAATATTCTTACACCTCCAAAGTAAAGATTAAAAAGCTTTGAATGTTTCCCAAAGTTGCAACCTAACACCCTTAATCAATCATGTTTGTGACTATATGAGTAAAACTAACATAGTCCCCTTAATCAAAGTTTTAAGAAAAATGTGAAACTGAAGCTGAAGATGTGCAACACCTTTTCTTTCAATGTTCATTTGCTGCTAAAGTCTGGTTAGCTGTGCTCCAGGCCATCAGCAGAAGTAGGCCTATTATGAGCTTTGATGAGGAAGTGAAGCGGGCAGCCAAGAAGTGTAGAAAGAAGAGCCAGAGTAGTAGTTTGTATTGCATTGCTTTCTCTGAGACAATCTATATGATTTGGATTCAGAGGAACCTTAAGATCTTTACTGGTACTTGATTATCAGTTGATCAAGTTTGTAAGCAAATCCTTTTTAGGGTGTCTTGCTGTACTACTAGATAGTTCTCTGTCTAGGAAGTCTGTTGGCTTTGGTGGTTTAATGTTTCTTTTTTCTTAAGGCTTTAGCAAATGATGAGCCTGTCTGTGAAGGCCTTCCTAGAAGGGTTGCATAGGTAGGTGTGATATCACGTATTTATATAGAGTTTTCCCCCTTATTTACAAGCTAATTTGTGCGTCATTGGAGCTCTTCGGAGCTATTCTGTGCTAACTATTGTATATAGTTGTGGTTTTGTGTTTTAGCATTGAATTGCAAATTTTAGGGAGTTTTCTCCTTATTTCCGAGCTATATGGAAGCAACCACGGCTTTACGAGATGTTACGAGGCACGTAGGATGGCTCACGAGCTTTATGGGTAGTTTAGGAGGTTCTAAGACCCCTAAACGTGAAGAATTGAGAGCCAAAAAGTCAAATAGGAGATTTCCGTACTCTGATCGGGCAAAAATGGCCCGATCGGGCGAAGAATTTATGATCGGGTATAGAAGTTGCGGACCCGATCGGGCGAGGGTTGCCCGACCCGATCGGGCGAGCCACAATGTGCCCAGACCCAATCGGGCGTAATGTGCCCGACCTGATCGGGCCGTCTTCATTCATGGTGCTGCTGCTTGGGAGAGCACGACGCTGCAGCTGGGCAAGGACCCGATGAGCCACCCGATCGGGCAGCCCATCAGGTGGGCCTAATTTTACACTCCAGGCTCTCGTTGCTTCGAGGGTGATAAAGCGAACTTGGGCGACAAAAGTTTACTATGGGCCCGATCGGGTGGCCCTGTGCCCGATCGGGTCCGGTGCAATTCGACGCGGTTTTCTTTATTTTATTCCGCATTTAGTTAGACTTTGAGGGGGTATTATAAATACCTTTTCCTCATTATTTTAGAGATCATCTTTTTACATCTTTTATTCGAGTTTATTTCTCATAGTTCTTAGCTTAGTTTAAACACTTGAGATTTAGATTAAAGGTGATTAAACCTATTCGATTTCAATAAAAGTTCCTGCTTTCTGTCAATTGGTATTCTTCTCTACCCTAATCTTTTTATTATTCTTAATTGCTTAGCTTAAGTATTTAATCATTCATGATTCAATTATTAGGGTTTCCAATTAGTTTTGTTATTGTCAATTCAATTATGAGTGAGTAGTTCTCTTTCTAGGGTGTTAGATAGGGAAGCCATGTTTATACCATGATTGTTGTTTCTATTAATTTCTAGGGCTTGATTAGGGTGATTGTGATGTGGTTTGTTCTTAATTAGTAATTAATGTCAGTGTACAATTTCATTGATTGCTTGTGGTTAATAGTAGTTTGCACAGATCCGTCTTACGACTAGAGGCCTAGGACACGTCAGTAGTTCTGATTAAGTTAGTGAACATGCGGCGTATGTTGAACTATGAGCGTTGAGTCTTAACCACAGCTCAACACATGCTCTAATCCCTCGACTCTTGACTTAGGTTTTGATAGTAGTTGACCTTGTTTGATTGTTATAAGCATGGTGGACCGACCTAATACCCTAGGCTTTTATTCCATAGTTAAATCCTCAGTTTAATTCGCATTCCTTAGCTTAATCTTTAGTTCAGTTAATTCCTCCCTGATTTCATCTGAAGTAGCTGATTGATTGAATATTAATTTAGAAACTCTGTCTCCCTGTGGATTCGACCCTGCTTCCATTGACTACTATAGTTAGAGGACTGTAGGTTTATCTTTGATTAGGTGATACGACTAAAGCCTGTCAAGGTGTAGATGCTTTTTTAGTCTTTAGATGATTAGGAGGAGCTTTGGTGTTTGTATGTCTTCTTTTTGGTTGTTAAAACTTTAATTGCCAAAAAAAAAGTTATAAGAAAAAGCAAAGAAACTAACCCATATATAATATAACAAGGAGCAACATTATTCATGCTCAGTGTGCCTTTTCTTCCATTAACTAAATGGGAATAACATGTATGACTGGTGCATTATGACATCATGACGTTGGGAAGTCTACTATCACAAGTGAGTTGCAATGATAAGGATCAGGCCAACTTATGTTAGCTAGTTGTTAGTTACATGTTAATCAAGCAACCATACGCGTCCCTGCAGGATGTTATGACACCCTTAAACCTATATTGTCCACCCACCAATCAGTTTATGTTAGTATCCAGAATTAGCAGGAACTTAGATTTGATATTATTCATTTGGATAGCTTTTATGTTACTCCTATTATGTTTGGTGTTTCATTGTCCAGCCATAATGATCAACTTTACTGTTATTCGTATTCTCTTGGGTGCTTTGTTTTAGGCTTTGTTGTCCAAGTTTCATCAACTCAATGTTATGTTTTAGAGGAAAAACCTATATGAGGATGTGTTTGATATATTACTAAAAAGATACAAAGTCTCCAAATTGAAAATATTCTCGTCCCACTTTGTCTCAACTCCAATCTTGTTACCCAAGTGTAAGCTAGGCATATTATCTAAGACTCATGTGATCAACTCTAATGTGCACATACACATTTAGCAAAGGCCCTTCTGCACTCAAAAAATAAAGGCTTTTTGGAGTGTGATTGGTTATCAGGATTTGATTCTTCAAAATTGTCGTATCGGTGATAGAAAATTATACACATCCACATTTGGACATAAATTCAAGTATATCCACGGTTTAGGTAGGATTGCAAAGAAGTAGTTTGCAATGTAATCTCGGCCTTTTTCATTAAAACTCATATATATATTGTTTGATGTTATAGATCTCAATAATGAACTCGGAGAGCAAGTACCTTGATCAACTAATAGACAAGACCAAGTCTTACAAAGTAAGGGTCAAAGGCATTGACAAGGCTTGACCATAGCAATCACCAGAAAAAGGAACACGATACCAACGACTTGTCTTAAGTGATGCAAAACTCTTGCGCTTTCCAATATAATGGATAACAACATAGTGGTCATTATGATAATTTTACTATAATTAAGCTACTAGATCAGTATTCTAATTGGTGATTGCTTTCATGGGTTGCATGTACTTAAAGAACAGTAGGACAATCCTCGAGCACAACTGTCTATAACTACTCTACTTAACAATTTACTTCTCCAAATACTTCATATCTTATAATAATAATTAGGGAAAATTGGCGCCAACAGCACCAACTATTCGTTTGGTGCACAAAACAGCACAAACTAAAGAATGTGCAGTGCACAACACAAACTTTATGTGATGGGTGCACAAAACAACACAAGGAGATTTTGGCCTGAGATTCTACTTAGCATTCATGTTGTTTTGTGCACCCATCACATATAGTTTGTGTTGTGCACCTACCACAATATTCGTTTGTGTTGTTTTGTGCACCCGTCACATAAAGTTTGTGCTGTGCACTGCACCTTCTTTAGTTTGTGTTGTTTTGTGCACCAAATCAATAGTTGGTGCTGTTGGCGCCAATTTTTCCTAATAATTTCAGCTTTATCTTCCAGGGAAATACCATGCGCGCTTGTCTATTCAATGAAGAGATCGATGGATTTAAACATGTTTTGAGACGCAATGGTGAGTATGAAATTGCTAATGCAACTATAAAACAGTAGGCCAGAACTATCAAGTAAAGACAAATGAGTTTCAGATGTGTAATCTTAGCAAAGCTATCATACAACCAATCAACAATGAAGGAGTGGATCTATCCCCACAGTGTTGCATCATTACTTCAGTCCCGCGCACTGCATATGCTGATGACAGATATGGTACATTAGTCTATCTATCTTCGCTATAGTTTTTAATAGAATTTGATTTAAAAATAGTCAAGTTTGTGATAAGAGAAAATTATCGCTTGTAAGCTAACGTTTATATCATCTGCTTAAATTAAGTCAGCTTTATATTAGTATATAATTAGCTAACTTGGTAATTACTTTAACTTTGAGTTGGTTGGCTTTAAAAATGTCCAGTACATTATAGTAAGAAAACTCATATTGTTCCTTGAATTTAGTATCTTCCATATTGTTTCCTTCATTTCTTACTCCGGTACCACTTCTTCTCCTCTAATCTCTAACATAACTTCCGCATTCTCCATTCTTTGTGCATGTCAAACCCCATATTTTGTACTTCCAATTCAATGCACTCACATTCAAGTTCATCTTTATTGTTTAACCAAATTAGATAACACATGCTTAGATAACACATGATACATGCTGCAAGTTAGTTAAAATAGTTATACATTCTTTGAAATGCGCAGACGTATTAGGCATTGTAATCTTTGTCGAAGACACTAGAAAGATGAAAACCACACAAGTTAAAGAAATTGAAGTACACGAAATCATCATCACGGATCACATGTATTACACTAACAATTACATTTTAGTATTTATTTTCCTTCTTACAAAAACTTAGCTACAATAATGAATAACTATACTAAGATATTGCTACACATGAATAAAGTACTCAACAGATAATGATCATATCTGCCTGGAATGATCTCGCTGGCCAAGACTGCAATTTATTAAGCATGTGAGTTAAACAATTTGTGGTGATTGGATTTACCTCCTTCAAAGATACCAAACATAAACGTAGCCTTTTACAAAAAACGTAATATCTCCATTCCTATATGCTAAATTCCTGCCTGTAATACAAATTATGCTTTCTAGTAGGATTTTCACTTTCCACAACAATGTCAAGTTTGAGAATACATGATCCTAAGGGAGAAAAAGCTGATGCATTACGATCATGGTAAGATGGCCTTATGACTTTTATACAGAATCATTTTGATTTTGGTGAATTTAGAAGCATTAGCTGCATATTATATATTGAACTGAAAATAGTCAAGTGATGCAATGTTTTTTTCATGATGCAAATTAAATATAACTTTGAAGGAATAGGAAATTTTGTATGAAAATAGAACTATTTAATTGCTAACTTCCTAATGAATAAATTTTAAATGTATTTGTTTTTCAAATTTTAAAGGGCAACTAAGAACAAGACTCCCTTAGAAAATCGTCTTGCTAAGGTCTTGGAGGTTCACTTTCCCCCAAAAAAGAGATCCATAGCTACACTTGAGCAACTAGGTCACAAAGAGGTATGATAATTTTAATTACTCGCACTGCTATATACATAGTAAAATAAAAATTCCACTAAATATTATGCAGCTGTACAACTAAATATTGACTTTAAAGCAGGCCGCTAACACAATGCAAGAAGAACGACATTGGCTCAAAGTTAAATCCTGGATTCAAATCACAAGCATGTACGCATTTATATAGGTTGTAGCAATTGCAGCAAACGTGGGGACATTGCGAAAGGAGTAGCTTATAATGTACAATTTGTAACCACAAAAGTTGCATTTCAACACCAACGTAATCATTCTTTATAACAAGCACTTTACAATAAACCTGCTATTTACATGGACAATTTATCAGTTATATTTTATACCAAAATTGACCTTCACCTTTGATGCATCTGATGGGAAGGGCTCAATGAATTTTATTGCCTTTAATGATGATGTGGAGAAACTTTTCAAGACCACGGCCTATGAGATTTATGAGATGACAAAAGATATGAGTTAATTATCCATTTATCATGTATACATTGATAATATAAAATTCATAGAACGGACACAATCTAAATTTGCACATGACACCAACGTATGTCAACAGTTCAGTATGGTTTATCAAATATAACAAATCACTTATAGTTAGATATTTTCGGCATCACATGGAGTTATTTGTGGCCGACAGAAAACATAAAAACCAACTACAGATTATATTAACATTTGTATTCTACTTTGAAGAGCTACTATCTGGTGTTGCCTCTTAGAATTGGTTTATATATGCATGTACACATTATAACTCATAATTTTACATGTTATATTACTTTTATTCGTGCATACTATTACACATCTAATTCTACTAACCATAACTATTATAAATAACAATTTCTTTTTTTTGCAGGATGAGCTAAATACCTTTCATAAAATATCGAAAGAGTTGTGCAAAGAACCCTTTTACATTCAAGTTGGACCAGACATCTCATTATCAAGGACATGGTTTCTAAAATGGGTTCTCAAATCAATTTCTCTTGTTTAAGTCGTTCGAATTGATGAAGTATTCATGGATGTTGTACCTTTTTGAACCTTAAACAATAGCTTTTTAAACAGTAACAAATCTAGGTGGGCTCTCATTGGAACACTTACACTTTTGTGGTGCACAAACAACCTCAACCTTCCTAAGTGTTCCTATCAAATGCTACTCATATTTTGCTGAAAACTACTGACTATGTGAATTATCATTGTAGTTATGAACAATTTACAATTCCAGCTTTCGAAATTACTTGCATTAGATATCTCTTTTGCTCAGATGCATAAGCTAATAGTTGCAACGTTGGATGACCAAGGATCTTCGATGAAACTTTTTTAGTCAACCATAACAAGTTATTGTTGCGCATGATATTTTCCATTGCAATTTCAAACAATGAAGGAATGAAATTTAGTTAAGTGAGTTCTCGAAAATTAGATTCTAAACATGTGTTACCTAATCAATTTCACCCGGCTTTGGGGGCCCGCGTGCGTTAGCACGCGGTCCCGCAACTAGTTTATTTCAAAAAATGGTTAAACCTCGGTAAAGGTAGAGCACGTAAATAATTTACTGGCAAATGTTGGTTCCCTGGATATCAAATTTTCTTTCTTATATTAATAACAAGAAACTATTCCGTATAAATAGGCATTTTTAAACATGGGTTGGATTTTAAAATTATAATTAGTGCACTATAATGAAATATTCCAAATCAATATTTTTAGGAAAAATTGACAAGAAATGGCTCAACTATTATCCATTTACTTTTATAAGTCCCAACTATTGATTATTCCTTGTAGGACCCAACTTTACTATTTTATGACTTGTATAGGTCCTTACACGGAATAACAGGTTACTTTCTTGTGAATTTTTTCAAAATAAAAGTCACAAAATAATCAATAATTGGATGACACAACATAATCAATAATTGGATGTCACAAAATTATCATATCAATAATTTTTACTCAGCTGTCATCTCCTATTCTCCTCCGACACGTTATCTTCCTCGTTTTCAGTTATACTGGTGCCAAAAAAAATTAAACTGATGCCAAAATAAATTAAATTGGTGCCAAAAGATATAAAATGACCACAAAATAAATTAAACTGGTGCCAAAAGAGAGTAAACCAGTGCCAAAAAATTAAACTGATGTCAAAAGAAAGTAAACTAACGCAGCAATGATGAAAGCGTCAGTTTGAGAAGGAGAAAGTGGGTGGCGGTCTCTTGCAAGACAAGGTAAACCATGTAACATTTCCAAAAAAAAATAAACGAATCAGTACATCAAAGAATACGAAGGAAACTAAAAAAAAAGGTCACAAAAAATCTCTATACTATAAGGGAAGAGGAGGGGTGGACACCAAAATTAAAAAAGAAAAAAGAAAAAACAAATAAAATAACTTAAGGATTTAATAAGTAATTAAGTTTTATTTCCAAACTTAACCATTAGATTTTTAACAAAAATGTTTAAAACTTTAAACTAAAATATCTAAATTTCTACAAAGTAAAAATAATTAGAAAAAATATCAATGATTATATTTTCTTGAGATCTATATATAGAGACCTACTTTGCTATATTTTTATATACTTTTGATTTTTTTTTCAAATACATGAGTAATTAATTGCTCATGAGTGAATGCATATTTGATCAATTTGATCATGAAACATGGTAAAGTATCTATCTATATCAATATATAAAACAAAATCGCTTTCGCCACATGTCGCCCCCCAAAATCATTTGGCTGATTATGATGCCACCTGTCAAAGCCATATTTATTTTGCCTATATGTCATTACCATCTTCAACGAGAGTTTTTTTTTTAAAATAGCAAATTCTATGTAAGGAAAAAATACAACACTTAAGGAATTAATTTCGGCAATTATCACGTCTGTATCCTACAAGTTTACATAAATGAGACAGTTGTTATATCTATATTAGAAATTATGTATCTTATAAATGAGAAATCATATATATATATATATATATATATATCAAATAATCTTGTGCTTCCCTAATTTTTCTTTTCAAAAACAAATCTTCTAAGCGAAGTCCGACGAGATATCAATTAGAAAAATAAGAATCTATTGTCTAAAAACAAATCTTCTGCATTGTCGGTGCCACTATGATGAATTTTCATTTCATTTTTCTTATGGTATTCTGTTAGACAATAAATATTAAGACTTAAAAGTATCATCCCTTTTCAACTTATTTTCAATCTTTATAAGTGGGTATAAGTTAAGATAAGTTCTGATAAGGTCGAATCAAGTTTCATCTAATAAGATAAAATAAGGTATAATAAGGCCGAATAAGGTCTAATAAGATCAAATAAGGTATAATAAGACCGAATAAGGTTTAATAAGGTCGAATAGGGTTTAATAAGGTCTAATAAGTTCAAATAAGTTAAGTTCAATTCAAATAGGTTTATATAAGCAAAAATAAGTTGAAAAGAACATAGCCTAAATTTTGTCATATTATTTTCTTTGGAATAGAAGCAAAATGCCAAATATATAGAAGCAAACTACCTAAGGGCCTATTTTCTTCAGCTTATTTTCAGTCCAATTTAGCTTAATCCAGTCAAGTTTAGTTTAGTCCAGTGCAGTTCAGTTCATCTCCGATTTGTTTTACTAGAAATAAGTTCTGTAAAGCTTAGACTCTCTTTAAATCGCCTTGAAAGAATAATATACAGTAATAAGTTCAGTTTAGTAAAAATATGTTCAACTTAGTAAAAATAAGTTCAATTTAGTAAAAGTAAGTTCAATTCAGCAAATATAAATTCAGTTCAGTAAAAAGCAGTAGTGCAAAGAAGAAAAAAGAACATGAGTCAGTAAAAATAAGTGCAGTTAAGTAAAAAAAAACTAAGTTCGGTTTAGCAAAAATAAGTCAAATCGCCAATTTGCACTGATAAAAATTATATTCTTCAAAATTTTAGTTAAATATAATAGAATTAGTTTCTATCATCGCTTAATGTATAAAAAAGTCTTTCCTAAATTTTATTTAAAGTTTAAGGTAAGTTTAAGATCTGCTTCAAGCATTACAAAGTTAGTTAAAATTTATTCACTTACCCACATGTTTTTGTTTTAGTGTTAATTCTAATTTGTATAGATACGTTACGGGAGTAATTCATAATCATGCAACGCACGGGTTGTAACGGATTTAAATAAGACTCAATACAATTTCATATAATTTGAATCACAAATTAATATTTCTCATAATTGCCTAAAATTATTCTCAAGAACAAAAAGAAGGAATATGGGAAGATACTAATAGAATATATAATATAAAATAATTTTTTTAAATAAAATTTGGAAAATAATATTTTAAAAAAATATGGGAAGATACTAAAACACTTATTTTATGAAATCCAGAATTTTAGAGGACCTTGTTTTTGCGTGAAAGAGATTCTTACAAAATTAATTAGTTACTAATAGATCTTCCGAAAATGGGCTCAGAAGTAAATTAATCCGTAAAATTAGCTCACTATATATTTATTTATCTTTTTTGTAAATAAAATATTATATTCTAATATTGATTAAACTTGTGACTAAGTATATAATATAATATTATTAAAATTTTGAGAAAATTGAGAGAAAAGACTTTTAAAATTGACCCACGTTGCGAGAAAGGACCTTAAGAAACTTTTTGGGATTTAAACACCTTAAACAAAAAAAAGTTTGCAAGGAGGGATTTTTTTGCTATTTGTAATCCAAATTTTATATATATGCAACTAAATCAACTAATTAAAACATAATCCAAAATCCTCCACCTTATAGCATCACCTTATTATCACCCACTTCCACCTTCTACTCCTCCCTCAAAATTTTTGAGGAGGGATTTTTTTGCTATTTGCAATCCAAATTAGGTATAATTAGTTTTAATTAGATATATATTTTTTATTAATATATAATTAGTGTTTAATTAGATTGTAAGTATCAATTTGGTCCCTCCTCGCAAACTTTTTTTTGTTTAAGGTGTTTAAATGCCAAAAAAATTTCTTAAGGTCCTTTCTCGCAAAGTGGTCAAATCTAAAGGTCCATTCTCGCAGTAATCTCTAAATTTTTTAATAAGACTTATTTTCGAAAAAAGGTCATAAATTTACTTGAAAAATGATTTTAAAAAAGTATCGGAAGTAGGATATAATACACTCCCTCTGTTTTTATTTAATAGAGACATTGATACTTTTCACGATTGCTAATGCATATATTTGAGAACGAATATCTCTAATTGCTGAAGAATAAAAAATATAAAAAGATGATATTATAAAACTAAATACAAAGACGAATCAAACAAAACCCCGCATGACTATGTTTTTCCTCACGTGTAGATAACATAAGTTGGTCAAATTGTAAGATGTGAATACTTACAATAGTCAAAGTGTCCCTATTAAATAAAAACGGAGGGAGTATAAGATAAGATCTACATAAAAGGAGATAGCATAGTATTTTTTTCCCATGCGTCATTTGAAATTTAGAATGATTTGAAATTGTGTAAAAATCTTATTGAACAAATCGAAAATATTATTCTCTCTATTTTGTTAAGGTGACATTTGCTTTTTTAGGTTGACCAAGGAAAAAAAAAAGTAAAAAGGTACGGAGAAAGGTGGTAAAAGTAAGGTAAAGGTAAAAAAGATAGAGAGAACAAAATTAATAATAAGAGATGTACAATAGTTAATTGGGCGAACCTATCATATAAGGAATAATGGAGAAGTGTCCCTATTATTAAAAAACCTAAAATTGATAAATATCATAATTAAAAATCATAAATTTAAATTACATAATGTTCTATATCGACGATAAAAATCTTTCGATCACCTTAGCTTATTCGTTGTGATCACGAATTATGGAGTTTAAATTTACAGATATTGTTAGTGAGCTTGTGATAAGTTTGAGCAATAAAAATTAGTTTTAGTAATAAAAATTGTAGTTGATGGTGGAAATTAAGGGATGTTTTCAAAGAAAAATGAGCCGAAATGAATTTACCTTGAAAAAAATGTTAAACACCTTTACATTTTATTATATTATAGTAGCCAAAACACAAATCATGTGTAAGTTATCTAATTTAGATTACGAAATTTCGTAATAAAAATTATTGTCGCAAGCTAGTAACAAAAAAAAAAAAAAACATTAGGCTGATAGAAAAACAAAAGAAGCGCTTAGGTTTAAAGTCTTTAAAACCCTTTCCCAGTGGTCGTCCGTCGTCCCCCCCAAACCTTCATATTCATCTCTGTCATTCCAGATACACTCTAATGGCGGCCTTCGACCATGTCAGAGACCTCAACGATATTGCACTGAAGCCTCGCTTGCTGTATTCCCTTCTTAAAGAACAACTCCCTGATGAGCATCAAACTCGAGACCCCACTCAACTCTCTTCCATTGTTTCCATTCTCAAAATCCATAAGCTTCTCTCCGAACAGACACTTCATTCAGATGACCATAAGCACGTTTCTGCCTGGAATTCTTCCGTTGACGCTTGGATTGAACGACTTTTGATGCTTGCTCGAAGCAATTTGGTACATTTTCATATTCTCATCTTTCGTTTTCCGGCGGGTTTTTTTAGCTTCTGATATTTCTGGCTTAGTTTTCTGCAACTTTTTTTGTGCATAGATTTTATTCATCTGGTTCCGCAGTTAATATATTTTGCGAGTGTTCCTAGAGTTTTATTATTGAATTAATTTAGAAGCAAGACAAACTTAGGTTTCCGTTGGCTAATTTTTCATTTCCTATTGTGGATCACAAGCTGTTGGGAAATGAGTGTTGATTCTTGATAATAAATTGCGTTGAAGTTTTGCTCATTTTTGAACTCGAACATGAAAATTTTGTATGGGAGGAACAATCCTTGGAGATGTTTGGTTTAAAGGTTTGGAATGGAATGGAATGGATATGATGCTATTACTTCTGAGATAAATTGGTATGGAACCTCATACTCAATGGTTTCTCATCCCCCCTAAACCCCTTCAATCTCATACCTACCAACCCCTATGGACTGAGATTCGCATTCCTCCCCATTAGTAATAGCTTATAATTCTATACCTTGAGGTGAACCAAACAAGTTTAAGAAAGTAATGGATTTATCCATACCCACAGAGTTCTAATTCCCATACCATTTCATTCCAACTATTTGAACCAAACACCCCCTTAGTGGTTTTTTAATCATCAAAATTGTAATACCATACATTTTTTTAATGGAAAATCTTATTGGATCCTTTCAAATTTATTCTAGTTGCCCTCGTGCAAGGGATTTTATTGGGCTTCTTCGAGTTTGATTGCCCGATAAGGGGTCAAGATAATCTAGGTGCAAATACTAATAAAATATTCCTTGGACGATAATGGGGAAAAAGGCATGCTATAAAAACTGGAAACTTCACTTGCTCAAGAGCTTTAGCTCTAAACAAAGGAAGCAAAAACTTTATTTCCAAAGTACCTTTGAACTCTAATACAAAGCTTTACACTACTTGACACGAGTAGACTGTAAAAATAATCTAGCCTCATGGTCTTGCTAATTGTGTTAGCCTGCCTTTTGGCTCACTGAAGTTTCACTAGGCTGTTTTACAGGCAGTCAAATACCCCAGCCTTCTTCTAGTGCATGCATACATCCATCCCATCCATCCATCCATCCATCCGTACGTACATACATACATACATACATACATATATATATTTATATAAACATTTCTAATTGACTCAATGAATACTTTCCTAGTCAGATAAATGCTGGGTTGGAGTTTGCTTGCTTGGCGTGACTTGTACTGAATGCAGTTCTGCACGATTTTTGGCTTCACACTCAGATTGGTTTAATGTGCTTGTGTCACATATTCAGGTATACACATTAACTGAATGTCTGAATCATAATATCTACAATAATTTGCAAATAGAAATTTGAGGCATTTTTTTTGGAATAGAAGACTGGTTTATGTCGCATATCCTCTCTAAACTAAATTGGAAGGTTTTGTATTGTCTACTACCTTTTCCCAGTCCCACTACTTCTAGGATATGATTCTAAGCATACATTACATGTGACTCATAAGATGTAAATATGTCATGCAAAACAGCACAAGGTACATGACTTTGGAGGCATCAAAATTTTTTTGTTTCCAATTTCTGGTTTTTAAGTGTTCAAATTTTTATATAATGAACTGTTTAAAGTTATAGTAAGTTGTTCTTTGAACTGTTATTAGTTGGTGTATAAGTGATTTATAGTAGTACCTGATTCAACTTATTGTTGAATACAACTCAAAAGTAAGAACTCATCGTGCATGTGTACTATTGGCCCTAGACAGGACCTTAAAGAATCTTAAGCTGAAATATAAAACCACTATATTCTCCCCCAAATCCTTGCTCCCAGTTACTTTCAGATTGCACATTCAAAAGGGATCTCAGATCTATTGTGGACCACGATAATGGTAACTAAGATATAACAGCAACAATAAATCTTTTGGTGTTGAGTAGATTCATAATGAAGCCTTCTTACATTATCTTGTCGATTTTTCAGTAAATATAGCACAATATTGTTTATATATGGCATAACATCTATATTCTCATGTCTTACGCAGCCATCTGCAGCTTCACAATTTGTTAGGGTAGCTTCCTTTGCTGCTATGTCAGATCTGCTAAAAAGGTTGTTGTTTCTAGTTCTAGTCTCATCAATGCTGAAGCTGGTCATTACAAAATATACCCCTAAAACTTGAATATGTTTCTCTTTTCTGTATTTTTGGATTTCAGTAACAGAATATTGTAGTTTAGATAGTTGACTTTGCCTAAAAAGTCTCTTGTCATTTTTAATTGCAGTATGCTTATGCCACTTGCCTTGTATGTCCTGTACCAGGCTTGGTGGATTCTCCAACTTAAAGAAGGACGGCGTCTCCCACGCTGGAAAACTTGTCCAGCCAATTCTCAAGATGTTCAACGAGGATTTAACAGAGGCTGTGCTAGTTAGTATATTTGACCCCTTCCTTTATTTTTTGTTGCTTGAGCCTTTTTTCTCTTTGTTGCATGATACTTGTCCTGTTAGAATATTGCTGCAATATTACTTCCCACTTTATGCTAGTGCAATATATTGTCTTGAAATCCTGGCGCATCTTTCATGTGTGTGCATTAACCTAATGAAATTTAAGTTGTGTAGTTTCTTTTTTCCCCAAAAGAAGTGGAGGTTCAGCTGGTCCTCCACGCCCTTAGTCACTAAGAGCGCCCCCTCATTAGTGGAATGGGATGTGTCTATCTATATCTCTTTACTCGAAATGGGAGCAGGTTTGAGAACTACTTGAGGGTTAAGAGTAAGAAGCTTAGGAGAGAGGATGGGGATGGTTGAACAACGTGCGACTTAAGGGTTAGGAGAAAGAGGATTTGATCAAGGGGGTGGGGATAACCGAACAATATGCCATGTTATTAGGTGATCTCAAAGGGTACTAGCTGCACTACTCCCTCTACCCCAAGATGAACTTTTTTGACTCTTGTACTTCAGCTAACAGCCTGCTTTTTACTAAAGTAGTCATCTGTTGACATCCAAAAGTTCTGCTACTAAGACTCATTGACTATGATTTCTTGCATAGATTGGACCTACTCTTAGTTTATGCTCGCGGTCTCCTAAGGCAGAAATATATTCTTAGTAATTGACTTTTAGAAAGATATTCCTAATTTCCTTTTCATGATTATTAAAAGACTAGGATTTATCAATCGGATCAGAGTCAAAGCTTCGGGGTTTCGGGGTTCTCTGGTGAGGTCAAGGGGTTTAATCTCATTTTTTTTCATTTTTTCAACTATTTAATTTTACCAAGCTCAATGATCGAGGTTTGAGTTTATGGTTTTATGACATAAACATTAGGTTGACATTTTACAAAAAGAATTTCAAATTAGACATTTACATAGTTTTTTTAGGGGCATTATATAGTTTTAGATCTTAAATTTGTCCCAATTTAATTTATTCGAAGCTTTTGTGGTTTATTAATACTCCCTCCGTATCAAAAAAATGCAACATCTGCCATTTTTGGCTGTAACAAAAAAAATCAACATTTGCAAACTTTCCATTTTAGGTAAATTTTTTTTTGCAATAATTACAAAAATGCCATTACTTAATCATAATTAAAACATCTCAAATTATCATTATAATTTTAACTACAAATCAATTAAATAATAATTTCCTTCATCTCCTAAACCCAATTACTCAAATTCAAACTAAATTCACCCACCACCACCACCCAACACCACATTCAACCCAATTTCACCACAACCACCACCACAAAAACCCTAACCACCACCACGAAACCCTAACCACCACGAAACCCTAACCCAATTTCACCATCGTGAGTTCGTGCGTCTGGCTTCGTGCGTTTGGTGGTGTTCTAGGGCTCGATGGTTCGTGCGGCTGGGTTCGTGCGTTTGGTGGTGATCTAGGGCTCGATGGTTCGTGCGTCTGGGTTAGGCAGTTTGGTGGTGTTTGTGCGATTTTTGGGCTCGATGGTTCGTGCGTCTTGGTTCGGCAGTTTGGTGTTTGTGCGTCTGGGTTCTAGGTTTCTATGGTTCGTGCGTCTGGGCTCGATGGTTTGGCGAAATCTGGCGGTGGTTTCTAGGGTTCGTGGTTAGGCGAAATCCGGCGGTGGTAGGTGGTTAGGGTTCGTGGTTTGGCGGTGGTTGGCGTGGTGGTCGGTGTTGAAGGTGGTGGTTGGCGGGGTGGTTGGTGTTGAAGTTGGTGGTTGGAGTTTGAAGGTCACTAACCTCACTTTCTCTCTCCTTAAAAACTTAATCATCTCTTTAATTTGTCATTTAAATCTTTTGCCTAGGAGAGAGTGCCAAGGCCAATCGTTGCGTTTGTTTTGATACGGAGGGAGTAAAATAATTTCATACTGCAGCAATGATTGATATTTCACAATGGTATATGTAACCATATAGTGTTCAATTTTGCATTTTCATAAGCCCCCAAGTTAGGAAAAACTAATGTAAAGAGTCTGCATTTACTTATTAATTTATTTGTATAAACTTATTAGCACCAAAAATTTGTGTAAGCTTATTTGCTTTGATTGAGCATTGATCTCGTTGCTGATGTTGTAACAAGAACTACATTTATTTAAAAATAAACTTCCTCCATTTTTTATTAGTTGTGACACTTTTTATTTCACGGAACCCTAGACAATATTCGGAGATGGAGAGAAATAAAAGATGGGGCCCATGTGATAGGAGAGATATAGAGAGAAAGAAATGTCCAAATAAGAAAGTGTCACAACTAATTTGAAACTTCCTTATATAGAAAGTGTCACAACTAATGAAAAACGAAGGAAGTATTGAGTTTTGGCATTTGTAGTTTTTAAGAAGTCTTAGATATCACTTTTGCAATGATCTAATCTAATTAGTCGTGGAATACAAATATTCTTGTATTAGGCTTTATTTATTTATTACGTACCATCTCCAAAGGTATATAAAGTCCTTATTTACTCTCTTTGAATTTATAAGGCACATCCAATATTTAGGGGTGAATGCTAAATTGCTAATTGTTAATTACTCTCTATATAGATAAAATGTTATTATCAGATATATTAGGAATGCATTTTGATGTAAACTTTCTTATAAAAATGATCCCTTCAAATAAGCAACTCATTGTTGAGTCAACTTTCACCTAGAAAATGCAAAAAGTAAAGGATAAGTACATGTATCGCTCAATATTATGCTTCTCATTCTAGAGCTAAAACGTATATTAGTGACAAATATTAGCCCTGAGCGCTCAAATTGAATTAGCTTAGGTACTTATAGTCAAATTATAGGTAATAGACGCTCTCTCACTTTGCTTACACACTTGCAAGTTTTCGATATGGCTTTTCAATGGAGGACAACTATAACCTCCACCAATTAGTACTCCTATATCTACCTAAAACAAACACGAAAGAAAATCAAAATTTCCAGTTATGTTAGACCTACCCCAAGCAAGCCTTAGGTAAACATGCATGACTTTTCGGCTATTGCAATTTTGATGAGCCCATTACACAGTAATCCCGTCTCCATTCCTTGCCACTGGTTTCATTCAAATCACATCAAGTTCTATCACAAATCACCATAATACTTGAAAGTTGAAACACCAACTCATTTGATTAAGAGTTCAAGTTTCTGATTAATCTACAACGACCAATTCAAAAGAAAAGGCACAGTTCACCAAACCTCCACCTTTGTGAAGTTGTGAAGTTCAGTCAGTATATAATTAAAATCACCTATTAAGAAGGTTCATAAATAAAAACGATATCTAGATAAATGTCAACTATATAGGGTTCGGTTTCTCCTGAACAGGCATAGTATACCTTAAACTAGATCAATGTACACCTAACAAAACGAGTTTCACTTTTGAAACGTTGAAAGGCACGTTTAAGGCATGGCAGAGTTAAACAGTTAACTGTTCTTACAGTTAAAAACTGTTTTAACTGTTAAACAGCTTTGCTGTTAGCAATTACAACATTCTTATTAAACAGCTTAATGTTGAACTTTAAAAACACAGAGCACTGATCTCTTATTGAATAATTTTTAGGCTTCTATTTTGTGCTAGAAGAGAAAAATCAGGAGTAGAAGCTTTACAAATTGTAGCATATTGACGTATCCACGTCAAAAAAAAGGTATCCAAAATTGTGGCAGTGCCTAAACAACTAATCAATCATTTGCAGTTACATAAAATTGTCACGTACAACTCAGCCAAATTCTTTCAGACATTAGATTGTTAGAACAATTAAGATAAAGAAATGCAACCTTCATCGGCAAGGACCTCAATGATCTTGTTGTTCACTGAAACAACAATAACATCAATTACCAGATTTAACCATTTTTCGGAAGAAGCAAGCTAAGGAAGAAATATTAGAAGGGAAGAGACTCAATAGAGTACCTCATTATAATGCTCCATGTATTCTTGAAGCCCAAATGTGCACCTTATTTTAAGGGAATATTTTTAAGTGTCAACAAATACCCAAAATCTAGTTCTTTAAGAAATACCTAATACCCAAAACCCTTTTTAAAATTCTAAACCTAATTAAACCTTAGTAAGCAGAAAATTCTATCTTAATAAAAAAACAGAATTATGCCTCCGTTATATCATCCCAAGCAAACAAAATTATGAACAAAATTGAATCCACTTTAAGAAAGTGGGATATATAAAAGTTCTGTATAACAAGAATAGCTTGGGGCTTCTCGCAATCATGAGTGATATTCAATTTCTCACCAAACATGGAACCAAATATGACATGATGAACACTCATGTTTGTTTCTCAGTCAGTTTCACAAGAAAAAGATAAACTACACTCAGCCACCCCGTCTAAAAACTTGTGTCATAATTTCCCCTATTATTGAGTTAGATCATTTAAAAAGTCCAATTATGTTTTCACAAGGCCAAAACTTAGTTTTCATATGGATGGTCCACCAATCAGAAATTTGGGGGAAAATAAAATTTAAGAAAATGGAATGGACAAGGAGCAAGGAGCAAAGAGCAAAAATGATATAGAGTAATTTACTGGAGAAAGCAAAGTTACTGTCCATAAAAAGTAAATCACTCGAAAATCTATAAAATTACAAGGAGAGGAATAGTTGATTGCCAAATAAAAACAAAAGTAAACCATTTTACAACAAACTGAAATAGAGAAAAATCAATAAAGATAGGAAGCCTCTGAATTACTTCGCACATGAAAATGAACCAATAAATGCCATTATTTTCAAATCTAAAATTATGGAATAACGGAAAAAAATTCACCTGATCTTGTGGAGGTGATAATGCAAGAAACAGAACTTGTTAAAGCAAAGTGCTTTTGATAATCCTTTTATCAAAATAATAGCGTTAAGATTAGTTTAGGTAGGTTGATTTAGATGAGATAATTCTCATCAATCATAAAAACATATTACACAAGATTTCAGTGTCATGATTAATAATTATGAGAAAATATCAATTTTAAAATTTTAATGGAAGATGCAAGCTCATGGATAAGATCTTCATTTCTATAAATAAGAGCATGGATAGGGTTGATAAAGTGATGTGTAGATCATCATTTCTATAAACTCAATTACTGAATTTTTACTCTACGCGATATCTCATTATCCAAAGCAGCGACAGTGCGACACATTACACTATTAGATAGAATATGACAATCACTCTCATTAGCAATTTGATACCAAATAGTTCAATTCATCTACAAGAACAAGAACAATTCTTCAAAATTTCCTTGATTTATGCCATGTCTTCCTCTCCCTCCCCCTCCATGTCTTCCTCTCCCCCCCATACCCTCTAAACTCTTGATTTCCTTGTTTCTTTTTTTTTTGTCTCTCTCTCTTGTTGTCCTTGTCATTGTTTTCTACCCCCCACAATTTGACACATATTGGGTTGAATTTTGGAACTTGCCAACTAAAAAAAGCATAGAACTACAACAGAGTAGTTCAAGAACTGGAAAAGAACACAATGACCATTCATCAACTATGGAGGGGGAACAAGCAAATTAATTATCTCCAAAATGGTCTGTATAGATTGAAAATCTCTTAAGTTTTCTACATAAGAGCCAAGTCACATTAATTCCGCACTTGGCTAGAATCACCCAGAAATAGTTGTAGAAATAACAGCTGAGATTGTGGCTTAGTTTAAAAAAGCGCGCCTGAGGCGCGCCTAGGCGCAAGGCGAGTGGAGGCGTTCGACAAATTGCCTCCACCAACCCAGGCGAGGCGTTTTGCCTTAGGCGAGCAGAGGCGAGCGCCTCATGCCGCCTTGTCACAGGCGCAAGGCGCGCCGCCTTGGCCGCCTTCGGTTGAGAGTCGCGCGAGAAAGAGGGGAAGTGTAGATCTAACTTTAAAATGTCAAAATCAAACCAAAAAGTTTCAAATTTACACTTACCTTGGCTTAAATATACCAATTCGAGCAAAAGCCCCTTGTTAATTGCATGAATTTTACCAAATTAAACCCTAACTTGAAATCCCTAATTTTGGGGGGAAACCCTAATTTGTAAAATTGGAAGCTTTTGCCGGCCACCACCTTGCCGGAGGTGACAGAGGATGCCGGCCAACACTTACCTGAATTCTGGGCATCTCCGGTGATCGTCGTCGGAGCAGATTCCCTGTTCTCTATTCGATCTCTGTTTTACCTACTGCTCTCCTTTTCAGTCAAAACGCATCCTCTGATAGTATTTAGCTTAACTTTTTTTCCCTTTTTCTTTTATGTTGACTAGTAGAGTATGAGGTGTCAAGTTACTGTAAAGTAACATGGTACTGTTAAGTTACTCCAACTTGTTATACAGTTCCCCTTTCTCCTTTTTCACTTGTTGTTATACCAGTTTCCCTTAGTATATACTTCCTTTTTTTAAAATTTTAAGAATTGTAAGTTTGCGTTTATAAAATGTTTATATGAAGGGCTTATCTATTGCAAAAATATTAGTACCATAAAAATATTTTTAAGAAAGAAAATGGTGCGCCTCGCCTACGAGAGGCGTGCGCCTTCGCCTCGCGCCTCGTGCCTAGGCTCCAGTGACCCTTTGCGCCTCGCGCTTTTTAAAACTAAGGATTGTGGAAACCTAATTGTAGACATATCAAGCAAGGAGAGTAGATAATTGCACCCAATCTTGAAAGAGAAGTCTAGGGATGATTATCGCATGAACCGAGACCGAACACCCCTGGGCTCGGCTCGGCTCGTGAGGTCGACGAGCCTGAAAGTTGAGAGCTCGGCTCGAGCTCGTGAAATATCCTGAGGCTCGAGCTCGGCTCGGCTCAATTATTGTAATCTCATTTTTGATCTATTTTTTTTTATAAAAAAATCTATTAATCTAAAACTCAGAATATCGGCTACCAGTAATCCAACATACACAATCAATTTTTAGTTCAACATAACTACACTAATCCAAGCAGTGTATTTAAAATTAAAAGGAGCGACCATTTAAGAATCAAGAAATGTAATTTTGTTAGGTAAAAAAAGTTAGTGGAGCCTGTTCACGAGCTTTCGAAACGAGTCTAGCCTAGCTCAGCTTAGCTCATTAAGCTTCCGAGCCGAGCCCGAGTTTAAGCCGAGCTTCCACGAGCCGAGCTTTGACCGAGTCGATCCCGAACTGTTCGTGAATAGGACAGGCTCATTCTCACCCCTAGAGAAGTCTATAGCTTTAAATAACATAAGTTTGGAGCGCTTTTGACTTAACTTTGTCTCCATATCAATAATCACATCGAAGTTTCACACATAAATTCTACCTAGATAAAGCTAACTATAAGGCGTTCAAGATTTGGATTTTGCTTACCCTCAAATTTCCAGATCTGATGCAAAAATTGAACATCAGACACCAGACACCACCAATACCCCTACAGGGCAAAAAAAACTGAGCCAAAAAAAGTGATATAATCATTTCCTTTGTTAATAGATTGAGACAACAGAAAAAGGAAGTTAAAAAGTGTAGGAAAGCCCTAATTTATGGGAGAAGAACAAAGCCAAAACAACCATAAATTAAAAATAGGATTAGTACTGCAACATTAAGAATAGAAATATCAAGCTTGAATTGAAAATCCAGAAGTTGTGTGAAAAACTTTAGAACAAAGATAATCGATCTGGTTTATTATACTATACCAACAAATTTAAACAAAACATTAAAAAGAAGAGATTTAAGGACAGAAAAACTAACCTCTTCCCAGTTAGCGAAACAAAAAAAGTTGTGTGATATCATGGTAGGTGTGCTGAGAGTTTAATGCACCAGATTGAACTTCACATCAACCATCAAAAGTGACAGTGAAAGAGAGGAGACAGAGAGAGAAAGGAAAGAGGAATACAGAGGAACGTGAGGAAAGATTAGGGCTAGGAATAGTGTACAGAAGGATGACTAAAGGAAGTGTAAAAAGAATAAGAAAATAAGAAATCAGTGTAATGAACAGTGAATTTTGGTGTTTCTAGACTCATTTCGCTGCTCAAGATAAGGGTAATAGATATCCACAGTGGGGACCATTCCTTGCCTGGTTCGGGGGAGGGGGAGGGGGAGGGAGGGGTAAAGTAAATGCCTTTGACTTGGTCTGTTTTTATATCAGCCTATCGTATCGTGCCTTTTGAGGTACTGATCTATTAGTTTTTTTACTAGTTCCCTGACGAAGAGTTCTTTAATCACTGTGCAGAGTACTAGAGTACTATATCATTTTGAGCTTATGTTCCGATAATGTTTGTGGTCTTTTCTTGTGATCCAAATTTTTAGTTTCATTTTCTAACTCTTTGATGATTGTTTGCAGGGTGTAGCAGTTCATTTGTTGTTAACCATCCTAAATTATTTTCCTTCTTCAGTTCTTCGTCATCATGACAATGTGAGCTTACTTTTATTGAATTCCGTCTTTTATTTTTTTGATTTTATGCTTATCTACAGGAAGCGACAACGATGCTATCACTTTTAATCTCTGTAAGCAACCACAAGCGAAACAAACTGTACTAGAAATGTCCTTCAGAATATTTTTCATGATTACCTATTTCACAGAATGTTCAGTCTTCAGTGTTAATATGCTACTGAGCATAGTATGTACCTCACGGGGAATCTGGTGCATTGGGAATTACTGATTGCTAATTGGTTTTTGCCAGAGATAGTTTTGTGTTCCATGAAATAATAGTTCGAACTTCGAACACTAATCATGACATGTAGTTTAAGGAGATTAGTTGTTGAGTGGTTATCAATTGTTTCTATATCAAAAATCTGGAGATTTTGTGAGAAAACACCTTATTGTAAAGAAATTTGTGACAAAAAACCTTATATACTTATTTTTGTGAGAAAAAACACCTTATTTAACGTTTTTTTAAATTAAAATCCACACCTTCTCACCGGATTCCGACCAAAAAGTCAAGATCTCGGTTTGTTTTTTGTATTTAGCCTTCCTTCTCTCTTTTTCACCTCCTCACCTCTATACTTTATTGCTGCTCATTTTCCTTAACAGAGAACCTGCAGCAAACCTCACACCTTAATATCTAGAAATTGAAGAACCACCAGCCTCCAAGATAATGGCCGAAAGATCATATCATGATTTTTGTTGAGAAAATCTTTTACTAAGTTGATATGCCAGGAAATTGAATTGAGGGATGCTATCACATAGCTCGTTTAAAATTTTTGAGATTCAAACATTTAGGCTTTTATCTTTTTCAGGTCTAGCGGTTTCATCCTTCTTCCAAACCTCAGTATAACTACTGGGTAGAATTTTGATTTTGTTGTAAAGCTACAATAATCTGGAATATGATTTTGCCTTACCGAAAAGGATGAGAAAATTGTATAATATGCATTAAGGGACATAGCCCAACCACCCAAGACTATCTTTAAGGCGTCATCTCTCAGTTGCTATGTATAAACCATAATTGGACTTCCATACAAGGGTTGTTGTTAATGGATGTCAAAGATTAAGGACCATTGTTGGAAGATGGGAGGCAGGAAGGTGAGGAGCTGAAAAGGAAGAGAAGAAGAAATGGCTAAAATAGGAAACTTTTTTGATTTAAAAAATGTAAATTGTGTGTGAGTTTTACGCTCAAAAGGTGGGAAGAATTGAAGGTGTCAACAATCGGAATCTTGACTTTTTGGTTGGAATCCGGCAACAAGGTGTTTAGTTTAATAAAAAAACGTTAAATAAGGTGCTATCTCACAAAAATACTTATATTAGGTGTTTTTTCACAAAATTTCGTAACAAATAAGGTGTTTTCTCACAATTTTTCCTAAAAATCTAGATGTGATATGTAACGAAGGGGTATGGGTATTTTTATCGGAGGAGAGAAAAAGTGGGATGTTATTTTATTGAAAGAGAGTGTGGTTTCGGTATGGTGTCCATAAGGAGGGTAAGAGAGAAGTATTAAAATCTTATTGGGACCATTCTCAAACAGAATTTTTCAATCAATTCCAGGACATTGGAAAAGGAAATTGTTCAAAAAATCTGGAATGGAGGGAGTAGTAACTTTTTTTTTTTTCCTGATAGAGAAAAGGTCAAATTACTTGAAAATGGTATTTTGTGCACAAAGATAGGTTTAGGATGTGGGAAAAATGCCCGTAGCTCTTACCCATCCACTTTGTCATGCGATGCTTCCAAGTTGAAATTTAGATATTGGAGCCCTAAATCTTCGTAAATCATTATGCTGAAGTACCGTACTACTTGGGGAGGTACCAAGCTATATTCAAAATAGTTGTGGTATGCTAGGAATTGCAAAACAGTGCAGGGACTGTGTATTGCCCAGCTTGTTAAGGTAAGAAGACTTCAGTAACCCTGATTTTGCTCCCACATCCCCAATGCTGACATCCAAGGACATACACTTAAGCAGCACTACTTTAGATTACTTGACGTAATGTTCTAGAGTATTCAGGAATACTATTGTGGATAAATGTGACAAACTGATAATTGTGCAGGCTGAAGGTGTTATTGTGTCCAAAATTATGTCTGCCAACTGCAGTGACGATTTGTTGAAGGTATGGACCTTTTTGCATTCACCTACTGAGTATATATGATTAAATGGATTTATCTAACAGCGCTCTCTTGTCCATGTATTCAGAAGCTATCCTGTTGCTTAGCGTTACTTCCAAAAGCAAAGGGAGATGAGGATAGCTGGTCTTTGATGATGCAAAAGATTTTACTGTCTCTGAGTTCTCTTCTGAACAGCACCTTGGAAGGCCTTGAAGAAGGTATCAAGTGTATTTGCACTATATTGTTTTAGATTAATTAGTGCTGGAGTGAGTGAACATTTCACATATATAACAGCATCATGGTTACCTGGCAGAAAGAAGACGTGGGGAAGCTGTTTCATTTCTGGTTCCTCCAGGGAGAGATCCTCCACCATCCTTGGGGGGGACCAATATGACTGGAGAGAGGTCTCAGAAATCTCTCATATCATCCATCTCGTCATTGATGCGGTGTTGCTGTGTAATGCTTACTAATTCCTATCCTGTTCAGGTAGTTTTCCAAGTATTATTGAGTTATTGCTGTCCTTTTGAAAGAAGTTGGTGGATGCATTTTCTTATACTCACCTTTGCTGTTGGCATTTTGACTTCTGATCACAATTTCTAAGGTTTGTGGATGACTGTTAGTCACTGCTTTTGAACATATATCCTTCTTTTCTGAGGACAGGTTGCAATCCCTGTTTGCCCATTGTTGGCCTTAATCAGAAGGGTGTTGATGGTCAATGGGTCCCTGCCAGATGCCTTACAACAATTTACAACTGCAATGCAACAAGAGTTTGTCTGTTTGCAACTTCCTGTTCTACACCTACATGCGTTGGAGGTCCTTGCAGCAGTTGTAAAGGGCTGTCGCAGGTATACCATTTTGTTACTTTCCTGCAGCTCTAATTTCCATTCTAGTGATTTTGTTGCTGGAATTCTTGCTCAATCATGCTATTCTACTTCCCAGCCAACTTTTACCTCATGCAGCTGACATTATGGGGCTATTAATGAAATACTTAAAGACATGCTGGTTGCCAGAGCTAAGAACAGAGGTTTATTTAGTCATCAGAGCTTTATTGATCTCCATGGGTGCTGGTAGGTTCTATTTGTATAGTATGAATCTTTTATTATCATTTGGTCTCCCAATTATTGTTTTATGTCCTCCCTTGGAGTCAGTTGAAATAAGCAGCATACAAAAGTAACAGCTGCTAGTATTGTTCCAAGGCAATCAAACCTGTTTACGATCTTGGTTTATCTACATATATTGAAAATTTGAAGGTTATTTTAGAAATGGATATTAATAAAATCCTACTTTCTTTGTATTAGTTGTCATCTCAGTTTGTCATCCTTGGACGATACTTGCGAGCTTTATTTTATGCCGCTATTCAGCTTAATGAGCTTAGGTTTTGAGGTAAACGAACTATAAAAGTTCATTATTACATTAAAAGTTATTTATTATTATGAAAAATTAAGCCTTTAAAACATCAGAAAGAGGGAGGGAGGGCACGTGGAAACTGAAAACATAGACTTAGTGTTACATGTTACTGTAAGACTATAGAATTATGTCAATAAAATTGGGAGCAAAAGAATATAATAAAATAAAAGGTGATGACGAAGAGCACAGTTAGAGCATACGAAGAGAAAGAACGAAGAAGGAAAAGAATGGAGAATAGAAGACTCACCTCAAACCCGCCGGCGATGTTGTGCCAGACTTCACCGATGATGCTTGCCGGCCACCTCCGTCTTGGTCGACAAGTGGTCAAGCCCTTATATTAAACTACAACTTAATGTTCCGAGCTTCTTGTTCTTTTTCAATTTGGGGATTCTGATTTACGGTTAATCTCGATGATTGTTCATGCAATTAATTATGGGCTTTTGCTCGAAATGTAAATATGTAAGCTTAGGTAACAGTTAGTTTAATAGTTTTTTGCTTTTCTCCTTGAGTTCAACTTAGATTCCTTCTCTCTCATGCTTCTGTACAAAAGGCGTTAGTCCCTAAAGCGGCTAAAAGCGCGCGCTCAGCTGCGTCTCTTGTAAAACGCCTCGGCGAGGTATTTTGCCTTGCGCCTCTATCCGCTTGGAACGGTTAGTCCAATTTGGAACGCATTTCAACCTAGGCGAATTTGTCCGGTTCAGAACGTTGGAATCTAAAACCCCGTTTTTTTTGTTGTATCGCCTGCATTCACCCGTGACAACACGGTTTCGGCCGTTTTTATTGCCGGACTCAATCGTGACAAAGCAGAGAAGAAGTGAGTAGATTCGAGTTTTAAAGTCAAAAACAAACTTACTTCAGATCTTTACATACCTTTACAGTATTCTACCAATTTCGAGGAAAAACCCCTTGTGAATTGCATTTCTTTTAATCAAATTGAAGCCAGATAAAAAGCCCTAATTTGTGGAGAAACCCTAATTCTCGATTGAGTAGGAGTTGGTACCGCCAAACTCGTCGGAGGTGACAGGAGACGACGGCGAGTGGCTTCTGTTGATAATCAAGCTTCGACCTCTGTAATTTTTCATCTTTGTTTCTCTTCCTCGATCTTCCTCCACTTTGGAATTTCTGATCTGGAAATATATTTTTCTCTTCCTTCTTCCTCACCTTTTTTCTCTCTTGTATTATTGCATAGCACGTGACTCACTACTGCAACTGCCCTAGTTTTCTTTTTTTGAAAGATCAAATTTTAAGTTTCTTACCTTTTAAACCAAAATTTTATTTACCTATTGGGGGTGTTTGGCAAACGGCTTTTAGCTGGCTTTTTCATTGGCTTCTGGCTTTTGGCTTTTATTTCTGGTCAAACAGCCAAAAAAAGTTATGCAATGGCTGAAAAGCCGGCTTTTCAGCCAAAAGCCAAAAGCTGCTATTATCAGCTTTTATGGTTGGCTTTTGGCTTTTGCTTTCATTTTGTACTATACAGCCAGCAATAACAGCCAATTTTACCAAACACTTTTTTTAACAGCCAATAATCATACAGCCGGTCAAACAAGCCACTAAAAACAGCCGGTCAAACAAGCCAGCATATAAAGCCACCAGCCAACAGCCACCAGCCAATTGCAAACACCCCCATTATGTTTTATGATACTTAAGCTATCTCTTTCATTTGTTAAAGGCTTTATATTAACTCCCTTGATGAAACCTAATTTGGTCCACGACCACCGTATCTCGTTCCGCGACCAACGTATCCGTTCCATTCCTGCGAAACCGCGACCGTTTCCGTTTTTGCGACCGAAACCGTATTTTCGAACCATGGCTTGGAGCCTAGGCACGCTTTTTCAAACACGATATATAATAATATATATTATATAGTTTTTGAACTTGTACATGAAGAAAACTAGGGTCTCTCTATCTTAGGGAGTGACCACTAGTATGTAACTTCATCAAAGTGCTTCAAATTGAAAGTTAATTTACGTGTGATGGCATCTGATGGCCACTGCCTCTCTGGTCACGATGGCAGCTAGTTCTCAGTTCCTAATGACGGTTCTTTGTGGTACCAGATTTGTTGGTGGTCACCGGTGGTTAAGCCTTCAAGTGAACACTCAGTTCCACACTTCTCTTCCACGTTTCGCTTCCACGATCTTCATCTTCTTCGACCTAGTGTTTAATTTTTCTTTTTCCCTCTTTTATAACAAGTTCTCTTAGTGTCACTTAGGTGCAGAAAGTGCCTGCCCCCTTGAGTAGTCACTATATTCACGTGCCCCCACCCCCACCACGTGTGGCCTTTTTTTTGTCTTTGTGAGATAATGTATAGGACTCAACTACTGAAATTTAGGATGCCTTCGCTCATTTCATAACTAAGGATGGCCCATTTCTCTTTGGTCCTTAAATTAAGGAGAAAGGTTTTGTGAGTGGGACAAGTTGATTAAAAAAGTGTATGTATAGTCTTGTGACCGACGTAAGTAACCAAAAAATGAAATGGGTCAACTAATTAGAAACTTCCCAAATAGGGATACAGGTCATCTAGGAATCATTTTTCTTGCCTGCCTATTTCAATTGTAATACATTTTAATCTGTTATGCTTCCATCAATGGATATTACGTGGATTAATATAATATTCCAGAACATACTTAAAAGGTTGTCCGCCTTTGCGAATTTATGTATACTCCATTTGCAGATTGTTTTTTGCGTCAAAATTCTTTCTGTGAGAAACTTTAGATATTTTTAGTGAACTGGCTTTCTGATCTGCTATGAAGCTTGGATAATCAATTTGTAAATTGGAAGGTTGTTTTTGATTGAGCCTCTAAGTTACCATATACCAAATTTTGGCTTTGGATTATATTGGACTAAATCAGGGCGGCTTATTACTGTCAAAGTGTCAACCTTTCTTATGATCTTATTTTCGTTATTCCGACTCTGGTACTTGTGTCGGACACGAATCTGTGTCCTTGCATCTTGCTCTTTTATGAAGCTCTTTATGACTTCACTTCATAATGTATTGTTGAAGCATCCATGACATGTTGGAGTCCGCAGTTTCCTAACACACATCCCTGAGGTAAATTGAAGGATGAATAACAGAATTTTTATCTATTGTAAAGCAGGGAGTCCATTTTTTGTCGAAAAAGGATCTCTTACAAACGACGTCTATATTTTCGCAAGGCTTAGGTTATGTACATCCAACGACCCGTACTCTATATATAGAGACCCTTCTTCAGAGGCATTTCTGTTCGCCATTCAGCTTTTAATTTTTATTACTGATGAATTGGATTTACGGTTAGATTGGTTACATCCATGTCTTTGTCATATCCAGGTATGGCTTTGTACATCTCGGAGGAAGTGATCGACAATGCAATGGTTGATTTGAAGTTTGTTGATCCTAATCATGATAGTTCTCCTTCGGGTGACCAGTTATGCATTGATGTAAGTATGCAGCATCGACGCAAGAAGAGAAAACATGGAGCTGCAACGGGGCTGTTGGGGGAACAGCAGGCTTCCTTAGGCTCAAAACCAAAAGGTTGCGAAGCTTCAGTTGCTTTGAAAATAGCTGCAATAGAGACGTTGGAAGCTCTCCTAGTAATGGTATGTGCTTCTTGTCTTTCAGTTTTGAGGGTAGCAAGATGTGTTGTTAGGCCTGTTACCTTTTCTCCCCCTTGGTATCAATGATTGCTAGTTGTTGTCAGGAGCTGATTTTTATAATTATGGGGCTTGTGGTCTTTCGTTGGCATTTCCTCAGTATCTTATCTTTTTTTACTCTAATTTAAAATGTTGGGGATATGTGAATCTTGAAGACTAAGTTTAAATATTATCTTTTTGAGGATTGTTGATGTTTCTGATGTTTGAAGCGAAAATTCTCTATTAAGGAATTTGTCCAAATTTGCCCAATCCATTGATGTGATATGGTTTCATTGTTTGGTGCCGTAATTCATTTGACAGAAGCCAAAGGTCAATTATGGAAGAGTACTCATCTCCAAAAGCCCAACTTGAAACTTTCAGGTTTTGAATTGAGTAGATGTATGTAATACTTATATGGTATATTAGGTATCTTCTTTTTTCTAAACTTGATTTGGCTTTGAATTTGAATGAAATTAGATCTTTGTACATAGGTGTTATTCACATGGAACAGGTCCATGGATGGATTATATGAAGGTAAGTTAATAAGGCGGTCATGGAAGAGTTAGTGGATGCATATCTCTAAATAACGGGGTAGCTTGGTTTACACTTCTCAGTAGGGTAAATTCCAATAGAGGCCATACATGTAGTGCAGAAGTATTGGATGGACAAGAATCAGAAGAAAAGAATTGCACAAACTTCACCGAAAGCAATAGACACTTCTTAGTGCCGTAGCTGATGCCTTAGCTGATCATTACTTCTGATCAGAACTCCCTTCCTTCAAGCAGGGTTACTCACGTTTGTATTGAAGTTGGAGAAGCAATCGAAGACCTAGTGACATTGTGCAGTTTTTTAACTGTCCATGGAGGGCTTTGGACACCTATTAGAGGCCAATTAATTTGGATCTTCAGAGGATTGTGGCTTTCCCTTATATAAAAGGTAAAGAAAAGGTTAACAAGGATAGGGAGAAAAGGATCACCCAATACGTTGTACTCGAGAATTTTGTGGAGATTGTAGCCACGTAAGCATCACCAATGGTAATTTGCTAGATGAAAACATAAATTCTTTGGCAAAATGCCATTCGGCTTGTGTAGCATTGCTTTTCCTTCTCTTGGTCAAGTAGAGATAAGGAGTATAATAAGATCGGATTGCGCTTTTATTATGGAACCTCTTGCCTCCACAATGCACCCATTAAGATTTATGCTCAGATTGTTCTTTCGTTGGATTTATTAAGTGAACTAATGAAGTCTTATAGCTAGATTTTAGTTCAGAAGGATTTGGTAAGGATCATATTAGGAAGATAGGGGTTAGCAAAGATACGTATGTCCACATGGATGTGTAATAACGTGAGTTGTCGTTGAGCGGTGGACATTTGGAATTATGGAAATTCTAAAGGTCGTTGAAGGAGCACTCGTTTTGCAACGATGAGATGGACGGAGACCATAAAAGGGTGATATGAAGAAATTGGGGTAGGAGTACTTGAGTAGCATTTAGCACTTAAAAGAAGGAAATGACAGTGGACGATCTATGTGACTACCAATGGAGAAAATCTTGGGTCATCATGACCCCACTCTACTAGGATTGTTGTTGTAATGGAGCCGTATGTTAAAAGGGCACTCTGATAGCATAACCTATGTACAACAATCAAAATCATAACTAATGAGTGATTCTTAGAAGTATTGTACTTTGAATGTAAAAATTAGTTAATTGACAAAAGAGTTGTATGAAACAACTTGGATCAAATGACATTCTAATTTGGCAAAACCCCTCTTTTACAGTGTTTGACACAACCTTCCAGATTCTAGTTATGAAATTGAACTAAATCTGATTTAAGTATGTCTAGATTTAGATTTGACATGATATCACACAAAATTTCATTAACAAATCAAGTTTGCTTTTAAAGTGTAGAAAGTAACCCAGGCTCTCACAAGGAGAGAAATAAAACCCTATATGTTGGTGGTTTGTGGGTGATTATTGATTGGGTACAATATCTAGATGTAGATTTGACATGGTATCACACAAATCTTCATTAAAAATCAATTTTGCCTTCTAAAGTGTAGAAAGTAACCCATGCTCTCACAAGGAGAGAAATAATTTTATGGGTGATTATTAATTGGGTACAAAAACTCTATAGTGGAGATAGAATAGCGCTCTATAAATTGAAATTAGGAAGCTAGTATAAAGAACAAGATAAGAACAACTTATCATCAACCAAAAGTCTGGTGGTAGTCTTGGATCAACCATTTTTTTTAGGGTTTTGAGGAAGAGGGAAGAGAGGAGATGAGAGGCACTTGACTTCATTCATAATTCTTATATCTACTGTTATCGGTGCTTTAATCTGTGTTTTTATTTTAACATTCTGTTATTTTGTCATTATTATTTGAACCCATTATTTTACCTTTAGTCCTTATTGGCTGTTGTCTGAGCTCGTTTCACCTTATTGGCCCTGAACTTAACTTATTTGAACTTTCATTCCTGAAATAAGTGAGAATAAGGTCAAGAGAACGGAGCCAGATGCTATGATTGAAAGGCTTGTTTACAGATTATCTTTTAAGCGCGAATTTATATTTAAATCTGAGTGGACTGAGATGTTTGATTTGTCTTGCAGGGTGGTGCACTGAGATCTGATAGTTGGCGTAGGAAAATTGATGATCTGATGATAGAAGTTGCGACAAATGCTTGTAGAGGGGGATGGACCCCTGATGTAAAGCTTTTCCACTACAACGAAACTAGGGGAGCTTGGGAGGGTTTTCAGCTTGTCACGTTGCGTGCACTTCTGGCTTCTATCCTTTCCCCAGCTGGTTATCGATCACCATATCTATCTAAGGGCATCGAGCTTTTCCATAAAGGTAAGCAATCTAGAAATTTCTGTATTGTGCCCTTGTTGGTATACTATACATTGCTGTAGTGCAAGCTAATATCTTTCAACAACCATCCCCATCCTCTATCCTCTGCATGCGTGCCTCTAATGTGCATTTATATGTCATTCCCCGTATTTTTTATCTTTGAACAATTGTCATAGTCTTGTAGGGTTTGTCAAAGATTGTTTGTTCGATGCATATTCTTACAAGGCTTTGACATGCTGTAGATTTGCCTGCATGCAACGTGCCTAAGGTCATATCATTTTGTAAGTATTAAGGGGGCGTTTGGTTCGCAGAGAGGAAAGGGAATGGAATCAAGAAAGGGGAAGGAAGGGAAAGGAAACCCAAACCCTTACTTGTAAAAGGTTGTTTGGGAAGTTATTTTTTTCCCCACCCTTCTTCCTCCTCTCACCATACCACCACCATAACCTCCATCTCTCTAACCTCTTTTCCGGCGCCACCTTACTCGCCGCCGTCCCCCCTTCCCTCCATCTCTCCATCCCCTTTCCGGCGCGCCTTCCCCCACCGTCGGTTTAGAAGGTTGCCGGCGGTTTTCGAATCTGGGTGGGTTTTTTTTAAAGGTTTTCAGATCTGGGACGGTTTTTTGGTTTTAGGTGAGTTTTTTGAAGGTTGCCGGCGGTTTTCGGTTCTAGGTGGGGGTTGTTTGGCGGTTTCCGGCGGTTTTCGGTTCTGGGTGGGGGTTGTTTGGTGGCTTCCGGCGGTTTTCGGTTCTGGGTGGGGGTTGTTTGGCGGTTTTCGGATCTGGGTGGGGGTTGTTTGAAGGTTTCCGGCGGTTTCCGGCGATGATGCGGTGTTCTTCGGTGGCGGGGGTGGTCGGTGGTGGTCAAAAGTTGTCAAGGTGGGGCTAGGGTTCAAGGGTGATGGTGGTGGTCATTGGGGGTTTCCCTTACCCCCATTTGTAAGTGGAGGGGGGAATCAACTTAGAGGACTTTGGGGGTTACGAAAAAAGAAAAGAGGGTAAAGGGAATCAGAAAAATGCTGAAACAAACAACAACAAAGGGAATTGGGGCTTCCCTTTCCCTTTCTTGAAACCCCCAATCCAAACACCCCCTAAGTATATAATAAATGCATTGACGTTGTTCACATGTTTCAACAGGTAAGCAGAACACTGGAACTAAGGTGGCTGAATTTTGCGTTGAAGCTCATATGGCCTTGGAAGTGCTTGTACATCCCAGAGCCCTTCCTCTAATAGATATGCCACTGCCACATTTAGGTAGGACAGATTTTGGTGGTCCTAAATACGAGTTACCCCACAACGGTAGCATATTAAGGACAGGCCATTACAATTCTCACGATGTTTACGATTTTCTAAATGACATATACGTGGAAGACAGTCCTGGATCAGTAGTTCCAGCAAATGAAGTTCGCAAAGGCATGCAACTTGAAGAAACTTTACAAGATAGTTCCCGGGATCGAAATCATGGAGAGCCTAATGCTGTGAGTGGTTTAACTAATATGGTGATGACAAAAGAAAGAAATGAAGGCTCAGAGCCACCAACCTCTAGCAGGAGAATAAAACTAAATGATGAAATTGTAATGATGGGTGTGCAACATGAAGAGCCAATGGGCATTCCTCTTGAGAACAAAATAGCGGACACGGATGTGTCTGATTTGCGGAGCAATGCATCTGTAGATACAGCTGCTACAGCTGCTAAGGGCGTTGCTTCAAATACTGGGGTAGAAAATATAGTTACTACTGATGCGGATAGCAAAACATTGATGAATTCAACAATACAGCAGGATGACGAGTCATCTGATCCATTTCCCGATATTGTAGATGCTGACCCCGACACAGATTCAGATTCTGAGTAGAAATACGTAGGAGCTGTAGTGCTCTTTTCCCAATCTACTCGACTTCTTGGCAAACTATATTTATAAACATTTCCCAAACTAATTGACTTGGGAAATTAGATGAATGGACGTACCTTAATTCATTTCGAGCTCGTGATTTATTAGTTATTATTATGGCCTTATGGTAGAGCCGTGGAACACTGGCCTAACCCATTGATCGAATCTGACCTGGTATAGGTGGGGCTTTGTCAAGTTATTCCATTTGTTTATTTAAACGGGTTGTTATAATTTGTAATTAAATGGGTTTAGTTAATGTTAAATTTTTGAACTCGTAGAGACCCAACTAAAGCATATATATATATAAAAAATAATTTTGAAAATTTTAGAGTTGGTCACCAAACTTAATATCAAATTGTATTTTCAACATATGTTTTGCCAATATGTACATACTAATATATGATTATTTAATCATTACAAAATTTCTGGAGTGAAGGGCTCGACCCTCCTTTCTCTCGAGAAAATCTAGACCTAGGATTTCACCCTTGACCAAATCATTATTAAATTTTCAGATTCTTCCATAAATTGAAACAATAAACGACTCTCAAGGTAACTTGAACATCTTTCATGGTTTGTACCTTAAGAGATTTAACTAAGGTTCACCATTGCCTCATTAAGTGAGGTCCAACCACCATAACTCCACCATCAGGCCTCTCTTTCGCATACTCTTCCTCTTGGTTGAGGGAATTGCAAGAGAAGCACAGCCAAGACCTGCTTCTCATGGCACGCCTGTATTAGAAGAAGATGGGCCTAATCCCCTTTGTTAGTGTAAAGGGGATTTCCAGAAAAAAGGGAGACTCTTCGATCTCTCTAGTAATCTCCACGACCTTTTAAACCCAGTCCATCGCCCTTTTTCTACCAAAATCATTGTTTCGCTAGTCGCTGTCGCCCTTTGCGAGTGGGTTTGCTTGATTTTGCCTTTGTGAGCAGTGTTCCCTTCACTGTTGCCACCAAGGATTGTGCTTCCCACCCCATGTTTGATCGTTTTTTGTCGAAAATCACCGACCTTGCATGCTTCCTTGGGAAGCTTAGCCTTAGCTTCCTTGAGAAGCTCTTATATTTCAGTTTTAGTCTTTTTGCTGTTTTTTTTCTTTAATAAGTTTATTGTATTTAGTTTGTCGCTATTAATCTATCTTTATTCTATAAGTGAAAAAGAAGGGGACACCAAAAATCAATATTTATGTTTTTTTTAATTCCTAAATAAATGGAACAACTTTCTCCATAACTTACTATTTTCACTTTTTTTAATTTTGAAAAAAGAAATACAAAACACCCTAAACAAAATTATTGTTATTTATTCATGCAGAATTTTACATTATTTCGCAAGCATTGCGTGCATATATGACTAGTTCTTGAGATAGGAAGACCTTAGTCTTTCCTTATTCTTGTTTTAAAAAAAGTTTATTTATTATTTAAATAACTAGTATTAGTCCCCGACGATGCTCGGGTTAATAGTTAGCGATAACTAATGTAATCTAGCGTGTAAAATATCATTTAAATAAAATATAAGTCATCCCATTTAGACAACTTAACTCTTAGTTTTCATTTATATATCATCATTATTGTTGATAGAAACATCAATCATAATATGGTATAGTGGTTGTAGTTATTCATTCCATACATGAGGTTGGGGGTTCAAATCTTCACATTGACATTTTTTAATATATGAGAATGTTGTTGGATAAAATGCTATTCAAAGAGGGATGGTGACATATGACAGATAGCAACTCTTGCTTACGCTTTTTAATATATATAGATTATACTAGATAAATGGGTTAAACGACTTTAACAAGTAACCTGTTTGATAACTAGGTTGGGTTAGGATTGGGTTTTCTTTTACCTATTTAATAGATGAGTTAGGTTTTAGTTGGTATAGTTCTAACCTGTTTATTATCAACTCGAATCCGACATGACACGACTTGATATGTTAACAACCCTGAAGGTGGTTTCCTCATTATTTTACATCAATCTGCGAATGTAAATTATAACAATGTAAAGAAAAGAAGAAAAAACAAACCTTGCATGATAAAAATTAACTTCAGATAAGCTACATAAGCTAAAGTCTAAACTTCTATGAACTTATGTGTCATCACTCATCACTTATTGGGAAGGACAAACCTTATTAGATCATTTTTTTACTTATCCAAATTAATCAATATTTGACCTTGTCTTAACTTATACCACATTTTCGAACTAAGTGCTACATCTTGTCTTAAAATGTGAAAACTTTGTGGTCAAAATGTAACACTTTTTTTGGGACGGAGGTAGTATTCAATTGTAAATTTTTGACTTTTCTACAAATCACTCTCAAACTTGACCATTCTTGTTTATATAATTATATAAGGGAAGAGGGGGTGGACACCTTCAAAGAAGAAAGAAAAAAGAAAAGATTATAACCGCTTATTAATTCGCCAATTCATCGTTTCACAAATTAAATTTGTAACTGTCATTTGACGCTAGTTTATACATAAGAAAAGAAGAAACATGATATCTATTTTATTTGTCTCAAAGTGAAACTTCTTTAAAAAAATATTTTTAAGCATACTTTTTATTTTTACTAATTAATGAACAAAATTTTGAATGTTTGCAATTGAAAAATAACCTAATAAAGTATACCCACCCATATTTCACGATAATTTCCTATTTTTTTCTTAAAAAACACACGTACGTACATACTCACGTTTTCAAACGAACACATCACTAAGGCAAAGTAGTAAATCTCTTTTTGTTTTTTGCTTTAATATTTTTTTCTTCATATAGAGCTTTTCCAGGATTCCATTCTCCTTTTTCTAGATTTATCTGTCAAGATTCATGTTTTATATTTTTAGTCAATTTACATCAAGTTCTTTCAACTTTTTATTTATCAAAAGTTTTTGCTCCCACTTAGGGACGAGGGGCTTCAACCTTTGAGATCTCGGTTTCAGATGACGATGGAGCATGGAGGACTTTGAGGTCATGACTCACTGTTTGACAATTAGACTTGGATTTTGATCCAAAGGATAGAGTTTTGACTCTATGATTTGGAGTTTGACCTAAAAGCTAGAGTTTTGACTCCTTGACTTGGATTTGACCTACAAGCTAATGCTTTGACTCTTTGACTTAGATTTGATGCGGGACACAAGGAGTGCTGGAGCGCCATTCCTAACAAATGACTCATGACTCATATAAGAAAATACGTTTTAAAAATTTGTGTAGGATTTTCCTAATACATTAGTATCCAGTGATTTCAACCTCTTTGCATCAAATAAAAATCTGAAAATACTTTCAAATGCCTCTAATCGCTCAAATCTATTTTTCAAAGAAGATATTGCCATGTCTATAACCACCAAAAAATAATTGACTTGCAAAAATTCCTCGAATGATTACGTTTCTTCCTCATTATCATTCTCATCAAATTGTCTTCTTCTCAAGTTACGACGCTTTATTGGAAATGTTGGTTTTGTATCCATATTTATTGAAAGGCTTTTGGCTATGTCCATGCTAGATTCAAACCCTACCTACATTTCTATAATTTTCAAACTATAATATTATACCTTTTACTTCTTTTAATATGGTTCCAATGCACAAAGATTTAGATGAAAATTTCTTACTCACAATGTCAATTGCAACTAAAATATCATACCAAGTAAGAATTCAAAACTTGCAAGAGAATTAGCCAAATTTTCTAGCTTCACTTTTTGTCTTGGCATCATCACCACTAGAATTATGCAATTTCAACAAAGCCAATCGTATTTTAGGTTCTAACAGTTTTTTCACTCTTGACTCGACTTTCCCATCTAGTATTACACAAAGTTTTCACGGTTAAAATCTTCCATCTTTCGATACCCAAAATAAAGTGTGTGGTTGCAAAATCCCAAAAAAAAGAAACAACTTTGACACAAGAATGTCTCATATCAGAGAGAAAAAAATTAAGACTATGAGAAGCACATGGCATATATAAAGCCCTTTGATTTATTTTAAGTAATCTCTTTTGAACCCGCCTACATTATTGAAGTAAGTAGTTACTGGGGATTGACTCGGCTTACTGATGTTCTCTTTCCTCTCGTTAAATAATTGGATACGACTGGATTATTGAAATAATTGTGCTTATATGTTTATTAAGTGTATTTATGTACTAATTTCTTTGGGTACCCCTGGGGTTAGGGCTAATTACTCGATACCCCTCTGGTTTTCGAGCTAACACAAATGTCACTAGAGTCACTATTTGCGGCTTAAGATGCCCTTACTACTAACGGAAGTTAAGTTTTTTTATTAAGTAGTAATTTTATACTGTAGTTTTAAAATAAAACTAAAAAAAATAAAACCACCCCCACCCCACCCCCACCCACTCATCTATCTCTCCTCCCCCAACCCCACCCACTTTTTCTCTCCTCCCCTACCCTCCCCTACTCTGCCACCACTACAACACCACCACCGCCTTTGAACCTCACCCTCGCCCCTCAGCGCCCCCGTCCCTCGAAACCCACAACATCATTACTGCCTCTCCTTCCCGCGTCCCCACGACCACCACCGACCTAATCAACCCACCCCTGCACTGACCCACCCCTCGCGCCTCTCTCTCCTTGACGACGACTTTTTGCAACCACCCAAAACGAACGCTGGTGCTGGATTGCTTGATTTTCATCGCGCCTTTCTCTCGTTGTCGTCACAAGAGTTCGATTTAGGTGGATGGAAATCGTCACCGGTGCATTAAATGATTTTCGGTGGTTGTACGTTTCGATTTAGGGTGGCCGGTGGTTGTAGGTTTTAAACTAGGGTGGTTGGGGTGTCATCTCGTACCTTTAGTAGGAAAATTTCCTGAGGTACCCCACCTGAGGTACCCTGGGGTTAGGGCTAATTCCTCGGGTACCTCTCTGGTTTGTTTATTAATTATTTATCATAAATGGCCATGACACGTTTGACGCCAGGAAAATGCACTAGCACCCCTCGTCAAGGACCTTACCTTCTGAGGATAAGGGTAGGAGAGTCTTTTCGATTTATATTTATAGGCTACACATAACAATGAAGTGTTACCACCTCAATGAAGGCCATGTGCATTTGGATTACCTCACTCCACCTAAACAAGCCGATGTTTTAATCCACACTCTTCCCAACCATGACCATTATAAGTCCTAAAAAACCAAAGGCCGAACCATGAGTAATAAACATTAAAAAGGAAAATGACATCTTACTTTGAGTTACCTGAAGAAAAAGATGATTGATGCCAGAGCCAAGTAGCTTAACGATTTTTTCCACTCATGACGAAGAGCCCCACGATGGTGATGATGAGGAAATGCTAGATAACCCTACACCACCCATCGAAAACATCGATGGAGAAGGAGACAGAGACGAAGATGAAAGTGAATATGAAGATTTATCCGAGTACGATGAATAGAAGCACAAAACCTGCCCCAGACCTTTAGAAATCTGATTAAGGTCGTGCAAGACCGATTAATGCTATTGTTAACTTAGTTTAATGATGGTGCAACTAATGCTTGACTAATTGAAACAACTCCAATGCTACCATGAGTGAAGTGAGTATGGTAATACTCTTTAAGTAATGAAATGATGAACTTTTGAGATATGAATTGAGTAAAATATGTGAATTAATTGTCTAAGCCATGGTTATATTTTATGTCAATTATATAAGGATCAACTGAATCATGGAAACACCCATGTGAATAACGTTGGTAGCTTTATGTAATATGTCTATACTCGATCTAGAGCGAGGCACGAGAAAAACCGATGGCTGAAACTTCTGAACAAGTTGAAGCACGACTTAGGACTCTCAAGCAACTAGCCAGAGCTTTGACTTAGTCCTTTAGAATCAGATCAATCACCACAATGGAGACGATCTGCAAGCTACAATGGCTAAAAAGATATCCTCTTTGAAACCGCCAACCTTTTTAGGAAGAGAAGACCCATTACTCTTAGAAAATTGGCGAAGAGATTTCGTAAAAAAATTCATAGCCACGACTATGCAAGAAGCTCATAGAGTGGATCAAGTGCCATTTTACATGCACGAAGATGTCATACTTGGTGGGAACATGCACAACCGACTGTTAGAGCCTAGGAAAACTTTAACTAGGAAGCATTTAAGGTAGCAATTAAGGCTCGATTCTTCCCCAAGCACATTTGTAGACAAAGTACAAAGAGTTTAGAAGGTTTAACCAAGGATATAACATGTGTGTGCAAGAGTACACTCATGAATTTAACAAGTATGCCCGATTTTGCCCAACTGTGGTGCCAAACGAAGGCACCAATACCTAGAAGTTTGAAGACAGACTTCAGTTTGATATTCAGACTCTATTAGGAGGAAGTTGTTCTGCCCACAACAACCATATAAAACCTTAATATTATTAGTTTTTGTCGGGTCTTATTATTGCTGTTATTGATCATGAATTTTAATTAATATATGATAATTAACTTTATTTCTTAGTCATATTAAAAACTAAATTCTATCATTCTTTTTATCTTAAAATTTAATTATAGTAAAAATTAAACATAAACTGTACATACCTTTTTACTTGATGTTTATATTTATGCCTGAACAAACCTATACAGTTGTACGAGTTAGGGCCTATAATATTTTTATAAGTTGTATAAGCATATCAAATATGATCTTGTTTTGAAATAATTTTTGAAGTGATTTCAATGGTATAAAGTGTACCATTTCGAATTCTGAAACAGAAGTTATTGTTAATTTATATATGATGATTATCTTTAGTACTTGATTTAAAACTAAACTATATCTTTATGTAGGATGATTATCCTTGGCACTTTAGTTAACACTAATATCTACCTCTGATTCTTTTTTCTTACTCACTCTTTATTTAATAACTTATTTAATTAAAAACTCTATCTTTTTATATGTATGATGATTATCTTTAGTATCTTTTACTCACTTTTTTTTATAAAATATTATCGTCAGATTAGTGTGTATATATATGATTGATCGTTGAAGACATGAAGTAATGGTGAAGTCTCTCTCGTCGATCATCAATTCTCCTCCTTCTAGATTAAAGAAAACAAAAACTAAAAACTAAAAACTAAAAACATTAAACATTGTCAGTTGCTTAAGCTGATCTATATAGTAGTACTTGAAAACAAAGAGAGAGGGTGTAGTTTAGTTGCATCGATGAACGCGTCAAAATTTATGGACAAGCAGATAATGGACTTGTCTAGATCAAAGAGTAGTAACATCAACAACAACAATAACGACGATTTGTTAGATCTGATGAATCCTTTATCCGAAGAGGAGAGCGATGGTTTGAAGAAGAAGAACAACAACAAAGATGAGATTTTGCCTAATTATGATTTCCAGCCTATTCATCGGCCCCTTCATTCTCTCTCCTCAGATCCTTCTCTTACTCATGCTGCTAATGCTACTCCTCCTACTCCCGCCATCAGGCCTTCCCCTTCTCTCGATTCCTCTCCTCTCAGAGTATGCTTTTTTTTTTTATATAAATTGTGTCTTCTTGTGATTTTTATGGTTTAATTCACGTTGATTGCTGTATATATTTTGGTATTTGTTTTGTAGCATGTAATAATGGTTTTATCTGGGGGATATTGGGTTATTCCTAGAATTAGGAGGATATTGGGTTTGTGAATATTAGGTATACAAATCCATCCATGCTACAGGGTTGAAAATAAACGAGTAACAAATTGGTGCTATTTTCAGGTTTAATGCATACCAAGATGTATTAATTGGTTTTATCAGGTGGTATGTTGTCTGCTTTATTACTGTTCTTTTAGGGCTATTTATCTATCTACACAATGGATGTGTCTCGTAGAGCGGAAACTTGTTGATCGTTTCGCTGACTGATGCAGCCATCTCTTTTCTTTTTTGAAATGTAGTTGAGTGTATCCATTTGAGAAACTTAAGCTAACATTTGAGAGCTTTACAGAGAAGAGACAGGGAACTTGTGCTAACTATTCAGTACATGCCGTTTTCATAAACTTCACCGGCCTCACTGGATGTCGAAATGAGTAGGGGGTATGGATGAAAACTGCTTCCCTCTTGAGAACATAGTAACTCTTCTGATGGTCTGCTAGTTAACATTCACAGTCTCTGTTGGAGCATGTTCAGATAAAAGATTGTGACTTGTCACTTGCTTAAAGGAGTAGCAGGCTGTTTCAAGGCATAATCTTCTTTTTTTAACTCTTTGTAGGACTTGCGAATGTGTCGAAGTCTTGATCTCAACCCAACTACCTTTCTTTTCCCTAGTGGCTGTAATTAATCTTGTTGTTTACGAGTATTACAACATATGTTAAAGACTTTGCCTTTGCTCGTCAATCCTGAGCTTGATAGTCGTGCGAATTTCACCTTCAGCCATGTCTACTATAGTATAACTAAATGTATACATCTTTAATCCTCCTTCCTCATGATATCTACCTTGCCACACTGCTATATTTATGCCCAAAAGCCTTGCTACTATATTGGATTAAAAAAAATTAGGATGAAATCACTGATGCATTTTATAAAAATATTATGAGTGACATTGTTGGTGTAGAGAGTAATTATTATCGCCTACCAGTGCCTAAGAACACTGAAAGGAGAACCTTATGTGTTAATTTATTAAATTAGTTATCGCTTGGAACTGGCCGAAGCGTTGATATAATTATTTAGTGTGTGAGATAAGGGATGCTAACAAGCAAAACTCAACTCAAACTTGGGGTTGCTCAACGTGGCCTTTTACGCGTACATTTGAGCTCGAGCGGTGTCTCGATGCTTTTCAAGCTAACTTTTCAAGTTCAAGCTAGCTTAGAACCCAACTTGAGTTTGGAAATTGTAACTATGTAAATAACCCTTTAAATATGATTATTTATATATAATTTAGTTTTTTCTACTGATTAGAGATCCTCATAAGTGATGTGCAAATTGATATTATTTTGTGTACATCAAACATTGAAGTACGTAAAAATGAATTAGTCAAAATAATTTTAAGAGTTCTCAAGTCTCTTGCGATTACCTTAGCGACTCATGAAATATTTGAAGCCGAGATTGAGTAGTTTGCTAGCTAGTTAGGCTCATTATCACCCCTATTTGTGAAATTATCATTGGACAGTATATTCTGATTGCACATGACAAACAAGGAACAATTCCCGGAAGGTGGAATAATTATTAATCTTATAGAGTTGAGAGGAAAGCAGGACCAACTCTTTCTTATAAAATTCCAATTACTGATCTGCAGCTGATAGTCTAAGTTTCCTGGTGTGCAAATTGATTTGCCAACATAGCTAAACGCAGGAAGAAAAAGCTAAAGCAATCAAATACAAGTCATTTTTTGAGCGTCAAATCATATTAGATCCTCAATGTTTGGTGTAGGAAATATTGTGACTCCTATTGATTAGTGGAGTCATGAAGAGCTTATGTTTGGTAGTCCCTCTATGTCCAAATGTCCATAATTTGCAGAAAGTTTGTTGGAGTAATTGGATTTTTTTAGCTTCTTTCGTTATTTAGCAGTTTGACTTGGCTGAAACTTGTCAATTTCATCATGTGACTGATGATACAAGTACAACTAAGTGTTGTTATTTGCTGCTTTTACCCACAATGTATTTGGTCCATGTTTGGTGAGATCCTTTCTCATTGCTTAGTGCTTTTGCCATTCACCACTTTGTCTGTAGCAATTATAGCCTCAATTTTGAATTGGTACTTCTATTTTTTATCTCTGATTATAGAAGGAAAACTGATAGTTGCTGCTGTATTCTGTTAGCTGGGCTAAACCCCTCTTTGTTTATCTTGTTTCCCTGTGTAAGGATATTTCACCTGTTAGATATGATCTGCAACTTCTTGTCTGCAAATTGTTGAGATTGTGACAGTCATTCAAGGTGCTGCTTCTTAAACTAGCATGTTTAGGGCATCTACACCTTAAAAACTTTGCACATTATTTTCCTTAAACATTCAGAAACTTCAGCTCCGTTTGGTTGAAAGGAAAATCATGTTCCATAGAAAACGATTTTCATGAAAACCATTTTTCAAGAGAAAACACAATTATAGATTAGTTTTATTCAATTTGATCTTTTTATATGAAAAGTGAGAAAAGATAGGAATAATGGAAAAGAAATGGGAGAATAGACGGGAGAATGGATGAAGAAATAGGGAGGAAATGTGAGGGAAATAGGGAGGAAAATATTTCCACTCCATGGAAAACTATTTTTAATCATTAAGAAAACTATCTTCCACCATTTACAAACCTAACAAAGAATAAATCCCAAAGCACTAGAAATGAAGCTCTATCTCAGTTGAGCATAGATGACTGGTTGAGAGATTTGGGGATATGATCAGAGAAGATGTAGAAGACGTAGGCTCCTTTTTTTAACAAAGAGTTGGTTGTTTGAAGATCTCTTCCACTGGAAAGGAACATTTACACTGTTATATCTATGATAAGCTTGTACTTAATTTTGTTTAGTCATGAGAAACCTGTACTCCTTGACATCTTCCCTTTTTTTTTTACTTCTAATAAAAAATTGAATAAGGAAAAAAAATCACCTTTTTGTTCAATTGTAGAACATACTGATTTTCGCTTTGTATTAAGGCTGTTGATGCAAGTATATTTTTGTCTTGATAACTTTTTTATGTTTCGGTATAATGTAGAGCTACAAATCCTTGGATCATGTTGAGCCTGACAAAGTAATCCTGGAAAAAGCTCAGAAAGTTAATGATTCAGCATTTTTATCTGAGCTAGATCAAACAATGAAGAAACATATAGATAATGTGCTCCATTCTATTGATGGTCTAAGTGCACGGCTGTCCCAGCTGGAGAATAGAACACGCCATCTCGAGCACTCTGTGGATGAACTAAAGGTATCAATTGGTAATAATCATGGAAGCACTGACGGGAAAATGAGACAACTGGAGAACATTCTTATAGAGGTATATACCTTTCTATTATCTATCTTTGTGTTGCGGCATTGCTATTGGGATTTATGTGGTTGATCAGGTGCGTGGTGGCCGTAATGTGTTTGGCTGTCAGGATCTATTGAAGCATTTGTTTTCAATGTTAAGTAGTATCTGGATTCATGAGATGAACGGAGGTGCTTTTTTCTTGGCTACATATAGACTTCTATCTCACTGGTATATTTAAATCCAAAGAAACCACGCTGAAAGCGATCCAAACTCTTAGTGATATGTGGAATATAATCCTTGCTGAGAATTTGCTTAGAACAGCCTCTCTATACAAAATGATATGAGGTGCATTGGCTGCTGATTGATGAATATTCATATGTTAAGATGTTTTTCTGATTGATGTTGTTCATGATGATGATGATGATGGTTTAATGATGATTGCATATGAAAAATGATGATTGCATATGAAAAAATGATGATTTTTTATTATGAATCGATGACTGAGAAACTTTTAGACCTTCCAAAAATCCCAATTTCTTAAAAGCATACATGTTCCAGACTGCAAGTTTTTAGGCTTTACTCGTTGTCTATGTCTTGCATTTGTTCATCTCTTCATTTTGGTCTGCATACAGCTTCTGTTATCAAGAATACATCCTTAAATTAGAAAATTAAAAAATCCAAAACTTCCGGAAATGAAGAAGAAAATTTGAATGAAGCATGGAAATTTGTGGATTCATGTGCCTTTTATTTTCAAAAAATTGGGAGATAGATTTGCAAATAAATGCATATGAGATTTGTTATAGACGACTTAGCTGCTACTGACACAAGCATCTTGTCCTTTTTTTAAAAAATTATTACCTTGTGCGTTGTAGGCAATTTTATGTAGAAGAAGGAAGTTGATAAAAATTGGAGCTGAAAGTACTTACTTCTCTAGTTTTTCAAACTCTCCTTTGGCTATCCAAGAACCATTCTTTTACTTGTATAAGAAGCAACACCGTCAATATCTTTTGATCTGGTGTCCGTGTTAGACATTGAACAACCAAAGTTTTGAAAGTGTAGGCATCAGCCGATGAAGAAACAGAGTAAGAGTTGGGCTCGAGGTCATTAGGGAGGACCAACCCTTGTTTACCTTTGTTGTTGCTGATCTACGGACAGTTGATGTCGGGGAAAGAGAGACCAGAGGGGGAGAGAAAGAGGGTCTGAAGGAGCTGTGTTTTACGTAGCTGTTTTTGAACTTCATGCTTAAGGTGGGGCGGGAATTGAGAAGTGATTGCTCTTGGGGGTTTCGTTCTTTTTCCTTTTATTTTTTCTTTCAGCTTTCTCCTCAGGTTTTGGGTTTTGTGCCTAGTCAATAGGATGCATTTATTAAGAAACGGAGGAAGTATTTGATATTTTTGGGGGATAAAGCTAGGACTTTAGGTTTTGGATTTTCGATAAATGAGGTTAGATAATAGGTTATGACTTATGAGTTTCAGACTATGTTACTCAGACACGGATTAAGTGTCTACTTGGATACGAGTGTCGAAGTATCGGACTCGGCCATTTTGTAGAAAAAATCAAGTTTCTAGTTAAAAATGAAGTATCCTAGTAGAGTGTCGTGTCGGACACGACACGATACGACACTCAATTTTTGAGCTAAATGAGGGTGTCGAAGTAACAAAGGTTTCAGATATGCTCGGTTAGGGCCATCTTGAAGATTTTGGGGCCCCGGCTCTAAAATAAAAATTGGGCCCCTAATATAAGAAATAACTATGGAAGGTTAGAATATTAAAGACGGAAAGTTGGAAATTTAAGGATATATCACTGAGAATTTTAAGTAAAGGTGGAAAACAATGATGATTTCCTCAAATATTAAGTAAAAATTTTGAAATAATATTTTTTGGGGCGTATGGTTTTGGGGCCTTGTGCTGTTGGGCTCCTTGCACACCCTCATCGACCCCCTGGAAAGAATTTTACATGATCTAGGATGGGAGTGGAGGGGCAAAGATAGAGATTATGTGTTGGAACTTAAAAAACTCTCTGAATGGAGCTTTACTAGGTTATGGCAATTGAAAATTTGGCTAGTCCAACTTCTCCACCATTTAAATTCTGTAAGCTCCTTGATTTTAAACTTTTTGCAGAAATGGGGAAAGTTCCTGCCATGCCAGTTTGAACTGGTGGCGTTTTGAGATGGCCCACATGAATAAAAAAGAACAGGAACTGAGAGGCATCCTTTGAATGATGATGTAAAGTGATGTGAAATTTGTATTCTTAAACTTTGTAAAGCTTTGACCGGAGGGAAGGAATAACAATAAAGAAACAAAACTTGGTCTCAAAATTTTATTAAAAAAAATCTGAATTTGAATTTTTGTAATTGCCATTTCATAGGCCACTTTTCGCTTTATGTTGTTGGAAATCGCCATTACCAATTCTCTGCATCCATATTTATTTCTGTGCTACATAAATAAAAAGTGCAGCAATGTCCACACCTGGAGGGCAGAGTTAGGATTTGTGACCTGAAAGTGGGTGTTGAAAGAGGGGAATGAACATGCACAGAATAAATGATAGTTGATGAAAGTATGTATGGTCAAAGCAAAGTTGGCTACCAAAATGGAGACTGGGATGCTAAGAATGTGCCGGATCCTCACTGCACTAGTTCCCTGGCTTATTTTATTTAATTTCATGTTCTTTAGTCCGTATGCGGTTTTTTCTACCTGCACTATGTAGATTGTCTCCTTTACCTATGTGTCAGGTGATTTATGTTTTCAGTCATTGTTAACAGCAACTCGCCAGATTTCCTCTCATGTTTTTTTGCTTTTTCTTTGTATTTTTTGTTAGGTGCAAACTGGTGTGCAGGATTTGAAGGACAAGCAAGAGGTCATGGAAGGTCATATGCAGCTAAAATTGCAATCATCTGAACTCTCAGATACTCTCCATCAAGATTCCATGCGGCAAACAGCAGCGTCTGCTCCTCAGCAATCTGGTCTGCAGCAATTCCCTATTGCTGCTGCTCAGCAGGTTTCACCTCTCCCTCCTAATGCGCCTCCACCATCACAGAATATTCATCCTTCCCCTATGACCACTCAATATCCTCCTGGCTATCCACCGCCTGGGACCCAACAAGATGCTTATTTCCCATCGCCTAGTCCACCTCAGGAAGCAACAAGTCAGCAGTACCAAATGCCGCCTCCAGGTCAGCACCAGCAACAACCCCCTACTCTTTCTTTGCCAGCACAGTATCAATCATCGGTGACCCCACCCTATCCTCCACCTTCCCAGCCTCCTCAACAGCAGCATCCCGCTGCCGTGGGTGCTAAAGTTCCTCAATTCTCACATTTGTCAAGCCATTGCCCTGATGAAGGGCCATACTTACCATCTGAGACTTACCCACCAAATCTTCATCAGTCCGCACCCCATCCAAGCACTGTGCCACCTCACTCTCAGCCATACTATGGAAGCCCGTTGCCTATGTATGAGCCATCACCAACTGGCAGGTCCCATTCCGGGTTTCAGCCTACATATGTTCAACCTTCAGGTCCTGCTGAAACATATCCTTATGGTGGACCTGCTTCACACTTTGGCAGTAGCTCATCCACGAAGGCACAGCCACATTCTCCTGTTGGTAGCAGCAGCAATTATCCTCAACTACCAACTGCCAAGATTCTACCTCCAGCTATACCTACTGCATCTGGTATCAATGGTGGATCAAGTTCTGGAGGAAGTGGAAACAGGGTTCCTATTGATGATGTTATTGATAAGGTGACTAATATGGGATTTCCCAAAGAACATGTTAGGGCAACAGTTCGAAAACTAACAGAGAATGGCCAGTCAGTTGACCTAAATATTGTGCTTGACAAGTTGATGAATGACGGAGACATCCAGCCCCCTAGAGGCGGCTGGTTTGGCCGGTGACATGGTAGTGGTTGGATATGATCGCTTTGTATAGACGGCTTGAAGAATATTTATCCTTCATTATCTTTGTTGCCTCGTGATGTCTTGTTAGTTGTAATTGTGTTAATTTGCTAATAATGCTGAATTTTTTTCTTGAATACTATTAAACCAAAAAATATATTGTTGTGTGCTTTGGGTTCAAATATGTTTACACCAATACCATCTATTGAGGTTTGCGTTTACATTTTGTTTCTTTTTCGCGCTTCAACGTGAAACCGCTACGTTGAGTAGCGAGTTTATTAGGAAAGCCTGTTATATTCTGGCTATATGCTAGGCAGAATAGGTTTGATTATGTTAAGGAATGATAGTTAAGCTTTACTTAAATCATCTTAGATACAGATGCACCACTAAATAAAATTAAGGTTCCTAAGATCACCACTTGATTCAAGCTCAAAATCAAGTTAGCATAGGCGTCTAGATTAATTAGGAATTAATCAAAGCAAAATAAAACTCAAAGTTTTAAGTGTTAAACGTCCAATGAATATTATTAAACGTCCAATGAATATTATTAATGAAAATGTGCCCTTTAAATACATGTCCTTGACTCTCTAGGAATAAATACTGAAATTAAATTAATTAAAAACTAATTAAGCTAAAATCTATCTAATTAGTGTTGAAAGTCGATCCTGGCTTTGCTTCTTTCATTTTGGACGGCCTTCTTCACCATTTTCCTTGCTTTCCTCACTTATCCCTTCAAAGTAGGAAACCAAACCCTAAAATGATAGAGTTAGGCGCCTAAGATGAGGTTTGGAGGGAAAATGATTCCTTTTGCTTGATCTTCTTAGCTTGGGCGCCCATTTTGTGGAAAAGATAGAGATTCCTTTCCTATCTTTGCTCCTAATTGATCTTCTTGGAAGCTTCCTTGAGTTAGGTGCCATTTTGCTGCATTTTAAGTCTTCACTCGTCCAACATTTAATCATACAACCCTAATGGACTTCTAATTAACATAAATGAAATTACAACTCAACTAATACTTTCCTAGTTAATCTAATATGACATTAAATTAACTAAGAGTACATTTTATTATCTAGACTCCCTAATAAAGCAATTAAAGATAGTAACTTAGTTTATAATTAATTAACTAAGCTAAGGACACTTTCAAAGGACTTAAAGGACTCAATGGACATAAGGAAATTCAGAACATCCCTTAACACACAAGCAACCATGCTCTTAGTCTTGGAATCAATGGAGCTAGATGGACCTCCATCATCCTCTCCTTCTTTGGAGGAGTTTGACCTCAAACTTGGTAGCTCTTCATCATCATCATAGAAAGGACTCAAGTCAGCAACATTGAATGTGGCTGAAACTCCATAATCCCCTGGCAACTCGATCTTGTAGGCATTGTTGTTGACCTTCTCAATCACTCTGAATGGACCATCAGCTCTAGGGCTAAGTTTGGACTTTCATTTAGAAGGGAAACGTTCCTTCCTTAGATGAATCCAAGCCATGTCACTCTCTTTGAATTGGACATCTCTCTTTCTTGTCAATCCTCTCCTTGGTTCTCTCATTAGCTTTCTCAATCTTTCCTCTCACATACTCATGTAGCTTTTGGATCTCCTTCACCCTATTTTCGGCTTCATGGCTGTATTTTGTGGTGGTAGGGAAAGGGGCTAGGTCAATAGGGGTGCAAGGGTTTTGACCATAGACCACAAAGAATGGACTAAGGCCAGTAGTCTTGCTAGGAACTCGATTGTAGGCAAATTCAGCATGAGGTAGCATCTCCTCCCATTGTTTAGAGCTTTTTGTAGCTAGGGCTCGAATTAGGGTTCCTAGGGTCCTATTGGTGACCTCTGTTTGGCCGTCAGTTTGAGGATGGCTAGAGGTACTGAACTTGAGATTCGTCCCCATCTTCTTCCAAAGTGTAAGCCAGAAGTGACTTAGGAACTTGGGATCTCGATCACTAACCATCGTCTTTGGCACTCCATGCAATCTAACAATGTCCCTGAAATACAAGTTAGCACAAGAAACAACATCATTAGTAGTGTGGCACGCCACAAAGTGTGCCATCTTGGAAAACCTATCAACCACCACCATGATTGAATCCTTTTGGCGTTGGGTTCTAGGTAATCCTGTAATGAAATCCAAGCTCACATCCTCCCATGGTGCTTGAGGAATCGGAAGAGGCATGAACAACCCTTGAGGTAGTAGATGACCCTTAGCTTTTTGGCAAATCAAGCACCTCTTAATCAAAAACTCCACATCTCTTGCCAATATATGCCAAAAGAAGTACTCACTCACAAGCATAAAAGTCTTTTCGATCCCAAAGTGGCCAGCAAGTCCACCTTCATGAAACTCCTTGACTAAGGACACTCTCATATTGTGCCTTGGGATACATAGGCGATTTCCCTTAAAAAGAAATCCCTTTAGGAGATAGTTTTCCCCACTTGGACGATTATGGCACTTCTCAAACAACACACCAAAATCTTTGTCCTCTACATAGCATTCTTTCAACAATTCAAGTCCAATCACCTTACGACTTAGGGTAGAAAGCAATGAGTACCTCCTAGATAGGGCATCTGCACCTTTATTCATCTTCCCTGCCTTATGCTTGATAGTAAAGTGGAATGTTTGAAGGTATTTCACCCACTTAGCATGTCTAGGTTGCAATTTCTGTTGGCTTTGAAGGTACTTAAGAGCCTCATGATCAGAATGGAGAATGAACTCCTTAGCAATGAGGTAATGTCTCCAATGGTCCAAAGCACGAACCAAAGCATAGAATTCTTTGTCATAGGTCAAATATTTCCTCTTTGCCTCATTCAACTTCTCACTAAAGTAGGCCAAAGGCCTTCCATTTTGAGATAAAACAGCTCCAATTCCCACGCCAGATGCATCACATTCAACTTCAAAAACTTCATTAAAGTTAGGTAAAGCTAAAATAGGAGCACTAATTAATTGAGCTTTTACCTCCTCAAACGCCTTGTTGGCTTGTTCACTCCACTCAAACTTCTTTAACTTTGTGATTTCTGTAATTTGAGTCATAATAGCACTGAAATTTCGAACAAACCTCCTATAAAAGGAAGCTAGTCCATGAAAGCTTCGAACTTGCTGTATTGAGGTAGGAGTAGGCCACTCCTTGATTGCTTGGACCTTCTTCTCATCAGCCTTGATTCCTTCTCTAGAGACAATGAAACCTAGAAACACAACTTGACTAGAAAAGAAGTGACATTTTTCCAAATTACCATACAAGCATTCGTGCCTCAACACACTAAACACTTACTCTAAGTGTTTTGCATGCTCAAATTCATTCATACTATAGACCAATATATCATCAAAGTAAACAACTACAAATCTGCCAAGAAAAGGCTTCATAGTTTGATTCATTAGGCGCATGAAAGTACTTGGAGCATTGAACAAACCAAAGGGCATACAAGCCACTCATACAATCCCTCATTTGTCTTAAAGGCAGTCTTCCATTCATCCCCTTCACAAATTCGAATCTGATGGTATCCACTTCTCAAATCAATCTTGGAAAACACATTGGAACCATTAAGATAATCTAATAAATCATTCAGTCTTGGAATTGGAAATCTGTATTTAATAGTGATCTTATTAATAGCTCTACTATCCACACACATGCGCCATTCACCATTCTTCTTTGGAACTAGAAGAGTTGGAACTGCACAAGGACTCAAAGACTCTCTAATCATGCCTTTAGACAACAATTCATTCACTTACCTCCTTATCTCTTCAGTTTCTTTAGGTCTGGTTCTATAGGCAGGCTTATTAGGCATCATAGCTCCAGGAATTAGGTATTTTGTGTTGGATGTCTCTTTTAGGGGGTAGGCCATGACGTATTTCATGAGGGGAGACATCTTTGTAGGTTTCAAGCAATGGGACAAGCAAAGGGTGATCTAGATTACTATCAACTTGTTCCTTTTGATCTATATGTAACAATAACTCACGAAAAGGAATAAGTTTATGATAATCAGATTTTAATAAGGTGGTGAGTGAATGATATTTTTCTTTTGTGGAATGTTGTTTAGAGGTAGGGATAGACATGATAGGGGTTAGGGTTACTTTCTTGCCATCTTTAGTGAATGAATATGTGTTCTTGTAACCATCATGAATGACTCTCCTATCAAACAACCATGGATGCCCTAACAACACATGACAAGCATCCATAGGAATAATATCACACCAAATCTCCTCTTTATAGTTACTACCAATACTAAAAGATAATAGTAAACGATTAGTAACTTGGATACCTTTACCTTGATTAAGCCATTGAATCACATATGGCTTAGGGTGAGGAGTAGTTGACAGCTTCAACTTGTCCACCATAGTTTGAGACGCCACATTGGTACAACTCCCTCCATCAATAATCAAGGTGCACACCTTGTTCTCAACAGTACATCTAGTATGGAATATGGCCTCTCTTTGTTGTGACTTCTCTTCATCTACCATTCCACTCAAGGCTCTCCTAACAACCAAGCATTCACCCTCATCAGGACCAACAATCTCTTCTCCATATTCCTCTTCTTCACACGCCTCCATGACTACATCATCTGCCTCATCTAGGGCCTCATACTCTACTAGGGTTACAACTCTTTTGTTAGGACACTCAGAAGCAATATGTCCTCCTCCTTGGTACCTAAAATACTTCATAGTAGATCTATTTGGGGTGAAAGTATTAGGGGTGTTTGGGGATTTTTGGATCGAATTTGGGGTAGGTTTAGAAAAGGTTGTGTTTGGTTTAGAGTAGGTGTTAGATTTGGGGTAAGAACGAGCTACTTCAGCCTTTCCTTTGCTCTTTTGTTGCTTTTCCACCTTGTGAGCCAAGATGATCAACTCCTCTAAAGTAGAAAAAGGATGCAATTCAACTATGTTAGCAATCTTAACATCCAAACCACCAAGAAATCTTACCAGAGTTTGAGGTTCATCCTCTTGTACTTCACACTTCATGAGATATTACTCGAATTCACTTGCATAAGTCTCCACTGAATTCGAACCTTGTTGTAGATGATGGAACTTGGAAAAGTTCTCTTGGACATAGTAAGTAGGAAGAAATTTTTTCTTGAGTAGTCTCTTCATCTTAGTCCAATCTCTAAGCTTTTCTTTCCCTTCTCGTTCTCTTTTGCTGCACTTACTAGCCCACCATGTTAATGCATATTTCCTAAGCTTGACCTTCCTATCCTCCAGAATTTGCTTGTAGTCAAAAACTCTTTCCACAGTCCTTAACCATTCTACAAATTCATCTGCATCTAATCTACCATCATACTCAGGAAGATCCACCTTAAAGTCATTGAAGTTCCGTTGACCATTTTGGATGGATGGAACCCTAGATGAATCGTCACTGTCTCCCTCAGAATCCCCATAGGATTCATCTCCTCTTTGTTTTCTCAATCTTAAGGACATTCTCCTCACTTGATCTTGAAGCAAGGCCATTCTAGCCTCACTATCACGCTTCTCTTCCTCCATCATTATGATCCTTTCTTGTAACTGTTCATTGGTTTGGCTAGTTCCAGACATTGTGTTTAGGGTTTGTGTTTGGGCGATTTTAGGCTAGGATATGTGTTGGCTCTGATACCAAGATGTTATATTCTGGCTATATGCTAGGCAGAATAGGTTTGATTATGTTAAGGAATGATAATTAAGCTTTGCTTAAATCAACTTAGATACAGATGCAGCACTAAGTCAAATTAAGGTTCCTAAGATCACCACTTGATTCAAGCTCAAAATCAGCTAGCATAGGCGCCTAGATTAATTAGGAATTAATCAAAGCAAAATAAAACTCAAAGTTTTAAGTGTTAAACGTCCAATGAATATCATTAATGAAAATGTGCCCTTTAAATAATGTCCTTGACTCTATAGGAAAATAAATACTGAAATGAAATTAAGTAGAAACTAATTAAGCTAAAATCTATCTAATTAGTGTTGAAAGTTGATCCTTGCTTTGCTTCTATCATTTTGGACGGCCTTCTTCACCATTTTCCTTGCTTTCCTCACTTATGCCTTCAAAGTAGGAAACCAAACCCTAAAATGATAGAGTTAGGCGTCTAAGATGAGCTTTGGAGGGAAAATGATTCCTTTTGCTTGATCTTCTTAGCTTGGGCACCCATTTTGTGGAAAAGATAGAGATTCCTTTCCTATCTTTGCTCCTAATTGATCTTCTTGGAAGCTTCCTTGAGTTAGGCGCCATTTTGCTGCATTTTATGTCTTCACTCGTTCAACATTTAATCATACAACCCTAATGGACTTCTAGTTAACATAAATGAAATTACAACTCAACTAATACTTTCCTAGTTAATCTAATATGACATTAAATTAACTAAGAGTACATTTTATTATCTAGACTCCCTAATAAAGCAATTAAAGATAGTAACTTAGTTAATAATTAATTAACTAAGCTAAGGACACTTTCAAAGGACTTAAAGGACTCAATGGACTTAAGGGAATTCAGAACACCCCTTAACACACAAGCAACCATGTTCTTAGTCTTGGAAACAACGGAGCTAGATGGACCTCCATCAAAGCCCCATACGAGCAATTCTTGTTTCAATATGATGTTGATTCTTGTGGCTTTGTCTTTGCATCAAAACTGGTTCAACAAAAGAAATTTGCAACAAAAACCGCTACTCAGAGTAGAGGCATCTACTTTAAAGCATCTACCCTAAGGAGAAACTTTTAACTAAACCAAGTAAAAAAAAACTACGGAATTCTATTCTATCCTACGTGGACGGAACTAGTGTAAATATATTTAATCCAATGCAAAGAGGGATATATTTTTTGATTTAGCAGTATTCAGGATAAAACTTCAATAATGCTTCTAGTAGTTTTTATGGTTTTTAGGTCATTGGAGCTATTTGACTTTTGTAACCTTGCATACGTTGACGATGGCCACAAAGTTGCTTGAATTGTTTATTTGTTGATTGTTTGTTGTTGTGCAAAGATATCAAGTAAGACAACAATCTATCACTATGAACGTCACCCCATGTGATGCAAATACAAACCCAATAATCCAAAATGAACCAAGTTTATTAATCATGGAAGCCATGTGAGTAGGATAATGAAGGATTATATAGGGGTGGCAGAGTGACTGACAAAATCCCTTCATGGTGAACTAATGGCACTAGGAATTTCTTTGAGCTCCAAGTTGTGTTCTTTATCAAATTTTGGTTCAATTGCATATATCATTTTTCTTTTCTTCTTCTTGTTGATAATGAAGTTGTTCTCGTTTTTGGATATCAACCTCAATAAGTTTCTCTTCTTCCATTTCAAGAACACCTTGATTGTTTCTTTAGTTGACATGGTTTCTTTGATATCTTAAACCTCTTCATTAGGTAGCTTGAGTTGATTAATTTCTTCTTTCACTTGATGGAAACCTTCTATTATGGTTTGAAGTTGTTGAGTACAAAGATCAAACTTCTCCTTTTCACATGAATTGCATAACCAACACTTTTGATAAGAACTTGTCAAAAACTTCTTCTCGAGCTATCTTGGCAACTTACTCCAAGTGCTAATTTTTGTATTATGTCTTTTCTCCTTTTCGTCTTCAAGTCTTCCCACATATTTGCTTAGCTTAGTCAAATCATATTCGAAAAGATCATATCTTTCAGAAACTGTATCAACTTTGTAAAACATATTTATAAACTGTAATGGACAAAGTGAACCATCAAAATTAGGAATCTAAAGGCTTGGTGGATTTCATATATAGAAGCCAACAACTCATAGAAAGCTCTTCGTTATCTTGAAAGATTTCGTCAATGTTGAACCTCTTGGAAAAAAAACCAGATTAAATAGAGATATCACTTCTTGAACCCCCAAAATGACCTATCAAGCTCCTCAAAACTCAAAAAAAAAGGAGATATGATCAAAAAAATTAGGGTTAAAATTTCTATCAGTTTTGCGTGTTTTGTGTTATTGAAAATGATATGTATTTAGGCTTAGGAATATGTTTGGTATGATTTAGGGATGAATAGCCTAATAAAGTCATAGACTTGAGTTAATATATTTTTGGATTAATAATATAACAAAATCATTTAAAGGTTTCCGATGGCTATGGGGTGGTATTGGGACGGGCTGGGTATAAGACAAATTTGCCTTCATACCCACCACCTATCCACTGCCCACACCGGCGGAGCCAAATGGTGCATGGGGGATACATTGTATCCCATAAGCCAAAAAAAAAGGGAAAAAAGTGGCAGAACATTACACAGACTAGAGCACAAGCACAACTGCAAAGGCAAACGTGATGGAGAGAGAAATAAAAGATGACATTTCTCTCTTTTTTACTGGACAGCTCACACACTATACTGTCAGTTTCTTCATCTTTTTCCATTTTATTTTACTTCTCTCTCTTAATTTTTTCTAACTATAAGATTTGCCACTTTTCAAAATTAAATCCCACTTAGCACCTTCCTCCGTTATTTAAAAATTCTCTCTATAACAAACTGAACTAATCCGATGAGTTTGTTGAGTTCGCTTCGGATATGGGGTCGAGTGAGAGTCTTTTCAAACTCTATTGTCAGTTATCTTATTTGATTAATTGCTTGATTTTAGTTGTTGCGTTTATTTGATTGTTTAAATAGTTTTGAAAGGTTGTTTTTAGTTGGTCTTTGTTGTGGTTTGCTTATGGGAATTAGTGAATTATGTTTTTTTGTTAATAATTGGTACTGCTTTACTAGGAGGAATTTTAAGTTCCTAATTATTTTGGTCAATTTCTTGAATAAAAAATTATATTTTTAAATTTTAAAATCAAGAATAGTGAGTTATATTTTAGAATTAGTTTTTTTTTTATTTTTTTTATTTCAGATAATTAGTTTTATTTTTTGTTCGTAAGTTTCGGTTATGCAATGAGAATTAAAGATAAGAGCATATAATTAAGCTTTGTAAACTTGATTGGCTGATTAATTAGTCATATACTTGAATGTAAGAATCTAAGTGATACTAATAGATACAAAAGCAAATGGAAAATAACCCGATCTTCGATAATTTATGTTCAAGAAAATGAAATCACAAGGTGCGTCATGCTCATCATTGATAGATAGTGTAACCTCGTTATAATTAATTAACGTATCCCGATAACGAAATCCTGACTCCGCCACTAACTATCCATAACAGATATGACTTTTTACATCTATACCGACACACTATCTACCAAGGGTCTGTTTAGATTTATTGAAAACAACTGAACTGAACTGAACTGAACTGATTGGTGCTGAACTGAACTGAACTGAACTGAACTGAATTGAATTGAATTTAATAAATATATATATAATATTTAAACAATAATAATATGAATATTAAATAATAATTATGATGATGGGTAATAATAATGAATAATTATTAATGAATAATAATAATTATATTTTGGACATTTTTAAATGATAATTATAAATAAATAATATTAATAATCATAAATTAATAATAATAATGATTAATGATTATAATGATAATTAATAAAAATTATTTTATAGTCTTTGTATTAATATATTAATACCTGATGATGATTATAAAATAACAATAATATCTTAGAATTAAATTAATATTACTATTTTAATTATTAGATTTAATTATATATTAATATTTAGTAATAAAATAATGATTGGGTCGGACCGTGCAAAATTACATCATATATCGTTTTAACGTGATTTGATTTTATTATGGGCTGAAAACGCGGGTTTATTTGTGTTTTTAACCTAAACCATGTTCCTCCATAATGATACTAGTAATAATAATGAATAAAGGTATAATAAAAAAGTGTATACAAATAATAATAATAATACTTAATAATAATGATATAAAAATAAATAATAAAAATAAATAATAATAATAATAATAATAATAATAATATAATAATAATAATAATAAAAGCAATTAGTAAAATAAATTAGACCAACATAATAATATTTAACAAAATAGTTATAAAAAAATGAAGCTGAACTGAACTGAACTGATTGGAGCTGAACTGAACTAAACTAAAATTAAGCTAATCTAAACAGGCCCCAAGTCTATATCCATCCTCACCCCAACGGACACAAATGCGATACAAACCCCACTAAAATTCATGCGTCTGCCATCCCTAGTTAACATTAGGAACCTTGCAAAGCTGGTAGTTAATAGTTTAGTAAAAATAAAAAGACGACGTTGAGATTTATAGACGACATCTTCTTCAATCATCGACAAAGTCCCTGGCTGGCCCTCTTCATTCATCAGGGTTCCACAGAAGAAAACAGGACGACAAATTATTCAATGTAGATTGAATTTGATCGTCAAAAAACTTAGGATCTCAATCTGTGAATCGGAACATTGAAGAAACAGAAGGAGAATGCCAAGCGTAGCGGTGAAGTTATACAGCGTTTTCTTCAAATTCCTGCTAAAACATCGTCTCCAGAACCGTTTCCAGATCACAGCCGATGACGGTAAATTAAACAACAACAACAACAACAACGGATTCGGAGTTACAAGTCGTCCTGAAGAATCGGTGGTAGCAGCAAATCCTGTATTTACAGAAAGCGTAGCTACAAAAGACATCCATATTGACCCTTCTACTTCTCTCTCCGTTCGAATATTCCTCCCTGAGACCGCTCTCTCATCTCCACCTGAATCCAGACCACCTCGAACTAGGGTTTCCAATAAACGTGTCGATGCGGTTGCCGAAGAATCTTCTGGATCAACTACTTTTATCCGGAGGAACAGTTTCGGACCTTCCTCCGCTGATCTCGTCAACGGCGATCACTCTTCTTCTCGGAGAATTAGTTATGGTAATTTGGGTATTGAAAATGGGGTTTATAGGGGTTACTCACCTTCAATTGATAATACTAAGGGTGACAAATTGAGGAAATTGCCGGTTTTGTTGCAGTTTCATGGTGGTGGTTTTGTTAGTGGTAGTAATGATTCTGTTGCTAATGATTTCTTCTGTCGGCGTATTGCTAAGTTTTGTGATGTTATTGTGTTGGCGGTTGGATATAGGTTAGCGCCTGAGAATAGATTTCCGGCTGCTTTTGAGGATGGTTGGAAGGTGTTGAATTGGCTTGCTAAGCAGGCTCATTTGGCTGACTGTAGCAAATCGTTAATCGGTAGAGGTGGCGGCATTGGTGGTGGAGGTAGTGGCGATAGTGGTGCTGCTGGTGGTGAGAGTAAGAAATCAGATTTGCTTCGGCATACTGTTGCTGATACTTTTGGCGCTTCCATGGTCGAGCCTTGGTTGGCTGCTCACGCTGACCCTTCCAGGTTAGAATTAATTGACTTGAAAAGTTTGAAGTTTTGATCCATCAACTGACTTTAGAAGTGTTTTGTCTAATGCATTGAGCTAAATGATACATTGTGAATTGTGATGATACTTGGATAGGCCAAGCCAAACTGCCAATACCTGTCTCGCTTTATGGTTATATTTACTTTTTCTGTGATTTAATGACAAATATGGAACTTTAAGATAAGGACCAATGATTTAATACTTGTTTTTTTTCTACTACAATCGAACTAAGGGATATAGGCATTCGATTTGATTGCTTCAACACGATTTAACCACCAAACGCTCAGAAAGAGCTAAATAATTCTGAGGGCTGAGGATTACCAAAGCCAGTAATCCTCAAGTTTGAAATACCAAAGCCGAGGGAAGATATGAGGGCTGAGGATTTCAGATGAAGTAATGGCCCAAATTAAGTATTTGGGGAGGCATGAAATTAGGTATTTATTATTTACTATTACGGGCTTAAATATCAAGGACAAAGCCGTAAAAACGATCAAAAAGTTAAATCACTCCAGTCCTGGAGTGCCTGCTCCTCCAGGTTCGCTCTCCCTTCGCTCTGAATTCCCGCTTCCTCAGCTCCAACTTGGAGGCGATCGCTCCAATTTTCTCCAATGTTCATGCTCTTTTTCCTTCAAATCTATAAAGCAACACTCAAAAGGGGAGATTAGATAGGGGGAGGGGGGGGGATGCATATACAATGCAAACTATTCCTAAATGCAAATGATTAAAAACTAGTGCAAGATATGCAAAGTATGAAAGCGGATGCAAAGGGTAATAAAAAGGAACTACATGACCTAATATGCATCTATATGACCTAAATCTACTCCAAATTAGTAAGCATAAAGCTCACTTATCACGATTACAAGACATTTGCGCTCAAATTGAATGTAATACATGCAACTAATTGATGGATTTTTTGATGATGAATGTTAAAGCTTAGGTAAGTTTTAACTTGCAAAATTTGGTTTTTTCCTTTCACCTGCTCTCCCTTGTGCACCACTTCAGGAAAGGTGGCACGATGCCTCATACCTAGCCGTGTAGTAGGATGTCACGCCCAACTTTTCAGATGGGTTTTTCCGCCTTTACTCCCCCTCGCTTAGGCGCATTGAAACTAAGCTTGTTTTGTTTCCGCACATCATCTTTCATAGGCACATTCATACTCTTCGAATGAATCTTTTGAAATACCTAATATTTCTACCTATACAATATTGTGTGGCACAAATTGGAGGTCATACGATACTCACCCTCTTGATTTGAGGCATCCATACTTAATTCTTTTTGAGTCGCATCTTAGGTCCATATTTCCATTTGTCCATATCATTGAGTGAGGGCATCCTTGTTTGATTCGATTCCTAGTAATAAATTGGGATTCAATGTACTAAACTTTGCTCTCCGTAACTCATCATGGTAGACCATCTTAATTGATCTATTATTGTTATGAAGACTATTGTTGTGAAGACTGAAAGATCCTTGGTGTAACCTAATCTTGATGGAAAAAAATCATTATGCGTTGCTGCTCCCCCTTCCCTTTTGATACATGTCTTCTTTCCGGTGCATACTCTTAACCACATCAATATGCTTAAGTAGTATAGCCTAGCTTGCCATTGCTTACATTCTCCCAAGTTTCTCGTCATAAGCCTTCTCTAAATTCTTTGTAAATTTTCCTCTATCATTTGGTTCATAAGATTGATGGCATAGTAGATCATCTATGTATAATCTTAAGTGGGATGACTTGTGTATTATATTGTCCGGGCAACAACCGCTCTTTTAATGTTCTCACATTTTTGTTGAGTGCACACGTCCTTTGTTCTTTAATAAAAAAGGTATCAAAGGGATTGTTCTCAATGAATCTTGCGTCATCCTTTTTCCTCATAATCTTGCTGAATAGGTCGGGTCCTTAAACGAATCAATACCAACCTCCCTTAGCATCTCCAAACCATCCTATGTGAGTTGAGTGCTTGTCTTATTTTCATTTGCTATTGAATTCTTTGAAAATGATCTTCAATAGAGATGTGACGAAGTGCCTAACAAAATTAAGGAACCTGACTCCATTAAAGAAATTATCAAAGAATCATTTCCCTTTATCTCCAATCTCTTCGATTTGGACAAGGATCCTTTTGGACTTTTTTTTCCCTTCACTCACATAGTTATCAATTTTGTGACTGCCCTTATGACTACCTCACCCCCCCTCTAAACTTATACCTCTTGACTTTGTCTATGAATTACTTCTTTTGTGTTAAGTTTGGCATCGTTATATTATTAATATTTTCTATATTTGTACATATATCCAAGGCTAAGTAGCAATCTCTTTTCTAATTGGTTGCTATCTTCCCTTTCACCCTCTTAGAACCTCCTTGACTGCGATAGACTTAAACGCAAATTAAATGCAAATTCATTGTATTTCAAGGATCAATTAAACGCAACTTCATTGTATTTCAATTTCTACTATCTGATTATTTGTTCACTAGTAATTTTGTGATGCATAGCTACACTACTTTTGTATCACATTACAGTTGAGACCATTCCTATCCATACCCCTTTAGGAGAAGATCCCTTTCGATAAGGTTGAGTGCATGGGATTTTGTATCAAAATTGTAGGTTTCTTAACGAAGACTAGGACATTCATTTGCTATTACTAATAACACATACTCTTCCTAGCGCAATATATCAACTTAGAGAATGAGAATTTGTAATTCATATCATAGCCTCTTCGTTTTTGGAGCGTGCTTTCTAGTCATCTCAATTTACATGTGATTTTATCAGACACCTTGTTCTTTATGGCAGTTCTATTCACCTCGACTTAGTGAGATTTTACCTTATTTTTACACCTCATTGAACGTAAAGATCCTGAGCTGATTTGCCATGACTTATCATGGTAAAGAGAATGCATCTTATGAGAAACTTCGAGTTGTAGAAGCGTTTTGTGGTGGTAATTCTAGCTTGTAGGCAACCATACCTACCTTTTGGACCATCTTGTAAGGGCCACAGAAGCGAGGAGCAAGCTTTTCAAAGGAGCGTTTGGCATAAACTGTTTTGATAGATTTGTAGTTTCGATTTTGGAGTTGCAATTGAACTCTGCCCACCCTCATGGGGGTGGTGGATCTCTCCCATAAGGGCGTGAAATGGAGTCCATAGAGTGGAGATATGTGGTGGTTCCTTCTTATAAAGGGCCTTAAATGGATTGCACATAGTGGAGATATAAGAGGAAGTATTGTAGGAGAATTCAACCCAAGTGAGCCAGGCCGCTAAGTGTCGTGGCTGCGCATTCATGAAACAACTTAGATAGGTCTTGAGGCTTTTGTTGACGATCTCAGTTTGCCCTATCACTTTTGGGTATTATCATTTAAGCAGGTTCATAGTGGTCCCTTGAAGAAGAAAGAGCTCTTTCCTAAAGACACTCAAAAACACCTTATCTTGATCGGAAATAACGCTAGTAGGGAAAACATGGAGGTGCACCACCTTCGGTGAGCCGGGTATTTCAAACTGATATAAAGGGCATACTTGGTTAAGCGGTCAACGACCGCTAAAACCGTGTCAATACCTTGGGAAAACCATGGAGGCACACCACCTCCTTGGGAGACAAGGTGTTGCCACCTTGTTCGAAGCCTGCGATTATATTGAATATTAAACTCATCTCATGAGTTTACTCATACGCCCATCTCTCGTTCCATAAGAAACGGGTACTATCCTGGTCCGTTCGGATGAGGAAATGTTTGCATATTGAATAATGACGGTATTTTGTGCCTGTGAACACAATAGCCATTAATTCTTTCTTGTAGATTGACTAGGGGTAAGCTTTCTGGCCTAATGTGTGACCCTAAAAGGTATCAGGGTGCACTTTGATGCTCTAAGAGGACAACCCCAAACACTTACATATTTCTCTTGGAAATTGGGTGGGGCCAACTTGTTCCAGCTGTGTGAAAGCAAGGTAGCCTCGGGAGTCCAACTAAAGATATCTTTTTTGAGTCGGGCACTAAGTGGTAGGCATTCTTAGCATAATAAGCAAAAAACTTCCTATAATACCCCATGAACCCAAGAAATTCCCAAAGTTCCCATAAATTCTGAGGTTGAGGCCACTCTAACATTGCGTTACCTTGTCCCCTTTAGACACCCTTCGGCGGAAATAATGTGACCCAAATATGCCACCTACTCTTTTTCAAGTTCACATTTTCCTCCATTGGCATACAACTCATGTTGTGTAAGAGTCTTAGCACATCAGTTAAGTGAGTGTTATGGGTTTGCTCATTTCCCCCTTTTAATGTAACCATAGCTTTACCAACCACGAACCGCTGTTTTTCCCGTTGGTAGTCTCTGCGCCGAATCTTTCTAACCATTGAACCCCAAGGAGTACATTTGAATTTCCCAATTCTAAGTGTAAAAGACAGCCTTACATTCCCCATCACCCCCGACAGCCTCCCCATTACCAAGTGAGATGCGAACCCCCTTTGTCGGTACCCGCCGAATCTCTAATTTCTCCCCTTTGATTAATGATATGAAATTTTGGGTGGCGCCCGGATCAATCGTGACTCCACTTCTAACCCCTTAATTGTTCCCACCATCTTGATGGTTTTGGGATTGGTCTAACCCACAACTTAACTTAAAGAAATTTCAGGCGACATGACCTAAGGCATGTCCTCATCACCGACATTGGCAAGAGCTTCTTCCTCGTCTTTTTCTTGTGCCAGCAACACTTGGTTCCCGTCAGCAACATTTGTGTTTCGCCTTGAACTGTTTTTGTCAAAGCCTTCTTATCACTCCTGGTATTGTTGGGGGGGGGGGTTTGAGAGTGGCTGGTTTGGTAATTTTGTGGGTTGGGCTGGGTGTATGGAAATAAGTGGGGTTAGTTGGGTATGGGCTTTTAGGTCCAAGTGAATAAGTGGGCTGGTATTTGTTATTTTGGAGATTAGTTACGGGGTTGGCATTTTTCACCCAAGGCGCGCCATAGTTGTATGTGGACCTAGGCCCATTTTAAAGTTTGTCTTCCATTTTAATTGCCAAGTCCAAGAGTCCAAATCCCTTGGATCAGCGCAGCCTCGAGTCTTTCTTCTTCAATCAATCGGTAAACTTGTAAGTGGCTCTCAGTATCCACCCAATGGGGCTGGTCCCATCAAACAACACATCCAGTTTTCGAAAACGCCAGTTGATATGCTCCACCTCTTCCTCCATTTCCAGATCACCCGTTTGGCTCCCTTCCCTCTCGATTTTGATTGAGAAGTTCACAGAACTCTGTAATGAATCGATATTACTAGGCTAAGGGTATTTTAGGTAGTTTATAATAATTTAGGGTTTAGAGGTTTTGGGGATAACTTATCTATAAATAGAGCTAAGTAGAGAGAAAGGGGGTCATCATGAAAATTAATGAGAGAATGAATCTTTTGTAGGTAGTGCTTAGCTTGTATTATTTTTAGGGTTTATGTAATATTTCCATCCTATCAATCCAAGTTCCATTTCTAGTTCTTAAATCACCATTATTATCACTAATTCTTTTCTTACATTATCATCTATCTTGTCCATCAAATCCGGTCTATAACAACTTGGTATTGGAGCCAAACCTCGGAGTGGTGGCCCACGGAGTGTTGGCCTGGAACCAGCCAGCCGTGACCAACGTGGCCGTGACCAACGAGGACGTTGGTCCTTATGGGGGGGCGAATGTTATGGACTGTTCCCAGGGAAAGGATCCCACATCGACCGTATGGGAGGTTGGTGTGAGGTTTATATAGAACAATGGGCTCTCCTCCCCTTGAGCTAGCTTTTGGGAAGTGCATCCCTATTGTTCTATAACAAACTCCTCTTCAAAATCGAGTTGGTTTTCTTTCTGAGGTTGTTGGTGATTCTCCTTGAACTCACCCATGGATGAACGCATCTGTTCTTGAAATTTCTTCTGAACTTCCCTCACCCTGGTGCTCATGTCTTTCATGTCTTCCTGTTTCCCTTGACCTGGACATTCGCGCCTCAAGTCTAATGGAATGTTGGTGAATTTCATACTCATCTCACCCATACTGGTTGCGATCTGGTCACAATCTGATCAGCGAACGTTTGTTGCATCTTTTGTGCAGCGATCCCAACTATCTCAACTGCAGTTGTAATCTCCACCATAAGGGAGTTTCGAAGGGAGGCAAATCGTTCTTCTAAGTGCTCCACATCGTGAATAGTGGTGGGAGCCATTGCTTGCTGTGATACCACTGTAATGAACCTGCTGGAAATGGAGAGTTCAACAATGCTAACAAAGAAATTAAGACAGAAGATTGAGGAGAGAATGTTGCTGTATTTTTGTATTACTTATAAGGAAATATTGATAATGTTTTATGGCTTTCGAATGACCAACAGACTCCCAAGGTTTACAATTTAGTAATCACTTTTCTCAATGACTCTACCTTATCTCTCAATGACTCTACCTTCCCCCCTTTTTCCTTATCTATACTACTTTCATGTATTTTTCTCTCTATAACTGCTTGTTTTTTGATATATTCTCTATTCCTTTCTTTTCACCCACTGACATCATAACAAACTCTTATTACATTTTCCCACTCACATCACAACAAACTCTTATTACATTTTCTCACTCACATCACAACAAACTTGTAATTAATTGCCGGATTCGCCCTTGTTCTGGCACTTTGAGTAAGTGCATTTGATGCTGGGTTTGGGTTTTGGTGGAGCTGCTGATTCTATCACAGTCTCTTGTTTGCGATTCCATTGATTGCAACATCAACTTTGATTCGTCTCCCAATGCTAGCACTACCAATTTCGTACAAGGGCTCAAAGGACTTAGAGACTTACACAGCAGTTGGAATGGTAGTCTTAATTTTCACTAACTCAACTATTTATGCCAAAATCTTTTTTTAATCATGTTATCTACAATGACTGTTAACAATATCTGAGGTAACTAAGACATAGAAACTAAAACTCAAAAACACACTTCTAACATAAATCTATAATCAAACTAACATAGATGTGACTTCACTTTTTTATTTAAAGAAACTACTTGCTGAAGTCTATATTCAACAAGCAACGCTTTACTACTCACCGATGAACTTAGATCTTAATATTTAACAAACACCAAACTATTGACACTGTTTTATCAACAAAACTTGTTAGGAGTGCCCATCTTCCCTCTTATGTGCTTTCAACATTTCTCCTCAATTACATGATTACCATCATCTCATATAATGTGTATCATTTGATCAAAATCAGCTTACTAATAATTAAAAGCCTAAAATATATTTCATCCTTACCTCATGATTTATGAAACATGGGTACTCCACCTTTGTAGCGAATCCTATAACGGGTACTGGCACGAGTTGTGGATGGGTTTGGTGTGGCCCAAATACGTCCCCAAGGCGTATTGAGAAGGGTGGGTACATCGGGTTGATTTGGATACGACATGGAACATAGCTGTGGATGGATGTCTCGTGTACGAATTTGGGAATTTTCCGACGACCCAAGCTCTTCGAATGAAGTTTCAGAAGAGAAATCGACCATTTGGCACACGACTTCCCTTTCCGGCAAGTATCTAATTTTTCCTTCTTCACCCCTCTCTCGACCTGCCACCCTCACTCTCACCGAAGCAACCAGTGATGTACACTGCCCACTGGTGGGTGGGTACAGTGACGCAGAACATCGACCCAAACCAGCAGCTCCTCGACCATTCTTCTCCAAGACTTCAATTCTGCACCTCCTTCTCGGACGATTCGCCACCTTTCGGTTCTCTCTCACTCCCGTCTTGGTCTTTTTCGATTCAAGGAAGGAATTGCATCTTCTTTTCCCTCTAGGACTTAGGGTCTGTTTTCCTCCCCATTGTTTTGTTCGTTTATGCACTTAGTCCCTTTCTCCTTGCTCGAATTAACAACGTCAATTCAAGATGATATACCATGGTGCATGAGTTTGTAGATGATATTGTGTTGATTGATGAGACAAAGGAAAGTGTTAAAAGTAAGTTGGAATTATGGAGAGACACATTGCAAGCCCGTGGTTTTAGCAAAACTGAGTATTCGGAGTGAACTAGAACCGAGACAAGGGCGATCATATTGGATGGCGTGGTTCAAGGATCGGACATTATCCGGTACCTTCGATCTATTCTCCAAAAGGATCGAGAACTCGACTAAGATGTGACTCATAGAAATAGTGCGGGTTAGTATAAGTGGAAAAACGCCACTGGTATCCTTTGTGATTTTGGTATTTCTCATAGATGGAAGAGATTATTCTTGCGTTGTTTGTTATATTTCACCGAGTGTTGGGCAATGAAACAACTTATGAACGTGGTGGAGCTGCGTATGTGACGGTGGCCCACCACACAAAGAAGGATCGATTAAGAAATGCGGTGATCCTTGAGAAAGTTAGAGTTGTATCTATTGAAAAAAAGATGAGGGAAAACTGCGTAACATGGTTTCGGTCATGTGAGACGGAGACCAAGTGATGACCGGTTAGAATACATGAAAATTTAAGGAGTAAGTAAGTAGTGACAGTTACAGGAAAACTAAGATGACTTGTATGAAGATAATTGAAAGCGATATGTGTTTATTTGGAATTGATGAGAGCGGGGTTGAGTGGAGGAAAATGACTCACATGGAAGAAGGGGTGTGATGTGATTGCCTTATTTATCTGTTTATTTTCATTGTGTTTGTTCGTTAGTGTATTTGCCTTATTTAAAATTTTTGTTATACTTGTCGTTGTCATCTTTTTTTCAACAGTTTCACATGACGATTCATGTTAGCCGACCCCAAATAATTTTGTAATAAGGCGTTGTTGTTGTTACTGTTGTTTTATCGGGTCAGTTTATACTTAGGATCAGGGAAACAACTCGTAACGGCCGTTATGTAACGGATTTTGAACTTGCCGTTACGCGAAATGCCGTTACGTAACCCCGCGATGAAATTCACGTCCAACTTGCCGCGTTGTCCGTTACGTAACGGTGACTCGCCGCATTAGAGCGTTTTTTTACCCGTTACATCCGTTACTATATGAAAATTGGTCAAAAAAAGAAAGGGAATATACGGATAGTAGCACAAACACTATAGGGTCACACCAACGAAAGGAGAAAAACTTACCATGGGCTTCCAAGTTGAGTAATATATATGATTTAGTATCAATTTTTATATATAAATATGACATAAATCTCATGTTTAAAGTAATCTTTTATTCACCATATGTGTAATCCACTCATATGATTGCTTTGGTCAAATTAAGTTATAAGAATACTTATAAAACTTCAAAAATGCCATTTTGAGGTTAAAATTTTTATTGTGTGAAAGTTTTGAAAAAATTCATGCCGCGTCCGCGATTTGTCTTTTTTCGACCGTTAAAAGCCGTTCCCGCGTCATCGCGACCGTTACCGCAAACGCGACGATATCCGCGATTTTCTTCCCTGCTTAGGATTGATGTGCTTGTGCTTTATTTAGTTGTTTGGCTTAAGACTTTAAATCTAGATTTTTTAAAAAATTGTTATGACGACTTATGTATGGACTTTACTTTTATCCTTGACTTTTAATATCATTTTTTGCTGAATCCATGTTGTACTCGTACCTAAAAAAATCCCTCCTGCCTGTTGCTACTTAGTCATGATCATTATATGCCAATTATTATCAAAGACCTCCCTCAAAAAATATTATTATCAAAGACCATGATATGATTTTGCATCGACTCGTATATCCATTATGTCAAACTCATACATAGCCAACATAATGATTTTTACCATAATCATGTTCTGCCCTAAATCCAGACATAGTATTTGCTATATAGAGGTGGTACTAGACTCAGCTCAGGATCTGGTCATGTGTGTCTCAGGCACAACCCGTCCCTCATCTGTCATAGATGGTGCTTCTAATACACTAATTCGGTTCAGCCTGTCCCATCGTGACTTAGCCTGGTTGAACCAGTCATTTTTTTGGGATAAATTTAAAGCAATTAAATAATTTGCCAACTGTTTGACCAGCCCGGTTCCCATTCTAGACCACCCTTTGCCGGCCCACATGCATAGCTTAATGTGCTGGTTTTGTGTCGGGTAGTTTTGTCAGGCCCAAAACACCTAGTGGCCACCTTTATAATATCCCATAAAAACCGTAGCGACTCTAACGTGTAAACTTAAGCCATATGCAAAAGCTATATAAGCAAATTAAATAATCAATAATGGGTTACCAGGATGCTCCATGAGACAAACTAACAGTGACCCGTTGCTGGAACTTCCCACACTTTGGTTTCTTGAAGTTTTTGGCAAATGTATTTGGCAGGTTATGTGTTCTGTGTTAATTCTAAGTTCACATGGGTTCCTCACACATTCTAAGTTTGAAATTGCAATTTTAGTCGCTTAAAAGAAAAGCATTTGCTTTAAAGTTTGAACGCGTCACTTTGTGATAAATTAGGTAATAACCAATCCGAAACTTGCAAGTGCATTCTCTGCATAATCTTCAGATAAATTCTCAACCACCGGATACCAATGCTTTCAGGGTGGGGTTGTGTATGTGAGTTTTGATGTCAATCTTCTGCAAATGTTTTATGATTAATTATCTAACTTGAGGTTTCATAGTGCTGATGAGAATGATTGTCCATTAGGTGTGTTCTTCTTGGCGTTAGTTGTGGGGCAAACATCGCGGATTATGTGGCTAGGAGAGCTGTTGAGTCTGGGAAGCTGCTTGATCCTGTGAAGGTTGTGGCACAGGTGTTAATGTACCCATTCTTTATTGGCAGCGTTCCTACACATTCAGAGATAAAGCTGGCAAATTCATACTTCTATGATAAGGCTATGTGTGTTCTCGCGTGGAAGCTCTTTCTGCCAGAAAATGAGTTTAACTTGGACCACCCAGCTGCGAATCCATTAATCCCAAATAGAGGACCTCCATTAAAACTTATGCCTCCTACACTGACAGTGGTGGCAGAACATGATTGGATGAGGGACCGGGCCATTGCCTACTCAGAGGAGTTGCGGAAGGTCAATGTAGATGCCCCTGTTCTGGAGTACAAAGATGCAGTCCATGAATTTGCAACTCTTGACATGCTTCTTAAGACCCCTCAAGCCCAGGCTTGTGCAGAGGATATTGCCATCTGGGTTAAGAAGTACATCTCATTGCGTGGTCATGAATTTTCGTACTGAGACATATTGAAATTGGCTTCCTAGGCTCTCATGTCTAGAGTGAAAGCTTCTGTAATCAAAATAGGGATTTGGCATCGAAGGGGAAATTTGCTCTTTTCTTTTTTTTTTAACCTTGAGCCATGAGTCTCTGTGATCTGTATTATCTAAAAATTTATTTCATTTGTTTTTTGATTGTAATATAGGGCTTGATGGTGACTGCGGCATAGAATTAGCACTTGTCAATCGGTCACCAATTGGTGACGCTTTTGTGAAAAACATTTCTCCTGTATTAAGCTTGTCATTTACAGATAAGATATTAATGTTCAGTCATATGCTTCTCAAACGCTACAGCGGAATATGTTAAAATTGTTTAGTGGCAATGGCATGCCTGTATCTGATGTACAAAATGGGGATTGGGAGTTGCAATTTCTATTATACACCCATAGGTAGGTATACACAAGGTATTCTTTCGAATGAAAAATATATTCAATTGGATATGAAATCTTCAAACGAGCAAGAAATAGCTTTGATATAACCAAATTTATTGGAACTCCACGATGCTAGTTTAGTAGGGCAGTCGATGATATCCTATTTTTTTCCCCTCTTTATACTGTTTGACATTTCTTTGTTTTGACGTAGGATTATCATGTACTTCCTCTGTTTCAAGCTAATTGATACACTTTTTTTTGGGGCGTTGTAAAAATAGATGATATCCTTGTTTTTTACCTTATCAAGTTTTGTTGTGAATTTACAATTTTACTCTTACTAACTTGTTATAAGCATGATTAATGTAGGTCAACAAATTTGAATGTAACTAATGTAAATCTTCCCTAATTTAATGATTCCCTCCAAAACATTTAACCCTCCAACTACCTCAATTGAATTCAACACATCATTCAACACAATCAAATGAATTAAATCACCTTGAACTAGGGTTTCATACACCTCTCTTTTCTCTTCTCCCGTCATTTTCTCTGACCATTCACTCTCTTCATCTCCCTCCTCAATTTTCTTCCTCCTCTTCTCGAAAATTCCAAATCTACTATCTCTTTGTCATTTTTCTCTCAAGATTTCACTACATGGGTTCCCGATGCAAGTTCTATGGTAGATGACCAACGAGGAGGAAGATGCGATGCTCATCTATGACGTGATTCTATTCCTAGAACACAGATCTCCTTGGCCTCGTAGACTATTGGAGACTAGGGGTGCGGAGAAGTGTATGTGTCCCTATGCATGTAGAGCTCTTGGTAAAGTGCTTAAAAGTATGAAAGAGAAGAGGGTGATGTTTTATAGTGACGAGGGAGGAACTGATGTTTAGGAATTGAGTGATGACGAGGAAGATGGTGATGTTGAGTTAATTGATTTGGTGAGCGATGATTGAAGTCAAAGAGGAAGTGAAAGAAGAACAACCTACATGTAGGGTTGAAAACCCTAGATCTACGCCTGCAATTGTTTGTGCGCATTGTATGCCAAACTCCACTGCTATTTCTGCTTGGAACAACAAAGGTAAGGATATTTCAAGTGGTTTTGGCTCTTCATTAGGTAGTGAGAGGAAACCCTACCTTCGATCTTGTGATGGGAAGAGGGAAAAAAATCTTGTGGCTGGTCAATAGGAATGGCAATGGGCCGGGTCTGAGTCCGGTCTGACCAGACCCAGACCTAGACCCATTAATATTTCCTAGACCCAGACCCAATACCCAGACCTAGACCCTTTAATATTTCCTAGACCCAGACCCATTGGGTCTGGAATGTTTAGACCCAGACCAGATCCTTTCAATTTGATGGGTCCTAACAGGGTCCTTTGCAATTTCAAGTTTAATTGTATTTTTTAATCTAATAAATTCATTTCGTCTACTTTATAGGTACGTGCGACCATAATTAAGGTTTATATCAAAATAATTAACAAAATATAACTCATAAAATCTAAACAAAGTTCCAAATTACATCATTAAAAGTCATAAAGTGGTAACTCACAAGTACGCAAAACACAAGTTAATGTCATCATCATCAAGTTACAAGTGTTACAATCCAAAATCTCAAGACTCAGCAGGGGGTCAAAATTACATTGAAAATTCAAGTCTCAAATACATATTTCTACTTCCAAATCTCACTCTTCCATTTCATCATAAATGTCATCATCATCAAGATCCTACAAATAACATAAACAACAAAAAACCACATTCATTAATTATCACTATAGAAAGGTGTTATGTGCATTAAAATGTGAATCTCTACTCTTTATTATTACTTACTCTTTTAAAAGTGAGAAGTTGAAATCAGTGTAGCTTAGGAACAGTGGGCGGACCATTTTGCCCTTGTATCTAAACGTATTTGCTTAGCTGCGTTCATCCGCAGCCATCATCCTCTCCTCCGTCCTCTCCAGTCTTCGCTTCTCTATCCTATATTCCTCAACCCCCTTTCAGTTTAGGTGAGGCCTCTACGTCAACTCCACCGTTTCCTCTCTTCGCTCTTCTGAATCTGGGTCTGAATCTTCTTCCCCTTCCTTCACCAAATGTTTGGCAGAGAAAACACCGCTATCTTTGGGTCAATTGGAAAAGATCGGTGGTACGAAGGGAATCACCGGCAGACACCACTCCTTCTCTCTGAGCCTCTTTTTCAATTTAGGGTTTGCAAATTCAATCAAGTAAGTCACACTAATATTCTTACCTTTACATAAATTAGGGTTACAATTGAAAGATTCTTATCTATCTATGTGATTTCATCAAGTAAGAGGATTGGATTGTATCAATATTCACCTAGGGTTGTTAGAATTGTTTTCTTTCTTGTTTGACTTACATTACGTAGCTTCCATGGCAGGCTATTGGAATATCATACTGGGTTGCTAATCTATGCTAATTGTACATTGAAGTAGCAACTGTTATTAACATTTCTTGGATCCTAGAGAGAAGCATGGCAGATAAAATGGCAGACTCAAAAGTAAGCTATTGTGAAGAGGCCTGAGATCTTAGTTATTGGATCTCCCGGCGTCCGCAAACGCACCATTCTCTCGAGTATTTCCTCTCCTTTTCTCTTTTATTTATTATGGGTTGTGTTGTATTTGAGTCGCTTATCGATTTGTTTAGTGTCGCTGTGCCTTCATATTCCACCATTACATCGTAAAGAAGTGTTTGAAAGAAACTTGAAACCTCTCGCTCCACTCATGAATTACCTTGTGTTAATGCTTTGTTGATCAATATATTAGATTTGTTAGTACGGTTAATTGGATTTGGACAGGGTGATTAAATTGGTATACCTCACGTTGCATTTTTGATTAACATGTAGCAGACTTTCGAAGTGAGCTTTAGGGTCCGTTCATTTTATCTTAATTAAGTTCATATAAGGTCGAATAAAGTCTAATAACGTCGAATAAGGTCTAATTAGGTTTAAGAAGGTTTCATCGGATAAGGTCTAATAAGGTCGAATAATGTGTAATAAGTTCAAATATGTTAAGATAAAATAAGTTCACATAAGCAAAATAAGTTGAAAATAACGGACCCATAATGATATAAAAATGGATTAATAAAATTTATGGGTTTAACTAAGCCAAAATTTGGTACTCCTATGATTAAAGGCTTAAAGCTATAAGAATGTCTTTGACCTCATCTGGAGTCTTCTGGGACTCTGGCAGCATATGGTCATAATTTGGTGGCATATGCTTCTTGTGCATGTATCGCTCTTGAATGTAGTATGCAGTTTTTGTTCCAGTAGTTCAGTGGCAGTGATCTCGTAGAATTGTAACCAAAATTTTTACTCCTATTTAAAGTAAGAGATGGTAACTCTGAGGCCATAACATGTGCAGCATAAACTCAGGCTGTTCGCTTATGTAATGACAGCATTTGTCCAAGGTTTTAGACTACCTTTTTGCTAGAAGCTGTTCCATAGCACTACGACATCCGCTATAGACCCTTATGTTCCTTCATTGCTTTTAGCAATTGTAGTTTCTCGTCGGAGTTGTTATGCTTATGTCCGAATGCACCTTAAGAAAAGTTTGAAATTTGTTTTATGGTCACTGGCAAATGTTTAGCACTTGTTTCTTCATCAAATAGCAGTATAAAAGTTCATCATTTTGCAAAATGCTATCAGTCAAGCCTGAAATTCTTTCCAAAAATGGAATTATTCGCATGTTTCTTTGCCTCACTTCCCCACCCTTAAAACATATAGTGTCTTTATTAAACTCTCTTCCCATGTGCATTAAAATTCTTTATCAACTCCTAAGCCAACTTGTCACAAAATCCACTCTTTAAAATCAATGTTCTTCCTATATTCCTTTTTAGGTGTCAAAAAATGTTATTCCCATTCTAACACTTTTCATTTATAGCGTGGTTCTTTTTCCTAAATACCCTCGTTCATAAAATCTAATTCCCACTTTATCCTCAAAAATCAATTAAAAATTCTCCCAAAATGCCACATGTTGTCTTTTTAGGGTTGTAGTACACCACCTATAAAAGTACCAACAACTCTAAAAATACCCTACTCTCTCTCATTCTCTCTCCTAAAGTTTGTAATCCATGTGCATCGCATATCTGATTTTCGATTGGTTGTTGTAAAAAAATGCTTAGTTGTGATTGGCTAATACATAAAGGTTTGGCTTATGCTCAAAAAATGAACTTCACTTTTTTATACTTTAGTACTTTTTGTTTTATGCAATGATTAGCTTTTCATATTTTGTTTCCAAACCTTAATATTTGTGAAATATGAGAAAAGGGAAGAACATTGTGGGACGGAGGGAGTATAATTTTTGAAAAAGGTGTCATAACTTCGAAATTACAATGACCAAGTGCACATTTTGTAACAATTCCTTGTTTTATTTCTCTTTCTTCATGTTCTTGCTGTCATTGTGGACTGTGGAGGAAACAAAAACTGAAGAAGAGGTTTTTTTTTTGACAAAACTGATCGTTTCTGGGATCAAAGATTCTGATCTACTATCTTCATGGTTTATTTACTTCTAAAAGATAACTCCTTTATTCTTCTCTCATTTTCTTAGTGTTTGATTTTTTTTGTTATCAAACTTATGGGAGTTTGATTTGGTTATTCCCTTGTTTGTTTGAAAGATTTGTTATTTGGACAACTGATGACCTCTTCCTCAATCAATTGAGGATGTCTGCATTTTCACAAGAAAATCCTTTTCGTTTTTTTATGGCCTTCTCTGTTTTCAATTTTCAAACGGCACCTTCACCTTTTCATACTCAAATCTGGTTTTCCTTGAAGAGGCCTCTTGATTTAGAATTGTTCTCTACAGCTGCTCCTTAAGGCTCGAAATTTACTCTGCCAAGGCCTAGTTGCAGTCTTTTATATTTTGAAGATTTCAGATTGACCTCGAGTCCGTTAATTAGGGTTTTTTTGTCACTACTTTTGAAGCTTTCTGGCGACACTAGGGATATTGTATCTTGGGAAGTAAGGCGCTAATATTAATACAATAAACATTTATGGATATTGTTTTTGTTGAAGTATGTAATGCCAACGATTCATATGGTAGCATTACTACTTATCAAATGTGGAATAATCAGACGCATTTACTTTTTAGAAGATGTTTATGTGAAACGGAGACCGAGAGAAAAGCATATGCTCCTCAATGTTGGGTTTTATGTGTATCTCTTTATCTTTCTCTTTTCACAAACTTTTGGGCCTTGTAAACTCAGGCCTACAGATGAGTTGATTGTCATATACAACAATGCTTACATTACTCGGTGGTTACATTCTGACATTGATTTTAAACTTATTTTTAAACTTGAAACAACAGGTTCCCTCAACTAACAAGCATCCAAATAGACATAAAGATCAAAGTACATAAAGTACCCGCTTTCTATAAACAACGTCTTGTGGTGGCTCCTTAACACAGGTGGAAAATGATGATACGTTCTGAAGGCATTTTGGAGGCCTTTTGATGCCTGTTTTCGGTTAATGGTTGCTAAGCCAACTGATGTATATATATATATAAGCTACTTTGATTTTTTTTAATGTGGTTCTTTGTCTTTGTGTTGAGAGATAATTATGTTGTAATAATTAAGGGCTTTCTTAATGGACATGCACTACTTACCTCTTTGCTATTTTTAACGTTATACTTAGTTTTGCTAGCCTCATGCGACATGACTATCGATTCCGAATAGTTTGTTGAAGCATGTTGCGGTTAACAATACATCAATACCTACGCAATACAATAAAAGCTTCCACAAAGGTATTCTTTAGATCTAATGACCAATAAATTACCCTTTAATTTTTTGATTGGTATATAATACCTTGGGGTACCGTGTGCGTAGCGCGCGGTACAACAACTAGCAATTAGAAAAATACCATATCAATTATATCAATCGCTTCCCCTTCCACTTCCTCTACATCGGAATCATCATTAAAGGCAGAGCAAGCATACCTTCCATTGCACCTTATATAGAATAACATATAATGAATTATGTTAGCCAAAATAATAACATGGGGCATATTATATATATATATAAAATAATATCATATATTACCTTTAACATCTTCCATCATCCAATTTTGCAAGCACATTAATGCTTCCACGGTTGTACAAGAAAGTTTAGAACGATGAGGGCTAACCACTCTTCCTCCCATACGAAAAGCACTTTCCGAAGCCACAGTTGAAACGGGAATAACAAGGATGTCTTTAGCAATCATTCTCAAAGTTGGATACTTAGTATCCTTTTTCCACCAATATAGAATATCAAATTCATCATATTTGGGTAATGGTTCATCCTCTATATAATGATCTACTTCACACCTCCCACTGACCTTTCTCTTCTTTGTTTGTTTAGATTGAGCAAATCCATCTTTTTGGCCCTTACTTGAAAGTTGAGTGACCTTTCCCATACTAGGTCCTAAAGGTGGTTTTTGAGAATCAACACATTTCTTTTGGTATTCAACTACAAGTTTATCAAGGATTTTTTTAACTCTTGTTAATTCCATATCGGCCTCATCCCCATAGATCTTGACAAAGTAATGCTCAATGTAATCCATTTTATTCTTTGGATCTAAAATTGAAACAACGACCAAAAATCCACTGATATTCGTCCAATACTCATCAAAATTTTCAAGCTTCTCTTTAGCCATCTTACTAACAATCTCAACATCACTTGATGCCCATTGTCTCAAAGCAATTTTAATCTAAAAAATTCTCCTAAAAAACAAGTTGATAGTGACAAATTTTCTTCCCGAAAGTACACAAGTTGTGTTATAGAAAATATCCAACTTTTCACAAATAACACTTGCAAGATTCCAATTATCATCACTAGGCACAACAAATTTCATCTTTCTATTCAAACGTTTCAACCTAGAAAATACCTCTTTTAAGGGCAAAACCGTTAAAAGTATCAAAAAAGTAGAATTCCACCTTGTTTTACAATCAAGAACTAATCTCTTAGAGTTAGATAAGTTCAAAAATCTACAAGCTTCTTCAAGCTTCTCAATTCTCTTAGGTGTTGACATCCAAAATGAAACACATTCTCGAACTTTCACAATCCCACTACTAATCACATCTAGTCCATCTTGAACAATTAAGTTTAGAATGTGAGCACTACAACACAAGTGGAAGAAATCACCATCTAACATAAGTGTCTTCCTTTCAAACTTATCCAACAAAATTCGCATCATAGCATCATTAGTAGTACAATTGTCAACAACAATGGATGAAATTTTGTTTTTCAAAGAGTATTGAGACAAACAATCCATCAAAACTTGCAATAATTCCTTTAGTATGTGGACAAGGAACAAAACAAAACCTATAATAGCAAATTATATACATATTGTAAGTTTAAATTTTATGTAAACAAATTTCATCTAAGTTAAAGAAATGTTGAAGAAGTACTTTATCTCAAAGTGCGATTATGGAGGGCCCATTGTTCATCAATGAAATGAGAGGTCACAACTATGTAGCCCTTCTTTTGATTATAAGCCGCCCACATATTCGTGGTGATTGCTATTATACTCCCATTGTGTGCCAGTAATGCTTTTAAAGATTTCTTGTCTTCATTGTACTTTTTGAGGATATTGCTCTTCAAAGTATTCCTTGATATTTTTTGAATGATGGATTGAGGCTATGTGAATATCTCCTAAAACCAATGCGATCTACAATGCTTAGAGGGTACTCATGCATAACAACCATACCGTCCAATTCATTCCTTGATGCTTCTTGGCTAAATGGCATCTCCTTATCTTTACTTCTAAACTCTAAGCTACTTGACCCATCCTCTTTAATTTTCACTGTCAATCGAGTTTGGCCAGATGGGAGATTCAAATGCCTACTAGAAGACACGGTTTTTGAATCTTTAAGTAAGTGAGAAGTTCCACCTCCACTAGCAGATTTAAGTTTCGAATTACAATACTTGCATTGTTCTACTACAATCATATCAAAATACTCCCATGCTTGTGATGTTTGTTTTCTACTCTTCTTAGAAGCTTGATTGCTACAAGTTTGGGTGCCTCCTTCTTCTTGATTATCTCCACCATCATCCAACTCTTCCTCAGGATCCAAATTATGTACTATAGGTGTACGACGAGGTAGTGGTGAAAATGGAGACTCAAACTCATCCATTGCCTACAATCAATTATATGAACTAAATGGTTTAATATATGGAAATAAACATTCAATAAAATTCATACTTAGCCAAAAAACACAAAGACCTCATAAACATACAGAATTAAACAGAAATAAACATACAGGAATGAGCAAAAATAATAATTATAAACACATAGGCCACAACAATAATAATACTAATTGTAGCATTCGATTTAGTCACTCAAAACTAAAATAATGAAATCAAAAATCAAATCAAATACATATTAATACATTAATCAAGAAGAGCAAGATAACAACAACTTATACGACTGAACAACTTTGATTTAGTCAGTAACTCACTCATTAAACAAATCAAAAAGATAACAACAACTTATTCATACACATTAATCAAATCAAAAACATACAGGAAACCTTGAATTTAGTCACTGACTTGGTAAATAAAAACCATAAACTATAATTGAATCCTATTCACTAAAGCTTGGTAATTATGAAAAGCAGAGCAAGATAACAGCAAGTCAGCAACTTATACGAAAATGTAAGATAACTTGACGAAAATGTAAGGATTTCATTGATTTTGTTACCTTCTTCGACGAGTGAAAGAGCAGCAGTTGGCGGCGGGTCCGAGTTCCGACGAGTGACTCCGGATGAGGAGTGCGGACTTGAGGAGAGACCGGCGGCACCGAGGCAGAGGCTGAGGAGAGAGACGGGCTGAGCGCTGACGACTCTTTCAAAGTTGAGGGTTAATAACTTACGATTTTAAGTTTTAACTTTTAAGAGTTTAAGATAAATTTTATTTTAAAAAAAAAAAAAATATGGGTCCAAGGGTCGGTTCTGGACGGGCCTAGGTATGATGATTTTGGACCCAGACCTAGACTCGCCCCCAAACCTCTAGATGCAGACCCATTGGTTCTAAAAAACTTGGACCCAAACCCTTATAAATGGGTTTGTGGGTCTAGATCTGGGTCGGGTCCTGGACCCAATGCCATCCCTACTGGTCAATCACTGAAAAAGGTTTGTAAAGGAGGTCAATTGAGCTTTACTTTTAACATTTTGTTATTCTCTGTAATTTTTTGTTCGTATTCTTTTTGATTTAGAGGCCCTCTTACTTCTTGTGTTGGCTGATGACTGAACGTCTTCATTATGTTCATTTTGGAAATGATTTTGAGTTGATGGATATTCTAGTGAATAATTCTTCATTATATTTATTTTGCGAATGATTTTGAGTTGCTGGATATTCTTGTGAATAATTATTCATCATGTTCATTTTGACAATGATTTTGAGTTGTTGGATATTCTTCTGGATAATTCTTCATCATTTTCATTTCGGGAATTATTTTGAGTTGTTGGATATTGTCATTAATAATTATTCATTATTTTCACTAGGAAAGATTTTGAGTCCTTGTTACTATTGGTTGATGTCTGATGTCTACATTATGTTTGTAATAGCCCTAAGAAACCCTAAACTTAAACACTAATTATGTGTTAAAGCTTGAAATTATATTAAAGTAACTAGATAGTAGTCTAACTAAGTATTTCTATAATATGTGCTTAATTAGTTAACTTATATGTTTTACATGAGTTATATGATTCATTCATATAGGATTATAGGACTCTAAGGTATTAGATGGAAGATAGTTACTTGGAGCTGTCAGTTATGTTAAGTTCCAATTGGTTTTAGTGCTTAAAGTAGATTAGAATACTCTCCAACACCACATGAGGACAAAAGTGGGTAACATCTACCATTCTTATTGGTTAGGAAGGTTTTGGAAACCAATAAATAGGTTAGAAGGTCCTTAAGAACCTTATTCATTAAGGTTGTGAAAATCATTTAGAGATCGTTTTATCGGGTAGCAACGAACTTCCAGTTAAAGAGCCTTTCGGGGTTGAATCCGAGCTTAGAACCTAACCAAACTTGATATATGACATGCTTGGGATGTGTTAAGGTCAAAATGGTCATTTATGCCCAAGAATTACGTGGCTCACTAAGGTAAATTGCTCACTATGTAAAAACTGGCCAGCTGAAAGTACAGCTCAGACCTATGCTCAAAGAAGGCTTCTTAGCAGCTACTTGGGTGTCGATCTCTTAAAACCCTTTGGGTGCATGAAAGCCAACACCTCAAGCTACCACCACAAGCAAGAACCTCCCAGAAATACCCAGAAATCGACCTTGCCCAGAACCCATTTCCCTCCCCCTTGGGTACCGCCAGAACAGGGTATATATACCTGTTCTGGGTTTTTCGCCTCTTTTCTCTTCTTTCTTCCTCTTGGACGCCTACTTTTATTTACATATAACACTTATGGACATCCATACAAAGTAGTTAAAGCTTTGGTTTCAATCATAAGACCTTAAAATCATATAGAAAACCTTGCTTAAAGATCACATAAGTTGCTGTAAGTTCAACAGATTACACCTCTTGTGTTTAAGCTTAGTTTTTCATATCTAAAAGCTTGTTTGAACTAATTCTTAGCATTATACTGATTTAGGGGAAGCTGTAGGAGTAGTGAAACAATTGGATTAAGAAGTTTCATTGAATAAAGCCTCTTAAGTGAAGGTACACACCTAGTTTGGTTTTAACCTAGAAAATTCCATACTTATAGTTAGGTGATTGTTTCTTTCTAGTGTGAAGCATGTTTATGAAATGAGTTTACTTATGATGTGTATCTTATTATGTGTCTATTGAGTATACAACATGGACATAACATGCTAAGGTTCATTAAAGTTGTTTTATGTGACCTAAACAATGCTTATACACCAAGTTATCTTGATTATTCTTCTAAGTGGAATATGTTAAGTACATGGATTTGTGTAGGATCGATAATAGGTATACTCTTGATAGAATTATATATCTAAGTGTTAATCGAGTCTCTAAGGCGTAATTGGTTAAGTTCAATCAAAGTTACTACGTTAAAGACTAGTTTCAAGTATGAAAACTCTATTGTTTCTCAACTACTAAAGTAAGAGTAATTGGAGAGAGTTGATAAAGAACCTATGAGTTAAGGATGAATCGATGAGGATTATGAGTATTGAGTATTAAAGTATGAATTATTAAATATCTTGAATTACAAATATGAAAGTGAGGCGTGAACAGGCACCCGAGTTAGGGCGGGTAGAGTCCCTAGCTGTTGTCTTCCAGGATGGGCGAAATTCTGGCGTTATAGGACATGTCCAGGTTAAGTCTTGCAAGCAGAACATAAAAGGTGGGGTGAAGACCCTCAACAATTTGGAGACAGCTGGTACTGCGTGGTACCCCTCTCCATTCGCGTTCATGCCAAACGATTTGAGTAATAAAAACTATAGTAACTGAGTTGAATGTGACTATTTGTTATTATAACTATGTGTTAGTTTCAAAATACACCTAAACATGTATTTTATATTATACAGTGTGTACTCAGCCTTGCTGATTTGTTTTATTATTTTCTGTGGCTTGTCACTTGATGGGTGGCAGAGTCTCATTTTGATGCAGGTTGGTACGAGGATATATAATGAAGGATTTTACTTTGTAATAGACTTTATGTATTGTAAATTAAGTAATGACTTATATATATGTTTACATAGTTAAGCAACTAATAGACTATGGAACATTAATCATGTTTTGGTGGATGTAAGCTAAAGGCTACTGTAAGGACAACTTTGTTAGTATTAAGGATGTAGTTAAAGTTGTGTTTTGAGGTATTTCGATATTCTCTTTCTTATATAATGAGAATGTCATGGTAATATTCCAAATCTTATCTTAATGACGCTTCCGTTGTGATTAACTATGTTGACTAGAGATTAGTGGAGGTTTGGGCTGTTACAAGTGGTATCCGAGCTAAATTAAGGCATAAGAATGCCCTAGTATGGTTGTTATGTTATTTTAAGGTGATTAGTGTTAGTGTACATTGTGGTATCTTTAAAAATATCAATGGAACATTGAATTGAGGATGATTGAATCTAATAGTATGTATATGTTGTGGTTTTGTAGATGAATAACAACAAGGGAAAGCAAGTAGTGATAAATATATCTGATTCTGAGGATTCTGAAGATTTAGGCAGATATGTACCAGCTATCCGAGAACCAGATACCTATGTTCCATATAGTGCTTGCTACATAGATGTACCCGCCTGTGCAAGACTAGTGATGCAATCAATTGGGCAATATAATCAGGCGATGGGAAGAGGTAAGGAGAACCAGTTTGCTCGTCCTAAGATTCAAGCTTATACTCAGGTAAAGACTTTACCATCACATGAACCTTGGGAATCTCTAAAGAAAGAATATTGGAGCATATTAGATTTTTATAGTCAAGGATGGAGGGAGCCTTGTGTTGATCATGCATCTATAGATAAAAAGCTTATTCGTTGGAATGTTACAGTTGAAGAGGTCTATAAGAGAATCTTGGAGGTAGACCATAAAGGAAGAGAAGACGGATTAATTATGACGTATGAGGAGTATCAACGTAAGAAGATTCAGGAGATAGAGGCTAGGGTAGCTCAAGCAATGGCAGAAGCACAATCTAGTGATGATAGTAGGAAGGTCCCTTCGAAGAAGAGACGAATACAGGAAGAGGCAGGCCCGAGTGGACTTCCTAAGCATAATAATGAGGGGGTCAATCAACCAAAGGATCGAGAGAAACATATTGAGTATATAGAAATAAGTTCTGACAGTGAGGGAGTTGAAGAAATAAATGTGCAAGTAGAAGAGGATGGAAATAAAACTCAAGTCATAGAGATAGAGGATGAAGTGGAGGTAGGAGAGACTATAGTAGGAAATCCAATTATGGAAGGAAATAATATTGGTGAAGAAATGGAAAGTGAAGGTAGTAACTCTATTAAGGAAAGTTATGAGCCTGATTATGATCCTGAGGAAGTTAATTCTAAGAGTAGTACTGACAGTGGCTATGTCCGAGATCGTTTTCAGCTAGATTAAATTTACAGAAGAGAATCAAGGGGAAGATGAATATTTTGAACAATATAGCTAATGTAGTATATGGTGATGTATTTAGATGATCGGGAATATAGAAGGCTAGGATGTATATGAATGCATCGATTTTTGGGGTCTACGAACCTTGTATATGTATTAGTAGAGTATAATACTGACTAATGTACTTAATGTATATATATACTAGTATTTAGTAGTAATTATTCGGATATGGTGTAAAAGTTTGACTATATGCTTATATATGGAAGCAAATTTTGGTGTGCATATGTGTTGTTCTTTGCTTTATCTTAATATTATGTGCTTAATGTATTAAGTAAAAAGGGTAATAGTGTTTCTATCTCTCAATTAGGATGGTAGGAACGCGAGGTCGTACATCATCGTTAGGAAACGGTGACTCAGTTCACCAAATGGAGGCTAGAATTACTCAACTGGAGAATATGAATAATCGACTACTGAATCTTTTAGAGAATAACAATGTAAATAAGGATGTTGATGACGAGGGAAAATTCTACAAGAGGCTAGCATCACACAATCCTAAGACTTACGATGGAGAACCTGATCCAGTAAAGTTCGAAGATTGGATCGCTTACATGGAGAAACTCCTGGATATGGTAAATTGTCCAGCAAATCTGAGAGTGAAGTTAGCATCATTCTATTTAGATGGACAAGCAGATATGTGGTAGAAGACTGTGAAAAACATTGCTCAACGACCTGACTTTACCTGGGATAAGTTTCTTGAGAAATTGCGAGAAAGGTTTTATCCTCAAGCACTTCAGGCTAGGAAGGAGTGTGAGTTCCTTACCTTACGTCAAGGTAAGATGTCAATAGTAGAGTACACAGCGAAGTTTGTCGAACTCTCCCGATTCGCACCTGATTTAGTGAAGTCAGAAAAGTTTAAGGTGACACGATATTTTGAAGGATTGAATTTCACTTATCAGAAGAGAGTTGGACACTGTATAAATTTTCAAGAACTATATGATAGAGCCCTGCAGCAAGAGAGAATTAGAGAGAAAGAAAAAGAAGTAAGCAAAAGAAGGAACATTGAAAATGAGGAAGAAGAGAAAAACAAAAAGCAGCGATTTGTTCAACCAGTTGCACGTACACCAAATTTCCAGCAGCGTGCTCAACCTAAAAATCGTGGATGTTTTAAATGTGGAAGGATGCATTATGGAAAGAATTGTGAAGGAAAGTCTATATGTTTTGACTGTAAGAAACCTGGACACCTTGCTAGAGACTGCCCAGAAATAGCCAGGAAGAATATGAAGGAAACTGGAAATGTTAGAACACAAGCTGGACCTAGCAGATTCGGAATGAATAATACAAAAGGAAATCAAGGAGGACCAACTTTTAATCGCAATAATCCAGGAGGATCGTTTGTGAATACAGGGAGAGTAGCTGGAAGGATGTATGCCATCGGCACTGAAGGAGAGGCACAACCCGAAGTTATGGGAAACGATAATTTAGATGCCAATGGAAACGAGGAGGCCGAACCTGTTAAAGATGGAGGTAATATAATCTCCGGAACTTTCCATGTGAATTCTGTACCTACATATGTTCTTTTTGACTCTTGAGCATCCAACTCTTTTATATCTCCCTTGTTACTTAAACGATTGAATCCAACCCCAAAATAATCGAAAATAGACTTAGCCATAGATCTTCCTGATGGGTTGCGAGTCAAGTGTGAAAATCTGTATAAAGAATGTTGCATAAGTATTTCAGGTACTGAGTTAATGGCTGACTTAGTACAATTTGATTTAGGGTATTACGATATAATTTTGGGAATGGACTGGCTTAGTAAACATGAAGTTGTAATTGACTGTGAGGCACAAACAATCCAGTTAAAAACCCCACACGGTGAGAAAATCATGTATCAAGGAGTCGTGAAGAAACCCAAAGTGAAGGTTGTTTTCATGATGAAGATTGTCAAGGAAGTGAGAAGAGGGAGTAATGCTTATTTGTGTCATGTAATTGATACAACCGCAAGTCCCTCAAAGGTAGAGGATATCCCGATAGTGAAAGAATTTCCAGATGTATTTCCGGAAGAATTACCTGGATTACCCCCTAGACGTGTAGTAGACTTTCACATTGATCTAGTACCGGTAGCTAATCCAATTTCCAGAAGTCCATATCGTATGGCCCTTGCAGAGATGGTTGAATTAAAGAAAAAATTAGAATAATTGTTGCAAAAAGGATACATTAGACCAAGTGTATCTCCATAGGGGGCCCCTGTGTTATTTGTTAGGAAGAAAGATGGAACAATGAGACTGTGTATAGATTATAGAGAGATTAATAAAATTACAGTCAAGAATAGGTATCCTCTCCCTAGAATAGATGATTTGTTTGACCAGTTAAGAGGGGCTGAGGTTTTCTCGAAAATAGATTTGAGGTCAGGATACCATCAAATGAGGATTGCTGATGAAGATATTTCTATGACGGCGTTTAGAACAAGATATGGTCATTATGAGTTTGTGGTAATGCCTTTCGGGCTAACGAATGCCCCAGCCGCATTTATGGATTTAATGCAGAGATATTTTAAAGCTTATTTAGATCAGTTCGTAGTGGTCTTTATTTATGATATACTAGTGTATTCGAGGAATAAAAGAGACCATGAGGATCATTTGCGGATAGTATTAGATATACTGAGGGAGAAGAAGTTATATGCTAAGCTGAGTAAGTGTAATTTTTGGTTATCTGAAGTGTCATTCTTAGGGCATGTAATTTCAAAAGAAGGAGTGATGGTTGACCCTGAGAAGATTAAGGCAATTGTGGAATGGCCGGCACCAACAAATATTTCAGAAGTACGAAGTTTTATGGGTTTAATAGGGTATTATAGGAGGTTTGTGGATAACTTTTCAAGGATTTCCTTGCCTATTACATCACTGATACGGAAAAATGTGAAATTTCAATGGTCGGAAAAATGTGAGAAGGCTTTTCAAGAGTTGAAGCTAAGGTTAACTAATGCACCAGTGTTAACCCTGCCGACTGATAAAGAGGAATACGAGATATATAGTGACGCATCGAAGGAAGGGTTGGGATGTGTACTGATGCAGAGAGGGAAAATTATAGCTTATGCCTCTAGACAATTGAGACCTCACGAGGGAAACTACCCTGTGCGTGATTTGGAGTTAGCTGCCGTTGTATTTGCTTTAAAGTTGTGGAGACACTATCTATATGGTGTTCCATGTAAGATCTTTACTGATCATAAGAGTTTAAAGTATATCTTTACACAGAAAGAATTGAATATGCGACAGCGAAGGTGGTTGGAGTTGATCAAGGATTATGAGATAGACATCCAATATCATCCGGGAAAGGCCAATAGAGTGGCTGATGCTCTAAGTAGAATACCTAGAAGAATGGTGAATGAACTCAAGTCTGTGCCACAAGAAATTTACGAGGAGATGAGGAGATTAGATCTAGTCATTACAGAAAAAGGAGAGACTCAGAGTGTTCTTAATGCGATGACTATGCAACCAACTTTGTTCGATGAAATTATACAGAAACAACACCATGACCCATTCCTGAGTGAAATAAGATGTAAGATAGAAAAGGGGGAATCTATTGATTTCCACCTTCATGAAAATGGGAGTGTTATGATTCACAATCGGTGGTGTGTTCCAAATGACCCCGAGTTGAAGGATAAAATCTTAGGGGAAGCTAATAATAGCTCTTATTCCATTCACCCAGGGAGAGATAAACTTGTAAAGGATCTCAAGAAAACATTTTGGTGGAAAGGACTTAAACGAGATGCCTCGAGATTTGTCGCAAAGTGTTTGACATGTCAGAAGATCAAATTTAATCGAAGGAAAATGCCAAGGATGCTACAACCATTGCCAATACAAGATTGGAAGTGGGACTATGTATCTATGGATTTTATCATAGGATTTCCTCGCTCAAAAAAGTCTAAAGACTCTATATGGGTGATTGTTGACAGACTGACAAAGACGAGTAGATTTATTGCTACGAAGACTACTTAGACGATGAAGCAGATGGCAGATGCATATATTCGAGAGATCATACGATTGCACGTACCCCGCGCACTATCATTTCCGATAGGGACACTCGATTTCTATCCCATTTTTGGGGGAAGCTACAAGAAGCATTCGGAACTCGCTGAACATGAGCACAGCGTTTCATCCATCTACTGATGGACAGACGGAAAGAACAATTCAAACACTAGAAGACATGCTACGAGCTTGTGTGATGGAACTTCAAGGATCATGGGAGGATCACTTAGCACTAATTGAATTTTCATATAATAACAGCCATCATTGAAGCATTGGAATGACTCCTTATGAAGCATTATACGGTCGAAGGTGTCGTATGCCGATATGTTGGGATGACTTGAATTGTCAAGTACCAACTGGACCTGAATTAATTCAAGAGACAATGGAGCAAGTTAAGATGATTCAGGAAAAGATGAAAACGGCACAGGATCGCCAAAAGAAGTATGCTGATTTAAGAAGGACGAAGCTAGAATTTGAAGTTGAAGATAAAGTATTTCTCAGGATCTCACCTACACGGGGAGTAAAAAGATTCGGAGTAAAGGGGAAACTAAGTCCGAAGTATATTGGTCCCTATGAGATCTTGAGTAGGGTTGGCGAAGTAGCATATGAACTTGCTCTACTAGTGGAATTGGCCAAAGTACTTAATGTGTTTCATGTGTCTCAACTGAGGAAATATATTCATGACCCATCCCATGTACTATCCTATGAACCATTGCGGATAGATGAGACACTTACATATGAAGAAAAGCCATTGCAGATATTAGATCACCAAGAAAAAGTACTAAGACAGAAAACAATTCCACTAGTAAAGGTGTTGTGGTCTAACCATGGAGAAGAATAAGCAACATGGGAGAAAGAATCCGATATGCGGGATCGATATCCACAACTATTTCAATGAGGTAAATATTTAAAGTTTCGAGGACGAAACTTATTTTAAGAGGGGTAGAGTGTAATAGCCCTAAGAAACCCTAAACTTAAACCCTAATTATGTGTTAAAGCTTGAAATTATATTAAAGTAACTAGATAGTAGTCTAACTAAGTATTTCTATAATCTGTGCTTAATTAGTTAGCTTATATGTTTTACATGAGTTATATGATTCATTCATATAGGATTATAGGACTCTAAGGTATTAGATGGAAGATAGTTACTTGGAGCTGTCAGTTATGTTAAGTTCCAATTGGTTTTAGTGCTTAAAGTAGATTAGAATACTCTCCAACACCACATGAGGACAAAAGTGGGTAACATCTACCATTCTTATTGGTTAGGAAGGTTTTGGAAACCAATAAATAGGTTAGAAGGTCCTTAAGAACCTTATTCATTAAGGTTGTGAAAATCGTTTAGAGATCGTTTTATCGGGTAGCAACGAACTTCCAGTTAAAGAGCCTTTCGGGGTTGAATCCGAGCTTAGAACCTAACCAAACTTGATATATGACATGCTTGGGATGTGTTAAGGTCAAAATGGTCATTTATGCCCAAGAATTACGTGGGTCACTAAGGTAAATTGCTCACTATGTAAAAACTGGCCAGCTGAAAGTACAGCTCAAACCTATGCTCAAAGAAGGCTTCTTAGCAGCTACTTGGGTGTCGATCTCTTAAAACCCTTTGGGTGCATGAAAGCCAACACCTCAAGCTACCACCACAAGCAAGAACCTCCCAGAAATACCCAGAAATCGACCTTGCCCAGAACCCATTTCCCTCCCCCTTGGGTACCGCCAGAATAGGGTATATATACCTGTTCTGGGTTTTTCGCCTCTTTTCTCTTCTTTCTTCCTCTTGGACGCCTACTTTTATTTACATATAACACTTATGGACATCCATACAAAGTAGTTAAAGCTTTGGTTTCAATCATAAGACCTTAAAATCATATAGAAAACCTTGCTTAAAGATCACATAAGTTGCTGTAAGTTCAACAGATTACACCTCTTGTGTTTAAGCTTAGTTTTTCATATCTAAAAGCTTGTTTGAACTAATTCTTAGCATTATACTGATTTAGGGGAAGCTGTAGGAGTAGTGAAACAATTGGATTAAGAAGTTTCATTGAATAAAGCCTCTTAAGTGAAGGTACACACCTAGTTTGGTTTTAACCTAGAAAATTCCATACTTATAGTTAGGTGATTGTTTCTTTCTAGTGTGAAGCATGTTTATGAAATGAGTTTACTTATGATGTGTATCTTATTATGTGTCTATTGAGTATACAACATGGACATAACATGCTAAGGTTCATTAAAGTTGTTTTATGTGACCTAAACAATGCTTATACACCAAGTTATCTTGATTATTCTTCTAAGTGGAATATGTTAAGTACATGGATTTGTGTAGGATCGATAATAGGTATACTCTTGATAGAATTATATATCTAAGTGTTAATCGAGTCTCTAAGGCGTAATTGGTTAAGTTCAATCAAAGTTACTACGTTAAAGACTAGTTTCAAGTATGAAAACTCTATTGTTTCTCAACTACTAAAGTAAGAGTAATTGGAGAGAGTTGATAAAGAACCTATGAGTTAAGGATGAATCGATGAGGATTATGAGTATTGAGTATTAAAGTATGAATTATTAAATATCTTGAATTACAAATATGAAAGTGAGGCGTGAACAGGCACCCGAGTTAGGGCGGGTAGAGTCCCTAGCTGTTGCCTTCCAGGATGGGCGAAATTCTGGCGTTATAGGACATGTCCGGGTTAAGTCTTGCAAGAAGAACATAAAAGGTGGGGTGAAGACCCTCAACAATTTGGAGACAGCTGGTACTGTGTGGTACCCATCTCCATTCGCGTTCATGCCAAACGATTTGAGTAAATAAAAACTATAGTAACTGAGTTGAACGTGACTATTTGGTATTATAACTATGTGTTAGTTTCAAAATACACCTAAACATGTATTTTATATTATACAGTGTGTACTCAGCCTTGCTGATTTGTTTTGTCATTTCTGTGGCTTGTCACTTGGTGGGTGGCAGAGTCTCATTTTGATGCAGGTTGGTACGAGGATATATAATGAAGGAGTTTACTTTGTAATAGACTTTATGTATTGTAAATTAAGTAAAGACTTATATATATGTTACATAGTTAAGCAAGTAATAGACTATGAAACCTTAATCATGTTTTGGTGGATATAAGCTAAAGGCTACTGTAAGGATAACTTTGTAAGTATTAAGGATGTAGTTAAAGTTGTGTTTTGAGGTATTTCGATATTCTCTTTCTTATATAATGAGAATGTCATGGTAATAGTCCAAATCTTATCTTAATGACGCTTCCGTTGTGATTAACTATGTTGACTAGAGATTAGTGGAGGTTTGGGCTGTTACAATGTTGATGTTAGGAATGATTTTTAGTTGCTCTATATTCTTGTGTTGGTTGATGTCTTCATTAAGTTGCTATTGGGAATGATGTCTTCATTCAATACCACTACACCCTCAACCCACAGAATTTTCAAATCTTCTACTAGTGGCGTAAGATCCATATCTATGTCGTTTTCAAGCTGCTTAGGCCCTGAGGTCAACAATGAAAGCATGATGTACTTGCGCTTCATGCATAACCACGGAGAGAGGTTGTATACGACTAACAAAATAGGCAACATGTTGTACTATCGTACGGTTTCATTTCATCCGAACTTAATGCAAGCCTCAAATTTCTATCCTCCTTACCAAAGTTTTTGAAATTACTATTAATGGTTTTCCATTGAGGGGGAATCAATTGGATGTCTAAGCAAATAGTCTTTCGTTCTACGTCTGCATGCCATATCAAATTCTTGGTATCTTCTTTCATTGAAAACATACGTTTGAACCTCGGGACCACCGAGAGATACCACAACACCTTCGACGAAGGACCTTTATTTCCCGAGACCAGGCTCAATCCTTTTTGTTAACTTGTACCGAGAACTACCACTCTTTGGGCACTTGTACAAGTTAGCGTACTCATTGCAGTACAACATGCAATCATTAGGAAATGTATCTATCCTCTCATAATCTAAACAGAAAAGGCACATCAATTCTTCGCATAATACGTCGAGTTCAAGGTATGGGTCCCTATGGCAACATGTCTTGTAAAGTTTGTGGCAGATTATTGAAACTAACATCACTTAAATGATGTTTTCCTTTAAGGTAAAAAAGCGTTAAAACCACAATCAATTTGGTGGCCTTGGTGCACCCTGTATATAGCGGTTTCAGGACAGCCTCAGACAAACTCTCAAACACATAAGGGCGTTCACTAAAATAGTCTTGTACGCCCTCCAACATCTCATCTACTCGATCCTCGTCAAGTTCAACAACATCCTCATCCTCATTCTCAACCTTACGCTTGACCTCTGGTTCACCATTGGTCTCAACCTCCGCAACCTCAACCACAACTACCTCAAGCTTAACGTCATCCTCATCCTCACCACTCGTATAACCTATGTTGGTTTCATAAACAACCAACTCATTATCCTCCCTAGTTTCACCACTTGCCTCGACATAAAGTACCTTAGTTGTCGGGACATTAACGAATAAGTTGTGCTCTTTTCATATTATTGACATGCTCGTTGTACAAGCCAAATTAGTAACCTAAACTTAGCCTAATATCGGGTAAGCAAGAGTCGAATCCACCAGGAAGCAAGGTTAAGTAATGATTGAATTTTGATTAAGTGAGCAAGGTCCATTTTTGGGAGTTTTAGAGATTTATAATAAACTAAGATCCAAAGGACTAATTAGTAAGCTATGAATTAAATGTCGAGTTTAAAGTCTATAAAAGAAACAGTAGGGATAGGAAAATCACAAGCTAACCAAGTATTAAGCAATTTTCAAGCCAAGGGGATTCGTTAGGGTCGATTAAGGGACGATTTCACTCAAATGTTTCCCAATTATTTTCTCAAGCTAATTAAGAGAACCTAATCAACCTATTTTACCTATTCTCATGGTAAAATCAACTAATCAATTATTTTGACAATTCATAGTGAATCATTTTACCTATTCTCAAGGTAAATTCAACCTATTGACTAACCTAAGGTCAACTCAAGGCTTCATCTCTCAATCCTTCACCTTGAGATCCTAGATTACGTTCAAATGGTGATCAATCAATTAAATAAGACAATCAAATAAGCTAGGAAACATAATGTCACCTAAATCTAACCTCCAAGCTTGACTTTAATGGTCAACACTTGATCAACAAGGTTATCCCCTTCCCCTACCTAGTAAACTACTCATTAACCATGGTGAAGATCAAAGAAACATCTTGAATCAACAATGAAAGTTCATCAATGATGAAAATCATACTAATAATTCTAATTAACAACTAACAATAACTAATCAAGCTCTAATCAAAATAAACTAAGTAATTAAGATAATCAAAATAAAGGTAAGAAGCAATACTCAAAAGTAGATGATGATGAACCAAATTTCTTCATAAATCAACCTTGAATTCATCAACAATCAAAAGCTAGATCTACTTTCTCTCACTATAACTTCAACTTCTCACTCTAGAATCTCTTTAATTAAGACTAGAATCTCTATGAAAATGAAATTAGGTCTTTTATTTAGAAATACGGGCTTAAATACCCCTAAAGTTATAGGGTTGAAGCCCCACAAAGGTGAAACAAAGCCCGTGCACAGGTGCAGTGGAGCGACCGCTCCACACCATGGAGCGGGCGCTCCATGGTCGCTCTAGAAGACTACTTCCCTTGCTTCATTATTTAGTCCATGGTGCAATCACTCCTCTGTAAATGTAGCAACCACTCCCCCGTTCTTGCCCCTTTTCATCACGTCTAATGACACGGTCGTTGCACGTGCCAAATTAATAACCTAACTTAGCCTAATATATGGCAAGAAAGGGTCGAATCCACGAGGAAACAAGGTTTAGTCAAAGTTTGAAAGCGATTTAGCGAGCTAAGCCTATTTTTGGGGGTTTTTGAGATTAGTGAACAACTAAGAAATTAGGAGCTAAGAAACTAGCAAATAGACTAAATGATTCGAATTAAACTATATTAAGAGGACACTAGGGATAGGGGATTCACGAGTTAACAATTAATCAACCAAATTTTCAAGCCAAGGGGATTCATTAGGGTCGATTAGGGGACTAAGTCACTCAAATGTTTCCTAGTTACTCTCTTGAGCTAATTAGGAGGACCTAATTAACCAATTTTACCTATTCTCATGGTAAAATTAATCAACCAAGTATTTTCACAACTCATAGTGATTAGATTGATATCCTAGGAAGTCAATTACCTATTGTCATGGTGAAGTCAACCTAAAATCTAGCTAAAGGTCTATCTAAGGTTTCATTTCTCAATCCTTCACCTTAGATTTCCAAAACAATTTCAAATGGTGATCAATCAAATAAACAAGGCAATGAAATTAGCTAGACAACACAATCTCACCCAAGTCACACCCCCAAGCTTGACTTTCAAGGTTAACACATGATTAGCAAGGTCATCCCCTTCCCCTAGCTAAAGAACTACTCACTAGTCATGAAAAAGAATAAATAAAAAGCTTGAGACAACAATGGTGAAAATCATATTTAATAAGCTAATCATCAACTAATTACTACTAATCAATAATAAAGCAAGGTAAAACAAGTATAAAAGTAAATAAAGAGAAGAGATAGAAGAAATACTCAAAGATGGTTGGAAATCAAATGCAAAACTCCATTAAAATAGCTTCAATTATGAACATTCAAAAGCTTAGATCTACTTTCTCTCTCTAAAACTCTCTCCCGATTTAAAACTAATTAAAATTCAGAAAAATAAAGCTTCCCCCTTATTATTACAAAAATGGGTTTTTATACTCCAAAGTACTAAGGGCAAAGCCATAAAACACAAAACCGAAATCGTCTAAAAAAACCGATATATAACCGAAATTGACCGATACAAAACCGAAATCGACCGATACAAAACCGAAACAGAAATAGAAAATCTGGGCGACGGAGCGCCCCCTCCTAGAACGCTCCAGGGCCGCTCCAAGCTACTGCCAGCTTCTCTTTGCTTCTTCACACACGAAGCGCCCGCTCCGCCTCCTCAGGACCGCCCGCTCCCCTGTTTTGGAGGCTCTTCCTTACTAATCTAGCTTTAAAATACTCCAAGAAAATATTAGATGGGGGAGGGGGATGCACATGCAAATGAAATGATCTAAACGCAACCTAACTACATGCAAATGAACTAAAACTAAATGCTAAGTATGAGAATATGAGAAAGAATGAAAAAGGGAAAGAAAAGAAAACTATATGGCCTAAAATGCAGCTAAATGACCTAAAACTAAATGCAAATAAGTGAACCTAAAGTCCACTTATCATCTAAGCAAGCAACACTCAAGAGAAGGTTAGATAAAGGGAGAGGGGAGCGCAAATACATATACATGAACTAAATGCAATGCCCTAAAACTACACAAGACATGCAATGAATGAAAAAGGGTGCAAAGGGTGTAAAAATGGAAGCTACGTGACCTATTATGCATCTAAATAACCTAAAACTACTCCTGATTAGTGAGTCTAGAGCTTACCTATCAAATTCCCCCAAGCTAGCGAATTGCTTGTCCTCAAGCAATCAACTCCTAAGGGAATAATGCATGCACTAAAACTAGAAAGAGCATCACGAAGGCGAAGTCCTCATCTCATGAGAGGTGTCAAGGTAAAGAAAAATCCCGACCATCTTTCAAGGCTAATAACCATCCTTTCTTATCAACAAGTTAGGGGTCGAAGGGGGTGGTCTAAGTAAGTGTGCAAAGGAAATGATCGTCCTAGAGGTCCCTCAACTATGTTACAAGCCACCATTGTTCCCAAGTGAAACCTTTCCCCACAAAACGGAAAAACTCGCTCCTCCTTGTACCAATCATGCCCCACAATTTCACAAGATTCCCCCAAACTAGCCCAATAATTCATTAGTTAACTATTTTTTTTTTGCAAAGGCCCTAGCCTACCTTTTCACGTGGTCCATCACTCAATCGATAGTCATGTTTTTGAGGCACGACACCGAGTACTCAATATGAGACGCGATAGGAGGGTAGGTAGACCAAGGGCATTGGAGCATCTCTAGAGGCCAAATGATTGAATTTTTGATAGAAATAATACTAGCCTTGTGAACTATAAAGCACCACATTTGATCAAATTGGCCAAAGGGCTCTTCTTCTTTTCATTTTTCCATTTTTTTCTTCATTTCTCGAACAAGTTTCTCATATATTTTTTTAAATTTTTTTCTTTTAAGTCTACTAGCCTAGCATTTTATTAAGCTAGAAGGGTTCTCAAGGTCACTAAAAGGACTTATCCAAGTTTAAAGTAGAGAGTAAAGACCTTTTATTGGAAAATGGAGACATTTTTTCACGATAAGGCAAGTCTCGGACAATTATTTGTAACAAGACCTAGGCATCCAAACTTAAAGCACCCCTAATACTCCTAACGAGCACATAAGAAACTCGAGATATTTCACCCCTACTCAAAAGCCAAATTTCTAACCTCTAACGTCTAAAGTCATCATATAGAGTCACTCCTTGACTAAGTGGCGCAATTTTTTTTTGTTATTTTTGATTTTTTTCTTTTTACCCTATATGCAACCTAAAAAAGAAATAAACGAACGACAAAGGACCTCTCCCCCAAGCTTAAATGAAATGTTTTCCTCAACGCTTCAAACAAGTCAACAAAGCAAGGGGAGAGGGAGGAATGAAATGAAAATAAAAAGAAAAAATCCAAAATAAGAGAGGAGGGGGTTAGAAGAAAACTATTTACAAGGAGGAATTAAGTTGTCTAGTAAATAACACCTTAATGATCGCAGTGGCTTGTCACATGCAATCGCACACAATTACGAAACTACCAAATAGGCAAGAGTTAGTAGCCAATCATGCACAAAGTGATGCATCACTTTATTTCTAAATGGGGAGAAATCCAAAAAATGGGGGAAATCAAAAGAAAAATCAAGAAAATAAGAAAAAGAATCAAATTCAAAAGAAAAAGAAGAAAAAAAAAATGTAGAAAATTTGTCATCACGATACACCTTTGCTCCTATGGAGTCAATAAGAGCATCTGTTGGGCCAGGTGAGGTGGAAGACTCCTTGAGTGGTGACTGTTTGAGCAAATAAGGAAAAGAAATAGGGAAGGATGGAATAAGATCAAGCCTCCTCAAAAAGGATGTGAGAGGGTGGAATGGGAACAATTTTCGAACTTGAAAGCTCACTCACATCACATAAATTCTCCACATTAGCTTTTTTAAATGCTCCTCCGACCACATTTTTCTCTCCTTGTTTATCATAACATATTCAACCACAAGAAACGACTCTTCTCTCACAAGGGAATCTTGGTCATTTGAAGAGTGAGTTGGGATAGGAGAAGAGTGAACACTGGAGTCAATCGCAGAGGGTGAAGCAAAAACTGAATCAGGGATTCACAAATGTCTTCGAACTCCTCATATTTCACCTCATGAATCGAATTAATCCTACCTAGATTTGGCGCATCTTCTTCATCACTACTCCAAAATCCATCATCATAAGGCACATAATTCTTCCTAGATCCATTCTCGTTCTCAAGATAGGAAGAATCAACATCAATGTCAATCAAAGACCTAGATTCATCAACATCATTTTCACCTTTTTCTTCTTTTTCATCTCTCTCGGGCTCACCAATCTTATCCTCACATCTTCGCGAAGACTCTAGAGGATCACCTTTCCGCCTAGATTCAAGGGAGTAACGTCTCCTTAACAATTTCTTGATTTGATCAAATAGCTCATAATATGATCTTCTCCTTCTCAAAATACTTAAGCTCCTTAAAAGTAGATTCAATAAGATTGTCATATTCGTCAAGCATTTGAGGAATAAAATCATCCATGTTTGGTTTGCAATTCAATAGACAAGAGCTTTGATTATCGACAAAGGGAAACAAATCATTGTAAGCCTCAACATTGGGATCGGAGTATGCAAATCATTGTTGTAATGCCTACAATCAAGCAAAGGATTCACTTTAAGTACATTACCTAGAATGCACATCATCGCAACTAGAATTGATTTTAGGAGCATCACAATATGACATGTGAGTATTAAAATACAAGCTAGAGATACATCGTTGTGATTCATGCAATTGTTTAGTAAATAAGAGTCATGATGCTTTGAATGCATTTCATCACAAGTAGGAGAAGGAGGAGGAGGTATACCTTGGTTTGGCTGAACTTGCCTAAAATTTGTGCCCATGTCCCACTCATACATGTCTTGAACTAACCAAATGTAGTAAACCCAAACATCATTCAAAGAAAGAGCTCGAAATTCCATATTATGCATATCCTCAATCACGCATCGAGCAAAGTCATTCAACCCGACATAGATTATTTCACATATCTCCCATAGCTCACACCTATAACCGATTGAAAATGAATCTCCCACTCTAGCGAAATACCTCCAAAATGACTCATTCTTGGAAATGTGTCTCAAGATGCACTCGCTTACAAAACCATCACTAAGCATGGGGTTATGAATAACAAGAAATTCATCAATAGAGGGGGGAGGGGAGATTTTTACGTGGTGACTGAGCATAATAATATCATAGATTCTATTACTAATTGTAAGAATATCACTATTATAAGTAACTCTATATTTCAAGTTTGGAACAAGCTTAAGCAAGATAAGATGGGAATCAAACAACTTTTTCCCCTCACTTTGCCAAATTACAAGAGCATATCACTGAAGCTTCAGCAAATTGGAAGATGTTCAACAAGAACTTGCTTTTTGATTTCATGGATGATTTTTCGTATTTGGTGATTCATTTGATAAGTGCTTATATAGTTTATCTCTTGTTCTATAAAGATATATTGTTACAAACCTTCTCTTAGAAAAATGTCATATTATGGTTGAACAAGGTGTTGTTTTAGGACACATATAGTCAGCATGAAAAGATGAGTTTTTTGTCAGAAATAACCTTTTACAATCACTTTTTTGCGAAAAACAACCTTTTAAATTTTTTTTGCAACTTACAACGTAAAACCTAATTTTTTTTTGCGAAATGAAACCTTTTTCGGATTTCCGTCATTGACCGTTAGTTATAGACCATTGACCGTTAGTTTCCACCCCACCTACCCCAAACCACCCCGACACCACCACTACCCCACCCGAAACCACCCCCACCCCAAAACCATCCCACCCCACCCGAAACCACCCCCAAAACCAGCCCAACCCACCCGAAGCCACCCCAAAACCACCCCAGAACCTAAAACCACCCCCAAAACCACCCCAGAACTAGCCCCAAAACAACTACCGTGGCTACTGCCCTCACCTCCGACCCCACGATTCCGAAGACCTCTGTGGTAGCAACTGCTACAATTGCTTTTTTGCTCAGTCCATTGCAAGTGCCCCAAAACTACAGCCAACATCCCAGCCTAGAACCCCACAATTTCTCCAATACCATCCTCTGCATCACAACCCTCCCCGACATCATCAGTATAATCATCAGCATCAACCTGGAATATTCGAAACTCCAACTTTAATTCAAACCCAAACTCACTTCTATCCCCACTTGGCCAATGCCTCAGACCCTCCCCGATATCCATTAGCTTCCTCTGGCCGTGGATTGCTTCCCTCCCCCATAGTCACAGCCATTCGTCCACAACTCCCCCGGTTTTGGGGTGGTTTTAGGGTAGCTTCGGGTGGGCTGGTTTGGGGTGGGGTGGGATGGTTTTGGGGTGGTTTAGGGTAGGGGTGGTTTTGGATGGGGTGGGGTGGAAACTAACAGTCAATGACGAAAATCAAAAAAAGGTTTCATTTCGCAAAAAAATTTAGATTTTAGGTTGTAAGTTGCAAAAAAAATTTAAAAGGTTGTTTTTCGCAAAAAAAGTGATTATAAAAGGTTGTTTCTTAACATTATAAGTTGATAAAGCTAAAATAAAAGTCATCAGTTCTTTATCGTATCCTACCCGTATGCGTGAAATCCGCTCATTTTTAGGACATACTGAATTTTATAGAAGATTTATAAAGGACTTATCTAAATTTTCTTCTCGTTTATGTGCTTTGCTTGCTAAAAAGCCACATTTGATTTTAATAATTATTGTAAAAAGGCTTTTGATAAACTAAAATAGAATTTAACAATTGCCCCTCTAATTAGACCTCCTCATTGGTCTTTACCATTTGAAATAATGTGCTACGCGGGTGATCAAGCAGTTGGTGTAGTGTTAGGACAAAAAAAGGACAGAGTACCTTATGGAATTCATTACACGTCAAATTCACTTTATTTTGTCCATTGTAACTACAATGTCACCAAAAAAGAAATGTATGGAGTGGTGTTTGTGTTGGAAAAGTTTAGAACTTATCTATTTGGTACTCATGTAATGGTGAATTTTGACCATTCCGCCCTTAAGTATCTAATGAAAAAGAAAGAGTCAAAACCTATACTATTAAGGTGGTGCTTCTACAAGAATTTGATTAAGAAATTAGGGATAAAAAAGGTGTTGAAAATCATGTTGCTGATCATCTTAGTAGCATTGTCCTTAGAGAAGACTGGTTTATGGTTGTTGAGTTCTTTCCTGATGAGGAGCTATTATCTTTGATGCATGATGAAACTCCTTGGTATGATGATATTGTACAATATTTTACAAGGACTTTTTCTTCTACTATATCGAGAGCTCAAAATAAAAAGATAAAATCTAATTCAAAACATTATATTTGGGACGACTCATACCTTTGAAAATCATGTTCAAATCTAGTTATAAGAAGGTGTTTGTGGATAAATCTGAATTCGCTTCTATTCTAAACATAATCTTGAAAGTGATGGACATTATGGTCCCCAAAGGACAACTCATAAGTCTTAGAATGTGGTTTTTATGGTCCCACTTTATATAAAGATGCATATGTGTTTTGTAAGTCGTGTGACCTATGCCAAAAGACAGTAAATTTATCTAGAATAAATGAAATGCCTCAAACTGGTATATTGATTTGTAAAATATTTAACGCATGGGGAATTGCTTTTATGGGTCCATTTCCTTCAACTTTTGGGAATATTTACATTCTTCTTGATTTTGATTATGTTTCTAAATGGATAGAAGCATGTTGAAACTGTGATTTAATTTATGAAAAGCGATATTTTCTCGAAATTTGGATTTCTTAAAGCCATAATAGTGATAGAGGAACTCATTTTTGTAACAACTTTTGGCCCTCTTCTTCAAAAGTATCATGTTGCGCATAGAGTTTCTACTGTCTATCGCCCATAATCTAGCAGATAAGGTGAAATGTCAAATAGGGATACACAATCTATTTTGTAGAAATTGGCAAACTGTCATAGAAAGGATTGGAGTTAAGGTTAGAAAACACTTTATGGGCTTATAGAACAACATTTAAAACTCCGATAGGATTGTCTTTTGGTACATCGCTCTGTGATCAAGCACGTCACCTTCTAGTTGAGATTGAACATAAAGCATATTGGACTATCAAACAATGTAATTTTGATTATGAAATAGCAATAAAAGAAAGGAAGCTACAATTGCAAGAGCTCGAGGAATTAAGGTTAAAGCCCTATGATAATGCAACAAGTTATAAGAATTTCCTAAAGCTAAAGGTTTCCGTGCTAATAATATTGTTAGGAATTCCTTTCATGTTGGAAAATAATTTCTCTTATTCAATGCTCAATTAAAACTATTTTGTGGGAAACTGCAATCTAGATGGCTTGGTCCATTTTTTTTTACTAACATATTTCCTCATGGTGAAGTGGAGATTAAAAGTCTTGATACTAATAATATTTTTAAAGTAAACTAGTGGGTGGCCCCTGACGATGTCCCAGGTTTTCTTTTTTTAATTGAGTTAGAATAATATTCATCATAGTTTTAAATTTTTTTAATATTAAAATTGTGATGGTATAATTTAAGAATGAAATAAACAAATTCAAAGGAACATGAAAAATTGTAATGAATGAGGTCTCTTTACTTTCTCCCAAAGCTTAATCAAGGTAAAAAGAAATCTTAATTAAAAGTTGACAACAAAAAGGGATGTGTCTTGGTGGTAGAGCCTATGACATTACAACAATTGGTCGCATGTTCAAAACCCATTAGTTGTATTTTGCGTATTGTAAATTATCACGTACAATGGTGACGCTGACATGGAGTGACACATGGCAGGCTGCAACGCTTGCTTACGCGTTTTAATATATATATAGATGGTCATAGGTTGAAGCCGCAATATGAGCAACAATAGGTAATGAATATTGAAGATATTTTGTTCGAAGAACCATCCGATGATTCGAACACGTCGAGCCAACGACAACAAAAAAGGCGCTACTTGGGATGCAACCCAAAATATACAGATTTGCTTTTCTTTAACTCTTTTTAATGTTACTTTTCTTTATAGATTTAATTTCAAAACTTACTATACATGACATTTATATGTTTTTATGGTTCTTCCACATTGTTATTTTACATTCTAGACAATGTAAGGTTTCGGGGGGAACTTTTGGGAAATTTTGTGTGCTATTTTCCCTTTTGGTATGCTACAAACTCGTGTTGGTGAATTGCTTTTTGATATTGGTGGTGGTGGATTGATTATGAATATGATGGTGATAAAGACAGGATGAAATGTGATATTTAAAATTTGGAGATGTCATATTCGTCCTTACTTTTGTGATTATTATGAACTTAGATTTATTTTCTATAATAGTGGCTACGATTTTTCATATATGATGAAGAAATTTTTAGGAAAATAAATGATTTGTAGTTAAACCACCTTAAATTTTCTAAGTAATATAACTAATAGATGAGTAAGGTTTGTAAGAAACTCTAATCTGACTAGTTTTTTAAAAATAAGAAAAGGTTGTCGAAAGAAAATATTTTGGGGATGTTTACATCATCAATTTAGTGTGGTCTGATCGGAAAAATTCGTAAAACTATCGGATATTTGATCTAATAGTTATAGTTAATTTGTCGAGTTATTGCCTTGTGAGTAATTGTGACTTTAGATAGACCAAAAAAGCATGTGAGATTGTGGGCCTAATAGATTGACATATCCACATCATTTTCATTTTTTTATGTGGGATGTTCTTCCATGGTGATACTTCTCGAGAACTTGCATTGATTAACTTTGAAACTACACTCACTCATTCATTGATTTTAAAATGATAAATGCGTTCTCTTTGCTATAAACTACATAGCCAAATAGCCATCCTAGAGAAAATTAATATCTTTCTAACCCCTTTGAGCCTTAAAGACTACAATTTGGTTTAACCTTGATTACAATTCATAGACCTTAAAATTAATTTACTCACCATAGCTTTTAAGCTAGTGGAAAACTAGTTTTTAAAAATTTGACAATGAAGCCGAGAACAAGTGTGGGGACATTATCATATAAAGGTGTGAGTTTGGTATTGGTAGTGTTTATTTTGCAATGTGTCATATGTGAAGCCTATATATTAAGTTATATTATGAAAAAAATGGAAAAAATGAAGAAATAGAAAAAAAATGAAGAAAACAAAAACGAGGAAAGAAATTGTTCAAGTGTGATTTTGTGTTTATACTTATGATAGCATAACCATGTGAGGCTATTATGCATCAAAATTAGTAGATAGGAAATCGTTACTGAGTTGGATGGACAGGCACTGAAAAGTGCTTTGTGATAGTTATTTTTGCTCCCTCGCATCCGGAAAGGGAGGAGTTTCCATAATTTTTGTTCCACTTAATCCAAAGCTATCTAGCCCACGACCCTAAAATATTTCCTACCTTCACCCATAGCCTCATTACATTCCATGATATAATTTTTGATTTGTATCATGCATGTTGTCCTTTAGTAGTGGAGAATTGAAAAACATGCAAGCTTATATTGAACTTTGAGTGAAAGACAAAACCATACGACAAATGAGGGATGAATGTATATTTTTCCAGTGAGGGTCTATCTATGGAAATCACTTTTATATCGAGTGTGAAAACTTGCTAATTTCCTATAAACTCTTGTGAAAATTTCTGAGATGTGCTCCAAGTTCGGAGGATTTGACTTTCCAACATTGGTGATGTGACATTTCTATTAACATCTTCTATTGTCTTTATATAACTGACATAAAATGTTTTAGTTTCTTATTAAAGTGCTTGTTGGCGAAGTGATAATAAATTCTTGGAAAAATTGAACTTTCCCACTTTTTTAAAACAAGTTTTTCAAAACTCCCACCTTTGTTTTTTTTAAACTCCTACCTTTAAAGCATAAAACGTTTTAAAGATCCCACCTGTTAACAAAATCCGTTAATGAATGTATGTTGTGAGGCCCACTTTTGTCTTAGGTTGTTAATATAATGTTGAAGGCCACAAATTGGGGTTTTTCTTCATTTGTTAAGCCATTGAAGGTAGAAATTGAAGGGAGAAATTGCAATTGAATTTAGGGTTCTTGGAAGTTGGTGATTGTGCACCACTTTTCAGAGGTTTCACTACAATTCGTTAAGGTAATTTGTAGTAATTGTTGAGATTCTTAATTTTTGCAGATTTAGGGTTTGTTAAGTTCTCTTTAATTACTTTTGAATAGAGTTTATTTGAGTTGGTTTGCAACCCTAATTTAGCAATTACATATTTGTTTAGGAAAATTAAACCCTAATTATGCATAAATATTTAATATTTGTTGTTTTATTGAAGGATTACCATGTCCGGAGAAGTTATGCATAAGAAGAAGTGTCACTGTGGAATTCCACTTGCAAAAAGACAATCTTGGACAGAAAAAAAACCTAGGTAGAAGATTTGAGTGCTGTAAATTTTATGAGCCAGAGACAGAGAGAAGGGGGTGCAATTACTTTAGATGGATTGATGAAAATATAGAGGAATGGCAAAGGGAAGTCATTAACCACCTCCTCCTACAAAAGAAGATAGCCCAGATTGAGTTGAATGATTTGCAAGGACAAAGGAGGTGTTTATTGAATGACATTGATCGGTTAAAGCTGAAGTACAAGGCTGCAAGAGGAGAGGTGCACTTAGACAAGAAGATGATGAAGAAGAAGAACACTGGTGGCAGTCTATTTGGGGAAAAGCTAGCGTTTTGTTTTTTCTTGTTGTTGATTGGAACATACTTTTGTATGTTCTAAGATAGTGTAGTTAATTTAGTATTTTGTTATGTATTAAATGGATGGAGAATGAAGCAAGTTGGTTGTAATCTACATTCTCCTACTAGGTGCTAATTTTGTAAAACCTCCATTTGCTATGCAATGAGAAAGCAAGTAATTTGGCATGCATTTTCTGTGATAATTATTTAGCCTTTTGCTATGCAATGAGAAAACAAATAATACAGTGATTGTAAATATGTAACATAACACATCATAAAACTGAGAAATGGAAGGCTTGTTTAACATAGAAATGGATAGAAATAGTCACTCCCACCTTGGGGATACAAAATAACTTAGAAATAGTTACTCCCACCTTGGGATACAATCCAACTTAACATTGTTTAACAAATACAACCAAGTTCAACCATTGACACAAAAAACCAAGCACCTAAAAATCAAACTCCTACGCTATCTTCTTGTTCAACTTCAATGGCAGTTTAGGCCTGAAATTTCTATTTTGTGTTGCTGCTCCCTTGGACTGTGAAGTGGAAGGCTTACTTGGTTGAGTGACAGTTTGTGAAGCTTGAGGATAGCTTACTGCTGCAGAGGTAGAAGCTTGCCAATCTGCTGTCACCTTTGTTTTATCCTGCACAACAAGTATTAGATGATTAGTTTAGCTTCAAAATGAAAACAAAAAGACATATAAAGAGAAGAGAGTGTTGACAGAAGATACCTTTTTGCTCACTCTTGCTTCCTTTTTCTTTCTTTGATCAACAACCCAAAGTTTGGTACTAAGAGCCTTACAACACTAAGTTTTTTAGGCTTCTTAGTTTCAGGATTGTTGCAAGATGCCTTGTTATGCCCTTCTTGTCCACATCTACTACAACACACAATTTTCTTCAATCTCTTAAGCTTCTTGGACTCTTCCTCACCCTCTCCTCTCTCCTTCTTTCTCTTGTGCAACTTTGGCCTTCTAGGCATTTTTCTCAGAGTTGGAGGGACATGTTGTGGCAGTTCAGTCTTTTCCCAATGTCTGGCACCAGGCATATGGTTAATGGAAGGTTCATATGCTCTCAAGTAGGTGTTTCTACTGTAAACTGCATGCACATAATTCATAAGGTCTGCCCTTTGCTTCATAATACTCCTATATGTATGCACACATGGAATCCCTGTGAGATCCCATTGATAACAGGTGCATGTGTGGCTCAACATATTCACCACACACTGATCTCCCCTATGCTCAACCTCGTATATATCCCTCCTTGAGATTCTCACCACACACTTTCTTGCCTCATCTTGAAAGCCATCAAACACCTTTTCAATGTAAGGCATCATCCTTCCTTCATACTTCTGCACACCTTCCCATTTTTCATATCTTCTCCCCATGATGTATCTCCTAAGTCATTCCATTAGGCTGAGGATGGGTTTGTCTCTAGCTTCTTTTATAACAACATTGAAAGTCTCACATAAGTTGTTTAACAACATGTTTGACTTACAATGAGCTATAAAAGAATGCCTAGACCAATGCATAGTTGGTATATTATCCAAGTAACAATAGGCTTTTTCAGACAAAACTCTTATGCTTTCCATAGCAACATCAAAATCATGCTTCAATAATAAGTAGGAAATTAAAGTTAGCAAACTGAAGATTGAATAATGCATATATGAAGATTCAATTAACAACATAGTTAAACTTACCCTTGTTGTAGCTCTAGCAGCACCCCAGAATCATTCTTTGAATACAGATCCACTAAATTGAAGCTTGAAATTAGCCCATATGTGTCTTGCACAATACCTTGTCTATGCCTTAGGAACTACTGTCCTAAATGCTTGAATTAAGCCCTAGATTTTACACAGAAAGTAATTAAAGTGTAAGGTAATGGTGAATAGTTATCAATGATATGAAAATTAGATAATAATAGTTTAAGAACAAGTACCCTATGTCTGTTTGACATGAATATCAATCCAACTCCTTCTTGATCACCACCCAAGTCTCTCATTAATAGTTCAAGAAACCAACACAAACTCTCTGTATTCTCCACCTCCACTACAGCCCAAGCAAAGGGGAAGATGTTATTGTTTCCATCTTTCCCCACTGCAACTAGAAGCTGTCCAGGGTATGCCCCTTTAAGATGGCACCCATATACACCAACCAAGGGTCTACAACCACTTTTAGAATCTGCCTTGCAAGCTTCTAAACATATGTACATTCTGAGAAACATAGGTGGTTCTGGTCTGCCTATACCATCAACTGTCACAACAGCACTTGAACCAGGGTTATGCTTCTTCATTGCAGTAACATAATCCCAAACCCAAGCATATTGATCAGCGGCATTCCCATAGATTATTAGTTTAACCCTTGCCCTAGTTAGCCATGCCCTACCATATGAAATTTCAACTCCTAAATCAAGAAACACCCTCCTAATAAATGACTTAGCTTCCAATATGGGTCTAATCTCCACTCTTACAAATATCTCTCACTCAAATACTCACTTGTAACCTTTGAATTCATTATAATTCTGACACAATTATGTTTTGGTGTCAAACTCCTAATCTGCCAAGTGTCTTCACCATAAAACCTTCTAGCATGCAACCTGAATTCACACTTTAGTTTGCCCTCTTTTTTTACAATTACAGCCAACAATCCTACCCTTTTTAAGGTCCCACTTACAATCACACTTGTTCTTACAATAAACTGTTACCTTTCCTTATCATTGTGCAAATAATAAAAATCATACATGTTCTCAATGGCATGCCACTGCAATGCCTTTCTGAGCACATCAGCAAACCAAAACTTCAACCCCACATTCAACTAGATGCCTTTTTTGAAGTCAACATCAACATTGAAGAAACTGTTGGTGTCAATTTCCTCATACGAGCTTGCTAAGTTTCTAAGCTCATCTGAATCACCTTGAATATCCTCTTCAACAACTATTTCAGCAGCCCCATCAATGGAAATCTGAAACTGAGCATCACTAGCACTCTATTTTTTTTTCACAGCCTCATTCTCCCCTAAGCTTCCTTACACCTCCTTCAGTAGTTGAGAAGATCTTTCTTTGCCTCTTGTTTGTACAAAAAGCTCATCATCAGCATCATTCTTCAAGTCTACCTGTTCCTCACCAACTTCCCATTCTATGTCAGTGTCATCACCATCTGAACTAGAGCTTGAACTACCTAAATCATCATCTTCAAAACAGATTTGTTTCTTAGCCTTTTTTTCAGTTTATGTTTTTTCCCCTTCCCCTTATTATTACTTTTGACAAGTTTTCTTGCCACATGCTTCACCCTAGGAGTGCTCCTTGGTTGAAATGGTTTTCTTGAAGGGGGTGGTGAAGGAGCAGTTTCTGGTTGTGGTATAGGAGAAGGTTGTGTTTGTTGTGGTGCTTCTCTTTGCTCAGATATACTACCATCACCACACTCTTTCTCAAACTCCTCTTTGCTTATCACAAATGATGATTCACTTTGGATAGGAGGAGCTTTCTTTAATCTAGGGTTTTTACTAGGTTCCACCTTGACTTTGTATAATGGATGCATAGGAGCAGCTTGACTTTCTTGGGTATTAGGAAAGTTAGAAGGTTGGGTTGCTTGTGATGGGATTGACCTAACAGAAACATATTTGGATCTAAACTGTTGGCCCACTACATGAGCTCCCTACACTTCTCTGTTTCTCTATGCAATAGAGGTCTAGCAGCCCAAATTTATCCTCAGTTTGTAGCCATCTCCTAATGGCTTCATCATCCAATATTTCAGCCCTCCCTTGTGTCATAGTCTTACCCTTCTCAATAAACCACATCTTAAACTGTGATAGGCATGCCCAATTGTTGCTTTTATAACCATCACTAACAGTCTTCCTAAGCCACCTAACACTCAATTGATCCACAAAATTTTGACATTTAAGATATATTATTCCACCGTCATCTACCACCTTACTCCTCCCTTGTTCAATTGTTTCCAAAAATTTACCACCAACATAAATCCTCATATCAACCATTTTTGCATACATTTTGTAAATAAATAACAACAAATGAATATTAAAAGCCACATACAAGCAGAGAAATATATTGTAATTGCTAAACCTACTGTAATTCGATTCAATTGAATATTTAAAGCCACAACAAAGTTACTTTAAGTACTAAACTAACTAGGATATTGATTAATTAATTATTGTAAGCCAATCAAGCTACTGAATTTATAAAATGGAACAAAAATCAAAACCCTAATTTTTCAATCAACACTCATACATGTCAACTTTATGCAATTAACCATAGGGCTTTTCAATTACATAAAAAGTTACCTCAGATTGTAGTGTTTTTACTGCAATTGGAGATTTAAATAACCCACAACAACCTTCTTCAATGCGAATCTGAGATGGCCCACCTGATTAAAGTTGCTGATGATGGATATGCTCCTCAGATGTTGATGGAAGGAAAATGAAGATTCACAGTAAAATTTTGGAGTTTACTGGTGTTTTACCTGGTTGTGTTAAAGGGGAAGAAGAAGAGAGAGTAGAGGAGAAAGAGAGGTCTGTGGCCTTCAAAGAGAGAAAACAGGAGAAGCAGAGAGATTAAACAACCTAAGACAAAAGTGGGCCCCACAACAAACATTCATTAACGGATTCTGTTAACAGGTGGGATCTTTAAAACATTTTGTGCTTTAAAGGTGGGAGTTTAAAAAAAAAACAAAGGTGGGAGTTTTGAAAAACTTGATTTAAAAAGGTGGAAAGTTTAATTTTTCCTAAATTCTTAAGAGAATTTAAGGTGGTGTAGTCATTTTAGTTTAGGAGTCCGTTTGAATCTTGTTCGAGGAAGTGTCTAAGTGCGAGGGAATTTGATAAGTGCTAAATATTACATATTTATGCTCCCATAAATTAGTCTTTTGGTGTCTTTTGTTTTATATTTTAAATATTTTTAGCTACTTTTGTTTAATGTAGAACTTTTACCTTCTTTTTCGGATTTACAATTAAATGTAACTATTTAGTTTTATGTTGTACTTGCTGGTATCTTGGTACAAAATGAAAAAACTCAAAGACCAAAGTTTTTTTAAGAGCTTTGAAGGAAAGGAAAATAAAAGAAAAAAAATACTACAGAGGAGAAAGGGGAGGCGGCAGTATGTTGGAACAAATGAAAGCTTTCTAGCTTCCTTCCCCTATCTCCTAGTTTCAATGACAATTAGAGAAAAACAGAGATCTAACCTTCATCTTCTCCAATCACTAGAAAGCAACACCATCCATCCTTGTAAGATAAGCGGCAAGAATGGGTATAAAAATACGGAAGATAAGCGAGGAACGTAGGCTCAAACAATTACTTGGGTGGTTAATTTCTGTTCTCCCATTGGGCATTATTCTTGTAAGATAGCGGCAAGAATGGGTATAAAAATACCTAATGGAGGGCCAAATATCAAGTAAGCAAGCAATTCCCAAAAAATATATATTGATAAATTAGAGTGCGAAATCGACCCATTTCTAGGGTGCGTGAGTTTGACCGAAGGCATCCTTTGGGTGGAGTCCTAGCACACATTCAAGGAGGGTGAGATTGAGGTTTGGTGAAGGTGCGAAATTTCGACGTCAAACGTCTGTCTCTGTGCGCAAATTTCATAAGTCTTTCTCTCTTGCTTTTGTACTCCAATTAGTTTTAATATCTGTGGATTATACTCTTTAGTTTCATATTTGATTTGAGTTAAAGTTGTCTGGATTTTATTGTTGAATTTTCTATGTATTTAAGATTTTCGACAGTCAAATATTCAAGTTATATTAGTTTCAAAATTTTCAGATTCAAGTTTAGTCCTAATTTGCTATCTAATTATGAATGAAGTTGAAATATATTATAATTATACTGTTTAGGATAGTATAAATAATATAATAATAGTAGTAACTAATTAATTTAGGCCTGCAAAGATGGTTTTAAGCTTAAATTAGATTATAACTTGGACGAGTTCATCTAAGCTTCTATATGTTTAAGTTGGCTAGGGATTAATAGCATCCTTCCATTTCTTAATGTTTACAGTTTAACCATTGTAAGTTGCCCAATACTTATAGTGGTTAGAATAGTTTAAAATTGATTTTGGCCTAGTTCAACGTTGATTGCAATGAAGGAAGTATATGGAAGTTTCGATACTTGAACTCATACAATTAATCTAATCAATATTTTATTTGTGAAATTAAAAGTATAATCATGATTATAAGTTTATAGTCTCCAAGACATTATGAGCTTAAAATGGGTTGCTTGTCATTATTTGTGAATATCAGATTAGTTTTATTCTTAAGTGATTGTTTAGATTTCTAGTAGCATCGTATAAACCCTCCAATTACCATGCTGGGGATATGTATATATTAGCAAATAGCTTCTAATACGTCAATAATGAGTTGGACTTTAAGTTAAATAGTTGTTTATGTTTTTGAGGGAATGGGATTGGTTTTTTCATTTTTTCGCTTAACGACTCGTATAAGCTAATGCGGAATGTCCCCTCCTTAGGAATCAAGTCATATATAGTATTGGCGGAAAAAAGAGGACGTGGGGACTCGGGTCAGAACTGGAAACATATGTCACATTTCCTAAATTAAAAATTGTCTACGATCAAGTTTTCTAATAAATTCTTATGCCTTTGTGTCATAGTTCAGTCACCGAAGAGAATCATTTGTCGCCTCTATCTGCTAGAACCAGGGACATTCCCAAAGGGACAATAAGCATTTCTTATTACAGAATCCTTCAAGGACATTGATTTCCATGATATGCATTTCATATTATATGTCTGATGAAGGAAGCTTACTAGGATAATTACAATTGAGCTGGTAAAATTGAGCTGCCTTCGCAATTTATGCAACGAAAAAAATGCTACATATATTGAGGCAAATAACCTTTATTTAAAGCTTAAAAAAGAAGGCGAATAAAAAGACTGGCCTTTTATTTCATTACTACTTGAACCTTCTGAAGTTTCTACTCACCTCCCTCCACTTTGTTTCTAAGAAGCAAGATCTCTTTACTTTGGCAGCAAGCTCTCCAGCTTCTTGTTTATAAACCTTTATCGAACTTTCCTCAGTCTGTTTAACCTACGATGCTAATGACAAACTATTAGTCACATTTATGCTATTGTTTGGAATTTATGTATGAAAAATTCCCAAGTGTATTAATGCTAAAAGTTTAATTGAAGCATAACTTAAAGAAGGCATATTGGTCAAGAACTAGCTAACCAGCTTAGTAACATTGGCCACTACAAGCTAAAGCTCTTCTATAAGTTTCAAAACCCTTTCATTCTACAAAGCTTGATCTTGGACCTTCTGCACATGATGTTCCAACTAAAAAGTCGAATCCACAAAAAATGCATTCAGTCATGCAAAAAATGAAGGCATTTAGTGCATCACATACATATGAATCAGAGTCATACTCAAGTAAAAAAATCTAGTCGGTATCAAAACCATACCCCTTTGTCCTTCTAGTTGTGCTATATATAACCTAGACATGTGAATCACGGTTAAACCCCATTATCAATCTAGCTGTTTAAACCAAAACTAAATAACTCAACATTAAAAACGTTCCTATATATTTACGTAGACAACATGGTATGTAAACTCAAAAAACACTTCATAGCACAAATCATTTTTAAATTCCTAGGATTGCTCTTATGGTAGAAAAAGACTATTTTGAAGAACATGGCGATAGTCCTTGAACATAAGGAGGATAAATGACGAGGATGACACTCAAGGCAACACAAGCTTTCAAAGAACAAATTTTTCCTGAGAAATCTGAATTTAGTTTAATCTGACACTTGTCGAATTACAACTATATGTGTAAGGTGAAAATAACTCACATTCCAATATTAGGATGAGTAATTAACTAGCTGAATTGACATGGAAACAACTGTTAGCCTAGTATGAACACTAGATCAACTACAAGAGGGGGGGTGAATTGTAGTTCAGGGGATTTTAAAACTTTTTGCAGAATATAAATAATTAGAAGCTAAATAAAGAAAGAAAGAAACAACTAGGACCACACAGAGATTTTTAACAAGGTTTACTTCCTTAATTTTCTAGGAAGAAACCCTGCCCTTTTTCTTTATAATAGAATTTACAACCTATTATAATCTCTTCTCACTCAGTTCCTCTAGGAACTTGACCCTGTCTCCAGTCACCTTGTTCCCCCTGACTCGTGACTTTCTCACTTAACTTCACTTGAAGTCTTCTATTTCTCTCTTTCACTCTTGATTACAGAAACATTAAACTCTAAAATTTCTTTTCTCCCAATCACTCGAAAATAAATACAATGGTTTAAGCTATTGAAAATAAAAACCGAATGAACTTAAGTTATAATATGCGTGTAGTGCAGCAAAGTTCTTCTTCTTCTGATTAGGTTTTCTCTTCATATATATAGAGGATTCTCAACGTCTTTTTCTGCTTCATAGAAACGGTTATGGGTCCATAATATTAGCTCAGTATCCGCCCTTCAAGATGATATTTGTGCGCAAGAAGATCTCTAACAGAATCATCAAATAGTCAACCTTATCTCCATGCAGCTCGTTGTAAAGCCGAGTACTAGGAGGTTGGTTGAGATTCCGTAAATCTAGGAACTGATTGGCAGCTCGTCAGATCCTCCTAGATTCTAGGGTTGTTGTGCTTATCTTGTTTCCTCCATAGTAGCATCCGGTTTTATAGTTTGTTGATGCATGATTATCCATTTGATTAAAATCTGCACAATGCTAACAAACTTACACAACGAATATCATGGAAATTAATTTTACTCAAATTAAAGTTCCACGACATTAGGATTATCTCAAAGAAAACCATATATATAAAAATCGAGTGATATGTAAATCAAGTACATAGAATAATTAGATTTATAACTTAATTAGGTTAAACTAATAACCATTTCTCCATAAGTTAAAACTAATTATTCCTATGTATTTGACTAAGAAAATAACACTAATTATAAACAATAAAAGCCTATGAAAATACTAAGTCTAGAAACTATGAAATAAACCCTAAGCAAACTAATAAAAGTCCATACAAAAATACATTATTTGTCATATAAAAATAGTGAAACCAACAATATTCCCCCTTTTTGATGATGGCAAATAATTTGGCAAAAAATAAAAATAAAGCTTAGAACTAATATAAGTTTCTAAGGTCTCAACTATGACTAGGAACAGTCAACTAATACTAGGACCAGAGACAGAGTAAGATCACAAAAGTTACAGGAACTAATGTAGGCCAGAAAGTAATTTTCTATTTGTGTCTATACCTCTTCCCCCTTTTGTCATTAGAAAAACTAAGTATATGCACCTGCAACACTAGTAGAGTCAACATTCTAAAGTCAGTTCAGTAGATCTAACATTGTGTACTCATAATATTAGCCATCCTAACGTTCCAAGAGTATATATATCGGGAACAAGCATTCACAAAGCACAAAAAAACAGGAACATAGTTCAATATAAGAGAGATGGAAGAGGTATGGAGGCTAAAAAGAGTGAAAAGAAATTCATAATTTCCTGTGTCACAGTAGGACACATGAAGAAGAAAAATAAATAGAGAATGCAATTGTTCAACAAATTATACAACCCAAAAAAAACTGAATTTTAATTGTCTTAGGGGGGGTGGATCAGGGATCGGGGGAGTTCATGGATGGGAAAAGAGGCAACAACATAATCTATCATGGCTCGTATGTTAAAAGCTCTTTGATTGATGGCTTTGAGTTGATCATGCTGCACATCCTGATGAGGATTCCGGGCTTCCAACGCCTGCACCCTTGTTCACAGAACAGCAATAGAGTCCTTCATGTCCTTTAATAGCGCACGGAGACCAGTAGTAGACAATAATGGGAACTCAACAGCCTGAGATCCTGTTGGTTGAGGAACTGGATCCTCATCTAAATCTATCATCACCCCACTATCTTGGTTCCTCCTAGGTTCTGCTAGTCTTTGACTCTTGCCGACTGATTGTTTGATCCCAGTTCCTAGTTCCTCTCATCTCTTCTTTTTCCCAGATTCCTAAACCTCTTTCTCAACCTTCACTACCACTTCCTCAATATCAAATTCCAGCTTTCCCCTTCTGACTCTCAGACTTAATCTGGAGAGTGTGTCTTTTGTTAAGCAGTTTTCAGGTTCAAGATCAAAAGAAGGGTGAGAAGGAAGTTTGATTTTGCATTTCTTTAAAATAATGGAAATTAAATTTCCATTTCCTATGCGGTTCTTGTTGGTAATGTAGTGGGTGAGGTGAGATATGAATAAGGCTGGAAAGTTTATGGGAATCTTTGTGGTAAGGCAGTACATGAGTGAAAAGGTCAAGAAGATTAGCTTGGATCCTCTTGGAGGCATGAGGAACCAGGAACCGCCAGAAAAGTGAAAAAGAAATTTGTGAAAGGGCTTTAGGTCTTTTTGATCCATTGAAAGATCAGTGGGATTGCCACCGAAAAATTTCAAGATTTTGCTGTTGTTAGCTCCCTCTACATTTAATTTCGTTTTCCCCTTAACATATTCTTGGTACCCTTCAGCAGGTACCCCAAACCAATCACTCGTATTTTTCTCATTAAATTTCACTAATTTCCCCCCTACAACACTCATGCATAGACCGTCAGAATTTTCAAACTTACTACAGACTTCAGACATTTCTTCCTCAAACAGACCCTCATCAATACAAAGAACCTTACCCCATTTTTGAAAAATCACAAGGTCCAGAAACTCAGTCCACTTTTCTTTCTTGCACCAGCCCATATCAACACAAAATCCAATTAAGAATTTAGAGGATTTCGGCTTCTTACCTCTCTTGATGGGAATATTGAGTTGTTTTTCAGTTTCTTCTTCTTCTTCCTCTTGCGTTTCTTCCACTTTCTTGGAAGAGGTTTCTTTTTCGGTGTATTGTGCTTTGGAAGTCGAAGATTCGTTGACCGAGTGCTCTATTTCATTGTCACTTCCCTCATACTCAGCCTGAGGAGATGGCATTTCTTCGGGGAGGAGTGAGGTTTCCGAGCTTTTTATTTTAGGAGCCATGGAGTTAGGGTTTGTGGGAGGAGAGAGAATTAGGAGAGAAGGTGAATGGTTTTCTTTGATTTGATGGTTTCGAGAATAGTCGAGTGAGTGATGTGATTTGATGGGAAGGAAGATGGGTTTTATTTGAGAGAATCAGGCGTGTGAGAATAGTGGTTATGAAATGAGTGGCTTCTCTTAGACAATTAATCATCGAACCTTTAATGAGCATGAATTTAATTTTATTCGAACCATTGCAATGTATTAATGAATGAAGTGAGAATGGAAAATGGAGAATTCGAAAGAAAAAAAAAGAAAAAAAAGAAAAGAGAAAATATGAATGATGGAAAGAAAATAAGAAATATGAACTCTTGTAACTGATACATTTCATGCTAAGTTATACAAGTACCATTTTTATTTACTCAATGTACTAGTACGGACAATAAGGATAATATTATTTAGACAAATGTGAGTCCTTATCCTTGACTAAAGATTTATGAATTAAGAAATTCATGAAGATTGCAGACACACTTAGAAATAAATGTTACATAGGGGTCAATGTCATAGGCACTTTCAAACAATTTTGATCATTCCTAGTTCCAAACGAATCTTTTCAAACCTGTCCCTACAGAGTGGTTTGGTCAAGATGTCAGCTATTTGATTTTCAGTAGGATAAAACTCAACTTTGACTAAGCCTTTTTCAACATTGTCCTTCAAGAAATGATGCCTAATGTGAATATGTTTGACCCTAGAATGATGCACTGGATCCTTGGAAATACAAATATCACTTGTATTATCACAGAAAATAGGAACAAATTTGTACTTAGTACCAAAATCATGTACCCGTTGCTTAATCCATAGGATCTGGGAACAATAAGCAGCAACTGCCACATACTCAGCCTCTGCTGTGGACAAGGCAACAATGTTTTGTTTCTTTGAACTCCAAGAAACTAAGCTTGTTCCTAGGAACCGAGCAATTCCAGAGGTACGCTTTTGATTTACCAAGTCCCCAACATAGTCAGCATCAGAGTAACTAACTAGATCGAAGGTGTCACTTTGAGGGTAAAACAAACAAAGATCATCACTTCCTTTCAAATACTTAAGAATTCTCTTGACTGCTGTGAAGTGAGATTCTTTCAGATTTGATTGGAATCTAGCACATAACCCAACACTATAAGAAATGTCAGGTCTACTAGTAGTTAAATAAAGTAGGGATCCAATCATACCTCTATATAGTTTCTGATCTACTATTTTACCACTTGGATCCTCGTCCAACCTTGTTCCTGTCCCTATAGGAGTATGGTTGGTCTTTGCTTGTTCCAGTCCATATTTGTTCAGTAGTTCCTTTACATATTTTTGTTGATGGATCATTGTTCCTTTTTCAGTTTGCTTGATTTGCAATCCAAGAAAGAAGTTCAACTCTCCCATCATGCTCATTTTAAATTCACTACTCATTAGCTCAACAAATTCCTTGCACAGAGAATCATTAGTAGCACCAAAAATAATATCATCAACATAAATCTGTACTACTAGAATGTTTGTTCCTTTAGATCAAAGGAACAGGGTCCTATCAACTTTACCTCTAATGAACTCATGTGAAAGCAATAATTTTGAAAGTCTTTCATACCAATATCTAGGAGCTTGTTTCATCCCATAGAGAGCTTTATCTAGCTTGTAGACTTGGTTTGGAAGATCAGGAGTTGTTTCAAATCCTGGAGGTTGTTCCACATAAACGTCTTCCATTAAATATCCATTTAGGAAAGCACATTTAACGTCCATTTGGTACAACCTAAAACCCATAAATGCAGCAAATGCAATCAAAATTCTTATAACCTCTATTCTAGCAACAGGAGCAAAGTTTCATCGAAATCAATACCTTCTTGCTGATTATATCCTTTCGCTACAAGTCTGGATTTATTCCTTATAACTGTACCATGTTCATCTAGCTTGTTCCTGAAAACCCATTTCAGCCGAATTATCTTTTGGTGTTTAGGCTTGGTCTCAATAGGCCAGACTTTGTTCCTTTGGAACTCAGTCAGTTCCTCTGGCATGACATTATTCCAGTCAGACTCTAGCAGTGCTTCATTATGATATCAAGGTTCTATCATGGACAGAAAAGCTTGGAATGCACAAAAATTCTTGAGCTGGGACCTTGTCTGAGTTCCCTTCTCAATGTCACTTATGATCAATTCCAAAGGATGAGATTTCTAGGTCTTCCAATGTTTTGGTTCAAACCTCCTTGTTCCTGTTCCTTCAACTTGAGGTTCATCAGCTGCTTCATTCTCTAGATGCAATTCTTCTATTTGTGTTCCTTCATTTGTCTGTTCCTCCTGAGGATCAGGATTAGGAACAATCATTTCCTCTTCTGGTTTCTATCAGTACCTACAGATGTTATTTCCTTATCAAGGTTGATTTACTCTTCAGGACGAGTTAATCCAATTTCAAAGTTATCATCACAACATTGTTCCTGCAGAGTGTTAGTTTCATCGAAGATAACATGGACACTTTCCTCAACACACATTGTTCTTTTGTTATAAACTCTATATGCTTTACTATTTAAAGCATATCCTATAAAAACCGTGTAATCCCCCGTTATCTTATGAATTTTATAAATATATTTAAAGTATATTTATAATCATTTTCATACCTATTTTATTTTATTATTTAAGTATTGACTGTTTTGAAAGTCAAATGATCGTATAAACGTTTTAAATAATTATTAATACTCCCTCTGTCCCATATTACTTGATACAGTTTGACCGGCACAGAGATTTAGGAGTGTTATTTGACTTAATTATTTTATTATGAGTAGTTAGTTGTTGGAATTATTTAAGTCCATAAAGTACAATGTGAGACAAATGTGGGCCATATGTTTATTGACAAAAGTAAAATATGGAACCCATCTCATAATAAAATATTATATTATTAGTGTAGGACCATGCCATTTTTAGAAGTGTATCAAGTAATATGGGACGCACGAATATGGGAAGTGTATCAAGTAATATGGGACGGAGGGAGTATTATTTAGTTGCATTTAAGTATTGAATATTTTATTTAAAGTTTTTGAGTCGTATTTAAAAATAATTTTAAATATTAGGTTGAGGAGCCCAAACCATTTGTTTAAGTTCATGATCAATTGAGCCCAAACCTAAAGCCTAACCTAAGTGACATAAGTTTTAGGCAAAACCTATAAATACCCACCTAAGTGACACTCTTATTTTTTCTATCATTTTTTTCTCTCCTCACTCGTCCGCCCCCTCTCCCTCTTCTCCCTCAAACTGCGTGCGCCGGACCCAACTACCGCACCACCCTCGTCTAGTCTCCGGCCGCAACCCACACCGTCACTCACTAATTCCCTCTCGCCTTGCTGCCGCAGCAACAACACCGCAAGCCCGCACTCCCCCTTCGCTCGTCTGCCGAGCCCAGCCGCAGCAACGAGCAGCGCCTCACCACGCGCGCCGCTGCTGCTGCTGTCCCACGCGCCACCCGCGCGTCTCCTCTTGTTTTTCCGATTTTCTTGTTTTCCTTTCGGTTATTTCTTAACCCTTATCCTCTACTTTAATGTTTAATTATAGTTTAATGTTAAAGTTATAGTTTTTATGAGTTTTATATGTTTTTATAATAAAGTTGAAAACTTTATTCTTCGAATTATTAAAAATCTGATTTTTATTTATTATGAATATAGATTATAATTTCAGATTTATTATTATTAGTTTAAAGTGAGTTTTAAGTTTTAAATTAATGATTTTTAAGGTTTTAAAGTATAGATTTATGAGTATTATATTAAAGGTGGTTAAAGGTTGGAACTTTAATATATCTAAAGTATTTTAAAACGAGTTTTGAATCTTTTTTAAATAAATGATATTGCTGTGAATTAATTAGAATATTAATTCATTGTTGTATTATTATTTTGGTAGGCAGAGAATTTACTTTAGGCGACTTCTATAATTCTAAAGTGGCCTCTCACTTTGTCTACACAAGGTACGTACATGTCCTTATGTGTTAGACAAGTATCATGTCCTATGGATTAGGATTATTGATAGTATCATGTATAGGGAACCCTTTTATTGTTCATACGTGGCTATTGAATTGGAATTACGTGTTGTTGAGCATGTTAATTGCCTTTATGTTTAATTACATGATTGAATGGATGTTTGATTCAAGCATGTTTGGAAATGGAAGTTTATTTATTAATTCACATGAGGGATTAATATTATTTTATTGTTAGCTTATGATATGGGTATTGTTTCCCTTATTGGATATTTGATTACTCTCAAAGGTCGTGGACTTTGTGAATAAGTTGGATTATTGTTAGTTATGGTTATTTTACTACTTTTCAAAGACCGAGGGCTTTGTAGGGTATGTATATTTATTGTCATTGGACATTCGATTGTTGATTTTAGTCAACAAATAAATTTGGAGGATTAATTCTTGGTCAATTGGAATTGTTTGATCACTTATTTAATCCTAAGATAAAAGACGAATATTGTTGTATCCATGTTATGTGTTGGTTGCTTTGTTTAGAATCCAACATCGAATAACTTACTAATACTTAAAGTGAAAGTGAATAGCAATAGCTTTAGACTAGTGCACGTCAGAAATTCTGGACTAGTATGAGTTGGAGTACATGGTAGTAGCCCATGGATTTTCTTGGGGTCGGATTGATCACCGTACCCTATTTTAAATTCTAAAGGTTCCTCGATACCGTTGGTCAAGGGGTTACGAAGTCGCGCCCGTAACTCGGTCTTTCATTTTGAAGACTGGTTTTTGGTTGGACAAATCGATCCATTGTCTATTCAATTTACTAATATTTATCATGATGTGTGTCTTGTGTAGTCAAGTCTTATTTTATGAGTTGAAGTCTTGAGGTACTTTATTAATCATGTTTGGTTGATCATTAGTTTCATGATTAGGTTTCGTGTTTTATTTTATTTATGTATGTACTCAGCCTTGTTGATTACGTGCTTTTCTGTGTGTCAATCATGGCTGTGCCTATTGATCCTGTGATGACCCTTTATTGGCGAGCAGTTTTCAATTGAGTATTTGCCTACAGGTTTGAAGGCATGATGCATCATCTCAAATATTCATTTGGGACTTGGGAAGCAATTTTGAGAGATCGATTTATTATTTTATTTGCTTCCTACCTTTACGTTGTTTTGATATCACGTATTTATATAGTCTTTTCTCCCTTATTTACAAGCTAATTTGTGCGTCATTGGAGCTCTTGGGAGCTATTTTATGCTAACTATAGTATATAGTTGTGGTTTTGTGTTTTAGTGTTGAATTGCAGGTTTTAGGGAGTTTTCTCCCTATTCCCGAATCATTTGGAAGCAACCACGGCTTTACGAGATGTTACAAGGCACGTAGGATGGCTCGCGAGCTTTATGGATAGTTTACGAGGTCCCAAGACCCCTAAACGTGAAGATTAGAGAGCAAAGGAGTCAAAAGGAGTTTTCCGTGCACTGATCGGGCAGAAATAGCCCGATCGGGCGAAGTATTTATGATCGGGTATAAAAGTTCCGGACCCGATCGGGCGATGTTTGCCCGATCGAATCGGGCGAGGAAGCATGTCCCCAGACCCGATCGGGTGGCTACCGCCCGACCTGATCGGGTGGAGTGCTGCTTGGTCTCGTTGCGGTGCTACAGGCGAGGGGAACACGCTGGCCCTAGTTGTCGCCAGACCCGATCGGGTGACTACCACCCGACCCGATCGGGTGGGCCGTTTTCTCGCCTTATTGCTGCATTGCTGCTGCCAGAGCCCAGAAGTAAAGTTGGAAGAATTTGTATGTGGACCCGATCGGGTACTGTGCTCGGGCCCGATCGGGTCTGGCGCTCTTTATCGCGCTTTTTCACTTTTTTGTTCCCATTTTTAGTGAACTTGAGGGGTATTATAAATACTTTTTCCTCATTATCTTTCATTCATCTTTTATTCATCTTTCATTAGGTTTTAGACTAGTTTTATTCTACATTGCTCTTAGTTTAATTCAAACACTTTAGATTAATTTAGAGGTGATCAAACCTATTTCGATTTCAATAAAAGTTCCTGCTTTCCGTTAATTGGTACTCTTCTCTACTCTTTATCTCTTTAATTACTTTGATTGCTTAGTTTAATTATTTAATTGTTCATGATGCAATTCTTAGGGTTTCATATTAGTTTTGTTGTTGCCGATTCGATTATGAGTGAGTAGTTCTCTTTCTAGGGTGTTAGATAGGAAAGCCATGTTTATACCATGATTGTGATTTAGATTTTTATCAATTTCTAGGGCTTGATTAGGGTGATTGTGATGTGGTTTGTTCTTATTGAGTAATTAATGTCAGTGTACAATTTCATTGATTGCTTGTGGTTAATAGTTGTTTGCACCGATCCGTCTTATGACTAGAGGCCTAGGACACATCAGTAGTTCTGATTACGTTAGTGAACATGCGGCGTATGTTGAACTATGAGCGTTGAGTCTTAACCATAGCTCAACATAGGCTCTAATCCCCCGACTCTTGACTTAGGTTTTAATAGTAGTTGACCCTATTTGATTGGTATAAGCATGGTGGACCGACCTAATACCCTAGACTTTTATTCCATAGTTTAATCCTCGATTTATTCAGTCTTCCGTAGTCTATTCCTTAGTTTAATTAATTCCTTTCTGATTTCATCTGGAGTAGCTGAATTGATTGATTATTGATTTAGAAACTCTGTCTCCCTGTGGATTCGACCCTGCTTCCACTGACTACCTAGTTAGAGGTCCGTAGGTTTATTTTTGATTAGGTGACACGACTAAAACCTAGTTAGAGGTCCGTAGGTTCTCTAAGTTTTTATTTAATTATTTGGTCTACTTCTCTGTACCTCATTGGAACTTCATTGTTTCAATCGAGGTACGTTTTACTGCTGCTTTTTGTTTCTTTTGTATGCCCAGGTCCCAAAGAAACGGTTCCCCAATTCCAGCGGACCCCGATCTTACTAGGACAATCAGGCGGATCCGAAAGATAAAACAGAAAGAAAAGCAGTCTGTTCAGCTGAACACCTCTGGAACAGACACCTTGAATTCAGTTATGTCAAAATCATTGAAGTCATATGGGGTGCCCAACCCGGATGGTCTCTCCACTGGACCTACTATGCCCACCATTGCCGCAGCAAATTTCGAAATCAAGCCTGGACTCATCAGCATGGTCCAGCAAAATCAGTTTGGTGGGCATCCTACTGAAGATCCGGCAAATCATCTGCAACGGTTTCAACAACTTTGTCGAACCGTTAAACATGCCGGCGTCACTCCTGATCAACTCAAAGTCATGTTGTTCGAGTTTTCACTGAGAGATAGAGCCCAAAAATGGTTGAACGATGTGAAAGAAACCGAGTGGAGTGAGATTTCTGCTGCATTTCTGAGAGAGTATTACCCACCTACTAAAACAGCAGAAATCAGAAATAAACTAGCCACGTTTTTCCAAGAGCCTGATGAAACATTAAGGGAAGCGTGGGCTAGGTTTAGAGATTTACAGAGAGAGTGTCCACACCATAATATGGACAAATGGTTCTTGACGCTGACATTCTACAATGGTCTGCAGCCTCAGACGAAGTGTATTGTTGATTCGTCTGCAGGAGGAGTGTTTTTAGACAAGGAAGTTGATGAGGGTTATGAATTCATATCAAATCTTGCAGCCAATGACCATTCATCATCTAGGAGTTTGACTAAGAAGGTACTTGAAGTTGACGCTATTTCATTGCTTACATCTCAGATGGCGCAACTAACTCAGCAGCTAATGAAGTCTTCTAGTCCGACACCCCCACCCATGAGTATCAATGCTATGTCTGCAGTAGCACCCATTACCTCATCTTACTGCGAGGTATGTGGTGTTCAGGGTCACTTTGGGCATGACTGTCAGTTCAGTCAATTTCAGATGGAGCAGGCCAATGCTTTCCAACAAAGACCACAAACCTTCCCCCCTTCACATAACTACCAAAACCCACAAAACCATCAACCTCCACCTCCACAAAACTATCCTAAACCCTCATACCATCAAACCCCACAACATTTCCAAAGACCACCACCACAAAACTTCCATCATCCCAATAACTTCCAAACTCCACAAAATTTCCACACCCCACCCCCACAAAACAACAACCCACAAGAGCCTAGCAATTCTGAACTGATAAAACTGATACTGTCTATGCAAAAGGCAAATGAGGAAACACGGAGGGCCCAGGAGGAAGCAAGGAGGGCCCAAGAGAAGCACATCCAACTTCTCGAGGCTCAAGTTGCTCAGTTGGCAGAATCTAATGCACAGAGGCAGCAGGGACAATTGCCAGGGCAACCAGTTCAGAGAGAACATGTGAATGCCATCACTCTTCGTAGTGGCATTGCATATGATGCCCCTCCAGTGCCCATTGATGAACTTACCCCGACTGCAGGGAAGAAGAGGGTGGTAGAGGAAGGAAAAAGAAAGAATTCTACGTCTGAAGTCGATTTGTCTGCAGAAGCTGAACAGACAGGGAAGAAAAAGGAGAAGGTTTCTGAAACGCCTTTTACACCAAGGCTACCTTTTCCTCACAGGATGCAACAATCTAAGGTCGATCAGCAATTTCGTAAGTTCTTGGCTATGGTCAAGAACCTTGAGGTAACGATTCCATTTACAGATTTAATTACCCAAGTGCCTGTTTATGCCAAATTTCAGAAAGACATGATCACCAAGAAAAGAGACTTTGGTGGGGTAGAACGTGTCGCTCTTACTGAAGAGTGTAGTGCTTTTATTCAAAATAAAACCCCACCAAAGTTAAAAGATCCTGGTAGTTTTTCTATACCCTGCCATCTTGGACCTATTTTTATTGATAAGGCTTTGTGTGATTTAGGTGCTTCTGTCTCTGTTATGCCATTGTCTGTTTATAAGAAACTGAACATGGGAGCCCTTAAATGCACACAAATCACTTTACAGATGTCAGATCGTTCTATAAAATACCCTCTAGGTGTTTTAGAGGATGTTCCTGTTAGGGTTGGGAAATTCTATATCCCTGTTGATTTTGTGGTATTAGATATGGATGAGGATGCCCAGATTCCTATTATCTTGGGTAGGCCGTTTTTGTGTACTGCTGGTGCTGTCATTGATGTCAAGTCTGGGTCTTTAACTCTGAGTGTTGGTGATGATAAAGTGATTTTTAAACTAACCAATGCTGTTAAGACTCCTATGCTTGAACAATCTTGTTGCAGGGATGAGGTTCTGGATGAAGTAGGGGTGGAGAAGTTTCCAATTCCACCTAAGTTTGCCTCACCGTCTGGAGGCATTGTCAAGAACATTTGGAGGAGAAAGATGTTTGATGAGGGTGGCACTCATTGCCAAGCCCCTCCTATTTGAGAGAGGGAGGATTATGGTCGTGCGGGACCTTTATAAACCAGCGCTGTGCGAGAGGCAACTCGTATTTTCTTTTCTTTCCCTTTTCCTTTTCTTTTTATTTTGCTCCCTTTTTGTGAGCGAGAGTGAGGGTACTAACATTGTTTTTCCTCTTAGCATAGTCCTTATCACCTTTTGGCATTGAGGACACTGCCAAGTTCAGCTTGGGGGATGAGTTCTGTTTGTATCCCCTATCTCTTTTACTGCTTTCTAGGATAGATTTACTGCTTTCAAAAATACTGAAAAAAATCAAAAAAAAAAATATGGTTCCCATGACTGGTTTAGTTGCCTCCCTGTGCCCCTTGCTGTGCTCTATTTGAAATTGATTTGACTTTGTTTTCTGGATAGCTGGGCATTTGTGATCTTGAGGCTATGATTTGATGTTTGATTGCTATGATTTCGAGCATGTTTGGATTATATTAGACCACTTTGCGCTGCATACCTGAATTGGTTAGACTGTGAGGCCTCTTTGTAGCCTATTGGATTCATTTTATTATCCAGTCTATTCTTGTGTGTTAGTTCCTCTTTAGTGGATTGATCTTGACTTTGACTTCGTACTTGTCTGATTTTAGATGACTTGTAGCATGTGCTGTGATAGAGGCGTTCTTTTGTCTTATTCTTGAGCTTCAGAGTGAGTTTTTGATATACTTTTATCCTCCTTAGCCCCGCTGAGCCTAATGACTTGTTTCGTGTTACTTAAACCCCTATTATGAGCCAAAAGCCTTCACTTGATATTATTCCAAGCCTAGCTTGGGGGAGCTTTTGTATGGGTTGAGTTTGAGATTGGTTTGTTGGTTTAGTTTGGTTTTTGAGGAATTTAAAAGTGTATTTGCTGTGGTTTGAGAGTGAGAAAGAGAAAAGAAAGAAAGCAAGTTTAGAGTTGCGTGAATGAAGTTTAGAAAAATGAAAGAAAAATGAAATGAAAATTCAAAAGAATTCTAGTTCTTTCATTCACGTACGTTCATAAAAGAATATTCGCTCCATTGCTAGAAAATTGGGTTTGTTATGCGCTTTTCATTGATTTATGAGAGTTGGGTTACTTTACATGGTTTGATGGTGATTGTTGGGAGTTGTGTAGGCCATCTTAGGCCTTGTTTGAATGATTTATGCTCCCCCTTCTTGGTTTTTCCACCACATTACCCAAAAGTATCCCCTACCTCTCGCCTAAGCCCCATTACAACCCTATAAAGTCCTCTTGAGCTTATGTCTGCATTGTTCATTTGATTGATTTCGAGTTAGTTTGTCAAAGTTAAAGAGTATTTCTGCTAATTGAGTCGACTTGACTAGGATGAGCGTCATTGAACCTTCTTAAACACATGAGAGTGTGAGTGGGAAGGGTACTTATGGTCGGGTTGGTGAGTGTTCGGGCACATTCTTTGCCTGCCACAAAATTGAGAGGAGTGACACCCTTGTGAGTGCCTTTTCAGGACTTGTATGCTTTGTGGGTGCTTGAGTTTGATAAATTGCTTGAATGATTGGTGGTTGGATGGATTTGATTAGCCAAACTTGAATTATGCCTGCTTGAACGATTCTTAATCTTGAAAATGTTTTGAGCTTTGATTTGTTTTTATCTTTGGGGTGAGGTAATCTATTCCATGTTCATGTGCTGTTTGCTTGAGGACAAGCAAAGGTTTAGCTTGGGGGAGTTTGATATCACGTATTTATATAGTCTTTTCTCCCTTATTTACAAGCTAATTTGTGCGTCATTGGAGCTCTTGGGAGCTATTTTATGCTAACTATCGTATATAGTTGTGGTTTTGTGTTTTAGTGTTGAATTGCAGGTTTTAGGGAGTTTTCTCCCTATTCCCGAATCATTTGGAAGCAACCACGGCTTTACGAGATGTTACAAGGCACGTAGGATGGCTCGCGAGCTTTATGGATAGTTTAGGAGGTCCCAAGACCCCTAAACGTGAAGATTAGAGAGCAAAGGAGTCAAAAGGAGTTTTCCGTGCACTGATCGGGCAGAAAAAGCCCGATCGGGCGAAGTATTTATGATCGGGTATAAAAGTTGCGGACCCGATCGGGCGATGTTTGCCCGATCGAATCGGGCGAGGAAGCATGTCCCCAGACCCGATCGGGTGGCTACCGCCCGACCTGATCGGGTGGAGTGCTGCTTGGTCTCGTTGCGGTGCTACAGGCGAGGGGAACACGCTGGCCCTAGTTGTCGCCAGACCCGATCGGGTGACTACCACCAGACCCGATCGGGTGGGCCGTTTTCTCGCCTTATTGCTGCACTGCTGCTGCCAGAGCCCAGAAGTAAAGTTGGGAGAATTTGTATGTGGACCCGATCGGGTACTGTGCTCGGGCCCGATCGGGTCTGGCGCTCTTTATCGCGCTTTTTCACTTTTTTGTTCCCATTTTTAGTGAACTTGAGGGGTATTATAAATACTTTTTCCTCATTATCTTTCATTCATCTTTTATTCATCTTTCATTAGGTTTTAGACTAGTTTTATTCTACATTGCTCTTAGTTTAATTCAAACACTTTAGATTAATTTAGAGGTGATCAAACCTATTTCGATTTCAATAAAAGTTCCTGCTTTCCGTTAATTGGTACTCTTCTCTACTCTTTATCTCTTTAATTACTTTGATTGCTTAGTTTAATTATTTAATTGTTCATGATGCAATTCTTAGGGTTTCATATTAGTTTTGTTGTTGCCGATTCGATTATGAGTGAGTAATTCTCTTTCTAGGGTGTTAGATAGGAAAGCCATGTTTATACCATGATTGTGATTTAGATTTCTATCAATTTCTAGGGCTTGATTAGGGTGATTGTGATGTGGTTTGTTCTTATTGAGTAATTAATGTCAGTGTACAATTTCATTGATTGCTTGTGGTTAATAGTTGTTTGCACAGATCCGTCTTACGACTAGAGGCCTAGGACACATCTGTAGTTCTGATTACGTTAGTGAACATGCGGCGTATGTTGAACTATGAGCGTTGAGTCTTAACCATAGCTCAACATAGGCTCTAATCCCCCGACTCTTGACTTAGGTTTTAATAGTAGTTGACCCTATTTGATTGGTATAAGCATGGTGGACCGACCTAATACCCTAGACTTTTATTCCATAGTTTAATCCTCGATTTATTCAGTCTTCCGTAGTCTATTCCTTAGTTTAATTAATTCCTTTCTGATTTCATCTGGAGTAGCTGAATTGATTGATTATTGATTTAGAAACTCTGTCTCCCTGTGGATTCGACCCTGTTTCCACTGACTACCTAGTTAGAGGTCCGTAGGTTTATTTTTGATTAGGTGACACGACTAAAACCTATCATGTTTTAATTGAACTGTTTTATGGATTATTCATTCTTAAAATGTTTTGATTTGTTCTGAATTACTTCCGAGGTTTGAATATTAGTTTGACAGTTAATATGTTTTAAGTATTTATTAAAGTATATTTAATGTTTTTCCGCTGCAATACTCGGAGTAAGCCGATACGTTTTCACACGGGTGATAACGCATTGATAATTCTCTATTTTAGTTGGGAAAAATATATGTTTTATAAATAGAGAATTGTCGGGGTGTTACAAACCGCTTAATCACTTCTAGCATCAAATTTTCCTAGACTATCTTTACCATTGTTGTGTACAAAGCATTTACATCCCAAGACTCGAAAGTAAGAGATGTTGGGTTTTATTCCTTTGAAAAGCTCATAGGGAGTTTTCAAGTTGATGGAGATGTTGGGTTTTATTCCTTTGAAAAGCTCATAGGGAGTTTTCAAGTTGATGGGTCTAAGTATGAACCTAATGATGATATAGCAAGCTGTGTTTACTGCTTCTGCCCCAAAATTCTTTGGAAGGCTGCTAGCTATAAGTATTGTCCTAGCCATGTCCCCAAGGTCCTGTTCTTCCATTCAACCACTCCATTCCGTTGTGGTGTCTTAGGAGCAGAAAAAATTGTGATCTAATCCTTCATTGCTGCAAAAATCATCAAACTTGGAGTTTTCAAACTCCGTAACATGGTCAGATCTCAAGTGTTTCAATTTAAAACCACTGACCCTTTGAACTTTCTTAGCAAAACTTACAAATTCATCAAACGTTTCATCTTTCCTATGAAGAAAAATAACCCAAGTGTATCTAGAAAAATCGTCAACAATAACCAATACATATCTCTTACCTGATCTCCTTTGGACACCTATAGGACCACACAAATCCATGTGTATCAATTCAAGTGGACTTTGTTTACTTACCATTTTCTTGGATTTGAACGAGGATCTGACTTGCTTCCCTTTTACACATGCTCCACAAACTCCGTGATTAGGTATTTTGATTGTCGGGAGACCAACTACTAAGTCCTTACCACTTAGCTTATGAAGTAGTGTAATGCTTGCATGACCACACCTTTTATGCCAAAGGAATTGGTCCTCTTCTTGTACACTTAAACAAGTCAGATTATTCCTGGGAACTAGGTTCAGGTCTACAACATAAGTATTTCCTCTCCTTGTTCCTTCCAGTATCTTGGTTCCTGTATTGACGTCACTCACTACACAACATTCATTAGTGAAATTCACAATGTTCCCTTTGTCACAAAATTGAGAAATACTAAGTAAATTATGTTTCAAACCCTTGACTAAAAGTACAATATCTATGCAATGTGACAGAGATTTCCCTACCTTACCTATAGCTACAATATTACCTGTAAGGTTATCTCCAAATGTCAGAGTTCCTCCTTCATAGACTGAAAGTGGGAGAAATTTTGCTTTGTCTCATGTCATATGCTTAGAACAACCGCTATCGAGGTACCACATGTTGTTCCCCCTCACTTTAGTCTGCATCCACAACAACTAGTTAGTGGTAGGAACCCAGTCGGACTTGGGTTCCTCTGTCGAACTTGAGTTCCTTCTAATATTCCACTCTTGCTTAACTAAGTGAGTGTTCATTTCAATATGTTCCTCTCTAGAGGAACAGTCAGATACTAAGTGTCCATTGTTCCCACAGTAAGAACATATTTTATGGCTTGGCAGATCCACATATTTCTTTTTTTTTGTTTTTCCTTTTATGATTGAAACCTATTCTACTTCTTCCTTCATTTTGATACTTTTGTATCCAACTAACAGGATCAGGAAGTCTATTACTTGAAGATTCCAGTTTTCCTTTAAGTACCAAATTTTCATTTAAGACAGATTATACTCAGACTTCAATTTTTCTAAATCAGTACCGGTACTTGTGGAGGAATTAGATCCTTAAGAAACAACTAGTTTCAATTCTGCCAATTCCATGTTCAAGAAGTAATTATCATTTTTAACCTTTTCATATGCTTCTTGAAAACATCGGTTTTTATCTAATAGTTCAAAGAACCTTTCCTCAATTTATGAGTTCAACTTTTTAAACCATTTTGAATGTTCTTTGGAAACTACCAAGACCTTTTCCATTTCTTCTTCTCTTATGGAAAGTGCCTTGTAGTTCTCTAAGATTTCTAAAAGTAGTTTAATAAGATGGTTCTTTTTAAGTCCAAATAAATCTTCTTCAATAACATTAAACCATACCTTGTTGCTTGGCAAGTCTAATTCATCATCTGACTTTGCCATGAGACAGAGTCTGACTCTCCCCAGGCTTCTACCATAGCTTTTTTTCATTTCTGTCTTTGAGAAAGGCCTTTGTTGTTCCTTGCCTTTATATTTTCCTTTTCTCTTCTCGTTCTCCCAGAGAGGACATTCCTTTATGAAATGATCAATGCTTCCACATTTATGGCAGCTCAGCTTTGATGGTTTTCTTGCATTCTTCCTTTTATAGTTCTTGTTGAAGAACTTCTTGAATCTCTTTACTATCAATGTCGCTTCCTCATCATCATCAGTTCCTGATTCATCTTATTCCTCAGTCTTGAGGGACAGGGCCTTATGTCTACTAGGATCTGATTCATGAGTTCCTAGATGTAGCTCATGGGTCATCAAGGATCCAACAAGTTGTTCAATATTGAACTTGGTGAAATCCTTGGTTTCTTGCATAGCTGTCACCTTAGCCATCCATTTGTCATCCTGTGGAAGACTCCTTAGAACCTTTCCTACCTATTCCTCTGGAGTGATAGACTTTCCTAGAGAGTCAAGTTCATTGATGATGTTTGAGAATCTGGTGAGCATATCAAGAACTGGCTCTTTATGTTTCATTTGAAATAACTAATATATGTGCATGAGCATGTATATTGAATCTTTTGACTTCTCTTGTTCCTTCACGTTTAACTTGAAGAAGTTCCCACATCTGTTTGGCAGTCTCGCATCCCATGACTCTATTGTGCTCATAAGGACCATAGTAGAGAATTTTCTTGACCATGTTGTTCATCTCCATCTTGTCGAAGTCATCTTTGTCATATTTTGTGACTGGTTTAGGAACTAGCTCGTCTTTGTCATTCTTCTTATTAACTTCAAAATCACCTATTTCAATAAATCTCCAAACTTGATAATTTTCAGCCTTAATAAAAATTTCCATACGATTCTTCCAGTATGGATAATGCTTGCCATTAAACATGTGTGGACGTTGGGTTGAGTAACCTTCGTCTAGCTTTTCTCCCGTGGTGTTCATATCTTACAGGAACTGCCTTCTCAGTGTTAACTGGCTCTGAAGGAACAGGCTCAGATACCAATTGTTAGTCTAGTATGAACACTGGATCAACTACAAGAGGAGGGTGAATTGTAGTTGAGGGGATTTTAACACTTTTTGCGGAATATACATAATTAAAAGCTAAATAAAGAAAGAAACAACTAGGAACGCACAAAGATTTTTAATAAGGTTTACTTCCTTAATTCTCTAGGAAGAAACCCTGCCCCTTTTCTTTATAATAGAATTTACAACCTATTATAATCTCTTCTCACTCAGTTTCTCTAGGAACTTGATCTTATCCCCAGTCACCTTGTTCCCCCTGACTCGTGACTTTCTCACTTAACTTCACTCGAAGTCTTCTCTTTCTCTTTCTCCCTTTCACTCTTAATGAAACTTAAACTCTAAAATTTCTTTTCTCCCAATCACTCGAAAATAGATACAATGGCTTAATCTATTGAAAATAAAAACCGAATGAACTTAAGATATAATATGCGTGTAGAGCAGCAAAGTTCTTCTTCTTCTGATTAGGTTTTCTCTTCATATATATAGAGGATTCTCAACGCATTTTTCTGCTTCATAGAAACGGTTATGGGTCCATAAGATTAGCCCACTATCCGCTCTTCAAGATGATATTTGTGCGCAAGAAGATCTCTAACAGAATCATCAAACCCTAGTCAACCTTATCTCCATGCAGTTCGTTGTAAAGCCGAGTACTAGGAGGTTGGTTGAGATTCCGTAAATCTAGCAACTGATTGGCAGCTCGTCAGATCATCCTAGATTCTAGGGTTGTACAGCTTATTTTGTTTCCTCCATAGTAGCATCCGGTTTTATAGTTTGTTGATGCATGATTATCCATTTGATCAAAATCTGCACAATGCTAACAAACTAACACGACTAATATCATGGAAATTAATTTTACTCAAATTAAAGTTCCACGACATTAGGATTATCTTAAAGCAAACGATATAAATAAAAATCGAGTGATATGTAAACCAAGTACATAGAATAATTAGATTTAATAACTTAATTAGATTAAACTCATAACCATTTCTCCATAAGTTAAAACTAATTATTCCTAAGTATTTGACTAAAAAAATAACACTAATTATAAACAATAAAAGCCTACGAAAACACTAAGTCTAAAAATCATGAAATAAACCCTAAGTAACCTAATAAAAGTATACTAAATAATACATTATTTGTCATCCTCAAAATAGTGAAACCAGCAGCAACCAAAATTACATTGTAACTGAATGGAACTAATAAGAAGTTAACATAATATATTTGTTGGGGGTAAGGGGAGTATACCTTAGAGAATTAGCCAGAGTTTGATGTTGGGGCGGAATGACGAGATATACTAGTGTTGTCGCCCGACATATTACTAATTTTAAATGCAACAATGCTAAATTATGACTTTCGCCAAATAATGTCAGCTTGGGAAGCTTGAAAATCAGCATTTGAGAACAATTTACTAATTTTAGTAACATTAACACTATTGTTTTCACGCATTTTCACTTTTCAATTTAGTCACTTCCTTAACGATTTCACATCTTTTCCTAACCTTTCTATTATAATTATTTACTAATATTTCAAATTTCTTCCCAATTGTAATAACTACTTACCTACGAACTTGATAAATCTTCAATCTTTCCCTACTTCTTCAATCTTTTTCTTCAATCCTCGATTTCTTCGTTTTCCACCTGAACTTTCAGGTTTCCCTACTTCTTCAACCTCGAATACTTCGTTAACCAGCTGATCTTTGGTGGTTTACATGATTTGTTCTTTGTTTTCCAGAGCATAGGGGTTTCTTCTTCAATATCGAATTCTTTAATTTAAGCTTTGGTGTTTACTTTAACAACCACTTGGGGAATGGGAATGACATTCCACTCTCAATTTCAAAGTTTTAACTTCAATTTACCATTTTGTCCTTACTCTTTATGGATATTACGAGTTGACTCCTATGGGAAAAGTGTCTAATCACGGTTATTGATTTATCATAACTCCTAAACCATGTGCCATCTTCCCCTATGACACGAAGCGAGCACACCATACATGGCAAACATTTGATGATGTTTCTCTCATAATGATTTTTTTTCCAATGACCTTATAAGCATAGAAATGAATTCTAACATATTCAAATCTAAAAATGATTAAACAAATTCCAATATGGGAATGCATACGAACCAATTATATATTTCTAAATCTTGAAGGAGAACCTTTTACCAATTATGCTACTCCCTTGACCTAACTCGACTTATTCAATATTTCATCAATCTACAGAGAACTTATCCCAAGAGGAATCAGAAAGATGCACAAGATTGAGATTCAAATCACACAATCATATAAATTGAACTCACATATTTAAACTTAAATGACAATACTTCTTAATAAAATCAAGTTCCAACTTACAAAATTTGTGGAGTAGAGGTCAATAATTGAAAGCAAAATCAATTCGGTTCATATCTTATAATTGAATCATATTTGCACGTCTAAAACATAATTTACAACTATGCAATTGAAAATAAACATGGTAACTGAATAAATGATTTCGAATATAATTATCATGAAAGCATAAATGTCGATATGAAACTAACAAACTCATGCTAACAACAAATTAATTAGTAGCCACACTTCATTAATCCAAAAAACATAATGAGAAGTTAAAAACCATAATATGCACACCCAAATATAGGCCACTGCCATTGATGTGAGAGTTGGATCAAACATAGACATATAACTGACTCACTCTTCTCATTCTTGGGCATATTATATCCAAATTATGTTTAAAAAGTGAATATAAGTATAAAAAAAAAGGAAATAAGGAGCTAAGGGGTGATGAAAGACAAACTTTGGGCCACTAAAAAACAATATGATTTTTAACATCTCAAAACTGGAGGCAGAGGAAGTTAAAAAGCTTAAGTTTTTTTTGAAAAAATTTCCAAGCCCTTGGAAAGTTGTAAGTCTTCTACTTAAGCGTATTTTTTTAAGGGTAGCTGGCAATGGAAAGACTTAAAATTCAGCAACTCATCAACAATTTGTGTCATTAAAAAATCAAGCCATTAGAGTATAATACAGTTGAAAAGATTCTCGAATAATGAGCAACAATTTTTTGTTCGCGTCATCTTAAAAGTCATAAACTTTTTTGTTTTTATATTAAAGAATAAGGCTAGGACGGAGGTTTCCTTCTCTAATAAAAATAAGAATTTCCCATTTTTGTTGTATTGGCATTTCAGATTTTAGTTCATTACTATACATAAGCATTGAGTGAAACATACCCCGATTTTTAACCTTATTATATTATTAAATAATTAGGATTACTAATATAAATATGACCTTGTTATTTTAAATAATATTTATTGATATTTCTTATTTAATTGTATTTAGATTGAATTTTTAAGTTATTTTAATTATATAGATTATTGATATTAATAAAGAAAGTGAAATGTTTTAAAGTAGACATGTGAGTTCATTGCCATCCTAGAGTCCAGATGCATGTTTTAAGCCCAACCCAAAATTAATCATCCAACCCAAATAAATAAAAAAAAAAGAGAAAAGAAAAGAAAAGAGGGAAAGAATGTCATCTTCTTCCACCTCCTGCTTCACATCTTCCTCACCATTGGAGCAAAGTAGCAACAAGATAAACATAAAAGCTTGCAAAAGGCTGCAAGCAGATGTGCTTTAGTTTATTTTTAGATGAGAATGACCAAATCAGACAAAAGCAATTATAAGATAAACTTCATCATCCTCATCTCCTCATTCATGTCTATCCATTAGAAGAGAAATTCAAATTGAACACTCCCATTGACTTCTATAAAAAGGGTAAATTCCAATCAAATTCTACAAGAAACTAAGCTTCTAATGTTTTAAGAAATCCGAGTCTCCTTCATCTTCTCCAATTTCCTTGTTTTCAATTTCCACCATTCAAGAGGAAAAGCTTGTTAGTGCTAGTAACTGGGAAAGAGATGAACAACAAGTTCAACAACAATGAACAAATCTTCAAGGCATGTTGGGAAACACTTTCCCAAAAGCAATATTCCAACCCTATACGAAGCACGGTGGCACGGAATTCACTTCCGAGATACAATGAAGAACAACAAGAGTCACGCTCGTATGTATCTTGCCAAATGAGAACAAGTATAATGTTGTTTTTTGTTTGATGAATAATGAGAGGAAATAACTTGAGTGCTTGAGAGAAAGATTATAAAGTTCTAAGCATTCATCAGTGGTATTAACCACTTATTATACACGTTAAACATAAAGTAACGGCCAAAAACCGCTCAAAGAGCATGAACCGTCAAAATAAGACATTCGTAAAACGGCCCAGTCGCGACTCGCAATACAGGAGCATCAACAAGCCAGTGGCTTGTCACGAGTCATTACAAACGTCGCGAGTCGCGACCTAGCCTAACACCCAGGTCGCGAGGGGCGAGCCTGGCGTTCCTTGTTCCGTTAGCTTGGCTTGCTTGCCCACTTCAATTCATACGAAGCCATATTGTTTACTACACCATAAACAATCAACGTGCATATTTAAGTAACTTAAGAAACGACACCATAACCAAGTAACTCAAGTTAATGTTACATGAACATAATCAACCAAATACTCTAAATATTCATCAATCCTCCCCCATTTAGAGAATTCTAAAAGATATAAGCACTATACATCATCAAAACAAACAATCTCATGCATCAATGAAAGTGTACAAAGACTTGAACTTCCACTTAGTATAATACAAATTCCAAGCATTCGTATCCGACTGGTGTCGCTAGCGATTGAACCAATCTCAATACATAGTGGAAAACTAAAAGATACCATACGCACAAGATTAACTACTTGAACTCATTAAACTTGACACTTAAAGCCATGTGTCCGTATCATTCTTAAGTGTATCATAGTTATGCCGCTATAGCTACTTGAAGCGGCTAAACTTCACACTTACATAGTAGAACTCTTAAACAAACATGCTACTATGAAAAAGTATAAAAAGAGTACTATTAAGATATACAACCTCCTTACAACATCATAGTGAAACAAGAACTATACTTGAGGATACTTACAAATGTTCTTCAATCATTAAAATGAAAAATTTATCGTATTCAACTTAAGACCCAACGTCTTATTGGGCGTTAAGTTAAGATTTCCTCACTCGTGATTAACGAAGTGCTCCAATCCTAAATCGATTGCCATCCTCTTCACCGTATCTCTAGCCAAGGCCTTAGTAAAACCATCCGCTAGATTATACGTAGTTCGCACAGAGTCAACAATAGTAACCATATCCTTGATAAGTACTTGAATGTAAGAATGTCTCACACCAATGTGCCTTCACTACCATTTTAAACTTGACTATACGCTCTTGCCAAAGCGGCATGATTATCACAATGTATCGCTATGGGCAATATCATTTTGACAACAAAGAGATCTCAATCATGAGATTCTTTAACCACTCCACCTCTTTGTTAGTCGAGGACAAAGCAATGAACTCCAAAGTCATGGAAGAGTCCACTATGCAAGTTTTCTTCTTAGATGCCCAAGAAATAGCACCTCCCCCAAGTAGAAAAACGAATCAACTTGTGGAAGAATAATCCTCTCTATTAGAGATCCAACTTGCATCTGAATAACCTTCTAAAATCGAAGGACATCCGCTATAAGATAAATCATAATCCTTGGTTTTCCCCAAATACCTTAAGACACGACGAATAGCATGCCAATGCTTCATACTAGGATTACTACTATATCTACTAAGCTTCCCTACCGCAAATGCAATATCCGGCCTAGTACTCGTCATAGAATACATCAAACAACCTATAACCGGTGCATACTCAGGTTGAAATACCGCACTACCATCATTTGGCATTAATTTCTCACTAGGGTCCATTGGAGTTGATACAAAAGCGCAATCACTAACATTGAACTTCTTAAGAACCTTTTCAATGTAGTGTGTTTGAGATAAAATCAACTTGTATGAAACTCACGAATGGTGGCTTGTTGGAGTTGAAGGATGTCGAGTATATATCCAAAAGTTGAAGAAAAACTTGATATCGGTTGTTGAACTTGATAATGACGGCTACAAGATTGTGTTCGAGGAAGTTTCATGGAGAGTTGTCAAGGGAGCTCAGATTGAAGCTTGTGGGACAAAGAATTGTACCTTGTACACCTCGATAAGCACAAGGGAAGTGAGAGGAATGGTATGTGGTTTATCATGGAAGGTGCTGTTTGGCCGAAATGCTACCTATAATGGATCATTGAAAGACAATTGTGGTGACAAAGTCAGTGTCTCAATGGTGAAGATAGATTGGCGAACACATAAGGTGGAGGTGGCACGCAAGAGTGTTGTGTGTGGAACGAAAGCCAACGATGTTTTGTTCAAGCGAGAGCATGGTAAAAGTGCTCAGAGAACAAATGAAAAGTCTTAAAGCTTGGGTGGTATCACAACGGGTGTTGAGTTCGGGTGGGAGTAATGGAGGATCGCTAATGGGTTTTAAAGTGTATACCCAATGTGTTTCAAAATGTATACCGCAAGTGCACGATGTCTGTTATTAGGAGTGCCTTACAAGTACGGGTCGAATTCACAGGGATACAGGTTTTCAAAGTTAATATTCAACAAAATAGCTATTTCAAATAAAATCAAGGAAGGATGGCTGAACTACTAATTAAATTAATGAAAGCAGGATTAAAACTAGAATTTATATATTAATTAAAAGCATAGGGAAATAGCTCGGTCCACCATGTTTATACCAATCAAAGGGTTCAAACAACTGACAATACCTAGGTCTAGAGTCGAGCAATTAGAGCAACTGTTAATCCTATGTTCAGGTCTTAATGCCCATAATTCAACATATGTCGTATGCTCACAAACATAATAAGAATTACTATTGTGTTCTATGACTCTAAAAGTAAGACTGACATGTACAAACGATTATAAACCACATACAATCAATGAAACTGCGCAATAACATTAAGCACAGATCAAGAACAAATCACACTACAACCGCTCTAATCACAACCTAGAAACTAATAGCAATTCAAACAACAATCATGCTATAAACATGGCTTCCCTACCTAAGACCCTAGAAAGATGACTACTCACTCATATTCGAATGAATAATAATAAATCTGATATAAAAGTCAACACTTTGCACCACTAAAGAATAATCAACTATATTAAAGCAATCAGAGATTAAAGGAATAAGTAAAAACAAAGAACAATACCAATTAACGAAAATGAAAAAAATTATTGAAAACTATGCAAATGTTCGGTCTACTCAGAAGTAGAAAACTCTCTAAAAGCTCTCAACAATGTACTAGATAATGACAAGTGTCTCCTATAAAATAACTCTAACCTATTTATAATAACCTAGGAAAACGATTCAAAATAATCGAAAAATATGAAAATTGTCTCTCCGTGTTGCTCGCCCGATCCAGTCGGGCAGAGCCAAAAGCTTATTCGTCTTTTCTTCACGCAAAACACGCTAATAGCACTTTAATCATGCCCGCCTGATCGAGTCAGCGAGAAACTGAAATGGAGTAAATATAATAGTCTGATCGGGTTGGCTTCGCTCATCGGGCAGGGACAAATGGCTTCTATCATTAAATTGGCTTTGGACGCCAAGTTCTTCACTATTCATTCTCTTTGAGGACCTCGTAATGCAACCTTGAGTCCTTCCAATATGCATCGTAACAACTCGAATACAATGTCGTTGTCAATATCAGAAGAAAAAATAGGGAGTTTTTCCCTAAAACCTGCAAAACACTACAAAACAACCAAAACCACAACTAAATCGAAATAGTTAGCATAAATAGCTCCTAAGAGCGTCAACTACGCACAATTTACCTTGTAAACAAAGGGAAAAACTCTATATAAAATCATAATATCAAATTTCCCCAAGCTAAACATTTGGTTGTCCTCAAGCAAGTAGATCATGATCCTAGAATAAATTGCCTCACCCCTCATACAAGAAAATTCATAGATAAAAATATTTTCAACAATAAGAATCGTTCAAGCAGGCATAATTCAAGTTTAGTTGTTCAGATCACTTTGAGTACCAATCATCCAAGCAAATCGTCAAATTCAACTAGCCTACATGACATGCATATCCTGAAAGGGTGCTCTCCAAGGTGTCACTCCTCTCACTTTTGTGGCAGGCAAAGAATGTGCCGGAACACTCACCGACCAGACCATAAACGTCCCTTCCCACTCACATTCTCATGTGTTTAAGAAGGTATAGTGTCGCTCATCCTAATCAGGTCGACTGACAGGCAAAAGTGGTATCACCTAATCAAAGATAAATCCTAAGTCCTCTAACAATGATAGTTAAGGAAGTAGGGTCGAATCCACAGAGAGACGGAGTTCTAAGTTAATATTCAGACAAAATCAGGGAAGAAGCAGTTGAACTGCTAATTAAACACTAGAATGCAATATAAAGAGAGAATTTAAACTATGGAATAAAGTTCTAGCGAATTAGTTCAGTCCACCATGCTTATACCAATCAAGGGATCAAACAACTATCAGAACCTAAGTCAAGAATCGATAGATTTGAGCACAGATCAAGCTATGGTTAAGTCTCAACGCCCATAATTCAACATATGCAGCATGTTCACAAACATAATCAGAATTACTAATGTGTACTAGGCCTCTAAAAGTAGGACAAATTTGTGCAAACAATTATTAACCTCAAGCAAGCAATGAAACTGCGCAATAACATTAATTACTCATCAAAGAACAAATCACACCATAATCAATCTATCAAACCCTAGAAACTAATAGCAATTCAAAGTAATCAAGGTATAAACATGGCTTCCCTCCCTAAATCATTAGAAATTAGACTACTCAGACATAATTGAATGAACAATAACAAATAATTAAATAAAACCCTAATTTTAACATCATGAATCAATTAATAATTAAACTAAGCAATAAAGTAATTAAAGAGATTAAGAAAGAAGAAAAAAAACCGAATGACGAAAAGCAATAACCTTTATTGAAATCAAATCTGAGGTTCAATCACCCTTCAACTAATCTAAAGTGTTTAATCTAATAAAACTCTCTAAAAACTAAACTAAGAGCAAAGGAAATAAACTAGAATAAAAGTTGTCTCTAAAATAATGAGGGAAAACTATTTATAATAGGCCCAAAATCTAATTAAAAACGACAATTAAAAGATAGAATTTCGCGGAACCGAGTGCGGGACCCGATCGGGCAATGGGCCACCCGATCGGGCCCACACAAATATAATTCCCAACTCATTTGTGCTTGATTCCACGCAGCAAAAGCTGCCAAATGGAAACTCGCTGGTCCACCCGATCACATGCCCGATCGGGTCATGGGTCGGATCCAGCATAAAAGCCCAGCATTTGTCTCTTCTCGCGTACGTAACAACAACAGCAAGCTATGTGGATGAAAAGGCCTGCCTGATCGGGTGGGCAGTGTGGCCCGATCGGCTGGCGAGCAAACTAGCCCAGCACCTCTTCTTATTGAGTGCATAAGCAGCAAGCAACATTTTAACATTGTGGGCTTGCCCGGTCTGGTGGGAATGTGGCCCGATCGGGTTGGGCTTTAATTGCTTCCCCTATTTTTCTTCGTTTCTTCACCCGATTGGGTCGGGTGATGTCCACCCGATCGGGAGCAAAACCCTACCACCCGATCAATAAATCTTAGCCCGATCGGGTCATATTTCGCCCGATCAGAGTACGGGAAAGCTTCTTTTGACTCTTTGGCTCTCAATTATTCACGTTTAGAGGTCTTGGGACCTCCTAAACAATCCAAAAAGTTCGTGGCCATTCCTACGTGCCTTGAAACAAGTCGCAAAGCCGTGGTTGCTTCCAAATAGCTCGGAAATAAGGAGAAAACTCCATACAGCCTGCAATTCAACACTAAGACACAAAACCACGACTATATACGATAATTAGTATAAAATAGCTCCGAAGGGCTCAAATGACGCGTGAATTAGCTTATAAATAGGGAAGAAAACTCTATATAAATATGTGATATCAAACTCCCCCAAGCTAAACCTTTGCTTGTCCTCGAGCAAACAGAACATGAACATGGAATAGAATGCCTCACCCCATAGATAATAATCAATCAAAGGTCAAAAACGTTTTCTAGACTAAGAATCGTTCAGGCAGGAAAAATTCAAGTTTGGCTAATCAAATCCATCCAACTACCAACCATCCAAGCAATTCATCAAATTCAACTCGCTACATGGCATACATATCCTGAAAAGGTGCTCACAAAGGTGTCACCCCTCTAAATTTTGTGGCAGGCAAAGAATATGCCCGAACACTCACCAACCCGACCATAAACGCCCTTCCCACTCACACTCTCATGTGTTTAAGAAGGTTTAATGATGCTCATCCTAGTCAAGTCGACTCAATTAGCAGACATACCCTCTAATTTTGGCAAACTTACTCGAAATCAATCAAATGAACATTGCAGACACGAGCTCAAGAGGACTTTATAGGGTTGTAATGGGGCTTAGGTGAGAGGTAGGGGATACTTTTGGGTAATCTGGTGGAAAAACCAAGAAAGGGGGAGCATAAACCATTCAAACAAGGCCTAAGATGGCCTTCACAACTCCCAACAACCACCATAAAACCATGTAAAATAACCCAACTCTCATAAATCAATGAAAAGCGCATAACAAACCCAATTTTCTAGCAATGGAGCGAATATTCCTTTATGAACGTACGTGAATGAAAGAACTAGAATTCTTTTGAATTTTCATTTCATTTTTCTTTCATTTTTCTGAACTTCATTCACGCAACTCTAAACTTGGTTTTTCTTTTCTCTTTCTCACTCTCAAACCACAGCAAATACATTTTTAAACTCCTCAAAAACCAAACTAAACCAACAAACCAATCTCAAACTCAACCCATACAAAAGCTCCCCCAAGCTAGGCTTGGAATAATATCAAGTGAAGGCTTTTGGCTCGTAATAGGGGTTTAAGTAAAACGAAACAAGTCATTAGGCTCAGCGGGGCTAAGGAGGATAAAAGTATATCAAAAACTCACTCTGAAGCTCAAGAATAAGACAAAAGAACGCCTCTATCACAGCACATGCTACAAGTCAGTACGAAGTCAAAGTCAAGATCAATCCACTAAAGAGGAACTAACACACAAGAATAGACTGGATAATAATATGAATCCAATAGGCTACAAAGAGGCCTCACAGTCTAACCAATTCAGGTATGCAGCACAAAGTGGTCTAATATAATCCAAAGATGCTCGAAATCATAGCAATCAAACATCAAATCAAAGCCTCAAGATCACAAATGCCCAGCTATCCAGAAAACAAAGTCAAATCAATTTCAAATAGAGCACAAAAAGGGGCACAGGGAGGCAACTAAACCAGTAATGGGAACCATATTTTTTTTTGATTTTTTCAGTATTTTTCGAAAGCAGTAAATCTATCCTAGAAAGCAGTAAAAGAGATAGAGAATACAAACAGAACTCCTCCCCCAAGCTGAACTTGGCAGTGTCCTCAATGCCAAAAGGTGACAAGGACTATGCTAAGAGGCAAACCAATGTTAGTACCCTCACTCTCGCTCACAAAAAGAAGAAAAAAAAATAAAAAAAATAAAAAGAAAAGGAAAAAGGGAAAGAAATATACGAGTTGTCTCTCGCACAGCGCTGGTTTATAAAGGTCCTGCACGACCATATTACCTCAACCATCAGTCAGAAGAGGAACAGGGTTGTAGGAATAGTACCCTAACATGCCCATACACGATCTTATCCTATCATCATTGGAAGAGTCCAATGCCTTGAGTAACTTATCAAATGCACCTGCAAACATGTCATTGAGCACTAGATATGGCTTGATGACAAGCGCATCTATCTTCACATAAATAATATCAGAGAAAATAAATGATTTGTGAAGATAAGTAAAATCAAAATAAAAGGGAGAAAAGAAGGACAATGAACAACTTCCCTTCGGTGACGTAGGCTGTGAGGATCTCAAGGAGAGAATAGGAGCAACCGCAACTGTGAGAAAATATGGGGCATGGCGAATAGGGAGAGAAGGGACAAGATCAAGTCTATGTGAAGATGGAATATAGGGACAGGGAATAATAGGCTCAACCTTGACGGTTTTACTTACAATTTCACCATCCTCAATAATGGGCTCGTCAACACAAGGGCTCTCAACCAAGAGTTCCTCTTCTATCAAAACATTCATTACATCCACACTCCCCTCAGTCTGATCATGCTTTTCAATATCAGGAGTCAGAGTCTTATCATTCACCTCTAATATGGCATTCTCGACACAATCATCATCACAATCATTATCATCATAAATCGCCCGTTGACCATCAAGTTGCATAGCAAGCGATTTTTCATAATTTGAGACATGTGTGAGGTAACACATCAAGTCTTGATTAGATTTTTCAATTCGTTGTGTGAGGTAACACATCAAGTCTTGATTAGATTTTTCAATTCGTTCACCACAAGACTCAATCATCTGCTTAAGTAAATCTAGACTCTCTGAAGATTCAGATTGTGAATAATTATGGACTCCATGTGGGTCAGAATAAGTATAATCAGTTGCATAGGACTCGTTAGGGAAGAGGTTAATATCATGGGAATTCATGCACAAATTATTTGGATATTGACAATAAGAATATGCATCAGACACATAACTATTGTAATACCCATTATCAAAATTATATTGCTCTTGTAAATTAGAATACCCATTATTATAGTCTTGCCCCTGATAATTAGAGTATCCATTATTATTGTCATAATGCCCTTGAAAATTAGGGTAACCTTCCCCATACGAATTATAAGCCGGCCACTCCATATAAACTCATGAGTAAGAGAGAGAGAAAGAAAGAATTTACAAAAATAAGAAAAAAAAATAAAATAAAAAATAAAATAAAATAAAAAAACGTACCGCAATTAGAACAATGAAGTTCCAATGAGGCACAGAGAAGTAGACCAAATAACCAAACAAAAACTTAGAAAACTAGTCGTCTCCCCGGCAACGGCGCCAAAATTTGATAGGCTAAAGTCATATCACCTAATCAAAAATAAACCTACGGTCCTCTAACTAAGGTAGTCAGTGGAAGCAGGGTCGAATCCACAGGGAGACAGAGTTTCTAAATCAATATTCAACCAATTCAGCTACTCCAAATGAAATCAGGAAGGAATTAATTAAACTAATGGTTAAGCTGAGAAAGACGAATTAAACAAAGGATTTAACTATGGAATAAAAACCTAGGGTATTAGGTCGGTCCACCATGCTTATACCAATCAAACAAGGTCAACAGCTATCAAAACCTAAGTCAAGAGTCGGGGGATTAGAGCCTATGTTGAGCTATGGTTAAGACTCAACGCTCATAGTTCAACATGCGCCGCATGTTCACTAACGTAATCAGAACTACTGACGTGTCCTAGGCCTCTAGTCGTAAGACGGATCTGTGCAAACAACTATTAACCACAAGCAACCAACGAAACCGCGCAATAACGTTAATTACTCAATAAAGAACAAACCACATCACAATCACCCTAATCAAGCCCTAGAAATCAATAAGAGTCTAAATCACAATCATGGTATAAACATGGCTTTCCTATCTAACACCCTAGAAAGAGACTACTCACTCATAATCGAATTAACAACAACAAAACTAATATGAAACCCTAACAATTGCATCATGAACGATTAAATAAATAAACTAAGCAATCAAAGTAATTAAAGAGATAGAGAGTAGAGAAGAGTACCAATTGACGGAAAGCAGGAACTTTTATTGAAATCGAAATAGGTTTGATCACCTCTAAATTAATCTAAAGTGTTTGAATTGAACTAAGAACAATGAAGAATAAAACTAGTCTAAAGCTAATGAAAGATGAATAAAAGATGTCTCTAAATAATGAGGAAAAAGGTATTTATAATACCCCCTCAAGTTCACTAAAAACGGGAACAAAAAGTGAAAAAGCGCGATAAAGAGCGCCAGACCCGATCGGGCCCGAGGCATCCACCCGATCGGGCCGACGTACAAAGTCACCAATCTGCGCTCCTGGGCCTTCGTATAGTAGCAGCGAAGCAGCAATCCAAGTATTACAGCCCACCCGATCGGGCCGTGGGCAGCCACCCGATCGGGCCAGGCGACAAACGAGCTCAGCAGCTTCTTAGCGTCCGCAGCTTCACAATGGGACCTAGCAGCACCCCCACCCGATCGGGTCGGGCACACTATGCCCGATCGGGTCTGGTGCATTGATGCTCGCCCGATCTGATCGGGCACACCTTGCCCGATCGGGTCCGCAACTTTCATACCCGATCATAAATACTTCGCCCGATCGGGCCATTTCTGCCCGATCAAAGCACGAAAACCTCCTTTTTTGACTCTTTGGCTCTCTAATCTTCACGTTTAGGGGTCTTGGGACCTCCTAAACTATTCATAAAGCTCGTGAGCCATCCTACGTGCCTAGTAACATCTCGTAAAGCCGTGGTTGCTTCCAAAAGGCTCGGGAATAAGGAGAAAACTCCATAAAACCTGCAATTCAATACTAAAACACGAAACCACAACTACATACGATAGTTAGCACAAAATAGCTCCCAAGAGCTCCAATGACGCACAAATTAGCTTGTAAATAAGGGAGAAAACTCTATATAAATACGTGATATCAATTTTCCTACTAGTCCTACGAGGCACAATCACATTAGTAGTTACAAAAAGGCAGTTTGTGGCTGTTCATCTCGAATTTCTTCTAGATGAATATTTCTCCCACTTGACTTTTGGGAAAGAATCTTTCCAAAAAGGCACCTCAACGAGCCACAAACAATTTGTTCTCATTAGGATTGTAGAAGTAATAGCCTCGGGTTTCTTTGGGATAACCCACAGAGACAACCTTATCAGATATAGGTTCAAGTTTTTTAGCCATTAAACATTTTACATAAGCATGACAACCCCAGATCCTTAGAAAAGACAGTTTAGGAAATTTTCCTGTCCATAACTCATATGGAGTCTTTTCAACAGCTTTTGATGGAGTTCGGTTAAGTGTGTGAGCATCAGACAATATCGCATGGCCCCAAAAAGAAATTGGAAGATCGACTAAACCCATCATCAAACGGACCATATCTAATAATGTCCGATTCCTCCTTTCGGAAACACCATTCAAGTAAGGTGTCCTAGGGGGAGTGAAGTTGGAAAGTATTCCACAGTTCTTTAGATGAGAGTCAAATTCTTGACTCATATATTCGCCACCTCGATCTGATCTCAGTGCTTTTATAGTTTTGCCAAGTTGATTCTCTACTTCATTTTGAAATTCTTTGAATTTTTCAAATGTCTCATATTTATGTTTCATTAAGTATACATAACCCATATCTACTTAAATCATCAGTAAACGTTATAAAATAGCTAAATCGTCCCCTAGCTGTTGTACTCATTGGGCCACAAACATCCGTATGTATTAAGTCTAGTAAGTCAGCAGCTCGCTCACCATGTCTAGTAAATGGTGATTTTGGCATTTTTCCAAGTAAACAACATTCACAATTGTCAAATGATTCGAAATCAAGTGAGTCCAAAAGTCCATCTTTATGAAGCTTTTGAATGCATTTTTTATTAATGACACAAACAACAATGCCATAAATAGGTTGGATTTGAATCTTTTGTTTTTAGTCTTTTAGGCTCATCTATGTGATAAATGCATTTGTCTAGATCTAGTACATAAAGACCATTCATGCATTGGGTAGTACCATAACATAGATCACTTTTATAAAGAGAACAACTATTATTCTTTATTATAAAACTAAAAAACTTCAAAGTCTAACTGAGAGACAGAAATAATATTTCTACTTATTGCAGGAACGAAATACCAATTATCTAAATCCAAAATAAGCCCTAAAGGCAACGACAAACTATAAGTCCCTACGGCTAATGCAGCTATCTTGGCTCCATTTCCCACTCGTAGGTCGATCTCGCCTCTTTCGTGTTCTCTAGTCCTTCTTAGTCCCTGCATATTCGAACATATGTGAGAACCACAATCGGTATCGAATACCCAAGACGTAGAGCTTGCAAGATTAATTTCAATCACAAAGATACTTGATGAAGATGTTTCAAATTTCCATCCTTCTTATCTTCCAAGTACTTCTTACAAGTCCGTTTCCAGTGACCGGAACCATTGCAGTAGAAGCACTTCTGGTCAGCGGTAGCTCTAGGCTTGGAAGTGTTTTTGGCAACAGCTTTGCCATTTCCCTTTACCTAGATCTTCTTGCCCTTTCCTTCCTTTTTGAACGTACTTTTATCCTTGTGAACCATAAGAACTTCCTTCTTACGCTCACTCTTAAGAGTTGGCTCAGCAGTCTTAAGCATCCCATGTAGCTCATAAGGAGTTTTATCCATACCACTCATATGATAGTTCAGAACGAAGCCATCATACCCTTCGTGAAGGGAATGAAAGATAATGTCAATTGTCATCTCGTTGCATTAAGAAACACCTAGTCGCTGCAAGTTCTCAGAAAGACTAATCATCCTGAGAACATGAGGACCTATAGGGGTTCCATCCTCAAGCTTAGAGTCCAACAATGCCTTTGAGGTCTCATACCTCTTAGTTCTAGCTTGTGATACAAACATAGCTTTTAGTTGTTGGATAATGTTGTATGCATCCATCATCTCAAATTGCTTATGTAAGCTAGGAGACATGATGGTCAACATCAGACAGGTGATCTCTTTAGCATGGTTGAAGTGAACCAAGTAGGCAATTCTGTCGTCTTGGGTCGACTTATCAATGGTAGTGGGGATAGGTTGGTCAAGGACATATTCCCTATCTTCGACCCTAAGAGAAATTCTTAAGGTTCAATACCAATCTTGAAAGTTTGTTTCATTCGTTTTTCCTTCTCAAGGACAGATCGCAGAATGTTTGAGTGATTCTCCATATCTACAATTAAAAGGTTGCAAAAAATACTTAGTCTTATGATTATTATGAATAATTCATTATTAAACTAATTTTAAATTAATAAATTATTCCACTAAATTCATTATAAAGTCCCTTTAGAATTTAGTGATTCTAAGATCCTATTACAAATAGTCCTAAGCAAGCTTTGGCTTGACACTTAGAATTATATTATCTAGGTAAGTAACTTTTACTAATTATTCATAATAATTCTTGGTGGTAAATGATATCTCATATCAACTCTTACCTCTATGCATCAAATTGCTATCTTTGTTATAGCCTACTTTGTTAAGTCAAACCGTTTTCACACTCTACTTATCCCATGATAGTGAATGACACCTTGCTTTGGCAAAACCTATCATTTAACAATCCAAGGCTGCTACTAATGAAAATGCATCAAATGACTCAATATTACGTTTTAAGGGACGTAGGTTATTAATGTTCATTCAAGTTATAAGTAAACTCTAAATAAAAGAATAAACACATAATAACCTAAGCATGCTTCTATACCCCATACAACAATAAAAGCATTAAAATAATAAAGCGGGAAATAAATATGATCCCTAGTATGGCCCCTACTCCAAAAGATCTAATCTTCTGGACTCCATTTCTTGAAAGACTTGGATCTTCATCCTCCTTTGGATCTTCAATACTCCATGGATTTCATAGAATAGTTGCAATTTAAATTATAGAGAATATAAAATAAACTACTTTAATTATTACATTCAATACATCACGATGCGTAGACCGTACTTAAATTACAAAAATACATAACGGCATGCAAGCCGTATTTTCTAGCCTAATTTGGGCCATACCAGTCACCAACGTTCATCATTCACGCAATGATAATAACAGGAATATTAATCACATATTTAACTTCCAAAGCAAATATCAAATTCATGCATAATAATAATTCATAATTATAATTAAAAGCATGAAGCAAATAATAATTACATAATCTCATTAATAAAATATAACATGATAAATAATCCACTTATTATTCAATATTAATTTGCATGTAATTACTGATTCAAAATCAGTAAAATATTATTTAAATTTTAATTGAGTAAATTATACTCCCACTTAAATTATAACCATAATTAGAATCAAAGTGGAAAGAAAACAAAACTCAATAAAATAATTTTTTGAACGGTGCCAGATCGACCCAGTTCAAGAGAACCAGACATACCCAACAAGAATGGGAATTAAAAGTGGTGCATGATGCGCTGAGTATGTTGATCTTATTAGCACAAAAAAAGAAGAAGGTTGTTGGCCCCAGATCATGCAATGATTGTTGATCTTCATCAACTACATGGGCTCATGCAGTGACATGCGGCCAAGCACATCTTTTTGATGGATAGACGGCCCAAATAAGTACTAGGAAGGCATGCAATCCAACACGTCTGCGCCTCGTCTTTCAATTCAGACTTTATTTTAAAAAAAACGATTTAAAATGTTACCTAAACTAATTAAGTTATGAAAAGATAATATTAAACACATTCTAATATTTTAGGAGACTTGCCTAATGGTTAAAAGATAGGATTATAATGATAAGATCAAATCTAAGATAAAATTAAAATCCAATCTAACCAACCTTTCACTAAAAAATTATGGATCAAAATCAAAATAAATCAGGAACCAAAATCTGAAAATTAAATTCAATTTTCGGATCTCACTTTTCTTAAATTTACACCCAACAAATTGTAAATTAAAATCAAAGTTTTAATCAATCTAATTATTTACATGTTACTCCCTCCGTTTTTTTATTAATATGCACATTTTTCCATTTTTGGATGTTTTTTTTAATTGGTAACTTTTTACCTTTTCCCATAAATAGAAGGTTGGCCCACCTAATTATTACACTTCTCTCCTACTTTTTCTTTCCTTCTCTCTACCTTTTTCACTTTTTCGTAACTTTTACTAACCTTCTCTCTTACTTTTGCACTTTTTCCTTGGTTCGCGCGCAAAAGCAAACATACATATTAAAAAAAATAGAGGTAGTAACTTTTAGATCTAATCTAGATTACGCATGTAAAACAATTAAAGTTCACAACTTTATCAATTAAAACAAACTTCATATATTTAAACTATTTAAATTTATGAAATTTAACAATTTTTGCATTAATTTTAATTAATTCCTCCCCAATGTTCTTAATTTTAAATATTAAATTACATGATTCATCCCCTAACGCTCACAACTTTACATAAAAAAAAAACATGTAAGTTTAATTATAAAGATCACATCTTTTAACATGAAAATTAATAATCATGTCACATACTTAATTAATTCATATATACTCATCAATATGAACAATAATTAAACATGCCAAAACAAATTAATATAAGGAGCGACTGATACACTGTTAGGTTTTTCATCTATAAACTCTTAATAGTGCGGAACGTGATAAACTATTTATTAAACCTAATCCCAAGACCCATATATTAATATGTATGAAACATGTTAATTATCGAGTAAAAATTATACCTTTGTCGTGTGAATTCCTCCGGACGAAGAATTGCGATAAGACGTTAGAAGCACAAGTATCTTTCCTCTATCGGTATCCACAAGAAATTCTATTCTGAATATTCGTCTGCTAGAACGATCTCCAAGAACTTTTCTTGATTACTACCAAAAAGAACAAAACTCCTTTTATTTTGTTTCTCACGTGGCTTTTGGTTA